>CM075062.1:86336844-87586844 GCA_037428765.1 Rubia yunnanensis | reverse complement strand
TAAAGAATGGGTAGTGATGCCTAGGTCTACTCCTCCCATGTGCTGGACTCTCCATGTGAATGTGCCTTTGTGACTTCGTAGGATTTACCCTCTTCTTTTGCAATCCTGGAGGATGTTCCCTATCTTTACGCACTTAGAATTATCCTCATCATCTAAGCTAACCAGCTTGGTTTCTTTCCCCAAGTGTACTGTTGATTCTGGCTGCTCTAGTAACCTGCCATCTGAGATCATGTTAACCATCTTTGCCTTTTCCATAACTTTCCATGCCTTCATTGTGATAACTATACATTACCTCGTCGTTTGTTGGTTTCCTCTTATAGTCGCGATGTCAGCCGGAGTTGGGAATTTCATTACTAGGTGGTAGAGGGACCAAATCACTTTTCCTCTATTCATCCAGGGCCTTTCGATGATGGCGTTAAATGTGCTTGGGGCATCCATAACAACAAAATCACACATACTGGTTCAATATCTTCCCCTTTCTCCAATGGTGAAAGAATGCTATATAATCCCCAAAGGCATTTTCGCTCACCCCGTGAATCCTACAACCAAGAACGTAGACTTCTTTAGATCAGTTCGCTTGAAACCTAACCTGTCGAAACAATCCACAAATAATATCTCGACCACACTTCATCATCCATGAACACTCTATGAATCATCGTGTTTTAGATTTTTACTATAATGTCCTTGGGATCATTGAGAGGTAAAGCGTTAGGTACTGCATCTTCTTTGCTCAAAGTGATTGGCTCATTTGAACGAAGTTTTTTATCGACAGGCTCTTGCGGGGGAGAATGTCTTGCTTTAGCCTTCCAAGCATTGTAGGAAAATGACTATGTGGATCCATACATAGAAAATATATTTCTTTCTGGTATTTCATCTTATGCATCATCATTGTAATCCACTACTGCAGTCACTTTTTTATTTTTTGGCAGTGTGGCCTCCATCCCTGGGTTTCTTTGTCGGGGGTTCCCTGCTTTGTTTTTGTTATAGTACTGGCTTCCTCCCTCCTTTATACATTGGCTTAAGTAGCTATTCTTCAATTTTTCTCCCCGGATATTCGCAATACTCAATGTCGTGACTGTGGTACTTGTGGAAAGCACAATAATACTTCCTAGACCTTTTTTCTGGAGGTGCTAACATAAGCGATGGCTCGTGAAACAACTCTTTGTTTGCTTGCCATATTTCTTTCCTTGATCTTTTCAGAGGCGTAACTTGGAATGGTACCCTTTACGATCCCGGTTCTCTTCCCTTGAAAGGTGTGTTCCCCGTTCCTTTCTTCATAAACCCCTTTTGTGAATCCTCCATTGTTATATTTTTTCCTTGTTCCCGCTCAATCTTGTGGTTGTTTGCCTCTTCCGTTCGCACATGTTGCTCAATCATATTTTGTAGCTCTCTTGGGTTTTTGGGTGTGTTCTTTGTTAGTTCTTCGTAGAACTCTCCCGATCGCATGCCTCCTGTAAATGCTCCTAATGAGGATTGGAATGACAAGTCACAAACCTGCAAACTTTTTGTTACAAATCTATTGTGATACTCTGCCAGACTTTCATCACTTCGCTGGCCTATATTATTCAGATCTGCAATTATTTTTGTGAATCTATGTTTCTGATAGAAATGGGCCAAAAAAAGATCCAGCAATTGCCCCCAAGATTTGATACTTCCATTTGGCAGATCCCCGTACCACGTAATTGTTGTCCCTGACAAGAAAATAGGGAACGCTTTGAACACCAATTCTATGTTCGCATTGCAAAATCTCATGCTATTTTTGTATGAGTGAACTCCTTTGGATCCATGGTCTCGTTGTAGATTTTAACATATAAAGGAAGTTTGAAGTCTTTTGGCATCGTAAAATCCCGCAGATGTGGTGTTATGGGTGATTTATTTGCATCATCATCTGCAACAATGTCCAGTAACTCTTTTTCGTACTTGAGATTCTCACGCTCCTAACTTACTCTTTTGTCCATTCTTGGTGGGTTTGGCTTACGTGTCATCAAGAATTGGTTGTACAAACTTTCCATGTTCGCTTCTAAGAATGCTACTTCTTTTTCTTGGTTCGTGTTGGGAGATTTTTCTTCCTCTTTTTCCTCCTATATTTCTTCCTTACTATGCTTTTTTTCTCTATTGGGGATATAGTCGTGGTCCTAGTTAGGATTTATACTTCTATTGCATCTAAGTGTTTGTTCTTGTCTGGTGGTTATGGTTTTTTTCATCTCTGATGAACACCATTGTTTACCTAAGTGATTTTGAAATGAAAAAAATTCTCATCCCCACAGTTAGCGCCAATTGATATGGTAGTACGGTCAGGAAAGCCACTCGTTGTTCGCTCTGTGAATCTCCTTCCCGCAAAACAAATCACGGAAGTGATTCCAGGAGAAAAGCTTTGACGATCAATTCAGCCTCTTCAAGAACTAGAATTTCCTAATGTATTCACAGTTACCTTAGCTCGTCAAAAGCTTGCTGTATTTATAGGCCAATGTAGTTATGATTCCTTGCTTTTAGGAGTCGAGATCGTGGGACATACCACAATCACCATGTTCACTATCTGTGGCTTCATGTTCGTTGTTCGTTCTGTATTTCTCGGCCCACTCAGTAAGCCACGACTGAAAAATATCACGCCCAAGTGATCTTCACCTTGGGCTTAAATGACTTCATCTTTCTATGAGGCGAAATTGGACTGGGCCTAAAGGCCAGCGGCCCTTTAACCATTGGGCTGCATATACACCATATAATTTACTGTCTTTTGAAGAAAAAAATAAAAAAAAACTTTCAACACCAAATTTTTTTTGTAAGAGAATAAGGTTTACTAAAATCCGGTCCAACCAGTCCATACCGGTCCAAAATCGAAATAATTCTGGTCTCGTCCTAGTCCTAAATAATCACTAACCGATTCGGTTCTCAGTCCAAACATTTTTATGATTCTGCTTCCGGTCCTAAACGATTCAGGTTCGACCCAGTCTTGGACCAACGAACACCCCTTCTTCGCAGTCTATTAGATATACATTTAGAGATGATTATATAAATGATAATGCACAAACTAATGAGTCTGAATTGTGATATCTCTGTTGGCTTTTGGATTTTTGGGATTGAGACCACGATTGTCTCATTTAAATTATTTAGAGGATCTCCACAATTGAGAAATTGTAAAATTGATGATTTAACTTTTAATCCACAATTTTCAATTGCTTTAATAAAATATGGAGGCATCCCATCCGAGCCTGGTGCTTTGTTTAGTGCCATCAGCTTTAATTCCTTTAGAACAGCCTCAGCTATATAGGGTCTTGTAAGGGATGCATTCACTTGAGTCGTAACTGATAGTTGAATTAGTGTTGTTCAGAGAATAAGATCTCTCTGTGGCTCTAAATAGGATATATATTGAGGTACTTTAGGAATCCAGGTATGGAAAAATTGATGATATGTGAGGAGAGTGTGCACACCGACAAGGTTGTGCAATTTTATGCTAACTTAGGCCAAAATTTTATGAACAAGGATATGACCCTAGTTAATGGAAAACAAGTGACCGTCACAAAAATATACTATAAATGTTGTTTAGGTAATTCGTATACTACTGCTTTGAGTTTGAGGAAAAAACTCCCGATGGTTTCCATGAGATATATCATTAACAACAGTGGTCTGGCGTTAGTGAAGGAAATCCTTTATGCCCTATAGAAATGGCTGGAAAATATTTTCTTAGGAGAGGTAGTTCTCCTAATCAGGAAGATTCCTATGACGTAGGTGTACTGACTGTTGAACAGAGACTTGTTTACGACTGGCTTTGCCTGAATGTTCTACCATCCATGGTCATGCCTACGAGCCAATGATTGGCAATCTCATGTTGTTTTATTATGTAATGGAGGGGATCCCTATTAATCCTAGATATACAATCTTGAGCTGCAAGTTGAAAGTGGCTGGAACTAAGAAGAATGATATTCCCTATGATGGACTTATCGCTGCTTCGATAAAGTAGTTTGGGGTCTAACCCATGGATAGACTATTATGGTTGGAGTTTTATGATTTGAGTCAGTTTGCGCACAAACAGTTGGAAATGGGCTCCGATGGTAAGTGGAAACACAAGGAGATCAAGGGTACAACCACTAAAGCAGCAAAAAGGGAAAGAAATGTAGAGTTGAACATGGCTGAGTCTTCTTCATCTCGTAAGTGTGCCGAGTTTTGGTTGCATTTATAGTATGATTTTATTATTTTCTTCTAATTAATTGTTATACAATTGTCTTGTTAATTTTTCCAGGTGATCGAGGAGGTTGGAAGAGTACCATGAGTAGGTACCTTGCTTGCATTCGAGGTAACGTGACTAAAGTTAACGAGGATTTGGCCCGAGTCAAAGCCAATAGGAAAAGCTCAAAGAAGCGGCAGGGTTGCAATTATCATTTAATGATGAGTCAATGCCCAAATTTGCCCCCGAATTCTCCAAAAGTGAACCAAGAGAGAAAGGTAATGGAGACGCAGATGACAATGTTGGAGGATACATTTCCCTTTGAGAGGATGTTGAGGCGGAGACCATTATGTGGTGGCTAATCATTTGGAGAATGCTAATGCAACTGCCAATCAGAATGCCGTCCGAGAGGAGAGTGGCCCAGAATTTTTAAAAATTGAATAGGGATTTCATTATTTGGAACTGTAATGGAATTTATTAATAGTTGGTTTTTGTCAAATTAAAATTTCAGATAATTTTGTACAAGGATTATGCTTAGACATGCTTTTTTTAAAAAGAATTTAGTATTGAATTGATGAGTACGTTGTTGGTATTTGTTTGTCGGAAATGTTATGCCATTACCGGTCCTCTTTAGTCAAGCTCTATGGTAATGTGTCATTTAATTTGTAAATAGGTCTTACCTATGAGTATTTTTGGCTAAAATGATTTCAAGAAGCAATTTCGAGTCCGGAAGCTCGCAGTGTTAGTGCAAAATTTGGCATGAATGTTATTTCGGACTCGGAAAGTAAATCTGACTTCATTGCTGACTAGGACTCAATTTTCTTCCGAGTTCAGGTGTATTTTCTATCATTTTTTTAAATGCACCCTGAGGTGGGGGATATTTATTAGGTTCCCCAAACCTATTTAGAACTAAAAGATGTACAATGATGTTTTTGAAATATTACATCGATAAGGTAACCTCGTTGCCCTCAAAAGAAAGATCTAATACTAGTGAACTAGTGATTCAGAAGGAGAGGAAGTAGTACTTGGTAGCTCGAGGTAGGGGGTCGAGGCTCGATGGTTCGATGTTCGAGTGCTTCAGTGCTCATTGGTTCGAGTGCCTGATGGCTCGAGGGCTGCAGGGCTGGAGAGTTTGAGTGTTCGAGGGATCCAGGGCTCGAGGCCTCCTATGCTCAAGGGCTCGAGATCTTGAGTGGTTGAGGTATTAGGGCTCGAGAGCTTGGGTGCTCGAGGGCTCGAGTGAGGACTCCAGTGCTCGAGGCTCCAGTGTTCGAGGGCTCCAGTGCTCGAGGACTCCAGTTCAAGGGCTCCAGTGCTCGAGGGCCTCAGTGCTCGATGGCTCCAGTGCTCGAGGGCTCCAGTGCTCAAGGGCTCCGGTGCTTGAGGGCTCCAGTTCTAGAGAGCTCCAGTGCTCAAGGGCTCCAGTGCTCGAGGGCTCCAGTGCTCGAGGACTCCAGTGTTGCAGGGCTCCAGTGCTCAAGGTTCGAGTGCTCGAGGGCTCCAGTGCTCGAGGGCTTGAGTGTTCGAGGGATCCAATGCTGGAGGCCTCATATGCTCAAGGGCTCAAGAGCTTGAGTGTTCGAGGTATCCAGTGAAACGGGGGCTTCACGGCTCTATGGTACTAGGGCTCGGGGGCTTGGGTGCTTGAGGGCTCGAGTGAGGACTCTAGTGCTCGAGTGCTCCAGTGTTCGAGGGCTCCAGTGCTCGAGAACTCCAATTCAAGGGCTCCAGTGCTCGAGGGCTCTAGTTCTCGAGGGCTCCAGTGCTCGAGGGCTCCAGTGCTCGAGGGCTCCAGTACTCGAGGGCTCAAGTGGTCAAGGGCTCCAGTGCTCGAGGGCTCCAATGCTCGAGGGCTCCAGTGCTCGAGGGCTCCAGTGCTCGAGGGCTCCAGTGCTCGAGGGCTCCGGTGCTCAAGGGCTCCGGTGCTCGAGGGATCCAGAGCACGAGGGCTCCAGTGCTCGAGGGCTCGAGGTATCTAGTGTTCGAGACTCGACAGTTCGAGCGCTCGAGTGCTTGAGAGCTTTATGGTTTGAGTGCCTGATGGCTCGAGGGCGGCAGAGCTCAAGAGCTTGAGTGCTCGAGTGGGTCCAGTGCTCGAGGCCTCCTACGCTCAAGACCTCGAGAGCTCGAGAGCTCGAGGCCTCCAGTTCACGAGGCTTGATAAAGGTTTGGTGCCAAAATAGTAGCTTGGAAGCCTTTCAAAGAACCTGCAGGGAATAAGAAGACTTTGTCAGCAGTATCAATCCTATGAAGAGCCATTTTTATGCATTCTAATATAGGGAGTATGCTCCTTATCTAAGGAAATTAGGCCTTTGATATGTATTGGAACATTAGAAAGGCTAAGGCTCTGATTATGAGTGGAGTGATGTTTGGCAATTGCGTTTGCCACTGAATTGCATTCTCTAAAAACATATTTAAGCTCAGCATTCCTTAAGAGGGAATGTATTTTCGAGGTTAGATCAAACAGGGGCCAATTTGCAGTATATGGATCCCTAACCATTTTAACTGCCAACATAGAGTCAGATTCGATTGTGAAAGTTTGATCAAGTTGTGGAAAGGTTTGGCAAGAAAATAGTATAGCTAAGATCCCAGCTTGGACTGGGGAGGAAGCAGTAACTATTGTTGATTTAATCAGGAGTGGTGATCCAGAACTATTCCTTGCAGTTAGCCCTGCTGCAGCATTGTTAGGGTACCAAGATGCATCTATGTTGATTTTTATGGAACCCAATTTAGGCCTTTCCCAGAAAACAGTAGAGATATTTAGCTTTGGGGGTGGTCTAATGTATGGAGCCAGATGCCTAAGGCTGGTTGGAGAAGCTGGAAGGGAGACTAGGTGGGAAAATTTAGCATAGAGGGACAGTTTAATTTGATCATGAACATCCTTACATACAAGGTCTGAAGAAAAAATCTTCTGATCAAATAAGAACCTATTTCGTGCCTTCCAAAGACACCAGCAAATCAGAGGAGGGAGAATATTACAAATAAGTTGGTGCCATTTAGGTAGATCATGATTATTCCAGAAGAGAAAGAATCTATCAATGATGGAATATTGATGATTAAGATGAAAGTCCAGTAAAGCTGCCAATATATTCCATACAGTTTGAGCAAGAGGACAGGATATGAAGAAATGTTAATGGAATCTGAATGATAACATGCTGGACATTTAGAAGCAAGGCTAAAACCACACTTAATTAGCACATCATCGAATGGTAGAAAAGAGTGTAGCATTTTCCATGTGAATATAGAGACCTTTTTCTGTAATGCAGTGTTCCAGATAAGCTTGGAAGCTGGAAAATTACCTGATGTGAGTGTGAGTTCCTTATAAGCTGATTTGAAAGTGAAGGCCCCTGACTTTTCCGATTTCTATATTAACCTATCCTTCCTGTCTTGTGTAATTTCAGCTTCCTGGAGAAAGGAAAGAGTATCATGTTCCGGGTATGGTGAAAACTGGGCTAAAATGGAAGCTTTGTTACTAATGAATTCTGCCACAAAACAATAGATCAGTGCAGAAGAGATGTGGCTGGGGATATAGTTAGAGAGAGGGCCAATGGGACACCAGTTAGCAGTTAAAAGATTGCAATTGCCTTTACCATGGATGATGAGAGTATTATTTTCAGCAAAAGGGTTCATAGAACAGATTCTTCTCCAAGTTATTGATTTCCTATGTGATTGTGGTAAGCCCCATAACAATTTTGCCCACATTATAATACCTAACTGGCTCTTCCACCACAATTTGAGGGAGCAAGAATCAATAATGGCTTGGATTGATCTGAAACCTAGGCCGTTCTGAGCTATTGGTATAGCTAAATCATACCATGTTTTCCAACTCTTGTTCTTTTTACCATCTGTCTCTCCCCAGAAAAATCTAGCCATTTTTCTCTCTAGCGTCTTTATTATGTGGTTTGGGGGTTTGGTAATAGTCCATAAATACTGAGGCATGGAGTATAAACAAGAATTGATTAGAGTCAATTTACCCCCTGAACTTAGCCATTTATTTTTCCAGTTTTGTAACTTTTTATCAATATTTTCCATCAAAGGTTGGAAGTATCTATTTAAAGTTCTGCCTTTGAAAATAGGATAACATAAGTATTTAAAGGGAAAGGATCCTTTTTTCATTTTCAAGATCATCTTCACCTGATTCCATTTAGCTACTGTGGCCCTTTTACTTATGTAGAAATCATATTTGTCAAAATTAAATTTTTGACCTGAGGTATATTCAAAGATCTCTAGGAAAGCTTTAATCTTAATGAGGTTAGTCTTAGAGGCTTGCATGAAAATGATTGTATCATCAGCATACATTAAATGAGAGGCAGCTGGAACTGAAGCAGGCAGTTGATAATATGAGAGGCTCTTATTCCAAAAAAAAAAGGACAGGCTCCCAGAAAAGGCCTCTGAGAAAATATTGAAGAGGAATGGAGAGAGGGGATCACCTTGTTTGATGCCTCTAGTGGCTCTGAAGAAGCCCACTGGATTGCCATTGATAAGGACTGGGAAATGAGCTTGTGAAAGATTGTTCATTACAACATTTAAGAAATTACCACTAAATCCAAACCTAGTCAAAACATTCCTAAGGAAATCCCAGTTTACTCTATCAAAGGCCTTCCTAAGATCCAATTTGAGTATACAGTTGGGGACTCTACTCCTTTTGTCTAGAAATCTTATCATTTCCTGCAAATAGATAATGTTGTCTGAAATGTCTCTATCTTCATTAAGGCGGATTGATTTGGGGAGATTAGTTTATCCATGTGAGGCCTTAATCTTTCCATTAATATCTTTGAGCAGATTTTATTTATAACATTAGATAAACTAATTGGTCTGAAATCATCAAAAGATCAAGGTGTAGCCTTCTTTGGAATTAGGGTTATCCATGTACTAGCTATACCCCTTGGCATATGTACGCCTAAAATAAATTCATTCACTGCTTCAATTAGATCCCTTTTTATAATAGTCCAACACTTACAATAGAATTTATTTGAAAGACCATCTGGACCTGGAATACTATTTTTATTCAAACCCTTAATCACAGACTCCAGTTCTGCTTCTGAGACTTATATGGATAAAGCCTGATTGTCTTGGTCAGTGATGATGCTTGGGATTTGACTGAGAAAGTGAGGATAATAGGTATCATTTACTGTTTAGTTAGGCTCAGTTAACATATCAGAAAAATAGGCAATAGCTTCCTTTTGAATGTCTGAATTTGAGTTTAGCCACTGCCCTTCCATGTTTTTAATCTTAGTGATCTGAAGCTTACAGTTTCTCTCTTGAACTGTCTTGTGGAAAAATTGGGTGTTATTATCTCCTAGTTTATGCCATTTAGATCTTGCTTTTTGCTTCCAAAATTTTTCCTTCTCTTTAAGGGCTCTAAGCATTAAAGCTTTTTTCTCATTTAATTTGATAAGTTCAGAGTCTGAGGGGGTCGAATGAAAGACAAGTTCCTGAAGTCTTAAAGCTTCCTCTTCTGAAATTACATTAGCATCTATATTTCCAAAGCAATCTCTATTCCAGATTTTTATCACCTTCTTAAGTCTAACTAATTTTAGATAGAATCTAAGCATTCCAGACTCAGAAAGTGGTTTTTCCTAGTTTTCCTTGATTAGATTTGTAAATTCTGGCCTATTAAACCCAGTATTTATGAATCTAAAGGGTTTTGGGTGGGAATTAGTCAAGGTAGATACCTGAAGTAGAAGAGGGGAGTGATCTGAGGTTTGCCTATTCAGGATTTGGATAGAGGATGAAGGGAATTTATAGTTCTATGACATAGTGCAAAGGCCTCTATCAAGTCTTTTGGAGGTAGGATTCCTAAGTCTCGAATTGCACCATGTGAAAAGATTTCCGACTGTGTTGATTTCCTGAACTCCTGAGGAACTAATCCAGTTATTAAAGTCTCTAATACTTCCTAAAGCAAGGAAGCTAGGGCCTCTATACTCTGAGAGTGTGGTGATGGTATTGAAATCACCCATAAATATGGTTTCTCCTCTAGTGATGCTAGTCAGATCTTTCCATAAACTCTTCCTACCCTCTCTGTTTCTAAGTGCATAAACAAAAACTGCCTCCATATCTAAATGTAGAGATTGGTATGCTATCTTAACATGTAGAAACTGTTCATGGTGAGAGATGAGTGTGACAGAAACTGAATTAGTCCACATAAGCCAAATTTTTCCATTATGGAAAGTCAAATTATGAGCGAACTTAAGCTTATCCATATATGTATGACATTGAGTGTTATCATGCATTGGTTCAATTATACAAAGGAGTTGAATTTTCTTAAGCTTAATTAGATTAATTAGCCTTAGCATAGAAGATTCCATACCCCTAAGATTCCATACTAAAAAATTGACAGTTAGAGTATGAGTCATTGTTCACCAGATTTATGACTCTTTGTAGCTTATCTGAGCATCATCTTATTCAGCTGGCTAAAGTAATTGTTTTTTTTAATCTTAGACTTACCTTGTTGGGAATTTTTACCATTGAGCTTCATCGCATGAGAAGCTGTAATATCAGGGTGACTAACAGTAGCCTCATCATCAGAATCCAGCACTTCCAGTTCTTCATTTCCCTGTGGGAGATTATCTAGGTCCTGCAAAATAGAAAACCTATTTTCCATTTTATCCTGTATGGAAAGTGGGGGGTTATTAGTGGGGGATTGGTTTAGGCTTAGCCTGAGTGAGCCAATTTGGATATCGTCCTTTGCATAGGTAATGGGGGTAGATTTGGACAGTGCCGTAGCATTTAAAAGCTTTGTGATGGAGTTATCAGGGCCTTCCTGAGGTTGGATTCTGGATAACTTGGTTGGGGCCGGAATGCTATCACTTGATTATGGAGAATGCTATCACTTCTATCATGAATTTGGTCAGCAATTCATTTTTTAGAGACTCGTTTTTTAAGCCATAACTTTTTCCTTCGGAATGGCATCCAGACTCATTCAACACTAATACCATTCCTCGGTATTATTACTTGATTGCATACAAGAAATAAATTACTCCAACTTCGGGTGCATATTTTGTCCTCGACCAGGTCAAAAAACAATTGGGCCTTAATTTTTTATGACTATATATGAAAATATCTTCTGGGCTTGGAAAATCATCGGATTAGAGCACAATGCAGTCAAGAGAGAGTTCCAGACTTAGAAGACTATTCCGAAATCAGGTGCATTTTTTGGACCTAACCTGGTGAATTGCAATCATTTAAGCAATTGCTAATGTTTCTCATTTTTGAACTCGTAATGAAAAAATTGATTCTTCACAAAATGAAGAAGAATTGCTTCCGGACTTGTAACATGAAAATCGACTCTTCTAAAACATGGACACGAAGGACTTCCAGAATCGGAAGAAGGGGGTATATAAAAAAACCCAATCGGCCCCAATAAAATCCCCAATTATAAAACCCTAACATCTCCATCTATCAGTTCCGGCCCCAAAAACTAAACTCCCAACCCTATTTGAAAAATATTTCATGCGTCAAACTCATTCAACAATGTTGGGAGGTTGTCACCGTACTTCTCAAAGTTATAATTTATAAGTCCTAAATTCTTACTACATACAATTAAGTAGATAGTGGCAAATCGGAGTCGTCCACAAAGTAAAATTTTCAAACTTGAACCTTCTTGTTCGGCTTGGTTTTGGGGTATGGTATAAGGTGGTAAAGGCCAACTATTTTGCTCATATTGTTGGTTTTCTGGCTCATTCTCATACCACAAACCTAGATTACCACTACACTCCAGATTGTAAGAATCATGGTATGGATACCATGATTAAGCTTCTTGCCCTTGAAAACCAACAACTCCTGCCTCTTGGTAGCACTCTTCATAATTCCCTTGGTTTTGGAAACCAATGGTTCTTTCCTGCTCATAGTGCTTCTCTCTCAACCAATAGCAAGACTTGGTAGGATGGTCGAAATGACACATCCTACAAAACCTTGTATGTTTAGCCTCTCTTCTCATCATGAGTTCCCACAAAGTGAGATGTTCCATTTTTTTTCTTTTTTTCAAAAAATTAGAATCATATTGCGAGGATTCTTGATAAAAATTCACCAACAACTCAAGCAATACCTACTCCAAACAAAAACAACCACAGAGAATGGCAAATAAAAAAGAACAAGCTAATATGCCCAAACACTTAAAAATAAACGGCTCTTCCCTAGCAGCGGTGCCAAAATTTGGGAGGTCATCGCCGTACCTCTCAAAGCTATAGTTTATAAGCCCTAAATGCTTACTGAATCAATTAAGTAGATAGTGGAAATTTGGGGTTGTCAATGAAGAAGAGGGATTTTCCTAAGGGTTCAAACATATAAGATAGATAATAGACTATATATATAGATATACATAGATATATAAAAGCAAGTAAAGAGGGGGGGTTTGGTTGGTTTCCTAAGTTAGAAAGTAAAGACAAGATAACTAGCAAAGTCAAGTAACTATGTTAATCATGCAACAAACTAAGAAAAGGGGATAAAAACTACAAATGACAAAGCCTTGGGGGCAAATGATTCTCACTTCCAAACCTCTTATAGATCATAGAACCATTCACTCATTCTATCATACCTATGGAGAATGTTATCACTTTCATTTTCATAAGCAGACTGATCTGCTTCATTACGCGTGCATTAACCGATGCATTTTCATACTTTTTAGTTAGTTTTATATGGTGGATTGCTAGTATTAGTTGAGTTTAGGTGACAAAGGGTTAGACGGCCATGTTTGATTTTATTGTCTAAATCCCGCATTTTGTAGGCTTAATTGGTACTAATGGACATCTTGTATCCATGGGCTCCTTGATCTTCCTTGTGATCATCTTTAGTAGGTCACTCGTGGTCCTTTTTGTTTACATTCTATGTGAAGGTCATTCGTAAGGGTGGTAGAAGATGTTTACAGCTATTTACATGGATGGTAGAAAATATATAATGATATTAACCTCTAGAATTGTAGAAGATGAAGACCACGGACATTAAATTGTTTTAGAAGGAGATTGAAGCCAAAGATAGGCAGCAACAGATCAATGCGGTCAACGAAGATGTGGGGAATCGTGGTCTGATGGGTTGTGCATGATTCCGAGAATAGTCCAAGAATAGTTACCCTTTAGGGTGGTTACAGTGGATTTGTCTTCTTGAGTACTACAAAATCGACTATTAAAACTCTCAAATTGGACTAACGGTTCTCCCATACCGAAATCGGCCGAGACACAAACGGGTCGGCACGGGTCGTGCATGGTTTAGCACCAATGACCTGCGTCAAAGGAGATGCCCCATACCAAGAAGACCAGCGTGAGGCTATGGCAAAGCCCACGCCAGAGGCCACGGGCTGCCAGCACAAATTGAAGAACCCCTCCACGCATCCCGCATCGTTCTTAGCTCAATATGCCAAGACCAGCCGACGGGGTGTGGGAAATCACACGGCCCGCACCAAAGTTCCTCAGCAAGTAGCCTTTCTGACTACAACCCACACCAATGGCCATGGGCTCAGATCAGAACCTCAAATTTCAGCTCCCTGACGGTGCCCCCGTACAAGACAACGCAACCCGTGCCAGGGGTTAGATGTGGCCCACGCAAAGCCCCATTCCCCACATGACATGAAGATCCATGCCACACCTCAGATCTGGAACCCCCACATAGATGATGAGACACGGCCTGTGCCAGTCCTCATGCCCTGCGTCAAGGACATGCCACAGGCTCCATCATTCGAGACGCCACACACCAGGCGGCGGCTAAGCTAGGGTTTACCCTATTTTGGCCTATTTTGGGCCTATGTTTAGGCCCAATCTCCTACTAATATAAATATAATCTTTGTCTATTAGGTTTTCATTCCATAGATACATTACATTAGATAGATTAGATTTCAAGAATAGTATGGAGACTCTCTCCTTAGGAGAACCTTTATCTTTTTTTTCTTTTTATTTTTCTTTGATCCTAAGATGTTGAATTCAAATCTTTATTTGAATTACATGTCAAGGGAGTAGTTTATATAGCTTGGGGATAAATTGTAGTGACTTGATTTCATCTGCATGCCTTTTGAGATTCTTTAGTTCATCCAAATTTTTTGTTCATGATATTATTGTGATTTGCTCTTGAGTTTAAATGCATGAATAGTACACCACATATATGCACACATGTTGGGCTATATTCATGTATGGTGAAATTATCGATGCCCCCTTGGGAAGAGAAAGCTGGTTGTTAGAATGGGTAGAGGAGAACGCGTCCACATAGGTGTGCACAGGGAATTTGATGTCACTTTAATCTACTTACCATTGTACTAGTCTTAGCTGACTTCATAAAGTTGTTCGAGAGGTTACAGGTAGAGATAGATAAATAGTAGCAAGCTAGGGTTACAAGAAACACTAGTATCATAGATAAGGTGCCTACAACCCTTGGGCATAATTGATAGGACCCGAGGGAAGTAGTGAATTCGTGGTGGAAGCCTGGGACATAATTGGATGGGGAGAATAAGACCTATAACAATGGTCCGACCTTGTTGTGCTCCCCTAATTATGACGGCGGCGTTGATGGAGAGTTGTGAGAGCACCTGCCGTGGCAGAGATAGGGAAGTGTAGGTCATTGGCCACACCATGTATTATAGACACACTGTTAGGTTTGCCTAAATCTCTATGTGAATGAATCGAGGATAGAAGCATTAGATTGACCAAGTTGCTCAACGATTCCTCAAGTGCTTAGTTTAATATTGTATTTGTGTTTTTACTTTTCATGTTTTCTAGTTGTTAGATTGAAAAACCAATTAAGGGGTTAGGACATTTGAAAATGGTTGGAGTCGCCATTTTGAATCTGATTTTGCTTCATTATGTGTGTGCTAACTGATGCATTTGGTATGTTTTTAGCTATTTTTATTTGGTGGATTGCTAGTATTAGTTGAGTTTACGTGACATGAGACTTAGACGGTCATGTTTGGTTTTCTTGTCTAAATCCCACATTTTGTAGACTTAATTGGTACTAATGGACACACTGTTAGGTTTGCCTAAATCTCTATGTGAATGAATCGAGGATAGAAGCCTTAGATTGACCAAGTTGCTCAACGATTCCTCAAGTGCTTATTTTAATATTGAATTTGTGTTTTTACTTTTCATTTTTTCTAGTTGTTAGATTAAAAAACCAACTAAGAGGTTAGGACATTTGAAAATGGTAGGTATTTCCATTTTGAATCTGATTTTGCTTCATTATGTGTACGTTAACTGATGCATTTAGCATGCTTTTTAGTTATTTTTATTTGGTGGATTGGTAGTATTAGTTGAGTTTATGTGACAAGGGGCTTAGACGGCCATGTTTGGTTTTCTTGTCTAAATCCCACATTTTGTAGACTTAATTGGTACTAATGGACATCTTGTACCCACGGGCTCCTTGATCTTCCTTGTGATCATCTTTAGTAAGTTGCCCGTGGGTACATTTTGTTTACAATTTATGTGAAGGCCATTCGTAAGGGTGGTAGAAGATATTGAAGGTCGTTTGCAAAGACGGTAGTAGAGATGAAGGCCATTCACATTAGAATGGTAGTAGATGAAGGCCATGATCATCAATGCGTGGTAAAAGGAGATTGAAACCAAAGATAGGTGGCGAATGAAGAAATGGGGAATCGTGGTCCGAAGAGTTGTGCTAAAGTCTAAGAACGTTCCAAGAAGAATTGTCCTTCAAGGCTAGTTTCGTTGGATTCATCTTCTCGGGTACTATAAAATAAGCTAGTAAAACTCTCAAATCGGACTAACAGTTCTCCCGTAGCGAAGGAAACTAGTCCATCCGGTCGAGGCACAAATAGGTCGGTGCGGGCCGTGCATGGTTTAGAACCAATGGCCCATGCCAAAGGTGATGCCCTGCACCAAGAAGACCAGTCCGAGGCTATGGTGCAGTCTGCACCAGAGGCCACTGACCGCCAGCACAAATTGAAGAACCCCTCCACGAGGCTAAGTATGGGCGTGGGATGTCCCATTTTTGGCGACCCACATTGTTCCACGCTCAATATGCTAAGACCAGCCTGCGAGGTTTGGGATATCACATGGCCCATGCCAAAGTTCCTGAGGCATTAGCCTTCCTAACCAAGGCTTGCGCCAACGTCCACAGGAGTGGATCAGAACCTCAAATTTCAGCTCCTTAAGGCCGCTTCATTTAAGACGATGTAGCCGGCGCCAGGGGTTAGATGCAGCCCACGCAAGCCTTGCGCCTCACACGACATGAAGATCTGTGCCACGCCCCAGATCTGGAACCCCACACAGATGAAGGGACACGACCCGTGCCAGTCCTCGCGCCCCGCGCCAAGGACATGCCACGGGCCACATCATCTAAGACACCCCGCGTCGGGTGGTAACTGAGCTAGGGTTTACCCTATTTTTGCCTATTTTGGGCCTATTTTTAGGTCCAATCTTCTACTACTATAAATAGAACCTTTTTCTACAAGGTTTTCATACCATAGATACACTACATTATATAGATTAAATTTCAAGAGTAGTCTGAAGACTCTCTCCTTAAGAGAAACTTTATCTTTTTCTTCTTTTTATTTTGCTTTGATCCTAAAATGTTGAATTCAAATCTTTATTTGAATAATATGTCAAGGGAGTAGTTTCTATAGCTTGGGGATAAATTGTAGTGACTTGGTTTAATCTACATGCTTTTTTAAATTCTTTAGTTCATCCTAATTTTGTGTTCATGATATTATTGGGATTTGATCTTGAGTTTAAATGCATGAATAGTACACCACATATAAGCACACACTTTGGGCTATATTCTAGTATGGTGAAAATATCGATGCCTCCTTGGGAAGAGAAACCTGGTTGTTAGAATGGGTAGAGGTGAACGCATCCACGTGGGTGTGTACATGAGGGATTCGAGGTCACTCATATCTACTTACATCGCACCAGTCTTAGCTAGCTTCATAAAGTTGTCTGAGAGGTTATGGGTAGAGATAGCTAAATAGTAGCAAGCTATTGTTACAAGAAAACCTAGTATCATAGATAAGGTGCCAACTCTTGGGCTTAATTGATAGGACTCGAAGGAAGTAGTGCATTCGTGGTGAAAGCCCGGGACATAATTGAATAGGGGAGAATCAGACCTACAACAACGCTCAGACCTTGTTGTACTCCCCTAATTACGATGGTAGCGTCGCGACAGGGACAGGAAAGTGTATGCCATCGGCCACACCACGTATTATGGACACTCTAATAGATTTTCCTAAATCTCTATGTGAATGAATCGAGGATGGAAGCATTAGATTGACCAAGTTGCTCAAGGATTCCCCAAGTTCTTAGTTTAATATTGTATTTGTGTTTTTAATTTTCATGTTTTGTAGTTGTTAAATTGAAACCCCCTCCCCCCCTCCCTGATTTGCATGTTTGCTTTGCTAGCAATTCCTTTCACTCGTACGGATTAACGACTCGTACGAGGTTGTGTTTGAGTTGATACATTAGACCTAGCATCTCTGTGAACAAACCCAGGGCTTACCGCTAATACCCTATAGGTAGCGTAGCAGTAAGAACATGGTGCAAAACTATAAATTACATATCTTCTGACCACATCGCCTCTATTCGGGTTAATTCTAAGCTACGGGTTTTAACGACCCCGGGGGGAGGCAGGTCAGAGACACTCCATTTCTTCTCAAGATTAATTCACAAAGACATTCAATGACCATTTTCAAACCTTATTAACAATCACTATAGACAATCAACGCCATAAAGGTATTTCATCAATGACATCATACACGAAAGAACCATAGATTTGATAACAACTACATCCATTCAACCAAATTCCTATCTATTTAACCAAACAAAGCATTCATTAGGTTTAACCTAGAAAGATCAACATTCAAGATTCAACCATTAATTGATACCTTAGGATAAATATTCTAACAAACCACATTAACATACTCATCTAGCAACATTAACCTCACATACACAACAAGAAGTTCTAATTTCATGTTCTTGGATTTTCATGTCAAAGAGCTAAGAAATTGTGCACATCTCTGACCTCCTAACACTTAAAACACTTCATAATCTCAAACAACCCATAATATAAATGAAGCAAAAATTCATATTAAGAACAAGATGAATGCTAAATAATAAATGCTTCAAGAAAGAGTGAAATAGATATTCTTACTACATTGGTTTGGAAGCTTCAATCAATTGGTCCCAAGTACAAAACTAACCTAGATAATCAAAACCCATAATGTAGAACAAAAATCTACAAAGCAAGAAGAAGAAACTAAAAGAGAAGTGGAAAAACTAGGGTTTTATAGCCCCCAAGTCAGGCTTAGACAAATGGGGAAGAATGTGGACTATTTATAGTCTAATTTGGTCAAGAAAAGTCAAAAAGTACAGCAGAGTGTGCGCGCCGGGTGCGTGTTTCTTCGGAGGGCTGATTTTGGCCCTTGTTTTGGGCGCGCGGATGCGCGCCTAAGTGTGTTGGCCGTGCGCCCGTTGGTCCTTCTTTTCTAAAACTTCTTTGCATCACTATGGGTGAACTGTTGATTTGATTTGGGAGTTCTTGCAGTCGATTTTCTAGCCCTTGAGAAGATAAATCCAATGGTACCACCCTTGGAGGCTGGTTCTTCTCAGATCTTTCAAAGAACTTGGTCCCAACTTCTAGGTCACAATTCATCCGCTTCTTTGTCTTCCTTCTTCAACCCTTCTATCTTCTACAACGTTTTGACTCATGGACTTCAATCCTATACCATCCTTACGAATGGAATTCACTAAACCACCGTGAAATGCTTACAAACAATCTAAACATTAATCTCACAAAAATAAATCTAGATGCTCGTAAGGACCAAAAATCCATTAAACTAAAATAGGGTACAAACTAAAGGATTTAGATATGAAAATAAAAAATGGTCATCTAAACCCCATATGATGTAAACCTATCTAAATCTAGCAATATTCCAACAAAAATATAACAAAAGAGATGTTAAATGCTTCAAAAAAATACATACATTTGACGTCTTATCAAATGTCGTCATCATAACAAGGAGGTCGGGGAGGCAAACGGTCATCCACTAAATCCAAGGCGGGTAGTTCAAAGCTCTCAAGAACCACCGATGAGTGAAGGATTAGATTTGTCTTCGCTCAAGCACAAGCGAGGTACGATTCTTTAAACCAAAGCAAAAATTTCTTGATTGCTACATTATTGATCTAAATGTCTATCATAGAATAGGTTTGGCGGATCCCATGCAAAATTTTGAGGGTTTACATGTCCTTAGTTTCTTGGCCTTAAACAAACCCTCTCACTTTGACAAAATTTGTCAGTTTTATAGTAATTTGATTAAGGTTGAGGGTGGTGGATACCAAACTAGGGCGAATGGGTACAACGTAGATCTTAGTTTGTGGATTATTAACAAATTGTTGGAGTATCTGTACAAAGGTCCAGAAGGCATATACCCCCAAAAAATCAAGGATATTTAGATGACATTTATCATAGGGAGGTTTTTCTCCTTCAGTTTGACTACCCATTTGTTGATCCCATTGCTTGTAGTCACAGATACTTTGGGCACAATCCCACCAACTATGGGAAACAAAAGAGTTTTAGTTTGAAAAAATTGACCACAGATCAACAGATTGTGTATGAAATGATAGCTAGGAGTATCATACCGACCTCCAGCCACATAATAGATCAAAAATATGCGACAATAATGATGTTTTGTTATATCACTGGGGGGGAATAAATCTTCTGTGATATTCAAACACATGCTATGTGCAGGCACGTCAAAAAAATTGATCAAGAGCCTTCCATACGGAAACTTGATCACTTTGATTTTGAAACGAGTTCAATGGTTAGCGTTGCATAGGGAGGAGAAACCGTGCAAGTGGTTCAATAAACAATACTTCATGAAGAAACATTTGGTATTGTTCGAACACAAATGGGCACACAAGGCACAGGACGCAGACAAGCCCAACAAGAGGCTAAGAGTTGAGCTCGGTATGTTTGGCATTTCTTATTTTAGTTTTATTCTATTCAAGTATATTGGAAGTTATTAACATTTTTATATATATACCAATTTCAGAAGAACCTGGCGCGCAGTTCTTGAAAGGCTTTAGAGCATGCTACAAATGGGTTCGAGGGGAACTTTCTCTAGAGAGAAAAAGGATTTGAAAGTTGGAGCAGAGTCAACATGTCTTGCAGAGCCATTTGGAATCAACATCGGGATAATGTGCAGAAGGATTCTCTGAAGTGTGATGGTTTTACCGTTGAACGGATTGAACACTATTTAGTTGTAGAAGAATATTTGTGATCAAAGTTTTTATGTTTGAACTATTATATTTTGGGCATACTTTGCTAGTTTGAATTGTATGGCTTAAAATGATGTGTAATGTTTGCATTTTTATATTTTTAGCCTCGCAATCATTGTGTTTATCATGTACGTAGTTAACATGCGAAGTTACAATATGCGTAGTTCAAATGCAAAGTTAAGGTAGGTAAATTAGCTTGAAAAGCTATTTTACCATTACTCAAGATGAGCTTCTAGTTCCGAAAGCGTGTCTGGCCTGAAGGATTACAAACATTTCCAAACAAATTGACTAAATAAAATGAACCCTAGTTTTTTTTATCTTCCCAATCTTTTTCAGCTTCCTTCTCCTCTTCTTGATCTTGCCTCGACCGTCAACCCAAACTCCTTCATCATGATCAGTACACCCTAAATGACCACGTAAACTCATATCCTCCTCCCCAAGCGTAATGTTTTCCCCATTGGATCCCATCTCTGCATTCCGACCAAAGCCAATTATATCCTCGCCTTTATAGTCTTCAAGAAAAGCTCTCTTTCCCTCAACAACTATCTTCTAACGAGGGTTAACATGGTCTCTTATATAGAATACTTGGTGAGCTTGTGATGCCAATATGAATAGGTCTTCTCTCCAAGCAATTCGAGTACGATCCACAAGGGTGAATCCCAAATCTTCAGTCAGTTGTCCATTATTAACATCAACCCATTGGCATTTAAACACCTCAACTTTTATTGTCACGTAATCAAGCTCCCAAATCTCAAATACAAAACCAAAGTAGCACGTTTGCGTGTACATAGGATTGTCGTCACTTGCACTCACAACGTGAAGGACCTTGGATACAAGTGTTGCCCCGGTGTTCTAGGATACACCCTTGTCATCTATTGAGTTTACCAAAAGTAAACATTTTAATGTTGTAAGCTCAATACGACGGGACTGTGCCCATTGGTCGATGAGCCAACCATTTCACTATACAGGGATGATCAATGATATCTACATGACTTCGTAGCCATGAAGCAAAGGTGCTTATGTGTTGTTGCAAAACATGCACTTCATTGAACTTAGGATGCATAACTCTTATCTCCTCCGCGTGGATATCGACATATGAAACAACCTCTTCATGGTTCCGAAGTACATAAAGGTGTGCTACACACAAGTCTTCCGTAGTAGGGTTAATTTGTTTTCCCTATCTTACACCTTTGCCAAGTACTTGCCCTTCGTGCCGAGAATTATGATCACCCACAAAATCAACTTCCTTCAAATAATCGGTACAAAATTTATGACCTCTTTTGCCACATAACGTTGCACGATAATTGCATCCGTTCTATACTGATTCTTCACAAAATATTTAAATATTTTCATTTACCTCTCAAAAGGGTACATCCACCTCAAAAATACCGATCTGCATAACTTTATCTCAAGAAGCAAATGAACTATCAAATGGACCATTATATCAAAAACAACATGGGGGGGAGTACATCTCCATCCGACATATAACCTTGACTATCATCGCTTGCAAACGGTTGAGCTTAGCCACACTAATGCTTTTGGAACAAATTGAATTGAAAAACAAGCACAGTTTCGTAATACACTGTCTAATGTGAGAAAGCAAAGCAAAGGAAAACTAATCGCAATGACATTCAATTCTTGCATCAGGTTGTGGCACTCGTTTGGTTTTAAATCAACCAATTTCAGCTCCTAAAATATACACATGAACTTATGCTAGACGAATAATCCCCCGGTACCTTCACACTACCTAGGGTCTCACAGTACAATTTCTTCTGCGATTGAGACATGGAATAGAAAGTAGGTGAAGTAACAATCACCACCTTTCGCGACCAGCTCCAAACTGCTCTTAATTCCCATTTCCACCAAGTCGAACTGAGTTTTCAACCCATCCTTAGTTTTATCAGGGGTATTCAACAAAGTTCCAACCAAAGAGTCACACACATTCTTCTAAGTGTGCATTACATCCAGACAATGTCTTATGTTCATGTTCTTCCAACATGGAAGGTTGAAAAAATGGAATATTTCTTCCAACTACTTTTGGTCGTAACTTTACTCTCCATCTTCCTAAAATCATTGTTATTGTTCTTTACTTTGTCATAAACGTCAACTCCTGTTATTGGTAATGGTTCCTCTTTATTCTCCACCTTCCCATCAAACCATTGTTTTGGTAATCACCATGAGTGGCCCTCAGGAAGAACCCGCTCGTGCCCCTGATAAACAATTTTACAACTATGCTTCAATTGAAAAAAAAAGTATTCTTTTCACAAACAGGACACACGTAATTTTCTTTCACCAAGTACCCAAATAATTTTCTGACCCGCCTCCACTCGGGCAAAGGCGTTGGATCAAAGATAAAAATTTATATTCCGCTCCCAAACTCACTGCTAAGCTGCCTATGGGGTAGTTAGTGGCAAAAGTGGGTCTGTCCACAGAGATGCTAGAGTCTAATAGCCAACTAAACACAACCACGTACGGGTTGTCAATCCATCTGCATGCTAGGAATAACTAATATTATAAAATGGTGGGTTTTGGATTTTGAAATTAACAACTACAAACATAAAAGATAACACGAGGTTAAACTATATAGACAGGCACTCGGGGGTATTTGTGTACCATGATTGATAAATGGCTTCTATCCTTGATTCATTTATATATAGATATATAAACCTATCTTATGCCTATGTCACATAGTGTGGAGATAGCCAAATATTCCTCCTGTATGTCAAACGTGGTACTTACCTCAATGTCGTATCTCACTGTCTCCTTAAATTGGGGAATGTGTTCTAGTCCAGTGACGCTGTAGACCATTCCCTGTCACTTCACTCCCAATGCTAACGAGTCCCTTCTTAGACAAATACAAAGCCCGCCTAAAAGGGCAATGCCTCGCGTAGGTCGCAATCGTTAGATATGTAGTGAGTGCATTATATCTCTGACACTCCACTGTGGATCTCAATCCCTGGGCCTAGAGAGGCAAAGGAAAAGACAGCTTGTGATTACTCTAGAGTTGGCATAACTCTAATTGTTAGAAACAATCACATTAATCTGTCAGGGTAAGCTAAGGAATTTTCCTCGTAGGGATCTGCCGAATTGACCTCCCAACATGTAATTTATCACACAACTAGCTAATTAGAATCATGGTATACCACATATAAGGATATTCTCTCAAAGGAAAGAAATGCACTCATCTTTAGGTGTGCTTAACCTACCCCACAGTTCTAACACTCCAAGATAGCAATGAAGCCTAGCACGATTTTATACTAACATACATGCATGAGCGCATCATCATAATGACATGGCATAGATCTCACAATAGTGGAAAGAACAAGTTCAAGCACAAATATTCATAGGACATAAAGATAGAAAAATCTGAATCTCAAAAAGCCAAGTTCAATTCATGAATACAAATACAACCCCAAGCTTAATTAACTACTGACTAGAAAATAGATCTATGGAAAATATTGAGTTAATTTCCATACATCTAAGAAAATAATATGAAGAAAAGAAGAGAAAAAAAGAATGAAGAGAGAAGAAGTACTCTAGAGAGAGAGAACTCTCCTCTTCCTTCTACCTATCTAGGGAGAAAAAGAATCTACATTATACCTACTTACTTCTTCCTAGAAGACTAAAGGCTCCTATTTATAGTAGTAGATAATTAGGCCTCAAAATAGGCCCAAGTTAGGGTCAAAACCCCTAGATGTGCGCCGGCCGTGCATCTTGGCGAGAGTCGTAGCCTCATGTTGACATTGTTAGCCTCATGCTGACACGCAGCGTGTGTTTTGGCGTGGCTCGTGCCAACCAGTTAGCCTTGTGCTAACACAGGCCGTGTATCTTGGTGCGGGCCTGTTGACACGGTTAGCCTCGTGCTGACACAGGCGTGTGTCCTGGCGCGGGCATGCTGTAATGAGCACGGTTCATGATGAAGGCCCTGGCACTAACCCCCCCCCCCCCTCGTGCTTGAGCTTGGCACGGCCCATTAGGTGGAACAGGTCGTGCTAGAGGCCCTTGGCACGACCCCCTTCGTGCTGGAGGTTCTGGCATTGACCCCTTCGTGCTGGTAGTGGCTTGTTTGGCCGACTGACTTGTTTGTTCCACTACGGATGAACAGTTGGTCCAATTTGAGAGTTCTTGTAGTCAATTTTATAGCGCTCAAGAAGATGAATCCAATGGTGCCACTCTGAAGGGCTGATTCTTCTTGGATATTTCCCAAGACTTTGTGAAACTCTTGGACAACAATTTCTCCACTTCTTCCTTGGCCACTTTGAACTTCGGATCCGCCTTTCTTGGGCTCAATCCATCTATTATCATGCTTTAGATCCTATGGCCTTCAATCTACTACCATTCTTGTGAATGACCTTCAAGTATCTTCTACCATTCTTTCGAACGGTCTTCTATACAAAGGTGTCGAAGTATCTTCGAGTAACCAACTAATAAGATCATGAATGAAGATATAGGTGCTCGTGAACTCAACATGTCCATTAGTTTCAATTAAGTCTACAAAACTCGAGAATTAGACAAGAAAACCAAACATGGTCGTCTAAACCCTTTGTCATGTAAACCTAACTAAAACTAGCAATCCAACAAGTAAAACATGCCAATTATTATGTTGAATGCATTGGTTAACGTATGCAATATGGTGCATATCAATTTACATATGCTACAAAATTGTTACTGGTGCAAACAACAAAGCCTTCAATTCGAAATAGTCTTCGGTACTACCGTCGTACGTCTTAACACCTTTGTTCATCAATGTCATGAGATCATTAACAAAAGGGGAAAGGTAGACATCTATATCATTACCGGGTTGCTTAGGTCCCAAAATTATCAAAGACAACAATATGTTCTTTCGTTTCATTGTCAACCACGAAGGGTAGGTTATAATTAACCACCATGATGGACCATGAGCTGTGTGTGCTACTCATATTACCAAATAGATTTATTCCATCGATAGCCAGGACAAGTCTTTAATTTCAGGGCTCCGCACCAAACTCGCGGTACAAAGTGTCAAGCTTCTTCCACTACTCACTGTTCGACATATACCAACGTCATCCGCTGGACGATCTCTTTCCAAATGCCATCACAATAACTTTGCATCTTCTTTCAAAGCAAATAACTTTTTCAATAGTGGAATGATTAAGGGATACCATAACACTTTGTACGAGGTTCTTTTTCTTTGAATTTGAAGCAACTTCAGCACCAACCTCAATTCTGCTATGCTTCAACTTATAAAGGGACTCGCCAAAAACCCTACACTGGTCTTGATCATCATCCTTTGGGCCTCTATAGAGCACACAATCGTTGGGAAAAACATGAATTTTTTTTCAATTCCATTCTCATAGGACAAAGAATATTTTTTTGACATGCAAACGGGCGGGAAAATTATTACCCTCTGGAAACAATTCCCTAACTAGTTCTAGAGTCTACGTCATCCCTTTGTTAGTCCACCTAAATTTTGCCTTCAAATTCATCATTTGCAAAGCTGCACTCAAAACTAAATGTTTTGAACCATTATACAAAGGCGTCTTATTGTTTTTGTGCAAAGCTTCTAGTACTTCGAGTTTCCCATGGAATTCTATAGCAACTTCCTCCACCATCTCATCGAACCCTTCATCTATGTCATATTGATTGGGATCTTTATATTCAACATCATCTACAATAGCCTTGTCAACCTCCCCATGCCACACCCACGAGGTGTAACTAGTTTGAAACCCTCACAATATGAGATTCACAATATGAGATGTGCACGTAACTTCTTCCTACCCAAAATCACATCGTTCCTACAATCTTTAAACGGGCAACGTGCTCGCACCACACCATTCTTGGAAGCATGTTCAAAAGCTACAACAAGAAATGATTCTCTCAAAGGGAGATAAATGGGTGATTTTTTCCAATCTTTACCAATCAATTCAATTCGATCCATCGAAAAACCCTATAATAATTAAATTGAAATGTTCAAACCACATAACCATCATACAACCTAACACATTGTTTCACAATCACCAATTCAACTAAACCAAAACCATTTCAAATAACAATAATCATGCTTTCATAAACAAATTCATTCATCTACCAATCACATATATTTAACACAATTGAGGAAGAATTACATACCTTTGATCCTCCCAATGTATTCTAAATTAGTTTTGGAAGAAGCCCATAGACAAAATTTAAGGTTCAAATAATATGAGTTCTTGAAACCCAAATGACCAAGTCGACATTTAATACATTCCCCGAAGACTGTGTTCTGAACTCAGAACTGAACCACATCACCCGTCCCGAGCCGATCACTTTCCGAACTCGATAAAAGTTCAATTTTCATTTTTGGTTCTGGAAATGATTTTGGCCCTTCAACATACACCCTGCGATGTTATTCCGGTTCCGTAACTACCCTTGGGTCACTTTTCCAAACTTGGAACTGCTTTATTAGAAAGCGGCGGTTAGACATAACTGCCTTCTAATGACTTACTTCAATTGAAGGTGATTAAATTAAAATCGTCTTTGTGACATAGCATTCAAACGCAGTTATCAAATAACCGCCTTCTTCTTCGTTACAACCGCCTTCCAAATTGATAGGGACCTGATTTTTGCCACTTTCGAGTTCGGAAGGTTCCCAGGAAGGCGGTTTCTGGAAAAATTATGGAACCGCCTTTGATTGATGTCTTTAATCAAGCTTCCTCCACTAGTGTAATGAAGTAAATGCCTCTTCAAAATGTCATAAAATTAGAGCTTGCATTTCTCTATGATTCGAGCTCCAAATTCCTCCATCATCCTTCAGCTTGTATATGGTGTTCCTTCTTTGCCTTTAATAAAATGAAGACTCAAGACAAAATGTCTTTTTTTTAAAACTAAGGCAATGTACAATGGTAGAGACCACTCTTGTTGTTTCTTCCAATTAAATATTGAATTTCTCTCTTCCACCTCACCAAAAATTACCATAAAGAAATCACTCAATTTTTACTCCCACAATGGTATAAACCACTAAGAGACCTCTTCATGGACCCCACTTAATTTTATTTATCCTACTAAATATTACCTTCAATATTTAATTTAAATAAATTTGTCAAATCAAAATAAATTGATATGTGAAATTTAATAATACATTTTAATTCTAAAATTTAATTTTTAAATTTAGTTTTGTTTTTTAAAATTATTTTCATTTAATTAAAATACTAGACGTCTTTGAAATTTAAATTTTATAAGTAATTTAGCTTTTAAACTATTTTATCAATTAAATCAAATAAAAGAAATAGATTTTAAAATATGACACTTGTAAATAAAATTTTGGTATGATAAAATTGAAATATAATGTAGGAATAGGGCCACATGTGCATGGAGTCTTGGGAGTGGTCTCCTGGACTAGAGACCATGAGGTGGTTTTTTTTAGAGATCACAAAGAGACTCTCATTGTGAGACTTTGACACGTGGCGTCATTTGATTGAACCACGTGTCAGAATTTAATTTATTTTTAAGATTTTCTGCTTTTAATTTAAAATTTTAAAAATGGCAAAGTCTTAGGAAAGACGGTCTTTCTATAAGCTTATGGAAAAACGGAGCTTAATTAGAATAATAAAAGATAAAATGTCTTAGTTACAATATTAAAATTTTAGTATGCAACATGTAGTATTTATAAAATTTATAACCCGGTTCATGCAACCCAAAAAGTTTATCTTTATTTCTTCTAATTTACACTTTAAACCTTGATCTTTCCATAACTTATGGAAAGACCGTCTTTTAAGAGACGGACTCTTTAAAAATTCATTTCTTTCATTTTAAAATTTTAAAATTTAAATAATGTAAAATTTAAATTTTAAAAAACGAATTTAAATTTAAAATGTATTATTAAATTTCACAATTCAATTTATTTTGGTTTGACAAATTTATTTAATCTAAATATCGAAGGTAAAATTAATGAGTGTAATTAGAAAATCAAGTGTGGTTCATTGATCTCTTAGAGATCCCTACCATTATGAAAATAGAAATAAAGTAATTTTTTTGTGAATGATTTTAGTAAAGAGATTGAATATTTAATTGAAAATGGTGGTTTCTACTGCATAGGCTCTAAGCCTCCAATAAAATAAAGACTCGAGATCAAATGTCAGGGTTTGCCGTTTGCTTCGATGATTAAGAAAACGAAGAGGGCCTTACGGATAAACATGAGTTTTGGAAGATTTACTAGCGAAGACATTAACTAAGATTAAGAATCGCTGTCCAGATGGCCCAGAATGCTAAACTATGGGGCACCATCAATAGTATTCCTACTACTTTTCCTACAAAAATCATACGAAGATTTCCCATTTCGATCCGACGGCCACACCTCTCTACATTGCTCCCCCAGACACCTTCAGCTTCTCTGTCGCTCAGGTTTGCTTTCTAATCTCTTTGACGATTTGTGGGCTTCGTTTCTTTTCATTTTCTATTATTTATTTTGGGTGCGATTTCGTCAAGCCAATGTTAGAATGTGGATGGGTTTCCTCTTTGTTTATCATGTTTTCTGTGCATTGAGCTAGGAAATAAAAAGGAAAGTTATGAGTTGCTGGTTTAGTTCAAGAATCATGGGTTATGGGGCTTATTTTGTTTTAGAAATGAGATTTAGATGAAGGCTCAAATCTAATTAAGTGAGTACTTCATTTTCGGAGTGTGAAAGAGTATTGGAATGGGGAATCGGAATGTTGAAGGTGTTTGATGTAAGGATATTGGAATCAGGATCCCAAATGCTGGAAAATTGATCAACTCTTAATCCTTCCACTAATAATGACAAACACACACACACACACCACCACCCCCCCCCCCCCCCCCAATACATTTTTTTCAAGGTCACCAATAACTTAGCTGCCGACAATAACAGACAATAATATTTTGCTTTATAAAAATTACACGTAATGGAGAATCCAAAGACATCTCACATTATGTTTGTTGTTGTATACAGCAAAAGTAATCAATGGTGCCATTATTAGTGGACCGGAGGGAGTATGTTTTGTGGCATCACTATTCATCAGTTTATCCTCTAATAGCTGCTGATTAATTACACTGTACTTTTGCTTTTACAGAGTTGATTATACATCGGTGGATCTCATCAGTACTCAAAGGATTGCTGCAATGGTAGTCAACTCTGATGGATCTCCTAATAGGTGATCATGCTTATGGCAGTTGGATTTTAAATTCAAGTTTTATGCATATGGATATGGAAAGACAAAACTTAAGAAGTGCATTTTATTATATAATCTGCTGGATGTATTGCAGGGTTGCACTGGTTACCGGAGCCAACAAGGGCATTGGTCTGGAAACCGCCCGTCAGCTTGCAACTGCAGGAGTTACCGTTATTTTAACAGCTAGAAATGAGAAGAGGGGCTTGGATGCCACTTCTTTGCTTCATCAAGCAGGATTGCCGAATGTAGCCTTTCACCAGCTTGATGTTCGGGATGCTGACAGCATAGATGCATTGGCGAAATATGTAGAAAAAGAATTTGGAAGACTTGATATTTTGGTAAGATTAAGCAATGCGAAAAGATGTTGAATTTGTTTTCAAGTTCCTTCATAAATTCAACGATGATTCATCCTTTTGTTGTTATAGATTAATAATGCTGGAGCTTCAGGAGTTGTAGTAGATGGGGATGGCCTAAGGTCCTTAAACATAGATCCTGCAACTTGGGTAATAAGATATTCTTTAGGAACTTACTTTTAGCCTAAATGGATAATTGATATGTTTTGCCCGTGCAGCTAGCTGGAAAGGCGGTCAATGTGATTCAAGATGTGATGAAAACTACCTATGAGGCAGCGAAACAATGTTTGGACATAAACTATTACGGTGTTAAGAAGGTAACGGAAGCTTTGCTTCCAATGTTGCAACTTTCAACCTCAGGAGCAAGGATAGTGAATGTTTCTTCATTAAGAAGTGAATTAACGGTAAGCATTTTCATTGGGAAACAAAGACTAATGCGTTTGATTTGCTAATTGTGGCCCTTTTGATACTTCTCCGGGGTGCAGAGGATCCCTTCGGAAGAAAGGAGGAAAGAGCTTGGGGATATTGAGACCCTTACCGAAGAGAGGATTGATGAAATGCTGCAACAGTTCTTGCATGATTTAAAGCAGGATGCTCTTGAAGCAAATGGATGGCAAAAGATGCTACCAGCATACAGCATATCAAAAGCAACACTTAACGCATATACTCGAATCCTTGCAAAGAAGAATCCACACATGTGCATCAATTGTGTCCATCCTGGATTCGTTAACACAGATATAAACTGGAACACAGGAACAATGAGTGTGGAAGAAGGAGCTGCAGGGCCTGTTATGTTGGCTCTTTTACCTCAAGGAGGACTTACTGGTTGTTACTTTGATCGTACTGAGATGGCTGCATTTTGATTCATCCTTTGCAAACTCACGCCACCCAGCTTTATATTAAAGCCATTCAATCTTTCTTGAGGCAATTAGTTGAAGACAGAAGTATCAAACAAAACAAGGCCGGAGCTGAATACAGAGCATTAGCTCGCGGATTGGATTGGAGTTGAAATTTAGTTTTACCACTTTTTCTAATACTTACTAGTGTGTTCCAAAATGACTAAATTAATCAAGTGCATAATAGCGTAAAACGTAAAAGACACACGACTTGGTTACGCAGTTCGGTGTAATCCACCTACATCTGCGGGGCCTGTCCCAGTTTAGAATGAATTCACTAATTAGAAAGATACAGTACAGAGTACAGATTACAAAACACTTATCTTTACTAATCATAATGTGTGAATTCTGCTAGTTCCCCTAGCTATTGATTCACCTTGATCAAACTCCCTCTGATCTCGAATTCTGTCGACGCAGGATCTCCTCCTCCTGAGGAATTAAGGTTTACGATTCTGAACTTTGTGCAACAGGTCAGGTATGCTGGAACACAGTAATCTGACTCTTTGTAATTCTCGAAAATCTCAAAAATCTGTATGCAGATTTTTGCTCTATTAAATCCGTGAGTATGCAGTCGTGTTTGTCCCAATTTATATCCACGAACAGATTGGAATACTCCTTGATTATCTCCACAATATTCTTATTCCAAATCTGCTTCTTGAAGCATATCTAAATCCCATAAATAAAGAGATTTACCTTATATCAATCTATCTCATATATTCGAATATATCATCTCCTTATAAGTAGGGATTTTTCATAAATCAATTATGCTTCACACGCCTGATATACATAGCCAAATATACGACTTCCATAAGTTATAAAATACTTCAATATTTCGGCTTTAATTTTCATAAAACCTTGGCGTGAATATTCTGCATCAGCATGTTCAACATGGAATGTTTTCTTGTTCACAAAATTGTCGATCAAATATTCACTTGCAAATCCTTTGACTTTACAATCTCCCCCTTTGGTATTTTTGTGGACCCGTAATATTTTGGACATGTAATTCCAACGAAAACTTCCAGCATTAATATCATACACTTGCATCAAAGTAGCATAATAACAATCAACATAATACCAGAATTCTCTTAAGCATGAAAGTCGAAACCAGAAATCAGAAATCCAGGACATCCAAAACATACACCCAAAATTACAGCCATATTGAATAAAACATTTCAAATTTAAAACCAACATCCAAAATCGCTCCCCCTGGGACCACAAATAGGCCAAAGACAACATCAAAATCATCAAAAACAACAGCAACCAGCAGCAACCAGTAATGCTCCCCCTGCATTAGTCATAAGAATCAATCTTCCAATCAGGACTTCTCTGCCTCCAGACTTGTTTTCTCCGCCTCCAAAGCAGTCATTTGAATACCTATAGCACCAAGTCGGGCATTCAGAACCATCAGCCTAGTCTCATTTTTTGCTGCTGATGAAAAAGTCGATCCAGATGGTTTCCACGGAAGATCCCGCACATGCCTTAGCCCGAACGTCTTCTTGTTGGGCCTCAGAAACTCTGTATCAATCACAACATCCGAGGCCTTCCCTTTTACTTTTGCACTCTTGGCTAGTGCAGAGATCAGAGCATGGTAAATGATGGCATCATTGACCTTGGGAGCAATAGCTTGTCTGACTAAATGTTGTTGAATCAGTAGTCCAAGGTTAACATTCTTCTGTGTTCCAACACAGTACAGCAGTTTAGCTATTTCCCTTGTCAAGGCTGTGGTATTAGTAGAGGGCAACCAACAATGTACCTACCTGATATAATCCAAAGAATCTTGAAGACAAACAGGATGCTTGTGAATATCCAGTCGCTGGTCATTCAACCTTATACCTACCAGAGATAACTGCTAGTATATCATTATCAGACACTCTCAGGTCTTCAGGAAAAACTCCCCCTGTCTCAGGCGTCTTAAGACCCAGCAGTTTGTTAATCCTAGTATCAGAAATATCTATGATCTTCCCCCGTGCATATACCCTACCATACCATGGGGAACTTATCTCCAAATTACTAGCCATAAGGTTAGAGTATACCTCAAGTACCACCTGTCTGTTATACTGTAGCTGGAACGTGGCTGCAGTAGTCATGTCAATTGCTTTTAGATAGTCCGAAATGCCACTTTGCTTGTAAGCTCTTAAATCAACAGGTCTTTCAGCAATGATCTTCTTCTCTGAGAAAAATTCTCCCATCTCTTCACCCTTTGAGTCAAAGTATAAAACAGAATAAGCCTTGCTTACAGAGAGGGGAGGTAGTACTTTCTTCTTCAAGCTGTCATGCCTTCTCTTGCTCCTCTTTGATTGAGCAGAAGCCTCAGCATTGATGGTCTTCCTCTTGCCTTTAGCCAGCTGATAGAATTCATCAAGCACTTCATCGATTGAGTATGCCACATCAGGAATGTCCTAGGTTGGAACATTCTCTGAGCCTCCGGCTTCATCCTCCTTCTCAGATTCTTTTTCATACATCCCATCTTGATCCATGTCCTTTGGTTCAGTCATATCCTCATCAGATTCCACATCACATTCATACATATCATTCCGGTCTTGACCTCCCAAATCAGCATCAGACTCCATATCCATAGAATTTGCATGTCCACACTGCTGTGTTGGAACACTGACCTCCTCATCACTGTCTGACAGTTCGATTATCACAGGTTCCCTGAATCCTTCCATTCTTTTAGCAGCAGTTGATTCATAACAACTAACCTGTAACCTATCTCCATACTTCACAACCTCCCTTCCAGCAGCTTCTTCCTCACTAATCTCCCTTAACCATACATAGCTTCGCTGAGGCATGTGACAAAAAATATGGAATTTATCCTTTCCCTTTCCCCTGAGCCTACCATACATCCCCCTCAGATATCTAACTTTCTTGGTTTCTATGTCCCAAACATCCTCAAAATGACCAGAGACAATTTCTTCAATTTTAACATGCAAGAATTCCATATCCTTCTTTATACTTCTGATTTTGGTTAGGTCTACAGAATAACGATTTGCTTCTAACCATTCAAATATCTCATCAACAGTTCTGAACTCCATACCCATAATTTTTAGAGGACGAGGATCAGGACCAGTTACCTTTCCATATCGACCTTTCCTTTTGGCTCCGAGGTGTTTTCCCTGAATGTCGCCATTGTCACCCGAATCCAGAGTCTCTGCATTCTTCACACCATCATCAGTTACCTCTGCTTCGACATTCTCCTTAGGCAAGAGTTCGACATTAACTTCTTCTGCACTGGTTTCGCCTTTGTCAGATAGATTTGACTCCACATTGTCCGTCCTCTGTTCCTCTGCCATGACTTCTGAGGATTGATTAACCTCTGGAACCTCTTCTTCTCGTGTGGGGATGATCGGGCTGGAAGCCATTTTTCCGGCAGGGATTCGGAGAGTAAGGATTTCGACGATGATTTTCGAGATAAATTCGAGAGGAAGTTGAGACTAACCGAGAGAGAGATTTTGGAATGTGTTTAGCCAACATAGAAACCCAAACCAACTCTTCAACTCACCTCCCCTTTTCCAGCGAAACTCCTTTTTTTATTTCCAATGCTTGTAATTATGGCACTTTCACCTCTTGTCAAATCAAGTTGTCATGCCACAATTAACTTCCAACACACCATACTAACCATCTCCTACTTTTTGTACACCTTTTCTTCCTTCCATTTTTTGTTCTTTTCCGATTTTGCTAAACGAAAATAACCGAAAGAAATATTTACAAGAAAGAATAATTACGGTAAAAATTACCTCAGATTTGACAAACACCTAAGTGTTTTCGAAGGCTTTCAAAAGTGGTGGCATCCAACAGCTTTGTAATTATATTAGCAAATTGCTCGTGTGTTGGAACATAGACTACTTCCACTTCCTTCCTTTTAACCAGATCTCTTATAAAGTGATGCCTTATGTCAATGTGTTTGGTTCTTGAGTGCTGAACTGGATTTTTTGAGAAATCAATAGCACTTGTGTTGTCACATAGAATCTTCAAGGGGCCTTGATGAATTCCATAATCTTTCAACATTTGTTTCATCCATAATAATTGTGCACAACAACTCCCTGCTGCAAGATACTCCGCTTCTGCAGTAGATAGAGAGATCGAGTTCTGTTTCTTACTATACCAAGACACCAAATTTGTTCCAATAAAGAAACATCCACCTGTGGTACTTTTTCGATCATCAGCATTACCAGCCCAATCAGAATCACTATACCCAAACAACTCAGAATCTTGACTCTTAGAATACCAAACACCATACTCAGAAGTCCCACTTACATATCGAATAACTCTTTTCACTGCAGTGAGATGAGATTCCTTAGGATCAGCTTGAAACATATATCCCAACACTGAAACATATATCTGGTTTTCTTGCGGTTAAATACAATAAGCTTCCAATCATGCCTCTGTATAATTTTTTATCAACCGCAACTCCATTTTCATCCTTCACCAATTTATCAGAAACACCCATTGGGGTTCGAACTGCTCGAGCGTTACTCAGACCGAACTTCTTAACTAGATTCAAGGCATACTTACTTTGATTTATGAATAAACCGTTCCTTCCTTGCTTGACTTTCAATCCCATAAAGTAAGTGAGTTCTCCAACCATGCTCATTTCGAATTCAGCTTGCATAATGGTAACAAACTCTTGTACCATTGATGGTGAAGTAGAACCAAATACTATATCATCCACATAAATTTGAGCAATTAAGAACGTTGAAGCCTTGTCAAGTACGAACAACGTGCGATCTACTCCCCCTCGACGACAACCTTTCTAAAGAAGAAAGGTAGTAAGTCGTTCATACCATGCCCTGGGTGCTTGCTTTAGACCATATAAAGCCTTCTTAAGGCTATATACATGATGTGGATAATGAGGATCTTCAAATCCTTTAGGTTGCTCCACATATACTTCTTCATTCACTACTCCGTTTAGAAAAGCACTCTTGACATCTATTTGATACAAAGTAAAGTTCATAGAGCATGCAATAGCTAGTAAAATCCAGATAGATTCTAACCTGGCAACAGGCGCGAATGTTTCGTCGAAGTCGACACCTTCCACTTGTGTATAACCCTGAGCGACAAGTCTGGCTTTGTTTCGAGTGATTAAGCCATCTGCATCTGATTTATTCTTGAAGATCCACTTAGTACCAATGACATTAATGCCTGTAGGGCGAGGAGTAAGGTACCAAACATCATTCCGTGTAAACTGACCAAGTTCATCTTGCATTGCAGCAATCCAATACTCATCAAGTAAGGCTTCTTTGTAGTTCTTGGGTTCAATGAGGGAGACAAAATAGTGCAATCCAGCTAGCCTACGATAATCCACTCGAGGAACTGATCGAGTACTTCTCATGGTGGATTCCGGTTGGTCCTGTGTTGGAACAGGGGGTTCAGTAGCGGGGGACAGTGTTCCAACATGGTCAGCTTCAGCAGAGTTAGGATTATTTTGCTCAGTTGTTCCAACACGTTGGTGAAGGTCAGATTCGACTGATGGATCTGCCTTGTCTGAGTTTCGAGACTGTGTTGGAACATGAGTGTTGCTAGGTTCTTCCTCTACACCCTCTGATTGTTGTTTCTTCTCTGAATCATCCACAATAATATTTATGGATTCCATGAGAGTGTTGGTTCGATGATTAAAAACTCTATAGGCACGGCTGTTGATGGAATACCCGAGAAAAATTCCTGAATCTCTCCGATTATCAAATTTTGCCAAATGTTCTCTATCTCTGAGATTATAGCATGTGCTCCCGGACACATGAAAATATGAAACATTTGGTTTTCAGCCCTTCCAAATCTTGTAGGATGTCTTGCTGGTGAATGGTCGAAGATACACTCTATTGATTGTATAACATGATGTATTGATTGCTTCTGCCCACCATTTCTTGTGAATATATTTTTCTGCCAACATAACTCGAGTCATCTCCTACAAGGTTCTGTTCTTACGTTCTACAATACCATTCTGCTGAGGAGTGATGGGAGCCGAAAATTCATGCTGGATTTCAAGCTCATCACAGAAGTCACTGAATTGTACATTCTCAAATTCCCTACCATGATCACTTCGAATTCGAATTATCTTCCCTACTGGACTCCCTTTTTCAGTTTGTAACTTCACTACAAGGCTTCTAAATACTTCTAACGTATCATACTTTTCTTTTAAAAAAGGCTACCCATGTAAATCTGGAGAAATCATCAACACATACAAAAATATACTTCTTCCCACCTATACTGGGTGTATTGACTGGACCCATCAAATCCATATGCAATAATTCCAGATTTCTAGATGCAGTAATATACTGAACTGAAGAGTGAGGAGATCGAATTTGTTTACCTTGTTGACATGGTCCACATACAATTCCTTCCTTGCTGGTTAAGGTAGGCATTCCTCGTACAGCTTTCACATTTGCAATTTTCACCAATGTTTTGTAATTGATATGACCGAGCTTCCTGTGCCACAGAACTCCTTCATCTTGCTTCGAAATCATGCACCGTACTCCTTGTTCCAGTAGATAGCAATTATCTGTGGATCTTATTCCTGAAAGAACCGTGTTTTCTCCATGCTTTACTATACATTTATCCTTTTGAAATTCCACCACCATGTTATCGTCACACAGCTGGCTTATACTTAACAAGTTTGCCTTTAGATCTTCAACAAACAATACACTTGTAAATACTAGAAACCCTTCAATTTTCAATTCGCCATTTCCAATTACTCGGCTTTTCTTTCCATCACCAAAGGTTAAATATCTACCATCATATGGAGTAATGTTCGTGAGATATTCTAAAGTGCCCATCATGTGGCGAGAACAGCCGCTATCGAAGTACCACGAATCTCTGGAATAGGCTATGAGAGAAGTGTGTGCAACCAGACATGAGTTAGATCGTTTAACAATCCATACTTTTCTGATCGATTTTATTGTATGAATATTGCCTATGTTGGAACATGGCAGAGGTTGTCGTCCTGTCATTTGATATCTGATCAGTTTTCTGCAATGTTTTTTAGCATGTCCTTGATACGTACAGTATCTACAAATGAAAGGCTTTCTTTGATGAGGCATCCCATACTTCCTTTTCACTTCTCAAATCTTCGCCCTAAGGATTGCGGGTTTTTCATGAGATTCAGTCTTGGGTTCTTTCCCGTATCCAATCCCGTGTCGATCACCAAAGTTTCTTCCCATATCCAGAATATCATCAAGCTTTGCCTTTACGGAATTTAATTTAAAGATAGTTGCTTCAGACATCTCGGCCCTCTTGACTGCTGCTATCAGTTTGTCATTCAGTTCTTCATTACTCTTTTCAAGTTCTGCAATCGTGAATCGTAATTCTCTTTCACTTTTCATTAACTTCCTTTTTTCTTCGTTCAGCTCTTTGTTCGTGTCGGCTACTTGAACCCACATAGCATACATTTTTTCATAGGTGCTGTAAATTTCTTCATCACTTACAGACAAATCATCATCTTCGTTGCTGTGTGCATAGTTCAGATCTATGTTGGAACATACAGCTTTACCTTTGTTTAGTGTGTTGGAACATTGATCCTCTGATGTATCATGAACCTTTGCTCCAAAAGCTACGTAGTTACTGGTAAGCTCCTCTTCGTCCTTCTCATCATCTTCATCTTCACTCCAAGAGGTGACATATAATTTTCCTTGTTTCTTGCGAGTGTTAGCACATTCAGCCTGAATATGACAATATCCTTCACATTCTCTGCATTGAATTTGTCCAGCCTGTTTTGGTTCGTTGTTCTGATTTCTCCCAAACTGCGGATTCCCTTGTTCAAATCTCATTCCGCGATTATTACTCGAGTCTTGTTGTCTTTGTCTGTTTCCGCCAAACCTTTCCTGAGATTTCTTGTTGACCACCTTCTTTAGCATTCTCGAGAAATTCTTTGTGATAAGTGCAAGTTTTTCAATCTCATCATCGCTGTCAGACTCGTGATTTTCCTTAGCTAGAGACACTTTGAATGCCAATTCTTTAGAGACTCTTTTTGTAGATTGTTGGAATGTCATCTCATATGTCTGTAACGAACCCATTAGTTCATCTAGGCTCATGGTGGCTACGTCTCTTGCTTCTTCTATTGCTGCTACTTTCATTGCAAACCTTTTGGGAAGAGATCTCAAGATCTTTTTCACCAGCTTAGTTTCTTTGTATACCTTTCTCAGTTGATAGGCCATGTTGGAGATATCCCTGAGTTTTCCATTGAATGTATCTATAGTGTCGTCCTCCTCCATTTTGAGTTCTTCGAACTTAGTAGCCAGCATCTGTAGTTTCGATTCACGCACTCGACTAGTTCCTTCGTGAACAGTCTGTAGAATATCCATGCCTTCTTTGCTTGGTGACATGTAGATATAAGCTTGAACTGATTTTCATCAACTTCAATGAAGATCGCACTAAGTGCCTTCGAATTCGCTAGAGATTCTTTGAGGTCATGTGAAGTCCATCTAGCTTTGTCTTTGGGTTTCTGCTTCCTTTGACTTGACTCTCCTTCTACCGCCTTAGAACTTGTATCAACATCTTCTCTAGGATGATTCCATTCATTCTCAACATAAAACCATGCCAGTTCATCCAGCGAATTGATGAAGACCCTCATGCGTGCCTTCCAATAATTGTAGTTATTGCCTTCTAGCAGGGATGGTCGAGAGACTGAAGCTCCTTCTCTTGTCGCCATTGTAAAACTGGATCTCACTTTCCTTGAAACAACCAAGGGAATAATAAGTGACCAGGCTCTGATACCAATTGAAATTTAGTTTTACTACTTTTTCTAGTACTTACTAGTGTGTTCCAACATGACTAAATTAACCAAGTGCATAATAACGTAAAATGTAAAAGACACACGACTTGGTTACGCAGTTCGCTGTAATCCACCTACATCTGCGGGGTCTGGCCCAGTTCAGAATGAATCCATAAATTAGAAAGATACAGTACAGATTACAGATTACAAAATACTTATCTTTACTAACTATAATGTGTGAATTCTGCTAGCTCGCCTAGCTACCGATCTGCCTTGATCAGACCCCCTATAATCTCGAACTCCATCGATGCAGGATCTCCTCCTCCCGAGGAATTAATGTTTACAATTCTGAACTTTGTGCAGCAGGTCAGGTATGTTGGAACACAGTAATCTGACTCTTTGCAATTCTCGAAAATCTCAAAAATCTATATGCAGATTTTTGCTCTATTAAATCCGTGAGTATGCAGCCGTGCTTGTCCCAATTTATATCCACGAACAGATTGGAATACACCTTGATTATCTCCACAATATTCCTATTCCAAATCTGCTTCTTGAAGTATATCCAAATCCCATAAATAAAGGGATTTACCTTATATCAATCTATCTCATTTATTCGAATATATCATCTCCTTATAAGTACGGATTTTCCATAAATCAATTATGCTTCACACGCCTGATATACATAGCCAAATATACGACTTCCATAAGTTATAAAATACTCCAATATTTCGGCTTTGATTTCCATAAAACCTTGGCGTGAATATTCTGCATCAGCATGTTCCAATATGGAATGTTTTCTTGTTCACAAAATTGCCAATCAAATATTCACTTGCAAATCCCTTGACTTTACAAGAGTGTTAGGGTTTCTTCTTTGGTGGGGCTCTTATATAATTCCAAACCATTAAAAATGCAACGAGAAGTTTATAAGTTCTCCCTTCTCGAGATGTTAGAAACGAATTTGTGTTTTCTGGCAGTTTTCAGTTGCTTCTATTCCTAGATGATTTTAAGAGTTTATTATGTTAAATCACGCATAACAAAAGGTTATAAAAAATAAAGGGATAAGTGTCAATATAACCCTATCTGTATGAGTAAGTGCCAATATAACCCTATCTGTATGAGTAAGTGCCAATATAACCCTATGATAATTTTTAGTGCAAATATAACCCTAATTAGTTAATGAAAGTGTCAATATAACCCTCAGACCCCATTTCTGGCATCGACCTCAATTTTCTAGCGTTGACTCTATGTAAATTGACCAAAATACCCTTTGGGCTAACTCTGAAATTGGATGGAAAATTTTACCCTCATAGTTCATCGGACCGCCATAGTTCGCTGAAATTAGGTAGGGTTATATGAGCATATTATGCAATCTTATTGGGTTATATGAGCACATTCCTAGTGTTTGTAGGGTTATATCAGCACATTTCTAATGTTTGTTGGGTTATATCAGCACATCATTAAAACTTATAGGGTTATATTGGCACTATCATTAACTAGTAGGGTTATTGGCACTTTCGAATATTGAAATGTTATATTGGCACTTATGTCAACTAGGTATAAAAGCACTTTTTTCAAAAATAAATATTTTAAATTTAGTAAAATTTCACACCATTTTTTACATTTATATGTTTATTAAATTTTATAATTTTTTGCACTTTTGACTCTAACTTTAGTCTGACAGTGCAAGTATAATCATGCAAATTAAGAAAGTGTCAGAATAATCATAATTTTATGACATTGTGCAGCTATAACCTTTTGTCCTAATTTCAACATTTGCTGATAAATTTGGATGTCTGATAGAATGTGAAATGATGAAAATGCTCTTATCCTCATTAGCTGAGTTTTTATTCCCCATTTTACCCTTCTTGTCATATAAACCACCACCCTAAACCCTAAATCGTCGCCATAGTCACCATCATCCCCTGCCACCCACCCAGTCACCTCCCCCCATCCCTGCCACCACCGTCCACCTCTCCCACCAACCACCCTCACTTATATCAATCATTAAAAAAAGCTATTAACTGCAGGAATTGTATCGAAAGACATAATTACATCTCCAAAGTCCACATTCAGAGCCAAAACATAGCAATTTAAAACAAGAAATGCTACGAAACACACACATAAAAATTAGTAATTATCATTGACAATAGCCTAATGAGTTTCACGGGTTCTCTCGACTCTGCTTCTTTCAGACACGATTTCATAATCCCAATTGCCTCATTCCACAAAACTCCCAAATTTAAACAAAGAATTAAACTTTCTCAAATAACCATTTCAATTATTCGAAAACACAAACATGTTTTGAAACTAAAAAAATACCTCTAGCGAGTTGGGACAGCGGGACGGAGGATAGAGAGAATATGAGGTGTAACCAGCGAGATCAATTTTGCTCTCTAGGAAACTGATATTGGCATACTTGCTACCTCCATTGCTCCCAGATCAACCCGCCTAAGCCGCCGCCACGTGAGTTCCTAGATGAACACGCCCACCTCCTGCCCAACAAAGAAGAAGAAAGAAGGAAAACGGTCATCTAAGAAAGAAGAATAAAAGGAGGAAAGCATGAGGGAATTTCTATCTTTTTCCTTTCTTTCTTTTACTTTTTTTATCAAGGGGCAAAATGGTAATTTCATTAAATTCCAGTCAAACTTTACGTTGACAATTGAGCTCAATGACGCCTATGGTTAGATTGGCACATACATCAACGACTACTGTGTTATTTTCACACTTTCTCATTTTGTCGGGTTATATTGACATTTTCAACAAAAAGATAGGGTTATTTTATCACTTGACTCTAATATTTATAATGTAAACAATATTAACTTTATTGATAAACACTGAAATAAGCACCTCGCTGGTATAGGCACCTCGCTCCTTCATCTCGCCAGCGTACCTACCTCCCATATACCAAAAGGCCCCCTAGCTGCAAAGGGATGAGGGTTTACGGTATACTTCCTCCGTCCTACAACTATTGGCCACTTTTCTATTTTAGTTCATCCCACAATTTTTGTCCACTTTTGAAACTTACCTATTTTAGTAAAATTGAGTGGTCATAGTTGAGCCACATCGGCTTTCTTAAATATTGAGAAAAAAGTGAGTAGTCATATCAACTTTCTTAAATATTGAGTCAAAAAGTGAATGGTCATTAGTTGTGGGATGGAGGGAGTATAGGACAGAGGTTGAAGGTGGGCAATGTTTAGGCTACTGTGTATTACCACTGTGGCATAGACTTCATGGCCCTTCGGCCTATATTGGTTCTGTGTTACGAAGCCCTTCGCGGTGATGTGAACAAGGGTACCTTTTGTATATTGAAACACTTCTTGTCTTTTATCTTTTCGGTTTCGATTGCTTTGATTAAGCGCATTGGTAATTGTGCCACCGCAAGGCTCCTACCATATAAGTAAGTTGATGCTTTGGGTGTTTGTTGTGGGAGGCATCATTTTTTGAATCTTAAGACTATTTTTACTTCCTGTTATTGGTGGTGCTTGCTTATGTTTTGCTTCCTGCATCAAAGTATATTCGACTTCTTTCTCAGTCTGATATATTTTCTTGATTTTTCCGGTGATATGTAAGAATTTGACTCCCATTTTTAGGGAATGTGCCTCTTAAAAATTTCATTTTCTGGGCCATCATATGATGTTTCTCAGAATAGGTCAGTTACTAAAAATTATTGTGATGTGTCTCGTATGCTTCCTTCTCTATTTACACCCAGGGATACGGCTGGGTTGATTAAGAAGTAACTTGATTTTGGGCTATTGCATTGTAGTATAAGTGGGGAGAGTAAACGGAGCTTCACCAAACAGATATCGTCGACTTGTCTACTAATTTTTTTGAGAAAACTGAGAAGAAACAACGATCTTTACGTCTTGTTGATGAGGGGGATGGTACTAGTGTAAGCATATGTGGTGATCGGGATGTATCTCGTTGCTACACCTCGGTATGTTGATGTGTGATTACTCTACTGTATGGGCCTATAAGTATTTTCTTGTGATGCTGTCTGGTGTTCTTCATGCTATCGATGATTTATTGATGTGCCCATTTGTTATGGTTATTTTGGAACTTTTAGGATTCACTTTTATACACTTTTGTGCTCTAGATGTGGCTTTTTGCCTTGAAATTCTCTAAGGAGAGTTAAAAGCGACTTTTACTCTTTTATTACTTTTCTAGAGGATTTTGTGTGACAAGGCAATTTTTTTGAAGACTTTGAAGATTACCTTTAAATATTTGAAGACTTGCATTTGAGCTTTTGAAGACTTGAAGAATTGAAAATAAGTGAAGTGAAGAGGAGGACTTGAAACAAATAGAAGAAAGAAATCAAGATGCTGAAATTTGGCTCGGTCGCGAGTCGGGATGGGCGTATGGTTTTTCTACTTTTTGTACTATATATATCAAACCTTATCCTCTCTCTCTTGCTCATTTTCTCCTTCTAGCGATTTTCTGGGTTTCAAGCGCTAGTTTTACTTCTTTCTTTTCTTAGTTTTTGTAGGATTTATCATGAATTTTCATTATTTAGGTTAGCTTGTACTTTGGAGAAATTGATTGTAGCTTCCATATCTATGTAGTAAGAACTTTTATTTCACTCTTTCTTGAAGAATTTGTTATTAAGAATTCATGTGTTTAATGTTCATTTATGCTATGGGTTATTTGAGTATATGAAGTGTTTGTATGATTAAAGTGTTAGGGTGTTAGGGAAGTGGTCAGTTTCTTAGCTCTGTAGCATGAAAATCCAAGAATATGGAATTAGAACTTCTTGTGCATAATGTGTTGTAATTCTTGCTAGATAAGTATGTTAATGTGAATTTTTCTCATATTTATCCTATAGATGCAATGGAAGGTTAAATCTTGAATGTGGTTTGTTCTAGGTTTAGCCTAATGAATGCTAAGTCTGGTTAAATGGCTATGCATTTGGTCGAATGCATGTTGTTATCAAATCTATGGTTCTTCGTGTATAATGTCATTGATGAAAAAACTTTATGGTCGTTGATCGCCTAAAGTGATTGTAAATGAGGTTTGCAAATGATCATCGAATCGCCTTTGTGAATTACTCTTAAAAAGAAATGAATGTTGATCTTCAATTGAGAAGTGATAGCATTCCCCTTAGGTAACGAATAGAATGAGTGAATGGTTCAATGATCTACATTAGGTTTGGAAGTGGATATTAATTATCCCCAAGGCTTTATCTTTTGTAGTTTTTACTTCTTTTTCTTAGTTGTTGTATGATTAGCGTAGTTACTTAACTTTGCTAGTTATATTGTCTTTAAATTCATAACTTAGGAAAACCAACCAACCCCCTCCCCCCCCCCCCCCATTTACTTTCTTTTATACATCTATATATATATATATATATATATATATATATATATTTACTTCTAGCCAAATATCAATCTTGTATGTTTAAACCCTTAGAAAGATCCCTCTTCTTCGTGGACGACCCCAACTTGCCATTATCTACTTAATTGTATATTGGAAGCATTTGGGCTTATAAATATAACTTTGAGAGGTACGGTGACGACCTCCCATTTATCCAGTCTAGGGCTTCGCCCGAGGGAACTTGAACCCACTATTAAAAGTGTTGGTAACTTCAAGGTTGAACTTGAGAAGGCACGTGAGTATCTTCATACATCTGAGGAGGCGGAGGTGTTGCGACAACAACGTGAAATTTCTCACTTGAAGGCCACTGGCTTTAAAATTCTTGGGTATGCTAGAGCATTAGTTCACCAGGTTTTGAAAACTCAAGGTTTATGTGATTTTGTTTCTGATATTACGGATATTGCATGTGATCTCGGGATATTAAGGTTTATATGATTTTGTTTCTGATATTACGGGTGTGATCTTCTAATCCAGGATGTATATGTAACCTTCCACGTATGCCAAATATAAGGCGAGGTCTTGGCTAGCATCTTCTTGAGGTGGATCGGTTGTACCAAGTAAAAGTTGATGATACTAAGAGTTCATTTCCTGTGATTAACTATTTGAAGGGCTTGTCTAATATTCTTAGCTTGACTTGTTTCTTGTGTGCTTGGAAAAACTTCCTATTTACTTTTTTGTTCGCTCTTTTTGCAGTTGTTATGGAAAATAAGAGTACTTCATCTTTGGACGGCCAAGTCCATGGATATGTAATTTGTGCATTTAGGGCTAATGTAGTGGTTATACCAATTTTCCAAGATACTCGATATAGCTTGTCAATTGATGTCGTTTTGTCTCGATTAATTCTTGGTTTCTTACTTTTTCATAGGTGCTCGTCGTGCCTGACGAAGATAGGCGGTCTTCTAATATTGATGATAGACTGCTTTCCATGCCTCCATCTATCCATGCTTTCTTGAAAGTTGTTCGTACTGCACGGTCAATGATGTGGCAGTTTGGGGAGTATTATTTGAGTCGGGTGTCTTAGGGTGGCCTTTATCTAATCTGCATGATTCCAAAGTTAGGCCTAATATCCTTAGTTATAGGGCCTCTGCTGGCTCTGGGTCAAGAATAAATGGTTCTCCACCTCGCGTGGATGGTGACCAAGTGACGATTATTCAAAGTTGTCTCAATGAGTTTGAGGAGTTGTCGAAGTTTGTGAGGTCATTTTAACTGGCTCTTTATAGGGAAAAGTGGGTGCTTAAGTTTGGGAGATCTGTAGAGTATCCACTGATCCGGTGTTTAGATCTTGCATCTACCTAGGACATAAGGAAAGCTACCTATGAAGTCTATATCAATAAGTTAGAGGATGACTATCAAGAGTTTAACTTCGTGTTTGGCCTACAGCGAGAAGATCTTGTGAGACTGTTTCAGCAGGGGCGACTGGAGGAGAGTGTTGAAGTCCACTGTTGACAAGTTACAGCATAAAAGTAGGATCTTGGACAGGACTTTGTCCCATCATGAGAAGGCATTAAAAAATGTGGATGCTATGAAGAAAGAGTTGTCATCCGCTCAGGCTTCAGCTCTAGAATGGCAATCTAAGTATGACTCTTAGGTAACGTTAAACGTTCATTTAGAAAAGGCTAATAAACGGTTAGTTGACAAGACTAAGAGTTTTATTATGGTCAACTGTCAGGGTGGTTGCGGTGTTGATGTCTCTTCTTTGTCCTTGAGCGTGTGAAGTTTGCGGGGAAAATCAGCTCTGGTGGACGGTTCGGTCATAGTTCCAGTTTTCATGGATATACATCAAGAAATACGAGCATATATTTAGAATCTTGAGGATGGTAATGTTGATTTATGTCGGTCCATGGATTAGTATCACAAGACTGTAGAGTTGATGAGTTGTCAGCTTGATTGTGAGGAGTACGGGAAAAATGAGGATTGGAAGGTCTATTATGAACAAAAACTGGCTAGGATGTGGTTGTTGGGTCAGAGAATCCATCCCGCTTATACGCATATTGATAATTTGCTCACTTGTATTTTATAGACTGAGAAGTAGGCTAGTACTAGTGGTAATAGAAAGGTTGTACCTTAGATTCCCAAGTTGTATATGTGGGGGGAGGGGTGGGGAGTGGTTGTCGAGGTTTTGTACCTCAGTATTTTTACATTAACTCTTCTTTTCTATCTTTTGAGTGGAGGGTGTATCTATGCACTTCAAGTGGATTGGCCTTGTATGTTGTGCTGTCGTGGGTAGTTTTTCTGCTGGAGTACGTAGCAAGTGGGGTATTACCCTTATTTTTCAAAGTAGCGAGTGATTTTCCTGCTTAAGTCTTAGGGTGGGGTGTTGGCCCTTATTTTGGGAAGCTGTAGGTGATTTGCCTACTAAAGTCATCGGGTGGGGCGTTTGTGCTTATTTTGCAAAGTCACGGACGATTTTCCTGTTTAAGTCACGAGGAAGGGATGTACCTTATTTTGTGAAGCCATGTGTGATTTTCCTGCTTAAATGGCAAGGTGGGAAAGTACCCTTATTTAGCGAAGATGTAGGTAATTTTCCTACTTAAGTCACGGTGGGGATGTACTCTTATTTGTATACAGAGTGTGTAGCCCTCGGAATAACCTTTTCATTTATGTATATACAAGTATGATTATTTATTTCCTTGAGCTTTTGGAGGGGACCCTAGTCAGAAATGATATCGAGATCTATGTACAATACGTTCATGTAGGAACCCTAGGTTTACACATGACATTTCCTAAGGTTTGTTATATGCCACGTATTTGGGATAGGTGCCTCGTCCACCCAGGCCAAGGAATAGCTATTGGATTTTTATATCTCCATAACTTTGTATGGACCTTCCAACGTTGGGCATAGCTTCCTAGTCTTCTTGGCCAAGTTGGTTTCATTTTTCCCTAAGACCAGGTATCCTACTTTGAATGTAGTTATATAATCTCTGTCATTTTTTGACTTTGTGATCTTCTATTTGTACTTGGCTTCCCTAATGGTTGCAATTTTTCACCACTCGTCAAGGATGTCCAGGTTAGTTGTTATGTCTTCTTGATTTCCTTCTTCATTGTAGTTGATGGTTCTTGGGTTAGGGATCCTTACTTCCACAAGGATAACTGTTTCATGACCATATACTAAACTGAAAGGTATTTAAGAAGTTTGTGTTCTTTGGGTGGTTTAGTATATGCCTAGATAACAGTTGCTAATTCTTCTATCCATCCTATTTGTTTTCCTTCCAATTTTTTTTGGATTCCCTGAACTATGGTCATGTTTATGACCTTGACTTGTCCATTGGCTTGGGGGAGTTCTGCTGAGGTGAACTTCTGCTCCACTTATGAGTTGTGTCCTATTGTCCGAGATAATGGTCTATGGTATGTCGAAGCGGTATACTATGTTTTTCCAGGCGAATGAGATTGCTGCTTTAGTTGTGATCATGTTGAGAGGTTTTACTTAGCATATTTGCTAAAGTACTCAACTTTGACGATGATAAATTTTGCTCCGCTTGAGCCAAATGAGAGTGGGCCCACAATATCTTATCCACATTAATAGAATGACCAAGCACTGTAAACTCCCGCCATCTCGGATTGGGGTTTTTGTTGAACTGTGGCGTTTTGTTGGAAGCTGCTACACTTTCAAAGAAAGGTGTGCACATCTCCGAATATCTTTAGGCAAATAGTATCTTGATCGTAAGAATATCTTGGCTAAGGTTTGTGCACCTTGGTGTGATCTGCACCATCCTTCGTGCATGTCTTTGACAATGAGTTCCGACTGATGTGATCGCATGCATATGAGACGGGGTGTGAGGTACCCTTTCTTGTACTAGATGTTATTGGAGTAACTGTAGGATGGTTCCTTAAGCTTAATTTTCCATGCTTCCATTCTATCCATAGGTAAGAGGCCGTGTTCGAGGATTGTATGATGGGTCTTATCCATCCTTGACAATCTTCATGTACTCGTGTTACTATTGTGGATGTTGTGCTCCAAGTTGGTTTCAGCTCAACCAGGACGTGCTTCTCTTTCTGAATAGATGTGTATCTTGAGGTTGCTAGGTTTTTTAATGCGTGTTTTCTATTCTCTAAGCGAGGGACGTGCTTAATCTTGTAATAGTTGAATTGGAGGATGATTTGCCTTGCTCTAATTAGGTACTTCATCAATTGTCGATCCTTTACAATATAGTCTTGAAGCAAGTGTTGGACGACTACTTGAGACTCGCTATGGACATGGAACTCTGTATTTTCATTCTTAAATCTAAGTTGAGTCCAACGATCAGTGCTTCATATTCAGCTTAGCTTTTTTTGAGTAGGAATTGGAAGCAAAGTGTGTGCTTGTGTGTCTCCTTCCGGCTTGATTAGCTGGAGTCTTGCTCTGCAGCATTCTTTTGATAATTATTTATCAATGAAGAGTGTCCAGGCACCCTAATAAACTTTATATTTTCCTTTAGGATTAGTTGCATTACCAGTTGTTCCCAAATCTAGGTGTAATTCTTCTGTCATATTTGCCAGGAAGTTTGCAAATTTTTGGCCTCTGAGCACCGTTCTAGGGCAGAATATGCTTCATGTTCTCCTAGTTCAATGACCCATTTTTTTATTTGGTCGGATGTTTCTGGTTTGTCGAGGATTTTCTTGATGGGCTAGTCTGTATATACCAGAATCTTGGTCGGAGTCTCCTGGCAGAGTGGACGAGTGCGAGGATGAGTGATGAGATGTCAAATGAATGTATTTATTAATTCATCTAACATCTCTTTTATTATGTTTTTGTGGGTATGTTGCTAGGTTTGGATAGGTTTTACAACATAAGGGGTTTAGATGGTCATTTTCGATTTTCCTGTTTAAATCCTTCATTTTGCAGCCTAATATGATCCTAATGGATTTTTGTCCTTACAAGCGTCAAGAGCTTGTTTTATGAGTTAATGTATATATTTCTTGTAAGCACTTTAGATTAGATGAAGGAAAGCCAAAAAAAATGGTCGAAGACTGGAGGCAATAAGTCAAAACGTGGTAGAAGATAGAAGAGTCAAGAAAAGAAGCCATGTTTAGAAGCGTTGAAGAATGACACGACCTGTGTGAATTGTCAGAGCCCATGCTATCAGTCTTTGCCAAGTGATTGTCCCAGGGGATGGGACTTGCAAATATGCACGGCTTGTACATGGGGCTGCAGCAACGAACGAGTCACAATAGATGGGGCATGCAAATATGCACGCCCCATACACTCTTAGATGCAAGAACACAACTCTTAGTCGATGGGGCATGAAAATCCGCAAGCATGTCCCTATCAGACTTCTAGAGAAGCATATCCTAGTGGACGGCCGGTGCAATAATGCATGGGTCGTACTGGATAGGACTGGAAAAACACCACGGCTCATGCCACGTTGGCAAGTAGGGTTTCACATGGGCTTTTTTGGGCCCTTTTGTCCTACCCTATAGAAATGGCCTTCAGCCTCTAGGGTTTAAGGAGTTAGTTAGTTTTCATTTAGTTGGGTAGAGAAGGAGCCTAGGAAGAATTCTCACAAGGGTCTTTTTCTTCTCTCTTCATTACTACTTAGATTCATGGTATTTAATCCAATTATTGCATTAATCAAATGTTATGAGAGTAGTCATGTGAGGAATTGAATTTTAGAAGCATCGCATCTATCGCGTTGGTGTTATTAAACTCCTACCGGGGGAAACCTTAGCTTACCTCGATAACTGAGTGGTTTTAGTTTGTAGCGACTAGGGTAGTGCAGACTCTAGAATTATCACGAGGTACTGATGTCCTCTTCCTTTTGAGGTCTGTGATGGGTGCTGATGGCTGAGGTCCCAGTTCTGTGATTGAGTTTTTACTGGGACTAACAGTTGCGACCTACGTAGGGTATGGTTTCTTTAAGCATGGTGAGCTACGGGGTGGTCAGTAGAGAGCCACACCCCTAGCAAGTTAGAGAGGAGGTTAGATGTTAAGAATGGGGCAAAACCAGCTCTGTGACAGACATTTCGAGTTCCCGCGGAATTAACATCTCTACACTATGCGATATAACATGAAAATAAGTTGATAGTTCCTTATTTATATAATAGTTTATCTGTTTTACTTGCATGATTTGTAGTTTTAGTAGTTCAAAGACAACCTCCCTTTAATTACTACTAGTTATTCCTGACACACAATCAGGGTGAAGCCTGAGAATAGATTGTTTTTAGCTAACCTTTAGGCTCTATTGTCACTGTGGACAACCCTAGCCTTGCCACTATCTATGTCTACCGTAGTTAGAATTTAGGTTAGAAACTACATACAAATTCTATCTTTGATCCTCTCGTACCCGTGGGATGATTAGAACGACCCTGCGGGTTCAGGTCAATGAGTTTCCTCATTGCTGAGTAGTTATTATATGCACCTTGAAGATGTTGGCTAACGTAGTAAATTGGCACTTGACATCCTGGTTCTTGTTGCACTAGGATGGAGCTGACAGTATGCAGTGAAACTGCTAGACATAAATTGAGGGTTTCACCTAACTTGGGAGCTAATAGTAATGGAAAATGTTGTAGCTTGGCTTTGAGTTTGTCGTACACTTATTGGCATTCCTTTTTCTAGGTTAAATTTGATGATTTCCGTAGGACGTTAGAAAATTGCATGTTTGTTTTTCGCTGCTTTAGAGACAAAAGGACTGAGGGCAGCTAAGGAGCCTATGAGTATTTAAACTTTCTTGACCGACCGGGGGGTGGCAGTGAATGTATTGATTGTATTTATTATGTGTTGGCCTCAATGTCTTTTGATGATACTTTTAATCTTTCTTGCTCCTACTCCTATGGTGCATTTTTTGGGATTTAGCTTCATTCCCATTTATTGGAGTGTGATCAGTGTTTCCTCCAGCTTTTTTGGAACTCCTCGAGGGATCTTTGTTTGATGATCATGTCATCCATATAAATTTCTATTTTGCGGCCAACATGGTGAGAGAATTCTTTGTCGAATGTTCATTGGCAGGTGACTCATGCTCTCTTTAGTCCATTGGGCATTTTATCGTAGAAAAATGCTCAATAGCTTGTGATGATTGATGTATTCTTCTTGTCTTCTAGGTTCATTCGAATTTGGTGGTATGGTTTCATATCCGTAGATAGCTTCAACAAGTCGGCCAATTTTAGGCAATGGGCAGCAGACCTTCAGACAGTATTTTTTTAGATTCGTGTGATCGATTCACATCCGCCTTCCTGCACTTGTTTTCCTTCCCATAAATAGATTGAATAACCAGGTTGGGTATGCGACTTTTGTGAGTATTCCCTCTTGTAAGAGTGTTTGAACCTCAGTTTCTATGGCCTACTTTCCTTCGTGTGCGAAGATTCTTTACTTATGGTCAACCGGCTTAGTTGATGGATCTATATTGAGATGGTGTGTGGAAATGGAGGGGTTGACACCTCCTATGTCTTGTACTGACCATGCAGATGAGGTCTTGTACTTTTAAGTGTTAGTATCACTTTTGTCTTGATTGGTTCTAGAAGCCTCTTCCCTATCTTTACTTCTTTGGAATCATCATGTTCGTCTAATTGGACTAACTCAATATCTTTGCCTTGATCAAGCCCCCAGTGCATCATCGTTGTGATTTGTGTTGTGTAGTGGGCTTCATTGCAATGAGCATGCACTATCCTGCTACCTGCTGACATCTTCTGATAGTTTCTATTGTTGGTGGTGTATGGAATTTCATGACAAGATGATAATGGCATCAAATGGATTATGTGACATTTGTCTATGGTCTACCTATGATTGCATTGAACGGGCTTGGAACATCCATCACCACAAATTCACAAAGGAGCATGTACTCTTTGTCTTGTTCCCGATGGTGACAAGGAGTCATATGCTACATGAGGACCATTTAGCCTTTCCTGTAAAACCAACTATAAATGACATTACCTTTCTCAGGCCTGCTCTCTTGAATCCAAGCTTGCAAAGAAGTTAACGATTAATATTTTTGCCATGCTTCCATTATCTACAAAGACTCTGTGTACTATGGCATTCCCTATTTCCATTTTTCTAACCAAAGAATCATTATGTGGTGATGCAATTGGGTATGCGTCCTCCTCGCTGAATGTGATTGCCATGTATGCATGCGTTCTCTTTTCTACGGACTCTTGTGGGGGTAGGTACCTTTGTTGCGTCTTCCCCAAATTGTTATATATGGGCTCGGTGGATTTGTGAACTATAAATATCACTATGTCTTGGATGTTGTCATCTATGTTTTCTCTACACACAACTGCTTTTGTTATATTATGCTTCGACTTGGTTTGGTTATGAGTTTTGGGCATGTTCCTCTCAATACCATATGCGCATGACCCTTCAGCTTGGTGATCTCCCTTCTTGTAATGCGTGAGTCGTCCTTGGTGCAAAAAGTTGCCAGTTTGTCTCCTAAGATCATTGCAGTTTTTTGCATTATGGTCGTGATCTCCGTGGATATTGTAGTGGTAACCTTTGGATCTTTTTTCCGCCAGAGCTCTTATCGAGTCGGATTCGCTGAACAACTCCTTGTGGTTCTGCCAAATTTCTTGCCTTAATTTGGTTAGGGGTGTCTCGGGGAAGGGCGGGTTGTCTGTGGTTGGGTTTTCTCCTTTTGCGGGTGGGGCACCTCTCCCTTTTTTTATTGCTTCCCTTCCCTCAGAGTTTTCTCTTGTTATTCTTTCTCCACGCTCATTTTCCAGTTTTTTGTTGTTTGCTTCTTCGTTGCAGATGAATTTTTCAATAGCTTTCTAGAGGTCTCTCGAGTTGTTTGACATTACCTTTGTGAGTTTTTTTGTAGAATTCTCTTGATCTCATGTCATTCATGAATGCTCCGAGTGACATCTGTTGTGTGAGGTCTTGACTTCTTGGATTTCTGTCACAAAGCAATCGTGATATTTCATTATGTTTTCTATGCTTCGTTGCGCAATGTTTGTTAGGTCCACGAGTGTCTTTGTGAGCTTCTATTTTTGGTAGAACCTTCCCATAAATTGGTCCAGCGATTTAGCCAAGCCCAGTATACTTCACTTGGGTAGGCTTTTGTACCAAATTATCGCAGTTCCTGCGAGAATGATAGGAAAAACTTTGCATACTAGTTGAATGGGTGCAACCCCATGCTAGTTCTATAGGAATGCATAAACTTCTATTGGTTTCTCAATTTTTCGTAAGCTTTGAGTTAGGTTGATAGCTTGAAATTATTTGCCATCATGAATTTTTGTAGTTCCTCTACCTGCTGAGAGTGCTCTGCTTCGTCTATAATGTCATAATCCCTAGCCTCCTGTTGAATATCTTCAATAACTTGTATCTCTAGACTCTGTTTTTCTTGTTGTACAAGCCCATCTTTTGGTTCTTAGGTGGTGTTAACAAAGTGCTTCTATAACTGTTCTCGGTTTGCCTCTAAGAAGTAGGGGTGAGTGTTAGTTCGGTTTAATCAGTTTTTGGTTTATTCGATTTTTCTCATAAAAAACTAAAAACCGAATCCGACCCGAAAAACCCAAATTATTCTAACCGAAATCGGAATTCGTTTTCGGTTTGAAACTGAATTTAACCCGAATAAACCGAATTGATTTTAATTTTTTTAAAATAATTGCTAAAATCATATAAATTAACTTTAAATTAAATAAAAAATATGTAATCTAATTTTTACATCATCAAAATTAATTTTTCAAAATAAAAATCCAACAAATACAATACAAATTCAACCATAACAATTTTAGCATTACATTTAAATTAAATAAAAATAGTTTATTTTAATATACATCTTAAAAATCTTCACATTCTTCAAGCCTTCAATCATTCCACACTCACATTCTCCTTCAAGCACTCCACAAACTTAATTAGGGTTTAGAGTTTGGGGATAATTTTTTAATTTAAAGATTGGTCCCCCAGCTTAAATTTATTTATAAATTTAATTTTTTTGTTTTAAATTTAATTATTATTATTATATATTTAATTTATTTAATTAATTATAATTCAGTATTCGGTTCAGGTTTCGGTTTGAGTTTTAATATCTAAAGCTGAACCAAAAACCATATTCAGAATTTGGTTTATTCAATTCTGATATCCGAAAATAGTATATTAAATTCGGTTCGGGTTATTCAAATTTAGATAATTTGAATTTTGGTCACCTGTAATTCGCGCAGGTGTGTCCGCACCCCCCTGAGTGGACGAGAAAGAAAGGATTTATCGGAGCAACCCCCAGGTTCCAGACCCAGGAGTAAACTTTCCCGCATGAGCATTCGGTACATGAATAAGTCCGTGGAAGAGTGAAAGGGTCACCACTACTGAGGATCTCCCCCCTAATCTTAGATAGGTCGTCTGAGGGTTCGCCGCGGTTCATTGTTGTGCTTACACACTAGGCTACCCTTTTCCGAAAGCTCCGCAGGACCACCTACCACTAGTCTTCGGCTGTAGGGGTTTATTGCACAAAAACACCGGGACGCGGGCTCCCGAAGAGGGAAAGCCCAACGAATGTCAGATGCAAAGCCCCGCACCTCATTAAGATCATATTGGCATACTCTCCCAAAAAAAAGAGCATCCTTTGTTCTTAGTTAACCCTAAAAATCTAAGAAAATGTAAAAGAGAACTCCCCTTTTATTCTTCACGCCCAGGATTACGCGCGGGATCATTAGAGAGGAATCCAAAGATGAAGAGAGAGACCGAAGCTACAAACGAACAAGAGGAGGCCAAATACAAAGGTGCAATGGCTACAACGGGGAAGAAGATCGTTAAACTGGTGCTTGCTGTTGCACCAGGAGCTGTTGCACCAGAATAGTAAGTCCAGATGAACTCTCGTATTAGAAAGCAGAGAAAGCTGCCAAGCAACCGGCACCGATCGCCCGATGGGAAGAATGTGAAGGGGCATTTCTCCTTTTTGCCTAGCGGAGGGGAATGCACTTCCTGTTCATCTCCGTATTCTTGGGTTTCCTCTATTCTGATGGTTGCTTTTGAGAGGGTGGTTTGGGTCAATGAGGTGTTATTGATTTCATCGTGCTTTTCTAAGCATGTCCTCCGGTTTCATGGTATAGGAAGAACAATGTTGACCTAATAGACTTGGTTCCCACAAACGGTGCCACTAATGTAGTATGAACTTCAACTCCGGCGGCGACCTCCTTATGCTTAATCCCTAGATTGCTGCTCCTACAAGAATTTCCTGGATTAGATCAATGATTATACTCTGATGTCAAAGTCAGTATTTACAAATTGTATTTGAGTATGTTTAATTTCTATTTATTAACTAACTTGGCTCTTTCATCCATCTCCTATTTATAGGGTTTGTTTCCCTATATTCATTGTAGTTCATGCCCATGTAAGGTACATTTGCAAGTACCGACTTAGAGGCTGTGATAGTCCACTATCTCTAGATCCTGATTAATTGAATGATCCCATGCAGTCACAATCCGTTGCCTAATTTACACGCTATTTGTTCGGTTAGCACTACGAGGTGCCACCATCAGTTCACTGGTATAGGCACCTCACGTGTTCATCTCGCCGGCGTACCAACTTCTCTTATACCACTATATAATTTTTTTAAAAATACTACATACAAGATGAAATAACTTATCATTTCTATTTTACTATTTCAACAAAAGATACAATATAGTTGGTTCATAAGAAAATACAACCAACCAACCTTTTTTTTGTGAACATATCATTCATTTATTTTGTCACACAAAAGGAGTGAAACTATCCTTATACTCACACAATAAAGTGAGGTGAGCCTCCCACTACAGCCCACACCAACTCGGTGTATATGATTGGCAACCCATACCAACCCGCGTTGTATGGGACTGAAGGCATAATAACGCAACACAAGAAACAGAGGGATGATTTGAACCCAAATTTTACCTGATCGGGCACAGTGGACACTTGGACAAGTCCAAGCGGTTCAACCAAACAACTTAAAAAGTACACCATTTTAGTGTAAAATTACTAAGGTTATTACATAACTTACGTAAAGGCTAGACTAAGCCTTTATTCACGCTCTAACACGTATTGCAACTGTTCACTGTGTGCGATTACTGGTGCGATTGTGTGTGCGATTCTCATTTTTTCTTCCTTAACCTCTCTATTCTATCCGTTATTTGCTAGCAACGGTCTTTGGACTGGCTAATTTTGGTCGCTTCGCCTCTTGGCGGAGCTCAATCTCGCCGGCCGATATGGCGGCTTCTACTGTCAATCACCCTCCCCCTCCCCCTCCAAAAACCTTTGCTGCAGCTCTCCAAGCTAAATCCCCTCCTCTGTCAACACAGCTGCCTAATAATCCTGAGATAGTTCCAAAGTCTACTCATCTTGGGGATCTTGCTTGCTTATACTCGGATGAGCAAATTGCAACTCTGTCGGCTCACTATTCAAATGCTTTGGTCGGTAAGTTTACAAAGGGCAGGTTGTCTATGGAACAGATGGAGGTAGCCCAAAGAACAATTGGGTTCGAAGGTAAGTATCAGTTAGGATCTTTGGATTACAAACACGTACTAATTAGGTTTGAGTAGGTTAATGATTATCAGCGTTGTTGGATGAAAGGCATATGGAACTTCAATGGCATTCTACTTAAGATGCTCAAGTGGACACCTGAGTTCTCCACACAAAAAGAATCTCCTATCGTTCCCATTTGGTGTACTATCAGGGAAGTGCCTTTGTATTACTATAATTCTGCTTCTATTGAGGCAATTGGCAATAGTATAGGCAACTTTATAAAAAATGATTTTGCTACTGAGATGCTTACTAGGCCTTCTGCCATCAAATTCTTTGTTGAAATTGACTTGCTAAAACCTCTGTGTCATTATATTAGGCTTGGTTCAATTTCGAATAATAGGAAGTATCGAATTGAGTTTGAAGATATTCCTCTTTATTGTGGGCACTGTTCTAAATTAGGTCATTCTTTAGCCCAATGTAGATCTATTTCACAAAACACTAATGATAGAGCTGATGAAACCAGCACATTTCAGATTCAATCTAACCCTCAGTGGCAGGCAACAGGGAAAAAATTTGACCAACCACCTCTAATCATTGATTCTCTAAATGATCCTTCTACTTCTGGCACTGATAAGGCTGGTAGGAGCCCTCACTTTCATTCTAAAGCTAATACTCCAATTGAGGCTCCTAGAGCTCCTGCTAGTGGTGGATTTCTGGTATCTGAAAATCACCCCATAGAGAGCCCAGAAAACTCTATTACTAGGTTATTAAAGGCAACTGAAAGCTCAAAACCAGCACTGATATCTTATGCTAAAGATGATCTGCAAATTGGTTTACTTCGATTTTCTATGAAAGATTCCACTTCTAACCCTAAACTTTCCCTAGATGAAAAGATGTCAAACAGATTCTCGGTTTTGCATGAAGAAGGCCCTTTCATACAAGATCAGGATGGTATCAGTGAAACTGTATATGAGGACTTGGATAGTACCCCGGAGCTTGCCACCTCTGATCATCAAATTCTGAATGCCTCTCCTGTTTCAGAGCCCCTGGGTAAGTCTGATCACCAAGGTAAGGCTAAAAACAAAAAGAACACATATCTTAGCCAACTGAATAAGATGCTTTTAAGATCGGCTACAAAAGGTACTAAAGCAAGTGAAATATGACATCTACTGTAAACATTAATTTTCTGGTTTGGAATCTTCGTGGTATGGAAACATCAATGCTTAGACTGTCCAATCTACTTAGAATTAAGAAAATCCAGCTGTTATGTATAATAGAGCCTATGCATGACAATTCAAAAATTCACTCCTATATGAATACTCTAAATTTTTCCAATTCCCTGTTCCTTCCTAATGGGAAAATTTGGCTTATGTGGTCTAATATCCTATCTGTGTCACTACTGACCTCTCATGACCAATTTATGCATGTAGACATAACTCATCAATCTTTAAATCTTTGCATGCAAGCTGTTTTCATTTATGCCTCAAGGAACAGAGGTGGTAGAAAGTTACTATGGAAAGATTTACAACTGATTTCTCAGGGAGACACTATTTTTATAGGTGATTTTAATACAATTACAAATGTGTCTGAATATAGAGGTCCTTCTAATCCGGCTGTAGGAAGTATTAGAGATTTTAATACCTGGATCAATTCCAATGGTATTCAGGAAATTAATACTGTTGGCAATATTTTTACTTGGTGCAACTCTAGGCTTAGAAACCCTACCTCTAAAAGATTGGATAGAGGCCTTTGTACCCTAGCATGGAGCTCTAAATTTCCTTCCTCCTCAATTCAGATTCTTAATAGGCATACATCGGACCACTCGCCTCTCCTCCTCCAATTATCCAACTTAGTACCCTCATATCCAAAGCCTTTTAGATTTATTAATGCCTAGTTCCAAAGGTCAGAGTTTCTTGGTTTAATTCAGGAAAATTGGGAAAAGCCAATTCAAGACAAAGGCATGATCAGATTTTATTTGAAATTGATTAGGCTTAAAAAAGTTATCAAAATATGGAACAGAGAGTCTTTTGGCAATATTGATTCTAATGTTACATTAGCTGAGGATGCCTTAAGAACTCAAGAACTTGCTTTTGATTTATGCCCTACATTGCCTGAACTTGTTAAGCTAAACCAGAAAAAAGCATTATTGCTTAGGGCTCTTAAGGAGAAAGAAAAGTATTGGAAACAGAAAGCGAGACTTAAATGGCATAAATTGGGGGACAATAACACTCAATTCTTTCATAAAGTTGTGAAGGAAAAGAATTGTAAGATGCAGATTAACAAAACTAAAAATCAAGCGGGTCAATGGATAAACACACAAACTAATATCCAGAATGAGGCAGTTTCTTTTTTCTCTGATCTTTTATCGGAGCCTAATCAAAATACTGCGGATACATACTGCTCTCACTTTCTTAGCCAAATCCCCAAAATAATTAACGACACTGATAACCAAATTTTAGCTGCTCCTGTGATAGAATCTGAGTTAGAAGCAGTTATTAAAAGTTTGAATAGTAATAGCAGTCCAGGGCCAGACGGTTTCACACCAAAATTCTATTGCAAATGCTGGTTTTTTATAAAACAAGATCTAATGGAGGCTGTGAATGATTTTATCTTAGGCTCTAACATACCAAAAGGAATATCTAGTACATGGATTACACTAATTCCCAAGAAAGCAACACCTTGCTCTTTTGGGGACTTTAGACCTATCAGTTTATCTAATGTCCTCAATAAAATCTGTTCTAAGGTTCTAATGGAAAGGCTAAGGCCTTATATGGACTCCCTGATCTCTCCTAACCAATCTTCATTCATGAAGAAGAGAGATATTTCAGATAATATTCTGTATTTACAGGAAATGGTCAGATTTCTAGATAAAAAGAACAGATCCCCTAACTGTATTCTGAAATTGGATTTAATGAAAGCTTTTGATAGAGTCAACTGGCAGTTTCTTAGGAAGATTCTAACTAAATTCGGTTTTAATGGGAACTTTTTAACTGCGGTTATGAGTAATTTATCTCAGGCACATTTTTCTGTTCTTGTTAATGGGAATCCAGTTGGATTTTTCAAAGCTACTAGAGGGATTAAACAAGGTGATCCACTCTCTCCTTTTCTCTTTAATATTTTTACTGAAGCTTTTTCGAGAAGTCTATCATTTATTTTCTCTAATAATAGTCTTACTCGTTTCCAAATACCTGCCTCAATCCCTGCTATTTCCCACCTAATGTACGCAGATGACACCATTATCTTCCTGCAGGCATCTAAACCTAATCTCATAAGAATAAAAGCTTTTTTAGATGTCTTTGAGGTTACTTCGGAACAGAAGTTTAATTTTGGGAAATCTGAATTTTATCTTAGTAAAAGAGCCTCGATTTTAAAGAATACTCAGGTTAAGTCCATTCTAAAAATGAAAAAAGGCTCATTCCCATTTAAGTACCTGGGCTGTCCAATTTTTAAAGGTAGAACTCTTAAAAGATATTTCCAACCATTAATGGCTAATCTGGATTCTAAACTTCAAAGTTGGAAAAATAGGTGGCTAAGTGCTGGGGGTAAACTGGTTTTAATTAAACATTGTCTATTTTCATTGCCACAACATTTATGGGAAATTACTAATCCCCCTAAGATTATAATTCGTACATTTGAGAAAAGATTAGCAAGATTTTTTTGGGGGGAATCACATGGTAAAAATAATAAAATCTGGAAAAGATGGTCTGCCATTTCAGTTTCTACTGATTTAAATGGACTTGGTTTTAGATCTATTAAGGCCATAATTGATACCTGTTCAGCTAAACTTTGGTGGAAGAGCCAATTAGGGATCACTCTTTGGTCCAAGTTGATCTGGGCTCTTCCATTGTCTCATAGGAAATCAGTTACTTGGAAAAGAATTCTTTCTATTAATTCTTTTGCAGAACATAACTCAGTAATTATTCATGGCAAAGGAACCTACAGTTTCTGGTCTGCTACTTGGTGTCCAAGGGGTCCTTTGTGTAATTTCATTCCTGAGCATATAGTAGCTGAAATGCCATATTTATCAGTGGCAGATTTCATTAATAACAGGGCTACTATCTTAACTCAGATTGATTCTTTTCTAGAACATGATACTTTGTCTTTCCTTCAGGATTCGGAACTGACTATTGAGAGGGAAGACAGACTGATTTGGAAGGCTGATGCCTCTGGTAACTTCACATCTAAGTCAACTTATAGGGCTCTTACTCATGGAACAGGTAACTTTCCTGCTTGCAAATTCATTTGGAATAATGCTTTGCAAAAGAAGATTTCAATTTTCACCTGGAAAATGCTGCAATCCTTTCTTCCCTTTGATGAAGTGCTTGTTACCTGTGGTTTCAGTCTAGCTTCTAAATGTCCGGCTTGCTCTAGTTCAGACTCAATTCAGCACTTCTTTATTTCGTGTCCTATTGCGCAGACTGTCTGGAGTAACATAGCATCTATAGTTAACTTTCACTTAGATCTTAATCATTCCCTGTCTGAAAGATTTTTCATCTTTTGGAATACACATGACTTAGACAGCTGGAAGCACTTTCTCTGCAAAATTATCCCTTCTTTTACTTGTTGGGAGCTTTGGAAAGCTAGGAATAGGTTCATCTTTGACAATAAGCCTTTCTCTTCGGAGCAAATTTCCAAGGAAATACTTGACCTAATTAAGCTAGCCTTCATAACTTCTCCAAGGACTTATTTCCTACATTCTAGTATTGCATCACATTTCAGTCATTAGATTCCCTTTGTTATACCCCCCCCCCAAGCCTAACATAGTTACTGTTTTTTGGGAGAGTCCTCCATCGGGGTCAATAAAAATTAACATAGATGCCTCTTGGTTTCCTAACAAGGCAGCTGCTGGTATGATCGTTAGAGATAAATCGGGTGCCCTGATTAATATAGCTTCTGCCCCTATCTCTGCTGCCACACCTCTGGAAGCTGAGATTAAGGCATTGCTATTTGCATGTGAAAATTTGTTGCATGTAGGGCAACACTATATTTTTGAAACTGACTGTAAGCTGGCTATTAAAATGATAAACGACCCTTACTGTGCAAACTGGAAGCTGTTTCATTTGGTTTATAAAGTTAAAGCTCTACTAGGTAGTGCTCATCTTAGTCATGTTTTCAGAGAGGGTAATTCTGTTGCACATGCAATTGCAAAGCATCACACATGTCATCTTCAGTGTCTTAATCTTAATACCATTCCCCAACATATCTTGGGTCTGATTGCATTAGATAGGGCACATATTCCTCAACTGAGAGTGTCCTAACATGCTTTACCTAAGGATTGATACTGCTAAACTAGAATTTTCTCATGCAGGTTCAGGATCTGATCTTATTCTTCTTACTCATCATTCTCTGTGAGCTCTCCGTAGATTGGGGATTCCTTTCCTCTACTGACCATGTTCATCCCATACCCATGGGAAACTATTGCTGCTAGTCATGTTGGTACGCTTCTGATCCAACGGTTTGGAGAAGGGTTGTGACTTCAATCCTTTCAGTTACTCTCTTTTGGACTCTCACAAATCAAGTCATTGTACATATTTCCTATGATTCTGAAACTGTTCTTTGGGGATTTCAGTTTCAGAATTTTATGTTCAGACTATCACCTCTTGTAATTGAAGTTGCCTGGCCGGAGAAGAGAATTAACACAAGGGGTGGAGGTTCTCTATTCTGGATCGTAATTTCATCATCTATCCTCTTTTTGGCTAGGATAGTTGCTACACAAGTGCTTTGTTTAGATTTGATAGGACTTTTGGGGGCAACCTTGTTGCCTAACCACGAACTAAGGCTAATGTGTCCTGTCTGTAAATGGTACTTCATTTTGATGGAGGCTTGGGGAACCTCTAATATACCTTCCCCCACCCTTGGGTATTCTCATTTAAAAAAAAAATAGACTAAGCCTTTATTATACATACTACTTTATGATGTAAAATAATTTTCTACTTTCATTATTAATTAACCCACAATAAATTTTCCTCCGTCCCCGTCATTTCTACATAAGATATTTTTATGATTTCCACTAAATATATTTGACCAAAATAGAGTCCGTCTCTTGAAAGACGGTCTTTCCATAAGTTATGGAAAGACCAAGGTTTAATGTGTAAATTAGAAGAAATTAAGATAAAATTTTTGGGTTGCATGAACCGGGTTATAAATTTTATAACTACTACATGTTTCATACTAAAACTTTAATATTGCAACTAAGACCTTTTACCTTTTATTATTCTAATCAAACCCCGTCTTTCCGTAAGCCTATGGAAAGACCGTCTTTCCCAAGACTTTGCCACCAAAATATATGTCCCTACGGATAAAAAAGTATACAAAAAATTAGTTTTAAAAAAATACATATTACAACAAATCTAACTATATTTCATACAATAAAATTATTATTCATATAGTTATTCAAATATGTGATCAAAATTCAACATTTTTAAACTAAAAAAAGCTAGGACAGAGGGAGAGGGAGTACTCATTCTTGTACACTCATTTAAATCATTTTATTTTTTCTCATTTTCTCTCTTTTTTTCCTCCACGCATTCATAATCTCCTTACCAAATACTCCATCTATCCCAGCTCTATTCCAAAAAGCAATAACCCTCACCATCGTGGATTGGATTGGGATGCACTGACACCACAATCAACACCATGAACACTTCCAGCAATCAAGCCCATGATCCACAACTGTACTCAATAGCCACACGGAGTCCTCCACTGGAAGAACGCTCAACTGCACTTGCAGAGAGTCACCCTGCCCCATTGAACAATGAGACGAGACCACGTATCTAACCACTTTGGCCATGGCCTGAGTGTATCAAGCTTAAGGTGCAGAGGGAGAAACAATGTCACAAAATTTCAGGCCCACCTAAAAAGACTATTTTGTCCTCCAATCAATAACCTTCAACAACAGCATCACCACCACAGCACCACCGTTAATCCACCATCGGCCACCAGAAAAGCAACATCCCAGCACTATCACTAACCACCACATTTACATCATCATATTAAAATTCACAAACAATATAATCACTAAAAAAACAATTTTACCCATTAAAATTCATCATAAAACCACACAGTCCTTCCCCATCGCCTCCGTCATTGCGTCGTCGTCCCCACAGTGTTGTCTCCCGTATTCTACCCCTTGTCATTGCGTTGTCACACCTCTGCATCGTTGCCATCATCTCTCGTCATCGCCATCGTCATCCTCACCTCATCGTCTGCCTTTGTGGAGTTGTCGTCGCCTTGAGGAGTTCGTCATCGCCGTCGGCTTTGCGGAGTTCACAGTCCCTTGAGGAGTTCGCCGTGGATTAAGAACAACAACGGAGGATCGGAATGATAGCATCAGAAATTGGAAGAGATTAGAGAATTGATAGCAAAGGGGAGAATATTTTGAGAGAAATTGAAAGAGATTAGAAGAAGTGGAGAAGATTTTGGTGACAACGTTGCGGTGGAGATAAAAATCAGGTGAGAATGACTAGGGTATCGTTTAGGCCACCCAAGGCTGAAACCGTAAATAATATTAGAATAAATTATTTTTTTAGTTCCCTACAAAGTATCTTATATCATATTTTGATCTCTATTTGCAAATTAACCCTTAGACGGTACCCAACAAATTCAAAACAATATGTTTTGGTCCCCAGAGGGAGTTTTCAGGCAAGATTAAGTGGTTTTCCGGTATAGCCAGGGATATAATGGTAATTTTACTAATTTAAAATATTTTCAATTAAAATTTTCTAATTTTATTTTTTTTTATTTTTCTTTATTTTCTTCACCGCCGCCGCCTCCGATGTGGCCTTCCACCGGTGGTTACGAACTAGCTACCGATTTCCATGGAGTTTAAATCCCTCAAGTTCGACACCACCTCTAGAGTTCGACGCTCCCTTCTCGCATTTTTTGAGAGGGGTCCTTCAAAATATATTAACGATTAACGATTGTAAGGAAATACACCTTTCGCGGCGGACAGGTCCATGGAAATACACCTTTCTCCAGGAAAATCTTGGAGCTCTCCACGAGTTCCTTCCTGGGAGTGATGGCGGACGGGTCCATGGAAGCCGACTCGATCGACAAACTGGGAGTGACTGTCTCGCGAAGATTCTCGGTTGATGCTCCATGAGGCCAACTCGGTTTCTTACAGTCTCGCGGAGAGCTCCGCCAGGAGATCTATGTCGCCGGTGAAGGCAGGTACGAGTACGGGTATGGTCTGAAGCGGGTTGACCCGGAAGAACACAAAGCCTCCGAGTTTGGTTAAGCCAGACAGGAACTGGAAGATTCTGAAACTGGATGAGTTCCCTGACGGCGGCGGGCAAAGAAACTAGCCAGCGACAGCAGCAGGCGATGAGAAGAAAAAAAAAGTGGAAAGATTGGAGGGAAAAGATTTGTAGAATTCTCTATTTTTTTAGAAGCGCAGAAGACAAAGTGCTAAAGACGAACGAGCAGGAGAATTTTTATTTGTATTTATTAAAACTCAGGGGTATAATGGTTATTTTACATATTTTGACCAAGTTTACCATTGATTTTCCCTGAAAACCACCTTTGGGGACCAACACAAATTGTTTCGAATTTGTTGGGTACCGTCTAAGGGTGGATTTGTAAATGGGGACCAAAACATGGAATAAGATACTTTGTTTGGGACTAAAAAAATAATTTAGTTATAATATTAATGAGGATAGTCATGTATTTTTACTACTCCCTGGTCCTCTATTTATGTCCCCCTTTTTTCTAACATTTTTTCAAGGCTTGTTTGATCATCGATAACTTTTGTTATGTACAATAATAGATTATAAAATTTTATTTTTAAAAAACTATATGATACGGAGAATCCAAAGACATCTCATATAATGTTCATTACTGTATACAACAAAAGTTATCGATGATGAAATATGCCTTGAAAAAATATTTGATCAAAGTGGGTCATAAATAGAGAACCGAAAGGAATACTACAGATGCTTGTTGTTTTCAAATATGAAAAATGTGCAGATTAAAGTAGACAGATAAAAATAGAATGTGTGCAACTTAAAGGGACGGAGGGAGTATTCTGGGTTGTACTAGGCATATGACTGAATCATCTTATTCATATATTATACTAGCGGTTCATTAAGAAAAAAGGAATAATGAATAGAATTTATTTGATTAAAATATTCCATTAACACTATAAGAAACATGACCTTTTACGTTGGTTTTACAGGATTTTTTATCGTGGGATTTAGTACCAAAAATACCAAGGTATATACTGGCATAGTAAAACTAAAAAGTACACTTTTTAACTCAATTTTGGACCAACGTCGGCATATATTGTGATTGACTTTGGTCATAGCAAGATGGCAGACGATGGGAGACCATTGTTGGGACTTCGTCCAAGTCGATGTCGGTCTGAATGATAGCGGCGTCGCAAACCCTTGTAACCAACATTGTGCATTGTGGGTCTATCATTTTGTGTGCATGCTGATGTGGAAATATGACCAAGATGATATTTATTTTAAAATGATGATGTCGTACACAATGTACCGACGCCGGTTGGTGTTATGTCGGTAAGGTTTCGTCGATGTACAGGTGTGTGCGACGTTGCTTGTTCATTGGGGAGACGTCGATTCTCGTACAATATTACAATATTTCATATTTGATGACACAAATATTCGATAACTCATGAAATGGTTAAATGTCAAACAACAATCAATTGTTGTTCGATAACTCATGAAATGGAATCACATGATAAAACTCACACAACTATCACATATTTTACAATATATGTTACAAACTATTAAATACATAAGGTTAATATGAAATTGAAATATTATTGGTATTGAACCTCCATTGTCTACGTTGTACGGTATTAATACAGTCAGGGCGAGTGGTGAAATGACAAGTCCATCCATCTACATGCTAAAAGTCCATCTATAACTGTCTTTGTCCTATTACAATTAATCCAAAAGAAACAAAATTAATGTTAGAAATAGGCAGTCCCCAAATGGAATACACATAATATAGTCATACGTAGGCGGCCTTAATCTCATCAAGAAAAACGTAACTTATCTGCAAATCGACGTAGGACATTCTTAGATTTTTTTCAAGCATTTCCTTGAATGTGCAACGTAGGTCATTGTTTTGAGAACATGTCGCAAGGGCCGATTGACTGAGAATGGCGTCGCACATTCAAAGTGTGTCCTTGCGAAAATGTAATTATTGTCCACAATCTAGCCTAATCTAGCCTTTTTTTCTCACTACTTACAAATATGGCATTATTTTGACAACACAAATTCTATGCACCATGTAACATGTAACACAATAATCATACTATGAATACATTCAATCTTTGTTCCATGAAAAAAAACATATGCAAAATAACTAATAAAATTGCAATATGAACATGGAATTGGTGGAAAACTACCTTAATTAGTTTGTACCTGAAGATGCTCCACCCTCTAATATGTATTGATGTTTGAGAGGAGCAGTTGATTGAGCACTTGAATTGATGTAATGGTGTAATGGAAAGAATTTTAAGAGTTGGGTTTTGAGGAATTGTTTGGAGATGTGAAATGGGTATAGGTAGATGAAATTGGATTGGGAGGATGTTTGAGCTCAAATTTTCAGCTAAAATTTTTTGTTCCCGCTAGAAATTTCAGGCTAACCTGTGAGCCCCCGACCTTAATGAATTTCATAAATATGTAATAGTTAAGTTTAAACCCGAACATAGCTTTTATTCAACTTATTGGACTACTTTCCTTTATAAATTTAACTCAAACCTTACAAGAAATTTTAACATAAAATAAAATAAGAATGAAATACGAAAATATTTAGAGAAAATAATAATAATAATCATAATCATAATAAATTAAGGGGAAAAAGTGTGTGTATATATATATATGTATATATGTGTGTAAATTTAACATGTTAATAAATAATTATAAGAATATTATAATAAATATTTGTAATTATAATCAAAATAATATATAAAAATTTTCTACCCATTCTAAGTTACAAGAAGGAATTAATAATACTAATTAAAAATAAATAAATCAATATAATAAAATAGGAAAATAAATAAATAATAAAATACTTGTAAAGGAAGGAATAGAAAATGGTAAAAGCATGACAAGATAATAAATAAATAAATAATAAAACACAAAAAGAATTGAATGAAATTAAAACCATGTATAAAGGGCATGTTAGATGCAGTCGAGAGAAATGAAGAAAAATAGACAAAGCAGGAAAACAATGGATAGGCACCATAAAGGACTTGATAGGTGCGTTGGGAAGGAAAAAAAGAAAAAGAGTGGATCTCCTGACAGGCGATCTGTCCATAATCTTATGGACAGGCCACTTATTTCTTACCTTATATATTGCATTTCTTAAATTACATACAAAATTTAAAAATTTTAAAAATATTTTTATATATCATATATTTTTATATTTTCACCTTCAAATACATAATATTACTTTTTTTAACTTATAAAATACAATATTTAAATTTTATAAAAAATGAAATTTAGTTTTACCACTTTTTCTAGTTCTTACTAGTGTGTTCCAACATGCCTAGTTTAACCAAGTGTAAATAACGTGAAACGTAAAAGACACACAATTTGGTTACATAGTTCGGTGTAAACCACCTACATCTGCGGGGCCTGGCCCAGTTCAGAATGAATCCACTAATTAGAAAGATAGCGTACAGAGTACAGTTTACAAAATACTTATCTTTACTAACTATGGCGTGTGGACTCTGCTAGCTCCCCTAGCTACCGATCCGCCTTGATCAGACTCCCTCTGACCTCGAACTCCGTCGACGCAGGATCTCCTCCTCCCGAGGAATTAAGGTATACGATTCTGAACTTAGTGCGGCAGGACAGTGTTGGAACACAGTTTATTGGCTCTTGCAAATTTCGTAAGATCTCAAAATCTGGGTGCAGATTTTGCTCTATAAAACCGTAAGTATGCAGCCGTGTTTGTCCCATATTTATATCCACGAATTAGACTTGAATACTCCTTGATTATCTCCACAATATTCCTATTCCAAATCTGATTCTTGAAGCATATCCAAATCCCATAAATAAAGGGATTTACCTTAACTCATTCTATCCCATATTCAAATAAATCTTCTCCTTATAAGTAGGGATTTTCCATAAAACCAATTATACTTCACACGCCTAATATATAGCCAAATATACAATTACCATAAATTCTAAAACACTCCAATATTTCGGCTTGAATTCCGTTAAATTCTATGGCGTAAATTCTGATCCAGCACCACATTCCAACATGGTCTGTATATTAGTTCAAAATAATTCACACAAAATTGCCAATAAAATAATTTCTTGACTTTACAATCTCCCCCTTTGGCATTTTTGTGGACCCATAATATTTTGGACTTACAACACAGAATCAATATCATACAACGAGCAGAATAATGATCATAACAGCCAGAACTCACATACTGAAAGCCGAAAACCAAAATCCAGAATTCCAGAAATTACAACCAAATTGAAAACCAAATATCCGAAATTACTCCCCCTAGGACCACACATAGGCCAAAGGGACTTCATCACAAAAACATCAAAAATAAAGCTCAGTCTTTAAAACTCCCCCTGAATTAATCCTACTCAAATCATCCTTCCAGTCGTGACTTTTCTTCCTCCAACCGTGCTTGCTCAGCCTGCAAAGAAGCAATCTGAATCCCTACAGCTCCAAGTCTAGCATTAATAGCCATCAATCGAGTCTTCTTGTCTGCTGTGGCTGATAAGGAGGCTGACCCAGAAGCTGTCCATGGAAGGTCATGTACCTGCCTGAGCCCGAAAGTCTTCTTACTAGGCCGCAAGAACTCAGTGTCCACTATCACATCAAAGGCCTGCCCTTTGACTTTGGCACTCTTTGCGAAGGCATAGATTAGGGCTGGGTAGATGACCGCATCATTCACTTTTGGAGTTGTGGCCTGTCGAACCAAATGTTGCTGAATTAAGAGCCCGGGATTGATTTTCCTCTGTGTTCCAACACAGAAAAGTAGCTTGGCCATCTCCCTAGTCAGTGCGGTGGTGTTGCTTGATGGCAACCAGCAGTGAACAGCTATTTGATACAAACCGAAAAATCTGGACGTCAAGCATGATGCTTGAGAGTACCCCACTGCTGGCCACTTCCTCTTATATCCCCCAGATATAACCGACAAAATCTCATCATCACTCAACTCCAAATCATCAGGAAATACTCCCCCTATCTCCTGAGTTTTCAGCCCAAACACACATTGATTCTAGTAGTAGACACATCTATGATTTTTCCTCGAACATAGACTCTACCAAACCATGGAGAAGAAATATCTAGATTTCCAGGCATGAGATTATAATATACCTCTAAAACCACCTGCCTATTGTATTGCAGTTGTATTGTGGCTGCCTTTGTCATCCCCATTGCCTTTAAGAAATTTGTGAACCCACTCTCATGATAAGCCTTCAGGTCCAAAGGTCTTTCAGCAATAAATTTCTTCTCAGAGAAGAAATCTTCCATCTCTGCTCCCTTCTCATCAAAGTAAACTGCAGAAAAAGCCTGGGAGACAGATGGAGGAGGCAGAATCTTCCTCGGGTTGCTATCCCGTCTCTTCTTACTCCTTTTTGCTGCCTCAGTATCCATGGCAGAGCTAGCCTTTATTTTTCCTTTTGCCTTCTGAAAAAATTCATCCAAGACCTCGTCACTGGAGTATGTCAGATCAGGGGCATCCTGTGTTGGAACACAGTCTGCTCTTTCAGCTGATTCTTCTTCTGGATCATCACCCTGAACTGGCAGATCTTCATCAGATACTTCAATCCCCTGATTCCCTTCATCATCCTCGTTCCTTTCTCCTCCCATATCAACATCGGAGTTCACATTCACATGTTCCTCAGACAGTGTTGGAACATTCTCCTCACTATCAGAGAGTTCAATAATTACAGGTTCTCTTAGTTCTTCCATTCTCCTCGAACAGTCCATATCGAAGAATCCAACCTAAAGCTTGTCTCCATACTTAACCGTCTCCAAACCAACAGCTTCTTCTTCAGTAATTTCCCTCAACCATACATAACTATTACTCAACATCCGACAAAAAATATGAAATTTATCCTTTCCTTTTCCATTCAGCTGACCATACATTCCTCTCAGATACTTCACAGTCTTATATTCAATATCCCAAACATCAGAAAAGTGACCAGAAACAATCTCCTTAATTTTCACATGCAAGACTTCCAATTCTTTATCTATGCTTCTGATTTTGCTAAGATCAACATAATATCTATTTGCTTCCAACCACTCGAAAATATCATCAAAAGATCTAAATTTCATACCATTAATCTTTATCGGGGGAGGATCAGGACCGGACACCTTCCCATATGGACCCCTGTTCTTGGCTCCGAGATTTTCTTCGTCGACATTGCCGCCAGATTCCACCCTCTCTGTATTTTCTACACCATTTTCTGGCGCCTTTGCTTCAAAACTGGGAGAGCTTGAGGTCGACATTCTTACTTTAGTAACAGGGGAGATTTGAGAGAAATTTTTCGGCAGAGTTCTTGGAGAGCAAAAATTCGGGCCGAGAGTAATAGAATGCGAAAGGGGTTTTAGAGTTTGAATCAACTTTCAACTCTTCATGAACTTACCTCTTTTCCCGCGAAGAGTCTTTTTAGATTTCCCAAAAAATTTAATGATACCCCTTTCTCTTCTTGTCCCATCAATGTGTCATTCCTCATTTAACTTCCACCACACCTTACTTAACTTCTCCTTTTTTAGTAAGCCGTTTCTTCCTTCCATTTTTTGTTCTTTTTCTAATTTTTGTAAACCGTAAATAACAAAAATATGTACACAAAACAAAAACTGATTAAGGTAAATATTACCTCAGATTTGACAAACACCTAAGTGTTGTCGGAGGCTCTCAAAAGTGGTGGCATCAAGCGACTTTGTAAATATATCGCAAACTGCCCGTGTGTTGGAACATAGACCACTTCCACTTCCTTTCTTTCAACCAGATCTCTAATAAAATGATGCCTTATGTCAATATGTTTGGTTCTTGAGTGTTGAACTGGATTCTTCGAAATATCAATGGCACTTGTATTGTCACATAAAATCTTTAGGGGGCCTTGATGAATTCCATAATCTTTCATCATTTGATTCATCCATAATAATTGTGCACAACAACTTCCTGCTGCAAGATACTCTGCTTCTGCAGTAGATAGAGAGATCGAGTTCTGTTTCTTGCTATACCAGGACACCAAATTCGGTCCAATAAAGAAGCATCCGCCAGTGGTACTTTTTCAATCATCAGCATTTCCAGCCCAATCAGAATCACTGTATCCTATTAACTCTGAATCTTGATTCTTTGAATACCAAACACCATATTCTGACGTCCCACTCACATATCTAATAATTCTTTTGACTGCAGTAAGATGAGATTCCTTAGGATCAGCTTGAAATCTAGCACATATTCCAACACTGAGACATATATCTGGTTTACTGGCAGTGAGATATAATAAACTTCCAATCATTCCTCTATATAACTTCTGATCGACTGAAACTCCTTTTTCATCTTTCACCAGTTTATCAGAAACTCCCATAGGGGTTCAAACTGCACGAGCATTACTAAGTCTGAATTTCTGAATCAAGTTCAAGGCATACTTACTTTGATTTATGAACAGACCATTCCGTCCTTGCTTGACTTGTAATCCCAGAAAGTAAGTCAATTCTCCAACCATGCTCATCTCGAATTCAGATTGCATCGTGGTGACAAACTCCATGCTCGAGGTGCCTGCTTTAATCTGTATAAGGGCTTCTTGAGACGATATACATGATGCGGATAATGGGGATCTTCAAAACCTTTAGGTTGTTCCACATAAACTTCCTCTTTCACCACTCCATTTAAAAATGCACTCTTAACATCCATTTGATACAAAGTAAAGTTCAAAGAGCAGGCAATAGCTAGTAGAATACGGATAGATTCTAACCTAGCAACAGGTGCAAAGGTTTCATCAAAGTCAACACCTTCCACTTGTGTATATCCTTGAGCAATAAGTCTGGCTTTGTTCTTGGTGACTAAGCCATCTGCATCGGACTTGTTCTTGAAGATCCATTTTGTACCAATGACATTAATGCCTTTGGGACGAGGAGTAAGGTACCACACATCATTCCTGGTAAACTGGCCGAGTTTATCTTGCATTGCAGCAATCCAATACTCATCAAGTAAAGCTTCATTATAGTTCTTCGGTTCAATTAGGGACACAAAATAGTATAGACCAGCCAGTCGTCGATAATCAACTCGAGGTACTGATCGAGTGCTTCTCAAGGTGGAGCCAGATCGGTCGAGTGTTGGAACATGGTCGTCCGTAGGAAGGGACTGTGTTGGAACATGGCCGTGTGTTGGAACATGATTATCTTTAGTAGAGTTCGGGTTCTGGTGCTCATTTGGTTTAGTAGGATCAACTGAGGGTTTTGCTTTGTCAGAAGATTGAGACTGTGTTGGAACCTGAGAGTTGGCCGATTCTTCCTCCACAGCTTTTGGAAGTTGTTCCTTTTCTGAATCATCCACAATAACGTTTATGGATTCCATGAGAGTTTTGGTTCGATGATTAAAAACTCTGTAGGCACAGCTGTTGATGGAATACCCGAGAAAAATTCCTGGATCACTCCGATTATCAAATTTTGCCAACTGTTCTCTATCTCTGAGAATATAGCAAGTACTTCCGAACACATGAAAATACGAAACGTTTGGTTTCCTGCCCTTCCAGATCTCATAGGCTGTCTTTTCAGTGAATGGTCGAAGATACACCCTGTTGATTGTATAGCACGTTGTATTGATCGCCTCTGCCCACAATTTCTTATGGATATCCTTTTCTGCCAACATAACTCGAGCCATCTCCTGTAGAGTTCTGTTCTTTCTTTTGACAATACCATTCTGTTGAGGAGTGATAGGAGCCGAAAACTCATATTGGATCCCTAGCTCATCGCAGAAGGAACTGAATTGTTCATTCTCAAATTCTCTTCCATGATCACTTCGAATTCGGATTATCTTTCCTACAGGACTTCCCTTTTCAGTTTGTAACTTTACTACAAGGCTTCGAAATACCTCAACCGTATTAGATTTCTCTTTCAAGAAGGCTACCCATGTAAATCTGGAGAAGTCATCAACACATACAAAAATATATTTCTTTCCTCCTATGCTAGGTGTATTAACTGGCCCCATTAAGTCCATATGCAGTAATTCCAGATTTCTAGAAGTAGTAATAAACTGAACTGAAGAATGAGGAGCACGAGTTTATTTACCTTGTTGACATGGTCCGCACACAATTTCATCCTTGCTGGTCAAGATTGGCATTCCTCGTACAGCTTTCATGTTAGCAATTTTCACCAGTGTTTTATAGTTGATGTGTCCGAGCTTCTTGTGCCAAAGAATTCTTTCATCCTGCTTTGAAAGCATGCATCGAACTTCTTGTTCCAACAAATAACAATTGTCTGAAGATCGTATTCCAGAAATAACCTTGTTTTCTCCATACTTCACTACACACTTGTCCTTCTGAAATTCCACTATCATGTTGTCATCACACAGCTGGCTTATACTTAGTAAGTTTTCTTTTAGATCTTCAACAAATAATACACTTGTGAAAACTGGAAACCCTTTAATCTTTAATTCGCCCTTGCCAATTACTCTGCTCCTTTTTCCATCACCAAAAGTTAGATATCCGCATCATATGGAGTAAGGTTCGTAAGGTATTTTGGAATGCCAGTCATGTGGCGAGAACAACCACTGTCAAAATACCATGAGTCACTGGAATAGGCTGATAAAGAAGTGTGTGCCACCATACACGTACTGGACCTTTTAATAACCCATATCTTCCTGATTCTTGTATGAGTATCGACTGTGTTGGAACACAGTTGTCTTCCTGTCATTTGATCTCTGATCAGTTTTTTACACTGATGTTCAGCATGTCCTTGGTACGTACAGTATTCGCAGATTAGAGGCTTTCTTTGATAAGGTTTCCCATACTTCCATTTTACTTCTCGAATCCTTGCTTTGAGAGTTACTGGTTTTTCGAGCACTTCAACCTCGGGTTCTTTCCTGTATCCAATCCCGTGTCTATCACCAAAGTTCTTTCCTATATCCAGAATATCATCAAGCTTTGCTTTCTCGGAATTCAATTTAGAAATAGTTGCTTCAGACATCTCGGCTCTCTTGACTGCTGCTATCAATTTCTGACTCAGTTCTTCATTTTGTTTTCTAAGTTCTGCAACTGTGGATCGTAATTCCTTTTCACTTTCAATTAGATTCCTTTTTTCTTCAATCAGCTCTTTGTTCTTGTCAGCTACTTGAACCCACATGACATACATTTGTTCGTATGTGCTATAGATCTCTTCATCACTTACAGATAGATCATCTTCATCACTGTGAGCATCGTCCAGATTCAAGTTGGAACATACAGCTTTCTCTTTGTTCAGTGTGTTGGAACACTGACCTTCTGGTGTATCATGGACCTTTGCTCCAAAAGTTACATAATTATTTGTGAGTTCTTCATCTTTTTCATTATCTTCATCATCACTCCAAGAGGTGACATATGATCTTCCTTGTTTCTTGCGGGTGTTAGCACATTCGGCCTGAATATGACCAAATCCTTCACATTCTCTATATTGAATTCGTCCAGCCTGTTTTGGTTCGTTGTTCTGATTTTTCCCGAACTGCATATTTCCTTGTTCAAATCTCAACCCACGATTGTTGTTCGAATCTTGTTGCTTTTGTCTGTTTCCGCCAAACCTCTCCTGGGATTTCTTGTTAACTACCTTCTTTAGCATCTTTGAGAAATTCTTTGTAATAAGTGCCAGTTTTTCAAACTCATCATCAATGTTAGACTCGTGACTTGCCTTGACTGGAGAAAATTTGAACGCTAAATCCTTGGAGATTCTTTTGGTAGATTGCTAGAATGTCATCTCATAAGTTTGTAGCGAACCCATCAGTTCATCTAGGCTCATGGTGGCTACGTCTCTTGCTTCCTCTATTGCTGCTACTTTCATTGCAAATCTTTTGGGGAGAGATCGCAATGTCTTTTTCACTAACTTAGTTTCTTTGTACACCTTTCCAAGTTGGTAAGCCATGTTGGAGATATCTCTGAGCTTTCCATTGAATATGGCAATGGCGTCATCCTCTTCCATTTTGAGTTCTTCAAACTTGGTAGCCAGCATCTGTAGTTTGGATTCCCGCACTCGACTGGTTCCTTCATGAACGGTCTGTAAAATATCCCATGCTTTCTTTGCTTGGTAGCATGTAGATATAAGCGTAAACTGGTTTTCATCAACAGCAGTGAAGATTGCATTCAGTGCCTTCGAATTTGCCAGTGATTCTTTAAGATCATCTGGAGTCCATTTAGACTTGTCTTTGAGTTTTTAACTTGACTCCCCTTCCATAGCCTTAGAACTTGTAGCATCTTCTGTAGGATGATTCCATTCATTCTCAACATAAAACCACACCAGTTCGTCCAGTGAATTGATAAATACCCTCATACGTGCCTTCCAATAGTTGTAGTTGTTTCCTTCTAACAGTGGTGGTTGAGAGACTGAAGCTCCTTCTCTTGTCGTCATGGTAAAACCGGATCTCACTTTCCTTGAAACAACCAAGGGAACGATAAGTGACTCAGCTCTGATACCAAATGAAATTTAGTTTTACCACTTTTTCTAGTTCTTACTAGTGTGTTCCAACATGCCTAGTTTAACCAAGTGTAAATAACGTGAAACGTAGAAGACACACAACTTGGTTACGCAGTTCGGTGTAAACCACCTACATCTGCAGGGCCTGGCCCAGTTCAGAATGAATCCACTAATTAGAAAGATAGCGTACAGAGTACAGTTTACAAAATACTTATCTTTACTAACTATGACGTGTGGACTCTGCTAGCTCCCCTAGCTACCGATCCACCTTGATCAGACTCCCTCTGACCTCGAACTCCGTCGACACAGGATCTCCTCCTCCCGAGGAATTAAGGTATACGATTCTGAACTTAGTGCAGCAGGACAGTGTTGGAACACAGTTTATTGGCTCTTGCAAATTTCGTAAGATCTCAAAATCTGGGTGCAGATTTTGCTCTATAAAACCGTAAGTATGCAGCCGTGTTTGTCCCATATTTATATCCACGAATCAGACTTGAATACTCCTTGATTATCTCCACAATATTCCTATTCCAAATCTGATTCTTGAAGCATATCCAAATCCCATAAATAAAGGAATTTACCTTAACTCATTCTATCCCATGTATATTCAAATAAATCTTCTCCTTATAAGTAGGGATTTTCCATAAAATCAATTATGCTTCACACGCCTAATATATAGCCAAATATACAATTACCATAAATTCTAAAACACTCCAATATTTCGGCTTGAATTCCGGTAAACTCTATGGCATAAATTCTGCTCAAGCACCATGTTCCAACATGGTCTGTATATTAATTCAAAATAATTCACACAAAATTGCCAATAAAATAATTCCTTGACTTTACAATAACAAATTTTAAGGCAAATGCCCCTGAGAACTGTCCTTAAGCTTATGAAAAGGCCGTCTTTCCTGAGACTTTCCCAAAGAAAAAATAGGCAAAACAGGAAAACAATGGAGTAGGTGGCGCCTACCCAGGACACTGCGTGTTCTCACTCCAATAAAGGTGAATTGCTATTTCACGCCCTGTATTTTACTTGATTACGTCCTGTATTTATACTATTTAATATACAATATGTATATTTAATTTAATTGAAATAATGTAAATAATTTAAATAATTTAATATCAAATTAATTTAATTTAATATTTAATTGCTCCGCCGGTCTGCCGCCGCCCATCCGGTTCTCCACTCCGGCTATCCTCGGCCAAGGTCTTCCGGCTCTCCACGGCCAAGTGGCGAATCAGGCTTGCTCCGGCTCTCCTCGGCCAAGTGGCTCCAAACGGCCTTCCAGTTGTCCACTCTGGCTCTCCTCGGCCAAGTGGCTCCAAACGGCCTTCCGGTTCTCCACTCCGGTTCTCCTCGACCAAGTGGCTCCAAACGGCCTTCCGGTTCTCCATTCCGGCTCTCCTCGGTCAAGTGGCTCTAAATGGCCTTCCGGTTCTCCTCAGCCAAGTGGAGAGCCGGAGTCGCTCCCGTTCTCCTCGCCTAAGCTCGGTCCCGTTCTCCTTGGCCAGTGGAGAACTGGGTCTCCCTTTCTATTTTTCAGCTTTCTCCCACAACTACCATCTACCCACATTTAATGTCATTTACTCCTTTTTATCCGAAAAAGTCTATTTTTTTTCTATAAATTGGGTAAAAATCTCCATTGGGTAAAAATCTCCAATTTTTTACTCCAAACAAGGGTGTTGAAAATTCCATGTCTATGAAGGTAATTTCTCTAATTATTGTCAAGTCTATAAGTAATAGTTAAATTTATTATTTATATATTTTTTAAGTAGAATTTTATGTTCATCTTATTATTGTAATTGATTAATTGTAATCTAATAATTATTGCAATTTACTGTATTTGATTATAGTAGGGATTTATTTAAATTTCAATACTGTAATGTACTGTATGTATTTATTGTATTGTAGTGTATAAATTTATTTTATGTATGTATTTTCTGTATGTATTTATGTACTGTTTTTATTTAACCCTTTTTCGGATATAAAATCATTTCACGCCTCTTTTGACTGTATTTATCTACTCCTAATTAATGAATTGTTAGAGTTAAATTTTGCTTAATTGAACTACGCTAATTTGTTATTTTAATTTATAGAAATTTAATTACTTTATTTTACTTTATATTATGTAAATGTAATTATTAACAGTTAATCTGAAATGGTTTAATGCAATTTTATTTTTAAAAGTTGATTATTAAACGTTAAAATGGAAGAATGTAATTTTATTTTAATTAATCAATTATTAAACTTAAATCTTATAACCATAATTTTATTTCATCTAATATAATTTTTACTTTATTATATTTTTATATTTTAATCCATGTTTTAGCCGTTAATTGAAAATGGAGCAATGCACTTGTAATTCCAAAAGTTAATTATTAAAAATTAATTTTGTAATGTTAATTTTATATTATTTTATTTAAACCTTAATTTGAAATGGATGATTGTAATTTTAGTTTTGGGAGTTAATTTATATACGCAAATTTTGTAACTTTAATTTTATTTCATCTAATTTAATTTTAACTTTATTATTTTTTTGTATAATAATTTTTAACCGTTAATTAAAAATTGAACAATGCAATTTTATTTTCGAAAGTTAATTATTAGACATTAAATTTGTAGCGTTCATTTTATATTATTTTATTTGAACCTTAATTTAAAATGGAAGAATGTAATTTTAGTTTTATTAATTAATTATTAAACGTAAATTTTATGACCATAATTTTATTTCATCTAATTTAGTTTTTACGTTATTATATTTTTATATTTAAATCTATGTTTTAACCGTTAATTAAAAATGAAGCAATGCAATTTTGTTTTGTAAAAGTTAATTCTGTAACGTTAAAATTGTAAGCTTAAATTTATTTCATCTAATTTAATTTTGATTTTATGTTACTTAATTTTATTTCATCATTGTTGTCTGCAGAATATTTGAGTGAAACTAATTACTTGATGTAGGATTTGAACTTGTCATGGGGTCCTACAAAAAAATCAAAATGGTCCCCTGAGGATATATTGCATTTGCAATCGGGGCCGAAAAGATAAGGTTGTCGATGTGAGCGATTCTAATATTGTCCGACGGAGTAACACTCTACACAAACTCTACACAAAACATTTAATTCTTTTCAAAACTCATACAACGAACTATTTATTTTTATTATTTACAAATTAAAAAATAATTTACTAAATCATTACACAATAATTTAATTTTTTACCAAGTGACATTATTATTATTATTCAGTGAAATAATTATTAAAACATATCATAATCATTTACTACACAATTGTTTTTATGAGATTAATAAACTAGATTTTCATAATATTAATTTAAATAATATTATATTCTATTATGTTACATATACTTTCCAAATTACTACAATAGTTATCATTTTGAAATTTAAACTAAACAATTTGTAAAACTAACAAATTCTTCATTTTAATTCCCAAGTTCATACAATTCATAATATTATATTTTTCAAATTTAATTTACTATTTAATTTTCAATTTTTTGAGTAAAGAATTTATTTTACAATCAAACCTTCAAATTTTCTAATATTTACAACCAAACCTCTCATCTTCCTCATCCCTCCAAATCCATACTAAACACTAAACCACATACCGCCGCCGGCGTCCTCCTCCGCCGCCGGCCTACTCCGGCGCCGAGCTCCTCCACTGCTGGCCTCCTCTGCCATCGGACGCTGCCCCAGCACCTCCGCCCGAAGCCAGCTCCTCCCCTCTCCTTCTCCTCTCCTCCTCTTTCTCCACTACCTCTCCTTCTCTTCCTCTGCGACGCCACCTTCCCACCGCCGTCGGCGTCCCCGCTCTTCCTCACCACGGCCCGACGCCCGCCACCCGCGCAACCTTCCCTCCGCCGTGCGCCGCTCATCCGCACCACGCCCAACCCGGTTCATCTTCTCCAGCCCAACACCACCTCCGGCCATTTCGCACCACCAATCCGACATTCATTCCAGATTCAATAAATTTCTAACAAACCCCAATTCAAACAATTCTAACAAGTTTAAATAAATTCTAATAGATGGCAAACACTCAGGCCAGATTCAAACGAGTCCTACGAAAATTTAATTTTTTTCTCAAAAAGTTACGTTTTCCGGCGAGCGGCCGCGGTGGCCGTGGACAACGGTGGTGTCCGGCGAGCGGTGGCCGTGGACAGTGGTGGCGGCCGGCGGAATCCGGTGACGGGTGCAGGCTGTTGGAAGAAAGGGAGTGAAGCAAGTTTGGGCAAATTTTGGTCTCATTACAGCAAACCCAAGGCTACCTTTATACTACTTTCTCCCAATGAATTTTTTTATTTTAAAATATAAATACATGTATTTATACGTAATAGGGCGTTGATAGTAAAATATAGGGCGTGATATAGCAATATCCCCAATAAAGTGTTAGTTTTCAAGGTTTTTACCCAAAGTTTGAATGCAGGAGAGGCCAATTCATGCAATGGCGTGATATAAAAATTTGGGGTGGCGTGGGGTGGGGTGGGGGGGGGGTGGGCTTCCATTAGAGCATATGCAATGGTAGAAATCGCTATTGATTTTTTACCGATTAAATATATTATTTTTCTCATTTTCTCTCTTCCACCTCACTTTAAGAAACCACACATTTTCTTCTCCACAATGGTAAGAAATCACTTTTTACTATTTGTGTACCCCACTTAATTTTCTCTATCCTACTCATTAATTTTATTATTAACATTTAATTTAAATAAATTTGTCTAACCAAAATAAGTTGAATGTAAAATTTAATAATACATTATAATTTTTAAAATTGAATTTCATTTTTTTCAATAATTATTCCAGATTTTTTCAATAATTTTTTTTCAATAATTTTCTCAAAAATTATTCCAAATTTTTATTCCAAATCATTCCAAATTTTAATCAAAAATCATTCAATATTTTTAATATAAAAATTTTTTAAAATTAAATTTTAAAAATAAAAAATTCAGCTTTTTTTTTTAAAAAAATTAAAAACAAAGATAGGGACACGTGGCCCACCCAGAGGGTGCCACGTGTCCCTCTATTTACCAAAAAAATGTATGCTGAATTTGAGTAGGACACGTGGCCCAATGTCTAGGTGACACGTGGCCCACTCAGCTCCCAAAATTTTTTTGCCGCAGGAGGCATGTGACACGGCCTGACACATGCTGCCACTTCCGGTTTCTTAACCGGTTCCTTGCATGGCAATCAAGGGCCGGTTTCTTGTTAAGAAACCGGCCTAAAAACTACTGATGTGGATGTTTTCGGTTTTTAGAGCGGTTTTTTAAATTTTAAGAAACACACTGCCCATCCTCTTAGATTTCAAAAGAAATCACCTTCTCTCTCCTCCTTCTGACAAATAAAATAAAGGAAAAAAATAATTGTTCGGATAGGAACGATAGAACTACGCTAATTTCAAAACACCAAAACCGCGTTCAATCCAGTTAGTGTTTTCATCACCTTAGAATGAATTGAATTAAAATTGGATTATTGCATGCTATGCTATGCTCGTTGAATTAAATTTTCCGTTAGAAATTGTCACTTATTATGTTTTCATAATAATTAAGCGTGGAGTGTACTTTATTGCATTGTGCTTAATTATTGTCATATTATGTGGATGACTGGCTTGTACTTTATCTTGCCGTGTCAAATTTGGTTGCGTGCTACTTGATTACTTGTGTAAGTTTATCGGGGTCCCCACCGCCAATGGTAGTTTGATCAAAATCAACGAGAAACAGCATATACCAGACCATACGACTAGAATGGCTACTCGCAGAGTTTCAATATGCTAGCATATCTAGGAGGCCGTCACTGAACCTCTCAAGGTTAAATTTATAAGTCTTAAATGCTTTCTATCTACAATTAAGTAGATAAGGATAAGTCGGGGTCATCCACGAATATATAAAAGCAAGTAAAGGGGGGGAGGGGTTGGTTGGTTTTGGTCCTAAGTTATGAATTGAAAGAGAAGTTAATTAGCAAAGTTAAGTAACCATGCTAATCATGCAACAAACTAAGAAAAATGGATTAAAAAATACAAAAGATAAAGCCTTGTGGGCAATTGATATCCACCTCCAAACTTAATGTAGATCATTGAACCTTTCACTCATTCCATCACTCATTCCATCACATTCATTACATTCATCACATTCATTCTTTTCTGCTTAAGAGTAATTCACAAAGACGTTCAACGACCATTTGCAAACCTCTTTGATAATTACTTTAGACGTTCAACGATCTTAAAGATATTTCATCAATGGCATTATACATGAAAGACCATAGATTTGATAACAACAAACCTTCTACCAAAGACATGGCCATTTAACCAAACAAAGCATCCATGAGGTCAAGCCTAGAATAATCAACATTCAAGATTCATTATTTAGATAAAACCTAGAACAATCAACATTGTAGATTCAACCTTTCATTTCTTCTATAGGATAAATATGAGAACAATCCACACTAACATACTCATCTATCAAGAATCACAACACATTATGCACAAGAAGTTCTAATTCCATGTTCTTGGATTCTCATGACAAAGATCTAAGAAATTTGCAACTTTCCTAACATTCTAACACTTCAATCATATAAACACTTCATATGGTCAAACATAACACAAATGAAGTAAAACATATCATTAAAACAAATGTACTCTAAATAATAAATGAATCAAGATAGAGTGAAATAGGGGGTTCTTATTACATAGATATGGAAGCTTCAATCAGTTGCTCCCAAGAACAAAGTAACCTAGATAATGAAAAGATATGATTAACCTACAAAAACTAAGAAAATAAAAAAAAGGAAAACTAGGGTTTTGAAACCCAGAAAAATGCAGAAGAAGAAGAGGTTTTAGAGAGAGAAGATAAGATGAGTATTTATAGTACAAAAGAGTAGGAAAGGTTCTGGCCACCCGTTTGTCTTGACTCGTGACCAATCTATCGCGAGTCGCGACCGAGCCAAATTTCAGCATCTTGATTTTTTTTGTTTCAAGTCCTCCTCTTCACTTCACTTATCTTCAATACTTCAACTCTTCAAAATCCCAAATGGAAGTCTTCAAAGGTATTCTATAAAGTCTTCAAAAAAATTGTCTTGTCACAAAAACTCCTCTAGAAAAGTGATAAAAGCGCAAAAGCCGCTCTTAACTCTCCTTAGAGAATTTCAAGGCAAATTGCCACATCTAGAACAAAAGTGTACAAAAGTGATTCCTAAAAGTCCTAATATAACCATATAAAATGGGCACATCAATATCCATCTTATTTTTTGATACGAGCTTGTAACTGAAAATATTGGGTGTGGTAGACGAGTATGGATATCTAGATAGTGATAGCCTTCAGGAACTATTGAAGGGTTTATACCCCGATGTCAGGCACAGTGGCTATACAGGAACTTGAGTGTGTCTTGGAATAACCCACAACATCCTTTTACTATGTGCAAGGATTTATGTGGCTATTTGCATTATGTAATTACTAAATTTAATTTGGTAAATATTGGCAACGGAATCTTAGTAAGAGAGGAGCTTAATCTAGTTAAAAAAAACCCAACAGGTTTAGCTGAGTAGTTAGAGTGAAGTACGATGCCGTCTTTACTTCTTTTGAGGAAGGATCCTGGATGGACCTTTAGAACCTTTTGGTTTAGCTTTTGTTATAATAATGTAAAATATTTAACGTAAAACTGATTCTTTTCGAAACTTTTAGAAATTTTGCCTGTATTTGCATTATAACCATGTTTAATACTTGTATAAAGACTTTCACTGTAATAGTAAGTTAGGTTATGGATTTCTAAATTTGCTTCCGCATAAATTGTATTCGCTCGTTACTACATATAATTAATCCGACCCGTTGAATTCTTGGTAACACGCCCATGTTCGACTCAATACTTGCGTTGAGAAAGTTGGTTGTAGTTCAGGGGTGTTACATAACCGACTTTGGTAGTTGGTCGGTTAAAGTTTCGTTCCAAGTGAGGTACTTGCGAAGTCGCATAAATTGGCAGTACTGTAATTTCTAAAAAGTGTCGTCAAATACTCTAGATTTTGGGCCCTTCCATTGACCCATTAATGCATGGTCATTACAATGTGAATTACATAAGGGTGTCTCCAATTTTGCAGTTCGACTTCTCCCACTTTCTTGGAGGGACCTAAGATAAAAAAGTAAAAAGTTCACCAATTGCGCCAGAAAAATTTTGATCGTCCTGGAATGGAACTTTGCCATCCCTAGTTGAACTTATAACCCCTGAGAGTGATAAAGAAACTGGCCTGATTCCACGAAGACTTCTACAAGTTCTTCCGATTAACCTTTGTATACTTATAAGTAATCATCTACAATTTACTCTATAACACGTACTAGCACTTTTAAAAAATTGATGGATGGATTTTACTATCTTTTTATTTCATAAAAACCCAAGAATATGTAATTTTGTATGATTCTATGTGGTGGAAATCATCGTTCTCATAATGCTCATCGTAAGGGTATTAATGAAATAGTAATAAAAGTGATCACACACTACCTCGGTTCACATCCCTCTTAGAGAGTATGTGTAATCTCCATATAAAACATTTGTCCTTATGTTCGGGTGCAGAGTTCTGAAGCGTCGGGAACATTCAAGGGAGTTTGGGCCATACTGCAATTTTTAAAAATTATCCTCAAATACTCTCCTTTAAGGGTTTAGGGCCCTTCTATTAACCTGTTGATGCCTAAATGAGAAAAATATGGTCATTATAGTGTGAATTACATAAGGTTATCTCCAATTTTGCATTTTGACTTCTCCCAGTTTCTTGGAGGGGCCTAAGTGCAAAAAGTAAAAAATTCACCGGTTGCGCCAAAATCGATTCTAATCGTCCCGGAAAGGAACTTTGCCATCCCTAGTCAAACTTATAATCCCCGAGAGTGATAAAGAAACTAGCCTGATCCCACGGAGACTTCCATGGGTTCTTCAGATTAACGTTGTACACTTATAAGTAATCTACAATTTACTCTAGATCACATTCTAGCGCTTTCCAAAAATTGATGGACTAAATTTTATTATCTTTTTATTTCATAAAAAACCAAAAATATGTAATTTTTCATGATTCTATATGGTGGAAATTATTATTCTCATAACGCCCATCGTAAGAGTATAAATGGAATACTACTAAAAATGATCACACACTACCTCAGTTCACATCTCTTCCAGACAGTACGCCCAATCTCCACATCAAACATTTTTTTGTATGTTCAGTTGCATAGTTCTGAAGCGTAGGGTATAGTCAAGGAAGTTTGGGCCATAGTGTAATTTTTGAATATTATCATCAAATACTCCTTGTTAAGGGTTTAGGGCCCTTCTGTTGACCTGTTGATGCCCAAATAAGAACAACATGGTTGTGGAAATGTGAATTACATAAGGGTATCTCCAATTTCGCATTCCTTCTACTACCACTTTCTTGGAGGGACCGAAGTGCAAAAAGTAAAAAGATGCTCGATTATGCCAAAATCAATTCCGATCAAACCAGGCATTAATATAGTTCATGAAAATTATTAAATTTAAAATTTTAGTTTGTAATATACTATTAGAAGTTATGAAAGTGACTTTTATTCATTTTGGTCAAACACAGGCTCATTTATTATATTAGCGGGCTGAAATTGTTAGGCCTACATTGATGTAAGCCAACGTTAGTCAATGTTTGGTATGTTGTTGGCTGAGCCAATGCACGTGCGACGTTGCACATGTCGAGGCGGATATCACAAGGGTTCAAAATGACGTTTCAAAACGTCTATATATATAGGCCCACCCCTGAATCACTTCAAACACTTCAACTTTCCCTCGATTTCCATCAGCCCCCACCCCCTCACCTCTTCTCTTATCAAAGGTATGGTTTTTCAACTCTTCCAACTCCTTAATTTTTGTAGTTTTTCCTTGAAATGTTTCTATTAATAGTGTGTGAATATGATGCTTAGTATGTTTTTAGTTTTCTAATTCTTATGGTTTAGTTATAGTGTGATTTTTCCTTATATGTCACCCTTGGTACTATGTTTTGGTATGATTTTTGATGATTTTGTGTCATTTTCTGTTTTCCAAGTATGGTTTTTTCTGGTTTTCTGCTATTTTGGTCGTAGCCGCTAGGGTTAACTGCGACGTCGGTAGCCTGTCGGTTGACCTTTGGTTTAGGTTACGGTAGTGCGACATCGTATATTCATATTTTTAGGTGATAATTATTTATGAATGAGACATCGCATCTTTATCGGTTTAACCATTGGTTTAACAGACTGGTTACCGATGTCACTTACATGCGTTTAATCTTGCTTTAAAATTATTAATGCGAATTCGTTTGTCTGTCGGTTACCATTGTCAGTTTAGTTGACTGTTGAGCGACGTCGCATTTACATGTCATCCATGCCATTGTTTTGGACCGACATGTACGTGCGACGCATGGCCAACATCACATTCTTCAAGTTTCAATGCTTTTATGCCCTACTCATTTTATTATATTATTAAGGAGTAATGGCTAACAATGAAGGTTCCACAAGTCGTTCCCTAATAGTGGTCAGAAACTTTATGCTTAGTTTGCTAAATTCATTTTATTAGGTAACATATATTCTTATTTAATCGCAACACACCATATAATAAAGATTGTTTCCTATAGGTATCAACTGGGGCTATTTAAGTAACTTATATTCTTATTTTATTAGTAATAATTTCAATGACCGATGTAGATCTTGAGCGATTCGGAGGAGGATTACTCGAAGTAATACTTTCACGATACTTATCCACATTTCAACTGCACCTTGAGCTAGGGAAACTTTTGTTAAGTTCCAATATTGGTAAGTCCTACCTGTTACACGTGTATTTTAATTTTTATTTAACATTTTCTTTAAATTATTTCCTATATACTAACCGTATTTTTCTGTTAATTTAGTACATTCCCAGGCACATCGTACCACACCTGCCAAAAGTCAAGACCCCTGTTGTGTTGAGGTACCACGTAAGTGAATGGCACATGACCTACTCAGGGAACAGGAGACCAAGTTCCTGTCCCCAACAGGTTTTGGCGAGTTTCTTGATGGCCACGAACTGTGGATTAGAGACACAATCTTCTTTGAGCTGTTAGATAGTTCAAGCCCAATAGTGTTCAAGGTCATCATTGTTGAGTCATCATATTAATTTTAAGCTTCATGGATTGAGTGGAACAAAAACAAATTAATTTAATTTGGAATAATTTTTTAATTAAGAATATTTTTTATTGTTATTTAAATGTTATTTAATTTTGAGCAAAGTGCATATATAACCCTACATAATTGATGACAGTACATATATAACCCAGCGATAATTGAAACTGCAAATATAACCATAGCTATTTAGATTATGTGCAAATATAACATTTTCTGATGAATTTAAATTAAAATTGAATGAAAAATAAATTTTAGGCAAAGTCTTGGGAAAGATGGTCTTTCCATAGGCTTATGGAAAGACGGGGTTTAATTCGAATAATAAAAGGTAAAAGGTCTTAGTTGCAACATTAAAAATTTAGTATGCAACATGTACTAGTTATAAAATTTATAACCCAGTTCATGCAACCCAAAAATTTTATCTTAATTTCTTCTAATTTACACTTTAAACCTTGGTCTTTCCATGACTTATGGAAAAACCGTCTTTCAAGAGACGCACTCTAAATTTTATCCCACTGAAAAAATAAAAATAATAAGACAAATAAATTTACCATTTTGGCCTTCTAACCTAATGGCTTAGAAGGTCCCAGTGAACCTAATTAATTTTCTCTAAGACAAGTAGGGGTGGCCAGCGAACATAATTATCTAAGGAAATGACCAAATTGCTTCTTCTCTCGCCGGGGAAAGCTTCTTCGCAGGGAATAGCCCTCGCCGGGGAAAGCTTCTTCGCAGGGAATAGCCCTCGCCGGAGGCAGGTTTCTTACATCGTGGACCCTGTTAACCGTGCCAACTCGCCGCCCAGATGAACAGCTTCTTCACCGACTCGTATGCTCTGCCCGCCGGCTTGTATGCCATGTCCGCCGGTGAACAGATTCTTCGCCGGATCTGTTGTTATTTCCGTCGCCGGAGGACGGAAAACGGGTCCTGAACTTCGCCGGAGGTCTTTGCTTACTGCTCGCCGAGGGAGGTTGCTCGCCGGTGAAGGTTGCTCGCCGGAGTGCTTTGGTTGACGTAGGGCGTGAATTCATCTTGTCGATGAAGCTACTGAGTTCACTGGGTCAACTCACCTGACCTAGTTGTTGGGTCAACTCACTGGGTTTGCTGAGTCGACTCGCTGGAGTTTTCCCGAAGGTTCTTCTAGTTTTATTGTAATGTTTTGGTTTGAGAGATGAAATTTTTAGAGAAAATTGGTAGTTATGGAAGTGTTGTGAGGAGAAATTGTGATGTATGAGTGTTATCTACTATTGAGTTTGGGTCTTTTTGGATTAATTGCTTGGTGCTGTGGTCGGATCCATACCTATGGGATCCGACCAGAAATGGAGGTTTTTTGGTGTCTGCCGGAGTTTTTGGGCTTTGTTGGGTGGAAAGGGAGAAGCTTTTCAGAGAATTGAGGAGGCGAGTGGAAGAAAAGAGATTAGGAGCAGAGGAGGCAGTGGTGGAGGTTTTTTCCGGCGGATTTGTGGTGGGTGGTGGTGGATTGGTGTGGGATGGGAGGGCTGGTGGCAGAGCTAAATGGTGGGATTATTTTTGTCTTTTAAAATTTTTTATTAGATTATCAGGGCATTTATGGTCAGTTAATAGTAGGAAATTACCCGTTAATGTTAAAATAATGAATTTATGGTTGTATTTGTATTTATGTATAATAGTTAGGATAAAGTCTTGGAAAAGATGGTTTTTCCATAGGCTTATGGAAAGACGGGTTTTAATTCGAATAATAAAAGGTAAAAGATCTTAGTTGCAACATTAAAATTTTAGTATGCAACATGTAGTAGTTATAAAATTTATAATCCAATTCATGCAACCCGGAAATTTTATCTTCATTTATTCTAATTTACACTTTAAACCTTGGTCTTTCCATGACTTATGGAAAGATCGTCTTTCAAGAGACGCACTCAATAGTTAGACTTATATTTGAACTAAAAAATAATTTAGTGTTATATCTGTACTTTCTCTAATATATAGCATTATATTTGTTTATTACCCTTTAATTTTTAATAATCGTTTAATTTTTAATATACGATTATGAGATTCAATGCACTAATAATTATGTTATTTACATATCTATTGGTTATCTCAATTTTTAGCCCTACCATTCAAAAATAATTTTAAAAATTATGATCATACACAAAATTTAAAACAAACAACTTGTGTTCAATATAAAAAAAAGCTTTAGAACAAACAAATAATTTTTATTACCACACTTTTGTAATAAATTCAAACTAATGACCGATTTCTTACCTTTGTGGAGGATAATCGTACACAATAAGAATCAAGAATTTTTACATTGGAGGACTTTTTACCACTTTACATCAGAAGTGAGACCAAGGAAATTGTTTCTCTTTCAAGTAAATTTCGGAGGGTTATGTAGTTCAAGATTTTAAACCACTTGAAGCAATCTTCCTAATCAAAACTTTGGTTGATGTCTTGTTGCAATTAATGATTGTCTTGTAGCTAATTGAAAAGAGAATATATTATGTTGAATTATTCAAGAAGGAGTAATATTATATAGTTTATACTTAGAATAAAGGTACATGAATATATTTTTAATCTATGTGGCCTTTTCTTATTTAGTCAAAAGCGAGATAATTTGTTATCATTTGTTATGCCTACTGTATTTTGAATAATTAAAGTACCTAATTGTTTGAAAAATATTTGATGGTATGCGTGATTTGATCTGTGCATGATTTAAAAATAAATATGAACTATACCATTCAACACCATATTCTATACACATTTTTAAAAACATTGAAAAAATACTTTTGTAGTCAAAAGTCAATCGTTTTGCAACAAGTTTAACCTCTAAAAGTTTTAGAGTGTAATATAACATCGTTGTCCAGCGCATTATATGTCTATAAGAACAACATATAATGCAAAGCCGGTTATTCTCATAGAACAACATATGCGACGTCGCACGCCATTCGGTAATAACATTTACTTTGTTTTTTAAATGTTTTACTTCGGTTAAAAAATAAACTGAGGTAAAAATCTATCAATCACCTTGGTTATTTTTTGACCGAGATAAAATTTTTTTTACTTCGTAAAAATAATCGAGGTAAAAGAATTTGTTTACTTCGGTTATTTGACCTAAGACAAAAAAACCAAGGTAAAAACTGCAAAGTAAGAGATCCAATTTCTTGTAGTGTATGTTGTCTGCCAAACTTTCCTTGTAGTATCTAAGAAGAACCAATCAAACACATTGTAAGTTTGGTTTTACCTAAATATTTCCATAATTACTAGTGTGTTCCAACATAACATATCTAACCAAGTATGCAGAAAAGTAAAGCAAAATCATACGAGATTTGGTTACACAGTTCGGTGAAATTCACCTATATCTACGGGACCCGGTCCAATTCACAATAAATTCACTAATAATGAAGATACAGTACAAAGTACACCATACAATTATACTTAGCTTATCTGATTATAACATGTGGATTCACAAGCTCCCATTGCCACCTATCCGCCTTGATTAGACTTACTCTAACCTCGAAACTCATCGACGCTGGATCTCCTTCTCCCGAGGAATTAAGGCATATAATTTTGAACTTGATCAACATGCTACTGTATGTTGGAACATATGTATTCTGGCTCTCGAAGTACTCTCAGAAAGATGGAAAATACGGATGCATATTTTTACAATTAAGTTCGTAGGTAGCACAGTCGTAATGTCCTCTATTTATAATCCACGAGCAGATAGAAAATCTCCAAATTAATCTCAACAATATTCTGATTCCATATCTAATTATGAAACATATCACAGTCCCTTAAATAAAGAGATTTTCCTTATCTCAACATATCCCATAATATTCTATAAATCCAATTCCTTAAGAACAAGGATTTTCCATAAATCAAATATGCTTCCATCACAAGCCTAAAATTGTCAAATCTTCAATCTTCCATAAATCAATATCCTCACAATATTCTACAATTAGTTAAATCCCTTTAGGCTTCAACTTACCGTTGTTCCAACATGGAAAATTTTTCTTTTCCAAATTAGTACACAAATGACAATTAAATAATAAATGCATATCACGTGACTTTACAACACCCCCTTTGACATTTTGTGGACCAAATCATTTTGGAATTAAAAGCACAAATAAAACTTCCAACTACTTAACATAATAATTCCAGAATTCCCAGAAATCTAATGTTGGAACATATACTAAGTACTGAATATGAATTTATAATAATGCCGAAAGAAAACCATTAATCCAAAAATAAATTTAGATTACAGGCCCACAAATTAATATCCGAAATTCTCCAAAATATTCTTCCCTTGAGCCATAAATATGCCAAAGACAACAAAAACACAGAACGTAATGGAAAATTTTAAAATAAATTCTGCTCCCCTAAAACCAAAATCCGCTTTTGGAACATAGTCACTGCAGAGCCTTCAAGCCTATTCTGGAGCAGCCATATGTGCTTCCAACTGAGCTTTCTTTTCTTTAATCTTGGTCTTCTTTGCCTCGAAAGCAGAAATCTGAATAGTCAGGGTTCCCAAACTTGCATTTATGACCACAAGTTTGGCATTCTTCTCATCATTCCCGGAGGCATAAGCCTTTGGATTCCATGGCAAGTCATGCACCTTCCTCAATTCAATAGTCCTATTATTTGGCTGAAGAGGTTCAACTTTCACAATCTCATCCTCGTGTGTAGTCTTCACCCTCTCACTCTTGACCAAAGCAGAAATGAGGCAAGGATACACCAGTGCATGCTTGGTCTTGGGAGAAATAGCTTGTCTGACAATGCTCTGGTGAATATATAAGCTCAGGTTGACTGGCTTCTGTGTCCCATCAGAGTATAGCACTTTAGCCATTTCCTTGGTGAGTGTAGTTGTGTTGGTAGATGACATCCAACATTTCGTAACTAACAGGTACAGACAAAAGAATCTGGAGGATAAATAAGAATCCTTATCATACCTTTGAGTTGGGCATTGATTTTGATAACCACTAGAAATCTCAGCCAAAATTTGGTCATCAGTGAGCCCTAACTCTTCTAAAAAAGTCCCCTGAAATCAGGAGCTGCCAACCCCAAAATCCTATTAATTCTTCTAGCAGAGAAATTAACAATATTGCCTCTAACATAGCCTTGTCACACCGTGGGGAATCCTTCTCTAAATATCCTTCCATCAAATTGAAATAGAACTCAAGAATAAGTGCTTATTGTAGTCCTCATAGAGAGTAGCCGTTGTCCCGAGCCTTATCAGCTTCACAAAATCAGAGAAACCACACTGCTTGTAGGCTTCCAAATCCACTGGCCTTTCAGCACTAATTTTCCTTTGAGAGAAAAACTCCCACACATCCTCACAATCAGCATCATAAAACATTTCTGAAAGAGCATCACTTACAGAGGGTGCATGTAGAGCTATCTTCTTCTTGGGCTCAGGAGCACCTCTCTTGCTTTTTTTCAGCTGGCTGTAATGACTCAGGTGCAGACTCTTTTCTCTTAGCCTTCCTCACTCTGGTCTGTATGAACTCATCCAAGACCTCATCACTGGAATAGGTAAGCTCAGCCATTTGTGTTGGAACATTCTCAGCCTGCTCAGCCGTGGCTACTTCCTCCCGTGTTCAAACATACTAATCTTGTTCAACTATAGTATCATCTCTCCTTGTCTATCCCACTTCAGATTCCTCCATATGAGCAGAGGTGTTGGCACCATCAACATCATCAAACTGATAGTCTTGAGCACCTATATTAGTATTTGTGAACCCCATACCAGGTTCATCCACTTCCATAGCCTCATCATATTCTCCTTTTGCTTCATACTCCCTCTATCCCACTCTAAATTTCTTATTTACTTTTTGAGAGTCAAAATTTTAAAAAATTGACCTAAATATAAATTAATATATATAATAAATATATCATGTGAGATATTGTTAGATTTGTCTTTATATTTATTTTCTAAATATCAATTTTTTATGCGACATTATTAAATGTAACTAGAGATATTTGTGGTCAAACATGCTCATTGAAGATCATGAAAAAACAAATAAGAAATTTAAAGTGGGACGGGGGGAGTATGTTGGAACATACCCAACACTCCTCTCATCATCACTTTTAGCAATCTCGATTACAGAGGATGCTCTCATCACAGCATTCCTCTTCCCAGTTCCATAATCATAAGGCTTTATCGAAGGCACACTAGCATAGGCCTTTAACTTCTTCTCCCCCTCTTTAGGCTTTTCGACCACAGGGGTTTCTCGTTCCTCAATCTGAACATTACAAGGACTAGTAGTTTTATGGTAAATTGTAAAATACTCCTCTGAATCCATCTTATTAAAACACCTCTTAATCAGCCTAGGATTACACTTCTCAATCTTTTCTATATCATCAAACTCTCCAGTACTAGTTCATCCATGCCCACCTCAAACAATACAAATGACGGACAATGTCCACCTCAAACAATCTTTTCTAAGGGTATGGATGGAAATACTAATACAAATAACGGACAATTTCCCCGTTTCATTCATCCGGTCATGCCTAAATCAGAATTTCTGGTCATGACATTGTGAATTAGATTAGGGCATCTCAAAATTTTCATTTCCACTTCTCCACATTCGTTGAGGAACCTAAGCGTAAAAATTAAAACCTTGACATGTGGAGGTAAAATCATGACTCGTGGAGGTAAAATTGATTCGAACGTACCAAAATGGACCTTTGTCATCCTCAGTAAAAACTATAATCCTCGAAAATGATAAATAAATAGGCACGGTCCCATGGAGACTTATCCCAGTCAACATCTTCCAATTAACCTTTGCCTACTTATAAGTAACCATCTATAATTTACTTTAGACCACGTACTAGCGCATTCTAAAATTTGATGGATGTGATTTTTATAAATTTTATTTTCATAAAAAACCAAGAAAGAAATTCCATTTGATTCTATGTGGTGGAAATTATCATTCAGATAACGCTTATCCTAAGGTTGTAAATGGAAATACTAATACAAATGACAGACAATTACCCCATTCCTTTCATCTGGTCATGCCTAAATTGGAACATATTGGTCATAACATTGTGAACTAGATTAGGGCATCTCCAAATTTGCATTAAAAATTCTCCCACATTCGTGGAGGGACCTAAGTGCAAAAATTAAACACTTGACCCGTGTAGGTAAAATCATGACCCGTGGAGGTAAAATTGATCCAAAACATCCTGAAAGGGACCTTTGCCATCCTTAGTAAAACTTATAATCCCAAATATGACAAATAAACATGTATGATCCCATGGAGACTTCTCCAATGACTAATCTTGGAAAGAATATGGATAGACCTAATGAAAGGGGTCTACATGTTAATTTGGTTTGCTCGTTAATATCAACAAGAGATCCTCAAATGTTGAGGTAGAATGAGATAGGTAGTACATTGGATGTACCATATCGACCAAGAGTAGTATAAGATATATTAGCAATATGATTTCTTACCTAAAACCAAAGGAATTGAGACAAGACAAAGCATACTTAAGATCTTGTGATTTTGAGGGTCTTGGAATCATTTTACTCATGGGACCAACTTGGATGGAATTAAATGTTGAATAACTTCTAATAATGCTTGTATTATTTTCTTAAAGTTATTCTGTTTAAACAGTTTTTATTGCATTTATTTATATTGTAGTAATCATGTATAACAACGAACAACCACTCTTCTAATCAGTGTTTGATCCTCTAGAAGGATGAATTGAACAACAGTTACCTGGCAAGGGAACTTGATTATAGTTCTAATGCAAGAAAAGAAGGAGTGTGTCATTGATATTCTAATCCACGATGTCAAGTGTCTTATGTTGAATAGTATGAGTATAGAATAGCAAGCAAGGTTTTGAACCCAGTTACTTATAACATCCACATGGATCTCTAAGATATGTTTCAGGAGCAGGCCAGGGTTGAAAGGCTTGAGACCTTTAAGACCATTCTTTATTGTAACGTCGAGAAAGGAAAGCTAGTGGGATCTCATATTTTGAATTTGACAACATGGAGATACTTGGTTTTGCCTATGCCTAAGAGTTAGCCCCTGACATATATTTCTATTCGCTCTATAATGGTTTGAAACCATTTAAGTGGAAATGAAAAGACTTTGACTAAGCTACATGGTATACTTAAAATACGACGAGTCAAGTGTCAAGAATGAGACTAGGAAAAAGGTTCTATTGGTACAGAAACAACGAGGATCTGAATAAGAAATGGAAGAATGAAGAAGTGGGATAGGGTAAGGGTAACCATAACTCCTATGCGCCTAGGACACAACATACTGCTAGGAAGCGGAAAGTTGTAAAGTCTGATATCCCAATATTTCTACTGCAATGTCACATTCCCTAGTTTTTAGAGGATAGAGAATGGGCAAGTAGGTGACATTGCAATTTATACACGTCATAGACATTCTCTAGGAGGTCATCGGCATAACTCTTAAAGTTAATATTTATAAGCCCTAAATGCTTACTAACTACAACTAAGTAGATAGTGGCAAATCAGGCATATAAGGTGGATACTATACTAGATATAGATACACATACATAAATAAAAGAAAGTAAAGAAGGAGGGGTTTTTAGTTGGTTTATCCTAAGTTATGAAATTAAAGACAAGCTAACTAGAAAAGTCAAATAACTATGCTAATCATGCAACAACTAAGAAAAAGAGATAAAAACTACAAAAGAGAAATCCTTGGGGGCAATTGATCTCCCCTTCCAAACCTTATGTAGATCATAGAACCATTCACTCATTCTATCACATTCATTACCTATAGGGAATGCTATCACTTCCATTTTGAAGATCAACATTCATTTCTTCTCAATAGTAATTCACAAAGATGTTCAACAACCATATGCAACCTCATTGATAATCACTTTAGACTTTGAACGGCCATAAAGATATTTCATCAATGACATTATACAAGAAGAACCATAGATTTGATAACAACAAGCATTCGACCAAACATAACCATTTAACCAACAAAGCATTCATTAGGTTAAACTTAGAACAATCAACATTCAAGATTAAACATTTTAGTGCTACCTCATGATAAATATGATAACAAACCACATTAACATACTCATCTAGTAGTATTAACCTCACATTACACAAAAAGAAGTTCTAATTCCATGTTCTTGGATTTTCATGCCAAAGAGCTAAGAAATTGTACGCTTTCCTAACACCACCCTAACAATAAATCATACAAACACTTCATATAATCAAAAAATCCATAGCATAAATGAAAAAATACACATTAAGAACACATAAATGCTAAATAACAAATGCTTCAAGAAAGATTGAAATAGAGGTTATTAATACATTGGTTTGGAAGCTTCAATCAATTGCTCCCAAGTACTAAATTAACCTTGATGATGAAAGCACATAATTAAGCTACAAAATCTATGAAAAGAAAGGGGTAAACCTAGGGTTTTCAGTCCCCAATCGCCTTGAAGAAGAAGAGAGGACGAGAAAGAGGATAAGGTTTGGTATTTATTGTACAAACAAGAAAGAAAGAGTACTGGCCACTCGTCATTCATGACTCGTGACAAGATCTTCGCGAGTCGCAACCAAGCCAAATTCAACATCTTCATTTCTTTCTTATTATTTGTCTCAAGTCCTCCTCACTTCACTTTTCTTCAATTCCTCAAGTCTTCAAAATATCAAATGCAATTCTTCGAATCTTCAAATATTCAAAGCTAGTCTTCAAAGTCTTCAAACAATTGCCTTGTCATACAAAATCCCCTAGAAAAGTGATAAAAGCGTAAAAGTTTCTCTTAACTATCCTTAGAGAATTTCAAGGCAAAATGCAACATCTAGCAAAAGGGCATCCAAAAGGTCCCAAAATGCCCATATAAAATGATCACATCACTTTCCGTAGTTAATAACCCTAGTGGTGGGTATTGGATACCATATGTGTTTTCTCACAATTTGAGAATGTGGAGAGATAAAAGTAGAATTTAAGCTTGATGAGAGGTCAACTTACATGAGGGAAATAAAGCCAGGGTTGCTCCATTGACCGTAGGAACTTAAAATTTATCTATGCCTTTTTGGCTTACACTGGATCATATAATAGTAATTTTGATCTGAGTGTTACAAACACACATTCACCATTTTGTGTTAGGCACTTAACTTTTCCATTGTAATAGGGGTCGATGGTAATTCCAATTTAAATGGTTGTGCAGTGGTTTTTCAAAATTAGACAACTTTCATTATTTTCTTGATATGGATAAACAAGTTTATGACGTAAATATCAAAAGAGATACAAACTTATTATTCGAGTTCGGGGTATCTCTGGAATTCTCTATTTGGCCACCTGAACATAAAGTGCATGCAGTGACTCCAGTGGGAGGGAACTATGGAATACCAGCGAATATCATGATGGCAAAATGACAAAATAACTCTTCATAGTGATGAGTGATTTATCTGCTTCATTTTGTGCACGTTAACCGATGCATTTGACATACTTTTTAGTTACTTCTACTTAGTGGATTGCTAGTATTAGTTGAGTTTACGTGAGAAGGGGTATAGACAACCATGTTTGGTTTTCATGTCTAAATCCCATGTTTTTTAGACTTAATTGGTACTAATGGACATCTTGTATCCATGGGCTCCTTGATCTTCATTGTGATCATCTTTAGTAGGTTGCCCGTGGGTACTTTTTGTTTGCATTCTATGTGAGGGCCGTTTGTAAGAGAGGTAGAAGATATTGAAGGCCGTTTACAAGGACATACAAAGACCATTCATATTAGAATGATAGTAGACAAAAGCCACAATCATCAATATGTGGTAGAATGAGATTAAATCCAAAGATAAGCGGCTACAGAGTTCATAACAACTAATGGAGAAACGAGGAATCATGGTCAAATGAGTTATGCCTCAGTCCGAGAACTATCTAAGAAGAATTATCTTTCAATGCTGGTTCCATTGGATTTATTTTCTTGAGTACAATAAAATTGAATACTAAAACTCACAAATCAGACTAATGGTTCTCGTAGCGAAGGAAACTAGTTCAGCCGGCTGAAGCAACAATGGGACGGAGCGGGCTGTGCATGATTTTGCACCAATGACCTGCGCAAAAGGAGACTATCTGCACTAAGAAGACCAACGTGAAGCATTGACGTCACCCGCTCCAGTCACGAAGGGCCGTAACACTGAGCAACAAACCCATTCAAGCAGCTAAGTATTGGTGCAGGACATCCCGTTTTAGGCATCCCCCACCGTTCCAAGTCTATTTTTTCAAGACAAGCCAATGAGGTGTGGGAATTTACACGGCCTGCACAACTAGCCATGGGCGTGGATCAGGACCTCAAATTTTAGCACTCTTATGGTGCCCCGGATGAGATAATGCGGCCCGCACTAGTGTTAGATGCGACCTGCGCCAACCCTCGCACCCCACGACACATTAAAGATCCACATCATGCTCAAGAATAGGCACCTTGCACCCATGAAGTGGTGCGACCCATGCCAGGTCTTGTGTCCCACACCAAGTACATCCACGGGCTGCGTCATTCGTGACGCCTTATGCCGTGCGGCGGCTGAGCTGGGGTTTACCTATTTTGGGCATATTTTTAGGCCCAATCTCCTACTACTATATATAGAACCTTAGTCTACTAGCTTTGAGAGACTTTTCATACTTTAGATCTCATTTTCAATTTCAAGAGTAGAAGAGATTCTTTCCTTAGGAAAATATTTCTTCTTTTCATTTTTCTTTGATCCTAAGATGTGGAATTCAAATCTTTATTTGAACTCCAGGTCAAGGGAGTAGTTTCTATAGTTTTGGGATAATTGTAGTGACTTGGTTATATCTTTATGCTTTTTTAGATTCTATAGTTCATCCTAATTTTGTGTTCATAATATTATTGTGATTTGCTTTTGAGTTTGAATGCATGAGTATTACACCACATATAAGCACACACTTTGGGTTGTATTCATGCTAGGCGCAAATATTGATGCCCCCTTAGGAAGGGAAACCTGGATGTTTGTATTGGTGAAGGGGAACGAGTCTGTGTGGGTGTGTGCACAGGAGATTCGAGGTCACCCTGATCCACTTACCATTGCACAAGTCTTAGCCGACTTCGTAAAGTTTTCTGAGAGGTTCAGGGTAGAGATAGCTTAAATAGTAGCCAGATAGGGTTACAAGAAACCCTAGTATAATAGATAATGTGGCTACGATCCTTGGGTCTAATTGATAGGACCCGAGGGGAGTAGTTGCATTTATGGTAGAAGCCCAGGACGTAATCGCATAGGGGAGAATCAGACCTACAACAACGGTTGGACCTTTTTGTACTCCCCTAATTACGATGGTGGTGTCAATGAAGGGTTATGAGAGTACCCACCATGACAGGGATGGGGAAGTGTATACCATCGGGCACACCACGTGTTATCGACACACTATTAGGTTTTTTTAGATCTCTATGTGAAAGGATCGAGGATAGAAGCAATAGATTGACCAAGTCACTCAATGATTTCCCTAAGTGCTAGCTTTATATCGTAGTTGTGTTATTTACTTTACATGTTTTGTAGTTTTTAGATTGAAAATCCAAACCCCCCTTTTGCATGTTTGCTTTACTAGCTTTTCCTTTCACTCGTACAGATTGATGACCCATACGAGGTTGTGTTTCTAGTTGATACATTAGACCTAGCATCTCCTTGGATAAACCCAGGAACCCTCTAGGTAGCATAGCAGTGAGATCAGGGTGCAAAATAGTATTTTCTATCTTTCACCTCCATCCTCGGCTCAGGTTAATTAGCTACAATTAACGACCCCGAGTCGAGGTGGGTCAAATTTTGGCGCCATTTCCGGGGATGCTATCAGTCAAGGTATCAATTTAGGCACAACCTATTAGTAGAGTAGTTAGTTTAGCTTTTATTTTTTTTGTTTATTTATGTTGTTCAAACTTGGTTGGAGCTGATGTTATAGTTGTTTTGTTACCTTTTGATCCGTTTGCTAGTGTTGTATTCAGAAGGGTATTGTTCGCCCTAGTTTATGGTACACACCCGTGCCACTAATCTAGAAATCTTACACTACCTGACTGAGAACACAGGTGGTCGAAGGAAAATGAGGCCAAGAACTATAGCACAAGTTCAATCGAGGCAGAAAGTAGTAGTAGAAGGTCCATTAGCAATGGAGGAAGACAACCGCACCCTAGGAGAGCTCATGGCACCCAACTTGGAGAATCAATCTCTATGCATCACCTTATCGCCATTACCCACCAATGAGAGATGCGAGCTTAAGAGTGGCATTATCCATTGCCTTTCTACTTTCTATGGATTGGCAGGTGAGGACCCGAACAAGCATTTTTTGGTGTTCCATTTGGTGTGCACAAACATGAATCCCCCGGGAGTGTCCAAAGATGTCTAAAACTTAAGAGTCCTCCCATTTTCTCTCCAAGGTAGTGCCAAGGAGTGTGATATGTCCATTTTATATGCATAATTTAGTACTATTTTGGGTCACTTTTGTGTTTTTTTTATTATCAAGAGCTTGTGTTTTACCTTGAACTTCTCTTAGGAGGGGTAAGAGAAACTTTACGCTCTTTTACCTCTTCTAAGTGGATTTTGCATGAAAGGGGAAGAACATAGAGGCTTGAAGACCGGAGGCCATTAAAGATCACATTTTCTAAGACTTTTGAAGAATTGCTTCGAAGACATGAAGACCGGAGGCCATCGAAGACCATTTTTGAAGACCTTGAAGACTTTAAAAATGAGAGGAATCACTGTGAAGATAAATACTTACTAGAATAAGAAAAGAAAACAGGGTTAAATTCTGGCACTCGTCGCGAGTCGCGATGAACCCTTCACGAGTCGCGACGAACGGGTGGCTAGAATCTAACCTTATCCTTTTTGTACTATAAATAGCACTCTCTTTCCTCTCATTCATATCTTCTTCTTCTGCGTTTGTGGTACTGTTCCAAAACCTATTTTCTTCCATTTTCATCTTTGAATTCACTTGTATTATGTTTGGTTGTTTAGCATTAATTAGTATGAACTCTTGTAGCTAAATCTAGTTCTTGGGAGAAATTTATTGATGCTTCCAAACTTACGTAGTAAGATTCTATGTTTGCTCATTTAAGAACATTTATTGGAGAGCATTTATTATGCCATTAATGTTGTGTTTTACCTCATTTATACCATGGGTTGTTTGAGTATATAAAATTTTTGTAAGATTTAAATGTTAGAGTGTTAGGAAAGTTGCAAATTTCTTAACTCATTTGATATGGAAATCCAAAAGCATGGATTTAGAATTTCTTGTGTATAATGTGTGGTAATTCTTGCTAGATGGGTATGTTAATGTGGTTTGTTTTCATATTTGTCACATAGATGCAAAGAAAGGCCGAACCTTGAATGTTGTTTATTCTAAGTTTAACCTAATAAATGCTTTTTTTGGTTAAATGACTATGTCTTTGATAGAAGACTTGTTGTTATCAAACCTATGGTCCTTTGGGTGAAATGCCATTGATGAAATACCCCTTTGATGTTGTTTTTCTAGGGTGATCATCAATGATGTTTTCAAATGGTCGTTGTTTGTCTTTGCAAAGTACTCTTAAGCAGGAATGAATGTTGACCTTTGAATGAGAAGTGATAACATTCCCCATAGACAATAATGTAATTGAATGAGTGAATGAATCAATGAGCGAAATGAAGTTTGGAAGTGGAAGTTGATTGCCGCCAAGGCTCCATTAATTATCATTTACATTGTATCTTTAGTGGTATTGCATGATTATCATAGTTCTCTTGCTTTACTAGTTGTATTTTAATTTGATAACTTAGGATAAAAAACTAACCCCCCTTATTTACATGGTTTAATATGTATTTATATACGTATATGCCTGGTATGTTTTCTCATATATATGTTTAAACACTTGAAAAGATCTCTCTTATTGTAGACGACCCCGACTTGCCATTATCTACTTAATTGTAGATAGGAAGCATTAGGGCTTAAAAGTACTAACTTTGAGAGGTACGGCGATGACCTCCCAGATTGGCTCTATTATCTACCACCGAGGTGTATTGGATTGCAGATGGACATGAAGAGGAAATTCCTAGAAAAATACTTTCTAGCGTCGAAGTCAGGTGGGTTGAAGAAGCAGTTGTTGAACATCACCCAAGGTGTCACTGAGAGTATGTACAACCATTGGGAGTGCTTCAAGCGACTTTGGCAAGTTGTCCTTACCACCTATTAGGAGACATGGCGTATTACTTCTTTTAGGAATTTTGAAACGAAGACATGCAGATGGTAAATGCCGCATGCAACGTTTCAATAGCAAACAAAATCCCTAAGGATGCAATGGCACTTTTTGAGGAAATGGTGAATGGTATGCGGCATTTTAGCACTAGATCGAGAGTGAAGGCTTTGGATGAACCCACACACTCACCTAAGTTAGAGGAGCAAGTCCAAGCTCTTGCTTCCATGATAAAGGGGCTTTTGCATGGAAAAGTGCATCAAGTTCAAGTGTGTGGAGTTTGAAACCTCAACCACAATTTTGAAGTGTGCCCTGAAGTCGTAGATGATCTACAAGAGGTGAATGCAATTGACTACAACAACTGGAAAATACCACAATTTGCTAGGGGCCAACCACAAGGGTTCCGAGGGAACCAAGGAGATTCACAGCTGGACCCTTAGGGATTTTGTTGGCTTATGCATCCTTAACGACTTTTTCCATCTTATGATAAATATCTTAGAGTTGCATGCACAAATAAAAGACATAGGCCAACTAGGAGATTATGACATTTGAAATTGGAAGGCATTGCCATTTTGAATCATAGGAACTTGCCTAAGAAATGCGATGATCTCAGAATGTTTTCTATCCTTATCTTTTTAGGTGGTAAACTTATGGAACATGCCATGATAGAACTAGGTGCATCCATTAATGTTATCTCCTTTAGTCTATATGAACGCCTAGAAATAGGTGAGCTTGGGGATAATAGAGTAATTGTCCAACTTGCCGATCATTCCCAAGCTAGTCCCCATGGACTAGTAAAGGATGTGATGGTGCAAGTTGGAAAATTGGTTTTTTTGGCAGACTTTTATGTCTTAAACATAGCAGACGACGGAAGTGCACCCCCCAATACTATTGGGGATACCTTTTCTTAAAATTTCTAGGACTAGAATCAATGTTCACTTGGGAACCTTAACTCTAGAAGATGACATGGATAAAAAGGAATTTGATATCTACAAGTCTATGCATGATTCAACAAATTCGTCTTTTATGTTCAAATGTGTAAACTTTTGTGATGAGCATGATGAGTTTTCTTGCATGACAAACGAGCATGAATGTTTGAATGAGTCCTATGTAGATGATAAGGATGATGAATCTGATGAATTGAATAATGAAATGGATAATATGTAAGAGTTGGATTGTTTTTCTATGCTAACCAATTTGCAGCTGGAAATGGAGATAATCGAGGGTTTAAAACCTCCTCTATTTCCCTGAATCCCCAAAATGACATTCACGGATTTAATGATGGAAAGACATGGAGATTCATTCATATTGGCAGACAAAAGGTTCGGAGGTAAGGATGGCTCATTGTGGAGACCTCCCCATGACGATGTCATCGTGAGTGGAGTCACCGATGGAGATTCCGGAGACCACCGGTAAGTGTTTCTAACTAGGATGCATGAAAAAAGAAAATAAGTCGTGGGGTCAAAAATAAATATACGGTGTTTGTTTTGCTTTCATGTTTTAATTAATGAGTAGGTAGTTTTTGCAAGAATCTATGTTTTTTCAAGAGTAGAGGAGATTCTGTTCTGAGGAAAAATTTTCTTTTCTTTTTTCATTTTGCTTTGATCCTAACATGTGGAATTCAAATCTATATATGAATTCCATGTCAAGGGAGTAGTTTCAATAGCTTGGGGATAATTATAGTGACTTGGTTATATCTTTATGCTTTTTGAGACTATAGTTCAACCTAATTTTGTGTTCATAATATTATTGTGATTTACTTTTGAGTTTGAATGCATGAGTATTACACCACGTATAAGAAAACACTTTGGGCTATATTCATGCTAGGAGAAAATATCAATGCCCTCTTAGGAAGGGAAACGTGGATGTTTGTATAGGTGGAGGGGAACGAGTCAGCGTGGGTGTGTGCACTGGAGATTAGAGGTCACCCTAATCCACTTACAATTGCACCAGTCTTAGCCAAATTCGTAAAGTTGTCCAAGAGGTTCCAGGAAGAGATTGCTTAAATAGTAGTAAGCTAGGGTTATGAGAAACCCTAGTAACACAGATTAGGTGGCTACGATCCTTGGGCCTAATTGGGAGTAGTTGAATTCGTGGTGGAAGCCCAAGATGTAATTGCACGGGGGAGAATCAGAACCACAACAATGGTTAGACCTTGTTGTACTCCCCTAAATACGATGACAGTGTCGATGGAGGGTTGCGAGAGCACCCACCATGACAGGGACGAGGAAGTGTAGGCCATCGGCCACACCACATGTTATGGATACACTATTAGGTTTATTTAGATCTCTATGTGAAATAATCGAGGATAGAACATTAGATTGACCAGGTCACTCAATGATTTCCCCAAGTGCTAGCTTTATATCGTAGTTGTGTTATTTACTTCGCATATTTTATAGTTGTTAGATTGAAAATCCACCCCCACATGTGCATGTTTGCTTTACTAGTCATTCCTTTCACTTGTACGAATTGATGACCTAAACGAGGTTGTGTGTCTAGTTGATATATTAGACCTAGCATCTCTGTAGACAAACACAGGGCTTGCCGCTAACTACCCTTTAGGTAGCGTAGCAGTGAGATCGGGGTGTGGAATATAAATTTCTATATTTGACCTCCTTCCTCAGCTCGGGTTAATTAGCTACAATTAATAACCTCGGGTCGAGGCGGGTCAGGGATGGAGCAAGTGAACTATTGGGTCTTATTAACGATGAATTTTTTAGACCAATAAGTTCAACTGCAAGAGGTGGATTCATGACTCATTTGCTTCATTGGATATTTGAGTGGATATAGTCGTATACTCAATGTGAGGAAAGTCTGCTTCTTTTGAGAAATTTAAGAAGTTTCAAAAAATAAAGTTTAGAATCAACTTGGCAAGAAAATTGAAACATTCAATTGGATTTATGTGATGAATATTTGATTCTGGAATTTGTTGACCATCAGAGAGAATATGGCATTCTTTCACAACTGAATCTTGTAGGAACCCCTCAATGTATGGTGTTTCCACAAGGATAAATGATACCTTATTGGATATGGTTAGTTCATTGATGGGTTAAGCTAGTTTACTAGTTTCCTTATGAGGGACATGCTCTCTTCAAAAGGTAGTGTTCTCACTGAACTAGACATTGTCTAAAGTGGTCGGAAAGACACCTATTGGAATATGCAAGGAAGGCTTCCTTGAATGTCTTTTATCTTAAATATTTAGGGTTGTGAACCATATGGTAAACAAGTTTTCCCAGTGAGCTTGCACCAAGTCTGATGCATATCTCTTTGTGGGATATCCAGAAGAGATAAAAGGGCAGTACTTCTACAACCATTCTGAGAACTGTGTTTTGTTGCTCGAGAATGTGTCCTTTTGCAAGTATCATCTTTCCATAATGACAAGTAGGAAAAATTTAGACCTCAATAAGTTTTAAGGCGAATAACAATCAGTTCTGGAAACATAAATTTTTTCATGTGAAGTGGTGAAGATGAATGCGGGAAAAAAGTCTTAGAGACTACTGAACATGCTTATGCCCCAAGCTGGTCAAAAGGTATAGGATTTGGATAAAGGTACATTTATGTCCTTGCGATTGAAAACTGTGTAATCATACTTTTAGAAAGTGATGAACCTATGACTTACAGTTAAGCTTTGGCAAGCCCTAACTCCACAAAGTGGCTTAAGGCCATGAAATTTGGAATAGACTCTATGTATGAAAACCATGTTTAGAATTTGGTTGAATTACTAAAAGGGTAAGACTGAAATGATACAAATGGGTCTTCGAGATGATGCCACGTATTTATATTTTCAAGGCTAGAATGGTAGCTTAATGGTATAAACAAGTTCAAGGGATGGATTGTGATGAGACTTTATCAAGTTGGAATGCTGATGTGCACCATATTGCATGCTTTAAGTAATGCATTCGACACAATTGTTACTATGTTTTACTTGGTTAATTGCTAGTTTTAGTTAGGTTTAAATGAGAGAAAATACCAATTTTCTCAAAACTTCTTGTTCATATCTCTCATCAAATGGTGCCATTTGATGATGCATGTTTAACAGGTTTTCAGATAACCTAGGTGAACATTCAAATATTTGTCCGACATCCATCCTTGAAGGCACTCCTAAAGGATTAAAGACGATTTCAACATGTATTCCATCTTCCAAATAAGGCATGTTTTGTCCAAGAAATGTTTTGTAAATAATACCCATATTTCCGTGTATTCATGCTACTTTATTATTAATGACTTTAATGTTACGTTTCTGTGAAATATATACATGAATAGTTTCAGGATTATATCCGGAACCCCCCTTCAAGGGTTTAAACGACCATTATTGGTTTTCTTGTCTAAATCATGAGTTTTATAGACTTAATTGAAGCTAATGGACACTTTCTATTCACGGGCACCTGGATCTTCATTTGCGATCTCACTAGTAGGTTTCTTGTGAATATTTCAACATCATTTTGTAGAAGGCCATTCGCAAGAATGGTAGAAGATATTTGAAGGCCATTTAAAAGAATGGGAGTAGATATGAAGGCCACAGACTTAAAGTGTGGTTTGAAGAGGTCAAGAACGGAAGGCAGTATCAATTGGCAAAATCAGCCGGCTGGTTGAATGATATGAGCCAGCACGAGGCTAACACGACCAGCACGAGCCAGTCTAGCATGACTCGTGCTAGGGGTCTTAGCACGGGCTGTGCCATTGCCTTCAGCATGGATTGCTGTGCGTGCCCCTTTTCTCCAAATTCAATATAAAAATGACTAAGTATGAGTATGAACTGTGCCGTTTCACATGGTCTACGCCGTTGCAAGTCTCAAATGTGAAGACCAGCCCATGGGGTGTGAAGGATGATATGGCTTGCATTGTTTTACTGAGAAAAAATGAAGTTCCAGCTGGCGGTCCATGCCGAGAGACACGACCCGTGCCATCACAAGGTAACCGTCCGATGTTAAACTGGGCAGGCCACACCAGCATAAGGCACACAATGTGTGCCAGACCGAGTGGGCCTCGCCAGCACGAAGGCAACTCAGCTGGCACAGACCGTGCTATTTTCCACTGGTCATGTCCATTGCGGCTGCTAAGGTTTTAATGCCTATTTTGGGCCTATTTCAAGGCCCAATTCTCTACTACTACATAAATGGACCTATGTCTACTAGGGTTGAAGTTTATGCTGATTTTTAGACTTCAAGAGTGAGGTAGAGAGGGAAATGAGCTCTTCCTTCTCTCTAGAATCTTTTCTTTTCTTCTCTTTAATTTTCCTTTGCCCAGAGGCATTGAATCCAATAAAATAATTGGGGTTCAATGCTTAGGGAGTAGTTAATTTTCTTAGGGTAGTATTCGTATTCATGTATTGATTTTAGCTTTTTGAGATTTATAGATTCTCCTATGTTTATGTCCTGCGAATATTTGTGCTTGATTTATGCTTTCCACTCTTGTGATATTTTTTCTATGCCATTATTATGATGGATCCATATATGTATGGTAGTGTAATATCATGCTAGGCTTCATTGTTATCTTGAGAGTGTTAGAATATGGAGTAGGTTCAAGAACACCGGGGAGATGAGTGTATTCATGTTACCTCGAGAGAATATCTTTCTATCTGTTAAACTATAATTCTAATTAGCTATTCATCTGAGAAATCAAATGTCGGATGATCGTTTGGAAAATTCCGATGAGGAAAAACCCCTGGCTTACCCCACTAGATTAGCATGATTGTTCCTAGCGAATAGAGTTGTGCCGAATCTAGAGTCATCACAAGGTGTCATTTCCTTTGCCTCTACAGTCTTAGGGATTGAGATCAATAGTGGAGTGTTCGGGATGTAATGCCCTCACTTTCATATCTAAAAGTTGTGACCTACACAAGGTATTGCCCTTTTAGGCGGGCTTTGTATTCCTCTAAGTGGGGGACACGTTAGTATTGGAAGTGAGATGACGGGGATAGTCTCTAGAGTTCTAGGATTAGAGCGCATCCCTAATTATGGAGATAGTGAGATAAATGGACCTTTGATGCTCTGTTGTTTATTTTACAATTGAACTTACATTTATTGAGTTGGAACTTACATTTCAATGAAGAAATTAAGAGATTGGCATTTAACAAAATGTTAAGGAATCTTGTGAATACAAGAAGTTCATTGGCAGCAAGATTGAATTCTACTCCTCTGTGTCAATGGTATTGAAACGACAATCTGTAACAGGAGTCTTTGAAGACTTGGTTTGGAAAATGTTTTACGATGAATGACTTAGGAGAGGCAAAGTACATCTTGGGTATCAAGATCTACAATGGTAGATCAAAGAGGATGATTGACCTTAGTTTAAACACTTACTAGGTAAGGTGTTTGATAGGTTAAGTATGAAAGATCGTAAAAGATTTTCTACCCATGATTCATGGCATGACTCTTAGCAAACTCGGTGTCTATCGAAACTCGATGAGCAAAAGGGAATGGGTATGATTGCTTATGCATTGGAAGTAGGGTCTATCATGTGTGTTATGATATGTACTCATAGTAATATCTCATATGCTTAGTGCACAGCGATGAGATATTAAATAGACTAAGGTGAGGTGCATTAGTGTGCGGCTAAGAAAATGTTTTATTGCGTGAAATGGGATAAAGATGAATTCCTGGGTCTATAGTAAAAATGAGTTGGTTGTGAAAATGCAAAGTAAAGCAGTGTTGTTTATTTTAAAATTGAACTTGAGTACACTGCTACTTTGGAAGCTATAGATAAAGGTGTTTGAATTACGAAATTCATCGTCCAGCTTGATGTGGTCCCTGTTTTAGCTAACTCAGTGACTCTTTATTGAGATAATGGTAGAGTTATTGCTTAGGCACAATGAGGCAAGGGAACCCAATGAGTCCAAATTTGTCCTAAAAAATTTGCATTCTTTTATAATATGTCAAGAATGGTGAAGTTTTTATATGCAAGGTGAGAAAGGATGGCAGATTGTCGATCCAGAAACTAAACCTCTTCCACGTATGGAGTCTAGGTCCCACACATTTGCTATAGGAATTAAGCACTTTGGAAAGTGGCTATGATGTAAGTGATGTTCTAGTTATCATAATTTTTTATTTTAGACATTGAAGATTAAACCTTTTAACTTATTATGAAATTATCATTTCATATTCATTTAACTTGGTTTAGTGTTTAATGAAAGTTTAAAAACAATGTACATGTCTAAATAGGTTATTAGGAATATGTCTTGGATAATTAAACGTTATTTAGTGAACTAGAGTGTAATATTGATTCTGTCCCTAGTTTAGGTCATTGAGAGTAGACACTCATGAATGAAGAAACTAGTTTGCAAGTTGATTCACAATGTTGTTCATAGGCTGAAGGGTGTGGGATGTCATGAATTGATTGCATGGATGCAAGTTGAGAACTTGTATTGGACAGACTCGCTATGAGAATACTTTAAGATATTCATAATGTCATAAGCATGTCTCATTGACTATAGGAGTGTATTCATCATACCTAAGTAATTAAGTGTTTGCTTGCTTGTTGATTGGTGTACCTTGAGGTTTTCAACCATCACACCGTAAAAGGAAACTATGAAGGCAGTGATCTGCACCAAAAAACATGTGTTAATAAATGCAATTGACCCATTTATTATTATGTCTTGGTTGGTTGATTGCTAGGTTTTGTTAGGTTTACATTACAAATGGTTTAGATGACCATTGTTTGGTTTTCCTATCTAAACCTAGTTTTGAATACTTAATTAGATCTAATGGACATTATTTCCTTACGAGCGTTTAGATTTTTTTGTCAGCTTATTTATAGATTGCTCATAAGCACTTCAACGTAGTTTGTAGAAGGCCATTTACAAGGATGGTAGTAGATAGTAGAAGGCCATTCGCAAGGATGAAAGTCGATAGAAGACCACGAGTCAAAATGTTGTAGTAGATGGAATTGGGCAAAGAAGAGAAAGGAGTTGAAGTTTAACAAGTGAAGAACTGGCATGGCTGTGTGATACTTCATGGGTCATGCCTGCCAGAACGGGTCATGCCAAAGTGCCTTGGCACAAACCACAAAGAACTACACAACCTGTGGCATTCAACGAGCCTCATGTGGCTAAGTGTGAGCACGGACCATGCCATAATTCACAGCCCATGGAACCCAAAGTTTACGATCAGAAGACCAGCCCACAGGACAGAATGAATTGCACACCTGCGCCATCAATTTCTGATCTGCACCTAAATGTATGTGTTAACCAATGCATTTGACACATTTTTCATTATGTTTTTGTTGGTTGATTGCTAGTTTTAGTTAGGTTTAATTTACAAAGGGTTTCGATTACCGTTGTTATTTTTCTCATCTAAATCTTGCATTTTGTAGAATAATTGGATCTAATGGACACTATGTCATCACGAGCGCCTAAATTATGTTTTGTAAGCTTATTGGTAGGTTTCTTATGAGCACATCAGCATAGTTTGTAGAAAGCCATTGGCAAGGTCGGTAGAAGACTAAAGACCATGAGTCAAAACATGGTAGAAGATAAAAGGGTAAAAGAAGGAAGACAAAGAAGCAGATTAATTAAGGTCCGACAGTTGTACAGAGTTCTGAGAATGATCCGAGAAGTATTTAGCATCTGATGGTGGCACTGTTAGATTTGATTTCTCAAGAACTATAAAATTGACCACAAGACATTGTAGCAAAATCTATTTTGGAAGGATTAGCGGTTCATCTATAGCGGTGCAAAGAAGTTGATGAAAAAAGCCTTAGTTTAGGAAAGACGAGGCATTGTAGCAGCCTGAGGCACAATAGGAGCAGGAGGCTCTGTAGTAACATGAGGCACTGTAGAAGAATGAATCGTGCCAGAGCACCCCAACACAAAGCATTGTAGCAGCATGACCCGTGCTAGAGCACCCCCAACACTAGGCACTGTAGCTGCACGGCCCGTGTGCTTTTGAATGGCCCATATGCCAAAATATAGAAGGTTCAGACCTTTGTGAGGCTAAGTATGGATATGTGATGTGTTAATTTTATGTGCATATTTTAGGAATTTTTGGGATCATTTTTGTGTTCTTTTGTTATCAAAAAAAGTGTTTTACCTTGAAATTCTCTTAGGAGAGGTAAGAGCGACTTTATGCTCTTTTACCCTTTCTAAGTGAATTTTGTGCGACAAGGAAAAAACATCGACACTTGAAGACCGGAGGCCATTGAAAATCACCTTTTGATGACTTTGAAGATTTGAAGATTAGCTTTGAAGATTTGAAGACTTGAAGAATTAGAAGATTGTGTAATGGATTTAGGGCTAGAAGACAACAAGAAGAACAAAATATGTTCCATTCTGGGCACCTGTCATGAGTCATGATGGACCATGTCACGACTCGCGACCAACGAGTAGCCAGAAATCAATCTTCCTTTTCATGTACTATAAATAGCACTTTATCTCTTCACTTTCCTCACTTCTCTTCTCCCGCGATTTTCACAGCAAAACCCTATGTTTTCTCTCTTTTTCATCTTATTTAATCTTTGCTTTATGTTTGAATTTTAGTTGTTAATTAGCATGGGTAGTACTAAATCTAGTTCTTGGGAGCAATTGACCAAGTCTTCCAAGCCCATGTCTTAAGAACATATTGTAGCCTATTTATTGCCTTTACTATTGTTCATTTATGGATCCTTGAATGTGTTTGTTAATTTCATTAATGTTCTTGAAAGCTTTAGTATATGAAGTACTTATATGATATACTTGTTAGGGTTTGGAAAAATGGGTTGATTTCCCTTTTTCTTGAAAGGAAATCCAAGAGTATGACTTAGAGACTTTGATTGTGTTGGTGGAGATGATAATGTTGAACTCCTTTTCATATTTGTTCCTTGTAGAAAATAAGAGAAGTCTATGAACGTTGAACATTCTTGACAAATCTTGTGTAAATGCATTGATTTTGTAAATGCATTGATTTGTTAAATGCTTAGACACGGTGTAGTGTTAATAAGTGTTGCCAAGCTTGTTGAATCTTTGTGTTCAACACCATCAATGAGATGCTTTTAGGTGTGTTTATTCTAAGGGAGTCATTGGTGAGGTTTGACAAGAGATTTCGAATTCACTCTTGCAAACTACTATCTAAGAAGGAAAGAAGATTAGTCTTCACAACAAGTAGTGATAGTAATAAATAGGTTGCATGTTCAATGGTAGATAAGAGACTTAAAAGTGGGAGTCAATTGCGCAATTATCTTCACAAGACCCCTTACACTATGACTCGAGCTAGAGTTGAATTTGAGATGGGCTAGTAGGTTTTCTTTGGAAAGTGTGAATAACACCCCTCCTAGTGACCATTTTGTGGATACCTCTACTTCTACGGAGCATTAAAATGAGCATGAAGATGAGCATCCAGGAGGAGGGCCTCAACACTCTCCTCTTCAAGGAAGGGCTCCTCCCATCCAAGGAAGGGAGATTCCTTTAGGGTAAGCCCTATTAAGGGACGTTACGGCCCCCAACATTAACCAACAACCTATATGCATAGAGTATCCTTTGGTCAGATCGAATGGGCACTTTGAGCTCAAGAACGGGTTTATAAACTTTCTACCTATCTTCCTTGGTAGGCAAGGGGAAAATGCCAACAAGCATCTCGCCGACTTTCCCTTTTTATGTGGTGGTACGGTTCCCCATGGAGTAGATGAAGACTTCTATAAATCGAAGGCATTCCCATTCAAATTGAGGGATGGTGAAAGGGATTGCCTCCACTACCTACCACCCAAGAGCATCAAAAGTTGGCTTGACATGAAGACAAAATTTCATACCAAGTATTTCCTGGCCTCAAGGTTCATCGCTTTGAAGAAAGACATTAGCAATATCCTCTAATGGTATGAAGAGTCATTTTTTGACTATTGGTAGAGGTTCAAGAAACTTCTCTCGAGTTGCCTTACCATGGATATTAGGAAGGATACTTGGTTTATTATTTTTACAATGGTCTTCTTGATAAGGACCAAAGACTAGTGAGGAATTCTTGTAGCGGTACCCTTGGGAACAAGACATCGGAGGAGACTAGTGAAATTTTCTCATCGGCACATCCTACTTTGCAAGATGATTATGTTGAGGAGGTGATTTCCATGAGGTATAAAGTTTGGCAAGGCAATCAAGGCAACCAAGGGTACTAAAGGGGTACATGGGTTTGACCCAGATCACCGGGTCCTATGCGGATAGATGAGACATCTTAGTTACCCGCAAGTTGATGGAGATGAGCTTTATTGATCAGACAACACTTGATGCTCTTGGGCTGTTAAAGCTGGTTCGCTGCCTCTTCGCTAAAGGAGGATTGGGGGATTTCCCAGGCAAACGTTCCCCCACTTACCAATGTTACACACTGGAATTCCTCTCCACTCTCAGGATATGTAGTATGAGAAACAGTGAGAACTGCGAGAGGTACATTTGTTTCCATCTGGATGATGTATTTCAAAGATGACAGTCTCAGATATCAAGGCAGCATTTGGGTGGAACACGATAGAGATCCGGGAAAGGTTGGACCCAGTGGCCCAGGAGCACCCAATCGAGGAGGACATATTGTTCTAGAGGAGAATTAATAGGAGGTAGAAGAACTCCTATGATAAGAGTAGCGTCATCATCTACCCCGCACTCTGTTTCGTGCACCAGTTCTTAGAGGGCACATTATTATGTTCGTCAGAGCCAACGAACATGTCAGGTAATGATATTCATTTCCTCTGGCTTCTGATGAGTGATGGATTGGGATATGGACTCTTGGATGAGTTATGGATGAAGAGGGTTTTCAAATTGGCTGAGAAACCAAATGTCAAGATCACTGTAGGAGGCATAATTACACTATTAGCGGGGTATTTGGGATTAATTTCACCAGCTAGCTTCCCACGCTAGGGGAAACATACCTCGTACCTCATCACTATAGAGAGGTTGGGATGATTTGGCATGATTGGTCCCACACATGTTCTAGGCTTAGACCACTAGAAATATGGGGTGGGGAATGTCACCTTTATGATATTTCCTTAATGCAACAAGACCAAGTTAGAGTTTCATACACCGTTGGAGGATTTAGCTATCCAGACTGACACTTCTAGTAGGGAGGATTTTGAGTGAGAGCTCCAGAACCTACCCCCGCTTCCAGCTCCGACTGACGAGAGTGCCTTACCGTCCACTAAGCCGCAGGGTGAGCAGCATCCTCCACCGCCTCCACCGCCTCCATCAGAGACCGAGCCTATGCAAGAGGATAATGTACCACCTCATTTCCCCCAGCCTCCACCTAATTTTTATGAGCGCATGATGCAGACAGTTTAGGATGGTTTTCGCTGGAAGGATGAGCATTTTTGCAGGTAGGATCAGTACCACCGCGGGTAGGTTGAGCACAACCTATTCGTCTCTCAAAGCCTTATGAAGATGGATGAGGATATTGAGCACCTCTCATCCAGAATTTCAGAGCTACACTCGCAATCTGGTGGTACCCCTAGTAGAGCAGTGAGGTAGAGAGAGAGGCGTCAGAGGAACACAAACTTGATGGAGCAGTATCAACAGACATTGGCAGGGACCGCGCGATGGTGTCAGACCATCTCACTCCTCATTGTGAGCTTGTTGTCATATACTCCCTATGCATTGATATGTATGTTTTTTCCCTGTTTTGACTACATTGAGGGCAATGTAGCATTATAAGTGTGGAGAGGGGTTGTACTGCTTTTACTGATTTGATTTGGATTTTCTTTTAGACTTGGATGTTTCGGGATGTTTTTCTTTGTTTTGGGATGTTTTTCACTTGATTTACTTGGATTATCTTAGCTTTGACATGTGAAAGCTTTTTGCTACTTTTTATTGGAAACACACGGAAAAATGAAAAAAATTGAAATGAAAAAGAAACAAAAATAAAAATAAAAAGAATTCTGCTAAGTTGAAAACATGAGAGGGAAAATTAGGCAACATTGGGGACCTAGATAGGTCGAAAACCCAAAATGGTGGCCTAGAAAAAAACGAGCGGCTAAATGTGCAGAAACAGGTGAGATGTGAGCCAATGAAACATGATGTGTGACCAGGATGAAAACCCGAAGGGATCCTAGGAAAAATGAGAAAAAAGAAAAAATGCTACTATTTCACTTATTTTCCGGCGTTGCAGTCATAAGGTTACGGTTTCCATATGGATGAATCAGGTAGCTCAACATCTTGAGACCCCTTGGGATTGGGTAATTTAGCAGGGAAAACAAAGTAAGTTATGAAATTATTGATTTTTGATGTACTTCATTTTTAGGATATTATATTGGTATATAGTGAAGTATGTATTTGAAGTTCATGCATGATTTTGACTTCACTTTGTCCCTTTTGATTTGGGATTGTCGATTCGGGATTTAGAAAGGTTTTAATGGATATCAATGAATTGATAGGTTAATATGGTTTGGGTAGATTTAGAAATGGGGTTTGTGGGTAACTTCTCATTTGACCTTAACTTTAGGATGTGTGATATTGAGGGTTTTGTGAGGTATTGATTTGGGGGAATAGTAATTGTGTGCTTGAATATTTTCATACTCAAGGGCGAGTAAGGTTTAAGTGCGGGGAGGTTTGTTGTGTCCATTTTACGTGCATATTTTGGGACTTTTTGGGATCATTTTGTGCTCCTTTTTTATCAAGATCTTGTGTTTTACCTTGAAATTCTCTTAGGAGAGGTAAGAACAATTTTACGCTCTTTTACCTTTTCTAAGTGAATTTTTTGTGACATGGAAAGAACATCGACACTTAAAGACCAGAGGCCATTGAAGATCATCTATTGAAGACTTTGAAGATTTGAAGACTTGAAGAGTTTGAGTATTGTGTAATGGATTGAGGGCTAGAAAACAACAAGAAGAACAAAATATTTTCCTTTCTGGGTACCCGTCGCGAGTCGCGATGGACCCTGTCGCAACTCGCGACCAATGGGTGGCAAGAAATCCATCTTCTTTTTCTTCTACTATAAATAGCATTTTATCTCTTCTCTTTCCTCACATCTCTTCTTCCACGATTTTCACTTCCTAGGTTTTCTCTTTTCGTCATCTTGTTTCATCTTTACTTTATGTTTGAATTGTTGTTGTTAATTAGCATGGGTTTTAGTAGCTAAATCTAGTTCTTGGGAGAAATTGATCAAGGCTTCCAATCCCATGTCTTACGAACATATTGTAGCCTATTTAATGCCTTTACTATTTTGCATTTATGAAGCATTGAATGTGTTTCTTAATGTCATTAATGTTCTTGAAAGCTTGAGTATATGAAGTACTTATATGATATGCTTGTTAGGGTATGGGGAAATGGGTTTATTTCCTCTTTTCTTGATATGAAAACCAATAGTATGATTTAGAGATTTTGATTGTGTTGATGGATTGATAATGGCTAGATAAATATAATAATATTGAACTGTTTGTCATGTCTGTTTGTTGTAACAAATGAGAGAAGCCTATGAACGTTAAATGTTCTTGACTAATCTTGTGTAAATGCATAGATTGGTTAAATGCTTAGAAACAGTGTAGTGTTAATAAGTGTTGCCAAGCTTGTTGATTCTTTGTATTCAACACAATCAATGAGATACTTTTAGTCGTGTTTTGGCTAAGGGAGTCCTTGGTGAGGTTTGATAACTGATGTCGAATTCACTCTTGCAAACTACTATCTAAGAAGGATAGAAGATTAGAATTCACAACATGTAGTGTATGTAATAAATAGGTTGCATGTTCAATGATAGATAAGAGGCTTGGAAGTGGAAGTCAATTGGGCCCTAGGTTCCGTAACTTGTGTTTTAAATTCTCTTAGTTTTTTTCCTACTTCCTAGTTCTATCTTTCTTACTAAACTTGTCTTTAAATTTGATAACTTAGGAAAAAACCAACAAACCCCCCCTATTTACATGCTTTTATATGTATATATATGTCCATATCTAGTATGTTTTTGCTATATATGTTTAAACACTTGGAAAGATCCCTCTTCTCGTGGATGACCCTGACTTGCCATTATATATTTAATTGTAGATAGGAAGTGTTAGGGCTTCAAAATATAACTTTGAGAGGTACGGTGATGAACTTCCAATATGGGCCAAGCTATTTTAAACGACTCGTGTCGTTTCATTTCCTACCTTTGAAGACCAGCCCATATGGTGTGAAGATCGACACGACCTTGCCATTGTTTTGATTAGAAAATGATTCCCACCCGACAGCCTTCAAGAATTCACACGGCTCACGCCATTCAACTAGTTAAGAAGTGCTTCTAGATGAAAGGCCGATCCAAATGACGCAGGTGCAAGCATCAAAAGGCAAACATTGAGTCCCAACCAATGGTTTTTGCCGTGTTACAGGGTGGGGCTCAACACTCGACCTCAGCACAACCCCATGCCCGCATTCATGCCTAAATGGTGATGCAGTCTCGTGCCACATAATGCGTGCCTGCAAACCTGTCTCCCTCGGCCATGCCACACACGTCTCTGGGCCATCCAGTGCCAATCGCCTAATTGCTCATGACCCGTGATGTCCTTCTCTGCGCCCGCGATGCGATGTGCACAATGCCCGAGCCATCTGTACCCAATGCCCATGCGCAGTGCCCAGTCGCCTGCCAGACCAGCACCCTAAGTGTTTAGTCACAGACTGAGTAGAAATGTCCTAAACTCATTGTCCCCGAAATCTTCTCTTTTGCTTGTAAATAGCTTAGATAGTAATGTAGCTTAGTTTTTTTTATCAAGGTCCATGCATACGTTACATTTTAGCCTTTGACCTTATTTTGTTTATGTAGCTGGCACTCGTGATAACATTTGCACAACATATATGTGGAGTACTCAGCTATCCACACCTGGTTACCGCTTTGTAATGTATTGAATATAACCGTTTGCTCCCCAGTGTTGGGCTTTGTATTGCATATTTGGCTTGGGTGTGTGAAACTATGCTCCTATTCTAAACTCGTGTGTGTATTTTCGCTGCATACTCGACCACATCCCTCTAAAGGCTTGGTGTGCTGTGAGCAACCAAGATGAGTGTGACACACGTGGGAAATTAGGTGAAAGTCGTGACACGGTTGTACACAGCTAGGCCACATGGTTAGCACCCTTAGTAGGCGACCCATGCCAGTTAGTATCAGAGCTCAAGCAGTCCTTCAGCGCATAGTGAGTGGTCGTCACTATGCTTAAGAAGACGGATCGGTTGGAGAACATTGAGAGTTCTCTTTGGTGAGGCACAAGGGCCTGGGAGCCTAGCTGACCGAGTGGATCACACGGAAATAGATGTTGCCATTATCAGTAGAGACATCGAAATGGCCAACGCGAAGGTGACACGTCAGGATAAGGAGATCGCTGAGCTGTGGGAAACTTTGGCATCTTGTGAGTTGGACGTTGCTGAGTTGATGGGCATTATCAAGCAGCTTGGCAGAGACATGTGCATTCTCATGTAGGCTGTGGCTAACTTGTCCCAATGTGGGGGCTGTGGCTGTGGTGTTCGTGTTGTGCATAAATGAAAAGTTCCTGAACCTAAGAAATATGCTGGGGCACGTGATGCGAGAGAGTTTGATCACTTCTTGTACTAGTTGGATCAATACTTTAAGGTGACCAGAATGGATTTGGAAGCTGAGAAAGTCATTGTCGCAACGATGTACTTGGAGGGCTCTACTATGGTGTGGTGGCAATCCTAAGATTCAGAGATAAAGGCAGGATGCCCACCAACATGAGGCAACAGTTCATGCCCACCAACATGAAGGAATATGCATTGTTGAGAATAAGAACCTTGGTGCAGACTGGCAGTATTATGGGGTATGTGTCGGCATTCTATGCTTGTATGCTAGACTTGCCTGACCATCTGGAGGAATATAAACTTCATGACTTCAGCCAGGGATTGAAGCTGTATGCTAGGCTTGAGTTAGGGAGAGCTTATTGCACTGAATATAATTCAACGGTAGCGTTCGTCGAAAGTATGAATGACTGTAATAGCGGAGGATCGCAAAGGGTTGATAGGGAGGTGGACGATTTCACGGTGGCTAAGGTGGGTAATGGTGCGGGTGCAAGTTATCCCAAGGTAGGGGTTAACTTTAGACCCAGTCCAAGCAGGGGAGGTAGCTACAGGCCCTATTCGGGTGTCGGAAGGAATGAGGTACGCCTTAGTGTAAGTGCGAGGAGTTTCAGTGGGTCTAAACCAAGGTGGGATGGACAAATTGGGAAGGCGTGACTGGTGTGCAAAATGTACAAATAGAATCATACCCTTGTTGATTATTCAACGGAGCAGAGGATCACTGCTATGTTACTCAAGGACTTGAGACAAATCAGGGAGGCACTGAGCGAGGTAGTTCAGGAGCAGCTGAATGAGGAGTCTGGGCCCGAAGAGGAGGAGCCATGCTCCATGGAGGCATTTAATCTGCAGTGTAATTCCATGGTGGGATCAAGAGAACCAAGGAGGTTGAATTCGTTAATGGAGTTTGAGATCGACCAGGTGGCTGCTGCACTGCGATCAAAGAGAGCTATAAATTGGTCAAGCAAAGCGGGGAAGGCCGCACCTAACTTTACAAACGTGAGATTGTTTGTGTCAAACCAATGCGTCAAACCGACATAGCATTGATGTACATGGATGTGTGCATGAATGGAAAACCCATCCGAGCGATGGTCGACACTGGAGCTAGCCATGTGTATGTCTCCGAAAAAGAGGCATCAAGATTCGGGCTCAAGTCAGAGAAAGTTATGGGCAGGATGAAGGCTGTTAACAGTGAAGCCCAACGAGTGCTGGATATTCCGAGGCCACGCTCGGTCAAGTTTGGCACCATAGGTACCACAGTGGATTTCTATGTCGTTAAATTGACGACTTCGCTTTAGTCCTCGGCATGGAATTTCTGAGAGATGCACCGATTTTCATATACCCATATAGCAACCACCTTTACGTCTTAGGAACTAATCCATGCACAGTTAAAGTGCTGTGAAGAGCTCACCCGGGGGTAAAATCTTGGATTTGCAGTTCGTCATTTGCAGACGACAAGATGAGGACCGTGGTTCAGCGGATCCTGGTGCGGAGAAAGGAAATGAAGGGTCCAAACCAGCAATGGGTTTGCTCGATGGATCCGAGGAGCTTTGTGAAGTAAGTCTGAAAACTGATCATGTTGTGGATCGCTCCTCAGCTGTAAAGGATGAAGATTTGTTAAGCAAGGAGGGTAGGAAGAATTTGTCGGTTGCCAGGAAGATCTGGATTCCAAAGATATATCTTCCGGCTGGCGTGCCCCAACAAACTTCCCATATCGAGTTGTTTAAACAAGCTAAACCTTTTAAAACTCAACGGGGAAAGACGAGTTATCAATCACATCAGTAACCCCTTGTTGTTCCACAAGGAAGGAGGCAGAAACGTGAATGGATGATGATGCGTATCAGACAACATCCAGAGTTGGACATTCCTTCGGTTATTGATCAAGGAGTGGGTGCTATAAAATCAAGCCAGCTCAAACCGGAACTGAAGAGAAGCCGAGGACCACGGCTTAATTAGAGTACACCAGTGCCAGCAATTGAATCAACCCCTTTCTTAAGGCATAAGTGTACAAGAAAAATGTAGGTAGCGAAGCACCTTGGAGAATTAATGGCTCTGATGACATTCGCTGAATTGAGTGGGGAAGAATGTTACGGGGTGGGGCTCAAGACCCGACCTCAACACAACCCTATGCCCGCATGTACACCCAAATGGTGTTGCGGTCCTGTGCCGCTCAACACGTGCCTATAAATTGGTCTCCCTTGGTCGCGCTGCACACGCCTCTAGGTCATCTAATGCCGATCGCCTAACCGCTCACAACCCATGATGTCCCATTCTGCGCCCGCAACGCGCTGTGCACAATGCCTGAGTTGTCTGTACCCAACACCCGTGCGCGCAGTGCCCAAATGCTCGCCAGGCCAGCACCCTAAGTGTTAAGTCAAGGCCCGAGAAGACATGTCCCAAGCTTCTTATCCCAGAAGTCTTCTCTTTTTCTTGTAAATAGCTTAACTAGTAGTGTAGCTTAGTTGTTTTTTTTATCAAGGTCCAATACTACGTGCAATTTTAGCCTTTGGCCTTATTTTGTCTATGTAGCTGGCACTCATGATAACGCTTGCACAACATATATGTGGAGTACTGAGCTACCCACACCCGGTTACAATTTTGCAATATATTGAATACATGCATTTTCTCCCCGTTTTAGCCTTTGTATTGCATCTTTGGCTTGTGTGTTTGAAGCCATGCTCTTATTATAAACTCATGTGTTTATTTCCGCTGCATACTCGACCACGTCCCTCTAAAGACTTGGTGTGCTGCGAGCAACAAAGCTAAGTGCGACACACGTGGGCAATTAGGCGGTAGTCGTGACACGGTTGTACACGGCTAGGCTACACGGTTATCACCCTTACCGGGCAACCTGTGACACGCTAGCCGACACAGTTTGTGCTAGACACAGCCGGCATAGTTGTGCTTGGCAGCATGGCACGGGCAAGCCCCAAGCCGGACCGATTGTGCTAGGCAGCACGAGCCGTGCTAGCCCCAGCCGGCATGACCATGCCTGGCAGCATGGACCGTGTTAGCCCTAGTAGGTATGACCGTGCCCGACGACACTGCCCTCACCGATTTTTGCTTCTAGGGTTTATGGCCTCATTTTGGGCCTTTTTAAAGGCCCAATTCTCTTCTATATAGAGGAGCCTTTAGTCTTCTACGGTGGAATTAATTAGGCATAATGTAGATCTTATTTTACCCTAGTAGGTAGGAGGATGAGGATAATTCTGTTTCTAGAGTTCTTCTTCTCTTTTCTTTTCTTTTCTTTTTCACTTAGTTATAAAATCAATGAAATTTAATCTAATGAATGCCATGGATTTATTAGTCGAGTATTTTATTTAACTTGGGGTTTGTATATATATTCATGATTTAGTGCTTGTTTTGGGAGATTCTATAGATCTACCTTTCCTATTTTTCTCATGCTTATTATATCGACTTGTTCTTCATATTCTTGTTAATTGAATGATTGTCACACTAAGATTGTCACATACCGTAGTCTACTTTCATGTTGGCGCATCTATTGATATCTCCCGGGGAAGAGAAACCTAGATGTGATAAGGGGTAGCAGGGTTTGCGACCGTATAGATAGGTGCATGTGGGTCACCGAGTTACCATTACGATGGTCGCACACTAGTCTTAGCAGGAAAGTTGGCCCAAAAGGGTTACAGATAAAGATAGCATTGGCAGCAAACTAGGGTACACATATTCGCAACCTTAGAGCCATCGATAAAGTGCTTGCTTCCTTTGCCTCTGTAGGCCTAGGGGTAAAGCATTCGTAGTGTAGTGTTGGGGACGTAATCGCATGGGAGAGAATCAGACTTGCACAATGTGTTGTGCCATTGTTGCACTCCCTTAATTACGAAGGCGGGGCTGATGGAAGAATTACATACGCACCCTACGTGATAGGTACGGGGAAGTGTTGACCATCGACCACACTTTGTGTCATAAGTATTAGGATAGGCTCATATGTCTTGAATGTGATTAAATCGAGGATCATAAAATTCCACCAATCATATTACACATATATTCCCCAAGTAATCTAGAAATAGCTATCAGTAGAACTCTGATTAGTAAAGAGGGAAAAAAGCTCTAGGGAAAAAATGGGGTTTCCCCTCGAACTCATTCTCTTGGCCATATTTTCTACATTAACATCTTTGGTTTTCCCCTCTAATCCATGCTCTTCCGGAAAGGAATCCAACTCCTCGCCAGGTATCTTGTGATGGTTCTGTTGTGGGGTTTTTTTTTATAATTTCTAGATCTGTTCTCGTTCAATCTTCATGGAACCGTCGTGATGATTCATGTCGGAGTGACTCAGTTCTGTTTGGATTTTCGAACAGTCCTAGGAGAACAATTTGTGATGGTCCGCTGGAAACAATTTGGATGTAAGTAATTTTTTTTGATTTTTGCTGGAGGATTAGTTTTTGTGATGAATCAGGTAATTTGCTCTTGGAATTTCTCGTTATTTTTCTTGATCTCTCGATTCTATCTGGGTTTTGGGATTTTTTGAAGATTGGAAATTGAATGGTTATGTTTTCGGATTTGGGTTTAGGATCGCGATTTTCCGGCGAGTGTCAACTTGAGCTGCCGGAAATTGTGTATCAATATGGAATATAGCCACGGGATTTATGGTTTATGAATTCATAGATGCTGGATTTGTTTTTCTCTTGGCCGTTACTTGGGGAAACTCGTTTCTTTTGCTTATCTCAGTCTCGACCGAGTCATTTTTTCAGCTTGTTCAAACTCTGCCCGCCAGGAAATGGATTATTGGGTGCTGATTTTAGGTTCTTGAATTACTGGGTTTTTAGCTATTATTTGTTGATGAGACGCCACTTGCATGTATTTTCAGAGCATTTAACATATCTTTTGTCATATTTTTGTTATAAGATTGCTAGATTTATATAGGTTTAGATGATAAGGGGTTCAGATGATCATTTTCAGTTTTTATAGCTAAATCATTCATTTTGTTACCTATGTTTAGTCTAATGGATTTTTTATCCTTACGAGCATCTATTTTCCATTTTGTGAGCTTCATTTGTAGATGTCTCGTGAGCATTTAGGAGTGGTTTAGTGAAGGTCATTCGAAAGGATGGTAGAAGAAAAAAGGCCACTCACAAAGTGGTAGAAGATAAAATGAAGAAAGGAGAGCAAAGCAAAGAGTGAAGAATGATCTATGTTTTGAAGCATAGTTCTGAGATTTTTCCGAGAAAAATCAGCCTCTAAGGGTGGTACCATTGGATTCCTCTTCTCGATTACTATAAAATCGACTACAAGAACTCCCAAAACGGATCAACGGTTCACCCGGAGGAAGCAAAACAAAACGGGACTTTTTTCCATCGCGATGCGAAATATTGACCTGAGAGCTCACAATTTCCTGATCTGGTCGCGACTCACCACAGAGGCGTCATGGCTCGCGAGAATTGCCCCGGAACTTGCTTTTTACTCCCTTTTTTGTCGTACTATAAATAGTTTTTCACCCCCTTTTTCCCAACTCTCTAAGCCCGATTTGGGGGCTCCAAAACCCTAGTTTTTTTACCATTTTCTTCCATTTCTTCTTCTTTCTTTGTAGATCTTTGTTCTTTGTTATGAGTTTTGATTAACTAGCTTAGTTTTGTATTTGGGAGCAATTGATTGAAACTTCATTGCTAATGTCTTGAGAATCATTTCTATCTATCTATTGCTTTCTCTATTGTGCATTTATTGAGTTTTGAATGTGGATTATTAGTGGCATTAATGTTGTTGGAAGTTTGAATATATGAATTGCTTGTATGATTGCTTTTTAGGGTTGAGAGAAAGTAGCTAATTTTTCCCTCTTTTAATGTGGAATCCAAGAGCATGAATTAGAGCTTCTAAATGATGTTCATGTGTTGATAATTGCTAGATGAATGTGATGATGTTGAACTAATTGTCATGTTTGTTTTAGGTAGCAAATGAGATAAATCTCTGTGAATGTCAATCGTTCTTAACTAATCTTATGTAAATTTATAAATTGGTTAAATACTTAGATAAGGTGTACTATTTATAAGTGTTGTCAAACTTGTTGATTCTCCGTGCTCAATGCCATCAATGGGGTACGTTTAGTCGTGTTTCGACTAAGGGAGTTATTGGTGAGGTTTGACAAGAGATGTCGAATTCACTCTTGCAAACTACTATCTAAGAAGGATAGAAGATTTATCTTCACAACAAGTAGTTAAAGCAATTAATAGATTGGTTCACTCGTTCTTGAAGCTTTTGTTATTTGGTATTCTTGTGTTCTTAATGCTATGTTCTACTTCATTTATGCCATGGGGTATTTGAGAATAGGAAGTGTTTGTATGATTAAAGTGTTAGAGTGTTAGGAAAGTGACAAATTCCTTAGTTCTTTGACATGAAAATCCAAGAACATGGGCCATGGGCTGTTTGAGAATAGGAAGTGTTTGTATGATTAAAGTGTTAGAGTGTTAGGAAAGTGACAAATTCCTTAGTTCTTTGACATGAAAATCCAAGAACATGGACTTAGAACTTCTCGTGCATAATGTGTTGTGATTATTGCTAGATAAGTATGTTAATGTTGATTGTTTTCATATTTATCCTATAGATACAATGAAAGGTTGAATCTTGAATGTGGTTTATTTTAGGTTTAGTTTAATGAATGTTATGTTTGGTTAAATGACTATGTCTTTGATAGAGGGATTGTTGTTATCAAATCTATGGTCTTTCGTGTATAATGTCGTTGATGAAATACCTTTATTGTGTGGTTTTCCTAGAGTGACTATCAATAAGGTTTGCAAATGGTCGTTGTTTGTCTTTGAAAATTACTATTAAGAAGGAATGAATGTTGATCTTCGAATGGGAAGTTTTAGCATTCCACATAGGTAACGAATGTGATAGAATGAGTGAATGATTCAATGATCTATATTAGGTTTGGAAGTGAAAATCAATTGCCCCCAAGGCTTTACCTTTCGTTGTTTTTACCCATTTTTCTTAGTTTGTTTGATGATTAGCATAGTTACTTAACTTTGCTAGTTAGTTTGTCTTTTAATTCCATAACTTAGGAAAACCAACCAACAACTCCCCCCCCCATTTACTTGCTTTTATATATCTATGTATCTACTTCAAGCCTAATATGAACCTTATATGTTTAAACGCTTAAGAAAATCCCTCTTCTTCGTGGACGACCCCAATTTTCCACTATCTACTTAATTATATTTAGTAAGCATAAAGGGATTATAAAATATAACTTTGAGAGTTATGACGACGACCTCCCAAATTTTGGCGCCGCTGTCGGGGGAGATGCGTTTATTTTTAAGTGTTTGGGAATATTTGGTTGCATATTAGCTAGTTGTTTTTATTTTCCACTTCTTGGTGGTTTTTTTTTGTTTGGAGTAGGTATTGCTTGAGTTCTTAGTGAATTTTTATCGAGAATCCTTGCAATATGATTCCGGACTTTTGAAAAAGAGAATTAAAAAAATGGAACTTCTTACCTTGAGGGAACTCATGATGAGAAGAGAGGCTCAACTAGCAAGGTTTTGTAGGATGTGTCATTCCGACCATCCTAGCGAGTCTTGCTAAATGTTGAGAAAGAGCCTATGAGGAGGAAAGAATACTTGGTTTCCAAAACCAAGAGTATTATGAAGAGTGCTACCAAGAGGTAGGGGATGTTGGTTTTCAAGGGCAAGAAACCCAAGAATGGTATCCATACCATAATTCTTAAAACCCGGAATGGAGTGGTAATCCAGATTGGTGGTATGAGAATGAGCCGGAAAACCAAATATGAGCAAAATAGTTGGCCATCACCATCTTATACCATACCCTAAAACCAAGCCCAACAAGGAAGTTCAAGTTTGACACATGAAGAAGTCATGAATGCAATAGCAAACATGAACAACTTTACTAATGAGGAACCGGACACTCGAATCTCCTCTAGTGTTGAGGCTATTGAGGGGCATGCAAGGAGTACATTGGAAGCGTTGTCCCGAATGGAAGCTCGTGATTCCAAACATACACCATCCCAAGTCGAACTCAAGGATTCGGTGAGTGAGGTTCCCATGGGAAATGAGTTTGAGTTCGACGGGGATGAGGAGTTGGTTGTTGATGATGAAAAAAATGGAGGAATAGGTGATTGAGCTACATTCATTAGCATCGTCACCCCTACCCCCACCTAGTGAACCAACTTCACCATTTTCGGAAGTTTTGAGGGAGATAAGAAAGGAGCCAAAAGACCATCCCAAGCCTCATAACCACCCAACTCCTTTTAAACCATCTCCACATCCTCAAAACTTTTCTCTTGAAAGTTTTGTACTCCCACCACTCTATTTTTGGATACTTATGGTGAAGGGGTTCAAACCTTCACCATATGGATAACATTAGGGTCATGCCGACGACCTTAAAAATATGAAGCTTCTCGGGAGGCAACCCGAGTTTCTTAGTTAGTTTAGTATTTTTATTTTCTTGAAAATAAAAATCCTCAATCATGTCCTCAAACCCTTATAAAAAACCACAAGAATACCACAACAATCCACCACAAAAAACCACTACCAAAACCACCATCTAGGAGTACTGCTAGTTGTTGTCTTTTGTGATTGATGATTTGGATTTGCATAGTTGTGACTTTGTAGTGGATGGATCAAAGTTTCATATTGGGCGGAGTTGGAGAACATGGAGGAGAGAAAAATTATTCAGAAGTGAGCATTGCCATCACCGGGAAGGACCTCCAAGGTCCTAGTTGTGAGTATTTTTTTTCTTTCTCCCTTATTTCTTTATCTTGTCCTTTTCATATTGAGGACAATGTGTTTTTCAAGTGTGGGGAGGTATAGAAAAATATATCTCATTGTATTGTCTTGTAGTGTGCATATGCTCCACTTTGATTTCTTTTGTTTTTAAAAAAATTGAAAAATGAAAAATCAATTCTCGCTAAGTTGAAAACCCGACAGGCAACGAATGTGATAGAATGAGTGAATGGTTCAATGATCTACATGAGGTTTGGAAGTGGATATCAATTGCCCCAAGACTTTATCTTTTGTTGTTTTTACTCATTTTTCTTAGTTTGTTTGATGATTAGCATAGTTACTTACTTTGCAAGTTAGTTTGTCTTTTTAATTTCATAACTTAGGAAAATCAACCAACCAAAACCGCCAATTTACTTTCATTTATATATCTACCTATATCTACTTCTAGCCTAATATGAACCTTATATGTTTAAATGCTTAAGAAAATTCCTCTTCTTTGTGGACGACCCCGATTTGCCACTATCTACTTAATTGTATTTAGTAAGCATAAAGGGATTATAAAATATAACTTTGAGAGGTACGGAGATGATCACCCATTTTTTCCCTCCTTGTTTGAAAAATGGATTTAATTTATTCTTAGCATTCATTTGTTTGCGTTTGGGCAGCATAACCACAACGTATCAGGTGACTTCTCTTGATCATTTTTCTCGGCTTCAACATGGTTCCGGTGACTTCTCCCGGCCGTGGTTTTGGAAGATTTTGTTCAGACTTGCTCGATTTTTGTTTCACGATGCAATTTGCGTGTTTTTTTGTTGGGTTTCACACTGCTCATATAGTCCTGATGCAAGCGGGGTATCCGATGCATTTTTCTGGCAACTTTGGAGGTGCGGCGGCAATTTGGACATGAGTTTCCGCCGAGCAAAGGTATTCCAAAAATAGGTCATGCAACTGGGTCATATGCCACATGCAAGAGGAAACGGGGCATAGGCAAAGCTAGGGTTTGATGAATATGGGTTGGCAGCGGCTGGGTCCTCTGACCCGCAAGTTGGAATCCCGGTCTGATGACCCTAAGGTTTTGGATGTTTTGGCCGAATTTCCGAGTTTTGTGCTGAAATGATTTTGGTTTCGGGTTGGCATGCAAGCATAATGATCCCTAGATACTAATCGGGTCTGATGACGGGATGATAAAACATGTTCTTTGGGTTGTTTTCTTTCTGCTTGGGTCAAGAGTAAATACTCTGCTGCTTAGGAGAATTTTGGAGGCTCAGGATCTTCTTTTACACTTTTGTGTACCACTGTGTGTTACACCAGTTAGATTCTGTCACGTGTTTCTCCTAAATTAGCTAAAATTAGATAAAAATCATTAACCTAATTTTAGCTTATTTAGGAGAGACACATGGCAGAATCCTATTGGTGTAACACACAATGATACACAAAAGTGTAACAGAAGATCTTGAGCCAATTTTGGAGGAATTAAATTGGCTTGGAGGGAATATTGCTTCTGAAAATTGGGCAGAAAAGCCTTCTCTATTAGGCTGAATTATTTTTATTAAATTCAAGCCGGGTTTTAGGGGGTTTTCTTGTGCTTTTAGGCTTAGAATATAGTGATTTTTGGACATTATTCTTGGGTTGATTTAGCATTTATCGGAGTATATGCGTCTATCTTACGACTCCGATTCCTTTACCACTAGCTTGGGGAATTTCACGCATAGGAGTTCACCCTATACTTCTTGAGATCTATCGAGTTCCAGCAGTTGGCAGGGCCATTCATTTTTTAGCACACTGATTCATACGCTTGTGTAGCGTTGACCACACTTTAGCACCAACGGGTGATAGATATCACCCATTACTTGGGGATCTTCCAGGAGTGAGGATGGACATTGATGAGCACCACTGATGATGAACATCCCTTAGAATGCCTCGATGTTTGAGGTAGAAGCAGTACCTAGTAGCTTACAGTCCGGGGAGAGTGTCCCCTGGGCCGTAGCTGTGTTTTATTTTGTTTCACTTTGGTTTGTTGCACTTGCTTTGTTCCATATGTTCCCCACTTTTGGAGGATGTGAACATTTTAAAGCAGGCGGCCTACAGGCTTAGGCTCCCGTCTACGGATCCCATTTGGGTTGACGTAATATTATTTACCTATATATTCATATATTCCCCAAGTGTAAGTAACATATAGTTTAATTCTATTGTGTCTTTGCATGATCTGAGTTGTTAGTTAAAAACCCCCAAAAACCTATTTTGCAATATTTAGCTATTCCTAACACACAGACAAATTGACAACCCAGACATAGCTGTGTGTAATTGGCTTTTAGACACTGGACATCTCCGTGGACAAACCCGGTCTTGCCACTATCTACCCTTTAGGTAGCTTAGTAATGGGAACATGAGAAGAATATTAAACACTATCTTTGATCTCTTTGATGCCCGCTTCCTCAGGTTAATTTATTTGACATCTCATGGTTCATTTTTATGACCTCGAGGTGGAGGCGTATCAAAATTTTGGTGTCGTTGCTGGGGATTATAGTCAAAAGGTTAAATTGTTCACTTACATAGCATTTTAGTAGAGTAGTTAGTGTTATTCTTTTGTTTGTTTGTTGTTTTCTAGAATGTGTATTGCTTAAATTCTTGGTGCAAATCGAGAACCCTTGCACTAAACTTCCAAACTTTGTGTGTTTTATCTATTTTTTTATTTTAAAAAAATATTATGTGGATGATATGTGTCAAATGCATGTATTTTCCAAATCATTTAACATCTCTTTTGTCATCTTTTTGTTGGAAGATTGCTAGATTTAGGCCGGTTTACATCATAAGGGGTTAAGATGACCATTTTTTGTTTTCATATCTAAATCCTTCATTCTGTAACCTATTTATAGTCTAATGGATTTTTAGTCCTTACGAGCATTTAGATTCCTTTTTGTAAGCTTAACTTGTAGATTGCTCGTAAGCACTTAGATTGGTTTAGTGAAGGCCATTCGCTAGAATGGTAGGAGATTGAAGGCAATGGGCCACACGTGGAAGATGAAAGTATGTGTTTTGAAGAACAAAGGCCAGCTAACCGACTCAAAGACCAGCCGGTGAAGAAGACCAGGAGCGAGGCCAGTGCCCTTAGCCACACGCCCCCGCGCTGGAGAAGACCTGTGGAGTAAGGCTTAAGCATCAGATCGCGCGGCCGCACGACTAATCCCTCTACTCTATCGTGTGCCCGCAAAGCTCAAGGTGCACCTGTGAGGCTAACTCTAGGCCATTCCTCGAGCCTGCAGCCCAGCACTACAACCTCGTGCCATGCTGCGCCACGGCCCCGTGCCTTGCTCTCGTGCCACAAGCTCGCTAATAACAATTAGCAAGAAGGCCTATCCTCATAGTTATTATTAGTAGATATACTTAAGCTATCTAAATGTTCTTGCTTGTAGGATATAATGGCAGTTGTGTTGGGTCTCTATATGTATTGCTATTCTCGGGGAAGTTTATAACGCTGATCGTCTAGAGTGACCTGAGGGTAAGGGTTTATTGTATGGCACCGATTGCTCACTCTAACTATAACCGAGGAGAGGTTAGAAATGTCTTCACTCGAAAGGTGTTGAAAATTTATCCACAATATGTGGTTAATGCACAAAAATAGGATAATGAGTCGATGATCAAAGGATAAATAAAAATGTAAACCAATTGCACCTAAGCCTCGTCATAGTCTTAGTTATATTATTTGTGCTATTTTTGATCTTATTTACATCTTTCCTTCTACTATTTTTTGTTAATTTAGTAGTTTAAAGTACTCTTAGTGGTTTTCAAAGCCAAAACCCCCCACTTTGTTACCACACAGTTAGATTGGCATCTTTGTGTGCCTTTTAACTACGCTTAATACTTGATAAAACCCCTTTTTTCCTCGTGGACGACCCCGTCTTACCACTTGCTACTATTTAGTAGTTAACCATAATTTGGACATATAAATACTATCTATGAGAGGCACGGTGACGGCCTCCCAAATTTTGGCACTTGGTTTATGGTCGATACTCGTACCAATAGACAAGAACCCTTGCACTACGACCCCAATTTCTTAGGAACATTCTAGAGGGCAAGGAGAGTACACAATTTTGCTAACTAAGTCACCCAATCATCACCTGAAGTAGTTACACCAACTATGGCAGATGATAAAAGAACCTTGGGGGAGCTCATGGCCCCCAACCTAGAAAGCCAACCTCTTTGCATCATATTCCCTCCTCTTCCAGAAAATGTCAGATAATGTCACTTGTGAGCTTATGTCTGGGATGATCCATTGTCTACCAATATTCCATGGGATGAGCGGGGAGGATTCTTATAAGCATTTCTTCGAGTTCCATCTTGTGAGCATTAACATGAAGCCATCCGGAGTTCAGAGGATATGTTCAATCTAAGGGCGTTTCCTTTCTCTTTGAAGGATGCGACTAAATAAGTGTTATACTACCTCCCACTGGGAAGTATAACATCATGGAAGGAGATCAAGAGCATGATTTTGGATAAGCTCTATGCAGAAGCCAAGTCAGCAGAGCTAAAGAAGTAGTTAAGCAACATCTCCCAATATTTGGGTGAATCTTTATACGAATATTGGGAGACGTTCAAGAGGTTGCTATCAGGTTGCTCATACCACCCATATAAAAAAGGAGATCTTGCATACTATATCTTCAATGGTTTGTTCATTGAAGATATCAGGATTATCAATGTCACTTGTATTGGGTCGATTTCCAACAAGAGCCCTAAAGAAGCCATGGCATTGTTTGAAGACATGGCTAATGGAATAAGATAATTTGGGATGAGAGAAAGGGCAAGGGTACAAGAGGCTTCACATCCATAAAACCCCAAGCTTGAGGAGCAAGTTCAAGCTTTAGCTTCAATGATGAAGGAGATGATGAATGGGAGGATGCATCAAGCCAAAGTTTATGGGGTTTGTTAGTTGGATCACCACACCGATGTATGCCCTCAACTCCAAGATAAAGGGTTTGAAGAAGTAAAGACAATGGGATGCCAAGGTGGTCAAGGCCAAGGTTTCCAAGAAAATCAGGGATATCAAGGTGGACAAGGTCTCCAAAGAGAACAAACTCATTAGAAGAAGTATGATCCATACTCCCAAACTTACAACTTTGGGTGGAGAGACCATCCAAACTTTAAGTGGAGAGATGAGCAAGTAATTCAATCAAATCCTCAAGGTGGTTTTCAAGGTAATCAAGGTGGGTTTCAACAAAATCATCAAGAGGCACCCATTACCAAGGAAATCAAGGGTATAATCAGGCACCACAACAAGGATACCCAAAGGATGGGGGATCATCTAACCCCCGAGTGGGGAGATCAAGGTTGGAGCACGAGGAGCTTATGCATGCCATAACCACCATGGTTACAAATTTGGAAGACCGTACCTCGGCTAGATTAAAGAACTTGGAAACTCAAGTTTTCCAAATTGCATTTTCCATGGCCTAATTGGAGGCTAGGGATTCCGAATAACTTACCTCACAACCGGAATTTAACGAAAGGAAAAATGTAAGCTCATTCACCTTAAGGAGTGGGAAAGAAACCAAGGAGCCCAAGCAAGTTTTTAAGGATGGGAAGGAAGTCAAAAAGGAGCTTATGGTGAATGACCAAGAGGTCAATGAGGTGATCACTCAACCACCAAAGAAGAGATAATTTGAAAAACAATCTTCCACCACCACCTTTTCTAGCGGCTTTGCTAAGTAAGAATCGCAAGGAAGAGAAAAATGCCCTTTTGAGGTTTTCCGCAAATGTGAGGTAAAGATTACCCTTTTTATGCTATCGATCAAGTGCCTAGGTTTGCTAAATTCCTTAAAGAGTTATGCACACCTCAAAGAACTAAAGCATTGAAGAATATTGAAAAAATTAAAATTGGTGGACAAGTGTTGGCTCTTTTTCAAAAGAAACTACCTCCTAAATGCAATGATCCAGGCATGTTCACTATCTCTTGTGTCATAGTTGATAAATTTTTTGAAAAGGCAATGATAGACCTAGGAGCCTCTATTAATGTAATTCCCTACTCTCTATACAAGACTCTTAATTTCTGCTAGGAGAAGCTAGGATGAAAAGAGGTATTTACTGGGTGTGGCCAAATGGTGTGAAAAAGGGTAAACTTGAAAAAAAGGCGAGGTTGCTTGCGGATTTTTTGAATACACCCAGCGCCCATTAAGGACACCCAGTTGCGAATTCCCTCTGTACCAAATTCCCTCCCTCCGTACCAAATTCCCTCCCTCCCTACCTCCCACCCCCACTTGAAATGCACAACTTGAAACCAAAGAGGTATCTCTCTCCTCCATTGCAATTTCAACACTCTATTCAATTTGTTGTGCATAACAGTGGTTGTTATCGGACCTTTATTATGGAGGTTGTGGGGAGAGTATATTGTGATTGTGGCACTTTGTCCATTAGATCTTATAGTTGTGCTACTAAGTGTGTTTTTAGTGTTTGTTACTCATCATGATATTCTCTCATTTTCTATCCCTGGCATAAGCTCTAGAATGTTTATTTGAATTGAGGACAATGCAAAATTTAAGTGTGGGGAGGGGAATAAGATGATACATATGATAAGTAGTTAGTTTTGTTGTAGAAATAAGCTCTTTTGAAAGCATTTCTAATGAAAAAAAGAGAATAGAAAACACCCTGCTTTTGAAAACCCGAGAGGGTAACTTAGGCAAAATTTGGGGGCCCATATAGGTTGAAAACCCGAAAGGGAAACATATGCAAAAATGAGAGGCCAAATGGTGTGAAAAAGGTGAGGGTGAGCATTGAAAAAAAGTGAGAAGCTAGGATGAAAACTAGAGAGGGCTCCTAGGCAAAATGCGAGAAAATGAGAGAAATTGAAAAATTTTATCTTCTCTTCATTTGTCTATTTGGTGGCTTCTTTGGTAGAGCAAGCTAGTTTTACACTTGTATTGTATACTGGACATTTGATTGGTATGATGGTTGTTTAGATTATCTTAAACTTTGGGATGTGAGAGAGTAAGATTCTTATGTTTTGGGGGTTAGGGTAGTCTAGGAATATGATGTTGTATGTTTTGGGGAAACTTTTACATGCTACCGTACGCTTAGATAATTTCTTGTTCTTATTTACTACAGGACGAGTAAACGTTTAAGTGCGAGGAGGTTTAATATGTGTCAAATGCATGTATTTTCCAAAGTATTTAACATCTCTTTTGTCATCGTATTGTTGGAAGATTGCTAGATTTAGGAAGGTTTACATCGTAAGGGGTTTAGATGAATGTTTTTGATTTTCATATCTAAATCCTTTATTTTGTAACTTATTTATAGTCTAATGGAATTTTGGTTCTTACGAGCATCTAGATTCCTTTTTGTATGCTTAACTTGTAGATTACTTGTATGCACTTTAGATTGGTTTAGTGAGGGCCATTCGCTAGAATGGTAGAAGATAGAAGGGCACGAGCCACACTTAGTAGAAGAAAGTTCGGGTTTTGAAGAACCAAGGCCTGCCGACCAATGAGAATACCGGCTGGCCGGTGAAGAAGATCGGGCATGCGGCCAGTGCCCTTAGCCACGCACCTGCACGCTAGAGAAGAACCTGTGGAGTAAGGCTTCAGCATCGGATCGCGCGGCCTGTGCGAGGAAGCGCACAGAGGAACTAATCGGGAATAAATTGCACGCGCTAGCGTGTTCCAGCGTGCATCCGCATACCCAAGGTAAACCTTTAAGCGCATCACTCAGGATGGGATCGTGCACCCAGTGCATCGCAATGCGGGCCCACACACACTTTCTCAACTGACACCCAACTCCATCACTTGTTCGCGCGACTCAACACGTGTATGCACAACCCACTCTAGGTCATTCCTCATGCCAACTTCTCAGCACCAAGGCCTCGCGCCAACTTCTCGGCACCAAGGCCTCGCGCCATACTACTCCAGCAGCCCCGTGCCACGGCCTCGCGTTCTCGTGTGCCCATCACGCAGCTTGCGCGTCTGCTGCGGGTTTTGACTTTTGTTTTGACCATTTTGTACTATAAGTACCCCAAACCTTATCTCCTTCTTCTCCATTCACCTAAGCCCAACATGGGGGCCTCCAAATCCTAGGTTTCTTCAACTTTTCTTAGTTCTTGCATATCTTCCATGAATTTTTGTTGATTTGTTATGGGTTTTAATTTCCTAGACTAGATTTCAACTTGAGAGCAATTGGCAAGGATTTCTAATATGAATTTGTGAGATTTGGTTTATCCTATTTTGTGTTTTGATTATCAAGTATGTTTGGTGCTTTCTTTTGTGATTAATGCATGCTTTATATTATAATGATCAACTAGTTGATGATTATGGGTTGATTCTTTGCTAGGTTTTGGTCAAACCTGGAAGACTTTGAATTTTTGTCAATGTGATTATTGTCTGTCAATGCTAGGTTACATATAGGAGTGACAACTAATTATGATTGTTGATTGATGAAATTTCTTAGACTTGGGACAAATTTGAATGGGTTTTACTAATTATCCATGTGGCTTACTAATAACAATTAGCATGAAGACCGATCGTCGTAGTCATTATTAGTAGATATACTTGTGCTATCTTTATGTTTCTCACTTGTAGAAAATTATGGTAGTTTTGTTGGGTCTCCATGTGTATTGCTATTCTTGGGGAAGTCTATAACGTAGATTGGCTTGAGTGATCCAAGATTATTTTGTGGCGTCGATCGCTCACTCTAACTATAACTGAAGAGAGGTGAGAAATGTTTTCACTCGAAAGGTGTTGACAAGATCTTCACAATATGTGGTTAATGTATAAAAATAGGATAATTAGTCGATGATCAAAGGATAAATAGAAATGTAAAACAATTGTGCCAAGACTCGTCATAATCTTAGTTTAGTAATATGTGCTATTTGTGAGCGTATTTACATCGTTCTTTATACTTGGTTGTTAATTTAGTATTTTAAAGTATTCATAGTGTTTTTCAAAGTCAATTTGACCTCCGGTTTTCAACCTTTCGCTATCAAAAAACTAGAAGCATAGCTTTCTTTCCTATTTTGGGGCAAATATCTTGCCACTATGTAACATAATCTAGGATTCAATGTCACTTGGTTACTACAAAGGCCTGGGGAACCTTAATATAATACCCCCCACCCTCGGGTGTTTATTTTAAAAAAAAAATTCAAAGTCAAAATCCCCCACTTTGTTACCACACACTTAGAGTGACATCTTTGTGTGCCTTTTAACTAGGCTTAACACTCGATAAAACCCCCTTTTCCACGTGGACGACCCCTTCTTACCACTAGCTACTATTTAGTAGTTAGCCGTAATTTGAGCTTATAAATACTATCTTTGAGAGGCACGACGACGGCCTCCCAGTGGAAAAGAGAGGCTCAATGACTGCAATTTTGTAGGATATGTCATTGTGACAACCCTACAGAGTCTTGCTCTTGGATGAGCGGATATGAGAGAGAGGTAGGAGTTATTGGTTCCCAAGGCCGATGAGATCTAAATTGGTACCCAAACCATGATTCTCTCAATTCTGGGTTGAGTGGTAACCCGAATTCATGGTATCAATATGCGCCAGGAAACCAACACTTTGGGTTTGATATTTGGCATTCACAACCTTATATTTTTCTGTAAAACCAATCCCTAGGATTGGTTCCCAAATCGGATCATGGAAACCTTTTGCAAGCTATAGCTAATGTGGCCAAGAGTAATGAGTTACTCCAATCACAAATTCTTAGCAACATTAGAGATTTTGGAACTCAACTCTCCTTAAGCATTAAGAGAGTTGAAGGAAATGTGAGTGATTTGAGAGAAGGGTGACCCAACTTGAAACCCAATATTTTAAAAATTAACCATCCCTAGTTGAACTTGACATTTTTGTAGATGAATCCAAAGGGGATAGGGAGTGGTTTTTTGAGAGTGAAGAAGTTGAGGAAGTGGTTATTATACTTAATTCACCATATTACCTATTTTCACCTACCCACATCCGGTTACCATTTTGCAATATGCTGAAAACAAGCGTTTGCTCCCCAGTGTTGGGCTTTGTATTGCAACTTTAGCTTGTGTGGGTGAAGCCATGCTCCTATTCTAAACTCGTGTGTGTATTTCCATTGCATACTCAACCATGCCCCTCTAAAGGCTTGGTGTGCTACGAGCAACTAATCTAAGTGCGACGTAAGTGGGAAATTATGCGGTAGTCGTGACACGGTTATACACAGTTAGGCTGCACAGTTAGCACTCTTAGTGGATGACCCATGATCCCACATTTTTGGAACCCTTATAAGAAACCATAGAGAAGCCCATTGAATATGCTAAGCTCCCAAACCACCTACTTCCTCTAAAGTTAACTCCTCCTCCACTACATCTTCCTATTGGAAGATTCTTACCCCTACCTCTCCATTTTTGGTTGCCTATGGTGATGAGGTACAAACCCACACCATATGAATAACATTAGGGTTGTGCTGATGACATGAAATATACGGAGTTTCTCAGGAGGCAACCCTAGCTTTCAAAAATAAGTTTAGTTATTTTTTCTTTGAAATAAGAAATAAAAAATCCTCATTTTCATCCTCCAATTCTTACCCCAAACCATTAGATACTACTACACTCCACCACCAAAACCACCACCAAAACCACCACCAAATACACAACCTAAGACCGCACACTAGTTGTATCTTTGTGTGGATGTTTATTGATACTTGGTTTGTGTGTATTTGTAGGGGCTTGATTTGAATTGCATCTTGGGGTAAATTTGGGGATATAAAGGTGAGAACAATGCATTGGGAAGTTATGATCGCCTGTCATTTTGTTTACCTCCCTCTTTTTTCATGTCATGTTTCTTATTTGAGGAATAAGTGTGTTGCAAGTGTGGGGGAGGATAAGATGTCCAATTGCATTGTATTGTAGATATTCTGTATTTTTGGTGTGTTTTCCTATTTTTAATTTTTTGGTTGGGAGCACTATTATACTTGGTGTGCATGTTTGTTTTGTAGGAAGCATGTGGTTTTTGGAGGGAATCGAACAAACCGGGATCCCAACTCATGGACCATGTAGATGTACATGGTTCGTGATGCTCAAAATGATGGATAAGGAGTAGAACCAAACCCAAAATTCATGGGGCGTGCAGACCTACATGACCCGTGAAGCTCACTCACCCTCCTACATCCACCATATCTTCCCTACCACCCCCAAAAATACCCCTCGAACCCATTTATCCTCAAAAACATTGAAACACAGAACTTGAAACCTATGAGGTAACTCTTCATTGTGATTCATCTCTATTCGATTTGTTGTGCATTAGAGTGGTTAGATTGAAATTTATTGATTAGAGGTTAGAGTTAGTATATTGGGGTGATGGTAGTTTGCTCATTAAATTCCATGATTGTGCCCCTAAGGGTAGATTTTATTTTTCATTTTTCATTGTGAGTGCTCTCCTATTTCCTTCTCTTTACATATGTTCTATGATTGTGTATATGAATTGAGGACAATGAAAACTTTAAGTGTGGGGGAGGGGATTAGATAACACTTATGATTATTAGACCTAGCTGGGCCTAGGTTTTTGCCTAGGTTTTTCATCCTAGCTGGGCTAATAGCCCTTTTGAAGAGAATTTTGCAAAAAATATTAAAAAATGGAAAAATATGTATACCCGGCTAAGTCGAAAACCCAAAAGGGCGACTTAGGCAAAAATGGGAAAAGCCCAGCTAGGTTGAAAAACCTAGGCAAAAATGAGAGACCATGGTGTGGAAAAAAGGTGAGAAGTGAGCTCAACTTGTGTGAATGCTAGGATGAAGACCCAAAAGGGCTCCTAGGAAAAATGAGAGAAAATAGAAACTTCAAATTAAACATCTCTTGGATTTTCATTGGTGGCTTTTTCAGCGGAGTAAGTTAGCTTCACACTTACCATATACATCTTACCTTCTATTGGATCAACTTTGGTTGATACGTTACTTTAGCTTTTTCGGGGAGAGTGAGAGTTTTGAGATCTTACATCTTCGGGAGAACTAGGGTAGCTTAGGAATAAGGTTAAATGTATTGGTTAACTAATCCTTGCATGCAACTTTCCTCTTGGATATTTTCTCATTTTAGTTTAGTCGAGGATGAGTAAAGGTTTAAGTGTGGGGGAATTGATCTACACCTAAATGCTCTCGTTAACCAATGTATTTGACACATTTGCCATTATGTTTTTGTTGGTTGATTGCTAGTTTTAGTTATGTTTACATTACAAAGGGTTTAGATGATCATTTTTGGTTTTCTTATCTAAATCTTGAGTTTTGTAAACTTAATTGGATCTAATGGACACTATGTTCTCACGAGTGCCTAGATTCAGTTTTGTGAGCTTATTGGTAGGTTGCTCATGAGCACTTAGGCGTAGTTTGTAGAAGGTCATACACAAGAGTGGTATTAGATGGTAGAAGCCCATCCACAAGGGTGGTATAAGACTAAAGCCCATGAGTCAAAATGTGGTAGAAGATAGAAGGGTCGAACAAGGAAGACAAAGAAGCGAAGGAATTTAGATCCGAGATTTGTACAGAGTTTTATGAATGACCTGAGAAGAATTAACATCCGGGAGTGGCACGGTTGGATTTTTCATCTCGATCACTATAAAATTGACTATAATAATGCTCAAATCGGATCACCCATTCATCCATAGCAGTGCAAACAAGTTGAAGAAAAAACCCAAGTGATCTGCACCATTATGCATGAGTTAGCTAATGCATTCTACACATTTGTTATTATTTTTTGTTTTGTTGATTGCTAGTCTTAGTTATATTTATGCAACAGAGGGTTTAGATAACCATTGTTGGTTTTCTTATCTAACTCCTGAGTTGTGTAGACTTAATTGGAACTATTGGATACTTGGTATTCAAGAGTACCTAGATTTTCCTTTGTGATCTTACTAGTAGGTTGCTCGTGAGTATTTTGTTGTCATTTTTTAGAAGGCCACTCACAAGAGTTGTAGTAGATGTTAGAAGGTCATTTGCAAGGGCAGTAGTAGACAACAAGTTCACAAGCTAAAGCATGGTAGTAGATTGAAAGAAGCCGGAAAATGAGTGGAGTCAAAGTTCAAGTTCTCAAGATGAAGGACGATCGCATCAGCCAACATGGTCCATGCCAGCCGATACGGATGTTCCAAATGCCACTTGACACAAGGTGTCCAGTATAGTATGGCCTATGCTAGCACCACTTGGCACGAGGCACCCTGTGCAGCAAGACCCGTGCTAGCGCCCCTTGGCACGAGGCCATCATCAAGCACATCTTGTGCCAGCAGCTCTTGGCAAGAGGCCCTCAACCAGCACGGCCCATGCAAGCCTCCTTTGGTACAATCCGTTGGTCTCAACACGACACTTGTCACCCAAAATTCCAAATTGGCTAAGTATGGATGTGGGTAATTTCCCTTAAAACAACCAGTGTCATTTCAACTCATAATTCAAAAATCAGCCGACATCTTGTGATGTTCTACATGGTCGAGCCATTATTTCACTCAAAAATTGACTCCCACCTGATGCCTCTCAAAGATCCACATGGCCCATGTCGTTCAGCTGGTCGAGACACTTCTCTTAGCCAATGCCCTGCACCCAACGATATAGGCACGCACCATCAGAAAGCGAAGAACTGAGCCCTAGCTGATGGTCCGTGTCAGCTGGCACGGCCTATGCCAAGGTTGACCAGAACGATCGTGCCAACCCGCATGGCCAATGCTAGAGCCAGCCAGCACGGCCGTGCCAAGCAGCACAGCCCGTACTAGCAGCGTCCAGCATTATTGCGCCACATGAGACTGCCTGTGCCATTTGCCCCTGCTAGGGGTTTTAATCTCTTTTAGGAATTTTTCAAGGCCCATTTCCCTGCTACTATAAATATAGGCCTATTTCTACTAGGGTTTATGTTTGGAACATTATTCTAATCTTAGAGAGCATTTTAGAGAGAGAAATGTACTAACCCTTCTCTCTAGTTCTATTTATTTTTTTCTTGATTTTTCCCGAGGGATTTGAATTCAATGAAATACTTGGGTTCAATGCTTAGGGATTAGTTAATTTACTTGAGGTTAGTATTTTTATTCATAATTTGATGATGGCTTTTCAAGATTTTTAGATTCTCATATCTTTATGTCTTATGAAAATTTGTGCTTGATTTATGCTTTTATTCTTGTGGGATTTATTCTATGCCATGTGTTATGATGCATCCATACATCCATGATAGTGTAATATCATGCTAGACTTCATAGCTATCTTGGGAGTGTTAGATTATGGTGTAGGTTTGAGAACACCAATGAGATGAGTGCATTCATGTTAATTACCTCAAGAGTTTCTTCCAATTGGTTAAACCATAATTCTAACTGGCTAGTTGTGTGAAGAATCACATGTTGGGGATGTTAGACTAAGCCTTAACAAGGGGAAACCCTTGGCTTACCCCGATACATCAGCATGATTATTTGTAGCAACTAGACTTGTGTTAACTCTAGAGTCATCATAAGATATCAATTCCTTTGCCTCTCTAGGCCAAGGGATTGCTATCTATTGTGGAGTGCCCATAACTTATTGTCCTCACTTTCATATTTAATAGTTGTGACCTAACGCAAGGCTCTGTTCCTTTAAGCGGGGCCGTGTTAGCATTGGGAGTGACATAACGGGGATGAAATGCGTAGGGATTGGAGCGCATCCCTAATCATATAGGTTGTGAGATATGCATGTATTTCATGGCAAGCACCTTGTGTGACAGGTGAGGGGGAATGTCTGGTTATCTTCACACTATTTTACATAGGCATAAGATATGTTTATATATTTGTATGTGAATGAATCAAGGATTTAAGTCATTCATCGGTCATGTTACACAAATATCCCCCAAGTGCTAGCATTTACAACTTTATTCTCTTGTGATCTCTCATACTTATAATCGTTAGTTAAAACCCCCCAAAATGTGCTTTGCACTATTTAGCTATTCTTACCACACAGACAGATTGACAAATCGGATGTGGCTATGTGTATTTAAATTTTACACATCTAGCATCGATGTGGAAAAATCCGTCCTTGCCACTATATACCCTCTAGGTAGCATAGTAGTAGGAACGAGAGTAGAATATAAATTTTAATTTTTGATCACACATCCTCTGACTTAAGTTAATTTTAGTTGACCTCCCAAGGATCATTTTTATAACCACGGGGGTGGAGGTGGGTCACCAAGTTTAGGAAGGGCGTGGCACTATAGCAGCATAAGGCATTGTAGCAGCACGACCCATGCTAGAGCACCCAGCAGCAGGATCAATCCTAGATCTTGCTGGTGAAAGACCTGTGGAAGGCCTCGAGATTGCATAAATAGTCTTCCTTGCCAGAGGATGGATAAGAGATCGAATTATGCTTCAACAATTCCACCGCACTGTGGTAGCACGGGGATCTGTGGTAGCACAGTGCTTTTGCACGGCCGTATGCCAAAATATTGAAGACCAGGACTTTTGTGAGGCTAAGTATGGACACAGATTGTGCCCTTTTACACGACCTATGTCATTTCATTTCAAAAATTTGAAGACCAGCCTACGGGGTGAAAAAATTGACATGGTCGCACCATCGTTTTGCTTGGAAAATGACTCTGCCAATGGCTCGCAAGAATTTACATGGACTGCGCCATGCAACTGATCAAGAAGTGATTCCACCTGATGGCCTGAGCTAAATGACGGGGGCACAACACTAGAAGGCAAAAGCAGAGTCCCATCCGACAGTCTTGGATGGCCGGTTCTGTCCGTGCAAGACATAGCAGCCATGATCGTGCCACGAAGCACACAACCGTGGCTGACAACACTACCAGTACTGATTTTGGATGCTTTGGTTCTTTTGCCCCAACTTGGGCCTTTTTCAAGGCCCAATTATCTACTTCTATATATAGAAGCCTCTAGTCTTCTATGGTGGAAATAGGAAGGTATAATTTAGATCTTATTTTCTTAGTAGGCAGAAGGAAAAGGAGAATTCTCTCTCTCTAGAGTTTTTCTCTTTTCCATCTCTTTTTTTTTCTATTAGTTCTTATATATATGACATTTAATCTAATAAATGTCATAGATTTATTAGTAGAGTAGTTGATTTAACTTGGGGTTTGTATTTGTATTCATGATTTGGTGCTTGTTTTGGGACATTCTATAGATCTACCTTTCCTATTTTTCTTATGATTATTAGGTTGACTTATTCTTTATATTCTTGTTAATTTCATGATTGTCATACTAAGATTTGCACAATTACTTGTCTACTTTCATGTTTGCACATCTATTGATATCCACTGGAAAAGAGAAACCCAGATGTGATAAGGGGTAGCGGGTAACTTGCCTTCTTCCAGGGTCGTTAAAATCGTAGTTTATAATTAACCCAGTTTGAGGTGGTGTGGTCAAAAAATAGAAATTTATAGTTCTACACCATGTTCCTATTGCTACGCTACCTATAGGGTAGTTAGTGGTAAGCCCTGGGTTGGTCCACATGTATGCTAGGTCTAACCTCACGTGAGTCATCAATCTGTATGAGTGAAAAGAATAGCCAGCAAAGCCAATTTGTGAATGTGGGGGGGGGGTTGTTTTTTCAATCTAACAACTGCAAAACATGAAAAGTAAAAACACAAAAACAACATTCAGCTAAGCACTTGGGGAATCATTGAGCAACTTGGTCAATTTAATGCTTATATCCTCAATTTATTCACATAGAGATCTAGGCAAACCTAATAGAGTGTCCATAATACGTGGTGTGGCCGATGGCATACACTTCCTTGTTCCTATCACGGCGGGTGCTCTCACAACCCTTCATCGATGCCGCCATCATAATTAGGGGAGTACAACAAGGTCCGACCCTTGTTGTAGGTCTTTTTCTCCCCCGTGCCTTTACGTCATGGGCTTCCACCAAAAATGCACTACTTCCCTTGGGTCCTATCAATTAGATGCTTAGCATATTCAATTGGCTTCCCTATGGTTTCCTCTAAGGTTTTAGAAAATGTGGGAGTAGGTTCTATAGGTGGAGGTATGGGTGAAAATAGGTAATATGGAAAATTAAGTATAATTACCCCTTCCTTGACTTCTTCACTCTTAACAAACCATTCCCAATCCCCTTTGGATTCATCTATAAAAATTTCACATTCAAGTAGGGATGATTCATTTTTGGAATATTGGGTTTCTAGTTGGTTCACCCTTTTATTCAAATTAAGCACTTCCCCTTCAACTTTCTCAATACTTGAGAATATTTGAGTTCCCAAATCGCTAATCTCGCTAAGCATTTGTGATTGGAGTAAATCACTACTCGTGATTTCATTAGCTATAGCTTGCAAAATTTCTACACAATCCAATTTTGGAACTGGTGAAATCCGGCTATTTAACCCAAAGTGTTGGTTTTCCGATGCATCTCCATACCATGAATTAAGGTTACCACTAAACCTCGAATATGGAGAGTCATGGTATGGGTAACAATCTTGATCCCATTGGCCCTGGGAACCAATAACTCCTACCCCTCTGTCATATTTGCTCATCAAAGAGAAAGACTCCATAGGGTTGTCAAATTGACATATCCTACTAAATCTTGCTCATTGAGCCTCTATTCACACAAAGTCACTCAACCATGGGAAACACTCCATAGGATGTCCATAATGACACACCCCTACAAAGTGTCATCTGTTGAGTGCTTTCCCACATTTTTTGTTTTTTTTCAATTAAACACAAATAAAGTAAACAAACTAATTTTGTAGTGTAAGAGTCCTCAGTTTGCACCAAGAATTGAAGCAATACCTACTCCGGAAAACAACAAACAAAAAAAAATATAAAAGAAACACTAACTACTCTACTAACACATTATGCCTCAATTGATACCTATACTGATAGCATCCCTAGAAATGGTGCCAAAATTCTGACCTGCCTCCCCCCGGGGTCGTTAGAACCATATCTTAGAATTAACCCGATTAGAAGTGGTGTGGTCAGAAGATATAAATTTATTGTTCTGCACCCTGTTCCTACTGCTACGCTACCTATAGGGTAGTTATCATTATGCCCTGGGTTTATCCACAGAGATACTAGGTCTAATGTATGAACTCAAACACAACCTCGTACGGGTCATTAATCCATACGAGTGAAAGGAATTGCCAGTAAAGCAAACACGCAAATTGGGGGGGGGTTGTTTTTTCAATCTAACAACTACAATACTTGTAAAGTAAAAACATAAATACAATATTAAGCAAAACACTTAGGGAATCATTGAGAAACTTGGTCAATCTAATGCTTCTATCCTCAATTTATTCATATAGAGATCTAGGAAAAGCTAATAGAGTGTTCATATTATGTGGCGTGGCCGATGGCATACACTTCCCCATCCCTGTCAGGGTGGGCGCCCTTGCAACCCTCCATCGGTGCCGCCATCATAAGTAAGGGAGTACAACAGGGTCCAACCATTGTTGTAGGCCTGTTTCTCCCCTGTGCGATTACATTCCAGGCTTCCACGACAAATACACTACTTCCCTTGGGTCCTATCAATTAGGCCCAAGGGTCGTAGGCACCTTATCTATGATACTAGGGTTTCTTGTAACCCTAGCTTGCTACTATTTAGCTATCTCTACTCGTACTCTCCCGGACAACTTGAAGAAGTTATCTAAGATTAAAGTGACCTCGAATCCCCTGTGCATAAACCCAAGCAGATGCATTCTTCTCTACCTATTCAAACAACTAGGTTTCTCTTCCCAAGGGGGCATCGATATGTGCACCATACATTAATATAGCCCAAACTTTATGCTTATATGTGGTGTTTATTCATGAATTTAAAATCAAGAGCAAATCACAATAATATCATGAACATAAAATTATGATGAACTAAAGAATCTTAAAAAGCATGTATATTAAACCGAGTGACAACAATTCATCCCCAAGCTATAAATCTACTCTAAAAAAGATAGATTCATGGAAAATATTCGGTTAGAATCCATTGATCTAAGAAAAAAAAGATGAAAGGAAAAAGAAAATAAAAAGAAAAGGAGAAAGAAGAAGGAGAAGTACTCTGCTCTTCCTTCTCTTTAAACTGGAGAGAAGGAAAATCTACATAATTACTAGCTTGAATTTACTAGAATGCAAAGCCTCCTATATATAGTAGTAGAGAATTGGCCCTAAAGATAGCCCCAAAATTGTCAAAACATATGTCAAAACACTAGTCACCCTTTCCCTCTAGCCGCTGAACCTTTCTCAAATAAACTACTCAAATCCGTGAATCTTCTGGAGTTTTTATTAAGTGCGTTTGATATATGGTAGAGGGAAATCGGAGGAAATTTGAGAATGTTATGGAAATTTTTGATATATTAAGTGCTTGTATTTTGTGAATGTTTCTTTTTAATGGTCTAGGGGGTCCAAATAAAATTCCCCTCCATCTTTGGATGGTTTTAATTTTAAAAAAAGTTATGGCAAATATAGTGAGAAATTGCCGCTTGGGACGGGCTGTTAAGGATGATGCGGCCTGTGGCATGTCCTTGGTGGCGCGGTGTTACGGGGTGGGGCTCAAAACCCAACCACAATGCAACCCCAAGCCCATATCGGTGCCAAAATGATATTGCGGTCCCATGCTGCTCAATGCGTCACTGCAAACTGGTCTCCCTCGACTGAGCCGCACATGCCTCTAGGTCATCTAGTGCTGACTGCCAAATAGCTCACGACCCATGATGTTCCCCCTCTGAGCCCACGACACAATGTGCACAATGCTCGAGCTGTCTATGCCCAACACCCATGCGTACAATGCCTGGTTGCCCGCCAAGCCAGTGCCTTAAGTGCTGCGCCACGTCCCAAGAAGACACGTCCCAAACTCCTTGTCCTAGAAGTCTTCTCTTTTGCATGTAAATACTTGTAATAGCTTAGTTAGTAGTGTAGCTTAGCTATTTTGATCAAGGTCTAGGCCTACGTTCCATTTTAGCCTTTGACCATATTTTGTCTATGTATCTGGCACTTGTTATAACGTTTGCACATCATATATGTGGAGTACTAAGCTACCCACACCCAATTACCTTTTTGCAATATACTGAATTACGAGTGTTTTCCCCCCAGTGTTGGGCTCTGTATTGCATCTTTGACTTGTGTGTATGAAGCTATGCTCTCAATCTAAACTAGTGTATGTATTCCACTGCATATTCGTCCACGTCCCTCTAAAGGCTTGGTGTGCTGCGTGAAACCAAGCTGAGTGTGATGCACGTGGGAATCTAGCCTGTAGTCATCACACGGTTGTACACGGCTAGGCCGCAAGGTTAGCACCCTTAGCGGACGACCCGTGACAAGTTGGTATCAGAGCTCAAGCAATCCTTAAGCACATAGTGAGTGGCTGTCGTTATGTCTAAGAAGATGAATCGGTTGGAGAACATTGAGAGGGTTGTCTTTGGTGAGGCACAAGGGTCTAGGAGCCTAGTTGATTAACTGGATTAGATGGAAGTGGATGTTTCTATTATCACTAAAGATGTTGAAGTGGCCAACTTGAGGGTGGCACGTCAGGATGAGGAGATCGGTGAGCTGAGGGAAGCTTTGGCATCTCGCGAGTCGGATGTTGTCAAGATGAAGGGTATCATCAAGAAGCTTGGCAAAGACGTGAGCATTCTTATGCAGGTTGTGGCCAACTTGTCCTTAGGTGGGGGCGATGGCGGTAGTGTCTGTGTGGTGCCTTAATTGCAAGTTCCCAAACCTTCAAAATACAGTGGGGCACATGATGCGAGAGAGCTTGATAACTTCCTGTACGAGTTGGATCAATACTTTAAGGCAACCAGAACAGATTCAGAAGCTGAGAAAGTCACTATCGTGACTATGTACTTGGAGGGCTCTGCTATGGTGTGGTGGCGATCCCAAGATGCGAAGATAAAGGCAGGACGCCTGTCTATCGACACATGGGACAAACTGAAGCTAGAGGTCAGGCAATAGTTCATGCCCACCAATGTGAAAGAGCATGCATTGTTGAGACTAAGAACCTTGGCGCAGACCGGCAGTATTTTGGGGTATGTGTCGGCCTTCCAGGCGCGTATGCTGTATTTTCCTGACCATCTGGAGGATTATAAAGTCCATGACTTTAGCCAGGGATTGAAGTCGTAGGCTAGGCTCAAGCTAAGGAGAGCTTGCTGCACTGATTATAACTCAGCGGTTGCATTCGTCAAAAGTCTGTAGGACTGTAATGATGGAGGATTGGAAAGAGTTGATAGGGAGGTGGGCGGTTATACTATTTCTAAGGTGGGTAATGGTGTGGGTGCAAGTTCTCCCAAGGTGGGGGGGGGGTAACTTTAGACCCAGTCTGAACAACGGAGGTAGCTACAAGCCTAATTCGAGCATCGGAAGGAATGTGGTAAGCTCCAGTGTTAGTGTGGTGAGTTCAAGTGCGTCCAAACCAAGGTGGAATGGAAGAACCGGGAAGGCGCAACTAGTGTTTGAAACATGCAAAGGGAATCATGCCCTTGTTTATTTTCGAACAAAGCATAGGATCACTGCTATGTTGCTTGAGGAAATGAGACAAATCAGGGAGACACTAAGCGAGGTAGTTCAGGAGCAGTCGGTTGAAGAGTCTGGGCCCAAAGGGGAGGAACCTTGCTCCATGGGGCATTAAATCTACGGTGTAATTCCATGGTGGGATCAATAGAGCCAAGGCGGTTGAATCCATTAACGGAGCTTGAGATCGACCGGGTGGTTGCTGTAGTCCGATCAAAGAGAGCTATGAATTGGTCAAGGAAAGTGGGGAAGGCCACACCCAAACTTTACAAACCTGAGATCATTCATGTCAAACCAATACGTTGGACCCATGGAGCATTGATGTACATGTACGTGTGCATGAATGGAAAACCCATCTGAGCGATGGTCGACACTGAGCTAGCCATGTGTATGTTTTCGAAAAAGAGGCATCAAGATTGGGGCTCAAGTCGGAGAAAGCCGTGGGTAGGGTAAAGGCTGTTAATAGTGAAGCTCAACAGTGCTGGGTATTACGAGGTGATGCTCGGTCATGTTTGGCACAATAGGCACCACCGTGGATTTCCATGTCGTTAAAATGGATAACTTCGGTTTAGTCTTCGACATGAAATTTCTGAGATATGCACGAACTTTCGTAAACCCTTATGGCAATTTCCTTTACATCTTAGGCACCAATCCATGCACTGTTAAAGAAACTATGAAGAGTTCATCAGGGGGTAAAATCTCGGCTTTGCAGATTGTCTTGTGTTTAAGACAAGATGAGGACTGCAGTTCAGTGAATCCCGGTGGGAAGAACAGAAATGAAGGGTCAGGAGGGTCTACACCATCAATTGGTTTGCCCAATGGATTTGAGGAGCTTTGTGAAGCATGTCTAAAGACTGAGCAGGTTGTGGTTCACTCCCCAGCTATAAGGGTCGAAGATATTTTGAACAAGAAGGATATGAAGCATACGTCGGTTACCAAGATGATCTGGATTCAAAAGATATATCTGCCCGCTAGCACGCCCTATCAAACTTCTGATTTCAAGTCGTTCAAGCAAGCTAAACCTTGTAAACCTTGACGGGGAAAGACAAGTCATCATTCACATCATCAACCTCTTGTTGTTCCACAAGGCCAGAAGCAGAAACATGAACGGATGATGATGCGTACCGAACAACATCCAGAGTTGGACATTTCTTTGGATATTGATCAAGGAGTGGGTGCTATAAAATCAGGCCATCTAAAACTGAAACTAAAGAGAAGCTGTGGAACACGGCTACATCAGATTACATAAGCGCTAGCAATTAAATCAACCCATTTCTTAAGGCAGAAGTGTACGAGAAAAATCTGGGTAGCGAAGCACCTTGGAGAATTGATGGCTCCGAGGACATTCGCCAGATTGAGTGGGGGATTATGTTACGGGGTGGGGCTCAATACCCAACCTCAACGCAACCTCATGCCCGCATCGGTGCCAAAATGATGCTGCGGTCCAGTGCCGCTCATTGCGTCACTACGAATTGGTCTCCCTTAGCCATGGCGCACATGCCTCTGGATTATCCAGTGCCGACCGCTGAACCGCTCATGGCCCTTGATGTCCCCCCTCTATGTCGGTAACGTGCTGTACACAATGGCCGAGCTGTCTGTGCCCAACGCCCGTGCGCGCAGCACCAAATTGCCCGCCAGGCCAACGCCCTAAGTGCTGCGCCATGGCCCGAGAAGACACGTCCCAAGCTCCTTGTCCCATAAGTCTTCTCTTTTTCTTGTAAATACTTGTAATAGCTTAGTTAGTAGTAAAGCTTAGCTATTTTGATCAAGGTCCAGGCCCACGTGCTGTTTTAGCCTTTGACCTTATTTTGTCTATATAGCTGGCACTCATGATAATGTTTGCACATCGTATATGTGGAGTATTGAGCTAACCACTCCTTGTTACGTTTTTGCAATATACTGAAGTACAAGCGTTTGCTCCACAGTGTTGGGCTTTGTATTGCATCTTATGCTTGTGTGTTTGAAGCCATGCTCCCAATCTAAACTCGTGTGTGTATTTCCATTTCATACTTTTCCACGTCCCTCTAAAGGCTTGGTGTGCTACGTGTAACCAAGCTGAGTGTGACACACGTGGGAATCTAGGTGGTAGCGTGACACGGTTGTACATGGCTAGACCCTTAGCGGGTGACCCATGACACGCAGGGTGCGAGGTCTGCTGTGTGGCATGGATTTTCACATCAAGTAGGGCGTGATTCTTTTTGCAGATTTTGGATCTTCATGTCGAGCGAGGTGTAAGGCCCAGCGCGGGACGAGTTATTTTCTTGCGCGGGGTGCGTCGTGTGGCACTGGCCGCAGTTAGGAAGGGTGCTCCACTTATAACTTTGGCACGGGCCATGTGATTTTCCACTCCACTCTGAATAGTCTTGGCATCTTGGATTTGGAACGGTGCGGGACATTGAAAATGGGACATCCCACGCCCATACTTAGCCGTTCGGAGTGGGATTAGAGCTTTATAGTGGCGGCCCATGGCATTTGGCGTGGGTTGCGCCTTAGCCTTGCGCGGAACATAGTAGCAAAAATCTTAGGCTCATGTTGTGGCCTCGTACTAATCATTTTGGTGTTGAACAACTCCTTTGGCATGGGCCGTTGATGCTATCCATGAACGGCTTGCCTACCCATTTATGCCTTAGAAGGCTAAACTTGTTTCCTTGGCGACGGATGAACTGTTAGTCTGATTTGAAAGTTTTAGTATTTGGTTTTATAGTGCTCAAGAATAAAAATCCAATGGAATCAGCCTTGAAGGCTTATTCTTCTTGGATCATTCTCAGACTTTAGCACAACCCATCGGACATCGATTCAGCGTTCCTCCCTTGGCTATTTTGAACTTCAATGCTGCCTATCTTCGGCTTCATCCTTCTAATACCAGTATTTGATGTCTGTGGCCTTCATCTTATACCATTCAAGAGGTGAATGGCCTTTTATCTCTTCTACCACTCTTGCAAATGACCTTCAATATCTTCTACCACCATTACGAACGGCCTTCACAGAGAATGTAATAAAAAAGTAACCACGTGTGACCTACTAAAGATGATTACATGAAAGATCAAGGATCCTCTGGATACAAGATGTCCATTAGTAAATTAAGTATACAAAATGCAGGATTTAGACAAGAAAACCAAACATGGCCGTCTAAACCCTTTGTCACGTAAACTCAACTAATACTAGCAATCCACCAAATAAAACTAACTAAAATGTATGCCAAATGCATCGGTTAATACACACATAATGTTGCAGATCAGCAGGGTCTGAGACTGTATGGATGGGTGCATGTGGATAACTGGGTTGCCGTTACGATGACCACACACTTGTCTTAGCAGGCAAGTTGGCTATAAGGATTACAGATAGAGATAGCGTTGGTAGAAAACTAGGGTTAGCATATTCGCAACCTTAGAGCCATTAATAACATGCTTACTTCCATTGCTATTGCACGCTTAAAGGTAGAGCATTCATAGTGTAGTGCCTGGGATGTAATAGAACGGGGGAGAATCAGACCTGCACAATGTGTCGTGCCATTTTTTCACTATGCTACTTATAGAGGTAGGGTCGATGGAAGAATTACATGAGCACCCTACGTGACAGGTTTGGGGAAGTGTTTACCATCGACCACACTTTGTATCATAAGCATTATGATAGGTTCATATGTTTTGAATGTGATTGAATCAATGATCAAAACATTTCATCAGTCATGTTATATAAATATTCCCCAAGTGTGTAGTTAGCTTTTAGAAACCTAGTATCTCAGTGGACAAACCCAGTCTTGCCACTATCTACCATCTAGGAAACTTAGTAGTGGAAACAGAAGCAAAATATAAATCTTTATCTTTGACCTCTTTGACGCCCCTACCTCTTGTTAATTTAGTTGACCTCCTGTGGTTCATTATTACGACCCCGAGGTGGAGGCAGATCGATTGATAAAAAATCACTCCTATTTGGTAGCACGCAAGGTTATATACGGCCTGCACCGCTCAGAAGTAGAAATCAAACAACAATTCAGAAAGTGTTCCCAGCCAGTGGCCTGAAAATATGTGCGCAACTGTGCGCTCAAAAAGGCCAGAGACTCACACCCAGTTGGCAGTATATGCCCTATTGTACGAGTTGTTTAATATTCCAGGGTCCATGCCCACCAGCTGCTAGGGTTTAAGTTCCCTTTTTGGGCCTCTTTCAAGGCCCAATTCCTATTACTATATAAGAAGAACCATGATTACTAGGGTTTTAGTTAGTGAGAGAAGTTTGGATAGTTCTAACTTTAATTATCCTAGTTTTACCTAAGAGTAGGTAGAGAGAGAAATGTTCTAACTTGTCTCTCTTAGTTTAATTCCCCTAGTTTCTCCCAAGGGCATTGAATCCAAGGGAAAGATTGGGTTTAATGCATAGTGACTAGCTTGGGGATTTATATTTGGGTACATGACTTGGTAGTTATTTTGTGAGATTCTAAGATCTTAATATCCTTTAATGCTTATGATTATTGTGTTGATTTGTGCCATACATTGTTGTTAATTGCATGATTGATACACTATATTGCATACACCTTAGCTTACTTTCATGTTGGCGCATTATTGTAACCCCTTGGGAGTGTGGCTTGGGTAATAAGGGGAGATAGAGTCAGTGACCAAGTGAGTGTATGAACGCGGGTCATGAGTTACCGTTTCACTGACCGTATGCTAGTTTTAGTTGTATTGGATCCCAATAGGTTTAGGATAAAGATAGTTTAGTAGCAACTAGGCTTGGCATAATTCGACCTATGTCGTCGCAACCTTAGAGTCACCATAAGGTACCAATTCCTTTGCCTCCATAGGCCTAGGGAGAAGTTATATGCTTCATTATGCATGGGTTAACCAATGTATTCAACAAAATAATTGGTTTTTTTATAAGTTGGATTGCTAGTACTAGTTGAGTTTACGCGACAAGGGGTTTGGACGGATGTGTTTTATTTTATTGTCTAAATCCCCCCCCCCCAATTTTTTAGACTTCATTGGTACTAATAGACACCTTGTATCCACGGGCACCTAGACCTTCCTTGTGATCATCCTTAGTAGGTCGCCCGTGGGTACTTTTTGTTACATTCTATGTAATGGCTATTTGCAAGGATGGTAGAGCATGTTGAAAGCCGCTCGCAAGGATGGTGGTAGAGGTTAAAGGACATTCACATTATAATGGTAGTAGATAAAGGCCACAGACATCAAATTGTGGTAGTAGAAGGATGGAGCCAAAGATAGGCGACATTGAAGTTCAAAACGTCCAAGAAAGAAATGGAGAATGGTGGTATGAGAATTGCACAAATTTTGGGAACGATCAAAGAAGAATCCTTTGATCTTGGTACCATTAAATTTGTCTCCTAAAAAACCATAAAATCAACTACAAGAACTCTCAAAATTGACTAATGGTTCATCCATAGGAAAAGAAAAAAGTTCAGCCGGTAGAAGCATTAATGAGTCAGCGCAGACCGCTCATGGTTGGCACCAAGAAAGGAACCAATGGCCCACACCACACTATACGACCCGCACTAAGTGTTTCTAGCACAAGCCGTGCTAAAACCAGGTGCGAGCCACGCCAATCTCTATGGCCCTAGTGCCCAAGTGCCAATTTTCACTCCAAAATGGCTGAGTATGGGCACAGACCATCCCATTTTAGACGGCCTGCACCGTTAAAAGTGAAAAATGTTGAGATGAGACAGTGGAATGCCAATAATAGAGTGACCAGTGCCAAATGACAAAGACTACAGATCAAAATGCAAAATGACTCTTCTGACTTTGGGCCGTGCCAGACAACGCGGATCGCGCCCGAAATGACCCACGCCAGATGCCACACCTCGCGCTAGGGATGAAGCACGGCCCACGCCAGATCCCGTGTACCGTACCGATATGAGCAATAGGGTTACGCCAGATCTGGTACCCCATGACGTATAACCCGCCTCTACTCGGGGTCGTTAATTGTAGTAAATGAACCCGTGAAGAGGCAGTCCCTTGGTCAAAGGGGAGTCAAAAATAAATTTACATTCTGCACCCAATCTCACTACTACGCTACATAGTGAGCCGGAAAACCAATAATATGAGCAAAATAGTTGGCCATTACCATCTTATACCATACCTCAAAACCAAGCCCAACAAGGAAGTTCAAGTTTGACATGTGAGGAAGTCATGAATGCAATAGAAAACTTGAACTTTACTCGGCTCTCTTCAAGCGTCGAGGCTATTGAGGGGCATGCGAGGATTATATTGGAAGCGTGGCCCGAATGGAAACTCGTGATTCCAAAAATACACCATCCGAAGTCGAACTCAAGGATACGGTAAGTGAGATCCCCATGAGAAATGATTTTGAGATCGACGGGGATGAGGAGTTGGTTGTTGAGAATGAAAAAATGGAGGAAGAGGTGATTGTGCTACATTCTTTAGCATCGTCACCCCTACCCCCACCTAGTGAACTAACTCCACCATTTTTTGAAGTTTTGAGGGAGATAAGAGAGGAGCCAAAAGACAATCCCAAATCTCCTAACCACCCAACTCCTTTTAAACCATCTCCACCACCACAAAATTTTCCTCTTGAAAGTTTTGTACCCCCACCTCTCTATTTTTGGATGCTCATGGTGAAGGAGTTCAAACATTCACCATATGGATAACATTAGGGTCGTGTCGAAAACCTTAAAAATATGAAGCTTCTCGGGAGGCAACCCGAGATTCTAAGTGACATTAGTATTTTTCTTTTCTTGGAAAAAAAATCATCAACCATGTCCTCAAACCCTTACCCAAAACCACAAGAATACCACCACAATTCACCACCAAAAAAGAAAAACCACTACAAAAACCACTATCTAGGAGTACTACTAGTTGTTGTCTTTTGTGAGTGTTGATCAGGATTTGCATAGTTGTGGCTTCGTAGTTGATGCATCGAAGTTTCATACTGGGCGGAGTTGGAGAACATGGACGAGAGAACATTCATTGAGAAGTGAGCATTGCAATCATCGGGAATGGCCTTCAAAGTCCAAGTTGTGAGTATTTTTTTCTTTCTCCCTTATTTCTTTATCTTATCCTTTTCACATTGAGGACAATGTGTGTTTCAAGTGTGGGGAGGTAAAGAGAAATATATCTCAATGTATTGTATCGTAGTGTGCATATGCTCCACTCTGATTTGTATTGTTTGAAAAAAAAATGAAAAAATAACAATTCGCGCTAAGTGGAAAACCTGAGAGGGTAATTTTGGAAAACGTGGGAGGCCCGGATAGGTTGAAAACCCGAAAGGGCGACCTATGGAAAAATGAGAGGCCAAATGGTGAGGAAAAAGGTGAGGGTGAGCATTGAAAAAGAAAAATGTGTGATGCTAGGATGAAAACCCGAGAGAGCTCCTAGGCAAAATGAGAGTAAATGAGAGAAATTGAAAAAATTTATGCCTTTCTTGATTTTTTTATTGAGTGGCTTTTTCGGTGGAGTAAGTTAGCTTGGCATTATATGTATACCTCACTTTTGTTATGGTTTGTTGGTTGTTTAGATTATCTTAGGCTTTGGGATGTGAGAGTGTGAGTGATTCTTATGTCATGGGGATTAGGGTAGTCTAGGAACATGATGTTGGATGTTTTGAGAAAGCTTTTACATGCAAGTTTACACTTTGATCTTTGTTTGTTCTTGTTTACTCGAGGGCGAGTAAGGTTTAAATGTGGGGAGATTTGATAAGACGTCAAATGCATGTATTTTCCAAAGCATTTAACACTCTTTTATAATATTTTTGTTGTAAGATTTCTAGATTTAGGTAGGTTTACATGATAAGGAGTTTAGATGACCATTTTTGGTTTTTATATCTAAATCCTTCATTTTGAAACCTATGTTTAGTCTAGTGAATTTTTGGCTCTTACGAGCATCTAGATTCCTTTTTGTAAGCTTAATTTGTAGATTTCTCGTGAGCACTTAGGAGTGGTATAGTGAAGGCCATTCAAAAGGATGGTAGAAGATGGAAGACCACTCACAAAGTGGTAGAAGATAAAGTGAAGAAAGGAGAGCAAAGCAAAGGGTGAAGAATGATCTATGTTTTCGAGCAGAGTTCTGAGAAATTTCTGAGAAGAATCAGCCTCCAAGAGTGGTACCATTGGATTTCTCTTCTCGAGCACTATAAAATCGACTACAAGAACTACCAAAACGGATCTACGGTTCACCCGGAGGAAGCAAAACAAAATGAGACTTTTTCCGTCGCGAGTTGCGACAAGTGTGTCGCGACTCGCGAAATGTTGAGCTGAGAGCTCACAATTTCCTGATCTAGTCGCAACTCGCGATGGAGGCATTGCGACTCGAGATAATTGCCCTGCATCTTGCTTTTTGCTCCCTTCTTTCTTGTACTATAAATAGCTTTTAACCCCCTTCTTCCCCAACTCTCAAAGCCCAACTTGGGGTCTCCAAAACCCTACTTTTTCACCAGTTTCTTCCATTTCTTCTTCTTTTTTTGTAGATCTTTGTTCTATGTTATGGGTTTTGATTATCTAGCTTAGTTTTGTACTTGGTAGCAATTGATTGAAGCTTCCACACCTGTGTAGTGAGAACCTCTATTTCACTATTTCATGAAGCATTTGTTATTTAGCATTCATGTATTTTAATGTGATGTTTTACTTCATTTATGCTATGGGTTGTTTGAGTATATGAAGTTTTTGTATGATTGATGTGTTAGGGTGTTAGGAAAGTTGCAAATTACTTAGCTCTTTGACATGAGAATCCAAGAACATGGAATTAGAAATTCTTGTTCATAATGTGTTGTGATTCTTGCTAGATAAATATGTTAATATGGATTGTTCTCTTGTTTATCCTATAGATGCAATGAAAGGTTGAATCGTGAATGTGGTTTGTTCTAGGTTTAGCCCAATGAATGCTATGTTTGGTTAAATGGCTATGTCTTTGGTAGAAGGCTTGTTGTTATCAAATCTATGGTCCTTCGTGTATAATGCCGTTGGCGAAATACCATTATGGTGTGGTTTTCCTAGAGTTATTATCAATGAGGTTTGCAAATGGTCATTGTTTGTCTTTGCAAATTACTATTAAGAAGGAATGAATATTGATCTTCGATTGGGAAGTTTTAGCATTCCCCATAGGTAACGAATGTGATAAAATGAGTGAATGGTTCAATGATCTACATTAGGTTTGGAAGTGGATATTAATTGCCCCCAAGGCTTTGTCTTTTGTAGTTTTTACCCTTTTTTCTTAGTTTGTTTGATGATTAGCATAGTTACTCAACTTTGCTAGTTATCTTGTCTTTTAATTTCATAACTTACGAACAAAACCAACCAAACCCCCCTTTTACTTGCTATTATATATCTATATGTATTTACTTCTATCATAATATCACCTCTATGTTTAAATGCTTAATAAAACCCCTCTTCTTCGTGGACGACCCCGATTTGCCACTATCTACTTAATTCATTTAGTAAGCATAAAGGGCTTATAAATTATAACTTTGAGAGGTACGGCGATGACCTCCCAAATTTTGGCACTGCTGCCGGGGGAGATGCGTTTATTTTTAAGTGTTTAGGCATATTTGGTTGCATATTAGCTAGTTGTTTTTATTTTTCACTTCTTTTGGTTGTTTTTGTTCGGAGTAGGTATTGCTTGAGTTCTTGGTGAAATTTTATCAAGAATCCTTGCAATATGATTCCGGACTTTTGAAAAAGAGAACTTTTTTTAAAAAATGGAACGTCTCACCTTGAGAGAACTCATGATGAGAAGAGAGGTTCAACAAGCAAGGTTTTGTAGGATGTGTCATTCCGACCATCCTACCGAGTCTTGCTATATGTTAGGAGAGGAGCACTATGAGGAGGAAAGAACCCTTGGTTTCAAAAACCAATGGTATTATGAAGAGTGCTACCAAGAGGTAGGAGATGTTGGTTTTCAAGGGCAAGAAACCCAAGAATGGTAGCCATACCATAATTCTTACAACCCGGAATGGAGTGGTAATCCGGATTGGTGGTATGAGAATGAGCCAGAAAACCAACAATGTGAGCAAAATAGTTGGCCATCACCATCTTATACCATACCCTAAAACCAAGCCCAACAAGGAAGTTCAAGTTTGACACGTGAGGAAGTCATGAATACAATAGAAAACTTGAACTTTACTAGTGAGGAACCGGCCACTCGGCTCTCCTCTAGTGTTGAGGCTATTAAGGGGCATGCGAGGAGTATATTGGAAGCATTGGCCCAAATGAAAACTCATGATTCCAAAAATACACCATCCCAAGTCGAACTCAAGGATTCGATGAGTGAGGTCCCCATGAGAAATGATTTTGAGTTCGACGGGGATGAGGAGTTGGTTGTTGAGGATGAAAAAATGGAGGAAGAGGTGGTTGTGTTCATTAGCTTCGCCACTCCTACCCCCACCTAGTGAAATAAATCCACAATTTTTGGATGTTTTGAGGGAGATAAGAGAGGAGCCAAAAGACAATCCCAAGGCTCCTAACCACCCAACTCCTTTTAAACCATCTTCACCTCCACAAAACTTTCCTCTTGAAAGTTTTGTACCCCCACCTCTCTATTTTTGGATGCTCATGGTGAATGGGTTCAAACCTTCACTATATGGATAACATTAGGGTCGTGCCGACGACCTTAAAAATACGGAGCTTCTCGGGAGGCAACCCGAGATTCTAATTAAGTTAGATTAGTATTTTCTTTTCTTGGAAAAAAAATTCCTCAACCATGTCCTCAAACCCTTACCCAAAACCACAAGAATACCACCACAATTTACTACCAAAAAAGAAAAACCACAACCAAAACCACCATCTAGGAGTACAACTAGTTATTGTCTTTTGTGAGTGTTGATCGGGATTTGCATAGTTGTGGCTTCGTAGTTGATGGATCGAAGTTTCATATTGGGCGGAGTTGGAGAACATGGACGAGAGAACATTCATTGAGAAGTGAGCATTGCCCTCACCGGGATGGACCTTCAAAGTCCAAGTTGTGAATATTTTTTTCTTTCTCCCGTATTTCTTTATCTTGTTCTTTTCACATTGAGGACAATGTGTGTTTCAAGTGTGGGGAGGTAAAGAGAAATATATCTCAATGTATTGTATTGTAGTGTGAATATGCTCCACTTTGATTTGTATTGTTTAAAAAAATGAAAAAAAATTCCCGCTAAGTTGAAAACTCGTGAGGGCAACTTAGGCAAAAGTATGAGGCCCGGATAGGATGAAAACCTGAAAGGGAGACCTATGCAAAAATGAGAGGCCAATGGTGAGGAAAAAGGTGAGGGTGAGCATTGAAAAAGAGAAATGTGTGATGCTAGGATGAAAACCCGAGAGAGCTCATAGGCAAAATGAGAGAAAATGAGAGAAATTGAAAAAATTTATGCTTCTCTTGATTTGTCTATTGAGTGGTGTTTTTGGTGGAGTAAGTTAGCTTGGCATTATATGTATACCTCACTTTTGTTATGGTTTGTTGGTTGTTTAGATTATCTTAGGCTTTGAGATGTGAGAGTGTGAGTGATTCTTATGTCTTGGTGGTTAGGGTAGTCTAGGAATATGATGTTGGATGTTTTGGGAAAACTTTTACATGCAAGTTTACACTTTGATCTTTGTTTGTTCTTGTTTACTCGAGGACGAGTAAGGTTTAAGTGTGGGGAGATTTGACGAGACGTTAAATGCATGTATTTTCCAAAGCATTTAACACTCTTTTATCATATTTTTGTTTTGTATTGCTAGATTTAGGTTGGTTTACATGATAAGGGGTTTAGATGACCATTTTTTGGTTTTTATATCTAAATCCTTCATTTTGTAACCTCTGTTCAGTCTAGTGGATTTTTGGCTCTTACGAGCATCTAGATTCCCTTTTGTAAGCTTAATTTGTAGATTTCTCGTGAGCACTTAGGAGTGGTTTAGTGAAGGCCATTCGAAAGGATGGTAGAAGATGGAAGACCACTCACAAAGTGGTAGAAGATAAAGTGAAGAAAGGAGAGCAAAGCAATGGGATCTATGTTTTGAAGCAGAGTTCTAAGAATTTTCCGTGAAGAATCAGCCTCCAAGAGTGAAACCATTGGATTATTCTTCTCGAGTACTATAAAATCGACTACAAGAACTCCCAAAACGGATCAACGGTTCACCTGGAGGAAGAAAAATAAAATGGGACTTTTTTCCATCGCGAGTCGCGATGAGTGTGTCGCGACTCGCGAAATGTTGAGCTGAGAGCTCACAATTTCCTGATCCTATTGCGACTCGCAATAATTTCCCTGTAACTTGCTTTTTACTCCCTTTTTTCTTGTACTATAAATAGCTTTTAACCCCTTCTTCCCCAACTCTCAAAGCTCGACTTGGGGGTTCCAAAACCCTAATTTTTCACCATTTTCTTCCATTTCTTCTTCTTTCTTTGTAGATCTTTGTTCTATGTTATGTGTTTTTGATTATCTAGCTTAGTTTTGTACTTGGGAGCAATTGATTGAAGCTTCCACACCTATGTAGTAAGAACCTCTATTTCACTCTTTCTTGAAGCATTTGTTATTTAGTATTCATGTGTTTTAATGTGATGTTTTACTTCATTTATGCTATGGGTTGTTTGAGTAAATGAAGTGTTTAGGGTGTTAGGAAAGTTACAAATTACTTAGCTCTTTGACATGAGAATCCAAGAACATGGAATTAGAACTTCTTGTTCATAATGTGTTGTGATTCTTGCTAGATAAATATGTTAATGTAGATTGTTCTCATGTTTATCCTATAGATGCAATGAAAGGTTGAATCTTGAATGTGGTTTGTTCTAGGTTTAGCCCAATGAATGCTATGTTTGGTTAAATTGCTATGTGTTTGGTAGAAGGCTTGTTGTTATCAAATCTATGGTCCTTCGTGTATAATGCCATTGATGAAATACCTTTATGGTGTGGTTTTCCTAGAGTTATTATCAATGAGGTTTGCAAATAGTCGTTTGTCTTTGCAAATTACTATTAAGAAGGAATGAATGTTGATCTTCGATTGGGAAGTTTTAGCATTCCCCATAGGTAACGAATGTGAAAGAATGAGTGAATGGTTCAATGATCTACATTAGGTTTGGAAGTGGATATTAATTGCCTCCAAGGCTTTGTCTTTTGTAGTTTTTACCCTTTTTTTCTTAACTTGTTTGATGACTAGTATAGTTACTTAACTTTGCTAGTTATCTTTTGTTTTAATTTCATAACTAACAAAACCAACCCAATCCCCCCCTTTTACTTGCTTTTATATATCTATATATATATATATATTTACTTCTAGCATAATATCAACCTCTTATGTTTAAACGCTTAAGAAGATTCCTTTTCTTCGTGGACGACCCCGATTTGCCACTATCTACTTAATTGTATTTAGATAGCATAAAAGGGCTTATAAATTATAACTTTGAGAGGTACGACGACGTTCTCCCGCATACATACAATCCAAAACACATATCCCCACAACACACAATGTCAATAAAGCATATAAACAAGGAGTTCAGTGAATTACCTGGAATTTGAAGCTATCAATTGCTAGATCTTTACAAGAAGAAGAATTGCTAACTTTTGAGAGAAAAACTTCAAATTTCAAGTTTCACCAAGAGTGTGGTGAGTGAGTGTTTCTTGAGAAGGAATAATGTGTCAAATGATAAAAGTAGATGGAAGAATGTACCATGGATTTAAAATTCCAGCGTAGATGATAAGAGAGAGAGGTACAATTAGGGTAAGAGTGGAATTTTAAAATTTGTTATTATGGGACAATAGTACTAATCAATTAATTCCTAGGAATGTAGGAAGTACTATTTGCATAAAAATTCCTAAGGAATTAGGGAGTTTCAAAATTTTTGAACCAAAAATGCATTTTTGAGTTGAATTTCAGAATTTTCAAAAATTTGCATTTTTGGAACAATTTGGCAACGGAAAATTGGTTTTTAGTGCAAAATGTGCTTGGCATGACCCAAGGCCTCGTGCCAAACATTCTGACATGTACCAAACCTCGTGCCAAACTTCTTGGCACGAGGGGATTTGTGCCATCTCCTAGCACAGACCAAGGCTCTTGGCACGGACCGTGTCAGGTTTTGGCACGAGGTTTCCATAAATTTTGACCCCAGTCCTTAGTTTTTTCCTCTTTTTCAAAAAACTATGTCACCCATCAAATCTAATTCCATCCAAACACAATCATGGGTCTCAAACTCAAATTTTCAAATCAAACAAGAGTTTCCTCATTGTAAACAAGAACAAGCAAAATATATCTAATCAATACTCAAAAACATGAAAGCAAAAAAGAAACACCGTATATTTATTGTTGTCCTCAGGAATTATTTCTTTTTCATGCAATCTAGTTGGAAACACCTACACGTGGGTCTCCAAAATTGCCATCGGCGAATTCACCCACGATGACATCATTTAGGAGAGGTCTCCACAATGAGCCATCCTTACCTTCGGACCCTTGTCTGTGATAGGAAATGAATCTCCGTGTCTTGCTAAAACGGAGTCTTTGAATGTCACTTTGGGGTTAGGAGGAGGTCATGGAGGTTTTAAACCCTCGATATTCTTCCTTTCCAGCTGCAAGTTAGTTAGCATGAAAACAAAATCTGGCACAAACATACAAGGTTCCCAAATGGACATCAAATTTAGTCCTAGACATTTTAAGAAAAGGTATCCCCAAAAGTATTGGAGGTACACTTCCATCGTACACTACGTCTAGGACATAAAACTCCGCAGGAAAAACCAATTTGCCAACTCGAACCATCACATCCTTTACTAGTCCACGAGGACCAGCTTGGGAATGATTGGCAAGTTGGATAATCACTCTAGTTTCCCTAAGCTCACCTATTTTTAGGCGTTCATACAGACTATATGGGATTAAATTGATAGATGTGCCTAAATCTATCAGAAGTTTTTAACAAGTTTTCCATCTAAGAGTTAGGGATAGAGAACATTTTGGGGTCGTTGCATTTTTTAGGCAAATTTTTATGGTTCAAAATGGTGACTCCTCCCATTTTCAAATGTCCTAACCTCTTAGTTGGTCTACTTCTTTTCTTTGTGCATGCCATTTTAATAAATTTAGCATATGATAGAACATTTTCAATCAATTCCAAGATGGGGATTGCTACCTTGACCTTTTTGAAGACTTTTTGAATGTTTGCATCATCGGTCACCACCTTTAGCTTTCCCATCTAAAAATTTAGAAATGGAGGTGGGATGGTAACTTGTTCCTAGGGCGGTGGAAACTCCTTGGAAGGTGCCTCCTTGAACACAATCTCATCTTCTTTGAAGTGTGCCTTGGTAGCCTCCAATACTCTATCATTCTATTGCATAACCCTCTTCTCGGACTCACGAACTTCCTTCAGACTTCTCAACTTGAATGCACTCACATTCCTCAGATTGATCTCCAGTTGGGAAGGGAGTTTGTCAGACTCCTTGGCTTCAAGTCGGCTCACTGAGGTGGCAAGTTGTCCAACTTGAACTTCAAGATTTTTGACACTCGGGAAAACTCTATTACCAAGGTCTTCAATCTTACACCTAGTCCTCTCCTCAAAGACTTCATGTTTCTTACCCAATTGACCAATTGCTTCTATAATTTCTTCTCAATCCAATTTTTAGATCGAGGTATGACTGTTAGAATGGCCTTCACCTTGAGGGTATGGTTGAGGTGGGGCTTGTCCACCTCGATATCCTTGAGGTGGGTTATCCTCCCTCCATGAGAAATTTGGATTATCTCAATACCTTGGGTTGAACGAGTTAGCATATGTATCCTTCCTTGCATCTCCATGGTTCCCTTGGAACCCTTGTGGTTGACCCCTTGCAAATTGCGGTCTCTCTCAATTGTTGTACTCAATGGCATTCACCTCTTGCAAATTGTCTATGACTTTGGAACATGCCTTGGTGTTGTGGTTAAAGTTGCACACCCCGCACATTTTGACTTGATGTATTTTTCCTCGCAAGAGCTCCTTCATCATAGAAACAAAAGCTTGGACTTTCTCCTCCAGCTTTCCTGATTGAGCGGGTCCATCCAAGACCCTAACCCTTGACCTTGTACCAAACTGTCGCATACCATTAGCCATTTCTTCAAAGAGAGCCATTGCATCCTAAGGGCTTTTGTTCTCTATCAAACCATTGCAAACAACGTTCACCATTCGCAAATCTTCATTGCATAACCCCTTGAAGAAATAATACACTAGATCTCCCTCCATGAATGAATGGTAGAGGTAACTCGCTAATAATATTTTGAATCGCTCCCAATAATCATACAAGCTCTCGGAAGCCCCTTGGGTGATGTTATACAATTGTTTCTCTAGCCCAATAGATTTAGAAACTAGAAAATTTTTCTCTAAGAACCTACACTTCACATCCATCCAAGAACCTATGCATCCTGGTGCCAAGTAGTAGAGCCAGTTCTTAGCTCCGTCTTGAAGGAAAAATAGGAAAGCTCTCAAATTGTAGTCATCTTCAGAAATTCCTGGTGGCTTCATGTTCATACACACCAAGTGAAACTCCGATGGATGCTTGTTCGAGCCCTTCCATGTCATACTATGAAAAGTGGGAAGATAGTGGATCATTCCACTCTTTAGCTCATAGCTCACTTTCGAAGGTAATAGGGGAAACGTGATGCATAGTGGTTGGGTTCCTAGATTAGGGACCATAAGCTCCCTTAAGGTTTGGTTGTCTTCTACCATTCTTTGTGGTTCTTCTACCGACACTACTTGCCTCAGTTGAAATTTTGCCCTAGTTCTTCATTTCCTTCTCCTCCGACCACCTGTGTTCTCAGTTAGGTAGTGTAAGACGCCTAAATTTGTGGTACGAGTGTGTACCATAAACTAGGGCTAACAATACCCTTCCAAATACAACACTAGCAAACGGATAAAAAGTTAACAAAATAACTAGCACAACAGCTCAACAACGAAATTACCAAAACAAAACAAAAATAAAAGCAACTACTAACTAATCTACTAACAAGTTATGCTAATTAACACTTATGCTATTAGCATCCCCAAAAATGGCGCTGAAATTTGACCCGCTTCCACTCAGGGTCATTAACTGTAGCAAATTAACCCAAGCAGAGAAAGTCTCTTGGTCAAAGGGGAGTTAGAGATAAATTTATATTCTGCACCCTATCTCACTACTACACTACCTAAATTATAGTTAGCGGTAATCCCTGGGTATGTCCTTAAAGATGCTAGGGCCTAAGAATTAATTAAAGGATAACCTCGTACGGGCTGTTACTATGTACGAGTGAAAGGATTAGTTAGTAAATGCAAACAAAGGGGGGGATGATTGGTTTTTCAATTAACAACTATGAAACATAAAAGAAAAAAGAACAATTTATCTATAAAGCTAAACACTTGAGGAGTCACTATGCTACATGGTTAATTTAATGTTTTGATCCTCGATTCATTCACATAGAGAGCTAGACAAATCTAATAGAGTGTTCAGAACACGTGGTGTGGCTGATGGCATACAATTTCCCGTACGTGTCACGTCGGGTGCGCTTGCAACCCTCTATCGACACCACCATCATAATTAGAGGAGTACAACAAGGTCCGACCAATGTTGTAGATATGTTTCCCCCCTGTACGATTACGTCCCAGGCCTCCACCAGGAATGCTCTACATCCCTATCACCTATCAATTAGGTCAAGGGGGTTGTTGGCACCTTATCTATGAAACTGGGGCTTCTTACAACCCTAGCTTTCTACTTTTCTCTATCTCTACCCGTAACCTCTCAGACTATATTACGCAATCAACTAAAACTGGTGTGATGGAAAATAATTCAAAGTATAACTAGGGTCTCTCGTGCAAACACCTACGCTGTCCCCGTACCCCATTACCCATTCAAACATCAATATTTGCACTGACATTAATATAGACTAAAGTGTGTGCTTATATGGATTGTCCTATTCTTTCAATTCAAACATTCAAGAATAAGTCAAACTAATATCTTGAACACAAAATTAGGTTGAACTATAGAATCTCACAAAATAACGATTAAACCATGCACATACAATTATTCCCAAGCTATGGAAACTACTCCACAGATATGGAATTCAAAATATATTTGAATTCCACATTCTAAGATTAAAGAAAAAGAAAAGAAAGAAAAGAAAAGGGAGAGAGTGTTTCTCCCTCTACAAGCTGAACTAAGGATTAATCTACTTCTTTCTATGTCTACCTATATTTTTCACCTAGTTAACTAAGGATATATTTATAGGAGATGGGGATTGGGCCTAACAATAGTCCCAAAATAGGCCAAAACATCTAAAACCCTAGGTTAGCCGTCGTTTGGAGTGATCTGTCGCTGATGATGCAGTCTGCACCATGTACTTATCACGGGCCGCTGGATCTGGCGCGGTCAATGCTAATGCATTTAGAATGGGGGAATCATCTAGCATGGGTCATTCCTCCATGCTGTTGTGGACTGATGGATCGGGCACAACCCATGCCAACACCTTTGGCACGGACTGTAGCCTTTGGCATGGATCATCGTATGGAAGGCTTGTTTTGAGCTTTTGATCGTCCGGGATGTGGCCCTTGGCGTGGACCACCACATGGAGACTTGATTTGCTCAATAACTAGGCATGGGAAATCTAATTCTCCACACCCCGCCGGCTTAGACTTGTAATGGCACAGACCATCATAAATGGGACAGTCTACGCCCAAACTTAGCCAATTTTGATTGAGGATTGGAACTAGTGCGTGTGCCTCATGGTGTTAGGCACGGTCCACACCATAGCTTCTAGTTGAATCATTTTGAACAAACCTTTGTTTCGTTCCGAATCATTTTGCATGGACCAACTCTTCTGGCGTAGACCTTTGGTGCTACCGATGAACAGCCTGTGCCGACCCGTGGTACCTTGGCTGGCTGAACTTCTTTCCTTTGCTACAGATGAACTGTTAGTCTGATTTAAGATTTTTTGCAGTTGATTTAATAGCGCTCGAGAAGACAAATCCAATGGAAGCATCCTTGAAAATTCTTTTCGGATCGTTCTCAGACTTTGTCGCAACTAATTGGACCACGATTCCCCATTTCTTCATTGGACGCTTTGAACTCCATTGCTGCCTATATTTGGGTCCAATCTCCTTCTACCATGCTTTGATGTTTGTATTCTTCATCTACTACCCGTCTATAGGTGAATGGCATTTTATATCTTCTATCGTCCTTGCAAATGGTCTTCAATATCTTCTACCGCTCTTACGAACGGCCTTCACATAGAATGTCACCTTAAAGTACCCATGGACAACCTAAAAAAGATGATCACAAGGAAGATATAGGAGCCCGTGGATACAAGATTTCCATTAGTACTAATTAAGTCTACAAAACAGACAAGAAAACCAAACATGGCTATTTAAAGCCCATGTCACGTAAACTCGAGTAATACTAGCAATCCACCACATAGAAGAAGCTAAAAAATATGCCGAATGCAATGGTTAAGCATTAGAATTGAACCACATAATCGGCTCGAGCCACATCAGCGGCGCGGACCACACCATCTGCAGCGGTCCGAAACAGTGGCGACAGATTAGGGTTTTTACACTATTTTGGCCTATTTTTGTCCTATTTTGGGCCCAATCCCATACTAATTTAAAGATAGCCTTATTCTACTAGGCTTAAAATTCTTGGATCAATTTTTCATTAGCATTTGTCATTTGAAGAGAAACTTAGAGAGATAAACACTCTCTCTTCTCTGTAGGTTCTTTCTTTTTCTTTTTCTCTTTTTATTTTTCTTTAGCCCTAAGATGTGGAATTCAATGAAATTCTTGAATTCCATGTCTAGGGAATGTATATATCTCAGGGATAATTGTAATCATGTGTTGATTAATTCTTTAGTGAGATTATGTGCTTATGATATTACTATGGTTTTTTCTTAAATGTTATAATTGCATGAATGATACACTCCATGCACACACACTCTAGTCCACATTCATGTTGTTGCAAATATTAATACCTCCCGAGGAGAGAAACCTGGATGTGATATAGGTAGCAGGGTCCAAGTTCACATGAGCTTGTGCACGTAGGTCTTTTCTGAGCTTTACTGTTACGACGGAAATACACCTATCCTAGCTTACGGTTTGGTTCTAAGGGTTATGGGTAGAGATAGAAAAAATTAGCAAGCTAGGGTTGTAAGAGGTCCTAGTGTCATAAATAAGGTGCCTGCCTCCCTTTTCCTCGTTTATAGGCCTAGGGAGTAGGGCATCCGTGGTGAAGTGCCTAGGACATAATCTTAAGGGAGAGAAACAAATCTTCAACAATGGTCGGACCTTGTTGTACTCCTCTAATTATGGAGGGCTTCCAATGAAAGATTGCAAGAGCACTCTATGAGATAGGTACGGGGAAGTGCTCACTATCAACAACACCACATGTTATGAGCACTAGATTAGGTTGTTGAAATTTTACATGTGGGTGAATAAAAAATAAAAGCATTTAATCAAACATGTTACACAAATATTCCCCAGGTCTCTAGCTATATAGTTTACTTGCTTTTCACTTTCATGATTAGTAGTAGTTAGTTAGTTGAAAAACCAGCCCCCCATGTTTACCATACTATCTATTCCTAGCACATGGAAGGATTGACAACTCGGACGTGGTTGTTTTTAACTGACTATTAGGCCCTAGTATCTCTGTGGACAAACCCAGAGCTTTCTACTAACTACCCTATCAGTAGCATAGTAGTGAGTATGGTGCAAAAATATGAATTTAAATTTGACATCGTTTGACTCTAACGCTTTCGCTCGGTTTTAACAACCCCAAGTGAAAGTGGGTCTAAATTTTGTGCTGCTGCGGATGCTAATCAGTTTAATTATCAGTTAGCATAACACATTAGTTGAGTAGTTAGTATTGCTTTTGTTTTCTTTTGTCGTTTGTGTTCATCTTTTGGGATAGTTATTTGGTTATCTTTTGATCTATTTTCTAGTGTTGACTTATGTTGGATATTGTTGACCCCTACTTTATGGTATATATTTGTACCACAAACTTAGGATTTTTCCATTAATTGACTGATAACACAGGTAGTCGGAAACTAAGGAAGCGGGGAGCTAGAGTAGAGGTTCAACCTGGACCGGTTGTGTTGGTAGAAGAGCCACAAGAGATGACGGTGAACAAAACATTGAGGGAGCTCATGGCCCCTATTTTGAGAGTTAGATGTTGTGCATCACATCCCCCCCATTACCACTGAATATGAGTTGCGAGCTGTGGAGCGGAAGGATCCATTGTCTTCTCACCTTCCATGGTAAGGCAGAGGAAAACCGAAACAAACAGTTGCCCGAGTTCCAGCTTGTCTATACAAACATGAAGCCTCCGGGTGTTTCGGAGGATGACTATAGTGTTTGGGCATTTCCATTCTCTCTTCATGATGAAGCTATGAATTGTTTGAACTATTTACCTCCCAGATATATAGGTTCCCGGATGGATATGAAGTAGAGATTTTTACAGAAGTACTTTCCAGCATCCAAATCTGCTGAACTAAAGAAGCAGCTATCTAATATCACCAAAGGAGCTACTGAGTCACTCTATGACTATTGAGAGCGTTTCAAGCGGTTGGTAGCAAGCTTTCCATACCATCCTTTCAAGGAGGGAGACCTAGGTTACTACTTTTTTGAAGGGTTGTGTGATGAAGACCTGCAGATGGTGAATGTCGCATGTAATGGATCAATCACCAATAAAAGGCTGAAGGACACGATGGCTCTCTTTGAAAAAATGGCTAATAGAATGCGATAGTTTGACACAAGGTCAAGGGTTAAGGTCTTTGATGAACCCTCCCAATCATCGAAATTGGAGAAGTAAGTCTAAGCTCTTGCTTCTATGATGAAGGAACTCTAGGAGTGAAGGTTTATCAAGTCAAAGTGTACAGGTTGTGCAAGCTTGACCACAACACTGAGACGTGTCTCAAAGTTGTAGAAGATTTGCAAGAGGTGAAGGCTTTGGAGTTCAAAAATAGAGAGAGGCCAAAATTTTCTAGGGGGAAACCACAAGGTTTCTGGAGGAACCAAGGTTTTGCAAGGCTGGATCCATATGAAAACTCATTCAGCCCCAGGTACCAGGACCATCCAAATTTCTTATGGAGGGAGAACAATAAACCTCAAGGATATCGAGGTGGACAAGGTTCACCTCAATTATATCCAAGAAACATGAGGTCTTCGCAGAGAGGACAAGGTGTAAAATTGACGACCTTGGCAATAGGGCCTTTTCAAGTATCAAGAACCTCAAAGTCCATGTCAGGCAAGTCACCACCTCGCTGAGCCAACTTGAGGCCAAAGAGTCTGGAAAACTTCCTTCCCAATAGGAGATCAACCCAAGGAACATGAGTGCACTCAAGTTGATAAGTGGGAAGGAAGTTCATGAGTTCGAGAAGAAGGTGATGCAAGAAGACAATATGGTATTAGAGGCTAACAATGAAAATTTAGATGAGGATGGAATTGTAGTCAAGGAAGCTCCTTTTAAGGATTTTCCACCGTCCGAGGCACAAGGGACTATCCCACCTCCATTACCAAATGCTTTGAGGGGAATTCAAAAGGTGGTGACCAATGATGCAGTCATTCAATGAGTTGTGATTAAGTTTGAGAACAATCCAAGAAGAATTAACAATCAAGGATAGTTTCATTGGATTTGTCTTTTTGAGCACTACAAAATTGAATACTAAAACTATCAAATCGATCTAATGGTTTACCCGTAGCAAAGGAAACTAGTTCTGCCTGTCGAGGCATAAACGGGTTGGTGCGGCCCGTGTGATAAATTTGGGTTTACCCTAATTTGGCTTATTCTGGTCCTATTTTTAGGCCCAATCTCCTACTATTATAAATATATCCTTAGTATACTAGGGTTTCATATCATATCATACCTTATCATTAGTAGTTCATATTTTTAGTTAGGAGAAGAACTCTCCCCTTTTCTTTTCTTTTTTTTTCTTTGATCCTAAGATGTGGAATTCAAATATTTATCTAAATTCCATGAATTGGGAGTAGTTTCTATAGCTTGGGGATAAATTGTAGGAGCAGGGTTTAATCTATTTGTTTTTTGAGATTCTTTAGTTCATCCTAATTTTGTGTTCATGATATTATTATGATTGTTCTTCATTTTTTGAAATGCAAGAATAGTACACCACATATTAGCACACACGTTGGGCTATATTCATGTATGGTGCAAATATCGATCCCCCTGGAGAAGAGAAACCTGGATGTTAGAATAGGTAAGGAAGAACGCATCCATATGGGTGTGTGCATGGGGGATTCGAGAATGCTCTGACTTATTTTCCATTGCACTCATCTTAGCTTACTTCGTAAAGCTCTGCGAGATGTTCAGTGTAGAGATAAAAAAATGGTAGCAAGCTAGGGTTGTAAGATGCCTTAGATAATAGATAAGGTGCCAACAACCCCTGGACCTAGTTTATAGAACCCGGGGGAAGTAGTGCATTCGTGGTGAAATCCCGAGAAGTTATTGTATGGGGGAGAAATAAACCTACTACAATGGTCAAACCTTTTTGTACTTCCGTAATTATAATTCTGGTGTAGATGGGGGGTTGCGAGAGCGCCCGCCATGAAATTCCATAAGCATCAATGCATGGTACAAGGAGATTGAAGCCAAAGATGGGCGGCAACAGAGTTCAAAGGCACCCAGTGCCAACAACCTAACCGATCATGACCCGTGATGTCCCCATCTATGCCCGCGACCCAGTGTGCAAAACAGCCAAGCCATTCATGCCCAACAGCCGTGCGCACAGCACCTGGTCGCTCGCCATACCAGCACACTAAGTGTTGAGTCACGACCTGAGAAGACATGTCCCAAACTCCTTGTCCCAAAAGTCTACTCTTTTGCTAGTAATAGTACTAGCTAGTAGATTAGCTTAGTTTCTTTACTTAATGTCCTAGCCTACGTGCCTTATTTCCTTCGACCTTCTTTTGTCTATGTACCTGGTACTCATGATAACGTTTTTACTGTATATATGTGGAGTACTTAGCTACCCACATCCGGTTACCATTTTGTAATATATTTAAAATGAGCATTCGCTCCCCAATTGTCAGACCTTGTATTGCATTGTTGGCTTGTGTGTGTGAAGCCATACTCCTAATCTAAACTTGTGTGTGTATTTTCGCTGCATACTTGACCACGTCCCTCTAAAGGCTTGGTGTGCTGAAAGAAACCAAGCTGAGTGTGATGCACGTGGGAAATTGGGCACTAGTCCTGACACTCTCACATGGTTAACCCCCTCAGAGGATGACCTGTGACACCATGCCAGATCTCGTGCCCTAAGCCAAGGACACTCTATGGGCCGCACCATCCGTGATGACTCGCGCTGGGTAGGGGTTGAGCTAGGGTTTACCTTAATTTTGCCACCATAAATATATCCTTAGTCTACTAGGTTTCAGATCATATCATACCTTATCATTAGTAATTCATCTTTGTAGTTAGGAGAAGAACACTCTCTTTTTCTTTTCTTTCTTTTGTTTCATCCTAAGATTTGGAATTCAAATCTTTATTTGAATTCCATTACTAGGGAGTAGTTTCTATAGCTTGGGGATAAATTGTAGGCACATGGTCTAATCTATTTGTTTTTTGAGATTCTTTAGTTCATCCTAATTTTGTGTTCATGATATTATGATGATTGTTCTTGATTATTTGAAATTCAAGAATAATACACCACATATAAGCACACACTTTGGGCTATATTCATATATGGTGCAAATATCGATGCCCCATTAGGAATAGAAACCTAGATATTATAATGGGTAAGGGAGAACGCGTCCATGTGGGTGTGTGCATGGGAGATTCAAGAATACTGTGACTTATTTGCCATCGCACCAGTCTTAGCTGACTTCTTAAAGTTGTCCAAGAGGTTCTAGGTAGAGATAGCAAATAGTAGCAAGCTAGGGTTTTAAGATTCCATATATTATAGATAAGGTGGCAACAACCCTTGGGCCTAATTGATAGTACTCGAGGGAAGTAGTGCATTCGTGGTGGAAGCTAGGGACGTAATCGCTCAGGGGAGAAAAAGACCTACAACAACTGTCGGAACTTATTGTACTTCTCTTATTTTGATGGTTGTATTGATAAAGGGGTTGTGAGAGCACCCGCCATGATAGGCTACAAGTATCAATGCATGGTAGAAGGATATTGAAGCCAAAGATAGGCGGCAACGACGTTTAAAGTGGCCAATAAAGAAATGGGGAATTGTGGTCGCATAAGTTGAGCTTAAGTCTAAGAAAGATCTGCAAAGAGTTAGCCTTCAAAGATGGTTTCATTGGATTCTTCTTCTCGAGCACAACAAATTCAACTATAAAAACACTCAAATCGGACTATAAGTTCACCCGTAGACAAAGAAACTAGTTTAGCTGACCGAGGCACAAACGGGTCGTTGCGGGTCATTCATGGATGGCACCAATGACCCTCACCAAGATGACTAGCATGAGGCTGTGGAAAACCCATGCTAGACACCACTAGCCACAAGCAGAAAGTTAAGTCCCACTCCACAAGGCTAAGTATCAGTGTGGGGCATCCTGTTTTTAATGTCTTGCGTCTTTTAATGTCCAAGATGCCAACACCAGCCAGCAGGGTGTGGGAAATCACATGACCCGCACCAAGGTTTCTGAGCATAGAACCCTTCTTGACCACGACCCAAGCCACCGGCCATGGGAGTGGATCAGAAGAACCCATTTCAGCATTTTGATGGCGCACAGCACCAGACGACGAGACCCATGCTAGAGTATCGTCATGACCCATACAAGGCTTTGCGTATCAGGCCATTTGAAGATCCACACTGCACACTAGAACGGGTGGCCCACTCCACATGAAGAGGCACAACTCACGCCAGATCTCCCGCCCCACGCCAAGAACACACCAAGGGCTGCACCATCCATGATAACGTGGGTCGGGCGGCAGCTGAGCTAGGGTTTACCCTAACTTGGCCTATTTTGGGCCTATTTTTAGGCTCAATCTTCTACTACTATAAATATAGCCTTACTCTACTAGGGTTTCAAATCACATCATACCTTATCATTAGTAGTTCATCTTCGTAGTAGTTCAAAGATGTGGAATTCAAATCTTTATTTGAATTTAATGACTCAGGAGTAGTTTCTATAGCTTGGGGATAAATTTTAGGAGCATGGTATAATCTATTCTTTTTTTGAGATTCTTTAGTTCATCCTAATTTTGTGTTCATGATATTATTATGATTGTTCTTGATTATTTGAAATGCAAGAATAGTACACCACATATTAGCACACATTTTGGGCTATATTCATGTATGGTATAAATATCAATGTCCCCTTGGGAAGATAAACCTAGATGTTATAATAGGTAATGGAGAACACATCCACATGGTTATATACACGGAAGATTCAAGAATACTCTAACTTATTTTTGATCGCACCAGTCTTAGCTTATTTCGTAAAGTTTTCCGAGAGGTTTCGGGTAGAGAGAGAAAAATAGTAGCAAGCCGGGGTTATAAGATACCTTAGATCATAGATAAGGTGCCAAAGACCCTTATGCTTAGTTGATAGGACCGAGCGAAGTAGTGCATTTGTGGTGGAAGCCCGCGACGTAATCGCAAGGGGGAGAAATAGACCTACAACAATGGTCGGACATTATTGTTCTTCCCTAGTTACGATTGCGGTGTCGATGGAGGGTTGGAAGAGCACCTGCCATGATAGGCCACGAGCATTAATGCATGGTAGAATGAGATTGAAGCAAAGGATTGGTGAGTGGTCAATGAAGAAATAGGGAATGATGGTCCAATTAGTTGAGCTTAAGTCTGAGAATGATCTGCAAATAATTAGCCTTTAAAGTTGGTTCCATTTGATTTTTCTTCTTGAACACTAAAAAATTGACTATTAAAATTCTCAAATTGGACAAACAGTTCACCCATAGTGAAGGAAACTACTTCAGGCGACCGAGGCACAAACGGGTTGGCATGGGCCGTTCATTGTTGCCACCAACTGCTCGTACCAACAAGACTAGAATGAGGTTGTTGTGCAACCCATGATAGACACCACGGGCCACAAGCACAAAGTTATGTCTCACTCACACGGCTAGGTATGGGGTGTGGGAAGTCCTGCTTTTTATGTCTGACATCGTTCAAGGTCCAAGATGCCAAGATCCGCTAGTGGGGTGTGGGAAATCACACGAACCATGCCAGGTTTCTTAATGGAGCACCCTTCCTGACCATGATTCGAGCCATTGGCCATGGACACGAATCAGAATCACAAATTTCAGCAATCTGATGGCACCCCGAACCAGCCAATGCGGCATGTGCAAAGGATCATCACGACCAATGCAAGGTTTGTATCTCAGGCTATTTGAATATCTACACCACACACGTGAACGGGTGCCCCATGCTATATGAAGAGGCTTGACCCATGCTAGATCTTGTGCTCTGCACCAAGGACTTACTATAGGTAACACCATCTGTGATGGCTCGCGCTGGGAGTAGTTCTAAGATGTGGAATTCAAATCTTTATTTGAATTCAATGTCTAGAGAGTAGTTTCTATAGCTTGATGATAAATTGTAGGAGCATGGTCTAATCTATTTACCTTTTAAGATTCTTTAGATCATCCTAATTTTGTGTTCATGATATTATTATGATTGTTCTTGATTATTTGAAATGCATGGATAGTACACCGCATATAAGCACACCCTTTGAGCTATATTCATGTATGGTGTAATTATCGATGCCCCCTTTGGAAGAGAAACCTGGATGTTAGAATGGGTAAAGGAGAATGCGTGCATGTGGGTGTGTGCACAAGGGATTTAAGAATGTTATAACTTATTTATCATCGCACTAGTCTTAGGTGACTTCGTAAAGTTGTCCGAGAGGTTCTATGTAGAGATAGAAAAATAGTAGCAAGCTAGGGTTAAAAGATACCTTAGATCATAGATTAGGTGCCAACAATCCTTGGGTCTAGTTGATAGGACCCGGGGGAAGTAGTACATTCAAGGTGGAAGTCTGAGACGTAATCACACTGAGGAGAAACACACCTAAAAAATGGCTAGACCTTGTTGTTCTCCCCTAATTATGATGGCGATGTCGATGGAGGGTTGTGAGAGCACTCACCATGATAGGCCCCGAGCATCAATGCATGATAGATGGAGATGAAGCCAAACATAGGCGGCAACAGAGTTCAAAGCAGCCAACAAAGAAACAAGGCGTCGTGGTCCGATGGGTTGAGCTTAAGTATGAGAATTATTAGAGAAGAAATATCCTTCAAGGTTGTTTCCATTGGATTCATCTTCTCGAGCAAAAACAATATGACTACTAAAACTCTCAAATCAGACTAACGGTTCACCCGTAGCAAATGAAATTAGTTCAGTTGGTCAAGGCACAAACAGGTCAGCACGGGACATTCATGGTTGGAACCAATGGCTTGTGCCAAAGGAGCTGCCCCGTGCCAATAATACCAGCATGAGACTGTGGTGCGACCTGCTCCTGATACCACGGGCTGCAAGCACGAAGCTAAGTCCCACTCCACACAGCTAAGTATAGGAGCAGGACAACCTGTTTTTGACATCCCGCACCGTTCCATGTCCAAGATGCCAAGACCAGCTGATGGGGTGTGAAAAATCACACGTCCCACGCCAGGGTTTCTTAGCAAAGCACCCTTCCTAACCAGGACCCGTGCCACCGGCCACAGGCGCGGATAAAAAAATACCAATTTCAGCACTCTGATGGCGTCCTACACCAGATGATGTAGCCCACTCCAGGGGATCTTCATGACTCGTGCTAGGCTTCGCATCACATGCCATTTTAAGGTCCGCGCTACACACCAGAGTGTCTCATGCCATTTGAATGTATTGCACCACATGAAGAGGCATGACCCACGCCAAATCTCACACCCCTCACTAAGGACACGCCCCGTGCCATACCATCCATGACGGCCCATGCCATGTGTCATTTGAGCTAGATTTTACCCTAATTTAGCCTATATTTTCATGTTTTCTTTACTAGATTTTCCTTTCACTCATATGGATTGACAACCCGTACGAGGTACTTAGACGTAGCCTCTCTAGGGATAAACCCATGGCCTATCGCTAACTACCTCAGTGATAGCATAGCATTGAGAACATGGTGTAGAATAAAATTTTTATCTTTCGATCAAGGCCTCTGTCTGGGTTAGTTAGCTACGATTAACAACCCCGGGGAGAGGCAGGTAAAATTTTAGTGTTACTTCTGGGGATGCTATCAGTCTAAGTGTTAATTAGACATAACGTGCTAGTAGGGTAGTTAGTATTATCATTTATTTTTGTTTACTTATGTTGTTAATTCTTTGTTGGAGTTGTTGTAATAGTTATTTTTTAACTTTTGATCCATTTGCTAGTGTGGTATTCGGAAGGGTATTGTTGGCCCCTAGTTTATGGTACACACCCGTACCATTAATCTAGGCATCTTACATAAATCAACTGAGAACACAGGTGGTCAAAGGAGAAGGAGGCAAAGAACTAAGGCACATGTTCAACCAAGGCTGGAAGTGTTAGTAGAAAAACTGCTAGCAATTGCGGAAGACAATTGTACCCTACGGAAGCTCATGTCACCCAACTTGGAGAATCATCCACTATCTATGACCTTCCCGCCATAACCCACCAATGTGAGCTATGAGCTAAAAAGTGGCATGATCCCTTACATGCCTACATTCCATGGATTGACAGGGAATAACCCAAAAAAACATATATCAGAGATCCATTAGCTGTGCATGAACATGAAGCCCTCGGGAGTGTCCGGAGACAATTAAAACCTAAGATCCTTCCCACTTTCCCTTCAAAGTATTGCCAAGGATTGGCTCTACTACTTGACAACGTGTGCATTGGTTATTGGATGGACATTAAGCGGAAGTTCTTAGAGAAGTAGTTTTTGGTGTCCAAGTCGGCCGGGTTGAAGAAGCAATTGTCTAACATTACCCAAGGTGCTACCAAGAGTATGTATCATTATTAAAAATGCTTCAAGAGACTACTAGCTAGTTGCCCCTACCATTCCTTAAAGGAGGGGGATTCTGTGTATTATTTCTTCGAGGGGTTATGTGATGAAGATATGGGGATGGTGAATGATGCTTGCAATGGTTTGATAGCAAACAAGATGCCCAAGGATGCAATGGTCCTATTCAAATAAATGGAAAATGGTATGCAGAAATTTGGCACTAGGTCAAGTGTTAAGGTCTTGGATGAACCCACACACTCACCTAAGTTGGAGGAATAAGTCCAAGTTATTGCTTCCATGATGAAGGAGCTTTTTCAAGGGAAAGTGCATCAAGTCCAAGTGTGTTGGTTTGCAACTTTAGCCACAACTCTGAAGCATGTCCCAAAGTCATAGATGATTTATATGAGGTGAAGGCAATTGACTACAACAATCGTGAGAGACCACAATTTGCTAGGGGATGCAAGGTCGGACCCCTATGCAAAATCATTCAACCTAGGGTATTGAGATCATCCTAACTTCCGATGGAGGGAAGATAACTAACCTCAAGGATATCGGGGTAGACAAGCTCCACCTCAACCATATTTGGGGATGAAATCCTTTCTAAAAATCATGTTTCCCTCTACAAATCATTACGGGATGAGATCTTAGAGGCCATCGGTCAATTGGGGAAGAAACATGAAGTTTTCCTGGAGAGGACAAGGCGTGAGATTGAAGACCTTAGTCATAGAACTTTCTCAAGTATCAAGAATCTTGAAGTTTAAGTTGGGAAACTTGCCACCTTGGTAATCCGAGTTAAAGCCAAGGATTCAGGCAAACTACCTTCCCAACCGGAGATCAATTCAATGAACGTGAGTGCTCTCAAGTTGACAAGTGGGAAGGAAGTTTATGAGACCGAGAAGAAGATGATGTAAGAGGATGATAGGATTGCAGAGGCTAGCAAAGCACACCTTGAAGAGGAGGAGATTGTGGTCTAGGAATCACCCTCCAAGGAACTTTCATCGCTCAAGGCACAAGTCACTATTTCACCTCCACTTCCAAATGCTTTGAGGGGACGACCAATGGTGGTGACCGATGATGCAAAGATTCAAAAAGTCTTCGAAAAGGTTGAGGTAACCATCCCTATCTTGGAATTAATTGAGAATGTGACATCATATAATAAATTTCTTAAATTTGCATTCACAAAGAAAAGACAAAAACCAACTAAGAGGTTAGGACAATTGAAAATGGTAGGAGTCACCATTTTGAATCTGATATGCTTCATTATGCATGCATTAACTAATGCATTTGGCATGATTTTTATTTATTTTTATTTGGTAGATTGTAGTATTAGTTGAGTTTACGTGACAAGGGGTTTAGAAGGCCATGTTTGGTTTTCTTGTCTAAATCCTGCATTTTGTAGACTTAATTTGTACTAATGGATATCTTGTATCCAGGGACTCATTGATCTTCCTTGTTTATATTCTATGTGAAGGCCGTTCGTAAGGGCGGTAGAAGCTACTAAAGATCGTTTGCAAATTCGGTAGTAGATGAAGGCCACGATCATCAATGCGTGGTAGAAGGATATTGAAGCTAAAGATAGGCGGCAACAGAGTTCAAAACGGCCAACGAAGAAATGGGGAATCGTGGTCTGATGATTTGTGCTCAAGTCCGAGAATGGTCAAAGAATAATTAGCCTTCAAAGCTTGTTCCATTGGATATTTCTTCTCAAATACTACAAAATTGACTACTAAAACTCTTAAATTGGGCTAACGGTTCTCTCTTAGAGAAGGAAACTAGTTCAGTCGGCCGAGGCACCAACGGGTCAGTGCAGGCCATGCATGGTTTGGTACCAATGGCCTGCATTAAATGAAATGCCCCATGTCAAGAAGACCACCGCGAGGCTTTGGCGCGACCCACGCAAGAGGCCACTGACCGCCAGACAAAATGAAGAACCCTTCACGCTGCTAAGTATAGGAGCGAGATGTCCCATTTTTTACGTCCCACATCGTTCCAAGCTCAATATATCAAGACCAGCCGAAGGCCAAAGTTCCTAAGCAAGCATCCTTTCTAACCATGACCCGTGCTAACGGCCACAGGCGTGCACAAGACGATGTGGCCCGTGCCAGGGTAAGATACAGCCCGCATAAAGCCTTGCACCCTGCACGATATATGATCGGCACCGCATCCCAGATTTGACACCCCACTCGATATGAAGATCTGCACCACAACCAGACCTCGTGCCCCATGCAACCAAGGACACGCCACGTGCCATCATTCGTGATGGCCCGTGCCAGGCGACGGTTTCTCACCGTTTTGTTCATAACTCTCTCAATTTTCATACAATTTACCTCTACCATATATAGAAATCTTCATCTTTCTGAGCTCTAACCAACGCACTAAATTGAAGATCTCTAAAGTTCACAGATTTAAGCAATTTATTCAAGAAATGTTCAGCGGCTAGAGAAAAAGTAGATTAGGGTTTTGACCTATGTTTGGCCTATTTTGGGCCTATCTTTAGACCCAATTTTCTACTACTATATATAGGACCCTTAGTCTTCTAGTAAACCCTAACTAGTCATAATGTAGATTTCTCCTCTATCTAGTTTAGATAGTACAAAGAGAAGAGCTCTCCCTCTATAGAGTTCTTCTTCTATTCCCTCTCTTCTTGTTTTCTTTTGTTTTATACATTACATTAGATAGATAGATTTCGAGAGTAGTTTGGAGACCCTCTCCTTAAGAGAAACTTTATATTTTTCTTCTCCCTCTATAGAGTTCTTCTTCTATTCCTTCTCTTCTTGTTTTCTTTTGTTTTATACATTACATTAGATAGATATATTTTGAGAGTATTTTGGAGACTCTCTACTTAAGAGAAACTTTATATTTTTCTTCTTTAATTTTCTTCGATCCTAATATGTGAAATTCAAATCTTTATTTGAATTCCATATCAATGGAGTAGTTTCTATAGCTTGGGGATAAATTGTAGTGACTTGGTCTAATATGCATGCCTTTTGAGATTATTTAGTTCATTCTAATTTTTTGTTCGTGATATTATTATTATTTGTTCTTGCGTTTGAATGCATGAATAGTACACCACATATAAAGCACACACTTTGGGCTATATTCATGTATGGTGCAAATATCGATGCCCCCTTGGAAAGAAAAACCTAATTGTTAGAATGGGTAGAGGGGAACGCATCCGCGTGAGTGTGTGCACGGGGGATTCGAGGTCACTCTAATCTACTTACCATCTCACCAGTATTAGCTGACTTTGTAAAGTCGTCCAAGAGGTTACAGGTATAGATAACTAAATAGTAGAAAGCTATAGTTACAAGAAACCCTAGTATCATAGAAAATGTGTCTACGACCCTTGGGCCTAACTGATAGGACCCGAGGGAAGTAGAGCATTTGTGGTGGATTTCTGGGACGTAATCACATAGTAATAAACAGACCTACAACAACAGTCGGACCTTGTTGTAAGATTGCTAGATTTAGGTAGGTTTACATGATAAGGGGTTTAGATAGTCATTTTCTATTTTTATATCTAAATCCTTCATTTTGTAACATATATTTAGTCTAATGGATTTTTGGTCTTTACGAACATCTAGATTCCTTTTTGTTAGCTTAATTTGTAGATTGCTCGTGAGAACTTAGGATTGGTTTAGTGAAGGCCAATCGAAAGAATAGTAGAAGATGGAAGGCAACTCAAAAAGTGGAAGAAGATAAAGTGAAGAAAGGAGAGCAACGCAAAGGGTGAAGAATGATCTATGTTTCGAAGCAGAGTTCTGAGACTTTTCCGAGAGGAATTAGCCTCCAAGGGTGGTACCATTGGATTCCTCTTCTTGAGTACTATAAAATTGACTACAAGAACTCCTCTCACATTTAACTTTGAGAGGTACGGCGATGACCATTATTTACTTAGTTGGGAAAATGTGTTTATTTTTATGTTTTTGGGCATATTTGTGGCATATTAGCTAATTGTTTTTAATTTCCACTCCTTTGTGGTTGTTTTTGTTCGGATTAGGTATTGCTTGAGTTCTTGGTAATTTGTTTTATTGAGAATCCTTGCTATATGATTTTGGACTTTTGAAGAAGAGAAATTATTATTTTTAAGTGGAACGTCTCACCTTGAGGGAACTCATGATGAGAAGAGAGGCTCAACTAGCAAGATTTTTTAGGATGTGTCTTTCCAACCATCCTACCAAGTCTTGCTATATGTTGAGAGACAAGCACCATGAGGAGGAAAGAACCCTTGGTTTCCAAAACCAAGTGTATTATGAAGAGTACTACCAAGAGGTGGAGATGTTGGTTTTCAAGGGCAAGAAACTCAAGAATGGTATCCATATCACAATTCTTACAAGCCGGAATGGAGTGGTAATCTAGATTGGTGGTATGAGAATGAGCCGGAAAACCAACAATATGAGAAAAAAAGTTGGCCATCACCAATTTATACCATACCCCAAAACCAAGCCCAACAAGAAAGTTCAAGTTTGATACGTGAGGAAGTCATGAATGCTATAGAAAACTTGAACGACTTTACAAGTGAGGAACCGGACACTCGGCTATCCTCTAGTGTTGAGACTATTGAGGGGCATGCAAGGAGTATATTGGAATCGTTGGCTGGAATGGAAACTCTTGATTTCAAAAATACACCATTCCAAGTCGAACTCGAGGATTCGGTGAGTGAGGTCACCATGGGAAATGAGTTTGAGTTCGAAGGGGATGAGAAGTTGGTTGTTGAGGATGAAAAAATGGAGGGAGAGGTGATTTTGCTACATTAATTAGCATCGTCACCCCTATCCCCACCTAGTGAACTTACTCCACCATTTTCGAAAGTTTTAGGTAGATAAGAGAGGAGCCAAAGACAATCTTAAGCCTCCTAACCACCAAACTCCTTTTAAACCATCACCACCTCCACCAAACTTTACTCTTGAAAGTTTTGTACCCCCACCTATCTATTTTTGAATGCTCATGGTGAAGGGGTTCGAACCTTCACCATATGGATAACATTAGGGTCGTGCCGATGACCTTAAAAATATGGAGCCTCTCGGGAGGCAACCCAAGCTTCTAAGTTAGATTAGTATTTTTCTTTTCTTGAAAAAAAAATTCCCCAACCATGTCCTAAACCCTTACCCAAAACCATAAGAATACCACCATAATCCACCACCAAAAACCACTACCAAAACTACCATCTAGGAGTACTACTAGTTGTGGTCTTTTGTGTGTGTTGATCGGGATTTTCATAGTTGTCGCTTCGTAGTTTATGGATCGAAGTTTCATATTGGGCGGAGTTAGATAACATGGAGGAGAGAACATTCATTGAGAAATGAGCATTGACAGCACTAGGAAGGACCTTCAAAGTCCAAGTTGTGAGTATTTTTTCTTTCTCCTTTATTTCTTTATCTTATTCTTTTCATATTGAGGACAATGTGTGTTTCAAGTGTGGGGAGGTAAAGAGGAATATATCTATTTTTATTGTATTTTATTGTGCATATTCTCCACTTTGATTTGTTTTGTTTGAAAAAAAATTAAAAAATAAATAAATTCCCACTAAGTTGAAAAACCGAGAGAGTAACTTAGGAAAAAGTGGGAGGCCCGGATTGGCTGAAAACCCAAAAGTGCGACATATGAAAAATTGAGTGGCCAAGTGGTTTGGAAAAAGGTGTGGGTGAGCATTTAAAAAGAAAAATGTGTGAATCTAGGATGAAAACCCAAGAGGGCTCCTGGGTAAAATGAGAGAAAATGAAAAAAATTATGCTTCTCTTGATGTGTCTATTGGGTGGCTTTTTCGGTAGAGTAATTCGCTTGGTATTATATGTATATCACACTTTTGTTATGGTTTGTTGGTTGTTTAGATTATCTTAGGCTTTAGGATGTGAGAGTGTGAGAGATTGTTATGTCTTGGGGGTTAGGGTAGTCTAGGAATATGATGTTGGATATTTTGGGAAAACTTCTACATGCTAGTTTACGCTTTGATCTTTGCTTGTTCTTGTTTACTCGAGGACGAGTAAGTTTAAGTGTGGGGAGATTTGATGAGACGTCAAATGCATGTATTTTCCAAAGCATTTAACATCTCTTTTGTCTTATTTTTGTTGTAATATTGCTGGATTTAGGTAGGTTTACATGATAAGGGGTTTAGATAGTCATTTCGGTTTTTATATCTAAATCATTCATTTTGTAACCTATATTTAGTTTAATGCATTTTTGTCCTTACGAGCATCTAGATTCCTTTTTGTAAGCTTAATTTTTAGATTGCTTGTGAGCACTTAGGTTTTTTTTAATGAAGGCCATGCAAAATGATGGTAGAAGATGGAAGGCCATTCACAAAGTGGTAGAAGATAAAGTGAATAAAAGAGATCGAAGCAAAGGGTGAAGAATGATCTATGTTTTGAAGCTCATTTCTGAGAATTTTACGAGAATAATCAGCCTCCAAAGGTGTTTTTATTGGATTCCTCTTCTTGAGTACTATAAAATTGACTACAAGAACACCTAAAACGGATCAATGGTTCACCCGGAGGAAGCAAAACAAAATGGGACTTTTTTCCTTCGCGACTCGCGAAACGTATGATGCGACTAGCGAAATGTTGACATGAGAGCTCACAATTTTCCTGATCTAGTCGTGACTCGAGATGGAGGCGTCGCGACTCGTGATAATTGTCCTTCAACTTGCTTTTTACTCCCATTTTTCTTGTAGTATAAATAGTTTTTCACCCCCTTCTTCCCCAACTCTCAAAGCGAGACTTGGGGGCTCCAAAACCCTAGTTTTTCACCATTTTCTTCCATTTCTTCTTCTTTCTTTGTAGATCTTTGTTCTATGTCATGTGTTTTGATTATCTAGATTAGTTTTGTACTTGGGAGCAATTGATTGAAGCTTCCATATCTATGTAGTAAGAACCTGTATTTCACTCTTTCTTCAAGCATTTGTTATTCAGCATTCATGTGTTTTAATGTGATGTTTTACTTCATTTTTTCTATGGGTTGTTTCAGTATATGAAGTTTTTGTATGATTGAAGTTTTAGGGTGCTAGGAAAGTTGCAAATTTCTTAGCTCTTTGACATGAGAATCCAAGAACCTGGAATTAGAACTTCTTGTGCATAATGTGTTGTGATTCTTGCTGGATAAATATGTAAATATGGATTGTTCTCATGTTTATCCTATAGATGAACTGAAAGGTTGAATCTTGAATGTGGTTTGTTCTAGGTTTAGCCTAATCAATCCTATGTTTGGTTAAATGGCTATGTCTTTGGTAGAAGGCTTGTTGTTATCAAATCTATGGTCGTTCGTGTATAATGCCATTGATGAAATACCTTTATGGTGTGGTTTTCCTAAATTGATTATCAATGAGGTTTGCAAATGCTGGTTGTTTGTCTTTGCAAATTACTATTAAGAAGGAATGAATGTTGATCTTCGAATGTGAAGTTTTAGCATTCCCCATAGGTAGAATGTGATAGAATGAGTGAATGGTTCAATGATCTACATTAGGTTTGGAAGTGGATATTGATTGCCCCCAAGGCTTTGTCCTTTGTATTTTTTACCCTTTTTCTTAATTTGTTTGATTATTAGCATAGTTACTTAACTTTGCTAGTTATCTTGTTTTTTAAATTAATAACTTAGGAACTAAACCAACAAAAACCCCCTTTTACCTGCTTTTATATATATATATGTGTGTGTGTGTGTGTATTTACTTCTAGCATAATATCAACCGTATATGTTTAAACACTTAAGATAATCCCTCTTTTATATATATATATATATATATATATATATATATATATATCTATGTATATGTATTTACTTCTAGCATAATATCAACCGTATATGTTTAAACGCTTAAGAAAATCCCTCTTTTTTGTGGACAACCCCGACTTGCCATTATCTATTTAGTTGTAGATAGGAAGAATTTAGGGCTTATAAACTTAACTTTGAGAGGTACGGCGATGATCTCCCAATAATCGGTACGATGTTGTGTTTGAATTGATACATTTTACCTAGCATCTCTGTGGATAAACCTCGGGCTTAACGCTAACTATCCTATAGGTAGCGTAACAATAGGAACATGGTGTAAACCTATAAATTTCCATCTTCTAACCATCACCACCTCCAACCAGGTTAACTCTAAGCTACAATTTTTAATGACCCCAGGGAGGAGGGCACAGGTTAGAATCATAAAAACTTACCTAAAAAATGCGATGATCCCAAAATGTTATCTATCCATATATCTTTACGTGGTAAACTTGTAGAACATGGCATGATAGATTTAGGTGTATCCATTAATGTTATCCAGTTTAGTCTATATGAACACCTAGAAATAGGTGACCTTGGGAATACTAGAGTAATTGTCCAACATGCTGATCATTCCCAAGCAAGTCCTCCTGGACTAGTGAAGGATGTGATGGTGCGAGTTGGCAAATGGTTTTCCGGCGGACTTTTATATCCTAGACGAGATGCAGCTGAAGTCCATCCCCAATACTTTTGGCGAGACCTTTTTTTAAGATGTCTAAGACTAAAATTGATGTCCACTTGGGAACCTTAACTCTAGAAGATGACAATGGAAAAAGTAGAATTTGATATCTATAAATCTAGGCATGGTTTGGCAAAGTCTTTTTTGATGTGCAAAGGTGTAGCCCTATGTGATGAGCATGATGAATCTTCTTGTATTACCAATGAGCATGAATGTTTGGATGAATCCCATGTTAATGATATTGATGATGAATTTGATGAATTGCATGATGCGATGGATAATATGTCTATGCTAGATTGATTTTCTATGCTAACCAACTTGCAGAGGGAGAGAGAGATGGTCCATAGTTTAAAACCTCCTTGACCTCCCCCTAACCCCAAAGCGACATTCACGGACTCAGTGATAGAAAAACACTGGGACTCATTTCTTATGAAGGACAAGAGGTCCGAAGGTAAGAATGGCTCGTTGTGGAGACCTCTCCACAAAGAAGTCATCGTGAGTGGAGTTGCCGATGGAAATTTGGGAGACCCATGGGTAGGTGGTTTGATCTAGAGTGCATGAAAAAGGAAAATAAGTCGTGAGGACGATAATAAATATACGGTATTTCTTTTTTCTTTCATGTTTTGAGTACTTATTAGATATTTTGCATAATCTTGCTTTGCTATGAATATTTTTGAAATGAAACTCTTGTTTGAATTGAAATTTTATGTTCGGGACTCGTGATTGTGATTAAATGGAATTAGATCTGATGGGTGATGTAGGTTTTGGGAAACAAGAGGGGAAAACGAAGAATTAGGGAAATTTTGGGTTGATGCCTCATACTGAGATACCTGGGGTGAGGCTATGCTTCGTGCCGAGATGCTTGGCACGAGGCTATGCGTCATGTGAAAATTTTGGTGCAAGGCTTTGCTTCGTGCCAGGATGTTTGGCGTGAGCCTATGGTTCGTGCCAAGCATGTTCTGCACGTAAAACTAATTTTCCAATTTTTATTTGTTCCAACAATGCAAATTTTCAAAAAATTTGAATTTCAAGCTCAAAATTGCATGTTTGGTTCAAGAATTTTGGAATTCCCTAATTCCTTATGATTTTTGAAAATACTTCCATTATCCCTTGGAATTAATTGATTTGTACTATTGTCTCTTAAGTTGAGCGTTTTAAAATTTCATTCTTATCCTAATTGTACCTCCCTCCCTAGTCACCTAGGCTGAAATTCTAATTCCATGGTACATTTCTCCGCCTAATTCTATCATTTGATAGATTCTTCCTTCTCAAGAAACATTCCCTCTCACACACTCTTGGTGGAACTCAAAAAAATTGAAACTTTCTTCCAAAAAATAGCAATTTTTGCCTCTTCTTTCGTGGGTCTTACAAATCCTAGGTTCAAATTTTGGGTAATCCATTAAACTCTTTGTTTATATGCTTTATTGATATTGTGGTAGTGTTATGAAAAGCATGATTCTTTAATGAGTTTGTGTGTTCTTGAGAGATATGTTTGGGTTTGTATGCATAATCATGTGTTCAAGAAAGTGTTTGGTGGATTGATGTGCTATTATGCTTGAATGATGTAATCTTCATGTGTTGGGTGATTTGGGAGAGAGTGAATATTGATTGCATGATCTTATTGATGGGTTGGTGAGAACTTACATGGGTTTGTTGTTTGATGAGGAATGTTCTTGTTTGAATAGCCTTCATTCTTAGATCATTATGTTTTGAATGGTTAGGCCATTTGAAAAAATGTTATCTTGTTGGAGAATAATGTAGACCATGCTTTGTTTATGATCATATCACCACTCTTACCCTCTTTTTTCTAGGATGCAACCTATGAAGAATGTTTCGCAAAAGGGCAAGTCCACTAGGGGTGAGAAGAAGAAGATGCTGGCGAAGGGTGCAAACCCCGAGCCGATAACTTCCATTGTTTGCAACCCCACATTTGTGACCAAAAATTTATTGGGTAATCCAACATCTCTGGAATTGCTGTTTGGAGATGGAGGAATTTGAGAGAGTTGAAGAGTAGTATTATGGAGACTGGATTTGTGTGCAAAGACACCTTGGCGGCTCTAGGCTTACTCGAGCCAGTGACTTATCTATAGGGACGAGTAGGTCTCTCAAGAAACACTCAAAGACATATGTCAGGTTACCCTAGAGTTCCTAGCTACTCTATGGCCGGTCGTGGACGATAATGGACACAAGGCGATCAAATTCAACTTGGATGATAAGGAGTACAAGATCACCCACCAAGCGATAGTGCATGCCTTTTGGTGGGGATATGGCAAGGAGATCCAAAAAACACATCGATGGGGGTTACCCTTTTCTCTTGGAAGCTTTGGGGTGCAACTGACAGGCACTGATTGAAAGAACCTGTGAAAGAGTACTGCCCTGGTTCACCCGGAGTTCCGTTATGTTCACCGACTGTTGGCTATGGGTGTTTTCTTCCATGGTGAACTGACGCAATGCTTGGGTTTGGATGTTCATTACCTTTGGGTAATAACACTTTAGGGTAACTTTTACTCAAACTTGGTGGGGTCTTTTGTGCAGGAATGTTTAGCAATGGGGGATAGGAAGAGTGGGAAGATATCTATGAGCGGCATAGTTGGTCTACTAGCATAACATTTAGGGCATCCGATCATACAAAGAGCGTTAGCTAACTTGGGACGATCGGGTACAAGGTATAACATCGAGAAGTTATCCAAAGTATCCATGGTAAGACCTACGACATCGGAGGATAGATATGTATGGCTTTATAGTAGAGTGAGCACTTGTAGTTTCATGGTACTTCCACAGTCAGAGCGCAACGCCATCGACAATGACACATGCTTGGATGACCTATTTATTGAGCCCAACCGGTGATTTGAGAGAGATATCTATAAAGTTTTAGCCAACCTGGAGATAGATGTTGAGGAGGCAGGGGGTGAGAGCTCGTTGAGGGCACCTCCTAGTCATTCTTGTGTATTCACAAGCATTGTGGACCAATTGCAATCTCTTAGGGAAAGGTTTTCGAACTCTACCCAAGGTTTACAAGATGTAGTCCAAGCAATGGGAGGAATGCGATCACAATTCGAGGAGATGAGCGCGAGAATGGACTCCATAAAGGCAATACTTTAAGCAACAAGATACGTCAAGAGATGTTTCACGAGTCATGAGGATGAAGTCCCTTCGGGGCCATGAGAGTGAGTATTACCATTTCTCCCTACGTCAATTATGTTTTGATATAATTTTTGTGCATTAGAGACTATGCATTGGTTAAGTGTGAGGAGGGAGTAGTGAGCACTTAGGGAGTCTTAATTCTTAGATTTCCTCAGTGCATTTGACGATTTGCACTAGAATATTGGAGGTGTATTTTTCATGTTTAATCTTATCTTTTTGTAGCATGAAGCCCACTTTTGGGGCAATTTCGTGTTACAACAAAATTTTTTTGAATACTTGAAAAATGAAAAAAAAATATATATATATATATATATATATATATATATATATATATATATAAAAGTGAACAAGTCAAAAATCTGAAAGGGCGACTTGGGTAACATTAGGAAAACCCCGGATAGGTCAAAAGGTCTTGGTAAAAATGAGAGGCTAGGCCTGGCTAGACTTACGAGCCTAGGAAAATAATGAGAGGCCATGTGGAAAAAGGTGAGAAGTGAGTATCCTTTGTGTGTTAAAGCTAGGATGAAAAACCAAAAGGGCTCCTAGGCAAAATGAGAGAAATTAAGAGAAAACAAAAAACTAGGTTGATGTTGCATGCTTCCACAATTGATTGTTTTTTTAACACGACTCTTTGATTACTTTGAGATCATGTTGGGAAAAGTAAGCCAGATTGAAAATTATATTTTTAGCTTACCTTTTTCACATTTTACTTTCGGGTGGTTAGATTTCTTATGTTTTTCGGGGAGTGTGATAATTGTGAGATTCTTACTCTTTTGGAGGAAACAGGGTCATCTAGGAATAAGTTGAGTGTCTTGGTTCACTTATGCATGCACGGTACATTTTTCTTGATTCTTTGTCTTGTCTTTTATTGACTCGAGGAAGAGTAAAGAGTTAAGTGTGGAGAGTTTGATCTACTTCATTATGCATGCATTAACCGTTGCATTTGGAAAACTTTTTATCTAGTTTTATTTGGTGGATTGCTAGTATTAGTTGAGTTTACGTGACAAGGGGTTTAGATGGCCATGTTTGATTTTCTTGTAAAGGTCCCGTGTTTTGTACATTTAATTGGTACTAATAGACATCTTGTATCCACGGGCTTCTTGATCTTCCTTTGATCATCTTTAGCAGGTCACCTTGATACTTTTTGTTTACATTCTATGTGAAGGCCGTTCCTAAGGGCAGTAGAAGATATTGAAGGCCGTTCGCAAGGATGGTCAAAGAGACAAAGGTTATTCGTGCTAGAATGGTAGTAGACGAAGACCACAAGCATCAGTGCGTGGTAAAAGAAGATTTAAGCCAAAGATAGGCGGTTACGGAGTTCAAAGCGGTCAGTGAAGAAATGGGGAATCATGGTCCGATGAGTTGTGCTTATGTCTGAGAACAATCCGAGAATAATTTTCCTTCAAGGCTGGTTCTATTGGATTTGTCTTCTTGAACACTACAAAATTGACTACTAAAACTCTCAAATCGGACTAACAGTTCACCTGTAGCAAAGAAAACTAGTTCAATCGGCCAAGGTCCAAACAGGTTGGCACGGGCCGTTCATGGTTGGCACCAATGGCCCACGCCAACAAGACTAGCATGAGTCTATAGCGAGACCCACGCTAGACACCAAGGGTTGCATGCACAAAGCTAAGTCTCACTCCACATGGCTAAGTATGGCCATGGGACATCCTGTATTCAACGTCCTACACCATTCCATGTCTAAGAAGCCAAAACCACCTGGCGGGATGTGGGAAATCACATGGCCCACGCCAAGTTTCTTAGGAAATTACCTTTCCTGAACACGGCCCACGCCACAGGCAATGGGCGTGGATTAGAAGCACCTTGACCAAATGACGCAGCCCGCACCAGAGAATCCTCATGACCTGCGCCAAGCTCCGTGTCCCGCATCATTTGAAGATCCACACCACACATCAGAATGGGTGCCTTACGTCATGACCTGCGCCAAGGGCTGCACCATCCGTGACCTCCCGTGTTAGATGGTAGATGAGCTTGGGTTTACCGTATTTTGGCTTATTTTGGGCCTATTTTTAGGCCCAATCTTCTACTACTATAAATATAGCCTTAGTCTACTATGGTTTCAAATCATATCATACATTATCATTAGTAGTTCATCTTTGTAGTTAGGAGAAGAACTCTCTCTTTTTCTTTTCTTTATTTTACTTTGATCCTAAGATGTGGAATTCAAATAATTATTTCAATTCCATGTCTAGTGAGTAGTTTCTATAGCTCGGGGATAAATTGTAGAAGCATGGTGTAATCTATATACATTTTGAGATTCTTTAACTCGTCCTAATTTTGTGTTCATGATAATACTATGATTGTTCTAGATTACTTGAAATGTATTAATAGTACACCACATATACGCACACACTTTGGCCTATATTCATGTATGGTGCAAATATCGATGCCCCCTTGGGAAGAGAAACCTTGATGTTAGAATGGGTAAGGGAGAATGCGACAGCGTGGGTGTGTGCACAGGGGATTCAAGAGTGCTTTGACTTATTTTGCATCTCACTAATCTTAGGTGACTTCGTAAAGTTGTCCGAGAGGTTTCAGGTAGAGAGAGAAAAATAGTAGCAAGGTAAGTTTGTAAGATGCCTTAGATCATAGATAAGGTGCCAACGACCCTTGAGCCTAGTTAATAGGATCCGTGGGAAGTAGTGCATTCTTGGTGGAAGCCTTGGACATCATCATACAGGGGAGAAATAGACCTACAACAACGGTCGGACCTTGTTGTACTACCCTAATTACGATGGCGGTGTCGACGGAGGGTTGAGAGAGCACCCACCGTGACAGGGACAAGTAAGTGTATGCCATCAGCCACACCACGTATTATGAACACTCTATTAGGTTTGCCTAAATAACTGTGTGAATGAATCAAGGATATAAGCATTAGATTCACCATGTTGCTCAATGATCCCCAGGTGCTTAGTTAAATAGTGTACTTTTCTTACTTTTATGTTTAGTAGTTGTTAGATTGACAAACCCCCCCCCCTGTATGTTTTCTTTACTAGCTATTCCTTTCCCTCGTATGGATTGAAGACATGTATGGGGTTGTGTTTGGGTTGGTACTTAGACCTAGCATCTCTATGGAAAAACCCCTACTGCTAACTACCCCATAGGTAGCGTAGCAGTGAGAACAGGGTGCAGAATACAAATTTCTATCTTTTGACTGATCAGCCTCCACCTGGATTAATTAGCTATAATTAATGACCTTAGAGGAAGGATGGTAACTAACAATCCCTATCTTGGAGCTAATTGAAAATGTGTCATCGTATGCTAAGTTTCTTAAATTTTCATGCACAAAAAAAGATAACTAGACCAACTAAGAAAGTAGGACGTTAAAAAATGGGGGGCATCGCTATTTTAAACCACAAAAATTTGCCTACGAAATGTGACGAACCTGGAATATTCTCTGTTCCTATCTCTTTAGGAGAAACGTTTGTTGAAAATCCATGATAGACTTAGGCACATCCATAAATTTGATACCATTTAGTCCTTATGAATGCCTAGAGATAGGTGAATGATGTGTCCATTTTATATGAATTATTTAGTAGAATTTAGGATCACTTTTGTTATATTTTTGGTGTAAGATTGCTAGATTTATGTAGGTTTACATAATAAGGGGGTTAGATGACCATTTTCGGTTTTTATATCTAAATCTTTCATTTTCGTAACCTATGTTGAGTCTAAGGGATTTTTGGTCCTCATAAGCATTTAGATTTCTTTTTGTGAGCTTAATTTGTAGATTACTCATGAGCATTTAGAAGTGGTTTAGTGAAGGCCATTCGAAAGGATGGTAGAAGATTGAAGGCCACTCACAAAGTGGTAGAAGATAAAGTGAAGAAAGGAGAGCAAAGCAACGGGTGAAGGATGGTCCAGGGTTTTCATAATTTTTCGAGAAGAATCAGCCTTCAAGAGTGGTACCAATGGATTCCTCTTCTCGAGTGAAATCGACTACAAGAACTCCCAAAACGGATCAACGGTTCACCCGGAGGAAGCAAAACAAAACAGGGCTGGATTTTACTGATTTGGTCACAAGTCGCGATGGTTGGTTGCGAGTCGCGAGTCAGCGCAAATTCAGCCCTGCAGCAGCGTTTTTTCTCCCCTTTTTCTTCCACTATAAATACCTCTTCACCCCTTCTTCCCCAAAGCTCTAAGCCCGACTTGGGGGCTCCAAAACCCTAGTTTTTCACCATTTTCTTCCATTTCTTCTTCTTCCTTTGTAGATTTTTGTTCTATGGTATGGGTTTTGATTATCTAGCTTAGTTTTGTACTTGGGAGCAAAGGATTGAAGCTTCCATTTCTATGTAGTAAGAACCATTTTTATCTATGGTTATTAATTCTCTATGCTAAACCTAGTATTACAAATCCTTATGTACTTGTGAGTTTAATGTTGTTCTTTGTGGTGTTAGTCTTGATCAAACGGCGCCAAGGAGATAATGCTTTTCTCGCGGGGTGAGTCCTTCTACGGCATCTTTGCTCCCCCTTTCGGCTCCGAAACCAATGGCGTGGCCGATTCTAAACAAGTGCATGGAATTGCGCCATATCGCGGAGGAACGGGTGTCACTCTACCCCTTGCCTTGAGTTTTATTGTTCTTGCCTTACATGTTTACATTGAGGGCAATGTAATATTTTAAGTGCGGGGAGGGGTTAGAGGAATAACATGCATGATAGCTTGTTTTGGAATGCTTTTTGCTACTTTTGATTGGAAAAACATGAGAAAATGAAAAAATATATATATATATATATATTAAAAAAATAAAAATAAAAGAAAAAAAAAAGAAAAAAAGAAGAGAAAACCCGCTAAGTTGAAAACTCGAGAGGGCAACTTAGGCAACATTGGGGGCCCGGATAGGTCGAAAACCCGAAAGGGCGGCCTAGGAAAAAATGAGAGGCTAAATTGTGCGGAAAAAGGTGAGATGTGAGCCAAAGAAACATGATGTGTGGCTAGGATGAAAACTTGAAAGAGCTCCTAGGCAAAATGAGAGAAAAAGAGAGAAAAAGGAAAATGCTATGATTTCACTCATTTACCGGCATTGGAGTCATAAGGTTACGGTTGTCACATGGATGGATCGGGTAGCTCAACATCTAGAGACCTCTTGGGATTGGGTAACTTAGTGGGTTAGGAAACGAAGTATGGTTATGAAATTCTTGATCTCTTTCTACTTCGTTTTTAGTTGATATATTGGCATTAGGTGAAGCATGTGTTTAAACTTCCTATATGATTTTAGCTTAATTTTATGTCATTGGATTTTGGTTGATATATTGGCATTAGGTGAAGTATGTGCTTAAACCTCTTAAATGGTTTTAACTTCAGCTTGTGTCATTGGACTTTGGGAATATCAATTCGGGGCTTTGAAATATTTTTATGGGTAGTGAATTGATAAGTGGTAGGTTTGGTTAGATTTAGGATCGGGGATGTGTGTGTGAAAAATTCTCATGTGAGCTTTTATTTTGGGATTTATGATATTGAGAGTTTTTGTGAGGCTTTGATTGGGGGATTAGTAGTTAGGATGTGGATATATCATTTCCTTCGTGTGCTTGGATCTTTTCTTACTCGAGGGCGAGTAAGGTTTAATGTGGGGAGGTTTGATGTGTCCATTTTATATGCATTATTTAGTAGTATTTAGGATCACTTTTGTTATATTTTTGGTTTAAGATTGCTAGATTTATGTAGGTTTACATAATAAGGGTTTAGATGACCATTTTCGGTTTTTATATCTAAATCCTTCATTTTTGTAACCTATGTTTAGTCTAAGGGATTTTTGGTCCTCATGAGCATCTAGATTTCTTTTTGTGAGCTTAATTTGTAGATTGCTCATTAGCATTTAGAAGTGGTTTAGTGAAGGCCATTCGAAAGGATGGTAGAAGATTGAAGGCCACTCACAAAGTGGTAGAAGATAAAGTGAAGAAAGGAGAGCAAAGCAACGGGTGAAGGATGGTCCAGGGTTTTCATAATTTTTCGAGAAGAATCAGCCTTAAAGAGTGGTACCATTGGATTCCTCTTCTCGAGTGAAATCGACTACAAGAACTCCCAAAATGGATCAACGGTTCACCCGGAGGAAGCAAAATAAAACAGGGCTGGATTTTACTGATTTGGTCGCAAGTCGCGATGGTTGGTTGCGAGTCGCGAGTCAGCGCAAATTCAGCCCTGCAGCAGCATTTTTTCTCCCCTTTTTCTTCCACTATAAATACCTCTTCACCCCTTCTTCCCCAAAGCTCTAAGCCCGACTTGGGGGCTCCAAAACCCTAGTTTTTCACCATTTTCTTCCATTTCTTCTTCTTCCTTTGTAGATTTTTGTTCTATGGTATGGGTTTTGATTATCTAGCTTAGTTTTGTACTTGGGAGCAAAGGATTGAAGCTTCCATTTCTATGTAGTAAGAACCATTTTTATCTATCTATTTGGTGCTTTTCCTATTATGCATTTATGGGTATTGAATGTGTTTGTTGATATCATTAATGTTGTTGAAAGCTTGAGCATATGAAATACTTGTATGAATTGCTTGCTAGGGTTTGGGGGATTTGGGTTAATTTCCCCCCCCCCCCCTTTCTTGTTAGGAATCTATGAGTATGATTTAGAGCTTTTGATTGTGTTGATGGATTGATGATTGCTAGATGAATGTGATGATGTCGAACTCTTCGTCATGTTTGTTTTAGGTAGCAAACGAGAGAGGTCTATGAGCGTCGATCGTTCTTGACTAATCTTGTGTAAATGCATGAATTGGTTAAATGCTTAGGCACGGTGTAGTGTTCATAAGTGTTGCTAAGCTTGTTGATTCTTCGTGCTAAATGCCATCAATGGGATACTCTTAGCAATAAGGGAGTCATTGGTGAGGTTTGACAAGAGATGTCGAATTCACTCTTGCAAACTACTACCTAAGAAGGATAGAAGATTTATCTTCACAACAAGTAGTTGAAGTAATGAATAGATGGTTTTACTCATCCTTGAAGCATTTGTTATTTAGCATTTGTGTATTCTTGATGGTGTGTTTCACTTCATTTATGCCATGAGTTATTTGAGAATAGGAAGTGTTTGTATGATTGAATTGGTTAGGTGTTAGGAACGTGACGAATTCCGTAGCTCCTTTGCATGAAAATCTACGAGCATGAACTTAGAACTTCTTGTGCATAACGTGTTGTGATTCTTGCTAGATGGGTATGTTAATGTTAAATCATGTAATGAATGTGATAAAATGAGTGAATGGTTCAATGATCTACATTAGGTTTGGAAGTGGATATCCCTTGCCCCCAAGGCTTTTTTTATCTTTATAGTTTTAAACCCCTTTTTCTTAGTTTTGTTTCATGATTAGCATAGTCATTTGACTTTGCTAGTTATCTTGTCTTTTTTACTTTCGTAACTTAGGAAAACCAGAACCAACCAACCCCCCCCCCCTCATTTACTCGCTTTTATGTGTGTGTATATATTTACTCCTAGCATAATATCAACCATTTGTGCTTAAACGCTACAGAAAATCCCTCTTCCCGTGGACGACCCCGATTTGCCGCTATCTACCTAGTTGTAGAAAGTAACCAAAAAGGGCTTATAAATATTAACTTTGAGAGGTGCGACGACCGCCTCCCAGTAAACTTAGTCAAACTAGAGTGATTGTCCAACTCGCCGATCACTCCAAAGCTAGCCCTCATGGGCTAGTAAAGGAGGTGATGGTGTGCGTTGGAAAGTTGGTATTTCTAGCGGACATTTATGTCCTAGACGTGGTTCAATATGGAAATGCAACCCCAATACTTTCAGGGAGACTGTTCCTGAAAATGTCTAGGACTAAAATTGATGTCCATTAGCTAACTCTAGAATATAATGTGTATAAAGTTTAATTTGACATCCATAATTCTAAGCATGATTCAATAAATTCTTCTTTTGCGTGCAAAGGCATGGCCTTATGTGATGAGACTAATTTACATAAAACTTCTTGTATTAAAAATGAGCATAAATGTTTGTATGAATATTTTGTTGGTGATGATAGTGTTGACGTGTCCATTACATTGCATGATTCGAGTGATAACATATCTGTCTTGGACTACTTTTCCATGCTAACTAACTTTTAGCGAGAAATGATGAATGTCAAGGGCTTAGAACCCCCTCGACCTCCTCCTAACCCCAAAGTGATGTTTACGGACCCAACCTTAGCAAGGAACTGTGATTCCTTTTCTATGGCGAACAATGCATCCAAAGGTAAGGGTGGCTTGTTGTGAAGACCCCTCCACAACGATGTCATCGTGGGTGAAGTTACCGATGGTGATTCCAGAGACCCACAGGTAGGTTTTTCAACTAAGACGAATGAAAACAAAAGTCACGAGGACGAAAATAAATAAAAATGGTGCTTCTTTTTGCTTTAATTTTGTGATTTTGAGAAATAATTAGATATATTTTGCGTGTTTTTGTTTGTGATTAGGATTTTTGAGAAGAAGTTATTGTTTAATTTGTAAATTTGAGTTCGAGTCTCATGATTGTGTTTGGATGAAATTAGGCTGGATGGGTGACATAGTTTCTTTTGAAAAAAAGGGAAAAACTAAGGAAATTGGGTCAAAATTGTACAAAAGTGAATCCTAAAGTCCTAAAATAACCATACAAAATTGGCACATCACATGGCATCTAACCTAATCTTTGCCATGGACCTATATGATTTTTGAGATTCTTTAGTTCTTCCTAATTTTTTGTTCATAATATTATTGTGATTGTTCTTGAGTATAAAATCATGAGTAGTACACCACATATAAGCACGCACTTTTTTCTATATTCATGTATGGTATAAATAATGATGCCTCATTGGGAAGAGAAACTTTGTTGTTAGAATGGGTCGGGGAGAACGCATCCACGTGGGTGTGTGCACGGGGAATTGAGAATGCTCTAACATGATTTTCATCGCACCATTCTTAGCTCACTTCGTAAAGTTGTCTGAGATGTTCAGGGTAGAGATAGCTAATAGTAGCAAGCTAGGGTTACAAGAAACCCTAGTATTATAGATAAGGTGCCTACAACCGTTAGGCCTAATTAATAGGACCCGAGGGAAGTAGTGCATTCGTGGTGGAAGCCCAGAACGTAATCCCACGGGGGAGAAACGGACCTACATCAACGGTCGGACCTCGTTGTACTCCCCTAATTACGATGGCGGCATCGATGAGGGTTGCGTGAGCACCCATCGTGACAGGGATGGGGATATGTATGCTATCAGCCACACCACTTATTATGGACACTCTTTAGGTTTGCATAATTCTCTATGTGAATGAATCGAGGATAGATGCATTAGATTGACCAAGTTTCTCAATGCGTCCTCAAGTGCTTAGCTATATATTGTGCTTTTATTTTATGCTTTGTAGTTGTTAGATTGAAAATTCAACCCCTCCCACCCCCCTTTGCATGTTTTATTTACTAGCTATTCCTTTCCCTTGTACTGATTGACAACTCGTATGAGGTTGTGTTTTAGTTGGTACATTACACCTAGCATCTCAGTGGACAAATCTGGGGCTTACCGCTAACTACCCTCTAGGCCTGTAGGAATAAGGTGCAAAATATAAATATCTATGTTCTGACCACATCGCCTCTGCCTGGGCTAATTAGTTATGATTAAAGACCCTGGAGGAGTGCCCCAGGGGAGGAAGGTCACAAGCTTTCATAGTGAAGTGCACGTGACATAATGTTACAGGGAAGAATAGATCTGCACAACGGCATGGCCATTGATGCACTTTCCTAATTACAGAGGTGGTGTCAATAGAAGAAAACAAGAGCACCCTTGTGTGACAGATAAGGGAAAATGTTGACTATTGACCGCACTATGTGACATAAGTATTAGGATACGTTTATGTATCTTTTATTTTATTGAATCCAGGATAAAAATATACTACTGGTCATATACACAGATATCCCCAAGTTCTAGCTTTATATAGCTTACACTCTTGTTCTCGCATGCTTGTAGTTGTTAGATAAAACTCCTTCCAAAACATTTTTTGCAACCTTGGCTGTTCCTGACACTTGATCGGATTGACGATCCGATTGCGGCTTTTCATTGTTAACCTATAAATTCCTAGCATCTCTAAGGATGACCCTGGACTTGCCAAATCTACCCTTTGGGAGTTTAGTAGTAAGAAAGGGAGCAACAATACAAAATTGTTATCTTTGATCTTATTGGAGCTCTGCGGGTTAGTGGACTCTTCCGTGAAAAGGTGTTGTTTATTTGCGAACCTGCGGAGTGTTGATCGGGAAATTCTTGGGTTGCGATGAATCGAGTGAGAAAACTTGAATTTAAAAGAATGGGATTGTCCTCTCATATACATGAGATTGTTGTCTTACGTGCCTCTTGGAAAGATGTGACTAAAATGCATGGTTGTGCCCATATGGATTAAGGACTAATCATATGCCTTAACTGTTTGACTCGGAAATTCGAGAAATGCATTTGAGCTTGATAAGGATAACATGTGATCTGGCTTGCAGATTATTATGACTAAACATATAGGATCACACACAAACCATGAAATTTGATAAAAGAAATTACTATTGGGCTAAGAGCCTAGATAGAAATTATATGAGAATTGAGTTTAGAACTCATTAAGTCTAACTAGGCTACAGCCATATTGACTTGGATTAGGGTTTCTTGAACTAATGACTATTTTGTATAAATAGATATTTTTACAGAAATGTTCAGTATGACAAGCATTAGAACCATGGCCATTCCAGATAGCAAAAACTAGAAATAATCAAACCATTCTCATAAAATAAACCTCGCCATAAAGAGAAGAACAAAACTATGTCTTTGCTTGCTAATCTACGTTCTATGCTGACTGCGGTGTAGGCGATCTGATTGTGCTGTGTGGATACATATAGAGGAATCACATAGGATTCTCTTCTGCCTAGTTGATTGAATTTGACAGTAAAACATGCTTTAAATGTAATCTAAACTCTTAGATAGATTTGAATTATGTACATGCATCAGATCAGGGATTAGATAATTGATTTTCCCGCTAAATTAGTTTAATCAATTCCCAATAGTGAGGTCTCCAATTTATTAGCATGTTTTTAAAAAGATTATCTTAACTGTGAGTTCTATTAATTATACTTCTTTCGTCCCAGTAAAACTGTCACAATTTCCTTTTCCGTCTCTCCTAGTAAAATAACACGATTTGAAAAATACCTAAAGTGATAAAGAATGTATTGTTAAATTCTCATAATATCCTCTTTAACTTCAACAACTTTCAGACTTGAGTCACTGTTTTCCCAAAGTATACCTACTTTTTCACATAATAGAGCAAGTAAAATAAATCACAATAGTTAGATGATTTGAAACAAAACTTTAGGATTTACATATGGGGGTGGCACGGTTTTAATACAAAGTTATTCACCCGCTGTTCCTACAACCTTGTTTTAGATTTCCCCTATAAACTTATCGGAGTGTCCCCGAACTTAGACTACATAAATATTTTCAAGTTCGTCCCCGAACTTAAAAATTGGGAATTGAATGTTAGCCTAGCGATTGAAGTCTAGTGCTACTACCATGAAATTATGGGTTCAATTCCCACCAAGGGCAGGGGAAGGGGGGGGGGGATTTTATTGGGGGCTCATTTGAGTTTTTACCCAATTTTAAAAAAATTTTAAAAAACTACTTTTTTTAAATAATGGGAAAATTGATAAATTAACCTTTTGTTTTGGTAGAAAGTGTCAATTTAACTTTTAAATAATGGGAAAAGTGATAAAATAACCTTTTATTTTGGTAGAAAGTGCCAATTTAACACTGTGAAATTTGAAAGTACAAATCTAATCATTTGTTTTGGTTGAAAATGTCAATCTAACCCAGACAATCTAAAACTGGCCGGAATTATGTAAAGTGATCATTATGCCCCTCTAAAAAACAATATTACCCTGAGTGGATATTAACCAAGAGTTTTCCATTTTTCCTTATTCTTTTTTCTTCCTTTCTCGCTCAACCTTCCTCTCTCCCAACCCCAAAACCTAAAGACTGGAGGCAGCAGAAATGTCTCGGACCAGCTGGGCCAAACTGGTGGTGGTGACAGCAAAGGCTAATAGCAAGTGGTGGCACCTGCAGAACGGTTTTATAGTTGAGATGGAGAGGGAGGAAAAGTGGTTTCTATCCAGAAAATAGTACTTGAGCTAGACTTTTTATGTGCTTCATTTTGTGTTCATTAACCGTTGCATCCGGCATAGTTTAACTTGTTTTATTTGGCAGATTTCTAGTATTAGTTGAGTTTACGTGAAAATAATTTTAGATGGCTATGTTTGGTTTTCTTGTCTAAATTCCGCCTTTCGTAGACTTAATTAGTACTAATGGATATCTTGTATCCACAGGCTCCTAGATCTTCCATTTGATCATCTTTAGTAGGTTGCATGTGAGTACTTTTTGGTTACGTTCTATGTGAAGCCATTCATAAGGATGGTAGAAGATATTGAAGGCCATTTGCAAGAACAGTAGAAGATATTAAAGGTCATTCACCTCTAGAATGGTAGTAGACGAAGGCCACAAACATCATATCAATGTAAAGGGAGATTGGAGTCAAAGATAGGTGGCAACGGAGATCAAACCGGTCAATGAAGAAATGGGGAATTGTTGTCTGATGAGTTGTGCCAATGTCTCAGAATGATATGAGAAGAATTATCTTTCAACGCTAATTAAATTGGACTCATCTTCTTGACCACTACAAAATCGACTACTAGAACTCAAAAATCGGACTAACGGATCATCTGTTGTGAAGGAAACAAGTTCTGCCAGCCAAGGTACCACGGGTCGGCGTGGGCCGTTCATGGTTAAGCACCAACGGCCTGTGCAAAAGGAGTTGGCCCATGCGAACAGTGTTCAACACAAATCTATGGCGCAGACCACACCAATCCTCATGGCATACGCACACAAGTTCAATATTTTGCTCAAAGTCAGCTAAGTATGGGCGCAGACCATCCCATTTATGACAACCCGCACCGTTCCAAATCCAAGAGTCTAAGACCAACCGACAACCAAATCTAAAGGCCGCAGCCTGCACCATGTTTCTGAGCAGACCAATGCTCCTGAGGATGGCCCACACCAAAGGTCATGCCCCATGCCAATATTTTGAGCAGACCGAGCCTACTGACGATGGTCAGCGCCAAGACCCGTGACCCGTGGATCAAAAGTTCCAAATCCTGCGCGCTGACGGTGGCTCACGTCAAAGGCCATGGTTGCACCAGATGGTGCGATGCAGCTTGTGCCGAATCTATCATCCCACACCAAGTGAAGGTGCACGGGTCGCACTAGATCTTGCAGCCCGTGATAGTGCAATCTGAGATGGCTCGCATCGGGCGGCGGCTGAACTAGGGTTTAGTCACTTTTAGCCTATTTTGGGCCTATTTTTTGGCCCAATCCCCTTCTCCTATAAATATAGTGTTAGTCTACTAGGTTAAACATGTACAAAGTAGAGTAGATAGTTTTACTTCATTCTTAGTCCATCGAGAGAGAAACACACCATATCAGCTCCGTGTTGACTGGCTCTAGCACAAAGCATAGGCTCGTGCCAAATTTCTGGGCACAAAACTGCATTTTGCGCCAAATCCCTGGGCATGAACCTTCCCCTCGCGCCAAGTCCCTGGGCATAAACTATCCATCCGTGCCAAAATTCTGGCATGGATCATCAGCCTTTCTTCCACCTATACATTTTCTCTCACACCTACATCAAAAAAAATAAAACCAGAGTAGTACTGTTCCACACAAATAATTGATGACTAAAATTTCATAAAATATTTCCACCGAAGATCAAACTCACTCCCAAAATTTTAAAAATGTTCAAAAGAAAACTCCTACTTAAAATGAAAGCATCGTTTGTTTATTTTCGTCTTAACAAAATATTTTTCCCTCAATTTTAGAAACTAAAGAGAGTGGCTTGGTAGGTCACCAGATTCACCATCCTTGCACCACCACTGTCACTTCACAATGGGTGGGTTGCCACATCATTCTAGGTTTACCTTTTTCCTTTGGAGCGATGAACCAAGGAAACCCATTCTTCTCAAGCATAGATATATTCTTGTTGAGTTTGGGGATCGGAAGGGGCTTAGGAGTTTTTAATTTCTTAGCCCGCTACTTTCCTCGCTACACTTTAGACATGAGATACTGAGGTGTGATATCCTCATTCAAATTAGAAGAAACATGCTTAACAAGAATAGTACCACAAGATAGATCATTCACACAAGATAAGGCATATAGAGTCTTAATATCCGGAAATATCTCTTATTGGGAGTTTTCAAAATTTTATTTTTCAATCATCATGCAAAAAAAACAAGAAACAGATAAAATCAATACTAGCTAACCTATGGAAACTTCAATTTTGTTTTTCATTATTAGGCTATTAGGAGAGAAACACTCTCTTTCTTTTCTTTTATTTTTGTTTTCATACTAGATGTGGACTTCTTAGGCTATTAGGAGTGGATAGGGATCCATAAAAACAACAATGCATAAAAGTAAAAAGACTCACTTAATTTATAAAGCTAAGCACTTAGGGAGTCATTGTACAATACGGTTAATCTATTATTTTGATCCTCGATTCATTCACAGTTAAGATTTACGAGACAACCTAATAGAGTGTTCATAATATGCGGTGTGGCCGATGGCATACACTTCCATGTAACCTGTCATGTCGGGTGTACTCGATACCCTCCATCAACACCACAATCGTAATTACGGGAGTACAACAAGGTCTGACCATTGTTGTAGGCATGTTTCTCCCTTGTGTGATTATGTCCCTGGCTTCCACCACAAATACACTACTTACCCCTGGTCCAATCAATTAGGCCAAGGGGTCGTTAGCACCTTATTTATGATACTAGGGACTCTTACAACCCTATCTTGCTACTTTTTCACTATCTCTACCCAAAAACCTATTGAAAATATTTACGTAATCAGCTAAGAATGAAGTAAAACTATCTACTCTACTTTGTAACTAGCTTGGGTTGATCTCCAATTGGGAAGGAATTTTGCTGGAATCCTTGGCTTCAAGTCAGCTCACCGAGGTGACAAGTTTCCCGACTTGAACTGTAAGATTTTTTGCACTCGAGAAAGCTTTATTACCAAGGTCTTTAATCTCACCCCTTGTCCTCTCCGAGAAGACTTCATGTTCCTTGCCAAATTGACCAATGGCTTGTAAGATCTCTTCTTAATCCGGCTTGCAGATCGAGGTATGGTTGTTGGAAGGGCCTTCACCTCGAGGGTATGGTTGAGGAGGGTTTGTCCACCCCAGTATCCTTGAGGTTGGTTATCCTCCCTCCATCGAAAGTTTCGGTGATCTCGATAGGGACCAAGTTAACATAACCACGGGTTGGCATGGGCCGTTCATAGTTATGTACCAATGGCATGCGCCAAAGGAGTTGGTTTATGCTAACAGTGTTCAGCACGAGGCTATGGCACGGACCGCACCAATTCTCACAGCCCGTGTACACGAGTTCAAGACATCACTCAAAATCAACTATGGGAGCATACCAACCCATTTATGAAGGCCCGCGTCATTCCACCCGATGGACCGTGCCAAAGGCCACGCCCAACGCCATGTTTCTGAGCAAGACCCAAGCCTACTGATAACAGCCTGCTCCAAACCCCGTGCCCCAAGCCTATTGATAATGACCTGCACTAAGGCCCGTGCCCCGTAGTTAAGGAGTTCCAAATCCAGCACGCTGACGGTGGCCGGCATCAAAGGCCATGGTTCATACCAGATGATGCTGCGTGGCCCACGCCAGATCCTTCATCCCATGCCGTATGAATGAGCATGGCCCATTCCAGATGCTGCAGCCCGTGACAAGTACATGGTGCAGACCGCAATGGCACACACTGGGAGGCGGCTGAACTAGGGTTTAGTTAGTTTTGGCCTATTTTTTAGGCCCAATTCCCTTCTCCTATAAATATAGCCTTAGTCTACTAGGTTAAAAATGTACAAGGTAGAGTAGATAGTTTTACTTCATTCTTATGCTATAAGGAGAGAAACTCTCTCTTTCTTTCTTTTCTTTTTGCTTTCATCTTAGATGTGAAATTCAAATCCATAATTGAATTCCAGGAGTATTTTCCATAGCTTGGGGATAATTCCAGGCTCATGGTTTATTAATGGTTTGTGAGATTCTATAGTTCATTCTAATTTTTTGTTCATGATATTATTTTGATTGTTCTTGAATGTTTGAATTTCATGAATAGTACACCACATTAGCACTCACTTTGGGCTATATTCATGTGTAATGCAAGTATTGATTCCCCATTGGGAAGAGAAACGTAGATGTTAGAATGGGTAAGGGAGTACGTTGCATCTGCGTGGGTGTGTGTATGGGAGATCCGCGTATTCCTCGGACTTATTTGCCATCGCACTAGTCTTAGCTGATTACATAAATTTTTTTGGATATTGAAACTATGTATGCCTTATCTTGTGTGAATGATCTATCTTGTGGTATTATTCTTCTTGAGCATGTTTCTTCTAATTTGAATAAAGATATTTCACTGTCTAAAGTGCAGCAAGGAAAGAAGCGGGTAAGGAATTAAAAACTCATAAGCCCATTCTGATCCCCAAACTCAACAAGAATATATCCACGCTTGAGAAGAATGAGTTTCCTTGGTTCATTGCTCCAAAGGTAAAAGGAAAACCTAGAATGATGTGGTGACCTATGCATCGTGATGTGGTCACTGGTGGTGTCAAGGATGGTGATTCCGGTGACCCACCAAGCCACTCTCTTTAGTTTCTAAAATTGAGGGAAAAATATGTTGTGAAGACGATAATAAAGAAATGTTTCTTTCATTTCAAGTAGGAGTTTTCTTTCGAATGTTTTTGAAAATTTTGGGAGTGAGTTTGATCTTTGGTGGAAATATTTTAGGAAGTTTTAGTCATCAATTGTCTGTGTGGAACAATACTACTCTGGTTTTTACTGTTTTTGTATTCAATTGCGAGAGAAAATGCAAAGAAGGAAGAACGGTTGGTGATCCGTGCTAGAATTTTGCCACGGACGGATAGTTTACGCCCAGGGACTTGGCGAGAGGGGAAGGTTTATGCCCAGAGATTTGGCGTGAACCAAAGTTTTGTACCCAGAAATTTGGCACGAGCCTATGCTTCATGCCAGAGTCAGTCAGCATGGAGCTGATATGGCTACCACGTGTCTTCAGATAGCAAATTTTACAGATGTGGCACGGGCTTGGCACAGACCTAACGTGTATGTGGCGCAGATCAACACATGCTCGACACGAATGCCAAGTGTTGGCACGAGGCCCTAGGATTCGTCTTGGCACTTACCTTAGAAAATCCTAGCCTAACGTACCTCGTATTTATACTCCCCAATCGATAACCCTTTCCTCCACACCATTCCTTTATACATTTTCCCTTCCTCATGAATACAACCCTCTCGTCCCTCTTGTATAAAAATTCTAGCTAACCCTCTCTCACTAAATTGGCTATAACGTTCTTGTTGTATATCCAATTTTTCCTTACCATATATCAAAATTTCCTATTTTCAAGATCTATCTAGCCTACTATGCTTCAAACCCAGAAAGTATGTAAATCAGTGAAGTTTTTTGAAAGAGGTTTTAGCCGCAGTGTATTTTCTTCGGGGAGCGGAATCATTGGAGTTGGTTTGGTTTACCCTAGGAGAGATGTTGTAAAATCCTTGAGCACAAATTTCACCACACTCACTATTTGAGGTAATCTCGGTCAAACTTATTCTTATTTGGAGGTATTGGATTAGTGTATTTACTGTGGACTGTGCTTGCATGCTTGAGAATTTTGGTGATTAGAGCTATTGGTAGATTTACTTGGAAAATATTATTTTGTGTTGGGAGTGGTTGGAGGAATGTTTTTGTTGCCATACTCTGTCTTTTTTACTTGCTTTATCTTTGGACATTATGCCTTGTGTGCCGAAAGAGAGAAAAAAAGTCTAGTATGCAATCCTATATGAGCTTGACTACTCTGACTAGGGCCCATAAGGAGAGGTGAGGGAGACTCATGGGGCACCCCATTTTAGAGACAAAGTTTTTAGACGAAGAGATCATCAATGATCTCAAACTCTACAAGCATGTCTGGTTGCTGCTAAGTAGGGTAGGTATGAAGAAGTTAACTACCCTAGTCGCCCCCACATACACTAGATATATATTGGAGTTTTTGGCCAATATCAAGAAGTTTCAAGATGAACAGGGAAGGCCATGCATTAGATTCCATTTGGGTGATGAGCCCCACACCTTGACTTATAAGGAGTTAGGGAAAATCTTCAAATGGAAGGAGAAGAGAAAGGTGTCAGGGTTCAGGGAGCCGAACACATGAGATTTGTTCACATTCTGGGGTGCCATCACCACATGGATAAGGGGAAAAGAACAGTAAGAACAGAAATATAGTGCACCCGGCACTCAGATACGTAACCAGGCTATTGATCGTGATAGTTAGTTGCCATGAAGAGACCACCTCTTCCACTGATAAGGACTTCATGATACTTTTAGTGTTTAAGTGCTAGGCTTTCCCCAACTTGGTAGAGGAGTTTGTCTCCGGGAGTATAGATCTCACGTTCTCAAGAGCCCACACTGGCAAGATCTCGATGGGAGGAATGGTATGGCAATTCCACCTCCAGGCGAGTGAAGATATGAGGGCCAACTCCAGCTTACTCTTCCAATTATAACATAGGCAAGGCTTAAAAAGACAGAGAATGGTACCGTCTTCTGGTTGTATGAGGGGGATAGATTCATAAGGTTGCCCCAGAATGAGAGAACCAAGTTGAGCAAGTCCTTCTATTTGTCAGATATTATCATTAAGCCCAATGAAATTTTAGAGGTAGTCATGGGGGCACGACCTAGGAATTCAAAATTATGAGGAGTCTGAGAATGAGAATGAGCAGCTTGAGCTATAGATTCCCGTTGGTGTTATCATAGAGCATCCACAACCACTTCATGCTATGCCACCACCTATGGAGCACCTTCTAGCACCACCGCCATCTTTCCAACAGGTATCATGAGGACCAACCCTTTTCTGGGGCCGGTTAGTATGCATGAGAGTTCTTACCATTCCATAGGGCATGGCACCGGGAGGGCACGTAGACATAGTATTTCATCTCACCATCAAGATTTCTTGGATTTTAGTAGGCAAATCATCCATGGGTCCCGTTAACCATTTAAGCCTCAAAGACATAGAATTTCTAGCCACTCTCAGCATGGAGCTCACTCATGGAAGCATCTGCAGTAAATCATTTTTCGAGAGCATGAGTCGTCGGGTTTTCAGTCGGTTTCTTCTTATCACATGTGGACCGAGTTACCTCAGCAGCCCTAGCTAGATCACGTACAATCATTGGAGCACTCCATCTTTGGAGTGAGGCAAGACTTAGTCACTGCCAGAACTCAACTAGATAACCATCACTAGGATACGGTTGCCAGATTTGACAGAGTTGATGGTTAGTTGCAGTATTTGATAGACGGTATGAGAGCTCTCCATGAGAGACTTATAGATATTAGTGATAGGTTGAGGAGTCTAGGCATAGGGGAATGCTATATGGATCCTCCGCACGGGCAGGGGCCGAGAGCCAGACGTCGCAGGAGGGAGTGATTTTTCTCATGTTTCCAACCTTTCTTTCACCTTAGTTTCCTGATTTGGAAACAATGCAAGAAAATAAGGGTGGAGAGGGGTTGGAACATCTAATATTATGCTATCCCCTTTCCTAGTATTTTCTTTAACCTATGTTCTACATCTTTAGATTTCTGGATAACTATCTTTCCATGTTTTTGTTTCTTTCCCTCATTGAACTTTTTGTTGTTTTTGGTGTGAGGGCACCTTTTGTAGTTGGGATTTTTTAGGAAATTATTGGTGGTGTATTTTTTAGGATTGATCTTGTAATTGTAGTATGAAACCCATTTTTGGGGTGATTTGTGTTACAACAAAAAAAACTTGAAAATGAAAAAAATATATAGAAAAACCCGGACAAGTTGAAAACCCAAAAGGGAGACTTGGGTAACATTGGGAAAAGCCCGAATAGGTTGAAAGATCTAGGTAAAATGAGATGCTAGGCCCAGCTAGGCTTACGAGCCTATGAAAAAATGAGAGGCCGTGTGGAATAAGGTGAGAAGTGAGTACCCTTTGTGTGTCAAAGCTAGGAAGAAAACCCGAAAGGGCTCCTAGGGAAAATGAGAGAAATTAAGAGAAAACAAAAAACTAGGTTGACGATACATTTGATTCCATGGTTGTAACTAGGTTGAGAATCACAAATTATCCTTATGTTACAACCAAGTCAATGGCTCTTGGATTTCCTTGGTGGATTTGTTTGGGAGAAGACTCTTGATTTCTTTTAGGGATTATTTTTGAGGAAGTAAGATAGCTTTACACTTATCTTCTTAATTTACCTTTTTCCACATTTTACTTTTGAGTGGTTAGATTGCTTATGTGCTTTGGAGGATGTGAGAGTTGTGAGATTCTTACTCTTTTTGGGGGAAACAGGGTAATCAAAGAATAAGCTAGATTCCTCGATTAACTTATGTTTTCACACTACATGTTGCTTAATTCTTTTACTTGTCTTTATTTACTTGAGGAAAAGTAAATGGTTACGTGTGGGGAGTCTGATGTGCTTCATTTTGCATGTGTTAACTGTTGCATTCGACATATTTTTAGCTTTTTTTGTTTGGTGGATTGCTAGTATTAGTTGAGTTTACGTGACAAGGGGTTTAGACGGTCATGTTTGGATTTCTTGCTAAATCCCACATTCTGTAAACTTAATTAGTACTAATGGATATCTTGTATCCACAGACTCCTATATCTTCCATTTGATCATCTTTAGTAGGTCGCATGTGGGTAGTTTTTGGTTACATTCTATGTGATGGAGGTTCGTAAGGGCAGTAGAAGATATTGAAGGCCATTCGCAAGAATGGTAGAAGAGATCAAAGGTCATTCACCTCTAGAAAGATTGTAGATGAAATCCATAAACATCAATGCATGGTAGAAGGAGATTGGAGTAAAAATATGCAGCAACAAAGATCAAGCGGCCAATGAAGAAACGGGGAATCGTGGTCCGATGAGTTGTGCCAAAGTCAGAGAACAATCCGAGAAGAATTAGCGTTCAAGGTTAATTTCATTGAATTTTATTCTCAAGCACTACTTAATCAACTATTAGAACTCTAAAATCAGAAAAATAGTTCTCATGCGGCAAAGGAAACAAGTTTAGCCAGCCAAGGTACCATGGGCCGGCACAGACTGTTTATGGTTAAGCACCAACGGCTAGCACCAAAGGATTTGGCCCGTGCCTAAAGTGTTCAGCATGAGGCTATTGCATAGACCACACCAATTCTCACGGCCCATGCACACGAGTTCAAGACTTTACTCAAAATCAGCTAAATATGGGTATAGACCATCCCATTCACGACAGCCCGCACCATTTAAGTCCAAGATGCCAAGAAAAGTTGATGACCCGGGCCAAAGGCCGCACCTCACGCCATGTTTTTTAGCAAACCCATGCTCTTGACGATGACCCACACAATGTTTCGTAGAAGACCGAGCCTACTGACGACAGCCCACGCCAAGACCCACTCCCCGTGGATCAGAAGTTCAAATTCCAGCACGCAAAAGGCAGCCTGCTTCAAAGGCCACAATCCGCGCCTGATTATGCGATGCATCCCACGCCAGATCCAGTATCCTGCAATGGATGAAGAAGCACGGCCCATTCCAGATCATACAGCCCATAAAAAGTACATGGTGCGATCCACGCCATCTGTGACAACTAGCGCCATCTGTGACAACCAGCGCCATCCGCGACAACCCGCGCCATCCACCACTCCCCACGCCATCCGCGACAGTGTGCGCCATCTGCGACGGGCGCTTCGGGCAGTGGCTGAACTAGGGTTTAGTCATTTTTGGCCTATTTTGGGCCAATCTTATTGGCCCAATTTCCTTCATATAAATATAGCCTTAGTGTACTAGGTTACACATGTACAAAGTAGAGTAGATAGTTTTGCTTCATTTTTTGGTTATTAGGAGAGAAACACTCTCTTGCTTCATTTTTTGGTTATTAGGAGAGAAACACTCTCTTTAATTCCATATCTATGGATTAGTTTCCATTGCTTGGGGATAAATTGTAGCGCATGGTTTATTCATGTTTTGTGAGATTCTATAGTTCATTCTAATTTTCTGTTCATGGTATTATTGTGTTTAGAATGTTTGAATTGCATGAATAGTACACCACATTAACACACAATTTGGGCTATATTCATGTATGGTGCAAGTATTGATGCCCCTTGCGAAGAGAAACATGGATGTTAGAATTGGTAAGGTAGTATGTTGTGTCTGCGTAGGTGTGTGCATGGGAGACCATAGTATTGCTCTGACTTATTTTCCATCGCACCAATCTTAGTTGATTACGTAAAGTTTTCTGATATGTTACGGGTAGAGATAGTGAAAGAGTAGCAAGCTATGGTTGTAAGAGGCCCTAGTATCATAGATAAGGTTTCAATGACCCCTTAGCCTAAATGATATGACCAAGGGGATGTAGTGCATTCGTGGTGGAAGCCCGGGACATTATGATAAGGGGGAGAAACAGACCTAGAAAAATGGTCGGACCTTGTTGTTCTCTCATAGTTACGATGGTGGTGTCGATAGAGGGTTGTGAGCGCACGCAACGTGACAGGTATGGGGAAGTGTATGTCATCGGCCACACCACGTGTTATGAACATTCTATTTGGTCGTCTAGCAAATCTTACATGTGAATAAATCAAGGATCGAAACATTAGATTAACCATGTTGCGCAATGACTCCCCAATTGCTTAATTTAATTAGATTACTTGCTTTTTAATTTCATGTTTTGTAGTTGTTAATTTGAAAAACAAAACCCCCCTCCCTTTTTTGTTTGCATTTACTAGCTATTCCTTTCACTCTTACGGATTGACGACTTGTACGAGGTTGTATTTTTAGTTGATACTTGAGCCCTAGCATCTCTGTGGACAAACCATGGGCTTACCAATAACTACCATTTAGGTAGCGTAGCAGTGAGAATGGGTACAGAAATATAAATTTTATCTTTGACCTTTCTCCCAGGAAAGCCTCCTCTCGGGTTAACTAGCTACAATTAATGATCCCGGGTAAAGGCGAGTCAGCTTTCTAGTATACCTTCTTCCTCGAGCGAGCTGCAGTGGTTCATGGAGCTTTTCTTGTGGTTGTAATTCAGCCTTCTTAGGTCATCGATGAAGGACCATGATGGTGATGCAATGACAGGGATGTTAGGTTTCTGATCGGTTGGCAAATAATGGTAAAATTGGCGTTCAATATTGGGGGTTGTGGTGGCGAAGAGAGCCAAAAGAGGAAGAAGGTGGTGGTATAGAGAAAAGGTTATGAGTTTCTTTTTATTTTGGTTCCTTTGCTTTTAGCGGCAGAAGTTGCAATCATTTATTATCTATTACTTTTCACCTAGCTAAATATTTTCCTTCTCCTTTTCATTGTTTGTTTCTTTCCGCTTTGTCATGGTGATAGGTGGAAAATATTGGAAGAGATAGATCTGGATCGCTACTCATTGATTTCGATGCTAATATTTTATGGAATGTGCTGATCTAACCCTATAATTTAATTAAAAGTGTTGATCTAACCCTATGTTTTAATTTAAAGTGTTGATCTAACCCTATGATCTAATTTAAAGTGCTGATTTAGCAAGGGGTAGAATGGTCATAAAACTTCCAGTTTTGAACCCATAGGTATTTTTATCTTTTCCGATTAAGTCAACGCCAGAATAGAGCAAGTTGGTATATCGCAATTGCTTAAAATCATACGGTTAATTTTGCATTTTTAGATTTTACCTAATTAGATTGCCACTTTTACAAAAATAATATGGTTAATTTTTTTACTTTTCCCTAGCAGGTATATTTTAAGCACTACAAGACATTAAGAATGTGTCTGGCTCTTATGAAACTAGAACGTGGAAGAGGAAGTGAAATTGAAGGTGTGTTTTTTTATAGAACATAAATTGAAGGTGTTGATTCACCAAACTTTCTCTCTAAAACACGTAAACCAATCTCCTAACAGTATCTCCAATAGTTTCCTCTATTTTTTAGCTTTTACAGTAATTTTTTACGGTTGGTACACTGTATTTACTCCAATAATTTACTCTATATATTTTCTTATGGGAATATTTTTTAAAATTCCTTCGTGAAATTCACTATTATTATTTATGTAATATTTCATGGTATTATAACATAATTGAATCAGATATGATTAATTAAAATAAATAATATTTTAAAATTAAATAAATACTCATTAAAGGCGATTCTAAACCTCCTTTGAAAGGATGCAGGAACCGCCTTAAATGGTGGGAGGTTGTTGTCATACCTTTCAAAGTTAAATTTATAACTCCTCAACATTGTCTATGGGAAATTTTATCACTTTTCATTCGAAGATCAACATTCATTCCTTCTTAATAGTAATTGGCAAAGACAAACAACGACCATTTGCAAACCTCGTGGATAATCACTCTAAGCAAATAACACCGTATAGGTATTTCATCAACGGCATTTCACACGAAAGACCATAGGTTTGATAACAACAACCCTTCTACCAAAGACATAGTCATTTAACCAAACAAAGCATTTACTAGGCTAACCCTAGAACAAACCACATTCAAGGTTCAACATTTCTTTGCATCTATAGGATAAGTATGAGAACAATACACATTAACATACTTATCTAGCAAGAATCACCACATTATACACAAGAAGTTCTAAATCCATGTTCTTGGATTTCACGTCAAATGAGCTAAGATATTTACAAATTTCCTAACAGCCTAACACTTCAATCATACAAACATTTCATATATTCAAACAATCCATGGTATAAATGAGGTAAAACAAAACATTAATGGCATAATAAATGCACTCCAATAAATGTTCATATATGAGAAAATAGATAATCTCACCACATAAGTTTGGAAGCTTCAATCAATTGCTCCCATAAACTAGATTTAGCTACTACAATCCATACTAATTAACAACAACAATTCAAACATTAATCAAACTAAAACAAGGATGAAAATGGTGGAAAACTAGGGTTTGAAAGAGGGAAAAATTGGCAGGAAAAGGAGGTAAGAGAGTGAGGATAGGATTTAGTATTTATAGTCCAAAAAAGGCAAAGAAGATTTCTGGCCACCCCAAGTTCGCGATGCACAAACTAATCTATGCCCTTTGCGAAAACTGCAGACAGTAATCCTAAATTCTTTCCCTTCTTGGTTCAAATTATCCCCTTTACTTCAATTTTCTTCCGTTCTTCAAGTCTTCAAATCTTCAAAGAAAGTCTTCAAAAGGTGATCTTCAACGGCCTCCGATCTTCAAGTCTTGATGTCATTTCCTCGTCACACAAAATCCACTTAGAAAAGGTAAAAGAGCGCAAAAGTTTCTCTTATCTCTCCTAAGAGAATTTCAAGGCAAAACACAAGATCTTGTTGACAAAAGAACTCAAAATTTATCCCAAAAAGTCCCAAAATATGCACATAAAATGGACACATCAAATGGCTACCGAACTCGGAACCCATGCTGCCTCCGCCACCTTGGAAGACCCCTTTCGAACTCGGAACACCATTTAAAGGCGGTTCTAAATTGCCTTTGTGAGGTGGGTTAAAATTCCTTTAATGAGGTTCCAAACTCGGAAACTTAAATGCTTCCTTCGGCCTTGTGATGATGTTCTGAGCTCGGAACTTGATTGTGTTCCAGTATTGGAACCTATTTCGAACACAGAACCGCCTTTAATGTGAGTGACCTTCCCTATTTGGATGCAACATCCAGACTGCCTCTATAATTTCTATCGGTAAAAAGTTTTGGAAATAGTGTCATTTCCAAACTTGGAATATAAATCGGTTCTTAGGAACTCAAGGAGCCGAAAATGATTTCGAACTTGGAAGGCCCCACAGCTTCAATGGTAAAAATACAATTTGCATTCATATTCTAGGCTCAAAATAGGCCTCATTCAATAGCTATAATTGTAACACAATACATACAATCATTCTAAAAGTTAACGATATTATATAGAAAATGGAAACTAAGCAATAATCTATATATAGGAATAGAAATCAACACATTTCTATTCCGAACTTACACATCATACTAATTTAACAAATATGTGTTACTCTACCAAATTAGGGTTTCTGAGGGTTTCTGAGGGTTGCCTCCCAATTAACCTCAATATCTTTAGGAGAATGGTATGATTCTCTTGATGGGGGAGTCCAATTGGGTGTTAAATCATCTAAATTTTTTTGAAGAGCTAGGTATATGTGTTGGATCAACTTCCGAATGAGAATGTCTTGTTGCTCAATTCATTTTTCTTGTGGAAGGGTATGTTTTTGAAATGTGTTGATCCGCGATGGTTTTGCATGACCACAGTACCGGGTAATTCCAAATGCCTCTCGTTGTGTCAAGAACCCACCCACTCCCCTAACACCCCCCGTGTATTCCAGTTTTTTTGGTACTTCACAAAGAATACTGTGGTTGAAGATGTGTATGAATTTCCCTTCCAATTGATCGTTCTTTAATTTTTCCTAAGTGGTTAAATAAGGGAAAAAGGTTAGCACATGTGAACGGAAATTATGTGAATGAATAAACAGAAATATGGTTAAATGGTTAACCACTCGTTCCGCAATTTCTCTTATATTCTCCTTCTCGTATAAACCCTTCTTGTTTTGTCGGCCTTTAAGGAATAGATCCCACCTATCAATGTCATCCACATCCATTGGTTGTACCTTATCCCGAGCCTCTTCTTCTGTCATCCTGACTTCGATTGCAATTTTAACATCTTTCTCAAGGCGTTCTTCTACTAACTTCATTGTTTCCAATCCATACCCGCCACGGCTTTTTCGGTGAGTAATTTTATTCAAACTGGAAAGGCGTTATTTTCATTCCTCTTTGTTAGGTTGGTAGACACATTTGAACACTAAAAACTACTTAATCTTTTGTTTTGTAAAATTAATATAACTTTACTAACGTTAGAAACATTCTCCAAAGTCCTTTTCTTGTGGATTTCCCAAATCTCTGGTTGAATGTGTGTGTATGTTATCCATGGACGATCACCTCTTTCCAAAGATAATATGTAGTCCCTCGAAAAAGTATGTTTGTGTTCCCGCCAACTTTTGAACATCATGGTCATTGCCTTGTTTCTAAAATATGTCATATCTGGGGCTTCAATTTCAAAGGGTCTTTATGAGGATTTGGAGACGATAGTAATTAAATATGGAGAAAGTAAAATTTTAGAATATGAGATTAGTAAAATATTTTGCAAACACACTATGGCTATTAACAATACCTTTCACTCCATCCATATAGTCTGCTTAAAGTTTTTTGGTACATAATGCCAACTATCAAACTGAAGGCCAACCCTTGTTCTTCCGATCTTCACGACCCAACTAGACCATTTCGCATGATCTTTGGAGAAGCACTTGCCAAAATTGTTAAAAACGAACGGATTTAACTCCTTCCTAGCCATCCTACCTTCTAATGTTCTACAATGAGTCTTAGCTATTCCTACCTCATTGAATCCATCATCGTCCGCAACTGAATCCCATCGTCCCGGGATGGCTATTTTGCGACTGTGATGCATTATCATGAGTCTGTTTCTTATACATAACTATACCAACAACAAAATATGCAAAACATAATGATGACATTAACTTCATAGAACATAGTTTAGGCCAGAAAAAATGCGACATTACATGTCAACCGCTACTTATTAAAATTCTTACACTATTATAATAATATTCATGAGGTTTTCACAAACTAGGGTAAGACAAAAGTCACAATCATTAGGATATCTATAAACTATGACATTAAACACAAATAATATATAATAGCCCAAGAAAAAACAAACCATTCATAAAGACACTAAGAAGAACAAAATTTTCTAGGGTGTTAAAACACTAACCTTAATAATACCCAAGTGGGAGCATCAAGTTAATGAAAGCTTGCTCTCCTTCAATCCTTTTTCGCCCTTGATCATCACCCCCCTCAAAATTGAGAAAAAAAGGTTAGATAAAAAAAATTAGAAGATGAATGTAGGGGTATTAAGCATTATAACTAATCTTTCATCAACGTTTGAAGAAATCATGGAGAAGGGATGAAGAGAAATGGATTTGATGAGTGAAGAGAAAATTTTGGTGGGGAGAGATGGAGGGAATTGGTGGGTCTTTAATAGGGTATTTAATACCCTTTGAAAACCCGCCTTTATGGCTAATGTTTTTCCCTCTAGATTTCAATTCCAAACTCGGAAGATCAGGGGCTCTATAATACAAACCCTCTGAATAGGTTCCGAGATTGGAACCTGTATAAATATTTTTTAAAACAAAACAGAGTAGCCCATTTTTTCAATCGCATATTCAAAAACATTCCAACTTCCTCTCCCCACCCAAACCCTAACCTTCAGCAAATCAAGCAATTCACCAATCCAAGCACAATGTCGAGGCCACGATCCACTAAGAAGAACATCGGTGTAGCCAGTGACCAGAGTCATAATCCATACACCAAAATTGGAGCATCTGATCGGTTTTTCAACACAAAAGTGGAGGAGAGGTATGTTGAATTCTCCAAACGTAAAGTGATAAATGCTAAAGTGATTTGTGCATCATCAAATGAAGATTTATGCCTAGGGTATTTGTTGAACCATTTCAAAGAACAACATCTTGGCGCATTGTTTTACTTGGAAGATCTCGTTTATGTGGACAAGGTTATTCAATTTTATGCCAATGTAGGACAAAGTTGTAACAAACGTGATGTAATTTTGGTGAATGGAAAGGAAATTTTGGAGAATAAGTACACAATATGTGAAGCCCTAGGTAACTCCTACACCACCCCAAATAAATTGAGACCCGGCGATGCCATGGCCCCTTTGAAATTTATCACCAACAGAGTTGGCCCTTGGTAACCAAAGCTACCCCATTAGACCCCGTAGTCAAGGCTAAGAAGTACTTTAATAGAAGTGGTGTGACCTCGGGCCTGGCGGAAAGCTATGACATAGGGCAATGAATGGTTGAGTAGAGACTCATTTACGAGTGGGTTTGTTTAAATACTTTGTCGATGGGCGGTCACACATGTGCCGACCATTAGAAACCTCATTATATTCTACTATGTGATAGAGGTATTGAAGATGAGCCCTAGGTTCACCGTCCTAATGTGTATGCTTAAGGCCGCCAACATGAAAAACAAGGATCTCCCTTACGGTGGCTTGATCACGGCTATGATAAAGAATTTTGGCGTCCAACCGAATGATCAACCAATGCACTTAGAGTATTATGATGAGGCTTGGTTTCAGCATAAGCAATTGATTCTTGGCGATAACAATAAATAAGAGCAGCAAGTTCTTCCGAGGCAGTTGGCTAAGAATGCGAAAAGGGCTAGGAAGTTGGAACTTGATAGTGTCGAGGCATCGGGATCTCGTAAGAATATATTTATGCTATTTTATAGTAGAATTTTAACTCAACACTTTAATAAGGCTAATTGTATGTGTTACATTAAATTGAAATTTTTGTAGAGGTACCTCAATTGCCTTCGTGGCGACGTTGAGGAGACATCTTAAATGTTGACTAGAGTGGACGCCCAGCATGAACGTTTCATGACAGCTCAAGGACTCCATTTAGAACTAAGAAACGATAAGGAACCACAAATCTTTAAGCCAAATTTTACTAACAACGAGGGAGAGGCCGATGCGGGGTCGAATGATAGTGCGAATCACGTGGAGGACAGCAACGCCTAGAATTAGGACATGTTTTAATATGTGTAACACTTTTTTATGTATTAATATATTTTGAAATTTTTTTTGTTACATACTACGCATTTTGAATTCGTGGAATTGATGTTATGTTTGGATTCCTGGAATTGTTTAGAAATTGTTGAATGTTGGCCAATCACGTGGTCGTAAATTGGAAATAGTTCCCACAGTTTTTTATGTGGTGTATTTTTATTGTCGATAGCTCAAAAGGTAATTGTTTTTGACATTGTATCCAGATTATCTTCTTTAGTATATGTTTTTCAAAGTTTACCATTTGAGCCGTGGAATTTCGAATTTCGAGTTCGGAAGTGCGTCGACTCTTTGTAAAAATGGAACGGATGTGATTTCGAGTTCGTAAGTGATTCCATTACATTGTGTTTGATTTGGTTTTCATGTTAAAAAATTAGGGGTTCTAAATTCATTCCCTATTTTTGGGCTGTCTCGAGTCCAAAACAGTGCAGCTTTTTTTTGAACTAATTGTTTACGAACTTGGAACCGATTCAGATCATATTTCTAATGGGCTGAATTTCATCTTCCAGACTCGGAAGATCAAAATTAGCTCTTTACAATGTCAGTCTGGATTAGTTTCAAAACACTGAACGTGCCCTGTATAAGAAAAAAATACCCAAATCAGAGGTCATTTGGCAAGTTGACCTCAAACCTTCCAAAATAAAAAACCTAAGGCGAATTTTTCATTTGGGAAACCTTAAAATATTCTCCACCTCAAATATCAACAAAGGTAAATGATTATAAATGGAAAAAGGTGGATCGTCTTGCATCTCTCGTTCGAAATCCACCGGCAATAATCCCGGGTATGATCAAACTAAATTTGTGTCATTTCCCGTGCAATCTAGGTACAATATATTGCGTTCGAAAAGGAAATTACTAGATATACATATTTTTTATTTCATTAAGTATATGAGGATTGGATTAGCGGATCCCCTAGAAAAATTTGAAGACCAATATGTGGAAACATTGCTCGGTTGTAATGAACCTTCTTACATTGACTTATTTTGTCAATTTTATAGTAATCTTTGGAAGGTTAGGGATGGTGATTATTCAACTAGGGTTAGTGGGGACAGAAATTCCTATTGATTAGTGGATTCTAAATGAAGCCCTAGATTTCCCGTATTTGAACCCGGAAAGCGTCTATCCGAAAGACCCTGGGGGTCCTTTGGACGATTGTTATCATATGGAAAAATTTCCCCTTGTTTATGATTACCCCTATATTGACCCTATTGAATGTAGTGTTAGGTATTTTGGATATGATGTGAGTAATTTGGGTAAGCCCGAGACTTTTAGTATAATCGCATTGTATTTGAGATGATTGCTAGAAACATAGTTCCCACCTCCGACCACGTCACCGAGTCTACCTATTCAGCATTAATGTTGTTTTATCTGATTATGGAGGGTAGAAAAATTAACCCTGGGGTGGCTATATTAAGACATATGCTCTATGCTGGCACCTGGACTAGGGTAGTGAAGAGCCTCCCGTACGGGAACTTACTCACCAAATTATTGAAGAAGGTAGAGGTGATGGCAATTACCAGCGAGGAGAAACTACCAAAGTACTTCGAAAAGACGTACTTCAAAAACAAGAGGTAGGTATTGATGGATCATAAATGGTTCCATCCAAAGGAGTCTGAACAAGGCGAGCTGAGCAAAAGACCAAGGGTTGATGAAGGTAATTGAAATTGTTAGTTTCATGGCTTTTGTGATAATTTTTTATTTTAATTATAATTGATTATGTGTATATCTTACTTTATTTAGATTCAGAGAAATCTTACTTCAGAGGTATTAGATATTGCTATAGGTGGGTGCTCAAGGAGTTGGCTGCTATGAAGGCGAAGATTATGAAAATTGAGAAAAGGCAACGGTCATATGAACGTCATCTTGCATCAAGCCACCATCCTTATCTTGATCGGTCCAAATCGATGGGCGATGTAGAGGATGATTTGGAGTCGGATTTCCCACAGATGTCGCTATGTTCTTTCCTCACATTTCTTGGATATGTTGTTAATTTTATGGTTTAGGATGATTGCACTTTCTTGACTTTTGGTTTACTTTTGAATTTTTAATCCCTAGGTTTGAATGATGTGTACAATTATTTGCTAATTTCTATGGATTCAAATTGATATAATCTATTTATGAATTGTGAGCTGATCGTAGAGGTTTTTTTACTCTATATACTAAATTATGAATACAATCTTTAAAAAAATAATGGTAAATTGAATTGGTAGCACTTAATCATCAGAACAAGAACTATTACGAACGATGAAACTACTTCTTATGTTTTCTTCTCTTGGTAACCTTTTCGAATTACCTCTTTTTACGAATTACCTTACCACGAACGTCCACCTGCATTACCTCATCATGATAGTTGCAGCCAACTGAGTAGTTTAACACAAGATCGTTCTTCTCAAGCAACATAGCATCATCCATTCCAAAACCCGTTGTATTTTGACCGAATCCTACAATTTCTTAGACTTCAAATTCTTGAACAAAGCATGTTCTCCTTCAACAACAATCTCCCACCTAGGATCAGAAGGACCCTGGGAGGCCAATATGAAAGGACCTTCCCACCAGCCTACCCGACTCCTATTGACAAGGGTAAAACCAAAATTCTCAGTTCGTTGGCCATTGTTGAAATTCTCCCACTGACATTTAAAAACTATGACCTTCATAGTAACATAGTTAAGCTCCCATATATTTATAATTTTTGTAAAGTAACACTGGTGAGCATGCATAAGATTAATTTGACTTCCATTACCGACATGCAAAGCTTCAGACACGAGGGACACTCCACTTTTCTGAGACACACCCTTATCGTCAATTGCTTTCCTCCCAAATGTAAAACTGTTAATGTTATAACCTCTATATTAAGGTACATTACCCATTGGTCTATGAGCCAACCATTTAACTGTCATTGGATAGTCTCCCTCGGAAACATAATCACACAACCATGATGCAAAAGTCCCACAGTGTAATCATGGAACCTGTGTTTCATTGAAGTTTGGGTTGGTGATTCTAATGGCATCCATGTGAACCTCTATATATGGGACAACATATTCATGATTGTGAGAACATAGAGATAGATTGTATTTAATTTTTCCATGCTCGGACTGAAAGGTTTCCCCTACCTAAGTGCATGACCTTCCAACCGCCCATCATGTCTATGTGTTGGAACCCCAATCGATTCAACCTCCTTAAAATAATCAGTACAAAACTCAATGACCTCCTCCGCCACATACCTTTGTACAATACTAGCATCACATCTATACCGATTCCTCACAAAATGCTTAAATATTTTCATACATCTCTAGAATGGTTACATCCACCTCAGAAACATAGGACCACAAAGCTTTATCTATTGCACAAGATGAACACACAAGTGGACCATGATGTCAAAGAACAAAGGGGGAATATACATTTTCATCTGGAACAAAACTTCAATAATCATTGTCTACAAATGGTCCAACTTTGACACACTAATGTTTTTGCTACAAATGAACTTGAAAAACAAACAAAGCTTTGTAATGCACAATCTTACATGGGGTGGAAATGACGATTGAATAGCAATGACATTCAATTCCTTCATAATATTGTAACAATCATGAGACTTCAAGCCAACCAACTTCAACTCCTCAAGTAACACACATGTACCGATGTTGGACGAATATGCTGGCATGACCTTAACGCAACTAAGTGTCTCGCAGAATGACTTCTTCTCCAAGTGAGACATTGAATAGCAAGCAGGGGACAAGTAGCAATTGTCACTGGAAGATATTAGCTCTAAGGTCTTCTTAATTCCCATCTCAGCCAAATCTAACCAAGCCTTATGTCCATCATTTGTTTTTCGAGGGGTATTCAACAACGTCTTGACCAAGGAATCACACATGTTCTTCTCAATTTGCATCACATCAAGGAAATGTCTGACATCCATATGCCCCCAATAGGGAAATCTGAATATTATAGAGCATTTTTTCCAACTCCCATCCACAGGGACTTTTCATTTCTTTTTCCTAAAGCTATGCAAAATTCTTCATTGTTTTAAATATCTGATTGCCTGTTCGAGCAATCGGTTCTTCTCTTGACTCTATTTCCCATTGAACCATTTTTTTCGCCAATCTTCGTGGATGGTCTTCTAGAAGAAACCTCTAATGACCTTGATAAATAGTTTTACAACCATGCTTCAATTGGTGAGAATCCGTATCCTTCTCACACACAGGACAAGCAAAGTGACCTTTCACTAAGTAACCAGATAAATTACCATATGCAGGGAAGTCACTAATAGTGCAAAATAACATGGCTTTCAATGTAAAGTAATCTTCAACGCTACCATCATATGTTCTAACACCATCCTTAAACAGGGTCAACAAATCCTCCACAAAAGGTTCAAGATATACATCAATGTCATTACCCGGTTGCCTAGGACCAAAAATCATCAAAGATAGCAAAACATACTTACGTTTCATTGTCAACCATGAAGAAGGTTGTAGATAACCAACATTACATGCCAAGAACTATGTGTACTACTTATATTACCAAATGGATTCATTCCATCAGTACATAGGCCTAACCTTAAATTCTGGGGTTCTTTGCCAAAATCTGGGTAAAGAGTATTTAATTTTTTCCATTGTTGACCATATGACGTACATATGTCTAATGAAATCATCCACAATTTGATCCATCTCTGCGTGCTAGTGCAAAAATTTAGCATCTTCCTTACATGAAAATAACTTTTGCAGTCGTGGAACTATAGAAAGGTGCCACATAACCTTTTCTGGTTTTTTTTCTTTGATTTGGTTAACACTTCCACTCCCACCGCAATTCCATCCCTCTTCAACTTGAATCGAGACTCACCACATACCCAACAAGTTTCATGATTTTCATCTTCTACCCCTCGGTACATCATACAATCATTTGGGCGAGATTGTATTTTTTTTTCAATTCCAATCCCATAGAGCACAAAACATTCATCGCGGCATACAACCTATCCAGCATAAGATTACCTTTAGGTAACAAATCCCTAAGAAATTCAAGAGTTTCTGTCATCAACTTATCGGTCCACCCAGAATTGGCCTTCAAATTCATCATCCTTAAAGTCGCACTCAATACGAATGTTTAGAACAATTGTCATCAAGTAAATCTTGTAGCACCTCAGGTTTACCTTTGAACTCTCTCGCAATATCCTCTACCATTTTGTCAAATTCAACATTCCCTTCTAACTCATCTTCCACATTCTTGTTATTTGTTTCACTCGTATGAGAAGTTTGTCCTACTTTCCCATGCCATACCCAAGAAGTGTAGGTTGTTTGAAACTCCATCATTATTAGATGTTGCCTCAATTTCTTCCTCACTAAATAAACATCATTTCTAAAATATTTACACGGGCATCGTGCTTGCACAAAACCTTGTTTGGAAGCATCTTCAAACGCTACCATTAAAAAAGTTTCAATCAATGGCATGTAATTGGGTGATTTTCAAGATCATTACCAATGAGGTCATTCTGATCCATTACGCTACAAGTCAATTACAATGCAACCCAAAGTATTCACACAAGAATAATCATAAGCCACCACAAATGAACCTTTACACAAACCCTATTTCTACATTTATTTATTTCAAACCCTAATTTCAAGAAATAAATTCATATACAATTTACCTTCACCAATGGAAAATGATGCACTTTAATGTATTGCATTGTAACAATTTACCTTCATCAATGGACTAGAAACAGGAGAACACCTTTCTTCATCAATATTTTGGAGAATTAAATTTGTTGTGACCATTTTTTAATACAGACTGGGTTCTAAACTCGAAACCCATAACAATTTTAAATAGTTCATGAATTTAAACCTTTTTGAGCGTGGAACAGTTATTTGATCCAGTTTTTGAGTACGTAAGATCTTTCTTCCTTTACAAGTGGGGGTAGGGAAAACAATTTCAAAATCGTATCGGCCCCTGATTTTGAGTTCAAAAATTCTGACAATTGAAGGTGGTTATGTCTAACTGCCTTTAATTAGTGTTGATCAAAGGTGGTTAACTAAATAACCTCCTTTAATCAATTGTTACGGACTCGTAAGGGATTTTGGACCCAGGTTTTGAGCTTGGAACAACTAACAATTAAAGGCGGTTGATTAAAGGTGTTAATTAGTGCTAATTTTGTGTCCAGCTGCCTTTAATTAGTGTTAATTAAAGGTAGTTAACTAAATAACTGGTTTTAACTGACGGTAATTAAAGGCGGTTATATAAAAACCACCTTTAATTTATTTTTGACCGCATTTAACAAGTTTTTATGTGATACAAACAGCAGTTCCAAGTTCTAAATCCCTAATTAAAGGCGGTTCCACTTTTTTCCCTCCAAAATTCCTTCTATTACCACCTTTAATAGCACAGCCTCTACTAGTACGGAAGGGTACTAGAGGATTACGTAGAAGTTGGATGCCAAAATTGAAGGAAAAGATGACTGGTGGAAGAAGGGGAAGTGGTCTATTGTAGTTCACGGCAGTGGACGGTTGCTGGCGGTGGCTCTTGGTGGTAGCAATAGAAGCACATGGCGGCACACGATGATAGCTGCAACCTTCATGGGAGGTCGTCATCATACCTCTCAAGGTTAATAATTATAAGCCCTAAATGCTTACTATCTATAACTAAGTAGATAGTGGAAAATCGGGTTCGTCCACAAAGAAGATGGATTTTCTTAAGCGTTTAAACATATAAGGTTTATATTAGGCTAGAAGTAGATATATATATATATAAGCAAGTAAAAAGGATGGTTTGGTTGTTTTTGTTCCTAAGTTATGAAACTAAAATACAGACTAACTAGCAATGTTAGGTAACTATGCTAATCATCAAACAAACTAAGAAAAAGGGGGTAAAAACTACAAAAGATAAAGTCTTGTAGGCAATCGATATCCACTTCAAAACCAAATGTAGATCATTGAACCATTCACTCATTTTATCACATTTGTTACCTATATGGAATGTTATCACTTATCATTCGAAGATTAACATTCATTCTTTCTTAATAGTAATTTGCAAAGACAAACAACGACCATTTGCAAACCTCGTTGACAATCACTCTTGTAAAACCACACCATAGAGGTATTTCATCAACGGCATTTCACACGAAGGGCCATAGATTTGATAATAACAAGCCTTCTACCAAAGACATAGCCATTCAACCAAACATAGCATTCATTAGGCTAAACCTAGAACAAACCACATTCAAGATTCAACCTTTCATTGCATATATAGGATAAATATGAGAACAATCCACATTAACATACTTATCTAGCAAGAATCAAAACACGACCAGAAGTTCTAAGTTCATGTTCTAGCATTTTCATGCCAAAGAGCTAAGAAATTCGTCACTTTCCTAACACCCTAACACTTCAATCACACAAACACTTCCTATTCTCAAACAACTCATGGCATAAATGAAGTAAAACGTAGCATTAAGAACACATGAATGCTAAATAACAAAGGCTTCAAGAACGAATGACAAAATCTATTCACTACTTCCACTACTTGTTGTGAAGATAAATCTTCCATCCTTCTTAGATAGTGGCTTGCATGAGTGTATTCGACATCTCTTGTGAAACCTCACCAATGACTCCCTTAGTCAAAAAATGACTAAAAGTATTCCATTGGTGGCATTGAGCACGAAGAATCAACAAGCTTGGCAACACTTATACACACTACACCATATCTAACATTTAACCAATTCATACATTTACACAAGATTAGTCAAGAATGATCAAAATTCATTGACCTGTTTCTTTTTCTACAAGTAACAAACATGACAACGAGTTCAAGATCATCACATTCATCTAGCAACTATCAACACATCAACATCATTAAGAAGCTATAACTCATGCTCTTGGATTCCATATTTAAAAGGGGGCGAATTAGCTACTTTCTCCCAACCCTAACAAGTAATCATACAAGCAATTCATATACTCAAACTTCCAACAACATTAATTCCATTAACAGTTCACATTCAAAGCTCAATAAATGCACAATAGCAAAAACAATAAATAGATAGATATTGTTCTCAAGACATTATCAAGGAGGTCTCAATTTCTACCAAGATTAAACTAACCTAGATAATTAAAAAACATGATTAACCTACAAAAACTAAGAAAAGAAAGAAAAGCAAACTAGGCTTTTGAACCCAGAAAAATTGCAGGAAGGAGAAGGTTGTGAAGAGGAGAGGATAAGGTGAGTATTTATAGTACAAAAACTTAAGAAAGTTTCTGGCCATACGTCCGTCGCGAGTCTCGACGGGTTCATCGCGAGTTGCGACCGAGTCCAGTTTCAACATCTTGATTTCTTTCTTCTTTTCATATCGAGTTCTCCTCTTCACTTCACTTATCTTTAATTCTTTAAGTCTTCAAAATTTCAAATACAAGTCTTAAAGTCTTTAAATCTTCAAAGGTATTCTTTAAAGTCTTCAAACAAATTACCTTGTCACACAAAATCCTCTAGAAAATTAATAAAAGCGTAAAAGTCACTTTTAACTCTCATTAGATAATTTCAAGGAAAAATATCATATCTAGAGCACAAAAGTGTACAAAAGTGAGTTCTAAAAGTCCTAATATAACCATATAAAATGGGCACATCACTTCACCACTTCGCTCCTCCCTGAAATCCACTTTGAAAATTTAATGTATTAATATTTATTGCAGCCATGTTGTAAAATCAATCTCCATTCCATGAACACCCTCATTGTTTAATAAACACATGTTGTGTCTAGTTGTAGTCATAGAGTCACGGCAGCCTCATGGTGGCTACAACTGTTCATCTCTTTCTTCAATAGCACGGAGAGGTCAATTTGAGTATAGAGCGTTTTGGTCCGGGAGGAATAGCCTCTCATCACAAAGACGACGTCAATTGGTGGACAACGTTAGACTCAAAAGATCTAGGCTATCTCTGTCACACAAATTGGTTTATTTAGAAGTGGTGATGAATGTGGACAACAATAAAAACAGGTCATCTTGTGACTGGTACATGGTTTGGCTCACTAATAAATAGGAAAAAAAATCTTTTTGCAGTAATTTGTATCGTTAAATAGAGTTCTTGCGCACACCTAGTATCTACAAGCCTATCACCACATCTGTGGTGGGATTAGAGGGTAATGATCCCTAGTTAGTGCCTAACCTACCTCCACTTGGGGTCGTCAACTGTAGCTAATTACCCAAGCGAAGGCGTTCCAAACGAACGGAAGGAAGGTTAAAGATAAAATTTATATCACTATTAAGATACCTATGGGGTAGTTTGTGGCAAGACCGATTTTGTCAACAACGATGTGAGGGTCTAATAGCAAACTAAATACAACCACGTACGGGTTGTCAATCCGTCTATGTGCTAGGAATAGCTAATATTGTAAAATGGGGTTTTGGGTTTTTCAATTAACAACTATGAACATAAAGGATCACATGAGATTATAACTATAAAGACAAGAACTTGGGGATATTTGCGTAACATGATTGATAAATGGCTTCTATCCTCGATTTAATCACATATAAACATATTGTATGCCTATGTCACACAGTGTGAAGATAGCCATGTATTTCCCCCTGTCTATCACACATGGTACTTACTACGATGCCATATCTCACAGTCTCCATAAATTAGGGATGCGCTCTAGTCCCATGACCTTGCTGACCATCCCCGTCACTTCACTCACAATGCTAATGTGCCCCCGCTTAGAGGAATACAAAGTTTGCTTAAAAGGGCAATGCCTCGCGCAGGTCGCAACCGTTAGATATGTAGTGAGTGCATTACATCCCGGACACTCCATTGTGGTTCTCAATCCCTAGGCCTAGAGAGACAAAGGAAAAGTCACCTTGTAATGACTCTAGATTCAACACAACTCTAGTCGCTACAAACAATCACGCTAATCTATCGAGGTAAGCCAAGGAATTCTCCTCGTTGGGATTTTCCGAATCGATCGCCTAACATTTGATTTATCACACAACTATCCAATTATAATCATGGTTTAACACATAGAAGAATGTTCTCACAAAGAAAATGAATGCACTCATCTCCTCGGTGTATTTAACCTACTCCAAAATTCTAACACTCCCAAGATAGCAATGAAGCCTAGCATGATTTTATACTACCATACATGCATGGATGCATCATCATAATGACATAGCATAGATCTCACAATAATGGAAAGCACAAGTTCAAGGACAAATATTCATAAGAAAAAAATTTGGAGAATCTAAATCTCAAAAAGCCAAATTCAATTCATGAATAAAAATACAACCCCAAGCTTAATTAACTACTCCCTAAGCATTGAACCCAAGTATTTCATTGGATTTAATGCCTTTAGGAAAAGAAGAAATTCTAGAGAGAAAGAGGAGCTCCCTTCTCTCTCTACCCTACTCTTTAAATCTAAAAATGAAAATAAACTTCAATCTTAGTAGACAAAGGTCCATATATATAGTTGTGGGAAATTGGGCCTATAAATAGGCCCAAAATAGACCAAAAACCCTAGCAGCCATAAACAGCCCAAATGGTGGCATCTGGCATGGGTCGTGCTGACCGAGGTGCCTTCGTGCTCGCTCGGGGCATCGGTCTTGGCACATCCTGTGGCCTCATGCCGGTATGGACCATCATTTCTACCATGAACTGTGAGCCTCGTGCTGGTGCAGTTTGTGTCGATCGGAAGGGACCATCGGTTGGAGCTCCATTTTTTATCTTTTGATTCATACCCTGTGTCATTTAGCGTGGGTCGTCAACCGAATCCTCATTTTTTCTTAGTATCATGGCAAGGGACGCATCCTTCTACACACCCGGTGGGCTGGTCTTGACATTTGTGACTTGAAATGATGCGGACTATGTGAAACAAAACAGTCCTCACCCATACTTAGCCGAATTTTAGAGAGAAAAGAAAACATGTGTCACACAGCCAGCCGGAATATACATGTTCTATGCTGGGGCTTGGCACAGACCATGTTTGTTGGAACGGACATGCCGAAGACCCCTTACATGGGTTGTGTTGCTTTGCACAGGCTGTGCTAGGTCTAGCTCTCATGCTGGCCTTGTGCGGTCCGTGCTGGTAGTGGCTGGTTCGACCGGCTGAATTTTTTTCTCCGCTATGGATGAATATTTTGTCTTATTTGAGAGTTCTTGTATTCTATTTTATAACGCTCAAGAAGGAAAATCCAATTGTGTCACTTTAAACGGATGATTATTCTCAGATCTTTTCCAGAATTTTTCCGCAACTCTCAAGAAACAATTCCTCCGCTTCTTCCTTGTTCTCTTTGAACTTTGAATCCACCTTTCTTGGGCTCAATTCCATCAACTATAACGCTTTAAACTAAATGGCTTTCCATCTATTACCATTCTTACGAATGGCCTTCAAGTATGTTTTACCATTCTTGGGAAAGACCTTCTATACAATGATGTCGAAGTATCCACGAGCAACCTACTAATGAGATCATGAATGAAGATCTAGGTGCTCATGAACACAACATATCCATTAGCTTCAATTAATTCTACAAAACCCGAGATTTAGACACAAAAACCAAACTTGATCGTCTAAACTCTTTGTTGTGTAAACCTAGCTAAAACTATCAATCCAACAAGTAAAATATGCCAATTATTATGTCGAATGCATTGGTTAATGCTTGCAATACAGTGCACACCAATCCCCCCACACTTAAACATTTACTCGTCCTCTAGTACATAAAAACAAGAAAAGGTCTAAGCAAAGTGTAGCATGTAAAGATAAGTTAGCCAATGCATTCAACTTATTCCCAAGTTACCCTAGTTCCCCCAAAGAAGTAAGAATTTCACAACTCTCACACTCCCCGAAGATGTTGAAGTAACCTAACCATCCAAAATATAGTGAAGAAAAATGTAAGAAAGAATGATGAGTGTTAAACTAGCTTACTCTCTAAAATAGTTCCCAAAAAGCAATTCAAGAGTCATTGCCGAAAAACCACCAAGGAAATATGAAAGGTCGTCGCCGTAGCTCTCAAAGTTAATACTTTTAAGCCCTGATGCTTCATCTCTACAATTAAGTAAATAATGGAAAGTTGGGGTCGTCCACGAGAAGAGGGATCTTTTCAAGTGTTTAAACATGTATAGGAGAAAACATACAAGGAATATACATATAAGGATACATATAAAAACATGTAGAAAAAGGGGGGATTGGTTGGTTTTTGATCCTAAGTTATCAAATTGAAATATAAAAACTAGCAAAGAAAGAAAACTATGCTAATCATGCAAGACAACTAAAGACAAGATTAAAACAACAATTAACAGAACCTTGGGAACAATTGACTTCCACTTCCAAGCCTCTTATCCATCACTAAGCATTCAACCTATTTGCTACTTTCACTACATGTTGTGAAGCCTGAACTTCTATCCTTCTTAGATAGTAGTTTTCAAGAGTGAATTCGACATCTTTTGTCAAATCTCACCAATGACTCCCGTAGTCAAAACACGACTAAAAGTATCCCATTGATGGCATTTAGCACGAAGAATCAACAAGCTTGGCAACACTTATAAACACTACACCATGTCTAAGCATTTAACCAATTCATGCATTTACACAAGATTAGTCAAGAATGATCAACATTCATAGACTTCTCTCATTTGCTACAAGCAAAAAACATGACAAAGAGTTCAACATTGTCATATTCATCTAACAATTATCAATCCATCAACACAATCAAAAGCTCTAAATCATACTCTTTGATTCCTATCAAGAAAAGGGGAAATCAACTCATTTCCCCATATCCTAACAAGTATATCATACAAGTACTTCATATATTCAAGCTTTCAAGGAAATTAATGACATTAACAAAAACATTCAATGCTTCATAAATGCATAATAGCAAGAGTATCAAATAGGTTACAAATTGTTCTTAAGACATGGGCTTGGAAGCCTTTGGTCAATTGCTCCCAAGAACTAAATTGAGCTACAAAAGTTCATGCTAATTAATGCTAACAAACCAAACATAATACAAGAGAATTCAAAGATGAAAAATGGTGACAACTAGGGTTAGAAAATAGTACCAAACGCAGAAAAGAGAAAGATATGAATGAGAGGAAACAGAGTGCTATTGATAGTACAAAAAGGATAAGGTTAGGTTCTGGTCACCCGATGGTCGCGAATCGCGATGGGTGCCATAACTTAACCTTGTCTTCTATTCTTCTCCTTGTGATAAACACTCATCTTAACAATGATTCCTCTCATTTTTTTAAGTTTTCAACTCTTTGAAGAAAGCCTTCAAAGTATTCAAAAATATGGTCTTCGGTGGCCTCCGGTCTTCAAGTCTTCAACGCTTTGAGGCAAGTCTTAAAAGTCTTCGAAAAGTGATTTTCAATGGCCTTCGGTCTTCAAGTTTTCATGTTCTTCATTTGTCATGCAAAATCCACATAGAAAAGGTAAAAGAGAGTAAAGTTACTCTTACCCCTCCTAAGAGAATTTAAAGGTAAAACACAAGTTCTTGATAATAAAAGAGCACAAAAGTGACCCCAAAAGTACTAAATTATGCACATAAAATGGACACATAAAAACCCAAAAAATCCTCGATTTGATTGTAACCAAGGATAACTCTATATTCTCAACTTAACTACAATCTAGAAAAATACCATGGTATCGTCAACTTAGTTTCCGTTTTTCTCTTGATTTCTGTCATTTTCCTAGGAGCCCTTTCTAGTTTTTATCCTATCTTTCACATATGTTAAGCTCACATTCTCACCTTTTTCCACACAGTCTCTCATTTTTGCCTAGGTTTGTAAACCTAGTTAGCCCTAGCCTCTCATTTTTACCTAGGCCTTTCGACCTGTCCAGACTTTTCTCATTATTGCCTAAGTTTCCCTTTCGGGTCTCCAACTTAGCTGGGTATATATTTTTTCATTTTTCAAATTTTTTGGTGTAGCACAAAATGCCCCAAAGTTGGGCTTCATACTATATGAAGATAAGAAAAACAAAAATTACACCACCAAAGTTTCCAAAAAAACTACCCTAAAGACAAACTACAAATGCTACCAAACTACTCACACCACCAAATTTGCATCCAAAACATCCCCAAGACAAATGAACGCCAAAAATACAAAAATATAAAGGAATTTCAAGATGAAAACTGCAAAGTTACCAACTACCCCCCCCCCCCCCCCCCCCACTTAAATCATGCATTGTTCCTAATTCATCATTAAAAATGGAACTCATAAGTGGAGTTGGGAAAATAGTGGCACTTACTCTTATAGCCTGGAAGGGCCTTCCTTCAATCGCCTCATCTCTTCCTTCTCAATGTACCTCAAAGCTTGCATAGTGTCCTCCATATAATCTCAACCTAGTACCAAACTCCTCCAATTGTAACTTCATACCCCCTACTGCAAGACTGCCCTCTTGCATAACTTGGGTAGAACTTACAAGTTGTTCCCCAAGAGTGCGCAAAGTTAAAAAGGTTTACGAGTAGGTGAGTGCGGCTAGGTGGCGCTCTGGATAAAGTCTTGTCATCCACCTCACCGATCTCTATCTCTGGGTTTGATAAGATCTTACAGAACTCCTTCTTGAATAGTGGGCCAGTCTCTAGAAATAAATCTTCCAATCGCGTTTCATGGTGAATGGTGATGTGCTCCGGATGTGAAAGCACCAAAAAGTTGCAAATAGTTTCACCGCCATACATCCATACAAATTGGTCGTCTGAGGTAGTGGTTGTGATCATAGAACCCAAGCTAGCTTCTCTATGGTATACCTCATACCTGAACGTCTAAAATTTGCTAATGCAAATGGAGAAGGCATTGGATGGCCCAAATGTTGAGCCAAAAGCCCTACAATGCCTCCCATTGAAATTTTTCCACCTTTCTTGTCTCCCAATGCTAAATACTCTTGTACAAAAATGCCCACCATGTTTGGGTAGAATTTACCCTTCAGAGTCATTGCCCAAAGGACATGAACATCTGAACCCGAGCATTGCGAAAGCTCCTCGTGACAAAAGACTCCCATAGATAGAAGGCGTTAAACATAATACAGTGCAGGGTGATGTGGTCCATTTTGAATGCTTTAACCATTGTGTCCAGAATAGTTTTTAGTATGTTTTGTTTAGTTGATTGCTAGAATTAGTTGAGTTTATGTGACAATGGTTTCAGACGGTCATGTTTGGTTTTATCATTTAAATCCTACATTTTGTAGATTTAATTAGAACTAATGGACATCATGTATCCATGGGCTCCAAGATCTTCCATTTGATCATCATTAGTGGGTCGCAGGTTGGTACTTTTAGGTTATGTTCTATGAGAAGGCCGTCCGTAAGGGTGGTTGAAGATATTAAAGGTAGTTCACAAGGACGGTCGAAGAGATCGAAGGCTATTTATCTCTATAATGGTAGTAGAAATATTCCACGAACATCAATGTGTGGTAGAAAGATATTGGAGCCAAGGATAGGAAACTTTGGAGTTCAAAGCAGCCAATGAAGAAATGGGGAATCGTGATCCGATGAGTTGTGCCAAAGTTCGAGAATAATCCAAGAACAATTAGCCTTCAAGGCTGATTATATTGGATTCTTCTTCTCGAGCACTACAAAACCGACTACAAGAACCCAAAAATAGGACTATAGTTCTCCCATAGGGAAGAAAACATGTTCAGCCGACCAACGTACCACTGGTCAACGCGGGCCATTCATGGCCAAGCACCAACAAGTCGTGCCAGAGGAGACACCCCACTCCAACAGTTCTAGTGTGAGGCAATGGTGTAACACACACCATAAGCCATAGTCTACAAAGCTCAAGTTCAAAGGTTTTCCCAAAAATGGCGAACTATAGGCACGTACTGTCCCGTTCATAACGGCCTACGTTGTTCCAAGATCAAGATGCCATGACTAGCCATTGGCCCACACCAAAGCCTGCACCCCACGCCAAAGTTCTGAGAAAATTGTGCCTTCTGACCACAGTCTACGCCATAGCCCACGGTCCATGCAAAACTTTGAAGTGAATCATACTTCCTGACTATGGCCCTTGCCAAAGCTCACGGTCCACACCAGAGCCCCACGCCATGTCCCCGCACTAAATTAAGAACCCCACACTTATAAAAACCCACGACTATGTGTGATGATGCATCGTGTGACAAAATACTTGGCAAGGACCACGCCATCTGCGGCGGTCAGTGCCTGGCAACGGCTCAACTAGGGCTTTAGCCCTTTTGGCCTATTTTGGGCCCATTTTTAGGCCCAGACCCCTTCTCCTATATAGACCTTAGTATACTAGGGTAAACATTTACAAAGTAGATTAGATTATTCGAAGAGCTCTTAGAGAGGGAGACACGCTCTCTCCTTTTTATTCCATTCTTTTCATTTTGTGTTAATCCTAGATGTTGAATTCAAATCTATATTTGAATTCCATATCTATGGAGTAGTTTCCATAACTTGGTAATAATTTTATCGCATGATTTAATATTTATGTTATGTGAGATTCATTAGATTCATCCTAATATGTGCGTTCATGATATTATTATGATTTTTCTTAAAATGTTCTAAATGCATGAATATTACACTACATGCCAGCAAACACTTTAGGTTGTATTCATGTATGGTGCAGTAGTTGATGCCCTTATGGGAAGATAAACCTGGATGTTAGAATGGGTAAGGGAGTACGTTGTGTTTGCGTGAGTGTGTGCACATGAGACCCAAGTTATACTCTGACTTATTTGCCATCGCACATGTCTTAGTTGCTAACATAAATTTTTCCGATAAGTTGCAGGTAGAGATAGCTAAAAAGTAGCAAACTAGGGTGTGGGAGACCCTAGATCGTAGATAAGGTGGCAACGACCCTTGGATCTAATTGATAAGACCTGAGGGGAGTTGTGCATTCATAGTGGAACCCAGGACGTAATCACCCGGAGGAGAAGCAGACTTACAACAATGGTCGGATCTTGTTGTACTCCCCTAATTATGATGGAGGCATCGATGGAGGGTTGTGAGTGCACCTCAACGTGTATGCCATCAACCACACCACGTGTTGGGAACACAATATTACGTTGCTTAGTAAATATTTCATGTGAATGAATCGAGGATCAAAACATTAGGTTAATCATGCTGCGCAATGACTCCCCAAGTGCTTTGTTTGATTAGCTTACTTGTCATTTTACTATATGCTTTGTAGTTACTAATATGAAAATCCAACCCCCCATGTTGCATTTACTAGTTATTCCTTTCACTCCTACGGATTGACGACATGTACGAGGTCGTGTTTTTAGTTGATACTTGAGCCCTAGCATTTCTGTGAACAAACCCAGGCTTTGTCGCTAACTACTATCTAGGTAGCATAGCATTGAGAACATGGTGCATAGAATAAATATCTATCTTTGACCCCTTTGATCTAAGACCCCGCTCGGGTTAATTAGCTAAAATTAACAACCTCGGGTGTAGGTGGGTCAAATTTTAGCGCCACTGTCGGGGACGCTATCCAACTTAAGTACCAATAAGGCATAATGTGTTAGTTGAAGTAGTTAGTAGTTACTTTTTATTATTTATTTTTTTTTGTGCTATTATTTTTGTTGTTGAGCTATTGTTACATTTTGATCCATTTGCTAGTGTTGTGTTCGAAAGGGTGTTGCTAGCCCTAGTTTATGTTACACACCCTTACCACTAATCTAAGTGTCTTTCACTACCTGACTGAGAACACAAGTGTTTAGAGGAGAAGGAGACGGGGAACTAGGGCAGAAGTTCATTCGAGGAAAGAAGTGATATTTGAAGATCTGCTAGCGATGGCAGAAGACGATCGTACCTTACAGAAGCTTATGGCCCCAACCTGGAGAATCAACCAGTATGCCTCACCTTCTCGCCATTACATGCCAATGTTAGTTGTAAGCTAAAAATTGGCATGATCTATTGCCTACCTACATTCCATGGATTGGTAGGGGAGGACCCAAACAAGCATCTTTCGGTGTTTCACTTGGTGTGTACGAACATAAAGCCACCAGGAGTTTTTGAAGATGACTGAAACTTCATAGTCTTGTCATTTTCCCTTCAAGATGGAGCTAAAGACTGGCTATACTAGTTGCCACCAGGATGCATTAGTTCTTGGATGGACATGAAGCTAAGGTTCTTAGAGAAGTATTTTCCGGCGTCTAAGTTGGCAGGTCTAAAGAAGCACTTGTCAAACATCACCCAAGGGGCTACCAGGAGCTTATCCAATTATTAGGAACACTTCAAGCGACTTTTGGCGAGTTGTCCCTACCACCCCTTCAAGGAGGGAGAATTGGTATGTTATTTCTTCGAGGTGTTGTGCGATGAAGATATGCAAATGGTGAATGCCGCTTGTAATGGTTTGATAGCGAACAAGAGCCTATGGATGTTATGTCCCTCTTTGAAGAAATGGAAAGTGGTATACGAAAATTTGGCGCAAGGTCAAGGGTTAAGGTTTTGGATGAACCCGCACAATCACCCAAGTTGGAAGAGCAAGTCTAAGCTCTTGCTTCAATGCTGAACAAGTTTTGGCGAGGAAATGTGCATTAAGTCAAAGTGTGCAGAATTTTCAACCATAACCACAATTCTAAAGAATGTCCCAAGGTTGTAGAAGATTTTAAAGAATTGATGTCCATTGAGTAAAACAATCGGGAGAGGCCATAATATGCTAGGGGTCAGCCACAATGGTTTCGGGAGAACCAAGGAGACACAAGACCAGATCCCTACGCAAACTCGTTCAACCCAAGGTATTGAGATCATCCAAATTTCCAATAGAGGGAGGATATCCAACCTCAAGGATACCGGGGTGGACAATCCCTTCCCTGACCATACCCTCGAGATAAAAGCCCTTCTAAAAAACATACTTTGCTCTACAAGTCTGATCGAGAAGAGATTTTAGAAGCCACCGGTCAATTGAGCAAGAAACATGAAGTCTACATGGAGAGGACAGGACGAGAGATTAAAGACATTGGTAATAGAGTCTTTTCGAGCATAAAAAATCTTGAAGTTTAAGTTGGGCAACTTACCACCTCAATAAGCCGACTTGAAGCCAATGAGTCTGGCAAACTCCCTTCCCAACTGGAGGTCAATCCAAGGAATGTGAGCGCACTCAAATTAAGAAGTGGGAAGAAAGTTTGTGAGTTCAAGAAGAGGATTATGCAAGAGGATGATAAGGTATTGGAAAATACCAAGCCACACTTCAAAGAAGAAGATATTGTGATGAAGGAAACACCCCCCAAGGAGCTTCCACCAACTGAGGGCCAAACTACCATTCTGAAAGACGAAGGTGGTGACCATTGATGCAAACATTCGAAAAATCTTCAAAAAGGTTGAGGTAACCATCCATATCTTGGAATTGATTAAACCTGTGCCATCATATGCTAAATTTCTTAAAGTTGCATGTACAAAGAAAAGAAGTAGGCCAACTAAGAAATTAGCACATTTGAAAAAGAGAGGAGTCGCCATTTTGAATCATAATAATTTACCTAAGAAATGTGATGACCCCGGAATGTTTTCTATCCCTATCTCTTTAGGTGGTAAACTTGTTGAAAATATCATGATTGATTTAGGCACATCCATCAATGTGATCCCATATAGTTTATATAAATGCCTAGAACTAGGTGAGCGTAGGGAAACTAGAGTGATTGTCCAATTCGCCGAACATTCCCAAACTAGTGCACGTGGACTAGTGAAGGATGTGATGGTGTGAGTTGGAAAGTTGGTTTTTCCAAAGGACTTTTATGTCTTAGACGTGGCACACGATGGTAGTGCACCCCCAATACTTTTGGGGAGACCTTTTCTTAAAATGTCTAGGACTAAAATTGATGTCTACTTAGGAACCTTGACTCCAGAAGATGAGATGGAGAAAGTTGAGTTTGACATTTATAAATCTAGGCATGATTCGACAAGTTCTTCTCTTATGTGAAAAGGTGTAACCCTATGTGATGAGCATGATGAATATTCTTGTATTACTAATGAGCATGAAAGTTTGAATGAATCCCATATTGATGATATTGATAACGAGCCCGATGAATTGCATGATACTATGGATAATATGTTTGTGCTAGATTTTTTTTCCACACTAACCAATTCGAAGCAGGAAAGGGAGATGGTCAAGAGTTTAAAACCTCCTCAACCTTACCCTAACCCCAAAGAGACATTCACAGACTCAATGATAGCAAGACACAGGGATTCATTCCTTATGACGTACAAGAGGTCCGAAGGTAAGGATGGATCATCGTGAAGACCTCTCCACAACAATGTCATCATGGGTGGAGTCGCCGATGGAGATTCCGAGAACCCACAGGTTGGCGGTTCTAACTAGAAAGCATGAAAAGGAAATAAGTCATGAGGACGACAATAAATATACTGTGTTTCTTTTTACTTATGCATTTTTTAGTAGAGATTAGATAGATTTTGCATGTTTTGCAATGAGGATTTTTAGATGAAACTCTTGATTGGTTTGGAAATTTGAGTTCAAGACTCATAATTGTGCTTGAATAGTATTAAATTTGATGGGTGATATAATCTTTTGAAAAAGAGGGAAAAACTAAAGATTAGGTCAAAATTTTGGCAATCTCAAGCCAAGATCTGACACGGTCCACGTGAAGGGCTTAGGTTCGCGCTAGAAGGTTGGCACGAGGGGAATCTTTATGCCATCAAGTTTGGTGGGAGAGAATACCTCGTGCCAACATGTTTGACACAAAAGGATGTTTCGTGCTAGGAGATTTGGAGCGAAAGGATGTTTTGTGCAAGTTAATACTTTTAAGCCCTAATGCTTCCTATCTACAATCAAGTAGATAATGGCAGTCGGGGTTGTCCACGAGAAGATGGATCTTTTCAAGTGTTTAAACATATATAGGAGAAACAATACTGGGCATATACATATATAGATACATATAAAAGCACGTAGAAAAAGGGGGGTTTGGTTGGTTTTTGATCCTAAGTTATCAAATTGAAATAAAAAAACTAGCGAAGCAAGAGAACTATGCTAATCATGCAAGACAACTAAAGACAAGATTAATACAACAATTAACGGAACCTTGGGCGCAATTGACTTCCACTTCCAAGCCTCTTATCCATCATTGAACACTACTTTCACTACTTGTTGTGAAGACTAAACTTCTGTCCTTCTTAGATAGTAGTTTACAAGAGTGAATTTGACATCTCTTGTCAAACCTCACCAATGACTCCCATGGTCGAAAAAATACTAAAAGTATCCCATTGATGGCATTTAGCACGAAGCATCAACAAGCTTGGCCACACTCATAAACACTACACCATGTTTAAGCATTTAACCAATTCATGCATTTACATAAGATTAGTCAAGAACAATCGACATTCATAGATTTCTCTCATTTGCTACAATCAACAAACTTGACAAAGAGTTCAACATTATTATATTCATCTAGCAATTATCAATCCATCAACACAATCAAAAGCTCTAAATCATACTCTTGGACTCCTATCAAGAAAAGAGGAAATCAACCCATTTCCCCAAACCCCAATGATGTGCCCATTTTATATGGTTATATTAGGACTTTTGGGATTCACATTTGTACACTTTTGTGCTCTAGATGTGGTATTTTTCCTTGAAATTCTCTAAGGAGGGTTAAAAAGCGACGTTTACGTTTTTATTACTTTTCTAGAGGATTTTGTGTGACAATGAAATTTTTTTGAAGACTAAAGACTTTCAAGAATACCTTTGAAGATTTAAATACTTGAAGACTTGTATTTGAGATTTTAAAGATTTGAAGAATTGAAGATAAGTGAAGTGAGGAGGAGGACTTGAAACAAAAAGAAGAAAGAAATCAAGATGCTAAAACTGGGCTCGGTCGCAACATGCAATGAACTCATCGCGACTTGTGACAGACGTATGGCCAGAAACTTTCTTACTTTTTTGTACTATAAATACTCACCTTATCCTCTCCTCTTCAAACCTGTTCTTCTTCCTGCATTTTTCTGGGTTCAAACCCTAATTTTTCCTTTCTTTCTTTTCATAGTTTTTGTAGGTTAATCATGTCTTTTCATTATCTAGGTTAGTTTAATCTTGGGAGCAATTGATTTAAGCTTCCATATCTATGTAGTATGAACCTCTATTTCACTCTATCTTGAAGCATTTGTTATTTATCATTCATGTGTTTTAATGTGATGTTTTACTTCATTTATATCATGGGTGGTTTGAAAATAGGAAGTGTTTGTATGATTGAAATGTTAGGTCGTTAGGAAAGTTGCAAATTTCTTAGCTCAATTGGCATGAAAATCCAAGAACATGGACTTAGAACTTCTAGTGTATAATGTGTTGTAATTCTTGCTAGATAAGTATGTTAATGTGGATTGTTCTCATATTTATCCTATATATGCAATGTAAGGTTGAATCTTGAATGTGGTTTGTTCTAGGTTTAGCGTAATGAATGTTATGTTTGGTTAAATAGCTATGTATTTGGTAGAAAGCTTGTTGTTATCAAATATATGGTTTTTCGTGTAAATGTCATTGATGAAATATCTTTATGGTGTGGTTTTCCTAAAGTGATTATCAATGAGGTTTGCAAATGGTCGTTGTTTGTCTTTGTGAATTACTCTTAAGAAAGAATGAATGTTGATCTTTAATTGAGAAGTTTTAGCATTCCCCGTGGGTAAGGAATGTGATAGAATGAGTGAATGGTTCAATGATATACATTAGGTTTGGAAGTGAATATTAATTGCCCCCAAGGTTTTATCTTTTTGTAGTTTTTACCCCTTTTTCTTAGTTTGTTTGATGATTAGCAAAGTTACATAACTTTTCTAGTTATCTTGTCTTTTAATTTAATAACTTAGGAAAACCAACCAACAACCCCCCCCATTTACTTGCTTTTATATATGTATATATATATATATATATTTACTTCTTGCATACTATCAACCTTTTATGTTTAAACGCTTATGAAAATCCCTCTTCTTCGTGGACGATCACAATTTGCCACTATCTGCTTAGTTGTAGTTAGTAAGCATTTAGAGATTATAAATATGAACTTTGAGAGATACGGCGACAACCTCCAAAATTTTGGCACCGCTACCGGAGAAGAGGCATTTATTTTTAAGTGTTTGGGTATATTTGGTTGCATATTAGCTAGTTGTTTTTATTTTCCACTCCTTGGTGGTTCTTCTTGTTTGGATTAGGTATTGCTTGAGTTCTTGGTGAATTTTTATTGAGAATCCTTGCAATATGATTTCACACTTCTGAAAAAGAAAAAAAATATTTTAAAAGAATGAAGTGTCTCACCTTGAGGGAATTCAGGATGAGAACTGAGGCTCAACAAGAACGATTTTGTAGGATGTGTCATTCTGACCATCCTACCGAGACTTGCTATTTGTTGTGGGAGGAGCACTATGAGGGGGAAAGAACCCTTGGTTTCCAAAACCAAGTGTATTTTGAAGAGTGCTACCAAGAGGTAGGAGATGTTGGTTTTCAAGGCCAAGAAGCTCAAGAATGGTATACATACCACAATTCTTACAATCAGGAGTGGAGTGGTAGTCTGAATTGGTGGTATGAGAATGAACCAGAAAACTAACAATACGAGCAAAATAGTTAACCATCGCCATCTTAAACCAAACCCCACAACCAAGCCCAACAAGGAAGTTCAAGTTTGACATGTGAGGAAGTCATGAATGCAATAGCAAACTTGAACAACTTTACTAGTGAATAACCAGACACTCGGCTCTCCTCTAGTGTTGAGGCTATTGAGGGGTATGCGAGAAATATATTAGAAGCGTTGGCCCAAATGGAAGCTTGTGATTCCAAAAGTACACCATCCCAAGTCGAGCTCAAGGATTCGGTGAGTGAGGTCACCATGGAAAATGATTTTGAGTTTGAAGGGGATGAGGGGTTGGTTGTTGAGGATGAAAAAATGGAGAAAGAGATGATTTTGCTACATTCATTAGCATCGTCACCCCTTCCCCCACCTAGTGAACCAACTCTACCATTTTTGGATGTTTTGAGGGAGACAAGAGAGGAGCCAAAAGACTACCCGAAGCCTCCTAATGACCCAACTCCCTTCAAACTATCTCCACCTCAACAAAGCTTTCCTCTTGAAAGCTTTTTACCCCCACCTCTCTACTTTTGGATGCTCATGGTGAATGGGTTCAAGCCTTCACCATATGGATAACATTAGGGTTATGTTGAAGACCTTATATATACAGAGCTTTTTCATGCCAACGACGTAAATAAATTCGGCCTTTATTTTGGTTTTTGTTGTTTAGTTTTTCTTATTTTGTCTTTTTCTTTTTACGGTTTGTTTTTCTGTGATTTTTTAGCAAAGTGAAGTGCATTGAATTGGAGGAGATGAAGGAATGACATCAATGAGAAAGGAAAGAAAGCTTGGAAGGTTGGTAAGAAATAAAATAAATTCTTTCTAAGTGCTGGGAAACCCATGCATCGCGAGTCGCAACGAACAGGGGAGCAAAAATGAACTCCTAGCACCAGCTTTTCGTGAGTCATGACATAGCCATCGCGAGTCTCGACATGTCTATTGTGAGTTGCACATGGACATCGCGAGTCGCAACCAAATCAAAAACTTAGTGAAAGAATTGAGCTCACAGACCAAAGATATCGCGAGTCGTTATGGCTTGGTCGCGAGTCGCGACAATGCATCGCGAGTCATGATGGCTTGGTCGTGAGTCACGACAATGCATCGCGATTCGTGATGGCTTGGTCGCGAGTCATGACAATACATCGCGAGTCGCGACCAGTGCTGTCGCGACTCGCGATGGAAAACCCAACTTTTCAACTCTGCTTAAACACTGCTAATCATTTCTTATTCTCCACCAAATACTCCCAAGAACCATCACCCCTCTACTAATTCCTCCACCATCTTACCTATATTGACATATGAAGATTCCTGCATCTTTATAGTATCTTTGTTGATTGTAGTATGTCGACTACATCATTGTGTCTTTAATTTCTATATTCTGTAATGATGCTTGGATATGTGTCGATATATGTTGGATATTTTTATTGGACATTATTATAGTGGTGGTTGCATGATGGAGTGGTTATTCCTTGAGAATACAATGGTTATTAACTTTTGATGCTAAACCTAATTTAACAAATCCTTATGTACTTGTGAGTTTTATGTTGTTCTCTGTGGTGTTAGTCTTGATCAAACGGCGCCAAGAAGACAATGTTTTGCTCGAGGGGTGAGTTCTTTTATGGCACTTTTGCTCCCCCTTTCGACTCCAAAACCAATTTCGGGACCGATTCTATACAAATACATGGGATTGCGCCATATCACCGGTGACTATGCAGAGAAACGGGTGTCACTCTACATTTTACCTTGAGTTTTATTGGTCTTGCCTTACATGTTTACATTGAGGGAAATGTAATATTTTAAGTGCTGGGAGGGGTTAGAGACTCACATGCATGCTAGCTTGATTGGGAATGCTTTTTGCTACTATTGATTGGGAAAACATGAGGAAAAAAAATGAAAATGGGAAAAATGGAAACAGAAAAAAATAGTTAAAAAGAGAAAACCCGCTAAGTTGAAAACCCGAGAGGGCAACTTGGCAACATTGGGGGCCCGGGTATGTCGAAAACCCGAAATGGCGACCTAGGCAAAAATGAGAGGCTAATTGTGCAAAAAAATGTGAGATGTGAGCCAAAGAAACATGATGTGTGGCTATGATGAAAACTCGAAAGGGCTCCTAGGAAAAATGAGAGAAAGAGAGAAAAAAGGAAAATGCTATGATTTCACTCATTTGTGAGCGTTGGAGTCATAAGGTTGCGGTTGTTATATGCATGAATCGGGTAGCTCAACATCTTGAGACCTCTTGGGATTGGGTAACTTAGCAGGTTGAAAAACGTATGGTTATGAAATTCGTGATTCTTTTATAATTCGTTTTGGTTGATATATTGGCATTGGGTGAAGTATGTGTTTGAACCTCCTATATGGTTTTGACTTCATTGTATGTCATTGGATTTTGGTTGATACATTGGCATTGGGTGAAGTATGTGCTTGAACCTTTCATATGGTTTTAACTTCATTTTGTGTCATTGGACTTTGGGATTATCAATTCGGGACTTTGAAACGTTTTTATGGGTAGTGAATTGATAAGTGGTAGGTTTGGTTAGATTTGGGAATTGGGGTTGTGTGTGTGAAAAATTCTCATTTGAGCTTTGAATTTGGGATTTACGATATTGAGATTTTTTTCTGAGGTTTTGATTGGGGGAATATTAGTTAGGATGTGGACATATGAATTCCTTTGTGTGCTTGAATCTTTTCTTACTCGAGGGCGAGTAAGGTATAAGTGCGGGGAGGTTTGATGTGCCCATTTTATATGGTTATATTAGGACTTTTGGGATTCACTTTTGTACACTTTTGTACACTTTTGTGCTCTAGATGTGGCATTTTGCCTTGAAATTCTCTAAGGAGAGTTAAAACCGATTTTTACACTTTTATTACTTTTATAGAGGATTTTGTGTGACAAGGCCATTTGTTTGAAGACTTTGAAGAATTTAAAGAATACCTTTGAAGATTTAAAGACTTGAATACTTGTATTTGAGCTTTTGAATATTTGAAGAATTGAAGATAAGTGAAGTGAAGATGAGGACTTTAAACAAAAAGGAGAAAGAAATCAAGATGCTGAAACTGGGCTCGGTCGCGACTCACGATGAACCCATCGCGACTCGCGATAGACGTATGGCCAGAAAATTTCTTACTTTTTTGTACTATGAATACTCACCTTATCTTCTCCTCTTCAAACCTCTTCTTGCTCCTGCGTTTTTCTGGGTTCAAACCCTAGTTTTTCATTTCTTTCTTTTCTTAGTTTTATAGGTTAATCATGTCTTTTCATTATCTAGGTTAGTTTAATCTTGGGAGCAATTGAAGTTTTCATATCTATGTAGTAAGAACCTCTATTTCACTCTGTCTTGAAGCATTTTTTATTTAGTATTCATATGTTTTAATGTGATATTTTAATTCATTTATATCATGGGTTATTTGAGAATTATGATTGAAATGTTAGGTCGTTAGAAAAGTTGCAAATTTCTTAACTCATTTGGCATGAAAATCCAAGAACATGGACATAGAACTTTTAGTGTATAATGTTTTGTAATTCTTTCAAAATAAGTATGTTAATGTGGATTGTTCCATATTTATCCTATAGATGCAATGTAAGGTTGAATCTTGAATGTGGTTTGTTCTAGGTTTAGCCTAATGAATGCTATGTTTGGTTAAATATCTATGTATTTGGTAGAAATCTTATTGTTATCAAATCTATGGTTCTTCGTGTATAATGCCATTGATGAAATACCTTTATAGTGTGGTTTGCCTAAAGTGATTATCAATGAGGTTTGCAAAAGGTCGTTGTTTATCTTTATGAATTACTCTCAAGACGAAATGAATGTTGGTCTTCAATTGAGAATTTTTAGCATTCCCCATTGGTAACGAATGTGATAGAATGAGTGATTGGTTCAATGATCTACATTAGGTTTGGAAGTGGATATTAATTGCCCCCAAAACTTTTTTTTTTTAGTTTTTACCCATTTTCTTAGTTTGTTTGATGATTGGCATAGTTACTTAAATGTGCTAGTTATCTTGTCTTTTAATTTCATAACTTACGAAACCAACCAACCAACCCCCCAACCCCAATTTACTTGCTCTTATATATGTATATGTATATATATATAATTCTAGCATAATATCAACCTTTTATGTTTAAAAGCTTGATAAAATCCCTCTTCTTCATGGACGATCCCAATTTTCCACTATCTACTTAGTTGTAGTTAGTAAGTATTTAGGGCTTATAAATAATAACTTTGAGAGGTACGGTGATGACCTCCCACCTAATAGGAATATCATACAAGTACTTCATATACTCAAGCATTCAAGAACATTAATGATATTAACAAACACATTCAATGCTCTATAAATACATAATAGCAAGAGTATCAAATAGGCTACAAATTGTTCTTAAGACATGGGCTTGGAAGCCTTGGTCAATTGCTCCCAAGAACTAGATTTAGCTACAAGAGTTCATGCTAATTAATGGTAACAAACCAAACATAATACAAGATAATTCAAAGATGAAAAATGGTGAAAACTAGGGTTAGAAAACAGTACCAAATGCATAAAAGAAGAAGATATAAATGAGAGGAAAGAAAGTGTTATTTACAGTACAAAAAGGATAAAGTTATGTTCTGGCCACCCAGTAGTCGCGACTCGTGACGGGTGCCAGAATTTAACCTTGTCTTCTTTTCTTCTCCTTGTGGTAAACACTCATCTTCAAAATGATTCCTCTCATTTTTCAAGTCTTCAAATCTTTGAAGAAAGTCTTCAACTCTTTGAAGAAAGTCTTCAAAGTCTTCAAAAATATGGTCTTCGACAGCCTCCGGTCTTCAAGTCTTCAACTCTTTGAAGCAAGTCTTCAAAGTCTTCGAAAAGTGATTTTCAATGGCCTCCGGTCTTCAAGTCTCCATGTTCTTCATTCGTCATGCAAAATCCACTTAGAAGAGGTAAAAGAGCGTAAAATTGCTCTTACCCATCCTAAGAGAATTTCAAGGTAAAACACAAGTTCTTGATAACAAAATAGCACAAAAGTGACCCCAAAAAGTACAAAATTATGCACATAAAATGGACACATCAAAATCCAAAAGATCCTCAACATGATTGTAACCAAGGATAACTCTAGATTCTCAACTTAACTAAAATCTAAAAAAATGCCAACGTATCGTCAACTTAGTTTCCTTTTTTCTCTCAATTTCTCTCATTTTTCCTAGGAGCCCTTTTGGGTTTTTATCCTATCTTTCACACATGTTGAGCTCACATTCTCACGTTTTTCCACACAGTCTCTCATTTTTCCCTAGGTTTGCAAACCTAGTCGGCCCTAGCCTCTCATTTTTACCTAGGCCTTTCGACCTGTCCAACTTTTTTTCATTGTTGCCTAAGTTGCCCTTTCAGGTTTCCAACTTAGCTAGTTATATATTTTTTTCATTTTTCAAATTTTTTGGTTTAGCACAAAATGTCCCAAAGTTGGGCTTTATGCTACATTAAGATAAGAAAAACATAAATTACACCACCAAAAGTTTCCAAAACAACTACTCTAAAGACAAACTACAAATGCTACCAAACTACTCACGCCACCAAACTTGCATCCAAGAAAAATCAACACCAAAAACACAAAAATATAAAAGGAATCTCAAGATGAAAACTCCAAAGTGCCCAACTACTCCCTCCCCCACACTTAAATCATGCATTTTCCCCAATGAATCATTAAAAAATGGAACTCATAAGTGGATTTGGGAAAATAGTGGCACTTACTCTTGTAGCCTAGAAGGGCCTTCCTTCACTCGCCTCATCTCTTTCTTCTCAATGCACCACATATCTTGCATAGTGGCCTCTAAAGAATCCCAACCTAGTACCAAACTCCTTAAATTGTAACTTCATACCCCCTACTACAAGACTGATCTCTTACAGAACTTGGGTAGAACTTGCAAGTTGTTCCCCAAGAGTGCGTAAAGTTAAGAAGGTTTATAGGTAGGTAAGTGCAGCTAGGCGGCGCTCTAGATAAAGTCTCGTCTCGAATAGTGGGTCAGGCTCTAGAAATAAATCTTCCAATCGTGTCTCATGGTCGATGGTGGTGTGCTCTGGCTGTGGAAGAACCATGAAGTTGCAAATAGTTGCACCGCCATACATCCATACAAATTGGCCATCTGAAGTAGTGGTTGCGATCATAAAACCCGAGCTAGCTCCTCTATGGTATACCTTGTCCCTGAACGTCTAAAATTTTCCAATGCAAATGGAAAAGGGATTGGATGGCCCAAATGTTGAGCCAAGAGCCCTACAATGCCTCCTAATGATATCTTTCCACCTTTCTTGTCTCTCAATGCTAAACACTCTTGCACAAAAGCACCCACTATGTTTGGGTTGAATTTACCCTCCAGAGTCATCGTCCAAAGGACATGAATATCTGAACCAGGGCATTGCGAAAGCTCCCCATGACAAAAGACTCTCATAGATAGAATGCGTTAAACTTAATGCAGTGCAAAGTGATGTAGTCCATTCTTAATGCTTTAACCATTGCATCCTGAATAGTTTTTAGTATGTTTTATTTTGTAGATTGCTAGAATTAGTTGAGTTTACGTGACAAGGGGTTTAGATGGTCATTTTTTGTTTTATCATCTAAATCCTACATTTTGTAGACTTAATTAGAACTAATGGACATCATGTATCCATGGGCTCCAAGATTTTTGATTTGATAATCTTTAGTGTGTCGCATGTGGGTACTTTTTGGTTACATTCTATGTGAAGGTCGTTCGTAAGGGCAGTTGAAGATATTTAAGGTCGTTCACAAGGACGGTCGAAGAGATCAAAGGTCATTCACCTCTAGAATGGTAGTAGACAAAGGTCATGAGCATCAATGCATGGTAGAAGGATATTGGAGCCAAGGATACGCGACATTGGAGTTCAAAGCAGCCAATGAAGAAATGGGGAATCGAGATCCGATGAGTTGGGCCAAAGTCTGAGAACAATCCAAGAAGAATTAGCCTTCAAGGCTGATTATATTGGATTCTTGTTCTCGAGCACTACGAAATCGACTACTAGAACCCAAATATTTTACTAACAGTTCTCCCTTAGGGAAGAAAACAAGTTCTACCGCCCAAGGTACCATGGGTCAATGCGGACCATTCATGGCCAAGCACCAACAAGCCATGCCAAAGGAGACACCCCACTCCAACAGTTCTAGTGCGAGGAAGTGGGCGCAGACCGTCCCGTTCACGATGGCCTACGTCGTTCCAAGATCAAGATGCCAAGACTAGCCAGTGGCCCGCGCCAAAGTCTGCACCACACGCCAAAGTTTTGAGCAAATCATGCTTTCTGACCACTACCTGCGCCATAGTCCACGGTCTGTACCAAACTTTTAAGTGAATCATACTTCCTGACTGTAGCCTGTGCCAAAGCTCACAGTCCACACCAGAGCCTCACGTCACTACCCAGCTCCAGATCAAGCATACCACGCTTATGAAGACCCACGACTGCATGCGATGATGCATCCTGTGACACAATACGTGATGCAGACCACGATGATGTGTCCCTCGACACAATACTTGGCGCAGACCGCGCCATCCACGACGGTCAGTGCTAGGCGACAGCTCAACTAGGGCTTTATCCATTTTGGCCTATTTTGGGCCCATTTTTAGGCCCAGTCCCCTTCTCCTATATATATGACCTTAGTCTACTAGGGTAAAAAAGTACAAAGTAGATTAGATCATTCGAAGAGCTCTTAGAGAGGGAGAACCACTCTCTCCTCTTTTTTTTCTTTCTTTTCATTCTGTGTTCATTCTAGATGTGGAATTCAAATATATATTTGAATTCCATGTCTATGGAGTAGTTTCCATAGCTTGGGAATAATTGTAGCGCATGATTTCATCTTTATGTTATGTGAGATTCATTAGATTCATCCTGTTATATGTGTTCATGATATTATTATGATTGTTCTTGAATGTTATATATGCATGAATATTAAACCACATACCAGCAAACACTTTAGGTTGTATTCATGTATGGTGCAGTTATTGATGCCCTCTTGGGAAGATAAACCTAGATGTTAGAATGGGTAAGGGAGTACATTGTGTTTGTGTGAGTGTGTGCACATGAGACCCAAGCTATACTCTGACTTATTTTCCATTGCACATGTCTTAGTTACTTACATAAATTTTTCCGATAAGTAGCAGGTAGAGATAGCTAAAAAGTAGCAAACTATGGTGTAAGAGATCCTAGATCGTAGATAAGGTGCCAATGACCCTTCGATCTAATTGATAAGACCCGAGGGGAGTTGTGCAATCATGGTGGAACCCAGGACGTAACTGCACGGGGTTGTTCAATCATGGTCGGATCTTGTTGTACTCCCCTAATTACAATGGCAGCATCGATAAAGGGTTGCGAGTGCACCTCGAAGTGTATGCTATCAGCCACACCACATTGGGAACACAATATTAGGTTTCTTAGTAAATCTTTCATGTGAATGAATCTAGGATCAAAACATTAGGTTAATCATGTTGTGCAATGACTCCCAAAGTGCTTTGTTTAATTAGCTTACTTGTCTTTTTACTATATGCTTTGTAGTTGCTAATATGAAAATCCAACCCCCCCTCCTATTCCATTTACTAGCTATTCCTTTCACTCGTGAGGATTGAAGACACGTACAAGCCCTAGCATCTCTCTGAACAAACCCAGGGCTTGTCGCTTACTACTATCTAGGTAGCATAGCATTGAGAACAGGGTGCATAGTATAAATCTCTATCTTTGACCCCTTTGATCTAAGCCTCTGCTCGGATTAATTAGCTACAATTAACGACCCCAGGTGGAGGTGGGTCAAGTTTTGGCACCACTGCCAGGGACGCTATCCCGCTTAAGTATCAATTACGCATAATGTGTTAGTTGAATTAGTTAGTTGTTGCTTTTTATTTTTGTTTTAGTTTTTTTTTGTTAGTCTTGTTATTGAGTTGTTGTTATAGTTGCTTTGTAACCTTTTGATCCATTAGCTAGTGTTGTGTTTGGAAGGGTGTTGCTAGCCCTAGTTTATGTTACACACCCGTACCACTAATCTACGTGTCTTTAACTTCCTCACTGAGATCATAGGTGTTCGAAGGAGAAGGAGATGGGGAACTAGGGAAGAAGTTCAATCGAGGCAAGCTGTGATATTTAAAGATCTGCTAGTGATGGCAGAAGACAATCGTACCTTATGGGAGCTTATGGCCCCAACCTGGAGAATCAACCATTATGCCTCACCTTCCCGCCATTACACGTCAATGTTAGCTGTGAGCTAAAAAGTGGCATGATTATTTTCCTACCTACATTCCATGGATTGGCAGGGGCGGACCCAAACAAAGCATCTTTCAGAGTTTGACTTGGTGTGTACGAACATGAAGCCACCAGGAGTTTTTGAAGATGACTACAACTTCAGAGCCTTCTCGTTTTCCCATCAAGATGGAGCTAAAGACTGGCTATACTAGTTGCCACCAGGATGCATTGGTTCTTGGATGGACATGAAGCCGAGGTTCTTAGAGAAAGAAACATGAAGTCTTCATGGAGAGGACAGGATGAGAGATTAAAGACCTTGGTAATAGAGTATTTTCGAGCATAAAAAATCTTGAAGTTAAAGTTGGGAAACTTGCCACTTCAGTAAGCCAACTTGAAGCCAATGAGTCTGGAAAACTCCCTTCCCAACCGGAGGTCAATCCAAGGAATGTGAGCGCACTCAAAGTGAGAAGTGGGAAGAAAGTTTGTGAGTCCAAGAAGAGGATTATGTAAGAGGATGATAAGGTATTAGAGGATACCAAGGCACACTTCGAAGAAGAGAAGATTGTGGTCAAGAAGGCACCTCCCAAGAGGCTTTCACCAACCAAGGCCCAAACTACCATTCCACCTCCATATCCAAATGCATTGAGGGGAAAGACAAAGGTGGCGACCAATGATGCAAACATTCGAATAATCTTCTAAAAGGTCAAGGTAATCACCCCCTATCTTGGAATTTATTGAACATGTGCCATCGTATGCTAAATTTCTTAAATTTGCATGTACAAAGAAAAGAATTAGGCCAACTAAGATATTAGGACATTTGAAAATGAGAGGAGTAGCCATTTTGAATCATAATAATTTACCTAAGAAATGCGATGACCCAGGAATGTTTTCTATCCCCATCTCTTTAGGTGGTAAACTTATTGAAAATTCCATGATTGATTTAGGCTCATCCATCAATGTCATCCCATATAGTTTATATGAACGCCTTGTACTAGGTGAGTGTAGGGAAACTAGAGTGATTGTCTAACTCGCCGATCATTCCCAAACTAGTCCACGTGGACTAGTGAAGGATGTGATGGTATGAGTCAACAAGTTGGTTTTTCCAGTGGACCACCCACAATACTTTTGGGGAGACCTTTTCTTAAAATTTCTAGGACTAAAATTGATGTCCACTTGGGAACCTTGACTCTAGAAGATGAGATGGAGAAAGTGGATTTTGACATTTATAAATCTAGGCATGATTCAACAAATTCTTCTCTTATGTGCAAAGGTGTAACCCTATGTGATGAGCATGACAAATATTCTTGATTTACTAATGAGCATGAATGTTTGAATGAATCCCATGTTGATGATATTGATAATGAGCCTGATGAGTTGAATGATATTCTGGATAATTTGTCCGTGCTATATTTTTTTTCCCATGCTAACCAATTTGAAGCGGGAAAGGGAGATGGTCGACAGTTTAAAACCTCCTCAACCTTCCCCTAACCCCAAAGAGACATTTGCAGACTCAGTGATAGCAAGACACGGGAATTCATTCCTTATGACGTACAAGAGGTCTGAAGGTAAGGATGGCTCATTGTGAAGACCTCTCCACAATGATGTCATCATAGGTGGAGTCGCCAATGGCAATTTTGGGGACCCATAAGTTGGCGGTTCAAACTAGAAAGCATGAAAAAGGAAATAAGTCATGAGGACGGCAATAAATACTCGGTGTTTCTTTTTACTTGTGTGTTTTTTAGTAGAGATTAGATAGATTTTGCATGTTTTTCAGTGAGGATTTTTGAGATGAAACTATTGATAGGTTTGGAAATTTGAGTTCAAGACTCATGATTATTTTTGAATGGTATAAATTTGATAGGTGACATAATCTTTTGAAAAAGAGGGAAAAACTAAAGATTAGGTCAAAATTTTTGCAATCTCAAGCCAAGACCTGACATGGTCCACTCCAAGAGCTTAGGTTTGCACTAGGAAGTTGGTTTGAGGGGAAGCTTTGTGCCATTAGTTTGGCAAGAGGGGATACCTCATGCCAACATGTTTGACATGAAAGGATGTTTCATGCTAGGACATTTGGCGCAAGACTTTGATCTTTTGACGCAACATTTAGGTAACTTAGGAAGATCAGGCACAAGGTGCAATATAGAGAAGTTAGAAAAAGCATACATGGTGGGACCAACGACATCGGAGGGTAGATCTGTATGGATTTATGCAGAGCGAGCACTTGTAGCTTCATGGTACTTCCACAGCTGGAGTGCACCGCCATCAATTACAACACATTCTTGGATGACCTATTCATTTTACCGAACCATATATTTGAGAGAGAGTTCCATAGAGTTTTAGCCAACCCGGAGATAGATGTTGAGGAAGCCGAGGGCGAGTCCACTTTGAGAGCACCTCCTAGTCGCTCTCGGATATCCAGGGAATCATTGACTACTTGCATTCACTTGGGGACAAGCTTTTGAGCTTTACTCAAGTTTTACAATAGGTAGTCCAAGCAATAGGAGGTACGCTCGTAAGTGGAAGATCTTAGTTCAAGGATGGATAGCATTGAGACCACACTTCAAGCAACAAGGTACATTGAGAGGAGTTTCATGAGTCACGAGGATGAAGGCCCTTTGGGGCCACGAGAGTGAGTATAACCATTCTCCCTACCTCACTTATGTTTTGACATGATTTTTGTGCCTTGGAGACTTTACATCGGCAAAGTGTGGGGAGGGAGTAGTGAACACTTTGGGAGTCTTCATTCTTAGATTTCCTCGGTGCATTTCATGATTTTTTTGGTAGTACTTTTTCTTGATTATTGGTGATTTTTGTTTGTGTTTGTTGAGGGATACTTTTGGATGAACATTCGGTGGTATAACATGCTATTCTAGGATTTCTAGTTTGCATGGGGTAGGTTGTTTTAGGACATTGGTGGTGTTTTTTTATGTTTGATCATATATTTTGTAGCATGAAGCCCATTTTTGGGGCAATTTGTGCTAAACCAAAAAAAATTGAAAAACTTGGAAAATGGAAAAAATATTAAAAACCTTGACAAGTCAAAAACCCGAAAGAGCAACCTAGGTAAAATGAGGAAAATCCCATATAGGTCAAAAGACCAATGTAAAAATAAGAGGCTAGGCCCTGTTAGGCTTACAAACCTAGGCAAAAATGAGAGGCCATATGGAAAAAGGTGAAAAGTGAGTACCTTTTGTGTGTTAAAGCTAGGATGAAAACCCGAAAGAGCTCCTGGGAAAAATGAGAGAACTTGAGAGAAAACAAAAAAAGTAGGTTAACGATACATTGGACTCCTCGGTTGTAACTAGGTTGAGAATCACCAATTATCCCTATGTTACAACCAGTTGATGGCTCTTGGATTTCCTTGGTGGATTGTTTTTTGAGAAGACTCTTGGATTGCTTTGGGATCATTTTGGGAAAAGTAAGCTAACTTGACACTTATATTTTTGGCTTACCTTTTTCCACATTTTCTTTTGGGTGGTTAGATTGCTTATGTTCTTTGGGGAGTGTGAGAGTTGTGAGATTCTTACTCTTTTTTAGAGTTGTTAGATTGCTTACATTTCTCTTTTTTTTGTCTTGTCTTTGTTTACTTGAGGATGAGAAAATGGTTAAGTGTGGGGAGTCTGATGTGCTTCATTTTGCATGCGTTAACCATTGCATTGGTATAGTTTTTAGTATGTTTTGTATGGCGGATTGCTAGTATTAGTTGAGTTTGCATAACAAGGGGTGTAGAGGGCCATATTTGATTTTATCATCTAAATCTTGCATTTTGCAGACTTAATTAGTACTAATGGACATCATGTATCCATGGGCTCCTAGATCTTCCATTTGATCATCTTAAGTGGGTTGCTCGTGGATACCTTTTGGCTACATTCTATGTGAAGGCCGTTCATAAAGTGGTAGAAGATATTGAAAGCCGTTCGCAAGGATGGTAGAAGAGATCGAAGGCCATTCACCTCCAGAATGGTAGTAGAAAAAGGCTACGAACATCAATGCATGGTAGAAGTAGATTGGAGCCAAGGATAGGCAGCATAGGAGTTCAAAGCAGCTAATGAAGAAATGGGGAATCGTGGTATGATGAGTTGTGCCAAAGTCCGAGGATGATTTGAGAAGAATTAGCCTTCAAATTCCATTGGATGTTTCTTCTCGAGCACTGCATAATTGACTACTAGAACTCAAAAATTGGACTAACGGTTCTCCCGTAGCGAAGGTAACAAGTTCAGTCGGCCAAAGTACCACGGGTCAGCGCGAACTATTCAAGGACAAGCACCAATGGTCTATGCCAGAGAAGATGTCCCATGCCAATAGTTCCAGAGTGAGGAAATTTCATGACCCACACCATAAACCAGGATTTGCACAGCTTGAATTCAAAGGTTTGCCCAAAAACGGCTAAGTAAAAGCGCGAACCATCCTATTTATGATGACCCATGCCATTCCAAGATCAAGATGCCAAGATCAACTGGCTGCCCACGTCAAATTGCGTGCCCCACGCCAAAGTTCGAAGCAAACTGTGCCTTCTGACCACAGCCCACGCCATGGCCAACGGTCTGCACCAAACTTCTAAGTGAATTATGCTTCCTAATGGGGCCCGTACCAAAGCTCACAGTCCGTGCCAGAGCCTCGTGCCATGCCCCCCACACCATATCAAGCCCATAGCGCTTATGAAGACCCATGGTCGCATGTGATAATGCATCCCATGACATAGTACTTGGCACGGACCGCGTCATCCACGATTGTTTGCGCCATGCGGTGGCTGTACTAGGGTTTTAGCACTTTTGGCCTATTTTGGGCCTATTTTAGAGCTAATCCCCTTCTCCTATATAAATGAACTTAGTCTACTAGGTTAAACATGCGAAATACATTAGATCATTAGGAGAGGTTTTAGAGAGGGAGAAACACTCTCTCTTTTTTCTTTTTCTTTCTTTTCATTTTGCGTTCATCCTAAATGTGGAATTCAAATTTATATTTGAATTCCATGTCTATGAAGTAGCTTCCATAGCTTAGGGATATTTATATCACATGATTTACTCTTTATGTTCATGTGAGATTCATTAGACTCATCCTATTATATGCGTTCATGATATTATTACGATTGTTCTTGAATGTTCTAAATGCATGAATATTACACCACATAATGGCACACACTCTGGGTTGTATTCATGTATGGTGCATTTATTGATGCCCCATTGGAAAGAGAAACCTGGATATTAGAATGGGTAAGGAAGTACGTTGCGTCTGCGTGAATGTGTACGGGAGACCCAAGTCATACTATGACTTATTTTCCATCACACCAGTCTTAGTTGATTACGTAAATTTTTTGATAGGTTGCAGGTAGAGATAGCTAAAAAGTAGTAAAATAAGGTGTGAGAGACCGTAGATCATAGATAAGGTGCCAACAACCCTTGGGCCTGATTGATAGGATCTGAGGAGAGTTGTGCATCCGTTGTGGAAGCCGGGACATAACCTCACAGGAGAGAAATAGACCTACAACAATGGTCGGACCTTGTTGTACTCCCCTAATTGCAATGGCAGCAACAATAGAGGGTTGTGAGTGCACCCTATGTGATAGGTGCGGGGAAGTGTATGCCATCGGCCACACCACGTGTTGTGAACACAATATTAGGTTTCTTAGTAAATCTTACATGTGAATGAATTGAGGATCGAAACATTAGGTTATTCATGTTTGGAAATGACTCCCCAAGTGCTTAGTTTAATTATCTTACTTGTCTTTTTACTTTATGCTTTGTAGTTGCTAATATAAAAATCCAACCCCCCCCCCCTTTGTTGCATTTACTAGCTATTCATTTCACTCTTACGGATTGACGATCCATACGAGGTTATGTTTTTAGTTGATACTTGAGACCTACCATCTCTGTGGACAAACCCAGGGCTTGCCGCTAACTACTATCTAGGTAGCATAGCAGTGAGAACAGGGCGCAGAATATAAATCTCTATCTTTGACCCATTTGATCGCAGCCTCCACTCAGGTTAATTAGCTATAAGTAATGACCCCGGTGGATTCAGGTCACATGGTGAACAATGGCAGCGTTCTTGTACAAATGTTTCCTTTCCATGCTCGATAGGATCCTCCAAAAGTTGCCAAGTGAAAATGGTAGACCTTGTCAGTGCATCCTCAGAACATCCCTTCCATATTTCTATCCAAAAACTTGGGCCATATCCCTATGTGACATCGTGTACTCCTTGTCATCCAAATGGAAATTGATGGATCTCTGTCCATCCACATCCGTAACTTGCTTCAGAGTTGCTAAGAATTCCAAGGTCCCTCAGATATAAGTCTTTGAATACTTCTCTAGAAAACATTTTAGGCCTATCCAACCTAGCAAATAGGTAACAGACTCGAGTAGGCCTAGAGCATCTAGAGTATCCTTGCATGCAAAACCCATCTCCAAAATTCTCCTTTTTGGTCCATTCAAGTACTTCCACCTCCGGGCTGCACTCCCGGAAATGGGGATTAACCCCATGAACTTGTTTGTCACAAAGGAGAGGTTGCAAGGAAAGGAAGTTGGTTTCTCTTTTCTCCCAACTCTAGTTGGCTTCTTCATTTTCTCACCCCGGGAAGGTGTCCCTTTCTCCGACCTATTCCTTTTTCAAAGGCATCCTATCACAACCAGGAGAAAGTTGTAATGAAATAGTACACAAGGGCATGCCCACAACATTATTCAAAAACAAAATTCTTCCTAAATAGCCTAGTCATTCCAAATCATGTAGTTCTCAAAATAAAGTCTATTCAATCAAGAATCATTCTCTTTAAACAATACACTCATGGCCATTCATATCAACCCCTCAAAAAGGTTATGCAATCAATCACCCCTTCTAAATCACTACAAAAAATGAAGATCATATCATCAAAGCATAATAGCACATCAATCCACCCAAACTTAATTCAACAGAAGATCATTCACATAACCCAAGCAACTTCTCAAAAACATACTCACTTTCAAAATTCAAGATTCACATAACATCACAACAATGCTAAACAAAGAAAGTAAACATGAACTTCAAAGGATTATCCGGAATTTAAAGCTGAGAGTTGAAAGATCCACACAAGAAGAAGCAAAAAATGCAAATTTTTGAGAGAAAGGCCCCAATTTTTTAGTTTCACCGTGAGAATGTGTAAGTGAGTGTTTCTTGAAAAGCTTTAATGTGTTAAATGACTCTACTAGATGGGAAAATGTACCAGGAATCTTAATTTGGAGGGGAGGTACAATAAAGATAAGGATAGCCTTTTTTAAAATTGTAAAATTTAGGGGACAAAAGTACCAATCTATTTATTCACAAGGGATGTTTGAAGTACTATTTACATCAAAACTCCTAAGGAGTAATGGAATTTCAAAATTTATGAACCAAAATAGCATTTTATTTTAGCTTAAAATTTGAAATTCTCAAAAATCTGCATGTTTGGTCCAATTGACAGCTCCAATGGGGTGCCGACACGTGTACCCTAGTGCTGAGAGTACACGACACAGACCCTCCACCCTCCTCATGTTGTGGGTGTCTAGCACAGACCACCCCCATGCTGAGGGTGTCTGGCATGAGACCCTTCCTCATGCTGAGGGTGCCTGGCACGGGCTATATCGCTTAGCACGGACTGTGCTGAGCTCTGGCACAAGGCTGCCATAATTTTGACCCCTATTTCCTTGATTTCTCCCTTTTTTGAGAAACTTTGTCACCCAAACAAGCCCTATTTCCTTCCATTAAAATTCACAAGACTCGAACTCAAATTTACAAATCAACAAGAGTGTCATCGCAAAATCCTTATCACACACAAAAACATGCAAAATCTATCCACTAAAAATCATGAAAACAAAAAAAGAAGAAAAACCATATTTTTATTGTCTTCCTCGTGACTTATTTCTTTTTCATGAATTTCAATTGAAACAACCTACTGTTGAGTCTCTGGAGTCGCCATCGGTAACTCCACCCATGATGACATCATTGTAGAGAGGTCTCCACAATGTGTCATCTTTACATTTAATCACTTTGTTTGCCATAGAAAGTGAGTTCCCAAACCTTACCAATGTTGAGTCCATATCCATTTCCTTTCAGGAGGAGGTCAAGGGGGTTTTACGTCCTTTCCACTCTTCCCTAACCACTGCATGTTAGTAATCATAGAAAAGAATTCTGAAACGGACATATCATCACTAGAACCATGCAATGTAAAGGACTCATCATCAATGTCATTATTACCGAGGAACTCATCTAGGCCCTCATTCTCATTGGTCATGCAAGATGTGGCAAATTGATCATGCTCATCAAACAAGTTTACGCTTTTGCACACAAAAATGAGTTAGGTGAATCATGCTTAGATTTATAGAAATAAAACCCCACCTTATCAATGTCTTCCTCTAGGGTTAGTCTTCCCAAGAGGACGTCGATCTTTGTCCTTATCATTTTAAGGAATGTTCACCCCAATAGTATTGGGGGTGCACTTCTATCTTGCACCACGTCAAAGACGTAGAATCCACCAAAAACACCAACTTGCCAACCCGAACCATCATGTATTTCACTAACCCTCGAGGGAAAGCTTGGGAGTGATCAGCGAGCTGGACAATCACCCTAGTGTCCCTAAGTTCACTTATATCTAGGCTTTCATAAAGACTACTCCCTCCGTCCCATAGAAATTGGCACAATTACTTTTGGATCGGTATTTTAAGCAAGATTAGGTGGAGGGGGTTGATGGGAAATAAAAGAAGGGTATTTTGGTAATGGAAGAGTTGACTAGTAGATTTAATCAACCTCTTAAGGGATAATATAGTAAATGTATAACCTGATTTTTTACCACTTTAGGTAAGAATTGAGTTGTACCAATTTCTTTGAGATTGATGAAAATAAAAATTGTAACAATTTCTATGGGACGGAGGGAGTATATGGAATCACATTAATAGATGCTCCTAAGTCAATCATGGCATTTTCAACTAATTTCCGACCTAAGGAGATGGGAATAGAAAATATCCTGAGGTCGTCGCATTTTTTGGCAAATTCTTATGGTTCAAAATGGTGACTCCCCCTACTTTCAAGTGTCCTACCTTCCTAGTTGGTTTATTTCTCTTTTTACTACATGCAACTTTTAGAAATTTAGCGTATGATGGCACATGTTCAATCAACTCTAGGATATGAATGGATACCTCAACCTTTTTGAATACTCTTCGGATGTTTGCATCATTTTTTGCCACCTTCGAATTTCCCCTTAGTGGACTTGGAAATGGTGGAGGAAGGTTCACTCTTTCCTTGGGTGGTAGAAGCTTCATGGAGGGTTCTTCCTTGACAACGATCTCATGCTCCTCAAAATTGGTCTTGTTGGCCTCCAAAATCCTATAATCTTCTTTCAAAATCTCCTTCTCAGGCTCATGAACCTCCTTCCCGCTTCTTAGTTTTAGTGCACTCACATTCCTTGGGTTGACCTCCGATTTGGAAGGAAGTTTTTTGGACTCCTTTCCCTCAAGTCAGCTCACCAAGGTGGCAAGTTTATCGACATGGATCTCGAGATTTTTATGCACGAGAAATCCCTAGTGCCAAGATATTCAATTTCACACCTTGTTCTTTCTGCGAACACCTCATGCCTCTTTCCTAATTGGCCAATAGCATCCAAGATTTTTCCCAGTCCAACTTTTAGAGAGAGGTGTGGTTTCTAGAAAGACCTTCACCCCTTGGATAGTATTGAGGTGGAGCTTATCTTCCTTGGTACCCTTGAGCTTAGTTTTCCTTTCTCTAACGTAAGTTGGGATGGTCCCGGTACCTTAGGCTAAAACTGTTCGCGCAGGGGTCTTGCCTTGCATATTCTTAGTTCACTTGAAACCCTTATTGGTGTTGCCCCCTAGCAAACTGTAGCCTATCCTATCCTCATTATTGCACTCTAATGCTTTCACCTCTTCTAAGTTCTCTGCTATTTATGGACAAGCCTTGGTGTGATGGTTAAGATTACATATGCCACAAACCGTGACTTGGTGAAGCCTCCCTTTCAAAAGTTCCTTCATCATTGAACTAAGAGCTTGGACTTTCTCTTCCAACTTGGAAGATTGAGATGGTTCATCCAAATTCTTCACCCTTGACCTTGTACCAAATTTCCTTAACCCATTAGCCATATCTTCAAAAAGGGCCATAGCATCTTTTAGAATATTATTGGCAATTGATCTATTGAACGTAGCGTACACCATCCTCATGTCATAATCGCACAACCCCTCGAAGAAATAGTAAACCAAGTCTCCCTCCTTGAATGGGTGGTGTGAACAACTATCCAACAGCCTCTTAAATCCCTCCCAGTACTCGTACAATGATTCATTGGCATTCTAAGTGATGTTGGACAACTACTTATTTAAACCTACGGACTTGGAGGCTGGGAAATACTTCTCAAGGAATTGCCTTTTCATGTCCATCCATGAGGTGATACATCCGGACGAGAGGTATTACAACCAATATTTTGTGGTGTCTTGAAGTGAAAAAAGGAATACACGCAAGTGGTAGTTGTCCTCCGAGACCCCATAAGGCTTCATATGAGTGTAAACAAAATAGAACTCTGAGAGATGTTTGTTGGGATCCTCCCCGACCATCCTATGGAAAGTAGGGAGATAGTGTATCATCCCGCTCTTCAATTCACAGTTCATGTTGAGTGGCAGTGGGGGAAAGGTGATACACAAAGGTTAGTTCTCCAAATTCAGAGCCATAAGCTCCTTCAAAGTCCGATTGTCTTCTGCCATCACAACCGGCTCCTCTACTACTAAAGATGGTTCAGGTGGAATCCCCACTCTAGCTCTCCTTCTTCCCTTTCTCCTACTACCTGCGTTCTCCGTTAGATAATGTAAAATTTTGAAGTATGTGGCACGAATGTGTTCCATAAACTAGGAATCAAACAATACCCTACTAAAATCAACACAAGCTAACAAAATTAGAAGTAATAAGATCACTATCACAAAGGCTCAACAAAAAAACCAACAAAACAAAAACAAAAACAAAACTAACCATTCAACTAATGTGTTATGCAAATTGAAAATTAAAATTTTAAAATATCATCCATGGCAACGGCGCCAAAATTTGACCTGCCTCCACTTGGGGTCGTCAACTGTAGATAATTAACCCGAGCAAAGGTGTTCCAAACAAATGGAAGGAAGGTCAAAGATAAAATTTATATTCTGCTCCCAAACATACTATTAAGATACCTATAGGGTAGTTAATGGCAAGATCGGGTTTGTCCACAAAGATGTTAGGGTCTAATAGCCAGCTAAACACAACCACGTATGGGTTGTCAATCCGTCTGTGTGTTAGGAATAGCTAATATTGTAAAATGGGGGTTTTTGGGTTTTTCAGCTAACTACAAAGATAATGGATCACAAGAGATTAAAACTATATAGACAAACACTTGGGGGTATTTGCGTAACATGATTGATAAATGGCTTCTATCCTCGATCATTCACATATAAACATATATACCCAACTTATGCCTATGTCACACGGTGTGGAGATAGCCAGGTATTTCCCCCGTCTGTCACACGTGGTACTTATCACAATGCCATATCTCACCGTCTCCGTAAATTGGGGATGCACTCTAGTCTCGTGACACCGTAGACATCATCGTCACTTCACTCTCAATGCTAACACGCCTCCGCTTAGAGGAATACAAATCCTACCTAAAAGGACAATGTCTCACGTAGGTCACAACCATTAGATATGTAGTGAGTACATTACATCATGGACACTCCATTGTGGATCTCAATCCCTAGGACTAGAGAGGCAAAGGAAAAGACACATTGTGATGACTCTAGAGTTGGCACAACTCTAGTCGCTACAAACAATCTCGCTAATCAATCGGGGTAAGCCAAGGAATTCTCCTCATCATGATTTGCCAAATCGACCATCCAATATGAATGTGGGTGTTTAATATGAATGTGGGTGCTTTGAAGTTGAATTTTATGGTGTAAATAATGTTTTTATGATGTGATAATGATGTATATAATGTTATGAGTGCCCATTTAGGGCAACCAGGTGTATTATCATACACTTTGCTTTTATAGTATGTTCTGGTATAACATTACACTTTTTACGAATGTTTTGATATAACCCTATAAGTTTTAGGAATGTGCTGATATAACCCAATAAGTTTTTATAATATGTTGATATAACCCTACCTGGTTCAGTGGCGGTCCACGCAGCGGCACGGGGGTTCAATGGCGGTGGTAAAGGGTATAATTGTCCACCCAAATTCAGCTTTTGGTCCGAGGGTTTTTTGTCGTTCTTTTAGGGGGGTAACAGCCGAAAAAGAATGGACAACACTGGAATGTTCATATGAGGGTTATATTGGCACTTTCTTTGACTAGCTAGGGTTGTTATTGTAGTTTCAATTATCTAAGGGATTAGCACTTACTCAAGTATATAGGGCTATATTTGTATATATCCCTTTTTAAATTATTAAGAGAAAATAACAAATTTGGTATCTACCTTTAGGCGACATTACATGTTTCATTCCTCTTTTTGTAAATTGTTCCTAAAACATTCTCATATTATTATGAATATTCTCAATTAATCCACACACTCTATTAGCCGATTTAAGTGAGTCAACAAGGAATCAATGATTCTAATGGTGAAAGTATCACCATTGGAAAGTAGGAAATATGGAAAACAAGAACGAAAAAGTGATGGTGAGTATGGTTGGATTGGTAATGCTCATAACGTGGTGAATGAGGCAGTGGAGAAACAACTAGAAAAATAAAATTTAAATAAACATCAATTTAATCTCAAAAGTTTTTAAATTATAAAATTTTAAATCTCAGAAACTATTGACTGGTTCATTAACTTCATTCAAACATGTTATGTCTGGTAAAGAATCAATTAAGAATAATTCATAATAAGATAGAACCATTTTAGGAGCATGGTGCAAAAAAAAGGAAGCAAAACTTGTAATTTCACTTAAAAATAAGTACTATACAGTCAATTTTTCTTTCCTTTAATAAACAAAAATTTTATGAAAAGAAGGTAAAAGCCAATCTCTCTCTAACATTAATCTAGTCTTCTCACTCTCTAAGCCAACTCCACAGAAACCCCAGTTGAAGGAAAGCTGCCGCCGCCGCCAGCAGTCCGGTGGCGCTCCCCCCCTTCCTCTTCCAGCTTTTAGTTTCCTTTCCTGTTTCTCATCCTTCTTATTTTCTAGATCTGAGTGTGGGTTACAGCTCATTTCTTCTGCAATGCCTTGCACCGATGTAACATGTGGCCATGGCTCTCTTACAACCCACACGTCGGCCACGTCGGGTCACTGAACCAAAATGAGAAGCACGCGGAACTGGTGAAGCCGCAAGCAGGTAGCTTCATCAGAGAGAAAGGCCAACTTCGCCAGATGGAAAACCTCATTAGATCTATCTAACCCGATGGAAAGCAGCGCAGCTATCGTACGCCTAGAGTGTTGGAAGATAGATTTGAGTCAAAGCATTTTTAGTGTAGGGGTGGCTAAGCCGGTTCCAGCGATCCCGATCAACTTTTGGCAATCCCAACAACCGATTGGAAAATAAAAAAGGGCTGGAGCACATATCCGGTAATGTGAAACAAAGGCCTGGCAGGTCAAATGGTTGGTCAATGGAGGTCAACTTACCTGTTAATCTGTCGGTCAACTGTACGGTCAACGACTGGGTAACGACAACAACTTCCCAACTCAACCCTCCTAAGTTCAGGCCTAAAGCACATCGAATGTATTGTTTTTTTCAGTTCAGTCCTAAATTTTATTCCCACTTCAACTGTAGTTTTGTCATTCCACAAAACTCTTTATGGGCGGTTGTAGCCACGGAAGCCTCGTGGTGGACGCAGCGGAGGGACGACGTCGACTAATTCTTAGTGGGAAAAGAGTGTGAGCAACAGTCAAAATAGGTCATCATGTTTTTGGTACATGCTCTGGCCCATTAATCAATAGGAAAATGGGTCTTTCTGTAGTAGTAGAAAATTATCGAACGAAGTGTCTGTCGCACAATGGATCTCTCATCGGCTTGCAGCATAATGTGCATCGTATTGCATGCATTAACCAATGCATTAGGTATAATAATTGGCATGTATTACTTGTTAGATTGCTAGTTTTAGTTAGGTTTACATGAAAAAGGGTTTGGACGGCCATGTTAGGTTTTCTTGTCTAAATCCCAATTTTTGTGGACTTAATTGATACTAATGGACACCATGTATCCGCAGGCACCTAGATCTCCCTTTATGGTCTTATTAGTATGTTACTCGTGGGTACTTTTCCTCATCTTTGTAGAAGGCCATTTGCAAGAATGGTAGAATATATCGAAGGCCATTCACAAGAATGGTAGTAGACTAGAGGCCATGGACTCTAAAGCATTGTAGTAGATAGATTGAGCCCAAGAAAGGCAGATTCAAAGTGCAAAAAGGCCAAGGAAGAAGCGCAGGAATTATTGTCCGAGAGTTACACAAAGTTTAGGGAATGATCCATGAAGAATACGTAGCTATTTGTCTTCTTAAGCGCTATAAAATTGACTATAAGAACTCTCAAATAGGACCAACGGTTCATTCGTAGCGGAGCAAGCAAGTCAGTCAGCCGAACCAGCCACGGCCAGCACGGATCGCACATGGCCAGCACCAGGCTAGACCAAGCAGGGCCTATGCCAAGCAATATGGCCCATGTCAAGATTCTTTGGCACGATCCATTCTATCCACATGGGTCATGCCAAGCCCCACCACGGACCATGCCAACTCTAGTAGGTACATGTCATATGTCTTCTTTTCACTCAAAATATTTGGCTAAGCATGGGCATGGACCTTTCCGTTTCACATGGTCCGCATCATTTCAAGTTACAAATGTTAAGACCAACCCACGGGGTGTGAATAATGACATGTCCCATGCTATAATACTAAGCTAAATGAGGATCTGGTTAATGGCCCACGCCAAACGACATGGGGTGCAAATCAAAAGACCAAAAATAGAGCTCCAGCCGACGACCGGTGTAAGTTAACACAGACTGCACTAGCACAAGACTCACGGCCCATGCCATGAATGATAGACCATGCCAACATGATGCACACAGCCTGTGCTAGGACCAATATCCTACACCAGTACGGACGTACCTCGGTCAACACTGGTCTCCATATGCTACCCCCCGTGTTGTTTGCGGCTGCTAGGGTTTTGGCTTATTTGGGCCTAATTTTAGGCCCAATTCACTACTAGTATATATATGGACCTTTGTCTACTAGGGTTTATGTTCAAGATCATATTTTAGATTTCTAAAATAGGGTAGAGAGAGAAAGGAGCTCCTCTTTCTTTACAGAAATTTCCTCTATTCATCTTTTTATTTTTGTTTTGCTGAAAGGCATTAAATCCAATGAAATATTTGGGTTCAATGCTTAGGGAGTAGTTTAATAGCTTAGGGATAATATTTGTATTCATTTTTTTACTTATGTTTTGTGATATTCCTTAGATCTACCTATTTCTATGTGTTTATGATATAATGTTGGATGTTCTTGAATTGTTATGAACTGTATGAATGATACACTCCATTAGAACACACTCTAGTCTAAATTCATGTTGGTGAAAATATTTAAACCCCACGGGGGAGAGAAACCTGGATGTGATAAGGTAGCGGAGTCCGGGTCCATGTGGGTGTGTGCACATAGATCTTTCCCGAGTTTTACCATTGCGATGACAGCACACCAGTCTTACGTTGTGAGTTTGTCCGAAGGGTTACGAGTAGAGATAGCATTTAGTAGCAAAACTAGGGTTTAGCGACCCCAATGCCATCAATAAGGTTCTTACTCCCCTTTGCCTCTCTAGGCTAAAGATAGAGCATACGTGGTGTAGTGCTTGGAATGTAATCGTACGGGGGAGAAACTGAAATGTACAATGGCAGGGTCACTGTTGCACTCCCTTAATTACGGAGGTGGTGCTGATGGAAGATTGCAAGAGTACCCTATGTGACAAATATAGGAAAGTGTTGACCATCGATCACACCACATGTTATGAACACTAGAATAGGCTTTGATATCTTGTATGTGATGGAATCAAGGATCGAAACATTTAGTCAATCATGTTACGCAAATATTCCCCAAGTGCTTGTATATATAGTTTTAATCTTGTGTGATCCTTCATGTTCATAGTTGTTAATTAAAAACCCCCATAAACCCCTATTTGCAATATCTAGCTATTCCTAGAACACGGATGGATTCACAACTCGTACGTGGTTGTGTGTAGTTATCTATTAGACCCTAGCATCTCTGTGGAAAAGCTCGGCCATACCACTAACTACACCATAGGTAGCTTTGTAGTAAGTTTGGGAGCAGAATATAGATTTTATCTTTTTGATCGAATGTCCTCCGCTTGGGTTAATTTAGCTAACAAATTGACAACCTCGAGAGGAGGCAGATCAAATTTTGGTGTTGTTGCCAGGGATGTTAGTTTAAAAGTTTAATTGTCAATTTGCATAACAAGTTAGTTGATTATTAGTGTTGTCTTTTGTTTTTTTTGTTGTTTTAAATTGAAAACAATAATAATAATAATAATAATAATAAGAGAAAATGACTTCAGTGGCCCCTTAACTATCACCACCGTCCACCTTTGGCCCCTTATCTTTTTTTGACACTTTTTGCCCCTTGCTTGATCACAAGTGGTGCCCAAGAAGAGTGGAGTGACCGTAGTGGAGAATAAGGACGGGGATTGGTTCCCACCTGTATTCAAAATTGGTGGCAATTTTTCATTGATTACTGCTGCTTAAATGTGGTAACTCGCAAGAACTATTTTCCCTTACCTTTATTGATGAAATGGTTGAGAGATTAGCCGGTCACTCCCATTATTTATTCCTTGATGGCTATTCGAGATATTTCCAAATAGTCATCGATCCTGAGGACCTAGAGAAGATGACCTTTACATGTTCCTTTGGCACTTTTGCCTATAGGTGCATACCTTTTGGTCTCTGTAATGCCCCTGGAACCTTTCAGCAATGCATGGTTAGCATCTTCTCAGATTTTATGGAAAATTTTGTCGAAGTCTTTATGGATGATTTTACCATTCACGGGGATTCCTTTGATTCTTGCTTGAACCATCTAGCACTCGTGCTAGAGAGGTGCATTGAGACCAACCTTGTCTTGAACTCTGAGAAATGGCACTTTATGGTGGACAAGGGTAATGTTCTAGGTCATGTGGTGTCAGCTCAAGGTTTAGAGGTTGATAAGGCGAGAGTAGACACTATCGAATCCTTACCCTATCCCACTAATGTTAGGGATGGTAGGTCATTCTTAGGGCACGTTGGGTTCTACCAGCATTTCATAAAGGATTTCTCTAATATTTTCTCACCTTTGTGTAAGTTGTTACAAAAAGATGTTGAATTCAAAGTAGATGAGGAGGGTAGGAAAGCTTTTGATACATTGAAAACCATGCTTTTGACTGCCCCTATCATCCAACCCCCTGACTGGTCCCTTCTATTTGAGATTATATGTGATGCTAGTGATTACGCCATAGGAGCAGTTTTAGGTCAGTAGGTAGGAAGATACCACACGTCATATGCTATGTGCCGGTAACCCTTAACAATGTCAATGCAACTACTCCACCATGAAGAAGGAGTTACTGGTCGTAGTCTTTTTCTTAGAGAAGTTCAAACAGTATCTATTAGGAATTAAGGTCATAGTATATACAGATCATGCGACACTTCGCCACTTGATGATAAAGAAAGAAGCTAAACCTAGACTTCTTAGGTGGATACTACTTCTAAGTGAATTTGACCTTGAGGTACAAGACAAGAAAGGCACTAAAAAAGTAGTGACTGATCACCTGAGTAGACTACCAACCCTCAAGAGGCCAGAACCAACCAAGGTAAAGGCAAGGTTAGAACCCATTCGGGAAGAGTTTTTCTATGAACAATTATTTAAGGTAACAACGAGCCAACCTTGGTATGCTAATATAGTGAACTATCTGACCACAGGAGAGCTTCCCCCATCTTTTGATCAAGCAAGAAAAGAGAGATTGGTAAAAGAGGTGAGAGATTATTTTTAGGATGATCCCTACTTGTGGAAACATTGCTCCAACCAATATGTTAGGAAATGTATTCCCGAGGAGGAGGTAGGACCTATTCTCGTATTATGTCATTCTTCCCAAGTTAGGGGGCATTTTTGGGTATGAAAGGACCGCTAGGAAAATAGCAGATTGTAGCCTTTACTAGTCCAAGATATTGACAGATACCTTGAATTTTGTGTCATCATGTGATCAATGCCAAAGGATAGGGAATATCTCATTTAAGAATGAGGTTCCCCAAGCCTTTTCAATGCCAGTTGAGATCTTTGATATGTGGGGTATGGATTTCATGGGTCCTTTCCCAATTTTTCCAATGGGAATTACTATATCCTAGTGTTGGTGGACTACATGTCCAAATGGGTAGAAGCCAAACAAACAAAGAGAAATGACTCGGCAACAGTAGTGAGTTTCCTCAAATCTAACATTTTCTCACATTTCGGTGTACCCTAAACCATAATTAGCAATTAAGGAACTCACTTTTATAACAGAGTCATGGGAACGTTTCTTGAAAAATACGTAGTGGCCCATAGGACATCCACTGCTTACCACCCACAAACAAATGGCCAAACGGAGATATCCAGTCAGGAAATCAAAGACATCCTTGAAAAGACAGTGAACACCACTAGAAAGTACTGGAGTGCCTAGTTGGATGATGCTCTTTGGGCCTACCAAACCGCATACAAGACTCCAATTAGCATGTCACCTTTCCGGATCCTTTTTGGCATGAGGTGCTATCTCCCGATTGATCTTGAGTTCAAGACACATTGGGCTGTTAAATGCCTGAACCTGTACTTAAGTGAAGCCGGGAAGCATAGGAAGTTGCAATTGCAAGAACTTGAAGAAATGAGGTGCAACTCCTATGATACCACTTTGATCTATAAGGAAAGAACTAAAGCCCTAAATGACGAGAGTATAGTGAATAAGAATTTCTTTGTAGAACTCTTGTTTTTCAATCTAGGCTACGTCTCTTTCCAGGTAAGTTACAATCAAAGTGGGAAGGGTCGTATGAGGTGATAAGGGTGTATGATCAAGGGACAATAGAAGTTAAAAATGAGAAGGATGGCACAAAATTTTTGGTGAATGGGCAAAGGTTGAAGCCCTACTTTGAGTGGGAAGCCTTGAGAGTCAACAAGGAGGGCAATCCCTTCCTTGGTGAGCAAAGTTTGTGATACTTGACCTAGTGTAAATAATTCATGAAGACGACAATAAAAAAATTATGAATATTTTTTATTAGTAGGCTTTGTAAATTTATTTTTCTCATAACTTGGTAGTTTTACGATTTGGAATGGAATTACTCTTGGTTTTCATATTTTTGGATGCAGGATTAAGGTGCTCCCATTTTCAAGTATTCATGGGTGATTTAACAAAAAAAATTAATGAGACAAGGCGAGTGAAGGAAGGCCCTTCGGGGTTGCAAGAGTAAGTGCCACTATTTTCCCAACTCCACTTATGAATTCCATTTTTCATGATGCATTGGGAACAATGCATGATTTAAGTGTGGGGGAGGGAATAGTTGGGCACTTAGGAGTTTCATCTTGAGATTCCTTCATTTTTTTTGGTTTTTTTGGTGTTGATTTTTTTTCGGGATGTTTTGGATGCAAATTTGGTGGTGTGACTTGCTTGGTAGCATTTAGAGTTTGTCTTGGGGTAGTTGTTTTGGTACTCTTTGGTGGTGTAATTTTTTTTTCCAATCTTCACGTAGTATGAAGCCCAACTTATGGGAATTTTGTGCTACACCAAAAAAATTGAAAATTTTGAAAAAAATGAAAATATATGAACCCAGCTAAGTTGAAAACCCAAAAGGGTAACTAAGGCAACAATGGGAAAAGCCCGGATAAATCAAAATGCCTAGGCATAAATGACAGGCTAGGCGGTTAGGTTTATGAACCTAGGCAATAGTGAGAGGGTGTGTGGAAAAAGTTGAGAATGTGAGCTGAACATGTGTGAAAGCTAGGATGAAAACCTGAAAGGGCTCCTAGGAAAAATGAGAGAAAACGTAAACTAAGTTGACGATACTTTGGCATTTTCCTTGGTTGTAGTTAAGTTGAGAATCTAGAGTTATCCTTGGTTACAATCGATTCGAGGATCTTTAGGATTTCCTCGGTGGTATTTTGGCAACGACTCTTGGATTGCTTTGGAGAACTATTTGGGTAAGTAAGCTAGTTTAACACTCATCATTCTTTCTTACCTTTTTCTTCACTATATTTTGGGAGGTTAGGTTACATTAGGATCTTTGGGGAGTGTTTAAGTTATGCAATTCTTAATTATTTTGGGGAACTAGGGTAGCTTGGAAATAACTTGAATGCGTTGGCTAACTTATCTTTGCATGCTACATTTCGCTTAAACCTTTTCTTGTTTTTATTTATTCAAGGACGAGTAAAGGTTTAAGCATGGGGATTTGATGTGCATCATATTGCATGAAATAACCAATACATTCGACATAATAATTGTCATTTTTGCTTGTTGGATTGCTAGTTTTAGTTATGTTTACAAGATAAAGGGTTTAGACAAACATTGTTGGTTTTCTTGTCTAAATCCAGTGTTTTGTAGACTTAACTGAAGATAATGGACATGTTGTGCTCACCAGCACCTAGATCTTCATTTATGATCTCATTAGTAGTTTGCTCGTTAATACTTCGACACCTTTGTATAGAATGTCGTTCGCAAGAACGATAGAAGATACTTGAAGGCCATTCGCAAGAATGGTAGTAGATATGCAGGCCAAAGACTTAAAGTGTGGTAGTAGATGAAATTGAGCCAAGAAAGGTGGGATTTAAGTTCAAAGAGGTCAAAAACGAAAGAAGGCATCAAATGGCCAAACCAGCCCGCCTGCGTGAGACCAAACCCAGACGCTCCGACATGGATCCCTGTCACGCAAGCACGAACTCCAGCTAGCATGATCTATGCCACAACCCATCACACGAGGGGGATCCAAGACACAACACCCCACACAGACCGTGCCTGTTTCAGCTGCCCTCATTCTTTTTGCTTTGCTTCACTCCAAAATGGCTAAGTATAGGAACGGACAATACCATTTTACACGGCCCACACTGTTTCAAGTCCAAAATGTGAGGACCATCCCACCGGGTGTGACAGATTATATAGCCTACATAAAATTACTGATCAAAATGAAGCTCCAGGTGATGGCCCGTGCCAAACGACATAGGACACACATCAGAAGCATCAAAATGAAGGTCTAGCCAGTGGCACATGTCAGACCAAGCAGCCCGCATCAGCACCAGGGTCTCGGTCTGTGCCAGACACGACAGACTGTGCCTTTACTGATAAGTGGCGTGTGCCAAGTCACACAGGTCGCGCTTGCTCAAGGGTACCCTAGCTGGCACGGACTGTGCCAATTTCCACTGGTTATGTCCATTGCGGCTGCCAGGGTTTTAACTCCATTATGGGCCTATTTGGAGGCCCAACTCCCTACTACTATATATATGGACCTATATCTACTAGGGTTGAAGTTTATGCTCATTTTAGATTTCAATAGTAGGGTAGAGAGAGAAAGGAGTTCTTCCTTTTCTCTAGATACTTTTATTTTCATCTCTTTATTTTTATTTTCCCAAAGGCATTGAATCCAATTAAATACTTGGGTTCAATGCTTAGGGAGCATTTTATTAGCTTGGGAATAACATTGGTATTCATGATTTTACTTATGTTTTGTGAGATTCCTTAAATCTACCTATTTCTATTTGTTTATGGTATTATGTTGGCGTGTTCTTAAATTGTTATAAATTCCATGAATGATACACTCCATTAGCACACACTCTAGTCACATTCATATTGGTGCACATATTGATACCCCCCGAAGAAGAGAAACTGGGATGTGATATGGGTAGCGGGGTCCGGGTCCACATGGGTGTGTGCACGTAGGTCTTTTCCAATTTTTACCGTTACGATGACAGCACACCAGTCTTAGCTGGTGAGTTGGTCTGAAGGGTTATGGGTAGAGATAGTATTTAGTAGCAAAACTAGGGTTTAGTGACCCTAGTGCCATCGATCAGGTGCATATCTTCCTTTGCCTTTTCAGGCCTAGGAACTGAGCATTTGTGGTGTAGTGCCCAAGACATAATCGTACAGGGGAAAAACAAATCTACACAATGGCAGGGCCGTTGTTGCACTCCCCAAATTATGGAGGCAAAGCCGATGGAAGATTGCAAGAGCACCGTACGTGACATGTATGGGGAAGTGTTAACCATCGACCACACTTCGCGCTATAAACACTAGTATAGGCTATTATATCTTGTATGTGATGGAATCAAGGATCGAAATGTTTAATCAATCATGTTACGCAAATCTTCCCCATGTGTCTGTCTATATAGTTTTCCCTTGTGTTATTTCTTATGCTCGTAGTTGTTAATTGAAAACCCCCAAAAAATCCCATTTTGCAATATTAGCAATTCCTATCACATGGACGGATTGACAACTTGTACATGGTTGTGTGTAGTTGGCTAATAGACCCTAGCATCTCTGTAGACAAACTCGGCCTTACCATTAACTACCCCATAGGTAGCTTAGTAGTAAGTTTTGGAGCAAAATATAAATTTAAATTTGATTACCTCTCACTCAACCTTTTTGGTTTGTTTGACATACAATGCATTTGCTCAGGATAGTTACAACTTAACGACCCCGAGTAGAGACGGGTCAAATTTTGGCGCTGCTGTCAGGGATGCTAATTTAAAAGTTTAATTATTAACTTGCATAGTCGTTAGTTGAGCAGTTAATGTTGTTCTTATTTTTTTTCTTTGTTGGTTTTTGGTGTTGAGCCTTTACTATAGTGATATTTGTACTACTAATCATGTTTACTAGTGTTTCTTTTAGTTGGGTATTGTTTGATTTCCAGTTTATGGTACACACAAGTGCCACGAACTTAGGGATTTTACACTATCTAATGGAAAATGCAGGTATTGGATAAGAATGAGGAGGAGAACTATTGTAGGGGTTCCACAAGAGCCGGCCTTAATACTAGAAGAACCAGTTGAGATGGAAAAAGACAACAGCACTTCGAGGGAGTTAATAGCTCCAAACTTGGAGAATCAACCCCTTTGTATCACCGTTCCCCCATTGCCACCTAATGTCCATTTTGAGCTAAATAGTGGGATGATTCATTGCCTTCTAAATTTTCATGGGTTGACCGGGGAGGATCCCAACAAACATCTTTTGGAAATTCATCTAGTGTGATGATGTGTCCATTTTTTGTGCATAATTTAGTACTTTTTGGGATCACTTTTGTGCTCTTTTATTATCAAAAGCTTGTGTTTTACCTTGATATTCTCGTAGGATAGGTAAGAGCGACTGTACGCTCTTTTACCTCTTCTAAGTGTATTTTGCGTGACAAAGGAAAAACATGGAGGCTTGAAGACCGGAGGCAGTTAAAGATCACCTTCCAAAGACTTTGAAGACTTGCTTCGAAGATTTGAAGATTTGAAGATCGAAGGCCGTTGAAGATCATCTTTTGAGGACTTTGAAGACTTGCTTCAAAGAATTGAAGACTTGTAGAATGAGAGGGATTATTGTGACAAGGGTAAGTTCTGGCGCCCGTCACGAGTCGCGACGAACCCATCACGAGTCGCGACGCACGAGTGGCCAGAACCTAACCTTATCCTTTTTGTACTATAAATAGCATTCTCTTTCCTCTCATTCATACTTCTTCTTCACCCAAATTTGGTACTATTCTAACCCTAGTTTTCCACCATTTTCATCTTTGATTTCTATTGTATTATGTTTGGTTTGTTAGCTTTAATTAGTATAAACTCTAGCAGCTAAATCTAGTTCTTGGGAGCAATTGATTGAAGCTTCTAAACTTATGTGGTGAGATTCTCTATTTGCTCATTTATGAACATTTATTGGAGAGCATTTATTATGCCATTAATTTTGTGTTTTGCCTCATTTATACCATGGGTTGTTTGAGTATATGAAATGTTTGTATGATTGAAGTGTTACGGAGTTAGGAAAGTTGCAAATTTCTTAGCTCATTTGACATGAAATCCAAAAGCATTAATTTAGAACTTCTTGTGTATAATGTGTGGTGATTCTTGCTAGATAAGTATGTTAATGTGGATTTTTCTAATATTTATCCCATAGATGCAAAGAAAGGCTGAACTTTGAATGTGGTTTGTTCTAGGATTAACCTAGTAAATGCTTTGTTTGGTTAAATGACTATGTCTTTGGTAGAACCTATGGTCTTTTGTGTGAAATGAAATTGATGAAATACCTCCATGGTGTTGTTTACTTAGGGTGATCATCAATGAGATTTGCAAATGGTCATTGTTTGTCTTTGCAAACTACTATTAACAAGGAATGAATGTTGATCTTCGAATGAGAAGTGATAACATTTCCCATAGACAATAAATGTAATTGAATGAGTGGATGAATTTATGATCTATAGGAAGTTTGGAAGTGGAAGTCCATTTCCCCCAATGCTCTGTCAATTGTTGTTTTAATCATCTATTTAGTTGTTGTTGCTTGATTAGCATAGTTCTCTTATTTTTCTAGTTGTTGCCTTTCAATTTTATAACTTAGGACCAAAAACCAACCAACCCCCCTACATGTTTTTATATGTATTTATATATGCTTATATCTAGTGTGTTTTCTCATGTATATGTTTAAACACTTGAAAAGATCCTTCTTCTCATGGATGACCCTGACTTGTCATTATCTACTTAATTGTAAATAGGAAACATTAGGGCTTAAAAATATTACTTTGAGAGGTACATCAATGACCTCCCATGTGCACGAACATGAAAACTTATGGGGTCTCATAGGATGACTACAGCTTGCGGGTGTTTCCCTTCGCACTTCAAGATACCGCGAAGGATTGGTTGTACCACCTCCCGCCGGATGTATCACCTCATGGATGGATATGAAAAGGTAATTCCTCGAGAAGTACTTCCCAGCCTCCAAGTTTGTGGGATTGAAGAAACAGTTGACTAACATCACTCAGAACGCCAATGAGTCCTTGTACGACTACAGGGAGAGATTCAAAAGACTATTGGCTAGCTGTCCTTACCACCTGTTTAAGAAGGGGACTTGGTTTACTATTTATTTGAGGGGTTGTACGATGATAACATGAGGATGGTGAACGCCGCGTGTAATGGTTCAATTGTCAACAAGAGTCTGAAGGATGTTATGGTACTCTTTGAAGAGATGGCTAATGAGATGAGGCAACACTAGTTGAAAGCTTGTGATTAAAGGCACCATTTAAAGGCGGTTATAAAATTTGGGAAAGAGCTACCTTTGAAAGAGGACCTGAAAGAGCTTCCGAAGTCGGAAGGGGTTTTGAGTCCAATTAAAGGCGGTTCTACATTGATCAAAGGCGGTTTTTTCCCAAAATTGCATTTAGGAAGAATGTTCTTTTTTCACCCAAACAAGCCCTATTTCCTTCAATTCAAAATCACGAGACACAAACTCAAATTTATCAATCAACAAGAGTTTCATCTCAAAATTCTTTTCACGCACAAAAACATGCAAAATCTAATCACTAAAAATCTTAAAAAGCAACACAAGAAGAGACATTGTATCTTTATTGTCGTCCTTAAGACTTATTTATTTTTCATGCATTTCAATTGAAAGAACCTACCATTGGGTCTCCGGAGTTGCCATCGGTAACTCAACCTACGATGACCTCATTGTGGAGAGGTATCCACAACGTGTCACCCTTACCTTTAAGTGTTTTGCTTACCTTAGAGGGTGAATTCCCATTTCTAGCCAATTTTGAGTCCTTAGCCATTTCCTTGGGTTTAGGAGGTGATCGGGGAGGTTTTACGTCCTCTCCACTCTTCTCAACCCGCTGCATGTTAGTGAGCATAGAAAAACATTCTGAGACAGACATATCATCATCATGCATCGCATAGGACTCATCATCAATGTCATCATTACCAAGGAATTCATCTAGGTATTCTTTAATTATTCATGTAAGAGTTGTCAAATTGATCATGCTCATCAAACAAGGTTACACCTTTGAACACAAAAGATGAGTTAGATGAATCATGCCTAGAATTATGGATATCAAACCCCACATTATCAATGTCATTATCTAGGGCTAGTCCTCCCAAGTGGACATAGATCTTTGTCCTTGACATTTTAAGAAATGGTTTCCCCAATAGTATGCACTTTTCTCGTGCACTACGTCAAGAATGTAGAAGTCTGCCAGAAACACAAACTTTCCAACTCAAACCATCATCACCTTCACTAACCCTCGAGGGCTAGCTTGAGAATGATCAGTGAGTTGGACAATCACTCTAGTGTCTCTAAGCTCCCCTATATCTAGGCGATCATAAAGACTATATAGAATCACATTAATGGATGCTCCTAAGTTGATCATGGCATTTTCCACTAACTTCTCACCTAAGGATATATGAATAGAAAACATCCTGGTGTCGTTGCATTTTTTAGGAAAATTCTTATGGTTCAAAATAGAGACTCCCCCCACTTTCAAATGTCCTACCTTCCTAGTTGGTTTATTCCTCTTTTTAGTGCATGCAACTTTCAAGAATTTAACATATAATTGCACATGTTCAATTACCTCTAGTATTGTAATAGTTACCTCAACCTTTTTGAAGACTTTCCGGATGTTTGCATTGTTTGTAGCCACCTTCAGCTTCCCCCTAAGTGCACTTGGAAATGGTGGTGGAAGGGTCACTCTTTCCTTGGCTGGTGGGAGCTCTTTGGAGGGATCCATCTCGACAACGATCTCATGGTCCTCAAAATTGGTCTTGTTGGCTTCCAAGATCCGATCATCTTCTTGCAAGACTTCCTTCTTGGGCTCACGCACTTCCTTCCTAATCCTCAACTTTGGTGTGCTCAGATTTCTTGGATTGACCTCCGGTTGGACAGGAAGTTAGCCAGACTCCTTAGCCTCAAGTCAGCTCTTCGAGGTGGCAAGTTGCTCTACTTGGATTTTGAGATTCTTAATGCTCGAAAAGGACCTAGTCCCAAGATCTTCAATCTCATGCCTTGTTCGCTCCATGAACACATTATGCTTCTTTGTTAATTGTCCAATGGCATCCAAGATTTCTTATCGATCTGACTTGTAGAGGGAAGTGTGATTGTTGGAAGACCCTTCACCTCTTGGATAAGGTTGAGGTATAGCTTTTCCGCCTCGCTTGTACCCTTGAGCTTAATTTTCATTGTGCCATCAAAAATTGGAATGGTCGTGGTATCTCGGGTTGAAGGTATTTGCGTAGGGGTCCTGCCTTGCATCTCCTTGGTTCCCCAAGAACTCTTGTTGTTATTGTCCCCCTGCCTAATTGTTACCTATTTCCATTGTTGAACGCAAGCGCTTTCACCTCTTCCATGCTTTCCGCCATTTGTGGACAAGCATCTGTGTGATGGTCGAGATTACAGAAGCCGCAAACCTTGACTTGGTGAACTCTTCCTTTCAAAAGTTCCTTCATCATTGAAGCAACAGCTTAGACTTGCTCCTCTAAAATGCTTTGTGATTGATGATATTGGATGCATGCCCTTGTGTACTATTTCATTACCACTCTCTCCTTGTTATGATAGGATGCCTTCAAAAAAGAATAGGTTAGAGAAAGGGACATCTTCCCGGGGTTAGAAAAGGAAGAAGCCTGCTAAATTTGGAAGAAAAGAGCATGTGACTTCCCTTCCTGGCAACCCCATTTTTGTAATGGAGGAGTTCATGGTATTGACCACCAGTCTGGGAGTGCAGCCCAGAGGCGGAAGTACTTGAATGGACTAAAAAGGAGCATTTTGGAGATGGGTTTTGCGTGCAAGGAAACCCTAGAGTTCTAGGCCTACTCAAGCTAATCACCTACTTGCTAGGTCAGATAGGCCTAGAAGGCTTTCTCGAGAAGCATTTGAAGATATATAACTGATAGACCTTATAATTCTTGGAAACTCTAAAGTAAGCAACGGACACGGAGGGAAGGAGAGTCGTCCACTTCCATTTGGATGACAAGGATTACACTATGTCACATTAAGATATTGCCCAAGCATTCGGGTGGAAGTATGGTAAAGATGTTCTGAGGACACACTGGTAAGACCTTCCATTTTCACTTGCCATTTTTTGGAAAATCCTAACGGGCACAGAGAGGAAACATCTATGCAAAAGCATCGCCATTGTTCACCCGGCATTGTGTTATGTTCAATGACTTGTGTCCAATTGTGCATTTTTGGGAACAACTTGCGAGTTCTACCAAAAGTGTGCAGGAAGTCGGTCATGAGATAGGTGGAAAGAAGTTGCAAATGGAAGAGTTTGGTACTAGGTTGGATTCTATGAAGATCACAATGCGAGTTCGAGGGTCTGGATTGGAATCCGTAGAGCGGGAAGTGAAGGAAGAATTTGATATTGTGGATGAGAGGAAATATGTCCAAGAGGAGGCCATCGAGAAATTGATCAAGAGCTTCCACTTCTCAAGGCTTGATGGTTTTCGAGATGTTGTTCCCATCGAGAGACAAGAAATGCAACAAGAAGAAAGGAGGAGGAGATGCAAAACAAGGCACTTGAGGAAGGACCCTTCGAGGTCACATGAGTGAGTTCCACTATTTCTCTCTTTCTCACCTATGATTCATATTTTCATTGCATTAGGAACAATGTAAAGTTCAAGTGTGGGGGAGGGAGTAGTGAAACATTTCAGAGTTTTTCATCTTGAAACTCCTTTGTGTTTTTGGTGTTGATTCATTTTGGGAATGTGTTGGATGCATTTTGGTGGTGTGATTTTTTTGGTAGTTTTTGTCGTTTTTCTTAAGATATGTGTTTTGGAAACCTTTGGTGGTGTATTTTTGTTTTTCTTATCTTCATGTAGTATAAAGCCCACTTTTGGGGCATTTTGTGTTACACCAAAAAAATATAATGTTTTGAAAAAAATGAAAGAAGTATATATTATATATATACCCGGCTAAGTTGGAAACCCAAAAGGGCAACTTAGGCAACAGTGGGAAAATTCCGGATAGGTCGAAAGGCCTAGGTAAAAATGAGAGGCAGGGTCTAGTTAGGTTTACAAACCTAGGCAAAAATGAGAGGCCATGTGGGAAAAGGTGACAATGTGAGCTTAACATGTGTGAATGTTAGGATGAAAACCCGAAAGGGCACTTAGGCAAAATGAGAGAAATTGAGAGAAAATGGAAACTAGGTTGACGATTCTTTGGCATTAACCTTGGTTATAGCTAGGTTGAGAATATAGAGTTATCCTTAGTTACAACCAAGTTGAGGTTCTTTTGGATTTCCTTGGTGGCTTTTTGGCAATGACTCTTGGATTGCTTTTGGAAGGCTATTTGGAGGAGTAAGCTAGTTTAACACTCGTCATTTTAGCTTACCTTTTTCTTCACTATATTTTTGGTGATTAGGTTACTTTAGCATCTTCGTAGAGTGTGAGAGTTGTGAGATTCTTACTTCTTTGGGGGGAACTAGAGTAGCTTGGGAATAAGTCAAATGCAATAGCTAACTTATCTTTGCATGCTACACTTCGCTCAGACTTTTTCTTGTTTTTGTTTACTCGAGGACGAGTAAATGTTTAAGTGTGGGGGATTGATGTGCATCGTATTGCATGTGTTAACCAATGCATTCGACACAATAATTTTCATGTTTTTCTTGTTGGATTGCTAGTTTTAGTTAGGTTTACACGACATAGGGTTTAGACGAACATTGTTGGTTTTCTTGTCTAAATCCCAAATTTTGTAGACTTAGTTGAATCTAATGGACACGTTGTGTTCATGAACACCTAGATCTTCATTCATGATCTCATTAGTAAGTGCTCATGGATACTTCGACACCATTATACAGAAGGTCGTTCGCAAGAATGCTAGAAGATAGTTGAAGGTCACTTGCAAGAATGGTAGTAAATATGAAGGCCACAGACTTAAAGTGTTGTAGTAGATGGAATTAAGCCAAGAAAGGCGGGATTGAAGTTCAAAAAGGTCAAAATGGAAGAAGACATCAACCGGCTAAACCAACAGGCTAGCCGACAGGCCAGCACGAGACCAGAAGCCTCGGCAGGAGGCAAACACACCAGCACGGACCTCTGCCACGCCAGTACGGACTCTAGCTAGCACGGTCTGTGCCACAGCCCATGGCACGAGGGGGTCCATGCTATAGTGCCTAGCACAGACCGTGCCCGTTTCAACTGCCTGCATCTTGTTTGCTCTGTTTCACTCCAAATTGGCTAAGTATGGGAACGAACCATACCATTTCACACGGTTCACGCCATTTCAAGTCTAAAATATGAAGACCAGCCCACCAAGTGTGATGGATGACACGACCCGTGCCAAATTACTTATCAAAATGAAGCTCCAGTCGACGCCTCACACCAAACGACACGGAACACATAATCAGAAGCCACAAAACGGAGGTCCAGCCATTGGCCTGTGCCAGACTAAGCGACTCGTTGCAGCACGAGAGTCTCAGTCCGCGCCAGACACGACATACAGCGCCAGCACGAGGGTACCCTAGCATGCACGGACCTTGCCGATTTCAACCGGCCGTGTTCGTTGCTGCTGCTAGGGTATTTTACCCCATTTTGGTCCTATATTGAGTCTCAATTCCCTACTACTATATATATGAATCTATGTCTACTAGGGTTGAAGCTCATGTTCATTTTAGACTTCAAGAGTAAGGTGGAGAGAAACAGGAGTTCTTCCTTCTCTCTAGAATCTTTTCTTTTCATCTCTTTATTTTTCTTTTGCCAAAGACATTGAATCCAATGAAATACTTGAGTTCAATCTTTAGGGAGTAGTTTATTAGCTTGGGGATGATATTTTTATTCATGAATTGATTCATGTTTTGTGGGATTCCTTAGATCTACCTATTTCTATGTGTTTATGATACTATGTTGGTATGTTCTTGAATTATTATGTATTGCATGAAATACACTCCATTAGCACACACTCTAGTCTAATTCATGTTGGTGCACATATTGATACCCCCCCTTGGGAAAGAGAAACCTAGATGTGATATGGGTAGCAGAGTCTGGGTCCACGTGGGTGTGTGAACGTAGGCCTTTTCTGAGTTTTACCGTTATAATGACTGCACACCAGCCATAGCTGGCGAGTTGATCTGAAGGGTTACGGGTAAAGATATCATTTAGTAGCAAAACAAAGGTTTAGTGACCCTAATGCCATTAATAAGGTGTCTATCTTCCTTTGCCTTTTTAGGTCTAGGAATATAGCATTCGTGGTGTAGTGCCAGGGACATAATTGTACGGGGAAGAAACAGATCTGCACAACGGCAGGACCATTGTTGCACTCCCCTAATTACGGATGTGGTGCCAATGGAAGATTGTAAGAGCACCCTACGTGACAGGTATGGGGAAGTGCTGACTATTGACCACACCATATGTTATGAACACTAGAATACGCTTTGATATATTGTAGGTGATGGAATCGATGATTGAAACATTTATTCAATCATGTTACACAAATATTCCCAAGTGTTTATCTATATAGTTTTTTCTTCTTTTTTTTTTAAATAAAACCATCTGTAGATGGGGGAAATTCTATTAGGCCTTCCCGAGCCGTAAAAAAGACATAAATAAAAGCCATAGCAAAAGTGAGATATACAGGGATGCTCACTGGCTATTGGAGCGACGCTTGTTGCTCCCAAAAGAATGAAAGATACATATGAGCAGCAAGTCGGAGGAGAAGGCCTCTTTATCTATGGTGGAGAGAATCGAAACTTATTAGTGAATCCGGGGAGAAACACAAGGCAGTCGAAACCCTCTCCACATAAATAAAGAGAATACCTCCATCTCATACCGGAAGTAAATGTCAAAAAGACCTATCTATTTGCAGATGGCTCCCCATCCTAGCTAAAAAACAAAAGTCCAGTATGTGCAGAAGGAGTAACCAGCCATCCAGGTCTGAATCGCTTAAGACAACAAAAGTCCATCTTAGACAAATCCATCACCAAAACAAGGCCAGAGGCAGCAAGATTCCATAATAGCATGAAGCAGGATATCAGCATGTGACCTGCATGAAACAAATTAATCAGTAGCATCCAAACTAGGTAGCAATCCGCAGAGAAGGAGTACTCATTTGATCCAGTCTAACTAGACCCTGGACTAAGTTAGGAAGCAAAGAAAATGTGGGAAAAGCTAAACTACACTTTTGAAGCAGACATGATTTTGCTAGAGAATGAGCAACCTGATTTGCTTCTCTATATATGTGCACAATATGTATGTCCCCCAAAGAATGATGGATCTCATCTGCTAAGCAAAACATTTTCCAGGGAGATCTAAGTGGATCATTAGCATATAGCACAACACTAATGCAATCTGATTCCATACAAACAGTGGAAGTCAAAGAAGTGGAAAGTTGGATAGCAAACAGAATTGCTTTTAGTTCAGCTTCTAAAGGAGATATAGCATTAGTATATGAAGTATAAGCCTCCTTAAAGCTCCCTCTACTATCCCTAATAATCATACTAAGCCCACACATATTGGTATTACAGCACCAAGCAGCATCCACATTTTTCTTCTGTTATTTCTTATGCTCGTAGTTGTTAATTAAAAACCCTCATTTTGCAATATTAGTTATTCCTAGCACACAGACGGATTGACAACCCGTACATGGTTGTATGTATTTGGCTATTAGACCCTAGCATCTCTGTGGACAAATCCGGTCTTGCGACTAACTACCCCATAGGTAACTTAGTACTAAGCTTGGGAGAAAAATATAAATATAAATTTGATCATCTCTCATTCAACCTTTTTGGTTTGTTTGACTTACAACGCCTTCGCTCAGGTTAGCTACAACTTATCGACCTCGAGTGGAGGCGGGTCACTAAACCTGGAACAAATATGTAACGATCTTACAGTTTAATGAGAATGAAAAAGAATGATACTTTGTTTTAAAAAAAATTATGAATCTAATTCTAAACTTTTTGTTTTTTAAAAAGAGAAAGTCTTAGAAAAAGCGGGCTTTCCATAAGGTTATGCACAGTCCACATGGGCTATTACCTTAAATGCTATATTTTTTATAATATTTAAATATTGTATTTTATAAGTTAAAACAAGTAATAATATGTATTTGAAGGTGAAAATATAAAAATATATGATATAAAAAAATTCTAAATTTTGTATGTAATTTAACAAATGCAGTGTACTCCCTACGTCCCATAGTTATTGGATTATTTACTTTTTCATGATCTTTAATGATATGTTTGACTGCTAATATCTCTAGATACGTATAATATTTTCTCATATAAAATTGATATTTAGAAAATAGATATTAAAATTAATCTAATAATATCTCACATGATATTTTTATTATACATATATTAATTCATATTTAAGATCAAAATTTATCAACCTTTAAAAAAAAGTAAATAGATCAATAATCTTGAAACCGAGAAATATAAGATAAAAAATACTAAGTAGAATGCTCGTAACCGTACGCCCAGGTGACCTGTATATCCACTCTTTTATAAATGACGGGTCTAAATTTTAGGTCATTTCACAGTATTGCAACCTCATTCGTTACCTGCTCCTCCGCCGCACGGCTACCTTTTGCACTATAAGCTCCACCGTGTTTCACCATCCACAGCACGGTTTCTGGTAAGTGCTACTTCATCAATTCCTTTTCGTTTTCTTCTTCATATCTGATACAATATTCAAATATCCACCGCAACACCTATTGTAGGGTTATTCTTGGTTCAAGGTTTCACTTCTGATTTTAGTTTTTCCGTTATTACCATATAATCATGCTTGGATAACAAATTTAGGTTGTCGATCCTCTTGAATACCAAAGAATTCTTCTGGGTTTTGGGTATTTGTTTCTAGTTAAGCAGCATTGTGTGTGTGTGATTCTTTCTTGACCACCAAAATCCAATCCTATTCTGTTATATTTGTACTTATTTAATCTTTATGTTTTCTAACCCCATCCGAATAATCCACACATTAATTAGTCTGATCTCTGCATTTTTGTTTAGTTGTGGACGCTGATTTTTGTGGGAACGCAAACTTTATCCTTTAGTGCGCCTCAATTAGGGCAGGAGTCAAAATCCTGTTTACAAATCCACTGATTTTGTTGGAGAAGAGGGAAACATGATGGAGCATGAGCAAAATGTAAATCCTACCCATAGTAAGAGTACTGGTTTGCCACGAAAGAGATTTTATCGTGCCCGGGCGCACAGTAATCCACTGAGTGATTCCCATTTCCCTGTTCCTACAGCCCCTTCTGAGTTTGATTATGCTGCTCATTATCCTCAGATTTTCCCCTGTTCCAAAAAGATAGAGTTTGCAGATATTGGTTGTGGTTTTGGAGGCCTGTTAATCAGCCTCGCAACTCATTTTCCTGAAACCCTTATGATTGGGATGGAATTGAGGGATAAGGTGACAGAGTATGTGAAGGAAAGGATACTAGCTCTAAGAACTGGTAACCCCAGCCAGTACCAGAATATATCGGTTGTACGGACTAATTCTATGAAGTACATTCCCAATTACTTTGAGAAGGGACAGCTTAAGAAGATGTTTTTCCTGTTCCCGGACCCTCACTTCAAGGAAAAGAATCATCGTCGTCGTGTGATCAGCGCACATTTACTGGACGAGTATGCTTATGCTCTTGCAGTTGGTGGGATCATATACACAGTCACAGATGTGGAAGAACTTGGGGAGTGGATGAAATCTTGTTTGGAGAGTCATCCAATGTTTGAAGCTCTGACATTACAAGAGTTAGAAGATGATGCTGTTGTGAAGCTATTGATGTCTGCCACTGAGGAAGGCCAGAAGGTGGCACGAAATGGCGGACAAACATACCAAGCAGTCTATAGGCGCATATTTGCTGCTCTTACACATTGAAGAACAGAGTGGGTGTGTTTTTGGCTGGTCAGGCTTTTCTTGGGACATCTGGTTGATTTCGACATTCTAATGAATTCCTATTTTTAGGCGAAGTAGATGGAATTTTGTGCTATTAACGGAGAGATGTTCAAATTTGAGTAACACAAAGCTTCTTTTTTTTAATCTTCTGTCTTTTAAATCGTCTGGATCAAGTAGTAGTCCTCGTGAAGTCTCGAGGAATTTTCTGTTTTTCTTGTCAAAAAAGAAAATGTGGGTGTTTGGGGAAGAAAAATAACATGGATGCACTGTTTGAGGTTTTTTTGAGAGTCGATCCATCTTGCATCTTCAGTTGCATTCTGCTTTCCGTGGAAATTACCTCAAGTTATTCTGTAACAGTCATCCAAATTTTTTGTGGGATTTTCCATGCAATATATGCATAAACGGGTTTATGGTTTATTCTATCAAGGAATGGCCTGTAGTTCACATCCAACTTCCTAAACAAAACAAACTCGGGAGCAATCTAAATGAAAGCAAGTCGTTGGCTGGTCTGGGCTAATTCATAAGCCCCGATGACGCCCCCATAATCTCCGGTATACCACCTTCCAGGGGCAGAGGCAGGAAATAGATATGGTTTATAGGTTAAAAAAAAGAATATTTTGCAATATTTTTCACATTACAGGGCTCATAAGAAAATATTCCATTTAGAGCAATCGGCTAACTTTTATAATTAGATTCTATAGTTTTTATATTTTAAAGGATTTTTACAACTATAATTTGTGTACTTCCTCTGTCCTAGGGAAATTTGCAAAAAGAGAAAACTCTCCTCATAATTTCCCATGGGCCCCACTTACGGACACATCAGCCATGTGTCTATTTTTTAACATGTCCCACTTTTTAACACTTCTGTTTGGTGTAATTCCCCCCCTCCCCCCCCCCCCCCCCACACTTCACGAATTAAGGTCATTCCACTACAACATACAGCATTTATTACCTCGACTTTTCAGGTCTTTTTACCTCGATTTTCATCCTCTGAAAATTCGAGGTAAATGTGGGTGAAGTAAAAAACCACACTTTTTACCTCGGTCCAAAACCAAGGTAAATAGTACCTTTTACCTTGGTTTGGGACTGACGCTAGCATGAATTGAGATCGACATCGCACTATAGTAGAAGGCTGACCCAACAATACTCCTTGTGTTCCCTTATCACTAGTATGATTCATGTTTTTACCACATAAAAATCTACTGGATAAATAAAGTCATTAATTCTCACAAGCACATTTTCCAACAATTCTTCAGGAAACATGCAAGATCTATCTGCCAATTGAATTATTACTCTAGTGTCTACCATTTCAGCTCCATTTAAAGTTTGATACACAAATAATGGCATAACATTAATTGATGCTCATAAATCACACATGGCATCATCGATCTTCTTATCTCCTATATAACAAGGTAAGGAAAACATACCTGGGTCCTTGCACTTTTGAGGTAATTTCGTTTGAATCACTCCCGACACAGATACATCCATTATGATCTTGCTAGAATCTCTTGGCTTTCCTACAATAAAATCTTTCAGGAATTTGCTTACTAGTGGTAACTTTATGGCCTGCAAGAACGGAAGATTAATATCCATTTTTCCAAAAAATTGATACAAAATCCATAGGCTCTTCCTTTTTCTTTTCTAATCTACGAGGGAATGGTGGAAGAATTTTAATCGAGGGATCATGTAAAGTTGGCTTTTTACTTACCTCCGCTGGTACCCTAGACTTACTGTCATGAATGAACTCTGGAAGTTCAGGATTTGGGTGTTGTATGATGGTGGTGTCGCATTTCTCCTCCGACTCTTGAATCTGATTTTCTGTCGCAGGGTTCCGTTTGGGCAAACCGGACCCCCGGTCAGTGAGTTCTTTCATCTTTTTTATCGCGGATTTAAAAGGCAATGCACCAACTTCTTCCCCACTTCTCAATGTGACCTGATTTACTGTTTCATGTGGATTTAACTGAACTTGAGAGGGTAACCCTGGTTGTTTCATTTGGAGTTCGTTCATGGAATTTGATAAATGGGTGATTTGTCGCATATGCTCCTCTAAAGTTGCTTCAATCTTCTCAAACCTTTGGTGTTGCTTTTGCATCATTTCCATCATTATGTCCAGCTTATCATTCATAGATTTCCCTTGACCACCTTGCAGGGGTTGAGGAAAAATGGAGGCTTCTCGTTGCATTGGTGGAACATAAGGCTGATGGTGGTGCTGAAACTGTTGCGGTGGGGTACTAAATACATAAGGCATCATTAACCTGCGTATCTCATAAGGCATTAAATACAAGAAATGGAATACCAAAAGTACAAGAAAGGGACCCAAACATAGTAAATATCCATCAAATAACCGCTGAACACACAACCAACATCACATAATAACCAGCATTGACAGGGAAGATACATCACTGATAGCCATCAAATAACCGCTTAACACATAACCAGTATCCCATAATAACCAGCTTCAATGGGAAAGATGCAACGCTGATAGGCATCAAAAAAATTATATAAAACACAACAATACTTCAATTGGACCACAGAATTAGATAACATAGACATCATAAAATCAAACATGATGTAGGCAGGAACATAAATGCAACATTTTTGGAAGATCAGGAACATTATCACTTGATTAGAAGCAGCATTTTTTTCTTCCAAACTTTCAACATCATTTCATTTTAGGGTTTTTCGAATCCATTTTTAACCCTCATCACACGAGTCATTGAAAAACAAGCTGAGAATCAGCTAGTGTTTCATCAGAAGGCATAAAACTGAAAGAGGAAAACTGATCAAATTTGGGAGAAAAATTTTCTGCATTCAAAGGAGGTATGTTTCTCGTGGTTCAATCTGTACAATCCATGCTAGTTATATACATGGAAAGCTACTCTAATTATCTAGCTAACCAACTGTTAAAACAGAATCAGTTGCTAACCAACCAAAATATCTAGCTAACTGTGAAACTAATTCTAACTGCTACTAACTGTTTAATTAAAGAAGGAAATAATCAATAATATTCTTCACCCCTCCTTCAAGATGGAGCTTTTTCTGGAGCAGAAAAGCCCATCTTGGACAACAAAGGATATAGTGTAGCAGCAGGGAGAAGCTTCGTAAATCCATCAGCTAACTGATACCTGGAAAACACATGTAAAGGGTCTATGAAACCAGCAGTATAAGCATCACGAACAAAGTGCCAATCAATTTTGATGTGCTTTGTTCGTTCATGAAATACTGGGTTTTCAGTGATCTGTAAAGTTGCGGTGTTATCACAATGTAAAGGAATAGGCAGCTGACACTTAATCCGGAAATCCTTTAACAAAAATGAAATCCATTTAAGTTCAGCCACGGTCATTGCCATACTCCGATACTCAGATTCAGCGGAAGAGCGTGAAACCGTGTGACGTTTCTTAGATTTCCAAGATATTAAGGAAGATACAAGAAAAACACAATAACCAGTAACTGATATCCTGTTAACTTTGCAAGTTGCCCAGTCTGCATCACAAAATGCTGATATAGAAAAATCTGGCTGAATTGGGAAAAATAAACCATGCTGGGAACACCCTTTAAGGTACTTAGCCACATGAAGAACTCCCTGCCACTGGTGTTCAGTAGGTTGTTGCACAAACTAACTCAGTTGATGCACAACAAAAGTAATATCAAGCCTAGTAAATCCAAGATACAAAAGTCTCCCAATTAAACGTCTAAATTGGCCTGGATCATGAAGGAGTAGAGATCCATCATTCAGAGGTTTAAAAATCAGTGGGAAGAGGAACTGCAGCAGGTTTGGCAGAATTAAAACCAAGATCTGAATTGATATCAGCAATATACTTCTGTTGGCTCCAGAAAATGCCATCTGGTGAATGTGCCGATTCAATTCCTAAGAAATATTTTGCTCTCCAAAAATCTTTAACGGTAAAAAGATTGTGAAGATATAACTTGAGATCCCTGATAGCTTCTTCTGAATTGCTGGAAATCAATACATCATCCACATAAACATTCACTGCCAAACTGATGTTGTTTGTGAATTTCAAAATCAGGCAATGATCATTTTTGGAATAGATCATACCATAGGAAGTTAGATGTTTTGTGAACTCAACATTCCATTGCCTAGAAGCTTGTTTTAAACCATATAAATACTTCCTGAGATTACACACTTGACCTGGTTTAGCCTTTGTATAACCCTCGGGTGGTTTAAGGTATAGATCCTCCTGAATATAACCATGGAGGAAGGCATTATTCACATCTATTTGATGAATATGCCATGATCTACCTACTGCAACAGATAAAAATAACCTGATAGTTACTTGTTTTGCCACTGGAGTGAAAGAATCATAATAATCTTGTCCCTCAATCTGTGAGAATCCCCTTGCAACCAACCTGGCCTTATATCTCTCAACACTCCCATCCTGATTATATTTGACCTTATAGATCTATTTGGAACCAATAGCCCTTTTTCCAGCAGGCAAATCAACCAAATCCCAGGTTCATTTGAATCCAAAGATGCTAACTCCAATTGCATAGCTTTTATCCACTGTTCATTCTTACAAGCTTGTTTATAAGAATGAGATTCAGGTATTCTCAATAGATTAGCCAAAATGGACACATGTGCAGTAGAATAAGGTGGCAAAGAATTGGTTGTGTTTATTATGAAGTCCTGCATCCATATTGGCTTTAGTTTAAAACAGTTGCTTTGTCTTGTGGTAAGTGTTTGTGATGCAGGATCCAGAGAAGATAACTGAGGTGTTTGTTAGCTAACTGAGGATGACTATGAAAAGGTATCAGATATAGAATGAATAATGGGTGATGAATTAGTATTTGTAGTAGGTGAGAGGGATTCTATGGTATTGAATGAAGAACCAGTCTGAGTGTTTTGCATGTTATGACTCTCAAATAAATCATGCTCATGACTGTGATCAAATGCAGAAGTGTCATTATGAAAAGGAGTTTTTAGTGAATGTAAATTCTGCTCATTTTGATCACAGTGGATAGGAATAGAAGATAATGGTACAGATTTCTCTAACTCAGAAACTTGAAAATATTTGAGTGGAATGAATGAAGAGATTTTATGTTGGAATGGAAATACAGATTCCTTAAAAATCACATCTCTAGAAATGATCATTTTGTTGTGCACAATATCAAACAGTTTAAACCCCTTTTGATTCATAGGATATCCCAGAAAAACACAAGGAAATGCTCTAGCACTGAATTTATCTGTGTGGAAAAGTATTAGTAGCATAACATAAACATAAAAAGACCTTTAGAACAAATAAATCAGGTGCTTTATCAAACAGAACCTCATATGGATTTTTCCAATTTAAAACAGGAGATGGTAGTCTATTAATGACCAAAGTAGCTACTAAAATGGACTCACCCCAAAATTTAGAAGGTAATGATGAGTGAAACATAAAAGTGCTAGCCACCTGTAATAAGTGTCTATGTTTTCTTTCAACTATTCCATTTTATTGGGGTGTATATGTACAAGATTTCTGATGTAAAATCCCCTTTTCTGTCATTAAACTTTGGCAACCTAAACTTATGAACTCACTCCCATTATCTGACCTAATTTTTTTTATTGATGCATTGTATTGATTAGTTATCATATTCAGAAAATGCTTAATTATTTCAGGAACATCATATTTGGATTTTAGAAGAAATGTCCAAGTAATTGTAGTAAAATCACCTACAACAGTTAAGAAATAGTTTGAACAATTATAAGATTTGATCTTGCATGGACCCCAGACATCTAAACGAATCATTTCAAATGGTTTAGAAGTGGTAATTGAAGAGATTTTAAATGGAATTCTGATTTGTTTAGACAGAGGACACACTGTACAAATTTAATTCATATCTAGAATGTTCAACTGATGCATTACATGCTTGGAAGATTTACCTAATTTGTAGTGCATTATTTGCAGCTCTATATCAGAAAATCTATTTACAAAAAGTGAAACTGAAGGTCTATTTTTTAACTTTTCTATGTGTCTTCTTATGGTCTCTGAATGAAATTATCTCTGATCCATTAAGTACAATCCATTGAACTCAACAGTGACCCCTATGACTAAATTAGTCCTGAGGTCCTGTTAGAGACATTCATCATGAGAAATCAAGATGAATTAAATTTTCTTTTTCCATTTTACTCACAGACAGCAAGTTAAATTTGAAAGACTTCACATGTAAACACTCATTTATGGTGATATGATCATTCAGTTTCGCAGTGCCCATTGCATCTACCAACACAACTGAATGGTCAGGCAAGTATATAGGAGTTTGGCTCAAGGTTGGTTTTAGTAATGTAAGCAAATTAGGGCTACTGCACATGTGAGTTGAGGTTCCACTATCAAGAATCCACACATCATTTTTAAAACAAACTGCAGAATTAACAAGATGAGATAAAAAAAACCACCTGCAAAATCACTATAGTGGCTGAAGTTAGCTTGTTCAGTTGAATCTATAACCTCCTTTCCCTTTCCTTTGAGCAATTTTCCAAGATCTTGCTGCATTTGCATCATGCTTGCAACTAGCATCTACAAGTTTCCTCTAGAAACTCCTCCCTGATCCAAAGGAGTCTGTTGAATCTGATCATCAGTCCGATCTCCTTGTATTATATTAGCTGTAAACCTAGGCCGTGTTTTGTTGTTGTAATCCTTGCCTTCATTCCACCAGTCATGATAACCGTGTATTTTAAGACATGTATCCTTTGTATGTCCAATTATTTGACAATGCTCACATTTCAAAGACTTCTTTAGTTCATTATCCTTATTCTTTGACTAACATTGCTGAGTCGTCAGTCACATTCACATATTTCATCTTTGTTTCTTTCTGTTGCTCAACTTTCACAAGTAGAGAACATGTCTTTCTCACTGGTGGCAAAGGATCTATAGTGAGAATCTAATTCTTTGTCACCTCATATTCTTCACTCGATCCCATGAGAAATTGCTCCAGTTTATCTTCATTTTCATTAGAAGCCAAATTTTCATAAAATCTACTATTTGCACACACATTTGCAACAGATACACCTCTTAGTCAGTCTCATAATCTCATATTCATCCCACAACCCTGTTCAGTTTTGAGAAGAACTGATTCACAGTATCACGTCCTTTTTTTTATTGAACTCATATCTCTCTTCAATTGATAAAAGAGAGGTCTGCTCACAACACCAAATCTCTCCTTGATTTCTTCCCACAGAGACTTTGAATTTGTTGGGAAAAAACTACTAGCAATCTCTGGATTCATCGAGTTCAAAATCCACGTGATCAGAGTTGAATTAGCTCTTCCCCATGCTTCATAGACCGGTGAATTCTCTTCGGGTTCAGGAAACTCACCTATCAAGAATTTCAGCTTGTTTCTTGAATGGAGACCGATCATCATCGCTCGACTCCAAGTCAAAAAGTTCTTCTCATTCAGCTTTTCAGTCATGATCATCTAATCCAAGGCCTGGAAGAGCAGAGGATCATCTGATCGAATCTTCACGAATCCTTCTTCATCAATCATGTAGCTTAACTTCTTCGCCTTTGACGCAGCAGAATTGGAGGTACTCATTTTGTATTTGATGAATCTGGCTAATCAAAAATACAAGAATTCGGTAATCTAAAACCTAAAAGCTCTGATACTATGAACAACAAGCGGAGAATCAGCTAATGTTTCATCAGAAGGCATAAAACTAAAAGAGGAAAACTGATCAAATTTGGGAGAAAAATTTTCTGCATTCAAAGGAGGCATGTCTTGTGGGTCAATCTGTAGAATCTAATATACATGGAAAACTACTCTAATTATTCAGCTAGCCAACTGTCAAAACAGAATCAGTTGCTAACTAAACAAAATATCTAGCTAACTGTGAAACTAATTTTAACTGCTACTAACTGTTTAATTAAAGAAGGAAATAATCAATAATATTCTTCAGTCATCCCTTACACGAACCATACCAAAACCCTGAACATAGACAAAGTGAAAGTTTTAACAAACTCTAATTTTAGAAGAATAAGAAGTAAAAGGTTAATCACTCTCACTTGTTTTTTTAAGCTAATTGAACAAGAGAGGGCAAAACCCTAATTTTTAGGCCGCTTTGATCACCTCAAATCCCTCATCATAGGAATCAACAAGTAGAAGACCCCGTTGCTGCTGTATGAATTGTAATCGGAGTTGGTCTCCGATATGATGGCCTCCAGCACTGGCGATGCCTCGACACTATCAGTGAAAGGTCGAGCACTGCCGCATCGACGGGAGTGGCGTCTGTCCTCCAGGCGGAGGTGGCATCATTCGCCTTGTCTCAAGAAAGAACTCATCGGGCTTATACGTATTCGAAATGTAACAAAGGGAGCAACACCGACAAGATTGACCGAAAGATCGTGAGGGAGATGCCATAAAGGTTCAGATTCGAACAGAAAATAACGAAGAAATTGAGATTGACGCGAACGAGATTTGAAGGACTATTGGCTAGGGTTTGAGGGGTAGAGAGAAAAGGTGAGGGAATATGGGTGCTGTGGAGAAGAGGATAAGAACAAAAGATAAAGGTAACAAGGGAATTCAGAGAGACATGTGAAGATGTAGATAGGAGCACTAGCCAAGATTCATTTATCGGTGGTGGGTATCGGTTGGGAATATTGAATGGGAAATGAAGGGGTGGTTTGGATTTGAAAATTTTGGTATGGAATGAATGCGAGTTGGGTGGTTAACTAGGGATATGAATTGGATTTTAATTATTTGTAATAGGCTTATTATTGGGCTAATGGGTTAGGCTTTGTGTAATTTTAAAAATTCGATAAGGGTAGTACAGTATTTGCAAATGATTTTTTTTTGCCAAATAAGGAAATTTTATAAAGTGTGTATATTTTTGTGGGATAGATAAAAATGATTTTTTTTTGCCAAATAAGGAAATTTTATAAAGTGTGCATATTTTTTTTGCTCTAACCCTAAAATGGATTTGGACCGGCCCTGATCCTATCTTGGACAACTTGGATTGTATAGCTATTGTTTATACTAGTAATTTTAATAGAAGCATCGATCTGATTTAGGGAACGCAAGTGGGTGGGAATTATTTTGGTGTGTCCCCCCACCAACTTTCACTTCTGTGCTACAGCAAGGTCGCTATGTACTACAATGGAATAAATCACTCTTATGGTTTATTTCCATTAAATATTATAAAACTCTCAATCTCTCTCTTCCACCTCATCAAAAGTAACTACAAAGAAACCACAGTTTTACCTCCACAATGGTAGAAACCACTAGATTAATTTTACCTACTCATTAATTTTACCTTAAATATTTAATATAAATAAATTTTTCTACCCAAAACAAATTGAAATGTGAAATGTAATAATATATTATTACTTTTGCAATTTATTTTTGTATTTTACATTTAAATTTTAAAATTAAATTTGGTTTTTAAAATTATTTATGAATTAAAATTAAATAATAAAAAATAGTTTAAATAAAAGGGGACAAAAATTAGTGAATCGGGATTAAAAGGATGGGGGACAAAAAAGACATGTATAAATATGCTTTTAATAGCATATACAAACACATAATAAACGGGGATGCAGGTTGTATCCAATCACGCATGGACCATGGCAGTTGGAGGGATAAAAATGATGTGCAAACCCAGCCATGCAGGTAAGGAATTGGGATGGGGAGATTGCTTTGTACAACCACCACATACCAGTTTCGTTGTATAGAAACCTCCAATTTCTTTGTATAGCTTTGTATTGTGGAAATTATTTTGGTGTGTCCCCATAAGTTTACTTGCATTATGACGTAAAATGGATACCATCTTCCATCCTTTAATAACGGATGAACTGGGAGTTTGGTCTTCTTCTCGCCCTCTCTTTGAATCACGACATAATGTCTTTCTTTTTCGATATATTTCATCTGATGTATGTCATCTCATCAAGTACTGCAAAGCTTACATACTTGAAGGGTTTTAACCTGTTCTGTTTTTGGATGATGAATAGTTTCTGTTTTTCTGTTTTGGGAACATGGTTCTAAGACTGATGTGGTTAATCCAATTTCCACTGTAGTGAATTCTGATATCCATGTGATAAAATCTTACTCTCCTGTTTTGGATATTCATGTTTCTATAATAAGACTCAATCTGCATATGGTTATGATACAGAGTTGCAATCTAAACATGGTTCTAGAACTGATGTGGTGAACTCTATTGAGAATCCTACTATCCATGTGTTAAGCTCTGCCTCTCCTGTTTTGGATATTGATGCCTCAGTTTATAAGACTCAAACTGTTCACTTGGGGACTAAATTTGTGGTGACAACTGAAAAAAATACTTCGCAAGGATTTTGATGAATAATCCAAAGGTGATTTCTGAATCAGCCTAGGTAGATGTAGATCATTCTACAATTAATCAGATACTTGTTAAGCCTGATACAATGTGCCTAATCATAATGGATTCATGATCAAAGATAATCTTAAAGATAATTTTATTGAAATAAATGATGGGTTGTCACATCTTCTATCATCGGGATCTAAGTCTAAAAAGAAGAGCATAACAAAAGAGGAAAAAAAACGTAAAGAGATGGCAGTGAACGTTGTTTCACTCACCAAAATAATTTGCAAACTCTATAGATGAGATTAGTACAGTAGCAAGCAGAGTCGATTCCACGAGGAACAGAGCAAAAACTATAAATAAATACCTACTAATATAAAACACTTTTGGTGTAGCCAAAATGCCTTAATTTTCATATTTATCTAACAACTAATAATGCAACTAACTAATATAAAATATGAAATAATAATGCAAACTAAAAAATATAAAAATCTATAAAATATATGAATAAGGTAATCGGCTCGGAATAACTCACATTAGTTAAACATCGATCATAGGAGCAAAGATAAATCAATTCATATGCATATATCAGTTATAGGAAAGTAGGTACGCTTAACCTCCCCAATTCTTTCGTACTTTATCAACAATTAACCAACTATAATTAACTAATTATTTCTCTTACCAAAATGCCCTCGGAAAATATTCGCTGAACCAGATACACACTTCGATAGCAGTAAGAATGAAAAGAACCCGGTATAGCAATTACCAAAGTAAAAGCAAATAGTAACGCACACTTAATTGTTCCCCATCTTGCTATTACAGTCTTAGCTAGTTAGCTGTTTTTCACAAGAACTCGCTACTTACTAACCCTTTCCAACGATTATTATTGGTGGAATTAGATAGCATTATACCAATAATATTCAAGTTGATCAGACTTAAATATATCAAGAATAAAATAAACCAAGAACAATCAAGAACAAATAAGAATCAATTATAAAACAATTAGGTCTCACGATTCATAAACTAATGCTTGTTATTTCATGCTGATATATAAATTAGCTACTCATAATGATTAAACTAAACAAACAAAAAAAATATAAAAACAATACATAATTAATCTAATGATATAATAACAATTAAAGCAAACCGTGATAGATTTATTTTTAAAATGAAACCATCCGGAGATGGAGGGGAATTTTATTTGGCCCCCCTAAACCATTAAAAAGAAACATTCACAAAATATAGGTAGCAATCGTTAAGTTTGGATCATATGAGATACATATGAGAGTTGGAACACTCTCGAACCAACCCTAGTTGATTCCAAAAGAATAGTACTAACCTATGTTAGTGTGTAGTAAAAAAGTTAGAGGTCACGAACCTCCTGATCAACTAAAATCTGTCACATCCCATTTAGGATACGATTGCGAGGTCTCGGGGAACACGAACCACCCCTCGAGGCCTCGAGCCATCCGCCGGGGTCTCGACACCCCTCGAGGTCTCGAACCGCCGAACTCCTCGATCCACCATGTGTGAGGTCTTGATCATGAAACCATCCCACGGGGTCCCGAAACCACCCCTCGAGGTGACGAACCCCCTCGAGGTCTCGAACCATCTGATCATCCACCATTTGCGAGGTCTCGGAAAGACAGCTCGATGTCCCGAATCACCCCTCGAGGCCTCGAATCCCTCGGGGTCTCGAAACACCCCTCGAGGTCTCGGAACCGCTGAAATGTCTCGAACCCCTCGAGGTCTCGGAAAGACACCTCGAGGTCCCGAATCACCCCTCGAGGCCTCGAATCCCTTGGGGTCTCGAAACCCCCTCGAGGTCTTCGAAACCGCTGAACTCCTCGAACCACCATGTGCAAGGTCACGAATGTCTCGAAACCCTCAAGGTCACGAACCCCCTCGAGGTCTCGAACCACGTGATCAGCCAAAATCTATGTAGTAGGTTTCTGTGTTCACCCACCATTTGCGAGGTCTCGGAAAGACACCTCGAGGTCCCGAACCATCCCTCGAGGCCTCGATCACCTCGGAGTCTCGAAACACCCCTCGAGGTCTCGAACCATTGAAACTCCTCGATCCACCATGTGCGAGGTCTCGATGTCTCGAACCTCTCGAGGTCTCGAACCGCCGAAACTCCTTGATCCACCATGTTCGAGGTTGATGCCTCGAACCATCCCTCGGGTCCCAAAACCACCCCTTGGGGTCTCGAACCACCACGAGGTCTCGAACCATCTGATCAGCCAAAATCAATGCAGTAGGTTTCTGTGTTCACCCAATAATTTTAGCTCCGTACCTTCGAACAATTTAGTGATCATATAAATTAAAGCAAAATTTAGTCAAAAGGTGGAGCTAGAATTAAAAAGTGAGCTGGAAAGGAGAAACTCCTGAGCCGGAAATTGATCTTCTGAGCCGGAAATGTAGTCCCAGCAAAGCTCATCATGGTCAGCATCCTGTTCAGCATCCCTCGAGATCTTTGGTCAGCATCCTGGATCCTCTCAGCTTGAATAGATCTTCTCATTCATGGTGAACTTGAAAGGATCTTCTTAGTCAGAGGTGTGCACCTGTCAGAAAACAAGTAAGATCAGTAGCATCCGTTCAACTTGCAATTCTGATAGTAGGTACACCAATCTGATCAAGTCTAATCAGTCCCTGTACAGTGTTAGATATGGAACTAAAAGATAGGTTTGAACAAGATTGAGCTTGGAGGCATGATTTTTCTATGCTATTAGCAACTTGGTTAGCTTGTCTATATACATGTGTTAGGGTAATATCTTTCAGAAGAAGGTTAATGTCATCGGCCAACTGGAAAAATGTCCAATGAGCAATTGATGGGTTCAGAACAAAGGAGACTGCATTAAGACAATCAAATTCAATACAGATAGGAACTGAATAGCATGCAACCAGCAGCCTCTGAAGAGCAAATAAAATTGCCCTAAGTTCTGCTTCTAGAGGAGTTTCAGCATTTGTATACTTCCTGTGTGCATCAATGAAACCACCTCTATTATCTCTGATAATCATACCAAGCCCACACTTTTTAGAAAGACCACACCATGCAGCATCAACATTAACTTTAAAACCTATGCACGGTTTAGACCAAGCAATTTTAAAATTTTTTGGCTTAGGGGCAGATTTGATTAGAGGAACAAAGGAGTGATCTGCAATACCCAAGTCAAAAATAGAAGAAACATAAACAGGTTTAGCACTGAAAGAATAGAAGATCTGATCCCTGATCTGTGAAACAACAAAGCTGGTCAGTGGAGGCACATTGTCATACAGATATTTATTCCTGACCTTCCAGAGGTTCTAGCAAGTTATTGAAGGTGCTAATTTAATGATCAAGAAATGTAAAGAGCTGAGGCCAGAATATGTGAGGTAGCATGACAATCTTTCCCATATGGATGGAAAAATTCTATCCCTAATACCCATAAACTCGTGCACTGTCTTCCAAATGTGAATGGCAAAAGGACAGAAATTAAACAAATGATCTAGAGATTCCTCATGCTGATAGCACATACAACATCTTGAAGGCATGCAAAAACTCATCTTTTTCAAAACATTATCTAACGGGAGGAAAGAGTTAATTAATCTCCACATAAAAACTGAGACTTTCTTTGAAACCCTTGGATTCCAGAGGTGCTTAATTGAGGCAATATTACCTCTTTGTGATATGAGCAATTGATATGTAGAGTGAAAGGAGAAACTTCCCTTTTTGCCAGGTTTCCATATTAACCTATCCTGTCTGTGTGGAGAGAGTGTTGCACCCTGCAAAAGAGAGACAACATTAGGTGAGAGAAAAGGGGAGATTTTAGGAAGAAGAGTGTCCTTGTGAAAGATGAAATTAGCCACTGTACAGTCAGTTGGAATGTCAATAAGACTTTGGTCACACAGATCTATAACAGGACATAAGTCCAGCCAGTTGGATGACCAGAAATTACATGAACCTGTACCAACTATCACTCTAGAATGAGACTCAGCCCGTGCATTAACATAGCAAATTCTTTTCCAATTTGATGAGGTTCTAAAGGAGGGTGGCAGAGAAGCAATAAAATGGGTCCATGGGGCATCAGCAATTTGATATTTCCACCACAATTTTACTGAGCAGGTGGTAATGATGGTGGGAATTGATCTGAAACCTTGGCCATTTTGGTTAATGGGGTAGTAGAGAGCATCCCATTTCCTCCATGCCCTTTTAGGTTTCAGATCATGCACCCCCAAGAAAAATCTACTCAGTTTTCTCTCAACGGTGTGAATAATCTCCTTTGAAGGTTTAAGAACAGACCAAATATGCCGTGGAATAGAATAAATGCATGACTGAATGAGAGTGATTTTTCCCCCAGTTGAAAGCCACTTATTTTTCCAACTATTTAACCTAGAATCAATCTGTTCCATTAATGGTTGGAAAAATATTTCTTTTGCAAAGCCATGAAAGATGGGGACACCTAAGTATTTAAAAGGAAGTTTACCAATTTTCATGCCAAGAATTGTCCTAACAGAGGTAATTTGATGAACAGAAGCATGCCTACTAATGAAAATATCACTCTTGTTATAGTTTATCTTTTGGCCAGTAGTATCCTCAAACTTAGATAAGAAGGCTTTAAACCTAATCAAAGTTTGAGTATTGGCTTTAAGAAAAACCACTGTATCATCTGCATAAGAGAGGTGAGAGGTTTGAAGAGCCTGACCAGGTAAGTCATAGTAGGCTAGCTTACCATTTTGAAAAATAAAAGCTAAGCTCCTGCTAAATGCTTCTGAAAAAATATTGAACAAGAAAGGAGAGAGAGGATCACCTTGTTTAAAACCTCTTGATGCTTGGAAAAAACCCACAGGCTTACCATTTATCAGAATTGAGAACCATGACTGTGATAGATTCTTCATTATACTAAAAATGAATTTAGCATGGAAACCAAATTTAGCTAGCACACAATATAGAAAGGACCATTTAACTCTATCAAATGCTTTCCTGAGGTCTATTCCCAACAGTGTTTATTTCATCCAGTGCCATTACATTAATAAACTCATTAAAGTCCTTCATACTACCAAGTTTGGGAGTAGAAGGACCTTTATATTCATTTATAGATGTAATAGCATTGAAATCTCCAATAAAAATTGACTCAGAGTGAACAAAAGACCTAAGGTCAGACCATAGATCTTTCCTACCATTTCTAGTTCTCAGACCATAAACAAAAAATGCATCCATACTTTTATTGAGAGTTAGAGAGTTCAAAGTTATAGCTAGAAACTGAAGATTATCAGCTTTAACAGATAATGACAAGTTGGTATTCCAAAAAAGCCAAATCTGTCCATTACTGGCATACATGCAATTTTCATAATGAAGTAGCTGTCTACAATGTTCACATTGCATGTTATCATGTTTAGGTTCAATAATGCAGAGAAGTTTAAAGTTGTGCCTAGTGATTAGATTAGAAAGTCTAAGCATAGAAGTGTTCATTCCTCTGAGATTCCAAACCAGAAATTTTATTTTTATAGTTGTGCTATTTATAGAGAAACATCATTAGTGCTTTTGATCTAGTCATGATAGTATTTAACTGAGTTAAATAGGTCTCATTAGCTGAAGTGCTAGATTTTCCCTGCTTGTCTAATTTAGCAGGTTTCCTAGACATGGAGGACTTTTTCTGGTTCTTTGTGGGACTTACCTGTGCCACATGGTGGGGCATATCCAGAGGAGGGTTTAAAACAGGGATTTCTGGAACCTCAGTACTGGGAGCCGGACCCTCAGCACTGGTAGCAGGAGCCTCAGGGCACGATTTTAGAAACTTCCACAGGGTTTTCAGGTTCAGCCAGGAGAAGAAACCTGTTTTGTTTGGATCACTGCTGAGAGAAGATAAAATTTTTAGCAGCCAAAATTGTATTCAAAGGAGAGAAAGTCTTACCTCTTTTGGCCGGGGTGTCATCCCTAGCATATGCTTTCTTACTGTTAAAGTGTGGTGGTGCAGAGGAGGGGTAATTGCCAGCATAGGTTTTGGGGTGAAGGTCCTGAGTGGGGGAAAGTTGTTGTTGTGTAGGTGTGCCGGAGTGCTGGAGATGGAATCCCGATGAAGTTTCTGCTAGAGAGACCACCACAGGGGCCTTTGACTGAGAATCTTCATTGATTTCTTCTTGTTGAGAGGTTTCTTCTTGTTCCGTGATGTCCACAATTTCAGGAACATCCATAGAAAGATGTACATCATTCACAAACTTAATAGGAGGATCTAGTTCCCCATTATCCTCAGTGATGACTTCGGTGACCTTTGTGACCTCATTGACTTTAGTAACCTCCTCAATAACTCCATCTTCAGTGTTTACAGCCTGATTATCAACCATCTGGTCATCAGTAAGTGCTACTTTTTTTTGGCACATATTTGGATTTATGAGCCTTTTCCTGGTACTTAATTGTCTGAACCTTTTCTTGAGCAGAAACTCCAGATGAGCCAGCATTGAAAACAGGAGGAACCACATCCTTTCCATCTTTATGTAGCATAGTGGCATTAGTGGTAGGATGAACTTTCTTAAAAGGTCTATTTCTCTTAAGTTCAGGGTGGAGATGTACACACTGATTGTCATCATGACCTATGGATTTACAGTGGTAGCAGTACAGTGGAAGCTCTTCAAATTCCAGAGGGAGTTTCATCACATTATATTCTATCCCATCCTCCTCTATTCCTACTCTAATGAAGGTAGGCTGTTTTTTCTTAAGATCTATTTCCACACATAGCTTGACAGCAGATGGCCTAGATAGAGCCTCAGTAGCAGCATCCATTTTTATGAAATTACCAATTTGATTGCCCATCGACTTTATCATTGCAGTATTGTAGAAAAACACAGGTACGTAAGGGATAGTAACCCATACCGGAACGATTGAGGATTCTGCTTCTGGAGAAAAATCCATTGTCCATTTCAACACTTTCATATGGGCACCAAGGAAAGTCCAATGGCCTTTTAGCCAGAAACGCTGGTAGTCTTCTTTTTCTTGGAACCGTATCAGGACATGTCTGTAATCAATCGAGCCAATTTGAAAGCTACCTTTGAAACCGACAGATTGAAATGCCTCATTTAGCTTGACCATCGGTGGCTTGCCTCTTGAAAATTTGCCAACGAGGGCATTTTCATAGTGTGATGCGAGGATTTCGGCTTCTTTGCGTGTGACAAGGCAAGCTATATCTCCTTTATATAGCGTCTTGGGGACAATTTCAGGATTGGATGGAAGGTTAGCTTGCAGTGGAGGGGGGCGGTTTGCTAGGGCCTGTAGAAAGGTTTTGCCCGCCGCGTTGCCGCCGCGGGCAGGCGGATGTGCCGCTATAAGGGGATCTGTCTGTTTATGACCGTTATTGTCAGATAACTGTATGAAAGAAAAGGAAAAAAGTTTTTTTTGTCGCGGCCGGCTCGAGTGGCCTTCTCAGTCGCTCAGATGTTCACAGTTGGGTTTGCCGTTAACGGTGGCAATAACCGTTACCGACGAGGACAGAAGGTGGAAGAGAAAGGAGTTTTAGAGAGTTTCAGAGAGTTTTTGCCGAGAGGATGATACACAATCTGAAACCGTGATAGATCAATTGCATGCTTCTGAGATTATGAAAATATTCTTCAAAACAACCAACGCATGTAGCCACTGAGCCACCATATAATCTTCAGAATGCTTCCATTATTATAACCCTAAACTGACTAAAGAATTAAACCACAGTCTCTCATTTTCCTGTCTTTCCCCCAACTCTATTACAATATGAGCGTAGATATACTTACGCCGTAAACCAAAGTCAAATCCCAGTCAACTTCTAATTCCTTTTCTCCTTATGAACAAAATAAGGAAATAAGATAATATATATTCTAACTCTAAATAGCTAATTCCTAAAATTAAGGAATTTTAATGGGAAAGAGATAATACAATACTTATCAATATGGGAAGTGAATATTTTTATTTTCTTCAAATCCACATATCTTCAATAATTCACTTTTCACCCCATAACTTCAGCAATTCTGCTTTTGCCTTTCTTCCTTCATCTCTTGAAAAATGTCTTATAAAATAAGAACATTTTTCTATTGGAGCACATCGCCTCATTAAAAACCTTAACCTGGAAAACCCAGTGGAAAAAAACCGTTGGTTAAGGAAAAAAGAGTACAATGTATAACTCAGTCTCAATTCTTCACAACTCATGAATTCCTGCACTAAAAACACCTAAAAGTGCAAATTATATCTCAATAAATCACAATAATCCCACCAAATATGAACACAATATAACACACATCAGTTTGGTCTTAAATGTGGACACAATTCTGAACCTAAAAAACCTTAATGATATTACTATATCCATGTCACAAGACTCTTTTATTTCCGATATGGTTGCTCACAAAACAGATTCAATGTCTTGCTGAAACAACCAATGGAGGACACAGCTCAGGTCCCTAAAGCAACCAAGAAATATAGTCGAAAAGACTACTCTTCCACACCCAAAACTGTGTTTACCAGATCCACATTGTCCTCAAAGAAGTAGTTTTAAATGGAAGTAAATCTCCGTATATGGAATGTAAGAGGGATTGGTTATCAAGCTTCTAAAAGAAGAGTTAAAGACATTAAAAATAGGCATAAGATAGTCCTCTTTGCACTTATTAAACCAATCATAGAAGACTCTCAAATCTCTAGCACAACTTTTGATCTGGGATATAAAAACTTCTATTCAAGACCTGGCTGTAAGGTTTGGTTATTTTGGGAAAAATGTGCTAAAGTTCATGTAATTAAAACACACAAACAATACCTCATAACCAAAATCCAGCACTCTTCCCTTAATAAGGATTGTTACATTGCTTTTGTGTATGCAAAACATACACACAAAAAAACAAAGCCTAACACTTAAAGATATCCTCATGTTGGTTATAGGTGATCTGAATGTGATTGAAAATCAGACTGAATACCTGGGACAATCAACACATGATCCATCAGTTATTGCTGATTTTAATACTTTCAAAACTGATGGCAATTACACTAATCTACCAACTTCAGGTAGCCTATTCACATTGACAGGTATGAGACCACGTAGGAGGGTCGGGAAAAGACTTGACAAAGGAATGGAATATAATTTTTGGCTAAATGACTTTCCTACAACACATGTAAATGTGATTGAGAACATTTTGATCACTCCCCGCTAAGCCGACACATTAAAGACCAGAACTGGTTCACAGGCCCTAAACCCTTCAAATTTCAAAATTGTTGGATCATCCACCCTTCTTTCATGTCCTTAGTACATGAATCATGGCATACTAACACCAATCTATCTGGAATGGAAAGACTCATCTTTGAACTAAAAATTACCAAACAAGCCGTAAAAAGTTGTGAAATTTGGTTTTATCTAATTAATTCAATAATCACTACTTTGTTCCAACATAACCTATCTAACCAAGTATGTAATAAAGTAAAGCATAAAGATAAAAGAATTGCTTATGCAATTCAGTGAAATCCACCTACATCTGCGGGGCCTGACCCAGTTCAGAATGAATCCACTAATCAGAAAGATACAGTACAAAGTGCACCATACAATTATACTTATTTTAACTAATTAAACGTGTGAATCCTGCAAGCTCCCATTGCTACCAATCCACCTTGATCAGACTCCCTCTGACCTCAAAACTCGTCGGCGTTGGATCTCTTCCTCCCGAGGAATTAAGGTATACAATTCTGGACTTGATCAATAGGTTACGTATGTTGGAACATATGAATTCTAGCTCTCGCAATACTCTCGAAAGATAAAAAAAAATTGTATGCATATTTTTTCTATTAAGTCTATGAGTTATTGAAGTCGTGTTGTCCTCCTTATATAGTCCATTGAGAAGATCAAAATCACCATGATTATCTCCATAATATTCCTATTCCTTATCTACTTCTGAAGCATATCCAAATCCTATAAATAAAATGATTTTTCCTCGTCTCAAATATCCCATAAATTTGTTTCATTAATTATAGGGGTTTTCCATAAACCCATTATGCTTCTAACACTGCCAAACATATTGCAGAATATTCAACCTTCCATAAATCAACACAATCGCAATATTATATTCTTCCGTAAAGACCTTTTAGGTTGCGGCTGTACGTATGTTCCAACATACACAGTCTTCGTATGCATCAAGTTTATTCCATCTCCAATTCCTATACGCATGAAGTCATGTGCAAATATAATTCCTTCTCCACAAAATCCCTTAGAGATAGGAATTATCAAATATAATCCCTTAAAGAAAGGAATTAATATATTCCATCCAAATACTTTCCACAAAGGATATTTATTAAAGAGTTCGTGTCTTGAAAGATGGTCTTTCCATAAGTCATGGAAAGACCAAGGTTTAAAGTGTAAATTAGAAGAAATGAAGATAAAATTTTCGGGTTGTATGAACCAGGTTATAAATTTTATAAATACTACATATTGCATACTAAATTTTTAATATTGCACCTGACACCTTTTACCTTTTATTATTCTAATTAAACCCCATCTTTCCATAAGCATATGGAAAGACCGTCTTTCCCAAGACTTTGCCTTTATTAAATCGATTCTAATTTTCATAAATCCAGTCCAATCCCATAAATATAGGAATTGATATATTCTTCAATAAAAACATCAAGGACGAAAATAATTCTTCTCGGATTACAACTCTAAATTCCTTATATCACCAAAATTACCTTATTTGATGGTTCAACCCAACAATTGTCAACTAGATAAATCTACACTTTACAATCTCCCCCTTTGTCATTTTGTGGACCAATCACCTTTTGTCATTTCATCACAAGAGCCTATGCAAATACAAACATCGATCTTTGAAAACCACTATGGATGTTGGAACATAGAAACATAATGTCTCCCCCTAAATTCCAGAACTTCCTCAACATCCAGAAATAATAAGCATATTGGAACATCAACCCAACGGAGCCAATAAAGTCATCAAAGAAATCCAATATATCTCCCTCTTGGGACCATAAACATGCCAAACACAATAGACACAGAAAACCAAAATATCCAATAAATGCTGCTCCCCCTGAAGCAAATATCTTGCCTATGCTGGAACATAGTCATGGCAGAGCCTTCAAACCTTTTCAGGAGCAGCTATCTGTGCCTCATCTAATCAGGATGGCTAGAGCTCTCAACTTCGCATTAATGGCCACAAACTTGACCTTCTTCTCATCAACACCAGAAGTTGTAGCCTCATAATTCAGGGCAGATCATGCACATGTCTTAGATCAAATGTACTCTTGTTTGGTTGTTTCTCGAGTAAGAGTTGTAGTATTTCAAAAGGGAATCCAACAGTTTACAACAATTTGGAATAGACAGAAATACCTTGTAGTCAAACTAGATGTAGTAACGTTCCCTTAAGTGGCCACTGAAACTTAAATCCTCCAGTAATTTCTGACAGAATCTAATTATCTTACCTCTGATGTAAACTCTGTTGTACCACTCAGAATCTGGATTTGCCTCCTATTAAGTTTGCATAAAATTATTCTACAATCTCTCAATTGTACTCCTTGTATATTGAGGTAGCAGTCTTGAAACCCAAATAGTCCATGTAGGCAATAAATCCACATTCACCATATATACCCAAATCAGTCTCAGCTAAAATCCTCCTCTGACACACAACATCATATCTCTTATGGAAGTCTCATCTGTAGTGCCTTCAAGAATCTGCTCTACTTGTATGGAACATCAGTCCCTGATGTTGGAACATAAAAGCTCTCCGCTTCACCCGCTTTCTCTAATGTTGGAACATGGAAGCTCTCAGCTTCACCCGCTTTCTCTAATGTTGGAACATAGGATCCTTTCATTGCTTCTGAATCAACAACTCTAGTCTGTATCGATGTTGGAACATCACTATGCTCAGCTTCCTTCACTCCATCAGTACTTTCTCCCCCTATCTCCATGTCTAGTGTTGAAACAGAGGCTTGTTCACCATTCAAATCATGATCTTCTCTAGCCACATTTGCTGATGTTTGAAAACCAGAATCTCTAATCACACCAAACTCATCTATTTCCATGTCCACATCTTCTCTACCTATCTCCATACTCTGTATTGGAACATGACCAGCATTATTGTCTTCTAACTCCTCATCATCCTAAACCAAAATACCCGGAGGAGCCATCTCTTTGATCTATGTATCTCATCAATCACCATAATGCCTTCAACACCAACTTCCAACATGTCTGACCAAGCCTTCATTTTTCTCTCCTCTTTTTTTTCTAGCATATGTACATAAAAAATAAATCACACAAAGCTGAAGAAAAGAATAAATACCTCAAATTTGACAAACACCTAAGTGTTGTCTGAGGAGCTCAAAAGTTGCAGAGTCCAAAGGCTTTGTGAAAATATATGCAAATAATTCTGATGTTGAAACATCAATAACTACCACTTCTTTCCTCTCACCTAGTTCTCGAATAAAATGAAGGCTTATATCAATGAGCTTTGTTCAAGAATGATGTATTGGATTCTTTGAGATGTCAATAGCACTTTTGTTGTCACATAACACTGCTAGAAGTCCTACTTTAATTCCATAGTCACTCAACATTTGCTTCATCAATAATACTTGTGGACAAAAACTTCCACCAATAAAGAAACATCCAAGAAATCCAAACAAGGTGCGATCTACTCCCCCTCGATGATAATTTGAGTAGGAAATGTAGTGAGTCGCTCATACCATGCCCTTGGTCCTTTTTTTGATCCATACAAAGTCATCTTAAGTCGATGATGTACTTCCTCATTAACCACACCATGTAGGGGAGCACTCTTGACAACTTTTTGGTACATCAAAAAATGCATAGTGCAACCATAACAAAAAGAATGCGAATAAATTCTAACCTGGCAATTGGTGTGTATGTCTTATCAAAATCAACTCCTTCAACCTGAGTGTAGCCCTGAGCAACTAACCTTGCTTTATTATTATTACGTTTGAATTTCCCAAGTTCTTCTTGCATTGCTGCACTCCAATACTCATCAAGTAGAGCCTCTTTGTAATTATTGGATTCAATGAGGGAGAGAAAAAATTTTAGACCTGCAAGTTCCTTGTAGTTAACCTGAGAGATCGATCGAGTCTTTCTTCTGCTAGATTCATCCTACACTGATGTTGGAACATGAGAGAGTTCTGGAGAAGAAGGTGTTCCAACATCGCTGAAGTTATAAGAGTCATCAGCTTCATCTGTAAGATTTACCTCATCTGATGTTCCAACATCATTACATCCCTGATCTGAGAAATCATCCGATGTTGGAACATAGTCACCCGTAAGATCTACCTCATCATATTCAACACTCAAGTAGTTCACTTCTTGTTCCAACAAGTAACATTTATCTTATGACCGAATACTAGTAAGCACTTTGTTGTTGCCATGTTTCACTATGAATTTCTCCTTATGGAATTCCACGATCATATTATCATCACACAGATGGCTGATACTTAGGAGATTAGCCTTTAGATCTTCCACCAATAGAACACTAGAGAATACGCAGAATCCTTCAATATGCAGTTCACATTTTCCAATCACTCGACTCTTCTTTCAGGTATTAGCACATTCAGCCTAGATGTGGTCATATTCTTCACAACTCTACATTGAATTCTTCCAGACTCCTTTGCTTCACCACCTTAATTTCTAACGAACTACTAATTTTCTTGTTCCGCAAATATTACCATAGTCTTGTGCTCAAGGTCTATTTCCACCATTTTTTTCTTGTGATTTCTTATTTACCACCCTCTTCAACATTTTTGAGAAATTCTTAGTGATAAGAGCAAGCTCTTCAATTCCATTATCACTATAAGATTCATGGATGACCCTTGATGACGAGGTTTTGAAGGCCAACTCCTTCTGGACTTTCTTTGTAGGCTGTTGCATTGTCATCTCATAGGTCTGTAGTGATCCCATTAGCTCATTTAAGGTCATGGTGGCTACATCTATTGCTTCTTCTATTGCTGCAACTTTCATAAAAAATCTTTTAGGAAGGGATCTCAAAGTCTTTTTCACCAATTTTGTTTCCTTGTAAACTTTCCCAAGTTGATACGCTATATTAGAGATGTCTCTGAATTCCCATTGAATATAGCAATAGTATCATCCTTCTCCATCTTCAGTTCCTCAAAATTTGTGGCTAACATCTGCAGTTTGGATTCGCGTACATAACTTGTTCCTTCATGAACGATCTGCAAGTTATCCCAATATTTCTTTGCCTGGTGGCATGTTGAGATGAGTTTAAACTGATTTTCATCTACCACTGTAAAGACAGCATTCAAAGCCTTTGAAATTGCCAATGAATCATTCAGTTCATCTCGATTCCATGTGGACTCCTTGAAGTTCAGTTTCTTCATACTCAATTCTCCTTCTTTCTCCTTTGAACTAGTTTCAACATCTTTAGTGGGAGGGCTCCATTCAGTTTCAACAAATTGCCAAGCCAGTTCATCCAGTGAATTTATGAACACTTGCATGCGAGCCTTCCAGTAGTTGTAATTCGTTCCTTCTAGCAGTGGTGGCCGAGACACGGAAGCTCCTCCTCTGGTAGCCATTGGCAAAACCGGATCACACTTTCCTTGTTAAAACCAAGGTAAAACAAGTGACTTAGCTCTAATACCAAATGAAATTTTGTTTTACCTAATTAATTCAATTATCACTATTGTGTTTCAACATAACCTATCCAATCAAGTATGTAATAAAGTAAAGCTTAAAGACACGAGACTTGGTTACGTAGTTCGGTGAAATCAACCTACATCTATGGGGCCTGACCTAGTTCAAAATGAATCCACTAATCAGAAAGATATAGTACAAAGTACATCACACAATTATACTTATCGTAACTAATTAAACGTGTGAATCCTGCAAGCACCACTCGCTACCGATCCGCCTTGATCAGACTCCCTCTGACCTCAAACCTCTTCGATGTTAGATCTCCCCCTCCCGAGGAATTAAGGTATACGATTCTAAAATTGATCAACATGTTACGTATGTTGGAACATATAATTTCTGGCTCTCGCAGTACTCTCGAAAAATATAAAATCTGTATGCAGATTTTTTCTATTAAGTCTGTGAGTTATTGCAGCCATGATGTCCTCCTTATATAGACTATTGAGCAGATAAAAATTACTATGATTATCTCCATAATATTCCTGTTCCTTATCTACTTTTGAAGCATATCCAAATCCTATAAATAAAATGATTTTTCCTCGTCTCAAATATCCCATAAATTTGTTTCATTAATCATAGGGGTTTTCCATAAACCCATTATGCTTCTAACACTGCCAAACATATTGCAGAATATTCAACCTTCCATAAATCAACACAATCGCAATATTATATTCTTCCGTAAAAACCTTTTAGGCTGCGGCTGTATGTATGTTCCAACATACACAGTCTTCGTATGCATGAAGTTTATTCCATCTCCAATTCCGATACGCATGAATTCATGCGCAAATATAATTCCTTCTCCACATAATATTCTGATTACAATTGAATCCCTTGGAGATAGGAATTATCAAATCTAATCCCTTAATAAAAGGAATTAATATATTTCATCCAAATCCTTTCCACAGAGGATATTTATTAAATCAATTCTAATTTCCATAAATCTAGTCAAATCCCATAAATATAGGAATTGATATATTCTTCAATAAAAACACCATGGAAGAAAATACTTCTTCTCGGATTACAACTCCAAATTCCTTATATCACCTAAATTACCTTTTTTGATGTTTCAACCATACAATTCCAGCTTCTTCTCGGTATCACCTTTTATTCTAAGCTATCTAGGCCCCCACAACTAATAGAGTTCCCTATATTTGGTACTAAAGTGGAGACTACCCGTAACAGAATTTGGGGAAGGACTTTTCCTTATAGTCTGAGGACAACGAGGTTGCTCGACACAACTTTGGCTCAGTCCGTGAATACCACCCCCGGTGCTGATGTCCCACGTTCCAGCGCACAACCGCCTCTTCCTGTCACACTTGGCCCAGAGAGCGAAAGAACAAGTCCAAGAAGAAGTGTGTCACAACCACCACCAGATAACTGCGCTTGACCTTATCATCACCATCTTTTGGGTTGCCTTAAAACTTGACAAAGTACTGTTTCATTTGTGCACTTTCCTCTAGTACTATGACTCATGCAAGGCACCTTCTTTTGGCTATTTTGCAAGCTTCGCTGCCTTTAGCAAAAAAAAATTAGGAACTATGTAGAACACTATATATTGGATATAGTCCACTTCCATTGTCATACATTTGAACCTATATTAATGTAGTGTGATGTTTGTTGTTCAGATTTTTTTTCAAAGTATCTACTAAACATGTGTTGGTAATTATGAAATGTGAACATATCAGTTTTGTTCGTACAAAAAAAATACATGAACCAAGGGTTATATCAGGACTAGTACTATATAAGTAGGGTTATATCTGCACAAGAATGAATTAAGTGGGGTTATATATGCACTTATTAATAGTAATTGTATTATGTCTACACTTTAATGAACTAGGCAGGGTTATATCTACATTTTTATGACTTATGTGGGGTTAAATTCATTACTGATATATGTCACTGAGTGACACTATGTAATTCATTACAACTGCAACAAGCAATCAAATTCATACATCAGCCAACAAGTTCAAGTACTTTTGCACCTCGAATAAATTGAAGACAAACATTCGACAAGTCTAAACCCGGTCAAACTACAATTACAGTAAACATAATGCAAACCAAAACAGCAACTACAACATGTTTGAGCAAAGTCAAGAACTAATTGAAGCCACCAACATTCACTTTCCAAGCAACCCCAACAAGAATATGCACACCAAGCAAAACCAAATTCATTACGATCAATGCCTTAAGAATGAATGAGCAGTTGCAACTATTTTGCAGTGCAACATAACCTTCACCTGGACCAACCAAAACTTCTTCGACCTCAACACGGCCATCAGTACTGCCTCTTGGACCTCGACTACAAAACTCGTGCTGCGGCATCAAACTTCCTGTATTTCCTCTTCCCAAATCAAACATATCGGACACAACCTAACCCTGAAATCCATGATTGTGTGGGCATTGATAATAAGTTCTCCCTAGATTCTTGGCCGATCAAGACACACAAAAAATCATTCCCTTCTTACAAACCCGGCATTCGAATCCTTCGCAATGCACACCATTTGGACTGTAACTTGACGAAGCCATTATAATCCCTCATCAAGGATAAAGAAACTAAAAATTCTTTAAAACAACACTCTAAACACCATTAAGAAACATATCTACCGTGAGTTTAATCTACAGATATCGGAAAATCAATTTTCCCCAAATTCAAGTCTAGGGTTCTACTTAAAAAATTGGTTACCTTCAGCATAGGACAGACGATTTGAATCTCCGGGAAGATATGGATGCACTGTTTATACGATTTTGATGGGAAAATGTGGCGGCAAAGTGGAGGATAAACCACAGTGGCAAAGTGGAGGATGAACCGCGGCGGCAAAGTGTAGGATGAACTACGGCGGCAAAGTGGAGAATGAACGGGCACTTTTTTTTAAAACAAGGGAAGTTTTCATTTGGTTTTTTGAGGGCCCAATGATAATAAGGGGAAATTATTCTTCTAGATCAAGGGTTTAGTCATAAGGGTATTTTAGTCATTGCAAGTAGGTCAATGACCGGATTCTAACGGTCAACGTCGGAATCATGGTTGGAGGGTTATATTTTCAATTTCATTCAAAAGTCAGGGTTATATTTGCACTAAAAATATTAAGGGTTATATTTGCACTTTCCTCAGCATCTTCAGTGGGATAACTTCATTCAGTTTCAACAAATTGTCAAGCGAGTTCATCCAGTGAATTTATGAACACTCGCATGCGAGCTTTCCAGTAGTTGTAACTCGTTCCTTCTAGCAGTGGTGGCCGAGACACAGAAGCTCCTTCTCTAGTTGCCATTGGTAAAACCGGATCACTCATTCCTTGTCAAAACCAAGGTAAAACAAGTGACTTAGCTTTGATACCAAATGAAATTTGGTTTTACCTAATTAAATCAATTATCACTACTTTGTTCCAACCTAACCTATCTCACCAAGTATGCAATAAAATAAAGCATAAAGACACAAGACTTAGTTACGCAGCTCGGTGAAATTGCCTATATTTGCGGGGCCTGGCCTAGTTCAGAATGAATCCACTAATCAGAAAGATACAGTACAAAGTACACCATACAATTACACTTATCTTAACTAATTAAACGTGTGAATCTTGCAAGCTCCCCTTGCTACCGATCTGCCTTGATCAGACTCCCTCTGACCTCGAAACTCATCGACAGTGGATCTTCTCCTCCTGAGAAATTAATATATACAATTCTGAACTTGATCAACATATCACGTATGTTGAAACATATGAATTCTAGCTCTCGCAGTACTCTCGAAAGATATAAAATCTGTATGAGGATTTTTTTCAATTAAGTCTGTGAGTTATTGTAGCCGTGATGTCCTCCTTATATAGTCCATTGAGAAGATAAAAATTACCATGATTATCTCCACAATATTCCTATTCCTTATCTTCTTTTGAAGCATATCCAAATCCCATAAATAAAAAGATTTTCCTTATCTCAAATATCCCATAAATCCTTTTGGGATTTTCCATAAACCCATTATGCTTCTAACACCGCCTAACATATTGCAGAATATTCAATCTTCCATAAATCAACACAATCGCAATATTCTATTCTTCCGTAAAAACCTTTTAGGTTGCGGCTGTACGTATGTTCCAAAATACACAGTCTTCGTACGCATGAAGTTTATTCCATCTCCAATTCTGATACGCATGAAGTCACGTGAAAATGTAATTCCTTCTCCACATAATATTATGATTACAATTAAATCCCTTGGAGATAGGAATTATCAAAATCAAATCCCTTAAAGAAATGAATTAATATATTCCCTCCAAATCCTTTCCAAAAAGGATATTTATTAAATTAGTTATAATTTTCATAAATCCAGTCCAATCCCATAAATATAGGAATTGATATATTCTTCAATAAAAACACCATGGACGAAATACTTCTTCTCGGATTACAACTCCAAATTCCTTATATCACCTAAATTGCCTTCTTTGATGTTTAAACCCAACAATTCCATATTTACATAACTTCCACAAATTACCAACTAGATAAATCTAGACTTTACAAGTTAGAACAAGAACACATTTGGTAATATTTTTTATAGAGTGAAAACTTGTGAAGAAAAATTTTGAGAAGTTGAACAAGATTTACAATCATTGGATAATGATTTAAATCTAATTTCTTACGACAAAGCTAAGGTTTAACTCTGGCCCTGTCACAACAAGAAACCTTCTGGAAACAAAAAACAAATTATGATTAAATGGTTAAAAGGTGACTCAAACACTAATTTTTTTCATAATTCAGTCAAAGTTGAGCCCTCTAAGCAATACATAGCTTCTATCAAAACCTCACAAGGCATCTGGTTACATGATCAGAAAGAAATTGGTCTTGAAGATGTGTCTTTCTACTCTAATCGTTTAACTAAGGATAATGCTGACCCTTCTAGGATTAATATTGCATGGCTAATAGAAAACATCCCTCAAATGGTAACAACTAAGATAAATCAGGATATTACAAAGCAAGTTACAATGGAAGAATTATCAGAAGCCCTATCCTTTATGGATGCAGACTGTGCTCCTAGACCTGACAGGTTCTCTAGAAATTTTTTTAAAACTTGCTGGGTCATAATCAAAACTGATTTATTATCAGTTGTACTTGAATTCATGCAGTGCAATCCCATCCCAAAAGCTATTTCATCTGCCCTCATAACCTTCATCCCTAAAAAAGAAGTCACATCTACATTCAATGACTATAGGCCTATAAGCCTTTGCAATTTTGTGAACAAAATTTTGTCTAAATTACTAAGTCTATGGCTGAAACCTCTTATGCCAGCTCTAACCTCACCTGAACATTCTGCTTTTTTTGAAGGTATAGAATTGGCTGATAATGTTTTGCTAATGCAGGAAATCACAATTTTAACAGAATTCAAAACATAGGGGTTCTAATGTCATATTCAAATTGGATATGATGAAAGCTTTTGATAGAGTCTCTTGGCAGTTTTTAAACTGTCTGCTAAACAAAATGGGGTTTCATAATTCTTTGGTTAATCTTACCTTAGGTAATATAAAAGCTGCTCATTTTTCCATCTTGATCAATGGAAGTTCTAATAATTTTTTTAAGCCATCAAGAGGACTCAAACAAGGGGATCCCCTTTCCCCCTACTTATTTATCCGCTTATCAAAAGCCTTTTCTAGAAATATAAATTTTCTATTTGAATATGCTAATATTGATTTCTACAAAAAAAATGTCTTCTTTAATGAAAACAGTGACACATTTAGCCTTTGCAGATGATACAGCTGTTTTCATGAAATACTCAAAGAATGAGCTTAGAACATTCCTCTCATTCCTGAAATGGCCACAGGCCAAAAGGTGAACTTTGAGAAGTCTAACTTCTATCTTTCCAAATTTGTAGCCCCTAGAACCAAAAATGAAATCTTAACTCAAACTAGAATGATAGAAGGTTCTTTCCCATTTAAATATTTGGAGTGTCCCTTCTATTTAGGAAGAAACAAGAACATTTACTAACATAATTTAATAGAATATGTTTCTTCCAAAATAAGTAAATGAAAAAATAAATTTTTGAATCAATCAGGAAGGTTGATCCTTATTAAACATGCTCTGACTGCAATGCCTTTTCATTTACTAGCAGTACTGAAACCTAAAAAGAGGGTTCTTGACAAGATTCCCACCATTTTGGCCAAGTTTTTCTAGAATTCTGGGAATGAATCAGGAAGCAAAAAAGTTTGGAAAGCTTATCCTAAATTATGCTACCCTAAAACAGATTGTCTAGGAGTTAAAAACTTACACACCATGGTACAAAGCTTTTCCTTGAAGTTGTGGTGGAAACTACAACAAGGAAAATATCGATGGTACCAAGTAATGTGGTCTATTCCAGATCATCTAAAGACATCAAAAACATGGAAAAGAATAATGGAGGTTACTGATTTAGCCATGCCAAACTCCAAATTGTAATTAGGGATAGGAGATTTATCTTTCTGGGGTACAAACTGGACTGATTATGGTGCATTATCCCACTTATGGTCCTCCAATTTTCCTTTTCCTCTCCCTGATGCCTTAATTAATGAGTTCTATATTAATCAAAATGAGTTTATAGATAGTATAGAGGTTGGCTTCCCTACACGTATCATAACATTTCCTAGAAGGAATTTGATATTTTATCCTGAATATAAGGATACTTTGATATGGAAGCCATTTGAAAATGGTTCTTTCTCTATCACAAGTGCATATGAACTCATTAGACCTAGAAGATATATGATTCCATCATTTAGATTCTTATGGTCTAAGCTGCTACCAAAGAAAATCAACATTTTCAACTGGAAATTGTTAAACAGGCTTGTAGCATTACCTGATGTGCTATAAGATTTTAATTACCACTTATCATCCAAATGTTGCTTCTGCAAAAAGGAATCTGAAGATATTCACCACATCTTCAACTCTTGCAGCTATATTGAGAACATTTGGAATATTATTAACGGAATCTTTAACATCTCAAATTCTATTTTTTCGTACCTTTGGGATAGGTTCTACTTCTATTGGACAGTATCTCATAAATCAACTAACTTTCTAAAATTAGTTAGATCATCCCTTGCATTTTAGTGTAGTTTATATGGTCTTCTAGAAATAAATATTTCTTTGAATCCATTAAACCTAACACCATGTAGATGATAAAAAACACGATGTCCCAGTTTCAAGACATTTTTCATGCTCATAAACTGGGATATGAGTGGCTAATGTCAGTTGGTTTTCCAGTGCTTATGGAGTCCAAAACTAATGGCAAAAGACAATCTGCTCACAGTATTGTCCAAAGGAACTTTCCAACACGCTTTAAAGTTAACATTGGTGGTTCAGTGTTAGGAAATGCTGACTAAGGTGCTGGTGTTCTAATCAGAGATGCTCATGGAAGATTGATTATAGCTTCAGCAAAACCATTAGAACAGTGTTCTTGTTTGTAGGCAGAGATGGAGGCTCTGAATCTGGGATTGGATTTAGCCATTCAAAAGGAATGCTTTCATTTGGAAATTGAATGTGACTCCCTTTTGTTAGTTAAGATGGTTAAGAAAGATTTCAAAATACCATAGAAACACACCACTCTAATGAGGGATATTTGGAACAAGATGAATCATATCAAATGAGTTATATCCCACATTTACAGGGAAGGCAACAATGTTGTTGATTATCTTTCCAAAGTTGCAAGTTAAAAAAATGAGAACTCCATTTTTAATTTTAATAGCTTACCTAGAAAGATCAAGGGTCTAATTCATCTTGATGCAATTTGCTTCCCATATATTCGAATATCATGACTAATTTTATAGTACTTTTGAGCACCATTTTTGGAACCTTTTACTGCTCCATTTCTTTCATCATGACAGATACCCAAGACTGGAGTTGGATGCCATGCTTCCCTTCAAAGCTGTTTGTCCTGGATGCTATGCTACCCTTTCAAGCTTGGAACAGCAGTGCTGCTCAGCTCACACAAGATCAACAAAATCAGGAAGTCTCATTTTCTATTCCTATCTTGGGGTCTTCAAGGCTCCTACTGCAAGTGGACTTACCAAACATGAAGAGGATATGGTTGTTAGTGAATCTTTTCTGGGGAAAAGATTTGCGAGGGGCTATTATGGAAGGCCACCTCTTTTTGCCAACACGTGGGTGTAGAGGCAAAAAAGTGGAAGGCCATAATATGTCTCGACTGGGATTTAGGGCCATAACTATTGTCAACAAGGGGTTTGGGGACAATGGCTATGGATTTTTCTTCTTGTGCATAGCTTTTCCACATTCTTATGTAGCTACACAGATTCACATTCTGGCTCAAACTATGTACGTTCATTTTTTAAGATTTGGGGAGCCTAATATATAGCATCTTACTTAGGTGAGTTTTACCTTTTAAAAAAATGAATAGTTTCTGATGTAAGATAAACAAGAAAGAAAACATTCTTCTCACTTTATTCTTCGTAGGATGGCTTTTGTTAGTCTGATAATAGTCCCGAACAAGAAAATCTGCTACTTCCAGAATCAACCAAAAGATAATTGTGAGAACTTATTCTCAATTTTCTAATTGATGAGTCTTCACATTGATGCTTAAAATTGATACAATTCCAAGTCTATAGGAACATAACCTTGACATGTAGTGCTTGACACATAAAAAAACTTGCCATCAAGGGAATAGGTCTTCAATATTGAGGATATCAGCAAGAACACCTGCAGCAGTGGTGTCGTTCCCTGCTCCAGCACCTTGGATAACCAACGGTTGTTCCTCATAACATCCACTATATATCTCCAACTGCAGTCACTTAAAACACATGTTCACTGACATTAAGATTGCTAACATATATTATGGTAATGGTAAATTGTACAAAGTTTCACTCAATTGAGCACGTCAACCCATGGCACTACCATTAAATGTTAGGTTCAAACAAAAATTAATGTAAAAAGGTATATTTTAATTTAAATCGCTAGCACACACTATTATCGGCATGAAACCAACTATAAAGTTATGAAGTGACTTTGAATGAATTGAACATGAGGTAGGAAATAGAGTACCCAAATGAGGGTGTTGCTATTTCACGCCCTGTATTTTACTATCAACGCCCTGTATTTATACTGTATATATATAATATACATTTAAAAATATATTGTATTTGGAAGATTTTAAATTGGAAAATGTTAAATGGGAGAAGGGAAACCGCCGCTGGTCACCACCGCCAGCTGCCGCCTGGCGCCGCCGACCGCCGCCTGGCGCCGCCGACCACCGCCGCCGATGCCGGGCACCGCGGTAGCGCCGATGCTTCCCGGCACCGCCGCCGAGCGCCGCCGGAGGCTCCGGTTCGCGAGCAGCCGCAGGTCCGTTCGCAGCGGATCGGGCGCGAGCCGGAGCGGCCTCCGCTCGCCGTGACCCTGGCGCGAGCCGGACGGGCGCCGCCCTCCGTGACCCTGGCGCGAGCCGGACGGGCGCCGCTCGCCGTGCCTTGGGCGCGAGCCGGACGGGCCTCCGCTCGCCGTGCCCCGGGCACGAGCCGGACGGGCGCCGCTCGCCGTGCCTTGGGCGTGAGCCAGACGGGCTCCGCTCGCCGTGCCCTGGGCGCGAGCCGAACGGGCCTCCGCTCGCCTGCCCTGGGTGCGAGCCGGACGGGCGCCGCTCGCCGTGCCTTGGGCGCGAGCCGGACGGGCTCCGTTCGCCGTGACCTGGGCGCGAGCCGGACGGTCCTCCGCTCGCCGTGCCCTTGGCGCGAGCTGGACGGGCTCTGCTCGCCATGGCACGGGCGCGAGCCGGACTTGCCTCCGCTCGCCGTGGCCTGGGCGCGAGCCGGAGGGGCTTTCTCTCCCCAACTAGTAATTTCTACTGCTATAAAAGTGTTTCTAAAAATATGAGGATCTCCAAATTTTTACTCTCCAAATTTGTACTCTCCAAATTTTTACTCCCCAAATTTTTACTCTCCAAATTTTTACTCCAAACAAGGGTGTTAGAAATTTCATGTCTTCGGAGGTAATTATACTAATTAGTTTTCTGTCCATAAGTAGTAGTTAAATTTATTAATTTTTGCAGTAGAAATTTATGCTCATCTTTGTGTTTTAATTTATTATTTGTTACGTAAAAATTATTGCACATTTATCTCCTATGAATTTATCTCCTATTAATAGCAGTAACGTTAATGTTGTTGTTAATTTTGTTGTTAATTTTGTTACGTAATTTTGTTGTTAATTTATCTACAATAATTTATCTCCTATTATTATCACATTTTTTTTTACAATTACATGTAAGTTTTAGCTGTTAATAAGAAATGGAGCAGTGCACCATTAAGTCCGTAAGTGGGACAATTTGAAATGGATGAATGTAATTTCAGTTTAGGGAGTTAATTCAGTACGGGACTTTTATAATTGTAATGTTATTTCTTCTAATTTAATTTTATCTTTATGTTTTCACATTTAAATATATGTTTTAACGTTTTAACTGTAATTTTATCTTTATTTGTTCATATTTCAATATATGTTTCTGACGATAATTAAAAATCAAGCAATGCACTTCTTGGTTTGTAAAAGTTATTTATGTAACGTTGTAAGTGTGAGCCTAAATTTATTTCCTCCAATACAATTTTTACTTTATTGTATGTTTGTTTTAAACAATTCATTTGTTTGAACGTTAATTGACGACGTCATTGTTGTTGGTATAGCAGTTGAGTGTAACTAATTACTTGATGTTTATTGCTGTTTAAGGATGACAATCAGTCATGCGAAGCTGCTGCAGAGCGGAATGGATACTCTCCATTTGCCACTTCAAATGTGTTTCCAAGTCACGCCGAGGCTTATTCCTACCTGCAACGGATTGCTCTGCAAGTGGGATTTGAACTTGTCGCGGGGTCCTACAAAAAGAATAGGAATGGTCCCCTGAGGTTATATTGCATTTGCAATCGGGGCCGAAAAGATAAGGTTATCGATACGAGCGATCCCGATGTAGTCCGACGGAGTAACACTTCGACTAGAAGTTGTGACTGCCCATTCACGATTGTCTTGAAAGAGAGTAGCACGGGGGACGGTTGGAATGTAGTGCCGTGCAAGGATCCTAGACGAGGGATGCACAACCACCCTTTCTCAGTGTACGCTGAGGGTCACAGACAGAGCTGCAAGCTCCATGCGGACGCAAAACAAATGATTAGAGATTTGACAGATTCAGAAACAGCCCCCAGGCATATCAATGCCAGCCTCAGTCATTCGTTTCCAGACCTGCATCAGACCATTAGGTAGGTGTACAATGAGAGATCGGCATATGTAACAGAAAGGCGAGGCGGGCGCAACACAGCGGAGAATTGTTTGCATCTTGCCACCTCGATAGGGTATGTCACTAGTCACCGCTCAGCACTTGATGGTACTTTGACTCATTTATTCATGGCTCATCCCGATGCTGTTGTCGCATTTCGTACGTTTCCGTGGGTTGTGGCTATCGACTCAACGTACAAGACTAATCGCTACGGCATGCCATTCATTGAGATGGTTGGGATGTCTCCTTGCAACACAAATTTCCTGATTGCCTACGCAATTGTTGTTGAAGAAACGGCAGATACCTATGAGTGGGTGCTGAACGCACTCAATAACTTGCTTGTGGATGGACCGTTCCCTGAGGTTGTGGTCACCGATCGAGAGCTGGGACTGATTAGGCCACTTCGGACTGTGTTTCCAGAATCGAATCATTTGCTCTGCACCTGGCATATTAACAAGGATGTGGAGGCACGTGTTACTGTGTTGATAGGGAATAAGAGGAACGGGGCAGCCTTCAAGAATGGTGCATAGTTTCGAGTTTGCAATGCATCCACCGTTTCAGAGTACGAAGCCGCCTTGGTGGACATGAGGATTGGATGGTCTTGGAGCGAAGCTATTATTAGTTACGCTGAGACTACGTGGCTCAACCCCCATAAGGAGAAATTTGTGCAGCATGGACGAACAGATTTCTGCATTTCGGGAACACAACTACATGCAGGGTCGAAAGTGCACACTCGTCATTGAAAGGGTGGTTACAAACGTCAACTGGTTCACTGGATACGATATGGAGGCGTGTCGACCTGCAGATAGTCGCGCAAATTACTATGATCAAGGCCAACCTGGAGAAATCAAGAACGTGCACTGGAAGATTGCACTGTAGGGCCCTTTTCAACAACTTGATCAACAATGTGTCCAAATACTGTCTGGATAAATTGACGGTCGAGTCCGGGAGGATTGATGCACTCGGAGCACAGGTATACGCATACTGTGGTTGTGTACTGCGCTCGACTCACGGAATACCGTGTGCATGCGTCATGGCGAGGGCAGTTGCACAAGGAATCCCCTTGTACTTGGACGACATTCATCCGCTGTTTAAGAGCCTGGCATTAGGTGATCTCGTGCGGAGCATGGAAAACAATTCGAGGGCTGAACAGGATCAGTCACAGTTCAACACTCAGTTGGAGGAGCTGGCACGCAGCGACCCTTTGGTCCGCCGATGAGTTTCAAGCTACATAGATGAGCAGTTGCGTCCAGAGGACAGCGGCATTGGCGAGCCGGACAATTGTACTAGTGCACGTGGGAGACCAAGCGAGCAGGTCCCCCGATCAAGAGCAACCCGACGTTCACCGAGCTACCACGAGCACGTGAACAGGCAATACGGGCGTAGCTCAAGGTCCCCGGGGCACACCACATCACGGAGCGGTAGCCGGCACGGTAAGTACAAACACCATTCTTCCTATTGAATTAAATTTCTTACAAAGAAATTAATCTTACTGTTTTCTCCTACAGCGACATTCCCGTTCCTCGAAAGTGTCCCCCACATTGTCCGGCGTTACATCGAAGGCTGGAACGATGTCGTGAGTGATGGAAACTGTGGCTTCAGATGCGTTCCATGTAGATGGTGAAGGTGAATGGTCTGGAGCGCGTCGGGCAGTGTTTAACGAGATATCAACTCATTGGCCTGACTATGTTCCCATATACGGTTCGAAAGACAACGTTGAATTAGCTAGAGCCCGTATACACCACACCAAAGGTTCGTGTGGTCCAGAGCATTGGTTCACGGTCATTGCAGACATGTTTCCTGTCGCCACCTACTACAACACGGTTGTAGTTTTATATTACATTTTAGAGAATGGGTCGGCAGACTATTGCTGTACAGTCCTTCCATTGAGGGCAGGTGGGGGCGAGGATGGAACAAGGAGGGAGCTACACATTGTATACGTACGCAGTGCAAGCCATTTCGTCCGGATACACCTGAAGGAAAACTATCCCATGCACCCCGTGGTTAATCTATGGACCACATTGAGGAAGTCTGATGTAGTCGGTTGGGAGTTACCCTTTCGTAGGAGGATAAGGGCTTGGACCAAAGCATACAATGAGAGTAATTAACTATTGTACCTAGTGAAACATTTCGGCATGTACGCAACCGTTACAATTATTATCGAAGCGTTACAATTAGTCTGAAAGCGTTACCGTTGCAGAAAGCGATGACTTATAAATTTGACATGCACAAACAATTGCGATTACATAAATGAGCAAACTGTGGGCAAACAGTCGGTACATACATAAGCAAACAGTCGCCTAGGGAATGGGTCCATAACCGAGCCGGCAATACTCATCGCGACGACCGATCCAAGTAGTCAACAACTCCTTCATGCACGGGTCGCCGAGTCCATCAACGGTTGTCGAGTCAAACGGATCCAAGTCGCTCATCATGTCACTCAGCATCTGATGCACAGGAAACACATTTTTCAATACCGGAACAATCAAATGTCATACAATTACTCAAAGCAAACAGTTGGAGAAAACTTACCGATAACTGATGATGTGTCCTATCCCGTCCACTCGTGGCAGCAAGTTCAGGATTCGCGATCAATGGGTGTGAATGAGTCGCGTTGGGAGATAAATATCGTACTTTGACTTATGCATGGTTGGGGAATATCTTCAAATGGAAGGAGCAGAGAAAGGTTCCAGGGTACAATGGGACGGATACATTTGAGCTAGTTTCATTCTGGGTTGCCATCACCCGGCTATTGAGGGGAAGGAGAGTAATATTAGTGACATAGTGCATCCAGTACTGAGATATATAGCCAGGTTGTTGACTGTGGTAGTCAGTTGCCACGGGAAGGCCACCACTTTCACATAGAAGGAGTGCAGGACTTGTGGCAATCGGGAACTCGGCAAGCTGACCGTCGTGCCAAGCGTGTGTCATATGCCATAGGGTCAGCTGCAGCATCCCTGGATAGGTCACCGAATAGCTGGCTGGATCAGCGGGCCGGGAACAAGGCTCTGGCACAATCATAAGACTCTGCGGTATACCCTGTACGAGACCGAACTGGCGCACAACGCGATCTGGCATGTACGCCTCCATTGCTTCGAGGTATCGAATCACGCCGCGGTAGTGAGTCCTCCCCCTAGCCGCCCTAACCACGTCCAGTCCATATGGCAACCAATCCACCTGCGCGTGTTTCACAGAAATGTAACGTTCCTATGGAATCCGATCTACCCACTACTATTAGAATAAGAGTAAAAGCATGGAATTCATACCTGGTCGGGCTGTAAGGCATCCACCTGACGCCGGATGGTAGCCAGCCTCCCGGTATCCCTCCCCATTTTATCCCCTGTGTGCCACCGGTTGGCGCATCCTGGAAGAGCTGGCAGTGTACTCAGCCTCGGCCAAAACATTGGAAAGTACTCGTATATCCATGCTTGCAGCAGCGTGCAATGGCCGCATAGGCCGCGAGCCTTGGACCGGGACGCAATTCCCAACTGTAGATACAAACTGGCCAATGTCGCCGAGCCCCAGGACAACTGCGAATCAAGTAGAGGTAGCGTGTTGGCTCTAACCTTATTCCCAGTTTTATCCACGAAAAGCGTTGCTGAAAACAGGGTCAACATGTAGCACATAAATTGGAAGTTATCGCTCTGACCCGGCGCTACACACCTCGCCATCAATGATTGGCCATCTATGTTACCCCCGTTCCAGTCTTCCGCGACGAAGGACTCCACGTCTTTCCCAAATAGTTCAGCGCATGCTTCCTGAATACTCTCCACCGAAATGGTACTCGCAACAGCGCCACCCACGATAGGAATGCCAAGAATCATCTCTACGTCGTGCATCAGGATGGTCATCTCCCCGAAAGGCATGTGAAATGTTTTCGTGTCCGGCTGCCACCTCTCGACAAAAGCGGATATCAATGCCATGTCAAGGAACTGGAACATAATCGCAGGAAGGTGGGCCAACCCGGTCGCATGTATCCGGGCCTGTACAACATCGCTCAGGTCAGGGAGCGTAGTGACTAGCTGCTTGCATAGCGGCGACCGAGCATGGTATCTCAGCACACCTCGCTCTACACCATTCCAAACGTCGACAGCGACGTGTCCTCCGAAGCTGGGTATCACGAGGTCATCTTGTGGGCCACCAGCCATCGGTCCCCGCACTAGCCACGTCTCATCGGCGTGTCGCTTCCTCCTGTTCCTCGGTGCCCTTCCGATGCCAGTCTCACCGGCATTGCACGATCCACCAGAAGATTGCGTGAATCGACCAGCTCTATTCCTAACGGTGTGCCTGGCTCCTCCACCAGCATACCGTTCGAATCCAGCATCCAATGGCACACTCGTCCCAGGTTCGGCATCGAGTGGGCTGCTTTCTGCGGGCAAGTCATACATCGACTGCCAATCACTATCATCACGGATTCCACCGGACGCGAGAATGTTGAGCTCCGGACCGTCCCATGTTGGCATGGGATCGAATGCATGATCGCGCCGTGGAAAAGGCCGCTCAGCTCCTACATCACACTCCTGCGGCGAACGCGACTGTTCATCCTCGGCCACGTGGCCTCTCGCCTGTCTCGCGGAGGCACTAACACCTCTTCGTCGTATTGAACGACCATGGCCGTCAGGTTGACCAGCAGTGCTCATCTACAACACAAGATATGTAATTAGTATAACAACAATTGATTTAAACTAAGATGATAAAATAAATTAACATACATTTCAACAACGTGTAAACTAATATTTTCAAACTGTGCATAATTTCAATTTAACATAAAAACAAACCCCACTCCAAACAGCAAATTTAATTCTCTTACAATCCCATACAACGAACTACACATTTTTTTTAAATTGCAAATTGGAAATCACATTACTAAATAATCTGAATTTTTAAGCACATCACACTAGTATTAACATTCAAAGAAACAATTGTCAAAACATATCATAAGCATTTACTACACAATTGTTTTCATCGGATTGATAAACTAGATTTTCATAGAGTTAATCTAAATAAAACTATACTCTATTATGGTACATATACTTTCCAAATTACGAAAATAGTTATCATTTCCAAATTTAAACTAAACAATTTCTAAAAATAACAATTTCTTCATTTTAATTCCAAAATTGATTAAATTCCTAATATCAGATTTTTGCAAATTATTCTACTTTTTAATTTCCTATTATCTTAAGAGAGAAATTAATATAAGATTAAAGCCTCCTATTTTCTTATATTTACAACCAAACCCCTCATCTTCCTCCTCCCTCCACCCTCCGCCGCCGGCCACCTCCACCACCGCCGGCCGCCTCCACCGCCGCCGGCCTCCACCGCCGCCGGCCTCCTCCTCCGCCGCCGGCACCACCTCCGCCCGGCACCACCTCCGCCCGCCAGCTCCTCCCCTTCCCCTTCTCCTCCTCTTTCCCCTTCTCCTTCCCCTTCTCCTTCCCCTTCCCCTTCTCCTTCCCCTCCTCCTTCCCCTCCTCCTTCCCCTCCTCCTTCCCCTTCTCCTTCCCCTACCCCTTACTATTCCGCCGGCCAAGGCCACCTTCGGCCAATACTCACCACCAACCCAACATCCATTCACATTTACCAAAATTCTAACAAACCCCAATTCTAACAATTCCAACAAGTTCAACAAAATTCGAATAGATTGGCAACATTCAGGCAACATCCATATAATTTGCACGAAAATTTAAAAAATTTCGTCCAAAACTTACGTTTTCCGGTCGGCAGCGGTTTTCCGGTCGGCGGCGGCGGTCGGCGGCGGAAATGGGAGAAGGAGATGGAGAGAAGTTTGAGAGAAGGAGAGAAGTTTGAGAGAAATGGAAGGGGAAATGGAGAGAAAATGGGAGAGAAATGAGAGAGAAATGAGAGAAATGGACCTATTTATACTACTTTTAAAAAATTTTATTTTTTATTTTCAAAATACTAATACGTGTATTTATACGTATTAGGGCGTGGATAGTAAAATACAGGGCGTGATATAGCAATCCACCCCAAATGAGCAAAGGTCCAGCTAGTGAGGTGAGAGGTTGTAGGTTGGGTGGGGTGAAGGGGGAAAATTTGAAGGTATGCCGATAGCTAGCTAGTAGTATACATGCAGAGGGCGAAGAGTTAAATGAAGAGAGAGGAAAAAATTGATTGGAAGTACGTAAACAAAAGCAGCTTAGGGAGCTGCACAATGGAAAAAAATCAGCATGAAAGGGAAGTAGGACATGCGAGGGGGTGAGAGTACATCACTGACAGTAATAACCATTAACCACTTTCATAAAATCTATGAGAATGTGAAAATTATTGTTGTTCAAAGTCTGTTTTGTGTATTTTTTACATTTTGGGCACTTGAATATTGAAAGACTGCATATTTCTTATGAAATGAGGGTTTTTAAACCCTTTTTGTTTGATTTTGTTGTGTATCATTTGGAATGGTGATTTGAATATGTTTAATGTTGTGCATGTGGCTATTGCTGTGCTTTGTTTCTATACCTAGGGTTTAAAATGTTGATGGTAGTTAACTTGTTGAAGGGGTACTATGTTTACTTTTTTGTGGTTGTTATGGTACTCTTGCTAGTGGGTTTCATGATGTAGATTTTGTTTTGTATTGTGCTAGATTGTATTTTGAATGTGTTGAAATGCATAATTGTGGATGATGTTGAACTTGTTTATGATATATCACTCTTTGTGATTATTCTTTGGGGGTGTGTGATAATTTTGAATGATTGTTGGATAATTGTCATGTTTTGTATATGGAGTGGGTGGTTTGGTCAAAGTTTGTGAACTATTTTTTTTTAAAATTTTAAACCATCCGAAGATGGGGGGAATATATTAGGCTCCCCAAGCCGAAAAAGAATAAGCCAAATAGGCGCTTCATGATTTAGATCATTACAAAAGATCCTCCAATTGATGATCCAAGAGCCAAAATAAGCTCTTGAAGCAATAAAGCCCTTGCTTCCAAAAGCGGTGTTTCCACCTATTCCAAACTATAAACTAAACGATCTTCGATGCGGTAGCAAAAGGTCAATCCTAGTTTTCCATCTAACTGATATACCATGAACAGGTCGGCGAATCGAAAACTCGAAACCCCTATTTGTCAAAGGTATACAGCCAGATGGAAAGTAGGAGTAGAACCACTAAAACCAGTATTACACTAAAGCGTCAGTTTGACGTTGGGAACCAGCGTTCTGCAGCATATCAAATAACATCTAGTAGCATGATTTCCCAGCCAGCATCAGAGTGTGAAGTAGAGGTATTAGCAGCTGCCATCGGGCATCCTCAGACCTGCAATCATAGAAAAACTAGCAGCAGTTTGTGGTCTAATGTGGAGTGAAGTAATTCTATGATTGAGAAGTGTATCTCCCTTAACTGAATACAGGAGCAGCAAAAGATCATGCTCAGAATCACCAAAGAAATGAAACACGGAGCCTAATTCCTATTACTCTCCAATGGAGTTCCAATTCTAATCCCAGGATATCCTATGTTGTCAAGGAGTAAGAGTCCCCTAAGAAATAGAGGAGCTGTCTGAAACTGCAGTTCACCCTGTATATTATGTTCCATGGCAAATTTTGCCAAATAATCAGCCGCATAATTTGCTTCCCTAGGGATGTGTTGAATTAGATGGTCTAGGTGTTTTAAATTAAGACTACTGCAAATAGAGAAAACCCTCCACGGACAAGTCATTGGTTTTTGAATACCATTAACCACCACTAGACAATCCGATTCAAGCACACAACAGTTAAGATCCAGTTCTGAGCATAAATCATAGCCACTTTGAATAGCACATAGTTTAGCATGCAAAGGAGAAGGGGATTGAAAAATATTAACTCTCATTGTAATCACAGCCCCATTCCATTTCCTAACTATAATTGCAGCTGAAGAAAGACCACCAGGTTTCCATGTAGCATCCGTATTTATTTTGTATCCCTGTACTGGTTTATTCCAAACAACCGCAGTAGAAGATTTTTTCTTTTTTGGAATGATATTAGGAATGATCTTAGCTTGGATCCAATGCTTATGCTTATCAATATTACCTTTCAATTGATGGGCTGAGAAAATTAGGTAAATCATATCTTTAATATCCTTAAAACATGCATCTTGTGAGAAGGGTTTATTTTCGAAGATGATTTTATTCCTGCTGATCCAAAGAAACCATGTTGTGACTAAAAGAGCAGTAGTAATCAGGTATGAGTGTATCTTAGAGTCTTCCTTGTAAGAAAGATAAAATTCTACCCTACTCTTGAGATTAGCACACACTGATTGTTGGAGTTGTAAGAGGCTATTAACTCTTTGCCATATAGCATTAGAAAAGGGGCAAGAGTTGAAGAAGTGATCCAAAGAGTCAGAATGGTTCATGCATAGAAGACATTTAGAAGTTAGGGAAAAACCAGACCTACAAAGAACATTATCAAATGGCAGAATACCATTTAGTGCTCTCCACATAACAATTGACATCTTTTTAGGTATGAAGGGGTACCAAACCTTGTGAAAATGTCTGATGGTTGATCTTTTTTGTCTGAATATTCTGTAGGCAGAGCTAATTGAGAAGTTCCCATCTGTGGTTGGATTCCAGACAAGCTTATCTTCATGAGAGTTAACCAATTCGACTTCCTGCAAAAAATGAATAGTATTGGTAGCCAAGTGTGGCTCCAGATTTGGAAGGATAGAAGCTTTGTTGATTATGAATGACCTTAGGGAAATATCCAAAAAAGGGATATCCATCTCTTGAGGCCATTCATAACACAAAGCTCCACTACCTATCCAATTAGCATTCCAGAATGAACACTCCCCAATACCATAGATTACTCTAGAGAAGCTATTGGCCTTTTCAGTGATTTTGCAAATTCTGTTCCATATTTGTGATTTTTTGTAAGAAGCAGGGAGTGACCATAGATAAGAAGACCATTGAGTACTGTTTTTTTGCAATTTCCACCATAGTTTACAAGAAAAGCATCAACTATAGCATGTAGATCTCTAAATCCTACTCCATTTTCCTAAAAGGGGAGGCTCATTTTTTTCCAAGATCTCCATTTTTTCCTTTCTGTATTATCACCATTCCCCCAAAAAAACCATAAGCCATTTTTTCCATTTTTTTTAAAACTGTTTTTGGAGGGCTTAAAACTGCAAACATGTGTGTGGGAATTGAAAGGAAACAATGGTTAATTAGTATAATCTTACCTGCAGTGCTTAACCATCGATTCTTCCAGTTATTAATAGCTTTCTCCAATCTTTCCAAGATAGGATGATAATAAACCTGTAAATTACGTCCTGGAAAGATAGGGACTCCTAGATACCTAAAAGGAAAAGAGCCTTTCACCATACCTAGAATCCTACTCACAGATTGAGCTACTGATGCAGAGGTGTTGGGTGCAACAAAAAATTCCGATTTTGCAAAATTAACCTTTTGACCTGAAGTTTGCTCATATGCTTGCAGGAATTTTTTAAACCTTTTCAAATTATTGAGTTTAGTATTCAAAAAAATAGTTGTATCATCAGCATACATCAGGTGAGAAATGGGGGAGCATGATCTTGGCAGACTGAAATATTGTAAATATCCTATGCTAAATAGTTTTTTTAATCCTCTGGAGAAAGCTTTAGACAGCATGTTGTACAGAAAAGGAGAGAGTGGGTCTCCTTGTTTAATACCCCTAGAAGATGCAAAGAAACCTGAAGTTACTCCATTAATTAAAAGTGAAAAGTGAGCTGCAGCAATGTTATGCATGATGTTTTTCACAAATTTTCCATGAAAACCAAATTTGAGGAGGATTGAGTTCAGGAATGACCATGAGACCCTATCAAAAGCCTTTTGCATGTCTAATTTAACTATCAAATTTGAAGCCTTAGATTTCCTAGACAGAATTCTGGTCATCTCTTGCATTTGGATAACATTATCTGATATATCCCTCCCTTTTATAAAAGCACTCTGCTCAGGGGATATCAGTAATGGCATAAGGGGTTTAATCCTTTCCATTATCATTTTAGAGAAAACTTTATTCACAAAATTAGATAAGCTGATGGGTCTAAAATCAGAGAAGGTGATAGGAATCGGTTTTTTAGGGATTAAAGTAAGCCAGGTACTAGAGATGGCCTTAGGGATATTGCCATTAGTTAGGAAGTCATTAGCAGCATCTAAGAGATCCTCCTTAATGATGTCCCAGAATGAAGTGTAAAAAGCTCCAGAAAAACCATCAGAACCTGGAGCACTGGATTTATTTAGATCAAAAACCGTAAATTTAAGTTCCTGGATATTAAAGGGTTGGAGGAGAAGGAGGTTTTGCTGATCAGTGATCACTGTAGGGATTTCTTTTAGGAAGTGATGAATGTAAGTTCCCATTATTTGAGGGGCATCCTCATTTAGTAATTCCTTAAAAAATCTCACTCCTTCTTCTTTAATCAATTGTGGTTCTGTTATCCACTTCCCACTACCATCCTTTATTTTGCTAATTCTAGATCTCGCTGTCCTTTCCCTAATGGAGTGGTGAAAGTAGCTAGTGTTTGCATCCCCATATTTAATCCAGTTTAACCTAGCCTTTTGCTTCAAGAAAATATTTTTTTCCTTCTGAGCTCTCATTAGCAAGTCCTTTGATTTAATAAGTTCAGCTAAGACCGATTCTTCTTGTGTTTGCTGGAAAGAAATTTCCAGGTCATTAACTAGGGACTCAGACTGAATCAGATTTTGATTGACATTACCAAAGTGTGATTTGTTCCATTCTTTTATTTCAATCTTGAGCCTCTTCAGTTTAAAAACTAATCTATGCATCCCACAGAAAGAGGAACCTAAATTCCAGTTGGAGGCTACTAAAGTTAGAAAATCTTGTCTATTAGACCACATCTCTTGGTATCTAAAAGGCCTAGGTACTTGTTCTTCAGCAGATTGAACAGATAGAAATAATGGAGAATGATCCGAAGTAATTCTGTTTAGCACATGTATGGAGCTATTAGGAAAAAGTTCTAACCAGTCTAAGTTAGCAATGCCCCTGTCTAGTCTTTGAAACATTAAATCCCTACATTTATCCCGAAATCTATTATTACTCCAAGTGAAAGAGTTTCCTACTGTGGGGATATCATGCAGGTCCATGTTATTTATAAAATCATTAAACTGTTTCATGCTTTTTTTTGGAGTAGATTTCCTTCCTTTATATTCAGATACTGAAGCAACAGTATTAAAATCCCCAATATACATGGAAGGGTCAGTTGTTGGAGTTTGTAAATCATTCCATAATGCCTCCCTAGTTTGTCTACTTACACTAGCATATACGAAAAAACAGTTCCAGCTAAGAGAGGAAGCATTATCAACAATTTTGACCTGTAAAAATTGATCTGATTCCCTTAACATGATTATACTGAAAACATGGTTCCATAATATCCATATTTTGGCATTCTGAGCTGGGAGGGCAAATTTATATCCAAGTTCATGCTTCAAAATGTCTAGATTCTGATTATCATGCCAAGGTTCTATTAAACATAAGAGGTCAATTTTATGTTTAAATTTTAGGGCTTTTAATCTGTCTAGTGATGTTCCAAATCCTCTAACATTCCAGACAAGTATGTTCCCTACTATGGTGTGTTTTATCATTTAAAAACAGTAGAGGTTGCTTTTTGTGAAGATCTTAGTTTTCTAAGTTTCGTGACCGGAGTCTTACTCTTGTTACCAACCTTACCCTCACTTTTCTCCATGTTATCCAAGGTATCTTTCTGATCAGTATTACTAACCTTGACCTGTGGGATTTGTTCAGCATCTGGAATCAGTTCTGAAGATTTAAATTCCTTAACCTGTTGGCCACCAGTGGAAGCTTCGTGATTGTCTGGCGATTTGAATTCTGTGGTGGCAGTATGCTCAGTGGGGACTCCCTGCGCATCTTCAGAGTTATACATCCTTGCTTCTGTTGTTATTGTCCTGTCACCAAAAGTAGAAAGCACCAAAGCTTCCTGTGATTCCAAAGATTCATCTAGAATCTCAACTACCTCACCTTCCTGTGATACTAGGGACTCATGTAGAATCTTAACTGCTTCACTTTCCTGATCATCATCCTGTAAATCATCTAAGGAATGGAAAGCATTTGATATTGATACAGTGTTATTTTTAGTTACATCTTCCCGGATAGGAGTAAGTTCAGGTAGTTGGTTCTTTTTTCTCCAGAAAAATGTGGTAATTGGTTTAGAGATGTCATCCAGAGAGTAAAAAGAATCATTCCTTTTCTTATGACTGACATTGAAGGAGTTGAGATTATTATCATGTTGGAAACCTCCTCTCAATCTTTGAGTTTGAAAATCTTTTTCTTTTTGTGAGATAGATAGAGAAGAGGATCCCTCAATATATATTGTTTTTTTTGTGGTGATACTAAAACTTTCTGAGTGTCAGCATGTACTTGGTGTTTTCTTTCCTTAAGCTCATTGACCTCAGATTTATTAGTGGACTTTTTTCTCAATTATGGATGCAGAAAATTGCAATTTGCCTGACTGTGACCAATTATCTTACAGTGGGTGCAGTATGTAGGCAATTCCTCATATTCTATAGGATATTCTGCTACTTTGTTACCAATTCCTACCACAATAGAAGACGGAAGCTGGGCCAGTAGGTTAACCTCAACACATACTTTAATGGCAGAGGGTCGAGTTAAAGCATTTGTGGCAGCATCCATTTTAAGGTATCTACCTATCTAGCTGCTAATATCAATAATTGCTGAAGTGTTATAAAAGTGAATAGGAAGTTTGTGTATTGTTACCCAGGCAAGCACAGTTGAGGATTCAGCTGCAGGAGAAAATTCAGGGGACCATTTCTGAACCTTCATAGACAAACCTTGAATCATCTATTGGCCCTTCATCCAGCATCGCTGGTAGTCCTCGCAGTCCTGAAAGAGGATTAAGACATGGCGGTAGTCAATAGAACCTAATTGGAATTTAGATTTAAATCCTATCGATTTGAAAGCTGATTGTAAAATTTCCATTGGGGGTTTCCCTCGGTTAAACTTTCCAACCAGGGCATTTTGATAATGCGAGGCTAAGATATCGCCTTCTTCTGGGGGAAGGATATAGGCAATCTTGCCCTTAAACTCAGTGATGGGGTGTAAATTAGGCGTATCGGGGAGAGGTGAAAAAAGCGGGGAGGGTTTCGTATTGAGAGCTTGGAGGAAACTTTAGTTAGGGGGACTGGGAAGCACAGGCGGTGGATTTGGAGTAGGTGCCGCCATGATCGGCGGCCGGAATGGAGAAGGTGACCGTTATCAGGTAAAGTATACTTAGTGTGTGTTTCGCACGATATTTCGCCCACATGTACAGTAGAAAGTAAATCTTGTAACGGATCTCAAAAAGTTTGTGAACTAGATTTAGGAATATATTAATTGTTGTAGATGGAAAACCTGGTGAAGTTATGTAACCAAATGATGAATGTTCAATGTTTATGTGATGTTACTGAACATGGACATTAGGCCTTGTTGTTGGGTAGCCAAACATTGATAGCAAGTTTGGAGAAACTGCTCTTGCTAAATTGTTTCCTGTTTGTGCACAAATAGCCCCGTGTGTTGTTTATATCTACATATATAACCATGTATGTTGATAATATGTGCATATATAATCCTGTATATTTCTTTTATGTGCATATATAACCCTGAAAATTTAAATGAAGTGCAATTTTACCCCTGACTGTTTCCTCATTGTGCATAGTACTATGTGTATATCTTATATGTTCAGATATCACCCTAAATATATGTAGATATAACCATTAGTTTATCTTTATGTATTTTTAATTTTGGATTTTTTTTCAATGTTGTCGGATGAAGTGTACACAATTATCCTCCGTCATGGTACCCGTTAGAAGAGGCTTGACAGCATTGATTTCGACAGATATTCTCTTATGGTCTTGAAATTGGATTGCACGGAAAATTTCTTTAGGGACGCCACCGAGGCATTGAAAACACTGGAATTGAAGTTGAGTTATGGTGATGATCGGGTCATCCTGTAATCAGAAGAGGATGTCACAAACATGTTTGCCTTAAGCTGTGGAGGAAAGAATTATGAGGTATATTTTGAGGTCCTTAACCCTTCTGAAGGTGGTTCTCGGGGTGAAAGCAACAAAATGGGGAAGTTGGAAAAATCAAGGATGAAAGATAACGAATAAGGTGGTAAAGTTGTGGCCAAGGATTTGATGGAAGAGCACAGCTCTGAAGAGCACACCCAATCTTGAAGAAGGGCATGAAGAACAAGACTGGGACTGGTATCATCGGTACACTAAGGCAGGTTTCGAGATTGAGTCAGATGAGGATGGTGGTAATGACACAGGGCGAGATTTGGACGAAGACACTGACTTGGAAGATGATCCCATGAAAAACTGCACCAACAAGGAGAAGTTTAAAATCAAAGACGGGGACAAAAATAAACTGTTCAAAGGGATGGATTTTCATACCCAAAAAGATTTCAAGGTCGCGTTGCTCGATTAATCGATACAGGAAGGATTTGTGTATAAACATGGGAAGAGCGAGACGAGTAGAGTAATAGTGACTTGTGCGGCACATAATTGTGGATGGAGGCTCCATAGATCGACACTCCCCAATGGCCATACATTTAGAATTTGTTCAGTGGAAGGGAAACACACCTGTAGACAAGAGGTGAAGGAGCCATAGGGATGGATATCAAAGAGGCTTGTTAAAATGTTTCCATTTGTGAAAAGGCTGTTCATTGGATTTGATGTTGTGAAGAAGGGATTTATGGTTGGATGCAAGCCATTTCTGGGGTTTGATGGCTTCCATCTTAAGGGTCGGTACAGCGAGGTTATGCTTGGGACAATTGCCAATGACCCAGATGATGGCATTTTCCCCCTCGTTTTTACTTATGTAGAGTCTGAATCCAAAGACAGTTGGTTGTTTTTCTTCAAACAAATGGAGTTTTTCTTGGAAAGATTTGCAGAAAACAAACTGTGGACATTCATGACTGACCGCCAGAAGGTGAGTTATGCTATCCTTTTCATTTTGGTGTTTGAATTTGTTAGCTTATGGCTGAGCTGTGTGAATAGGGTTTAGTGACTGTTTAGTTTAGATTTATGGTGGATAAATTGTGCATATTGTACTGTTTCTAAAATTGTCAATGGTTTCATAAACTGTCAGGTCTTATGTGCAGACATAACCCTGACTGATTGATTTATGTGAAGATATAACCCTGAATGATAGAATTACATGAAAATATAACTTTGTTGAAGTTAAATATGTGCTTATATTACCCTAACTAATTTAATTTTGTGCAGATATAACCCTTACAAAATTTGTTATGTGCAGATATAACCGTATATGTTTATACCATTTCTAATTTTACCCTCACTATTTTCTCTTGTAAATTAGGGCCTAGATAAGGTGGTTGATGAGATTGTGCCTCACGCCACACATATGAGATGCATTTGTCACATCTATGTCAATTTTCGTAGAAAGCACCCTGCAGATATTTTCAAGAAGTTGTTTTGGAGAGCGGCTATGGCATATAATAAAAGGGATTTCACAAAAGCAATGGGCAGATGAAAGAATTGAATGATAAGGCTTATGCTTACTTAAATGATATCGGTGACGATTTGTGGGCTAGATACACTTTCTCGACAGCCTTGAAGTGCGACAACTTAACTAACAATCCAGCAGAGTCTTTCAACAATTGGGTTGGAGGGTTGAGAAACTAGCATGTATTTACTTTGATGGAGGGATTGCGGAAGAATGTAATGGCAAGGTGGATGAGCATTACAAGAAATGTGTAGTCTGTGATAGTGTAATGTGTCCACAGACTAAAAAAATGCTGAAGCTTATTTCAAAACAATCTCGCTGAGTTAGCTTTAGTCCTTGTTCAGATACAAATTATGAAGTAGTGCATGGTGATTTTCATTTCAAAGTGAGGCTTGATAGGCGGTAATGCATCTATAGTGTTTGGGATCACACAAGGGTACCATGTAGACATGCGGTTGCGATACGATTGCACAAAAGACACCCCATCCATGAATCATGTGATCCCATGCTATCTAAAGACACATTTTTGAAATCCTACTCCCACATGATCGAGCCCTTACCTCACAGGGCGTTCTGGCCAAAAAGCTTAACTGTCAAACCGTGCCAACCTCCAGAACTACATCGTCGGATTGGGAGATTAAGGACAAAGAGAATAAAAGAGGATTGGGAGGGAGAGGGCAGCGGAAAGAAAAGGAAGTGTAGCAAGTGTGGAGAATTTGGTCACAGTATAAGGGGATGTCAAGGTGGATCCATGGCTAAAGAAAGAAAGAAAGACTGAGAAGGCTAAATCTGTTGCCGCATCCTAGGTATTTATAAAAAGTTACCTATTTTTTTTGTCCATTAATTAAGAGTCGCATCATTTTTTAAATTGGGTATCTCATTTTTTAAATCTTTTGAAAATGGCCTGCAGGTTGTGGATGTCAGTTCACAGGCCACTATAGAAGGCACTTCAAAAGCTTCACAGGTCAATAGAGAAGGTACTTCACAAGCCACACAACGTGCTGAAATCAAGAGAGGTAGACTAGTGGCCAGGCAGGTTTTTAAGCAACTGCCTAAGACGATAAGGGATGCAAAGGGTTCAAATTCGAGTCAGGTATCAAAGCGAGGGAAAACAGCTGCTAGTTCAAAAAACAAAGAAAGGTAGAATTATTTTCATTTTTGGCACAATCTTGTTAGTTTATGTTCATTTTGGTGCTGCCCCCCACAAAATTTTTGTTGTGAAGGTCCAAGAACATTGGGAGGCCGTCGTCGTACCTCTTAAAGTGAATATTTATAAGCCCTAAATTCTTACTATCTACAACTAAGTAAATAGCGGCAAGTCGGGGTCGTCCACGAAGAAGGGGAATTTTCTTAAGTGTTTAGACACAAAATGTTGCTATTGGGCTAGGAGTAGATATACATACACATATATAAGCAAGTAAATGGGGGGGTTGGTTATTTGATGGCTCTAAATTATGAAAGTTAAAAGACAAGATAACTAGAAAAGTCAAGTAACTATGTTAATCATCAAATAAACTAAGAAAAGGGGGTTTTTTAACTACAAAAAAAAAACCTTGGGGGCAATTGATATCCACTTCCAAACCAAATGTAGATCATTGAACCATTCACTCATCCTATCACCAAACATAACATTCATTAGGCTAAACCTAGAACAAACCACATTAAAGGTTCAACCTTTCATTGCATCTATAGGATAAATATGAGAACAATCCACATTAACATCCTTATCTAGCAAAAATCACAACACATTATACACAAGAAGTTCTAAGTTCATGTTCTTAGATTTTCATACAAAGGAGCTAAGGAATTCGTCACTTTCCTAACTCCCTAACACTTAAGTCATACAAACACTTCCTATTCTCAAAAAACCCTTGGCATAAATGAAGTGAAACATAGCATTAAGAACACGTGAATGCTAAATAACAAAGGTTTCAAGAACGAGTGAAACAATCTATTCACTACTTCCACAACTTGTTGTGAAGATAAATCTTCTATCATTCTTAGATAGTAGTTTGCAAGAGTGAATTCGACATCTCTTATCAAACCTCACCAATGACTCCCTTAGTACTAAGAGTATCCCATTGATGGAATTTAGCACGAAGAATCAACAAGCTTGGCAACACTTATAAACACTATACCATGTCTAAGAATTTAACCAGTTCATGCATTTAAACAAGATTAGTCAAGAATGATCGACATTCATAGACCCCTCTCATTTTCTACAAACAAAAAACATGACAACGAGTTCGACATCATTACATTCATCTAGCAATTATCAACTAATCAACACCATTAAGAAGCTCTAACTCATGCTCTTGGATTCCACATTAAAAGAGGGGAGAATAAGATACTTTCTCCCAACCCTAGAAAGTAATCATACAAGCAATTCATAAACTCAAGCTTCCAACAACATCAATGCAATTAACAATTCACATTCAAAGCTCAATAAATGCACAATAGCAAAAGCACTAAATAGATAGATATATATATATATATATATATATATATGTGTGTGTGTGTGTGTGTGTGTGTGTGTGGTTCTTACTACATAGATATGGAAGCTTCAATCCCTTGCTCCCAAGATAAAACTAAGCTAGACAATTAAAAGACATGATTAACCTACAAAAATTAAGAAAAGAAAGAAAGAAAAACTAGGGTTTGAACCCAGAAAAATGCAGGAAGAAGAAGGAATTTCATGTTGTTGAAGAGGAGAGGATAAGGTGAGTATGTATAGTACAAAAAGCAAGAAGCGTTTTTGGCCATTCGTCCGTCGCTATTCGCAACGGGCTCGCAATGGACTCCACTTCCAGCACCATTTCTTCTTTCTCCTTTTTGTTTCATATCCTCCTCTTCTCTTCACTTCTTCAATTCTTCAAATCTTCAAAGGTATTCTTCAAAGTCTTCAAACAAATTACCTTGTCACACAAAATTCTCTAGAAAAGTAATAAAAGTGTAAAATTTTCTTTTAACCCTCCTTAGAGAACTTCAAGGCCAAATGACACATTTAGAGCACAAAAGTGTACAAAAGTGAATCCTAAAAGTCCTAATATAACAGTATAAAATGGGCACATCAAACGTGGTGATCTAGAAGTTCAAATTCAGAACAGGGATGAGGCTCCAACGGATGATAACTAGGATGTCGAGGTAAACCATAATTTATAGATGCTTTGATTATGATTGTGTAGGGTTATATATGAACTCACTTAATTTATGTGGGTTTATATCTGAAATTATGTAGGGTTATATCTGAACTATCTGAAGGGGATTCCAGTGAAAATTCTTTTGGAGGAGACACCGGTGATGATGGAACAACCCCCGGTTGAAATTCCAGTCCAGATTGTGGGAGACAGTGTTTTGGAGGACAATCTTTGTTGGAGGACTAGGTTGTGGGAGAGATTGTTGTGGAAGAGCTTCAAACATAAGAGGACCAAGATCTGTACTTTGTCAAGGATCCGATAACCGGTGACCATGTTTTAGTGGATGTGGACACTGGCAAGAATGAGGGTTCAACACCAAGTGCTGGGACTCGGGCACGTTTACCACCCCAGCAACGCCGAGGTATTCTTATTTTCCATCAATATATTTCTTCATAAAACTACGTTTACAGATCATAGTTAGAACATTCAAACAATGTTTCAATTTTACTATGCTCGGGATTTCCCCCCTCCTATCGGAGGTGTATGACCAGATGTATTTCCACAATATCGGGTAACAATGTGATCGAAACTATCAACCATATGGATCCAGCAGACCTACAGGTAATTTTATTATACATGGTCATAAATGCATTGATTATATCAGCAATTCATATAACTAATTATATTGTCATCGCCTTTTATTTTCAGCTATCTGGGCTCCCACCACTAACAGAGTTCCATGTATTAGGTACTAAAGTGGCGGCTACCTGTAACAAAATTTGAGGAAGGACTTTTCTATATAGTCTGAGGACAGTGAGGTTGCTCGGCACAACTTTGGCTCCGTCGGTGAATACCACCCCCAGTGCTGATGTCCCATGTTCCAGCTCACAACCGCCTCTCCTTGTCACACTCGCCCCAGAGAGCGAAAGAACAAGTCCAAGAAGAAGTGTGTCACAACCACCACCATATGACCGTTCTTGACCTTATTATCAGCATCTTTTGGGTCTAATTTATGCCATAAAACTTGACAAAGTATCGTTTCATTTGTACACTTCCCTGTAGTACTATGACTCATGTAAGGCACCTTCTTTTGGCTATTTTGCAAGCTTCACTGCCTTTAGCAGAATTTTTTTGGAGCTATGTGGCACACTATATATTGGATATGGTCCACTTCCACTGTCATATATTTGAACTATATTAATGTAGTGTGATATTTGTTGTTCGAAATGTTTTTCAAATTATCTACTAAACATGTTCTGGTAATTATGGAATGTGGACAAATCATCTTTGTTCTTACAAACAAAATACATGAACCAAGGATTTTATCAGGACTAGTACTATATAAATAGGGCTATATCTGCACATCAATGAATTAAGCGGGGTTATATATGCACTTATTAATATTAATTGAGGTTATTTCTACACTTTCATGAACTAGGCAGGGTTATATCTACACTTTTATGGCTTATGTGGGGTTAAATCAATACTGATATATGTCTCTGAGTGACACTATGTAATTCAATACAACTGCAACAAGCGATCAAATTCATACATCAGCCAACAAGTTCAAGTACTTTTGCACCTCGAATAAATTGAAGACAAACATTCGACAAGTCTTTCAAACTACAATTACAGTAAACAGAATGCAAACCAAAACAAAAACTACTACATGTTTGAGCTAAGTTAAGAACTAATTGAAGCCATCAACATTCACTTTCCAAGCAACCCCAACAAGAATATGGTCATATTTGCACCAAGCAAAACCAAATTCATTACGCTCAATGCCTTAAGAATGAATGAGCAGTTGCAACCATTTTGCTGTGCAACATAACCTTCACCTAGCACAACCAAAACTTCTTCAACCTCAACACGGCCATCAGTACTACCTCTTGGACCTCGACTACGAAACTCGTGCTGCGGTATTGAACTTCTTGTACTTCTTCTTCCCAAATTAAACATATCAGACACAATCCAACTCTGAGATCCATGATTTTGAAGGCATAAAAAAAAGAATCCCTGGATTCTTGGCCAACGAGATACACAAGCAATCGTTCTCTTCTTACAAACCCGTCATTCGAACCCTTCGCAATGCTCACCATTAGGACTGTAACTTGTCAAAGCCATTCTAATTCCTCGTCAAGAATAAAGAAATAAAAACTTCATTAGACGTAGAAGATATATGATTCCATCATTTAGATTCTTATAGTCTAAGCTACTACCAAAGAAAATCAGCATTTTTAACTGGAAATTGTTAAACAGACTTGTAGCATTACCTGATGTGCTAGAAGATTTTAATTTCCACTTACCATCCAAATGCTACTTCTGCGAAAAGGATTATGAAGATATTAACCACATCTTCAACTCTTGCAGCTATGTACTATTAACCGAATTTTTAACATTCAGAATTCTATTTTTTCATACCTTTGGGTAGGTTCTGCTTCTATTGGACTGTGTCTCATAAATTAACTGACTTCTTAAAAGTAGTTAGAATCATCCCTTGCATTTTAGTGTGGTTTAATGGTGTTCTAGAAATAAATATTTCTTTGAATCCATTAAACCTAACACCATGTTGATGATTGACAGGCGGGCGGTCGTCGCGCCCACTATGCAAAAGATAATTTATAAGCCCTTTTTGCTTACTTTCTACAACTAGGTAGATAGCGGCAAATCGGGGTCGTCCAAGGAGAAGAGGGATCTTCCTAAGCGTCTAAGCACACAATGGTTGATATTAGGCTAGGAGTAGATATATATACACACACATAAAAGCATGTAAATGGGGGGGGTTGGTTGGTTGTTCCTAAGTTACGAAAGTAAAAAGACAAGATAACTAGCAAGGTCAAGTGACTATGCTAATCATCAAACAAAACTAAAGAAAAGGGGTTTTAAACTACAAAGATAAAGCCTTGGGGGCAATGGATATCCACTTCCAAATCTAATGTAGGTCATTGAATCATTCACTCATTCTATCATATAGCATTACATGACTCAACATCAACATACCCATCTAGCAAGAATCACAACACGTTATGCACAAGAAGTTCTAAGTTCATGCTCATAGATTTTTATGCAAAGGAGCTACGGAATTCGTCACGTTCCTAACACCTAACCAATTCAATCACACAAGCACTCCCTATGCTCAAACAACTCATGGCACAAGTGAAGTGAAACACACCATCAAGAATACACAAATGCTAAATAACAAATGCTTCAAGGATGAGTTAAAATCATCTATTCAATACTTCAACTACTTGTTGTGGAGACTAAACTCCTATCCTTCTTAGTTCGTAGTTTGCAAGAGTGAGTTCGACATCTCTCGTCAAACCTCACCAATGACTCCCGTTGTCGCGACCACGACTCAAGGTATCATTGGTGGCATTTAATCACGAAGAACCAACAAGCTTGGCAATGCTTATGACCACTACACCGTGACTAAGCATTTAACCAATTCATGCAATTACACGAGATTGGATGAACGTGCAATGCACATTCATCCAAGAGCATATAACTCTCTCGTTTGCTACACAAATGAACATGACGAAGAGTTCGACATCAATCACATTCGTCTAGCACATTATCAATCCATCAACACAATCAAAAGCCCTAAATCATACTCATACATTCCTAACAAGAAAAGGGGGGAAATTAACCCAAATCCCCCAAACCCTAGCTAGCAATTCATACAAGTATTTCATTCAAGCTTTCAACAATATCAATGGCATCAACAATTAACATTCAAAGCACAATAAAAGCACAATAGCAAAAACACCAAATAGATAGATATAAATGCTCCTTACTACATAGAAATGGAAGCTTCAATCCTTGCTCCCAAGTACAAAAACTACTCTAGAACAACAAAAGGCATAAAAACTAAGAAAACAAGAAGATAAAACCTAGGGTTTTGGCCCAAAACAGGGGCCAAAAGTTGTGGAGAAGAAGGGGTGAAGAGGTATTTATAGTGGAAGAAAAAGAGGAGAAAAAACGCTGCTGCAGAGCTGGATTCGTGCTGTCGTCGCGACTCGCGACCAGTTCCATCGCGAGTCGCGACCAGCAGTGAAATCCAGCCCTGTTTTGTTTTGCTTCCTCCGGGTGAACCGTTGATCCGTTTCGGGAGTTCTTGTAGTCGATTTTATAGTGCTCGGGACGAGGAATCCAATGGTGCCACTCTTGAGGTCTGATTCTTCTCGGAAAATTCTGAGAACCCTGGATCATCATTCATCCGTTGCTTTGCTCTCCTTTCTTCATCTCTTCACTTCTTCAAATCTTCACAAAGCTCAAATGTAAAGGTCTTCAAATCTTCAAATCTTCAAAGATAAATCTTCAAAGTCTTCAAATCTTCAAAGTCTTCAAACAAATCACCTTGTCACACAAAATCATCTAAAAAGTGATAAAAACGTCAAAGCCGCCTTTATCCCTCCTTAGATGATTTCAAGGCAAAATGCCACATGTAGAGCACAAAATTGCACAAAACCTAATCCTAAAAAGCCTAAAATAACCATCTAAAATGGACACATCAAACCTCCCCACACTTAAACCTTACTCGCCCTCGAGTAAGAAAAGATTCAAGCACACGGAGGAAATGACGTATCCACATCCTAAAAACCCTAAAATAACCACATAAAATGGCCTCATCAAACCTCCCCACACTTAAACCTTACTCGCCCTCGAGTAAGAAAAGATCCAAGCACAAGGAGGAATTCATATGGCCATATCCTAAACTAATCCCCCAAACAAAGCCTCACAAAAACTCTCAATATCATAAATCCCAAAATAAAAGCTCACATGAGAATTTTTCACACACACATCCCCAATCCTAAATCTAACCAAACCTACCACTTATCAATTCACTACCCATAAAAATATTTCAAAGCCCAGAATTGATATTCCCAAAGTCCAATGACACAAGATGAAGTTAAAACCATTTAAGAGGTTTAAGCACATACTTCACCTAATGCCAATATATCCACCAAAATCCAATGACATAAAATGAAGCTAAAGCCATATAAGAGGTTCAAACACATGTTTCACCTAATGCCAATATATCAACCAAAAACGAAGTAGAAAGAGATAAGGAATTTCATAACTACACTTCGTTTCCTAACCCACTAAGCTACCCAATCCCAAGAGGTCTATAGATGTTGAGCTACCCGATCCATCCATGTGACAACCGCAACCTTATGACTCCAACGCCGGCAAATTAGTGAAATCTTAGAATTTTTCTTTTTCTCTCATTTTGCCTAGGAGCTCTTTCGAGTTTTCATCCTAGCCACACATCATGTTTCTTTAGCTCACATCTCACCTTTTTCCGCACATTTTAGCCTCTCATTTTTGCCTAGGCCACCCTTTCGGGTTTTCGACCTATCCGGGCCCCCAATGTTGCCTAAGTTGCCCTCTCGGGTTTTCAACTTAGTGGGTTTTCTTTTTCTTTTTTTTTTCTTTTTCTTTTTCTATTTTTTTTTGTTTTTTTTTTTGTTTTTCTATATTTTTTTTCTTTTCTCATGTTTTTCCAATGAAAAGTAGCAAAAAGCATTCCAAAACTATCTAGCATGCATGTGAATCCTCTAACCCCTCCCCACACTTAAAACATTACAATGCCCTCAATGAAAACATATAAGGCAAGAACAATAAAAATCAAGGTAAGGGGGTAGAATGACACCCGTGTCTCCGCAATTCACCGGTGATATGGCGCAATCCAAGCACTTGTATGGTCCCGAAATAGGTGTCGGAACCGGACGGGTGAGCAAAAATGCCGTAGAAGAACTCACCCCTCGAGAAAAGCATTGTCTCCATGGCGCTGTTTGATCAAGACTAACACCACGAAGAACACATTAAACTCACAAGTACATAAGGATATGTAATACTAGGTTTAGAATCAAGAGTTAATAACCATAGTATTTTCAAAGAACAACCAAATCACACTCAACCAACACTATAAGAATAATCATGAAAAATATCCAACATATATTGACATGTATACAAGCATCATTATAGGATATGCACTTACGATCACAATGATGTAGTCGGCATACTACAATCAACAAATGTACTATAAATATGCAAGAATGTTCATATGCCAATATATGTAGGATGGTTGAGAATGAGTGGAGATGTGGTGGTTCTTGGGAGTGTTGGGTGGAGAAGAAGGAAGAATCATGCAATGTTTAAGATCAATGGAAAACTTGGAATTTTCATCGTGACTCGCGACTGTAGTGGTCGCGACTCGCGACTGTAGTGGTCGCGACTCGCGACGGGTTCGTCGCGACTCGCGACGGGTTCGTCGCGACTCGCGACGGGTTCGTCGCGACTCGCGACGGGTTCGTCGCGACTCGCGACGGGTTCGTCGCGACTCGCGACGGGTTCGTCGCGACTCGCGACGGGTTCGTCGCGACTCGCGAAAAGTAGAGGCCGGGAGCATAATTTTTGGAAAAATTTTCTGATCATGTCGCGACTCGCGACCTCTACGTCGCGACTCGCGATGGCCCCTCGCGAGTCTGTCGCGACTCGCGGAAAGTTGGTTCCGAGAGCCCAAAAATTCTGAGCTTGTCGCGACTCGCGACGAATCTCATCGCGACTCGCGACGAGCATCGCGAGGTCATCGCGACTCGCGGAAAGTTGGTGCTGGGAGTGGATTTTTCTCCCCTGTTCGTCGCGACTCGCGACGAAGCTCATCGCGACTCGCGACGGCAGGGTATCCCAGGCTTAAAATTTTTTTTTGTTTTCTTACCAACTGTCCAAGCTTTCTTCCCTCGTTCATTGATCTCGTTCCTTCATCTCCTTCATTGCAATGCACTTCATGTTGCTACAAAATCACAGAAAAACATGCCATAAAAAGAACAAAAGAAAACAACAACAAAAACAAACTAAGAAACACAAACTAAGAAACAAAAACTAAAAGAAATGCCGAATTTATTTAACGTCGTCGGCACGACGAAGCTCCGTATTTTTAAGGTCGTCGGCACGACCCTAATGTTATCCGTATGGTGAAGGCTTAAACCCCTTCACCATGAGCTTCCAAAAGTCGAGAGGTGGGGGTACAAAACTTTCAAGAGGAAAGTTTTGTGGAGGTGGAGATGGTTCAAAGGGAATTGAGTGGTTAGGGAGCTTGGGATAATCTTTCGGCTCCTCTCTCGTTTCCCTCAAAACTTCCAAAAATGGTGGAGTTGGTTCACTAGGTGGGAGAAGGGGTGACGATGCTAATGGATGTAGCACTATCACCTCTTTCTCCATTTTTCTATCCTCTACAACCAACTCCTCATCCCTTTCAAACTCAAAATCATTTTTATTGGTGACCTCACTCACCGAGTCATCGAGTTCAAGTTGGGATGGTGTATTTTCGGAATCACGAGCTTCCATGCGGGCCAATACCTCTAATATGTTCCTCGCATGCCCCTCAATGGCCTCAACACTAGAGGAGAGCTGGGTATCCGGCTCCTCACTAGTAAAGGAGTTCAAGTTTGCTATGGTATTTAAGACATCCTCACGTGTCAAACTTGAACTTCCTTGTTGGGATTGGTTTTGGGGTATGGTATAGGGTGGTGATGGCCAACTAGGTTGCTCGTAGTGTTGGTTTTCCGGCTCATTCTCATACCACCAATCCGGACTACCACTCCATTCCGGATTGTAAGAGTCGTGGTATGGATAGCATTCATGAGCTTCTTGCCCTTGAAAACCAACATCTCCAACCTCTTGATAGCACTCTTCATAGTACCCATGGTTTTGAAAACCAAGGGTTCTTTCTCGGTCATCGTGCTTTTCCCTCAACAAAGGGCAAGATTCGGTCGGATGGTCGGAACGCACATCCTACAAAACCTTGCTTGTTGAGCCTCTCTTCTCATCATGAGTTCCCTCAAGGTGAGACGCTCCATTAAATTTTTTTTTTTTCAAAAGTTTGGAATCATAGTGCAAGGATTCTCGATAAAATAAATTACCAAGAACGCAAGCAATACCTACTCCGAACAAAAACAACCACTAAGTAGTGGAAAATAAAAACAACTAGCCAATACACAACCAAATACACCTAAATACTTAAAAATAAATGCCTCTTCCCCGGCAACGGTGCCATTTTGACAGGCGGGCGGTCGTCGCGCCCCCTATGCAAAAGATAATTTATAAGCCCTTTTTGCTTACTTTCTACAACTAGGTAGATAGCGGCAAATCGGGGTCGTCCAAGGAGAAGAGGGATTTTCCTAAGCGTCTAAGCACACAATGGTTGATATTAGGCTAGGAGTAGATATATATACACACACATAAAAGCATGTAAATGGGGGGAATTGGTTGGTTGTTCCTAAGTTACGAAAGTAAAAAGACAAGATAACTAGCAAGGTCAAGTGACTAGGCTAATCATCAAACAAAACTAAAGAAAAGGGGTTTTAAACTACAAAGATAAAACCTTGGGGGCAATGGATATCCACTTCCAAATCTAATGTAGGTCATTGAATCATTCACTCATTCTATCATATAGCATTACATGACTCAACATCAACATACCCATCTAGCAAGAATCACAACACGTTATGCACAAGAAGTTCTAAGTTCATGCTCATAGATTTTCATGCAAAGGAGCTACGGAATTCGTCACGTTCCTAACACCTAACCAATTCAATCACACAAGCACTCCCTATGCTCAAACAACTCATGGCACAAGTGAAGTGAAACACACCATCAAGAATACACAAATGCTAAATAACAAATGCTTCAAGGATGAGTTAAAATCATCTATTCAATACTTCAACTACTTGTTGTGGAGACTAAACTCCTATTCTTCTTAGTTCGTAGTTTGCAAGAGTGAGTTCGACATCTCTCGTCAAACCTCACCAATGACTCCCGTTGTCGCGACCACAACTCAAGGTATCATTGGTGGCATTTAATCACGAAGAACCAACAAGCTTGGCAATGCTTATGACCACTACACCGTGACTAAGCATTTAACCAATTCATGCAATTACACGAGATTGGATGAACGTGCAACGCACATTCATCCAAGAGCATATAACTCTCTCGTTTGCTACACAAACGAACATGACGAAGAGTTCGACATCAATCACATTCGTCTAGCACATTATCAATCCATCAACACAATCAAAAGCCCTAAATCATACTCATACATTCCTAACAAGAAAAGGGGGGAAATTAACCCAAATCCCCCAAACCCTAGCTAGCAATTCATACAAGTATTTCATTCAAGCTTTCAACAATATCAATGGCATCAACAATTAACATTCAAAGCACAATAAAAGCACAATAGCAAAAACACCAAATAGATAGATATAAATGCTTCTTACTACATAGAAATGGAAGCTTCAATCCTTGCTCCCAAGTATAAAAACTACTCTAGAACAACAAAAGGCATAAAAACTAAGAAAACAAGAAGATAAAACCTAGGGTTTTGGCCCAAAACAGGGGCCAAAAGCTGTGGAGAAGAAGGGGTGAAGAGGTATTTATAGTGGAAGAAAAAGAGGAGAAAAAACGCTGCTGCAGAGCTGGATTCGTGCTGTCGTCGCGACTTGCGACCAGTTCCATCGCGAGTCGCGACCAGCAGTGAAATCCAGCCCTGTTTTATTTTGCTTCCTCCGGGTGAACCGTTGATCCGTTTCGGGAGTTCTTGTAGTCGATTTTATAGTGCTCGAGACGAGGAATCCAATGGTGCCACTCTTGAGGGCTGATTCGTCTCGGAAAATTCTGAGAACCCTGGATCATCATTCATCCGTTGCTTTGCTCTCCTTTCTTCATCTCTTCACTTCTTCAAATCTTCACAAAGCTCAAATGTAAAGGTCTTCAAATCTTCAAAGTCTTCAAATCTTCAAAGTCTTCAAACAAATCACCTTGTCACACAAAATCATCTAAAAAGTGATAAAAATGTCAAAGCCGCCTTTATCCCTCCTTAGATGATTTCAAGGCAAAATGCCACATGTAGAGCACAAAATTGCACAAAACCTAATCCTAAAAAGCCTAAAATAACCATCTAAAATGGACACATCAATGATAAAAAACACTCTATCCCAGTTTTAAGACATTTTTCATGCTCATAAATTGGGATATGAGTGGATAATATCAGCTGGTTTTCCAATGCTTCTGGAGTCCAAAACTAATGGAAAAAGACAATCTGCTCACAGTATTGTCCAAAGAAACTTTCCAACACATTTTAAACTTAACACTGATGGTCCAGTGTTAGGAAATGGTGACTCGGGTGCTGGTGTTGTAATCAGAGATGCTCATGGCAAATTGATTATAGCTTCAGCAAAACCACTAGAACAGTGTTCTTGTTTGCAGTCAGAAATAGAGGCTCTGAATCTGGGATTGGATATAGACATTCAAAAGGAATGCTTTCAGTTGGAAATTGAATGTGACTCCCTCTTGCTTGTTAAAATGGTTAAGAAATATTTAAAAATACCATGGATACACATCACTCTAATGAGGGATATTTTGAACAAGATGAATCATATCAATGGAGTTATATCCCACATTCACAGGGAAGGCAACAATGTTGCTGATTATCTTGCCAAAGTTGCATGTTCAGAAAATGTGAACTCCATTTTTAATTTTAATAGCTTACCTAGAAAGATCAAGGGTCTAATTCATCTTGATGCAACTTGCTTCCCGTATATTCGAATATCATGACTGATTTTATTGTACTATTGATCACCATTTTTGGGACCTTTTCTGCTCAATTTCTTTCATCATGACAGATACACAAGACTGGAGTTGGATGCCCTGCTTCCCTTCAAAGCTATTTGTCCTGGATGCTATGTTGCCCTTCCAAGCTAGGAACAACGGTGGTGCTCAGCTCACACAAGATCAACAAAATTGGGAAGTCTCATTTTCTGTTTCTATCCTGGGGTCTTCAAGGCTCCTACTTCAAGTGGACTTACCAAACATGAAGAGGATATGGATGTTAGTGAATCTTTTCTGGGGAAAAGATTTGCAAGGGGCTATTATAGGTCACCTCTTTTTTCCAACACGTGGGTGTGGAGGCAAAAAAGTGGAAGGCCATAATATGTCTCGACTGGGATGTAGGGCCATAACTATTGTCAACAGGGGGTTTGGGGACAATGGTTATGGATTTTTCTTCTGGTGCGTAGCTTTTCCACATTCTTATGTAGCTGCACAGATTCACATTCTGACTCAAACTATTTACATTCATTTTTTAAGATTTGGGGAGCCTAATATATACACTCTCACTTAGGTGAGTTTCTCTTTTTTTAAAAAAATTATAAAGATGAATAGTTTCTTATGTAAGACTAGCTGGACTCCAACCGCGCATTGCGCGGTATTTTTGATAAAAAAAAATAATTTGAATAAAAGAAATTTTAGATTTCAGACATTAAGTATAAACTAAAATTAAATTCTAAATATAATGAGTCCATCTCTTGAAAGACTGTCTTTCCATAAGGTATTCTCTAACTAATGCAATCAATACATATCTCATCATTCTGTTAGTAAAAAAAATATGTATATCATTATTCATTAAAAAAAGGAAACTAAAATTAAAAATATAAATATGATTCAAATTAAACTCAAAACAATAAACTAAAATGGAATAGAAAAATAGAGAAATATAATGGAATAAGGATCATCCTCGATAATGGATAAATTTTGAAACATATGTCATCCGTCTTGTCTTTGAGTTTGGTTGCTTTTCATCTTTACTGTCAAGTTCATCTTCACTTTCAAGGCTTGACATCAAATTAAGTTGGACCTTTTTATTTCTTCCTCTTGAGTTTTTGACTATGTAACAATAAAGAAACAAACTATTAGCTAATTAAAAAGAAATTTGTATAGCATATTGGTTCAAGAATTTAACTTTATAGATCCAACTAACATTAATCAATCAACTTACATCTATCAAATCATAAAAAAAACAGTAGCTCGTGAATTAAGGAAATTGTTACGTGAGTAGAGGGGTTCGAGTGGTAATGGGTTTGGGTGGAGAGGGTTCGAGTGGTACTGGTCCGAGTGGTAAGAGTTCGAGTGGAAAGGGTTCGAGCAGTACTGAATTCGAGTGGTACTGGGTTCGAGTGAAGAGATTCGGGTGGTGAGGGTTTGAGTGGAGAGAGTTCGGGTGGTGAGGGTTTGAGTGGAGAGAGTTCGAGTGGAGAGGTTTGGTGGGTACTGGGTTTTAGTGGAGAGTTTTGAGTGGAGCGGGTTCAAGTGGTACTGGGTTCGAGTGGAGAAGGTTCGAGTGGAGAGGGTTCGAGTGGTACTGGGTTTGAGTAAAGAGGGTTCGAGTGGTACTGGGTTCGAGTAGAGAGGGTTCGAGTGGTACCGGGTTCAAGCGGAGAGGTTTGAGTGATACAGGGTTGGAGTGGAAAGGTTTGAGTCAAGGTGGATGGTTGATGTTCAAGGGGTGGATGGTTTGAGTGGTGGCGAGGTGGATGGTTGATTGATCGAGGGGTGATGCCTCGAGGAGGATGGTTGATGGTTCCAGGACCTTGAGGGTTAATGAATCGATGGAGAGGTCTGAGTGGTACTGGGTTCGAGTAAAGAGGTTCGAGTGGTATTGGGTTCGAGTGGAGAGGGTTTGAGTGGAGGGTGGTTCGAATAGAGGATTCGAATGGAAAGGTTCGAGTGGTACTAGTTCAAGTGGTGAGGGTTCGAGTAAATGTTAGAGAGAAGAGGTTTGAGTCGAGGGGTGATGCCTCGAGGGGAATGGTTGATGGTTCCATGGCCTCGAGGGCTAATGAATCGAGTGGAGATGCCTCAAATCAACACCCCTCAAGGAGGATGGTTGATGTTCAAAGGTTGGATGGTTCGAGTGGTAGGGAGGCCTCGAGGGGGATGGTTGATGTTCGAGAGGTGGATGGTTCGAGTGGTGGCATGGTGGATGTTCAAGAACTGATGGTTCGAGAGGTGATGGTTCTAGGAATGGATGGTTGGTGTTCGAGGGATAAGTGGTTCGAATGGTGGTGTCGTGGATGGTTCGAGGGGTATATGCCCCGTGTGGGTCATGGTTCGAGAGCTAATGTGGATTATTCGACGCTCTCAGTGGCATACTCTCTCGAGGGGTGGTGTATCCTCGAAGGATGGTGTACTCTAAAGGGGTGGATGGTGTACTCTGAAGGGCCGGAAACTCATTGTTATGATGATGTTAAATAACACAAAGTACCCTCCACCACTGGACAGAGTACTATCCACCCCTCAAGAGGGGTATACCATCCACCACTGGGGAGAGTATTATCCACCCCTCAAGAAGTTTGTCAACCACCCTTCGAGGGTACACCATCTACCTCTCGAGAGGGCAAACTATCCACCACTGGAGAGAGTACACGTTCCACCCCTCTAGGGTATGCCATCAAGGTCTTGAGATTGGTGTACCAGCCCTCGAGGGTACACCACCCTTCGAGAGGTCACACATCCACCCCTTTAGGGTAAACCCACCCTCGAGCGTACACCACCCCTCGAGAGAGTATACCACTGAGAGCGTCGAACCATCCACGAAACCACCATTTGAACCACTTATCCCTCGAACACCAACCATCCATTCCTGGAACCATCACCCCTCGAACCATCAGTTCTTGAACATTCACCACGCCACCACTCGAACCATCCACCTCTCGAACATCAACCATTTGCCTCGAGGCCTCCCTACCACTCGAACCATCCACCCTTTGAACATCAACCATCCACCTTGAGGGGTGTTCATTCGAGGCATCTCCACTCGATTCATTCCATCCCCTTCGAGGCATCACCCCTCGACTCAAGCCTCTTCACTCTAACCTCTACTCGAACCCTCACCACTCAAACCAGTACCACTCAAACCCTTTGCATTCAAATCCTCTATTCAACTCTCCACTCGACCCTCACCACTCAAAGTCTCACCACTCGACCCCTCACCACTCGAACCCAGTACCACTCGAACCTCTTTACTCGAACCCATTACCACTCGAACCCAGTACCACTTGGGCCTCTCTATCGATTCATTAACCCTCGAGGTCCTGGAACCATCAACCATCCTCCTCAAGGCATCACCCCTCGATCCATCAATCATCTGCATTGCCATCACTCAAACCATCCACCCCTCGAACATCAACCATATGCCTCAACTCAAACCTCTCCACTCGAACCCAGTACCATTCAAACCTCTCCGCTCGAACCCAGTACCACTCAAACCCAGTCCACTCGAACCCAGTACCACTCGAACCCTCTCTACTCGAACCCAGTACCACTCGAACCCTCTCCACTCAAACCCAGTACCACTTGAACATCTCCACTCAAAAATCTCCACTCAAACACTCTCTACTCGAAACTCTCCACTCGAACCCTGTCTTTTTCCTCCCTCTATTGCTACTTTCATGACTCCCTCCATTTTCTAATATACCAGCCAAAACTTAAAGACCTCTTTTCACATCAGATTTGGCTTTCATAAGGCACACTTTTCTTGACTGAAACGAGAATCCTCCAATAAAACATCCCACTACCTAACAGAGCTCGCTATCAAGGCTTAGCTACATAGTGGTGCACTACCTTAAAAATTTTAGCCCAAATCATAGCATTCCAGAAATAAGCCAACCTACATTCTCATCCTACATCGTTTTCATGACTTTACCATTCAATTCAAATAAAACACACAACATTTCAGAATGCTACATGCAATTTAACCAACAAATTTAGCTATTAGCTAACTAAGAAGTGGCACATTACGTCACAAATACTTTCTCATAGAACTTAACAAAGCGATCTAGATCACCCACACATAACATAACTTGACAGAGTGGTTCAGGAGTAGATTGGCGCTAACTGAGCTCAAAGAGATAGCCGTCAGGATTCTTAGCAAAAACTATGACAGTCGAACCACCTCTCACGGGTCCAAGCTCAAAATATTTTTAAAAAAAATGAAACCATTGTATCTTTACTTGCTAGAAACCGAGTTAAATTTCAAGATCAATTCAATTTTGAAACCAGATTTCAAGATCAATTCAAGTTTGAAACCAGTAAACCTTAACTGAAGCTGAAAAAATAACATGAGCAATTCAAAATGGTCCCATGTTCAACATACGAGGGACCCTTGATGAGGTTCAGTGGTCCAAACATAAGTAGAAAATGAAATGATCATGTATGAACCTTAGTAACTGATGTAGATTCAATTCATAGATATTTTGAGCATATTGCCCTTGGCTTTTATATCTTCAACCAACTTGTAAACCTGGGAAACATGAGTAAACAACACAGTAATGAGTCAAGCAACCTGATGATGTTAAATAACACAAAGTAATCCCATCAACTGTTTAGTGTTTACTCACATCTGGGGTTGCAATAGCAAAATGGCTAAAAAGCAAACAAAACATAACCTAAATCTCTTGAACTTTTCAGGCTCTAAAAACTGAGTGAAAGGATCATCAAAAGTGGCAGTCATCTTCTTTATCGCCGCATATGAAATTATAGAATTAATGAATAAAACATACTAAAGGAAATTTTGAAATAATGGGAAAAAATTCCTCACCTGAGACATCTAAGTCCTCTTCTTGTAGTAGCAATTATGAGCATAGATTAGAGAGTCAAAATATACCTACTGTACTCTTTTTTGGAAGAGGAAGGATGAAAATCCCCTTGTACTTCAGAAAAATTTGATCCCGTAACCAGAGAAAATAATTGTATCTTCTATTAACAATCATCTCCGGACCTTGATACTTAGGAAGATTAGTCTGCAAGACCAACTTCAAAATTATCACCCACCCAACCAATCCACTCATTGAGATAATTAATCTAAATTCGAGAAGCAAAACATACAAATAAAACCAGTATTTGAACCAAAACAATTTTGTATAAAAAAAATGGCAATGGCAGTAGAGGAGACAATGACAGAGAGGTCGATGTTGGGTGAGGAGGAGACAATGAGAATAGCCATGGAGGAAACAGTGGTCGGCCTTGGGTGTAGAGGAAATAAGGGGAATAGCCGATCGACGTAGATGTGATTGGGCAAAATGGTACGGCCACGTGATTGGGAAAAATGGTACAGGCACGAGGGAATGCGGTGGAGAGGTTGAAATAGTGAGGCGCAAGAAGTGGAGGAAAGAATTGTGCGAAAGAAGAGGAAAGAATTGTACGATGAAGAAGATGAACAAACAGTAAGTTAGAAGTTGGCAAAACGGTGTCGTTTTTGCAAGGTAAGGAAGTCAAATAATTACTCGAATACCCCCGGTTGATAGACAAAAAGAAAACAATTCTATTATAGGGTGCTTGTGTTAAACAAGAAAGAAAAAAATTCTTCTCACTTTATACTTTGTAGGATGGATTTTGTTAGTCTGATAATAGTCCCGAACAAGAAAATCTGCTACTTCCAGAATCAATTGTACTCGTAAAACCAAAAGACAAATGTGAGAACTTATTCTCAATTTTTGAATTGCCGAGTCTTCACATTGATGCTTAAAATTGATACAAATTCCAAGTCTATAGGAACAAACCTTGACATGTAGTGCTTGACACAAAAAAACTTGGCATCAAGGGAATAGGTCTTCAATATCGAGGATATCGTCAAGAACACCTGCAGCAGTGGTGTCGTTCTCTGCTCCAGCACCTTGGATAACCAATGGTTGTTCCTCGTAACATCGACTATATATCTACAACTGCAGTCACGGGTTAAAACACATTTTCACTGTCATTAAGATTGCTAGCATATATTCTAGTAATGGTAAATTGTACTCCCTCTGTCCTAGGGGAATAGGGGAATTTTCAAAGAGAAAATCTATTTGCACATTTTACCCTGGTTAAATGACTCTTCTGCCCCTATCTTCTCTTATTCTTCCTCCTGCCTGTCTTCTCCCTTTCACCACTAGCTCTCATCTCCTTCGCCACCTTCTTTCCACCACCACTCATCTCCCCCTCCTCCATCTCCACCATCACCACCCATCTCCTCCTCCTTCATCTCCATCACCACTCATCTCCTCCTTCATCTCCACCACCGCCCATCTCCTTCTTCATCTCCACCACCACCACCACCCATCTCTCATCTCCTATCTCCTATCTCCTCCATCTATCGATCTCCACCACCACCCATCTCCTTCTTCATCACCACCACCACCACTCATCTCCCATCTCCTCTATCTCCCAATCTTCACCAGCACCCATCTCCTCATCCATCTCCACAACCACCGCCCATATCCTCCTTCATCTCCATCACCTTACATCTCTTCCTCCTCCATCTCCCAATCTCTACCACCACTACCCTTATTTTCCTCAATCTCCCAACTCTATTTCCATTATCCCACCTTCATTTCTCACTGACCCACCAACCCACCTTCATTTCAATCGCAACCTCCTCCAACCACCGGCAACCTTATGGACGAGGAGGTTGAAATAGTGCTCTGTAATTGAGAGTGGGGCATACGACAGATTTGAGATGGTGAAGAAATTTGATCAGACGAAAGGTGAAGAGATTAGGTCTGCGAGGGGTGAAGATATTTGGGAAAAGAAAGAAAGATGAGGTGGGATGGGTTGGTTGGTGGGTATGGTTTTGGATGTAAATCTTTAATTCTCTAAGGGTAAATAAGTCTTTTTAAATGTTAAATTTTACTAAAAGAGGAAAATGTGTATATTTGCATGGGACACCAATAAAAAGAAAATGTGCAGATTCACCTGGCACGGAGGGAGTACAAGTTTCACTCAATTGAGCACGTCAACCCGTGGCACTACCATTAAATGTTAGGTTCAAACAAAAATTAATGTGAAAAGGTATATTTTAATTTAAATAGCTAGCACACACTATTATCGGCATGAAACCAACCATAAAGTTATTAAGTGACTTTGAATGAATTGAACAGGAGGTAGGAAAGATAGTACCCAAATGAGCAAAGGTCCAGCTAGTGAGGTGAGAGGTTGTACGTTGGGTAGGGTGAAGGGGAAAAAGTTAAAGGTATGCCGATAGCTAGCTGGTAGTATACATGCAGAGAGCAAAGAACTAAAGGCAAGGAGAGGAAAAAACTGAGTGCAAGTACGTAAACAAAAGCAATTTAGGGAGCTGCCCAATGGAAAGAAGAGAGAAAAATGATGAGAAATTCAGCATGAAAAGGAAGTAGGACATGCAGAGGGGGTGAGAATACATCACTGACAGTAATAACCATTAACCACTTTGGTAATAAAATTAAGAGAAAAGTGCGTAGCACTATATAATTGAAGAAAGTGTAGGTATAATTTTGTGCTATTTAAAAGCGCAAATATAACCCTATCGTTTCAGGTTATGTGCAAATATAACATTTTAGCTAGTTTGAGGCCGGAATATGGTGAAATAACCAATTTGTCCCTAACGGTTTTTTAAAAAAACTGGAAAAAAACCACCATTTATCAAATGACGCTATTACCCCCATTGGCATTAATACCCCTTTTATCTCTTCCATTCCCACCCTAACTTATACTTCTCACCTTCTCCCACTCTTCTAAGCGTAAAACAATCCAAACCCAGACCCGCTTCACTCGTTCTACTCATTCCCGCCACTCGTGGTCGATCTTCAGTTGCAGTCTAGCGACGACGTAGGGCACCCACTGAGGTCAACGTAGTGAGCCAAGTCATGGATGTCGCGATGTGAAGGAAACCCATATTTGCTACTGTAAAACCCTCAAAAATGGTAAGCCTTTATAAAATCCATGAGAATGTGCAGTTTATTGTTGTCCAGGGTCTGTTTTTGTGTATTTTTTTAACGTTTTGGGCCTTTGAATATTGGAAGACCGGATATTTCTTATGAAATGAGGTTTTTTTAAACCTTTTTGTTCAATTTTGTTGTGTATCATTTGGATTGGTGATTTGAATATGTTTAGTGTTGTGCATGTGGCTATTGTTGTGCTTTGTTTCTATACCTAGGGTTTAAAATGTTGATGGTGGTTAAGTTGTTGAAGGGGTACTATGTTTAATTTTTTTTGGTTGTTATGGTACTCTTGCTAGTGGGTTCATGATGTAGATTTGTTTTGTATTGTGCTAGATTGTATGTTGAATGTGTTGAAATGCATTATTGTGGATGATGTTGAACTTGTTTGTGATATATCCCTCTTTGTGATTATTCTTTGGGGTGTGTGTGATAATTTTGAATAATTGTTGGATAATTGTCATGTTGTGTATATGGAGTGGGTGGTTTGGTCCAAGTTTGTGAACTAGATTTAGGAATATATTGATTTTTGTAGATGGAAAACCTGGTGAAGTTATGTAACCAAATGATGAATGTTCAATGTTTATGTGATGTTACTGAACCTGGACATTAGGCCTTGTTGTTGGGTAACCAAACATTGATAGCAAGTTTGGTGAATCTGCTCTTGGTAAATCGTTTCCTGTTTGTGCAGAAATAGCCCTGTCTGTTGTTTATATGTGCATATATAACCATGTATGTTCATAATATGTGCATATATAATCCTGTCTAATTCTTATATGTGCATATATAACCTGAAAATTTAAATGAAGTGCAATTTTACCCTTGATTGTTTCCTCATTGTGCATTTATTACTATGTGTATATCTTATATGTTCATATATCGCCCTAAATATAATTATATGTGTAGAAATAACCCTTAGTTTATCTTTATGTATTTTTAATTTTGGATTTGTTTTTCAATGTTGTGGGATGAAGTGTACATAATTATCCTACGTCATGGTACCCGTTGGAAGAAGCTTGACAGTATTGATTCCGACAGATACTCTCTTATGGTCTTGAAATCAGATTCCATGAAGCATTTCTTTGGGGACGTCGAGGCATGGAAAACACTGGAATTGAAGTTGAGTTATGGTGATGATCGAGTCATCTTGCAATCAGAAGAGGATGTCACAAATATGTTTGCCTCAAGCTGTGGAGGAAAGAATTTGGAGGTATATTGTGAGGTCCTTAACCCTCCTAAAGGAGGTTCTCGGGGTGAGAGCAGCGAAATGAGGAAGTTGAAAAAATCAAGGATGAAAGATAGCGAATAAGGTGGTAAAGCTGTGGCAAGGTTTGATGGAAGAACATAGCTCCGAAGATGAAGATTATGTGCAACCCAATCTTGAATAAGGGCATGAAGAACAAGATCGGGACTGGTATCACCGGTACACTGAGGTAGGTTTCGAGATTGAGTCAGATGAGGATGGTGGTATTGACACAGGGCAGGATTTGGACGAAGACACTGACTTGGATAACGATCCCATGAAGAACTGCATCAACAAGGAGAAGTTTAAAATCAAAGATGGGGATAAAATTAAACTTTTCAAAGGGATGTATTTTCAGACCCAAAAAGATTTCAAGGCCGCGTTGCTCGACTAATCACTACAGGAAGGATTTGTGTATAAACATGTGAAGAGTGAGAAGAGTAGAGTAACAGTGACTTTTGCGGTGCATAATTGTGGATGGAGGCTCCATAGCTCGACACTCCCTGATGGCCATACATTTAGAATTCATTCAGTGGAAGGGAAACACACTTGTAGGTAAAAGGTAAAGGCATTGTAGGGATGGATATCAAAGAGGCTTGTTAAAATGTTTCAAGCTTATCGGCAGGTGTCCAATGAGGTGTTGTTGGAACACCTTAATCTTTTGGTGTTCAGCCTAGCAGCTACAAGTTGATGAGAGCAAGGAAATTGGCCTTATTATTACTAGATGGTAGCCACGGTGAATCATCGAAAGACCTACCACAGTATTGCGAATGGGTGCTTAAGACCAACTCGGGTAGTCAAGCAATGATGCAGTTCGACCTGGGCCAACCACTTCCATTTATGAAAAGACTGTTCATTGGACTTGATGTTGTGAAAAGGGATTTATGGCTGGATGCAAGCCATTTTTGGGGTTTGATGGCTTCCATCTTAAGGGTCGGTACAGCGGGGTTCTGCTTAGTACAATTGCCAATGACCCAGATGATGGCATTTTCCCCCTCATTTTTGCTTATGTGAAGTCTGAATCCAAAGACAGTTGGCTGTTTTTCTTTCAACAAATGGAGTTTTTCTTGGGAAGATTTGCAGAAGACAAACCGTGGACATTCATGACCGACTGCCAGAAGGTGAGTTATGCTATCATTTTCATTTTGGTGTTTGAATTTGTTAGCTTATGGTTGAGCTGTGTGAATAGGGTTTAGTGACAATTTAGTTTAGGTTTGGGGTGGATAAATTGTGTTGATTGTACTGTTTCTAAAATTGTCAATGGTTTCATAAACTGTCAGGTCTTATGTGCATATATAACCCTGACTGATTGACTTATGTGCATATATAACCCTGACTTATTGAATTATGTGCAAATATAACTGTGTTTAAGTTAATTACGTGCATATATTACCCTGACTAATTTAATTTTGTGCAGATATAACGCTTGCTAAATTTTTTATGTGCAGATATAACCATTTATGATCTATACCATTTCTGATTTTACCCTCACTGTAAATTAGGGCCTTGATAAGGCAATTGATGAGATTGTGCCTCATGCCACACAGAGGAGATGTATCTGTCACATCTATGCCAATTTCCGTACCCTGCGGATATTTTCAAGAAGTAGTTTTGGAGAGTGGCTATGGCATATAATAAAAGGGATTTCACAAAAGCAATGGAACAGATGAGGGAATTGAATGATAGGGCTTATGTTTACTTGGATGACATCGGTGACAATTTGTGGGCTAGATACACTTTCTCAACGGCCTTGAAGTGTGACAACGTAACTAACAATTCAGCAGAGTCTTTCAACAATTGGTTTGGAGGGTTGAGAATCCAGCATGTACTTACTTTAATGGAGGGGTTACGAAAGAATGTAATGGCAAAGTTGGATGAGCTTTACAAGAAGTGTGTAGCATGGGATAGTGTAATGCGTCCACGGACTAAAGAAATGTTGAGGCTTATTTCAAAACAATCTTTCCAAGTTACCTTCACTCCTTGTTCATATACAAATTATGAAGTAGTACATGGTGATGTTCATTTCAGGGTGAGGCTTGATAGGCGGTCATGCAACTGTGGTGTTTGGGATCACATGAGGGTACCATGTAGACATACAGCTGCGATACTATTGCACAAAAGAAACCCCCTCCACGAATCATGTGATCTCATGCTATCTAAAGACACATTTTTGAAAGCCTACTCCCACATGATCGAGCCCTTACCTCACAGGGCGTTCTGGCCAAAAAGCTCAACTGCCCAACCGTGCCAACCTCCAGAATTACATCGTCGGATTGGGAAACCAAGAACAAAGAGAATGAAAGAGGATTGGGAGGGAGAGGGCAGCAGCAAGAAAAGAAAGTGTAGCAAGTGTGGAGAATTTGGTCACAATATAAGGGGATGTCAAGGTGGACCCACGGCCAAAGAAAGAAAGAAAGGCTGAGAAGGCTAAATTTGCTGCCGCATCCCAGGTATTTATAACAAGTTAGCTATTTTTTTGTCCATTAATTAAGAGCCACATCATTTTATAAATTGGGTATCTCTTTTACATAGTGTATTTCATTTTTTAAATCTTTTATAAATGGGCAGCAGGTTGTGTATGTCAGCTCACAGGCCACTACAGAAGGCACTTCAAAAAAGCTTCACAAGCCAATAGAGAAGGTACTTCACAAGCCACACAACGTGCTGGAATCAAGAAAGGTAGACTAGTGGCCAGGCAGGTTTCTAAGAAACTGCCTAAGCGGACAAGGGAAAACAGCTGCAAGGCATCAAAGCGAGGGAAAACAGCTGCTAGTTCAAAAAAACAAAGAAAGGTATAATTATGTTCATTTTTGGCACAATCTTGTTAGTTTATGTTCATTTTGTGTCTGCCTCTCACAAAAATTTTGTTGTGACCAAGAACTTCGTGATCCAAAACTTCAAATTCATAACAGGGACGAGGCTCCAACCGATGGTAACCAAGTTGTCGAAGTAAAACATGAGTTGTAGATGCTTTGATTATAATTATGTTGGGTTATATCTGAACTATCTGAAATTATGTAGGGTTATATCTAAACTATCTGAAATTGTGTAGGGTCGTATCTGAACTTTCTAAAATTTTATAGGGTCATATCTTAACTTAATAACATTAAGTAGAGTTGTATCTAAATTAGTGTTGCATCTGTGATTACTAAATTCGTTATCATATTATGAACTGTAGGATAAAGCAGTTGATGGTACGGAGTTACAATTTGATACGGAGGTGCAATTCTCACCACTATGTTTGAATGAAACAGAATTAAACTTCAATGTCTTAGTAATATGCCAATATTCTTTTGCGTTTCGAATCAATGTTGTCTTAGCAATATGCCAATATTCTATTGCAGATAATGAATGTGATGCCAATCATTAAACAAGTGGAGAGTGAAATCACTATATCGGAACCACAATCAAAGAATGTGAAGAAAAACAGGAGGACTAAGCAGAAGGTGAGGCGTAACATAGCAGAGGATGCTACTAAAAATGAGGTAAGCCACTATTTTCTAAATCAAAATCAGGCAATTCTGATTGTTGAACTGAAATCCTAACTGCCACCCGTCGTCAGGAGCAAAATGAGTTTCAGGGTAAGGATGAGGGTGAAATGATGATGCTAGAAACACTAGATGTTGTGGAGAAGCAGTTCAGCATCAAAGAAGTGACTACAACATCCAATATCAATGACAGGAAGGGGATTCCAGTGCAAATTTTTGTGGAGGAGACACCGGTGTTGATGGAACAACCCTCGGTTGAGGTTCCGGTCCAGGTTGTGGGAGACAGTGTTTTAGAGGACAATCTTTGTTGGAGGACCAGGTTGCATGGGAGATTGTTGTGGAAGAGCTTCCACGGATGAGGAGCAAGATTTGTACTTTATCAAGGATCCAATATCGGGGGACCATGTATTAGTGGATGCGGACACTGGCAAGAATGAGGGTCCAACACCAAGTGGTGGGATGCGGGCACGTTTACCATGCCAGCTCAATGCCGAGGTATTCTGATTTTCTATCATTATATTTCTTCATAAAACTATGTTTATAGATCATAGTTAGAACATTCAAACAATGTTTCAATTTTACTATGCTCGGTGATGCCTGCACTGTTTTGTGTCAACATTCAAACAATGTTTCAAGAGGCAGTACTGATGGCTGTGTTTAGGTCGAAGAATTTTTGGTTGTGCCAGGTGAAGACCTCGACTAAACAATGTTCAGGTGAAGACCTCGACTGCACTGTTGACACAAGTTTAATGGGAAGAGGATGGGGGAAGAAGACTTAGAGAACCGCGGCGGCGAAGTGGAGGATGAACCACGACGGAAAAGTGAAGGATGAATCACAGCAGCAAAGTAAAGGATGAACCGCGGTGACAAAGTGTGAGATGAACCGCGGCGGCGAAGTGGTGAACGAACTAGCACTTTTTTTTTGAAAACATAGGAAGTTTTCACATGGTTTTTTGTGGGCCCAGTGATAATAAGGGAAAAATTGTCCTTCCAGATCAAGGGTTCAGTCATAAGGGTACTTTAGTCATTTTAATTACGTCAATGGACGGATTCTGACGGTCAATGCCAGAATCATAGTCGGAGGGTTATATTTGTACTTTTATTCAACAGTAAGGATTATATTTGCACTAAAAATAATAGAGGGTTATATTTGCACTCTCCTCAGCATCTTCAGTGTGATGACACCATTCAGTTTCAACAAATTGCCAAGCCATTTCATCCAGTGAATTTATGAACACTTGCATACGAGCCTTCCTATAGTTGTAATTAGTTCCTTCTAGCAGTGGTGGCCGAGATACAGAAGCTCCTTCTCTGGTCGCCATTGGTAAAATTGGATCACTCATTCCTTGTCAAAACCAAGGTAAAACAAGTGAATTAGCTTTAATACCAAATTGAATTTGGTTTTACCTAATTAATTCAATTATCACTACTTTGTTCCAACATAACCTATCTCATCAAGTATGTAATAAAATAAAGCATAAAAACACAAGACTTGGATACGCAGTTCAGTGAAATCACCTACATCTGCAGGACCTGGCCCAGTTCAAAATGAATCCACTAATCAAAAAGATACAGTACAAAGTACACCATACAATTATACTTATCTTAACTAATTAAACATGTGAATCCTGCAAGCTCCCATTGCTATCGATCCGCCTTGATCATAGTCCCTCTGACCTCGAAACTCATCGACAGTGGATCTCCTCCTCCCCGAGGAATTAAGGTATACGATTATGAACTTGATTAATAGGTTATGTATGTTGGAACATATGAATTCTGGCTCTCGCAGTACTCTCGAAAGATATAAAATCTGTATGAAGATTTTTTCTATTAAGTCGGTGAGTTATTGCAGCTGTGATGTCCTCCTTATATAGTCCATTGAGAAGATAAAAATTACCATGATTATCTCCACAATATTCCTATTCCTTATCTGCTTTTGAATCATATCCAAATCCCATAAATAAAATGATTTTCCTTATCTCAAATATCCAATAAATCTTTTTCCATAATTATAGGGATTTTCCATAAACTCATTATGCTTCTAACACCGCCTAACATATTGCAGAATATTCAACCTTCCATAAATCAACACAATCGCAATATTCCATTCTTTCGTAAAAACCTTTTAGGTTGCGGCTGTACGTATGTTCCAACATACACAGTCTTCGTATGCATGAAATTTATTCCATCTCTAATTCTGATATGCATGAAGTCATGTGCAAATAATATTCCTTCTCAACATAATATTCTGATTACAATTAAATTCCTTGGAGATAGGAATTATCAAATATAATCCCTTAAAAAAAGGAATTAATATATTCCGTCCAAATCCTTTCCACAAAGAAAATTTATTAAATCAATTCTAATTTACATAAATCCAGCCTAATACCATAAATATAGGAATTGATATATTCTTCAATAAAAACACCATGGACGTAAATACTTCTTCACAGATTACAACTTCAAATTCATTATATCACCTAAATTACCTTCTTTGATGATTCAACCCAACAATTCCATATTTGCATAACTTCCACAAATTACCAACTAGATAAATACCTTACAAGTTGGAACAAAAACACATTTGGTAATATTTTGGGCAAAATACTGATATGACCCTATGTTTTGGAGGTTTGTGCTAATATAACCCTATGAAGTTGAAAAGTGCTATTGTAGCCCTATGTTTTGCATCAGAAGTGCCGATATAACCCTATAGCACTATTCCATCATTGACTTTGTTATTTCCAGCATTGACCAAATGCAAAAATACTAAAATACCTCTAATCTTCAAATTACAAATATATTGACTAAAATACCCTAGGTTCTTCTTCTTCACCATAACCATAACCACTGCCACCTCCGCCGCCGCCCCGCCACCTCTGCTGCCGCCCCACCACCTCTGCTGCCGCTTTGCCACCTCTACCGCTGCTTCCAGCCAGAATCTAGAAACGATAATCCAAACTAGTTCCAGCCACAATCTGGAAAAAACGTCTAGCACACATAATCGACGTCAAGAAAATAGCAAGAAAAATCAAAACATCAATCACATCACCCCATTAAGCAACATCAGTACCACTAAGCAAACAACACACATAAAAACAGTAAGAAAAATCAAAACCCATGGATCTTTACCACAATAAATTATTAGATTCGATTATGGAATAAATGGTACAATCTGCTCAGAAGAAGAATTATACCCTAGTTGACGAAAATCTTGGGGAAGATTTACGTAATCGTCGAAAATCTCTTCTTTAAGATCTTTACCCTAACTGCTCCTACCACTTATGAAGACAAAGTCGTGAACCCTAGCCGCTCTCGCCGCTGACGAAGACAAAATTGTGAACCCCCGCCGCTCCCACCGTTCCAGCCGCTGACGAAGACAAAGCCCACCGCCTCCTCCAGATCCCTCCCAAACCTCTGCCACCCGCTAGATTGAGGCAATCCACCAACGGCGCCACCGCTGCAACTGAGGCAATCCGCCGCCGCCGCAACTGCCACCCCGCATCTCCGGCGTCTCCGTCGCCTCCGTCGCTCCAGCGCCTGCCGCTCAACACCACTGTGTTGGAGTAGATCTGGAGAGCTCGAGCAAGGCGGTGAAATTCAGAAAACAAACCTCGATCTAGAAAACCTCAAAAATTCAAACAAGGCGGAAAAAAACAAACCTCAAAAATTTACGGTGGCGGTGAAGGAGAATAAGGCGGTGAAGGAGGTTAGGCGGAGGAGAATAAGGAAAGAAGAAGGAAACAAATGTCTGAGGAAATAAGGAAAGAAGAAGGAAAGAAATGAGATTAATAAGGAAATAAATGAATGAGGGCATAATTGTCCTTTCACATGTTTTGAATTTTTATTTTTTAAAACAGGGGTATAATAGTTATTTCATGTATTTCCAGCCAAATTCAGGCATCCAGGGTCATATTAGCACATTTACGCAAAACATAGGGTTACAATAGCATTTTCCAACTTCACAGGGTCATATTAGTATAAGCCACCAAAACATAGGGTTATATGAGCACTTAACTCTAATATTTTTTATAAGGTGAAAACTTGTGAAGAAAATTTTTGAGTAGTTGAACAAGATTTACAATCATTGGATAATTATTTAAATCTAATTGCTTACAACAAAGCTAAGGCTGGTTTAACTCTGGCCCTGCCACAACAAGAAACCTTCAGGAAACAAAATCCAAGATTAAATGATTAAAAGGTGACTCAAACACTAAATTTTTCTATAATTCAGTCAAGGCTAAGCATTCTAAGCAATATATAGCTTCTATCAAAACCTCACAAGGCATCTGGTTATATGATCAGAAAGAAATTGGTCTTGAAGATGTGTCTTTCTTCTCTAATCTTTTAACTGAGGATAATGCTGACCCTTCTGGGATTAATATTGCATGACTAATAGAAAACATCCCTCAAATGGTAACAACCGAGATAAATCAGGATATTATAAATCAAGTTACAATGAAAGAATTATCAGAAGCCCTATCCTCTATGGATGCAGACTCTGCTCTTGGACCTGACGGGTTCTCTAGAAAGTTTTTTAAAACTTGCTGGGACATAATCAAAACTGATTTATTATCGGCTATACTTGACTTCATGCAGGGCAATCCCATCCCAAAAGCTATTTCATCTTCCCTCATAACCTTGATCCCTAAAAAATAAGTCACATCTACATTCAAGGACTTCAGGCCTATAACCCTTTGCAATTTTGTGAACAAAATTCTGTCTAAATTACTAAGTCTATGGTTGAAACCTCTTATGCCAGCTCTAATCTCACATGAACAATATGCTTTTGTTGAAGGTATAGAATTGGCAGATAATGTTTTGCTGATGCAGGAAATCACAAATTTTCTGAATTCAAAACATAGGGGTTCTAATGTCATATTCAAATTGGATATGATGAACGCTTTTGATAGAGTCTCTTGGCAGTTTTTGAACTGTCTGCTAATCAAAATGGGGTTTCATAATTCTTTGGTTAATCTTATCTTAGGTGATATAAAAGCTGCTCATTTTCCATCTTGATCAATGGCAGTTCTAATGATTTTTTGAAGCAATCAAGATGACTCAAACAAGGGGATCCCTTTTCCCCCTACTTGTTTATCCTCTTATCAAAAGCCTTTTCTAGAAATCTAAATTTTCTATTTGAATATGCTAATATTGATTTCTACAAAAAAAAATACCTTCTTCAATGAAAACAATGACACATTTAGCCTTTGCAGATGATACAACTGTTTTCATGAAATACTCAAAGAATGGGCTTAGAACTTTCCTCTCATTTCTTAAATCATTTGAAATGGCCACTGGCCAAAAGGTGAACTTTGAGAAGTCTAACTTCTATATTTCCAAATTTGCAGCCCCTAGAACCAAAAATGAAATCTTAACTCAAACTGGATGATAGAAGGCTCTTTCCCATTTAAATATTTGGTGTTTCCCATTTATTTAGGAAGAAACAAGAACATTTACTAACAGAATTTAATAGAATGCGTTTCTTCCAAAATAAGTAAATGGAAAAATAACTTTTTGAATCAAGTAGGAAGGTTGATACTTATTAAACATGTTCTGACTACAATGCCTTTGCATTTGCTAGCAGTACTGAAACCTAAAAAAGGGGTTCTTGACAAGATTCACACCATTTTAGCCAAGTTTTTCTAGAATTCTGGTAATGAATCTGGGAGAAAAAAAGTTTGGAAAGCTTATCCTAAATTATGCTACCCTAAAACAAAAAATGGTCTAGGAGTAAAAAACTTACACACCACGGTACAAAGCTTTTCCTTAAAGTTGTGGTGGAAACTACAAGGAAAATCTCTATGGTCACAAGTAATGTGGTCTATTCCAGATCATCTAAAGACATCAAAAACATGGAAAAGAATGATGGAGGTTACTGATTTAGCCATGTGAAACTCCAAAATGCAATTAGGGATAGGAGATGTATCTTTCTGGGATACAAACTGGACTGATTATGGTCCATTATCCCACTTAGGGTCCTCCAATTCTCCTATTCCTTTCCCTGATGCCTCAATTAATGAGTTCTATGCTAATCAAAATGAGTTTATAGACAGTATAGAGGTTGGCTTCCCTACACATATCATAACATTTCCCAGAAGGAATATGATTTTCTATCCTAAATACAAGGATACTCTGATATGGAAGCCATCTGAAAATGGTTCTTTCTCTATCAAAATTGCACATGAACTCATTAGACCTAGACGAGATATGATTCCATCATTTAGATTCTTATGGTCTAAGTTGCTACCAAAGAAAATCAACATTTTCAACTGGAAATTATTAAACTTAGTTGTAGCATTACCTAATGTGCTAGAATATTTTAATTTCCACTTACCATCCAAATGCTGCTTCTGTGAAAAGGATTATGAAGATATTCACCACAGCTTCAACTCTTGCAGCTATATTGAGAACATTTGGAGTACTATTAACAGAATATTTAACATTCAGAATTCTATTTTTCTAGTACCTTTGGGATTGGTTCTACTTCCATTGGACTGTATCTAATAAATCAGCTGACTTTCTAAAACTAGTTAGAATCATCCCTTGCATTGTAGTGTGGTTTATATGGTGTTCTATAAATAAATATTTCTTTGAATCCATTAAACCTAACACCATGTTGATGATCAAAAACACTTTGTCCCAGTTTCAAGACATTTTTCATGCTAAAAAATGGAATATAAGTGGATAATGTCAGCTGGTTTTCCAGTGTTTCTGGAGTCCAAAACTAATGGCAAAAGACAATCTGCGCACAGGTATTGTCCAATGGAACTTTCCAACACGTTTTAAACTTAACACTGATGGTTCTGTGTTAGGAAATGGTGACTCAGGTGCTGGTGTTGTAATCAGAGATGCTCATGGCAGATTGACTATAGCTTCAACTAAACCACTAGAACAGTGTTCTTATTTGCAGGCAGAGATGGAGGCTCTGAATCTGGGATTGGATTTAGCCATTCAAAAGGAAGGCTTTCATTTGGAAATTGAATGTGACTCCCTCTTGCTGGTTAAGATGGTTAAGAAAGATTTTAAAATACCATGGAAACACATCACTCTAATGAGGGATATTTGGAACAAGATGAATCATATCAAAGGAGTTATATCCCACATTCACAGTGAAGGCAACAATGCTGCTGATTATCTTGCCAAAGTTGCAAGTTCAGAAAATGTGAACTCCATTTTTAATTTTAATAGCTTACCTAGAAAGATCAAGGGTCTAATTCATCTTGATGTAATTTGCTTCCCATATATTCGAATATCGTGACTGATTTTATTGTACTTTTGAGCACCATTTTTGGAACCTTTTACTGCTCCATTTCTTTCATCATGACAGATACATAAGACTGAAGTTGGATGCCATGCTTCCCTTCAAAGTTGTTTGTCCTGGATGCTATGCTGCCCTTTCAAGCTTGGAACGGCGATGCTGCTCAGCTCACACAAGATCAACAAAATCAGGAAGTCTCATTTTCTATTCCTATCTTGGGGTCTTCAAGGCACCTACTGCAAGTGGACTTACCAAACATGAAGAGGATATGGTTGTTAGTGAATCTTTTCTGGGGAAAAGATTTGCGAGGGGCTATTATGGAAGGCCACCTCTTTTTGCCAACACGTGGGTGTAGAGGCAAAAAAGTGAAAGGCCATAATATGTCTCGACTGGGATTTAGGGCCATAACTATTAACATGGGGTTTGGGGACAATGGCTATGGATTTTTCTTCTTGTGCGTAGCTTTTCCACATTCTTATGTAGCTGCACAGATTCACATTCTGGCTCAAACTACGTACATTCGTTTTTTAAGATTTGGGGAGCCTAATACATACCCTCACTTAGATGAGTTTTACCTTTTAAAAAAAAAAAAAAAGATGAATAGTTTCTGATGTAAGATAAACAAGAAGAAAACATTCTTCTCACTTTATACTTCGTAGGATGACTTTTGTTACTCTGATAATAGTCCCGAACAAGAAAATCTGCTACTTACAGAATCAACCAAAAGACAAATGTGAACTTATTCTCAATTTTCTAATTGCTGAGTCTTCACATTGATGTTTAAAATTGATACAAATTCCAAGTCTATAGGAACATAACCTTGACATGTAGTGCTTGACATAAAAAAAAACTTGGCATCAAGGGAATAGGTCTTCAATATCGAGGATATCAGCAAGAACACCTGCAGCAGTGGTGTCGTTCCCTGCTCCAGCACCTTGGATAACCAACGGCTGTTCCTCATAACATCGACTATATATCTCCAACTGCAATCACTTAAAACACATGTTCACTGGCATTAAGATTGCTAACATATATTCTGGTAATGGTAAAAATTGTACAAGGTTCACTCAATTGAGCACGTCAACCCATGGCACTACCATTAAATGTTAGGTTCAAACAAAAATTAATGTGAAAAGGTATATTTTAATTTAAATAGCTAGCACACACTAGTTATCGGCATGAAACTTCCTATAAAGTCATGAAGTGACTTTGAATGAATTGAACAGGAGGTAAGAAATAGAGTACCCAAATGAGTAAAGGTCCAGCTAGTGAGGTGAGAGGTTGTACGTTGGGTGGGGTGAAGGGGAAAAAGTTGAAGGTATGCCGATAGCTAGCTAGTAGTATACATGCAGAGAGCGAAGAATTAAAGGCAGGGAGAGGAAAAAACTGAGTGCAAGTACCTAAACAAAAGCAGTTTAGGGAGCTGCACAATGGAAAGAAGAGAGAAAAATGATGAGAAATTCAGCATGAAAGGGAAGTAAGACATGCAGAGGGGGTGAGAGTACATCACTGACAGTAATAACCATTAACCACTTTGATAATAAAATTAATTTGCCCCTCAACCCCAAGTATCAACTTTTAGAGTATAGATCGCCACAAGTTCAAACTATAACTTGCCATGGTCAAAATGTCAGAATGGCATTAGAATAAAGCTGAACAAGGAAAAGAAATACTTTTCATAGAGAATATGAATGTAATTCAATCTCTATAGCATGAATGTTGATAGATCAGCACAAATCAAAATTCTTACATTGTTCGTTTTCATATTCTTAAGGGAGGAAAAATGTATCAACAACTTAAACGAGTAATATAGTCCCTACTTGAGGTTTATCTATAGCTCAATCTACAAAACAAAAATGCCATGATGACTAAACTTGTAAACAAGATTCCAGTCCACGTTAAGCTAAAGCTTAATCATCAAAATTTAAAGGGGAAAAGATAAACAATATTTTGACATACTAAAGAGACTGCAGCTGGAAGTCTCAAATAATCTGTAATTTTCCTTTTAATAGAAACCCCCATTTGATTCCAATCATTATATTCACACCACATCCGAAGTTAATATGGCATAACTATGCATCCAAATTGTTCAATGATGATTACTGAAACAAAATTTAGGTCTGAAGTCTGACAAATCACTAATGCACTCACCAAATTGTCACTTCCTCTGAGTCTTCCCAAAGGAGAATCTTTAGAAATTTCTTGAATGCCGACATCACACCTGACATAGGTACGAGCAGTTATGCCTCCAGAAAAAGGATTTTTTCATAAATCAACAAATTTCACAAAAGCAGTAGATCCTAGTAAAAACAAACTAATGGACATGTAGGAAGTCTGAAGGGAGGGTGGAAAAAGACAGAGTTAGCAGATAAAGAACGTTCTAAGTCTTTCCAAATTCCGACAACAAAATAATTGATAGAAGTATAAGGGAGATATTGATAGACATGCAACCCAAGGCTTCACATACCAGACATCTCATTAACAGTTCCCATCGATAGACAAGGGTAAATGCCAAGTAATCATGCTTAGAGGGAAGCATAATCAAAATATTGACTGCATCTAGATTTAAAACCAAGTATGAATGCCACTACTGAGAAAAGGATGAGAAATGGTAAAGCAGGTGATTTTCAAATTTCGATCATATTCGCCTATTGAAGCATGGAAGTGCACTACAGTAATTATAGTCGTCGAATCAAAGTTCAACTTTCTCAAGGATAAACAAAAGTGCACAAGCAAGTAATAGATATGGAAGGACTTCTTTTCAAAAAAAAATGTAGGATTTGGTCCTTCAAGATAGTAGAGGAACCAGAAAAGTGAGCTGAAATTGAAAAGAAATATTCTATTAAGTAGCCATGAGACCTGCAATGTTTTACAAATACAGCGCGTTTGACTAAATACCGACGTGGAAGAAAAACTGAAGGAATAAAATTATGATATTAAATGGATACACTGGACTAGATAGAATAAATAACGAAATGAATTATGGACGTGGAAGAAAATCCAAATGAAAAAAAGAGAAAAATATGATTAAAGAAGTGAAGACATTTGAAAGAAACCTGTAAATGCCCTACTACAATCAATTAAAAAATAGAGGAATATAAACTTGACTAGACAGTAAGGAAAACACCTACAGCGAATGGCAATCGAAAATTGTCAAAATTTATTTTGCTTTAGTAGTATTTAACATATTTATAGATATATGGAAAATTTTTCTAGCATTATTTGACACCTGAGGTGACATGCAGCTATATGAAGCCACATCATGAATTCGTGATTCAACTTGTCTGGATAGTCAACTAGAAAAAAAATGATATTGGGAGTGAAAAAAACAATAAAGCTACACACAGTCATTTTATACTGACAGTTTCTAAAACAGGATTTCAGATATTTTCAACATGAAAAAGATAATAGTCGACAACAAGGCACTATACTATAGTTTCCTGCAAGTAACCTGTAGAGATATAGCCAAAATTAGGAAGATGGTACCTAGTGTCCTCAATCAAGCAAACATAACGTAGGACATTTCCATTAGAAGAAGCTTTGGCAATCCTATCTTGGATGACACTATCCAGTAGGGGAAGGCCATTCATCATGAAGTCTTCAACAGGCATCACGTTAGGTCCCATTTCTACAGGGTATAAGCTTTCAATCTAGCGAAACTTCCAATCGTTAAGTTGAAAATAAATTTTTAAAAAACACAGAGATGGAAACATTATGCCAGAAGCTAACCTTTAGAGTATCCAAATTCAGACGATGCCCTAGAAGACGAGCAAGGATCAAAGCCTTATACAAAAATACTGGAAATAATTAGTATAGCCATTTTACATTCATGAGAAAGATAACGAAGCCCTATAAAAACCAACACTTCTGTTAACAAAGAGATATCTAATCAAAGAAATCCCACCTATTGATGGACATATTATTGAATGTAGTTTCCTTAAGCATATTACAGATCAAGGTAGACTTTGAATTTATGTGAATTAAGCATCACCGGACTGGATATATTCTGTTATGTTGGCCTAATTGAGCTCACCTTAGAAGAGAAAAAACTCTAATTTGTACAAATTATGATGCCAAAACTACACATTTCATTCCATTCAGAGCAAAGTCTCCACCAAACCAAAAGGTTTTGATAGCAGCACCAATAACAGATCTGTTAAGTCATGGAGGCAGAGGTAGACTGGTGAGACGTATCATCCTTTGCTCACATCTATGTTCCTAGGGAAATGAAAAGAAGCATTGGCCCCAGAAGTCAAAGTTCTTCCTTCTTTTTACTTTGGTCTGTGAATTCTGTGTAAGTAAGAAGAGTAATGTTGTTGGTCCAGGATTATATTAGTCATTTTATAAAGGGAATATAAAAAATATAGTCAAAGCTAATGTCAGAATTAGGCACCTATGAAGGTTTTATTTGCAGGACGACAATGATGGGTTTTCACGGACACACGTAATCTATGTAATCTAGTTATGAAAATTTTGAAGGCAAACAGAAAAGCACTGCACTGATGTTAAAGAATAGGCTAAACAAAAAACACTGCACTGTGGTACCTTTCTTGCAACGTCCATCCCACTGAGATCATCTCGAGGATCTGTGAACAAATATTAGAGCTAAAATAAGACAATTATTGTCTGATAATTAATCGCCTCCAGTTTCTGTAATTTATTTGGGAAGCTTGGGATTCCAAGTTCCCACAGAAACATGAATTCTCTCCAAACTATATAAGCCAGTAAAATATATTTTTTAACAGGCAGTGCAAAGTATTATCATTATTATTTATTTATTTGTCCTTGTAAACAATGTGTTCCCTCTTTCTCTCTCCGTGGCTGAAGAACTATCCAGTAACCCATGAGGCTCTTTATTACCTGGTTCAGTATACCCCAGACTTTTTGCAGCAGCAACAACTTGGCTGAATGGCTTCCCAGTTTGAAGTTCACTCATCACATATCCAAGTGTGCCTATTCAAGAGAAATTCAGAAAATTTTTAACAAAAAATTCCTGATTATGAAAACCTACAAGTCAAACAAGTATGAGGAAGTCCAGAAATAGTACCACTTAAACTTCCAATAATGCGATAGACAGGGTCTCCACAAGATATTAGGCGATTCAATGACACTATAACAGGAAGGCCTGCCCCAACCTTCAAAGAATGTAAAGAGCCGTGATTATTTCAACAAAGAAATTCAGACGTAGATAAGGTTAACAAAACTCAGACTAAATTTTCAACTGCAGACTCTGCAAAAAGTAGGTACTTCAACATGAATACCCTCTCCTACATCAAATAACCTTTACCTTCTAGGCGCCTTGTAAGCATAAAAAAGATTGGCTATTAGGATTAAGGATTAGATATTTTCAGAAGATATAAATATTGTCATCTCTCGTGTATCCAGAAATATAACATATCATTGACCTTCAAGAAGACAATGTTTCTGATGAAGAATGGACATGCCGATTTGACCAGAAACAAATGCAATATATAATGGAGGTAAAAGGCAAGCTCCAGCTATGGACAGCTAGAGCTTTAAGCATCAATAACAATGTGGAATGTTAAAAGTTTGTAAAAAAATCCAGATAGAAACACTTGAGTAGCCATAAATCAAACAAGCCCAAATTGTTTCACAAAAAGTTGGGCAGAGATGTATATGACCAAAGCAGCATACATCATCATAGAAATACTTACAGTTGACTCATGTCTAATGTGGCGAGGTCGTGACACCAACTTGTCATAGACTTCCTGTTACCATAGAGTTGATACAATCAACAAACAGTAGATTAGTCGTCATTGGTAGACAACTAGGAAAAGCTGAACTATTGCTAGAGTACATGTGAGGAACTAATAAGAAAACAGGTTTAAAGTTACTGTGCTGCACATTTCCATCATTGCACCATTACACAATGGAACGGTTTTGACATCATACTCTAAGGTTGAAATGTCACAAAGGAATAGTTACCAGTGAAGCAGTAAGTGGTTTTTTATTGGCAAGCACCACAAAACAGCCTAAATCAACCACTTGATTTAATACTAGAGCAGTTTCTGAACTAGCAGAGCAATCAACAACGACCAGACCTGTCACAAATGAGCTTTGATCAGAAAGCTTTACGCTATTAAATTCGGAAGGCGGGAAGAAAGAACAACAAATAATCAGAGTACATTGATCATCACATTGGTAGACTGGTGCTAAACTTACATTGCTCAATAAACAATCCAAAATAACCTTAAAGACAAGTTAGACAACCAAGTACAAACCTGTTGATGTGCCCAGAAGAGCAGCAACCTCAATGACTTTCTCTGTTACTTCTTGCCCAGAAACCACTAGGAGAGTACCATCTAATTCAATTTTTAAAAAAACAAAATAAATCTCTTTTGATCATGTCTAGGCTAGAAGAATAAAAAAGTTCAAAACTTGTATACCATGATTGCCAACTGTAGTTAGAGAAGCCCCGTTGGACTTAACCCTGCAAGCTTCCTTCAAAACGGCATCTTTCAGTTCTTCATTTACAGCATCTGAAGCCGCAATCAGAGAAGTGCTATCACACACTCCCACTACTCTCAACCTCACACCCTGCGAGAAAGTTGCACATTGATTCCATGCATTTCGTTGGAAACACGAATAGCATTGCAGATTGGTTAGATTGTTGAATGACCTGTTTTGAGTGAAGGGGTCGACAGGAAACAATGTGATCGAGGAGCTGGCGGCCAACACCACCACAGCCCATCAAAAGCAATGATATCGTCCTCATTTCCTGTCTCTCTTGTTTCCTTTTACCCTTCGCTCTTCTGGGATTATCGAGGGTTTTATAATTTGAACAAGCGGCCGTCCATAAGTCCAAGACAAGCCACCTATATTTTACTGTGTACAATTAAAATATATATAAAATTTAAAAAAATTTAAACACTTTTTTATGAGTCCGTCTCTTGAAAGACGGTCTTTCCATAAGTTATGGAAAGACCAAGGTTTAAAGTGTAAATTAGAAGAAATTAAGATAAAATTTTCGGGTTGCATGAACCGGGTTATAAATTTTATAACTACTACATGTTTCATACTAAAACTTTAATATTGCAAATAAGATCTTTTACCTTTTATTATTCCAATCAAACCCGTCTTTTCATAAGCCTATGGAAAGACTGTCTTTCCCAAGACTTTGCCCTTTTTTATATCATATATTTTTATATTTTAACATTCAAATACATATTATTACTTATTTTAACTTATAAAATACAATATTTAAATTTTATAAAAAAATATAACAATTAAGATAAAAATCCCTGAAAACTATCCATAAAACGTCTTTTCCGAGATTATCCCTTATAATTTATCTAAAATAACCCCTATTTATGTTGCATTTTGAGTTCACAAATATACTAAGGGGCCGTAAAACGTTCCCTAACTGCTCCCTCTGCTCAGTTCAAATTTTGAGAAAAATATGTCTTTCGTCTTTAATATATTTAATTATATATTTATCTCAAAATTTGTCTTTTGTCTTTAATATATTTAATTAAGTATGATAATGGTAAATAAAAAATTAATATTTAAAAATTAATAAATTTAACAATATTATATACGATAATATTATCACTTACATATTTATTTAAATATGTGATGAAAGTTAGCTAGTAAATAATATCAAGCGAAAAGTGTCAAAATAATCCTGACTTTAAGCTGAAAGTATCAATAAAACTCTGTAAAATCATAAAGTGTCAAAATAACCTTGAAATCCATTCACTCTGATTGTCAACATAGAAATTGGTCCGATTTTAAGGTAATATGCAGATATAATCTATATAATTTAAAAGTGCATAGTGCATAAATAATCCTGAGATAATTTTTAGTGTAAATATTACCCTAACTATTATAAATAAATGCAAATATAATCCTAAAAGTATTATTCCAATATTGACAGATCATTTCTAACCATTAACCGACTGAAAATGATCAAAATAACCTTTCAACCTATTTTAAAATATTAAAAGATAAAAATACCCTAAACTCATCCCCTCAAGCCACCCCACCACCCGTCCCTTCGGCCGTCCATCACCTAGCCACCCATCCCCTACAGCCGTCCTCGTCCAGTCGTCCGCAATTAGCCAATATTTGCTCAAAAATGAAACTGAGTACAGAACCAATTAACTAAAGTCGTAGGTGTACTAATTTTATTTAAATAGCAAAGCAACAGATGAGAAAGTTGTTCGTCTCATATTGGATTAATTTTGAGGTGCGGCGGCAAGCCAAAAATCCCTGTAAAATTAAAGAAGACAGCTTTCTCATTGGAGAAACAATGAAAAAGAGACTATCTTTTTCGCTTCAAAGGGTCGATTTTGAACCCAACAGAAATTCAGAATGGAGGAAAAACACAGAGGAGATATGAAGAAGAAGAGCCAATTCAGAGCGAATAATCGAGGAGGTCAGAGACGGGCAGGTTCCGCCGACGAGAAGGGCATCGTACGCTGCCAGCTTTCTTCTCAACTTCAATAAGGAAGCCTGGAGAAGAAGCTCCCAATAAAGAAGATAGCGGGTTTAAGGAGAAAAAGAAGAAGGAGAACGGCGGGACCAAGGAAGCAATCAGGGTTAGGGATTTTTTGGGTCAAAAAGTAAATTAATTATTTTTTTGATTTTTGCTTTTTTAAATGGCAAATTCTTGGGAAAGATGGTCTTTCCATATGCTTATGGAAAGACGGGGTTTGATTAGAATAATAAAGGGTAAAAGGTCTTAATTGCAATATTAAAGTTTTAGTATGAAACATGTAGTAGTTATAAAATTTATAACCCGGTTCATGCAACCCGAAAATTTTATCTTAATTTCTTCTAATTTACACTTTAAACCTTGGTCTTTCCATAACTTATGGAAAGACCGTCTTTCAAGAGACGGACTCTTTTTAAATAGGGCTAAAATCATTTTTCATTGAATTTCGGTCTAAATATAACAGAAAAAGTTATATTTGCACATACACTAATTATTTAAGGTATATTTACATTTTTAAATAGGGCTAAAATCATTTTTCATTGAATTTCGGTCTAAATATAACAGAAAAAGTTATATTTGCACATACACTAATTATTTAAGGTATATTTACATTTTCAATTAACGTATTATTATATTTACACTTTCATTAATTATGTAGCATTATATTACTTTGCTTGATTAAAAGATGATATTTAAAAACTGAAGAATCCAACATTATCTTATATATAATATTATTACTTATATATTTATTCAAACATATGGTAAAAAGTAATCAGTAAATAATATCAAAAGAAAAGTGCTAAAATAATCGTGACTTTAGTAGCTGAGTTTGTGTCTTCTACTATGAGCTCACTCGTTGAGTCGCTCGTTGGCTCTGCTGAAATAGAGAGCAGCAACGAGAAAGACGTCGTAATCGCCAGTTAACCATTCACGGTAGCCCAAAGCTAGTCCCTTTACCCTCAAACAACGAGGTTATCATCTGCTTTCTTTCCTCTGAAAATTCCATGTCTCTTTTCTTTGTTTTGGTTTGTTGTTGCTGAAAATTCCATGAAAATTCCATGGGATCTGATTTACCAAGCCGCCGGTCACATAGGTCTGGGATCCGTTAGCAAGCAAAAAAGGATTCAGTTTTTTTTTATATTTGTTTTAAAATGAGATTTAAGTGAGAGTAAATTTTTTTTTTTTTTGTCCATATTCAACAATACCTTCTCTTGGTCTCCGACACCAAAATCGCGTTTAATCGGCCAGTAACATTCTAAAGTTGAATCTTTTGCCTTCCAGAGGCGGTTTTCAGGTAAAGTCAATAGTAAAATTGGTCAAAATATGTTAAATAACAAATATACCCCTGAGTTTAAAAAAAATTAAAAAGATAAAAGAAAATCAGAACCCTCGCCGTCTCCCCTCCTCCCACCACCGGCGACGCCGCATACCTCGTCATCTCCTCTGTCTCCCACCACCGGTGACGCTAAAACCAAAACCCTCGTCGTCTCCTCTGTCTCCCACCACCGGCGACGCCAAAACCAAAACCCTCGCCGTCTCCCACCACCGGCGATGCCAAAACCAAAACCCTCGCCGCCTGTTGTTGACCACCAAAACCCGACAATGAATAAATTCTGCGACGGCGGCACCTCCATCGAGCCCGTCGTGAAGCTCAACAACAGCAAGACCAGATTGCGCGCCGCTCACGTCATTCGACTGGAACGAGGTGGAGCCCCACAGTGTCGGAAAACCCTCTTCATCCTCATCGTCACTAAACCCTCGATGGAGATGACTCGATGGCGGCGCTGGAGAAGACAGAGAAGATGACTCGATGGAGAAGACAAATCGATGGCGTTTCACGACAGAGAAGATGGAGAAAGACGGTGATTCGCGACGGAGAAGACAAATCGATGGCGGCGTTGGAGAAATTATAGCTAAGGTAGGAGGAAGACGGCACGTGGGCTTCACACGCCTTGTCACCAGCCCAAAAAAATTTCAGCGCGTGGCTTAACGCGATCATTTTTTTAATTGTGATTATTTATTTCTTTTGAGGTTTTTTAATTAGTGAAATTACAAAAAATACCCATGTTTATGCTGGAAAACCATGTTTTCCTACCTGAAAACCGCCTCTAGGGACCAAAAGATTCAATTTTAGAATGTTACTGGCCGATTAAACGCGATTTTGGTCTCGGAGACCAAAAGAAGGTATTGGTGAATATGTAGGGGACTAAAAAAATAATTTAGTCTTTAAGTAAAATAGTATATAGTATAATAGGGAGGGGTAAAATGGAAAAAAAAAACTTTAGTTAAAATGCTCAAGGGCTAATTAGTCTTTGTACGCTTGGTTAATTGTTGAAAATTTTAGTCAATGCCGGAATGTGGCCAGAAGGCTACATCGGTACAATTCATCATAAAGGTAGGGTTAGTTTGGCACTTTTTAATTTTACAGGGTTATATTGACACTTTCAGCCTAAAAGTAGGGTTAGAAAAATATTTAACCCTAATATCAAATAGTAAAATGTAAAGTTTGAAATGGTACAATTTTTTTGAAAGAAAAATTGTATCATTAATAATCATAAGAGTTTACAAAGGGTGTAGATGTACTACATGAAGAAAAGTCACTTGAACAATTCATTTGATATTGCATCAATTGGTCCGCAATTGAGTTTTCTGTCTAGGAATCCATTTAACAATTGGATCACCAATGAACGACATCAATAATTTTGTGTCATTTATAAGCATGTCAAAATCTAATCTATCTTCCTTTTGTGATTGGAGAGCCTGGATTACTTGTTGAGCATCACCATTAATGATTGGGGGGAACATGAGCTTTCCTATGCAGCCTTTGATAGCTTATGTGAGTGCCATCACTTCCGCTATTGGTGTTGGGTATTTACTCCTTATACATTTTGACTCATCATATACCCATTTGTTATCTAATGTTTGAACATGTCATCCTAAGTAGATTCCATTTGCTGATGTAGCTGCATCAAAGTAGAGAGTTGCCCCTGATAAGGATTCATCTACAACTTGGCTTGTTCTAACACTTTGAGGTCCATTCTTGAGCTTTCCACTTTTAATTTCCTCAATCTGGGACAAAGACTGTTAAATATTTGCAATGGTTGTAAGTCATGTCTTTCTCCATGCAACAGCTGGTTCCGATGGTACCATAAATAGTATAGCAAGATAGTTATAAGTGACATCTTGGCATTGCCTAAGTCAAGGATTACGTTCCTTAACCAAAGGGCGGCTATCGGTTGCTTATGTAAGTATATCTCATTATGGATGTCTGCTGCAAACCATATTTGATGAGCTAGTGGACAATGGAAAAAAAATGTGTTCCGCATATGTATCCTCCGATTCACATGTGAGGCATAATTGTTCCGCCGGACATTTCCTTTGGATCGGGTAATTTGCTGTTGGAATTTGATCTTTGCATATCCGGCATATAAAATTACTTATCCTTGGAGGCACTGTCAATTTCCAAATCTTGTTCCAGTGAGTTGACGGTCCAGCACTGCTACTAGCCATATGCCCTGCATTATCCAAATAGATGGAATTAATAGAAAGTTTGTAAACTAATTTTACCGAGTAATTACTATCCTGTGTAGGTTGCTAGGTTCAGGTATCTTCCTGTTGATTATGTGGTCTAGGCATTGTAAGGATTAACTCAGCTTCTTCGTCATTAAAAATCTCTTTTATTAAAGCAGAGTTCCATTTAGTCCCACTTGCTTCCAACAACTTATCCACTGTTATATCTTCTGGGTACTCCCAAGAGAGAGAAGGTGGTTTTGATTCCCCTATTCTGGGAAACCATAAGTCACTTTTATAGTATTTCCCTTCCCAACTTTTTTCCTGACTCCATGAAGTAATAGATCCCGTCCTTCAATGATGGATCTCCAAGCATATGATGGCCGATAACCAATATTCGCTTCTAGAATAAAGTTTCTTGGGTGATATCGTGCCTTTATTGCAATGCAATTGTAGAAGTTGGATTAGTTAACAGTCACCACGCTTGTTTCCCTAGCATTGCTATGTTAAAATGTTTCAAATCCTTAAAACCCAGCCATCTCATTCCCTTGGGAGTACATATGGAAATCCTCTTTTCCCAGTGAAATTTCCTCTTATCATCTATGCTTCCCCCACCAATATTTTTCATATGATTGGTGAATTGCTTCTATTAAAGTATCTGACAATCTGAAGCAGGACATGGTCTATGTGGGCATAGCTTGAATGACTGCTTTAATAAGCACTTCCTTCCCACCTTTTGACAGTTGTTTGTGCTTCCAACTTTGGGCTTTTGACCAAAATTTTGTTCTTATATGTTATAGGGATAGTAGTTTTGAACATCCAAACATGGTCGGCAGTCTTAAGTATTTGTCTGACTCGACAAATTCTACGATACCCACAGTTGCCATAATATTGAATCTAGTTCCATGATCGACATTAGTGCTGAAGAAAATGGAATATTTGTCAAAATTTATTTTCTATCCCAAGGCCTCCTCATGGTCCTGAAGAATCTGCTTCAATTGGGTAGCTTCCTTTTCTATAGCTTCTCCAAAAATTAGGGTGCCATCCACATAAAGTAAATGAGATACGATCAGGCCAGTCCTTGCCATTTTCAAACCCAATATCTGCCTATCCTTGAGTTTTTTTTCCAGCATATGTAATAGCACTTCTCCACAAATAATGAATAAGTATGGCGATAAAGGATCATCTTGTCTAATACCCCTTGTTGGCTTAAGGTCTCCATTTTTCCCATTGAGTATAAAGGAGAACTTCACTAAAGAGATACAGCTTTCTATAAGGGATATGAATTGTGATTAGAAGCTCATTCTCTCTAATACCTTCAGCGGAAATGACCATTGGACTCGATCAAACGCTTTACTCATATTCAATTTGATTGACATGATTCCTTTTTTTCCCAGTGTCTTCCCTTTGATATAGTGGTGAGCTTCATGAGCTACAATAATATTATCTGAGATTAGCCCATTTTTCACGAATGCACTCTGGGATTTGGATATGATTGACCCTATGATTTGTTGTAGCCTATTCGATACACACTTCGCTACTATGCGATATATGACATTACAAAGGCTGATCGGCCTGAATTGAGAATCTTCAATCGGTTTCTCAACTTTTGGAATCAAGACCAATGTAGTTTCATTTATAGCATCCATTCGCATTTCTTGGTTTGCCAACTTCAATGTGTATGACGATATCTTTGGGCCCACTATCTGCTAATACTTCTGGAAAAGAGATAATGGCATACCATTTGGTCCCAGTTACTTATTTGGGGCCATTTGCTTTAATGCTTCGACAACCTCCCGTCACATATATGGCCTATATAACATTGAGTTCATTTGTGGAGATACTCTGGATTCAATACTCAAGGTCTGTAGCTGTATGGCATTTGGGTAAGGGTTTCCTGAAGAAAACAGGTCCTGAAAGTGGTAAAGAATAATATTTTCCAAATCTACGCCTTCTGTACACCATATTCCCAACCTGTCTTTCAAATCATGGATAGCATTTCTTCGTTTCCTTTTATTTGCAAAGAAATAAAAAAAATTAGTATTTTTGTCTCCCTGTTAGAGCCAATGTTGTTTCGCTCGTTGCTTCCATTCAGTATCCTCAATGTCTAGAAGGTATTCAAGCTCTCTTTTTATAGAAGAGATTTTTAACTGAACCTCTTCAGTTATAACACCTTCTTGTAATCTCTGTATTTCTTTTGATAAAGCTTTTGATTTCTTTTCATGATCCTTGAATTCCACTTAGGCCCATCTTTGCAATTCATTTGCACAAAAATTTATAGTGGATGTAAGCTCTCCCTCACCTTCATTCCAGCTTCTTTGAATCATTTGCTCACAGTTTGGTGATTGCTGGGAGGTCGTTGCCGTACCTCTCTAAGTTATATTTTGAAGTCTCAAAGCTTCCTATCTACAATTAAGTAGGACATGGCAAGCCGGGTTCGTCCATGAGAAGAAGGATCTTTCCAAGTGTTTAAACATATATAGGAGAAAACATACTAGATATAAGCATATAAATATTATAAAAGCATGTAAAAGGGGGGGTTTGGTTGGTTTTTGAGCCTAAGTTATAAAATTGAAAGACAACAACTAGCAAAGCAAGAGAACTATGCTAATCATGCAACAACTAAATAGATTATTAAAACAACAATTAACGGAGCCTTGAGGGCAATCGACTTCCACTTCCAAACTTCCTATAGATCATAAATTCATTCACTCAATCAATAACATTTATTGTCTATGGGAAATGTTATCATTTCTCATTCAAAGATCAACATTTATTCCTTCTTAATAGTAGTTTGAAAAGATAAACAACGACCATTTGCAAACCTCATTGATGATCACCCTAAGCAAACAACACTATAGAGGTATTTCATCAATGTCATTTCACACAAAGGGTCATAAGTTTGATAGCAACAAGCCTTCTACAAAAGACATAGTGATTTAACCATACAAAGCATATACTAGGTTAACCCTAGAACAAACCACATTCAAGGTTCAACCTTTCTTTGCATCTATGGGGTAAATATGAGAACAATCCACATTAACATACTTATCTAGCAAGAATCATCACACATTATACACAAGAAGTTCTAAATCAATGCTTTTGGATTTCATGTCAAATGAGCTAAGAAATTTGTAACTTTTCTAACACCCTAACACTTCAATCATACAAACATTTCATATAATCAAACAACCCATGGTATAAATAAGGCAATACACAACATTAAAGGCATAATCAATGCTCTTCAATGAATGTTAATAAATGAGCAAATAGATATTCTCACCACATAAGTTTGGAAGCTTCAATCAATTGCTCCCAAGAACTAGATTTAACTACTAGAGTTCATACTAATTAATGCTAACAAACCAAACATAAAACAAGAGAAATCAAAGATGAAAATGGTGGAAAACTAGGGTTAGAATAGTACCAAATTTGGGTGGAAGAAGTGTTATGAATGAGAGGAAAGAGAATGCTATTTATAGCACAAAATGATAAGGTTGGGTTCTGGCCACTTCGTGCGGCGGTTCGCCGCAACTCGAGGCGGGTTCGGCGAACACCAGAACTTACCCTTGTATTCTTTTCTTCTTCTTGTAGCAAGCACTCTTCTTCACAATAATCCATCTCATTCTTCAAGTCTTCAAATCTTTGAAGCAAGTCTTCAAATTCTTCAAAAGATGATCTTCAATGGCCTCCGGTCTTCAAGTCTTCAAATCTTTGAACCAAGTCTTCAAAGTCTTCGAACGGTGATCTTCAACGGCCTCCGGTCTTCAAGTCTCCATATTCTTTCTTTGTCACGGAAAATCCACTTAGAAGAGGTAAAATAGAGTAAAGTCACTCTTACCTCTCGTAAGAGAATTTCAAGGTAAAACACAAGCTCTTGATAACAAAAGAGCACAAAAGTGATCCCAAAAAGTACTAAATTATGCACATAAAATGAACACATCAATTGCATCAAAAAATTTTCAAAGCAGAAGGATCTCTTTTGTCTGGGTTTTTCAGATGAACATTGTCTCTCCGAATATGTAACAGAATGGGAACATGATCAGATCCGTGGCTGAAAAGATGTTTAAGTTTAAGCTGCGTTTCATTTTTCCTTCCCAGTTGCCACCGCTGGTCCTTTTGCGAGTGTCCCCGCACTGAAATTCAATCCTGAAGGAAAGATGATCTGTTCTTCCTTCTTGAGTTTCTTCTTCTCAGCCTCCTCATAAATCTCGGTCAATTTAACCTTCCTCTTCACTGACTCTCAAGTGAAAAAGCCTTCTTGACCTACCCCATCAATCATTCCAGAATCAGTAATTTTGGTGACTTTGACACCAGTCACAGTAGTGATTTTATTAATAATAACTTCAGCTTCATCAAGTGGACACTGCTCCTGTTTGCCTAAAATGTTTGGGTGGTGTATTACGCCATGTATTTTACTAGTTTACGTCCTAATACGTATATATATATATATGTATAATACTAATTTTAATTTTTAAAATAAAACAAAAATAGAAAACAAAACAAAAAAATAAAATTGATATTCCCTCCGGACCACCGCCACCGCCGGTGCCGGACCACATTCACCTCCATTGCCACCACCACCGCTACCGCTTTCACCGGACCACCGCCACCGCCAGACCACCTCCATCGCAGATGTTACGTTTTCACCGGACCACCGCCACCATTGCCACCACCGCCAGAGCCGAAGCTGGAGAACCGGGAGAAGAAGAGGAGAGCCGGAGAGGGAGAAGAGAACGGGAGAAGAATAGGAGAGCCGGAGAGGGAGAAGAGAATGGGAGAAGAATAGGAGAGTCGGAGAGGGAGAAGAGAACGGGAGAAGAAGAGGAGAACGGGGTCGGGAGAAGAAGATGAGAACGGGGAGAAGAGAACGTGGCCGAGAGAAGAAGAGGAGAGCCGGGGAAGGAGATGAGAGCGGGGGCCGTCGGAGAAGAAAAAGAACGGGCCGGAGAAGAAGGCCGGAGAAGAAGAGAAGAAAAAGGCCGAAGAAGAAGAGAAGAAGACCGGAGAAGAAGAGAATGGGCCAGAGAGGAAGAAGAACGGGCCAGAGAAGAAGAGGAGAAGAAGGCCGGAGAAGAAGGCCGGAGAAGAAGAACGGGCCGGAGAAGAAGAACGGGCCGGATAAGAAGACCGGAGAAGAAGGCCGGAGAAGAAGAGGAGAAGAAGACCGGAGAAGAAGGCTCTTCTCCGGAGAAGAAGACTGACGGCGGTGGAGGTGGCGGACGGCGATGGAAGTGGTAAATAATAAATATAATTTAATATTAAATTAAACATATTTTAATTAATTAAATTAAATTAAAAATATATTTTATATACTAAATTGTATAAATACACGACGTAATCAAGTAAAATTAGCCATTCACAAATATTTTTAACCACTGGTCCCACATAACAATCCTCATCCTGCATAATTTTTAATGGAAAAATTGAGCCTGTATGATTGGCATAGAATCCCGGCAGTGGACCTCTACGGTGAAGAAGACCTTGCAGACGGTTTATCTGCGGCGATGCAGGGCTACCTCCGACGGAATAAAGCTCTCCGGTGAGTGATAGCTTATGAATTGGGTGCTTCACCAAAGATCTGAGCATGTCTTCATGTCGACCAGAATTGATGTCCGGTGACGGCGTGAAATTCAGGAGCCTTTGCCATTCTTTTTCTTCATCATCGCTTAATATATTCACCGGTAACTTCTGAGTATTTGGAGTTAAAAGCCCAAAAAAGTTCAGCTGTCCACCTGACGTAAGACCCTCTTGATTTATTGCAGAAAGACCAAACTCCGAAGGAGTTAAATTGGGGGCTTTAAATCCGGGCGTTGAGAGCTCCTCATTGACTCTTCGAATTAAGCATATTCCGGGGATTTTTTTTGCCTTAATCAGCGCCGGAAATTCGCTTCGAACCGTCGAAGTAACAGATCTGAACACGAACGGTAACATCTTTGTTTCTGGAAAAATTTTTCCTTGCCCGGTTCGTTGTCGCCGTGAAAGGGTCACCTGGAGTTGTATCAGTTTTGTTAGACGCTGAAGGAGAAAATCTTGGCACTTGGGAAACATCAATATTGGGCCTAAAAGAATCAGTTCGCATGAGCATATCCTTGGGCTAATTTTGTTTTTCAGCCCTTATGTTCCCAATCATCATAACCTCTTTCGATTTGTTTCCTTCTCCAGGTTTCTTTTTTTGAGTACTCTCTGTTACTGAATTTGGAGGCTCTGCCTGTAAAACTTTTAACTCAGCTTCTTTTCATTTTTGCATCCTTCTTTGATACATCACACGCGGCCCAGGCTGGACTATTGGGTGATCATTCTCAAATCTTAACAGCTTTCCCCATTCCACGGGCATCAATTTTTCTCTACATGAGGTATCTTTAAAGGGACAATCTGTCTTTGTATAGTCCAGGTGACCACACAACTCACAAAAGTGGGGCAATCTATCATAATGTAAGAAAATTCTGAAAACTCTCCCAAAATCAGCGTCTTTAAAATCATGGACTCTCAACAGTGGTTCGTCAACAGATATCATGATTCTAACCTTTATATTTTCTCTTATGCGTGTACCAACCTTGTTTTGGGCTGCCTTGACAAGTTCCCAAGATCATCTCCAACAATCATCACTGTATCGATGTTGCATAGCACTGGTGGAAGTGAGTAAAGGTGTACCCAGATTGGGCACTTGACGAAGTGAATGTTATGAACACGTTCGATTCCATCAGTTTCCCTAAACACCACCAAGAAATTCTCTTACAACCACAAAAAATTATCCACCATTTTTTTCGGTTCTCACAATCGTAGAACTGGAAAATCGCCAGATTCCCCCGCATTGGAAAGCCATCAACTCCGTTCCTACATTTCCACACTTTGCTGAGCAAGTTGATCATTGACTCTACCCTCTTTGTTTTTGGGGTGAGGATCTTTGCTGCCAGATAAATATTCTTTCTCAAGAGGAGTTGCTTGTTACTGCTTTGTGGCTTATTGCTCTCCGCGATGTTCAAATTTGCATACCGCTCTGCTAGGTACTTCGCCATTGACACAGTTGCAAGATTGTCTGCCTCAAGAAGGAGGATAATGGGTGACCCGCCTCAACCCGGGGTTGTTAACTCAATTGCAGCAGTGCAATCAATCAACCCGAGCTAAGGCACTGGTCCCGTGGGATGGTTAAATATAAGATTTATATTCTGCACCGAGTAATATGCACACAAAATGTACACAAAATGTACACAAAATGTACACAAATATGCACACAAAATGCACACAAAATGTAATAGTGTCCCAAAAACAAAACAAATATGCACACAAAATGTAATAGTGTCCCAAAAACAAAAGAAAGCTACAAATAGGAAAACACACAAAAAATAGCAAACTAATAAAAAAAATTCAAATCTCGGGGTTGCCTCCCGAGAAGCTCCGTATTTTTAAGGTCGTCGGAACAACCCTAATGTTATCAATATGGTGCGGGTTTGTACCCCATCACTATAGACAGCCAAACATGGAAATGTGGGGGTAAGAATCTTCCAAGAGGAAGATATAGTAGAGGAGGAGTCAACCTTAGAGGGAATAGGTGGTTTGGAAGTTTAGCATATTCAATTAGCTTACCTATGGGTTTCCTCTAAGGCTTCCAAAAATGTGGGAGTAGTTTCTATAGATGGAGGTAGGGGTGCAAGTAAGTAATATGGAAAATTAAGTATAATCACCCATTCCTCGACTTCTTCACTCTCAACAAACCATTCCTCATCCCCTTTAGATTCATCTACCAAAATTTCACATTCAACTAGGGATGGTTCATTTTTGGAATATTGGATTTCAAGATGGCTCACTCTATTAATCAAATTAAGCACTTGCCCTTCAACTTTCTCAATATTTGAGAATAGTTGAGTTACCAAATCGCTAATCCCGCTAAACACTTGTGATTGAAGTAAATCACTACTCTTGGTCACATTAGTTTTAGCTTGCAAAATTTCCACATAATCCAATTTAGGAACCAATCCTAGGGATTGGTTTTGGGGCATTGGGTAAGTTGGTGAAATCCAACTATCTAACCAGAAGTGTTGGTTTCTCGATGCATTTTCATACCACAAATTTGAGTTACCACTAAACCTCAAATTTGGAGAGTTGTGGTATGGGTAAAATTTTTGATCCCATCGGCCTTAGGAACCAACGACTCCTACCTATCTCTTATTTTTGCTCATCCAAGAGCAAGCTTTCCTAGGGTGGTCGCAATGAAATATCCTACAAAATCTCACTCTTTGAGCCATTATTCTCCCATACTCACTCAACCTTGGGCAACACTCTATAGGATTATCACAATGACACACCCTACAAAGTGCCCTTCATTGAGTGCTTTCTCACATTTTTTTCTTTTTTTTATTAAGAACCAACACAGAAAACACACAAAACTCAGAATCGTAGTGCAAGAGTCCTCGGTTTTCACCAAGAACTCAAGCAATACCTACTCCGACAAACAAAAAATAAGAAAATGATAAAAAATAATACTAACTAATCACTAACACACTATGCTCAACTAATACTTGAACTGTAAAGCATCCCCGACAACGATGCCAAAAATTTGACCCACCTCAACCTGGGGTCGTTAATACAATTGCAGCAGCACAATCAATTAACCCGAGTTAAGACACTGGTCTCGTGGGATGGTTAAACATAATATTTATATTCTGCACCCATTCTCGCTGCTAATCCTACTAAAGGGTAGTAAGCATCAAGCCCTGAGTTTGTCCACAGAGATGCTAGGGTTCAAATAAAAGTCAAAACACAGCCTCGTGCGGGTCGTCAATTCGCACGAGTGAAATGAATAACTACTAGTGTAAACATGCAATTTTGGGGGGTGGTATTTTCTACTAACAACTACAAGCATGAAATAAACAAACAAGTAAACTATTTATGGTAGAGAAAGGCATTGTCTTAGGCCATGTTGTCTCCTCTAAGGGTATTGAGGTTGAAAATGCAAAGATAGATACAATTCAAACTTTGCCTTATCCTACTAATGTGTGCAAAGTGCACTATTTTCTTGGCCATGCAGCTGGTTCATCAAGGACTTCTCGAAGATAGCATCTCCATTATGCAATTTGTTGCAAAAGGAGGTGGCATTTGTGATGGATGAGGGTTGTAATGGGGCCTTCGATACATTGAAAGGAAGGTTAGTCTCGGACCTTATCATACAACCCCCATATTGGTCGTTGCCTTTTGAGATCATGTACGATGCTAGTGATTATGCCATTTGTTTATGGATGTTTGTATGATTTGTATTAGCTAAATCTAGTTCTTGGGAGCAATTGACTAAGGTTTCCAATCCCATGTCTTAAGAACAATTTGTAGCCTATTTAATACTCTTACTATTATGCATTTATGGAGCATTGAATGTGTTTCTTAATGTCATTAATGTTATTGAAAGCTTGAGTATATGAAGTACTTGTATGATATGCTTGTTAGGGTTTGGGGAAATGGGTTGATTTCCCATGTTCTTGATGAGAATCCAAGAGTATGATTTAGAGCTTTTGATTGTGTTGATGGATTGACAATTGCTAGATGAATATGATAATGTTGAACTCTTTGTCATGTTTGTTACTTGTAGAAAATGAGAGAAGTCTACGAATGTTGATTGCTCTTGACTAATCTTGTGTAAATGCATGAATTGGTTAAATTCCTAGACACGGTGTAGTGTTTATAAGTGTTGCCAAGCTTGTTGATTCTTCGTGTTAAATGCCATAAATGGGATACATTTAGTCATGTTTTGACTACGGGAGTCATTAGTGAGGTTTGACAAGAGATGTCGAATTCACTCTTGCAAACTACTATCTAAGAAAGCTAGAAGTTTAGTCTTTACAACAAGTAGTGAAAGTAGCAAATAGGTTGCATGTTCAATGATGGATAAGAGACTTGGAAGTGGAAGACAATTGCGCCCAAGGTTTCGTCTATTGTTATTTTCATCTTATCTTTAGTTGTCTTACATGATTAGCCTAGTTCTCTTGCTTTGCTAATTGTTGTCTTTCAATTTGATAACTTAGGATCAAAACAAACCAAACCCCCCTTGTTTACACGCTTTTAAATGTATCTATGTACGTATATGCCTAGTATTTTTTCTCCTATATATGTTTAAACACTTGAAAAGATCCCTCTTCTTGTGGATGATCCCAACTTACCATTATCTACTTAATTGTAGATAGGAAGCATTAGGGCTCAAAAGTATTAACTTTAAGAGGTATGGCAATACTTCACGAAGCTGCTAGCAAGGTCTAAGTTGATGCAGCAGGAAGCAAAGTACGGTTCTGCCTAAAAAAATAAATAAAGTTAAATACGAAAGAGTTCGGTCATAATTTAGAAGCGTGGCCGTAGAGCCCTGACCGACGCCAGAAGGGTCACCATGAACGTCCTAGGCAGAACTTCACAAAGCTGCCAGCAAAGTCCAAATTGACGCAGCAGGCAGCAACATATGGTTCTTCCAAAAAGATTTAGTAAGCCAAAAACGAAAGAGTTTGGTCATAATTTAGAATGTTATCGCAGAGCCCAGGCTGACGCCAGAAGCATCGTCATGAACGACCCGAGCAGAACTTCACAAAGTTACCATCAAAGTCCAAGTTGATGTAGTAGGCAGCAAAGTATGGTTCTTCCTGAAAGAAATAATTAAGCTGAAAAATAAAGAGTTCTGTCATAATCTAGAAGGCCTGGCAGTAGAGCCTATGCCGGCGCCAGAAGAGTTTCCATAAATGACCAAGCCAGAACTTCACGAAGCTGCCAGCAAAGTCCAAGTTGATGCAGCATGCAACAAAGTATGGTTCTACCTGAAAGAATTAATAAAGCCAAAAATAAAAAGTTCTGTCATAATTTAGAGGGTCTAGCCACAGAGCCCTGGCCAACATCAGAATGGTCACCATGAACGACCTGGGCAAAACTTCATGAAGCTGCTATAAAGTACCAAGTTGAAGGAGCAGGAAACAAAGTATGGTTATGCCTAAAAGAATTAATAAAGCAGAAGATGAAAGATTTTGGTCATATTTTAGAGGGCCTGGCCGCAAAGCACAGGTCGACACCCAAAGAGTTGCCATGAACGACCCAGGAAAAACTTCACGAAGCTGCTAGGAAGGTCCAAGTTGACACAACAGGCAGCAAAGTATGGGTCTGCCTGAAAAAATAAATAAAGTTCAAAATGAAAGAGTTCGGTCATAATTTAGAAGGTGTGGCCGTAGAGCCCTGGCCGATGCCAGAAGGGTCGCCATGAATGACCCGGGCAGACCTTCACGAAGCTGCCAGCAAAGTCTAAGTTAACGCAGCCGGCAACAAAGTATTGTTCTGCCTGAAAGATTGAATAAGATGAAAATGAAAGAGTTCGGTCATATTTTACAAGGCGTGGCCGCAGATCCCAGGTCGACGTCAGAAGGGTCTCAATGAACGACCCGGGCAGAACTTCATGAAGCTGCTAGCAAAGTCCAAGTTGATGCTGAAGGTAGGAAAGTATGGTTCTTCCTGAAAGAATTAATAAAACCAAAAACAAAAGAGTTCGGTCATAATCTAAAGGGTCTAGCCACAGAGCCCAGGCCGACATCAGAAGGGTTGCCATGAACGACCTGGGAAAAACTTCACAAAGCTGCTAGCAAGGTCCAAGTTGATGCAGCAGGCAGCAAAGTATGGTTCTGCCTGAAAAAATAAATAAATCTGAAAACGAAAGAGTTCGGTCCTAATTTAGAAGGTGTGTTCACAGAGCCCTGGCCGACGCTAGAAGGGTCGCTATGAACGACCCGGGCAGAACTTCACGAGGCAGCCAGCAAAATCCAAGTTGACCCAGCTGGCAGCAAAGTATTGTTCTGCATGAAAAATTTAATAAGCCAAAAATGAAAGTGTTTGGTCATAATCTACAAGGCGTGGCCGCAGATCCCAGACCGATGCTAGAAGGGTCACGATGAACGACCCGGGCAGAAGTTCATGAAGCTGCCAATAAATTCCAAGTTGATACAGAAGGCATGAAAGTATGGTTCTGCCTGAAAGAATTAATAATGACAAAAATGAAAGAGTTCGGTTATAATTTAGAGGGCATGGCTGCAGAACCCTGGTCGACGTCAGAAGAGTCACCATGAACAACCCGGGCAAAACTTCACGAATTTGCTAGCAAGGTCCAAGTTGATTTAGCAGGCAGCAAAGTATAGTTCTTCCTGAAAATATGAATAAAATAGAAAAACAAAAGCGTTCAGTCATAATTTCGAAGGCGTTGCCGTAGGGCCTAGCTAACACCAGAAGGGTCACCATGAACCACTCGGGCATAACTTTATGAAGTAGCCAGCAAAGTCCAAGTTATAGCAGTAGGCAGCAAAGTATGGTTATGCCTGAAAGAATTAATAAAGCCAAAAACTAAAGTGTTCGATCATAATCTAGAAGGCTTGGCAGCAAAGCCCGTGACGCCAGAAGAGTTTCTATAAATGACCCGGCTAGAACTTCACGAAGTTGTCAACAAAGTACAAGTTGATGCAGTGGTCAATAAAGTATGGTTATACCTGAAAGAATTAATAAAGCCAAAAATGAAAGAGTTCAATTATAATTCAGAGGATCTAGCCACAAAGCCCAGGCCGATGTCATATGGGTCACCATGAACGACCCAGGAAAAACTTCACGAAGATGCTAGCAATGTCCAAGTTGATGCATACGCCAGCAAAGTATGGTTCTGCCTAAAAAAATGAATAAAACAAAAAAATAAAAGAGTTCGGTCATAATTTAGAAGGCGTGCTGCTAGATCCCTGGCTGTCGCCAGAAGGATCGCTATGAACGACCCTGACAGAAGTTGATGAAGCAGCCAGCAAAGTTCCGTTGCAATCAGAAAAGTATTCTCCTTCCTAAAAGAATTGAATAAAATACAAAAACTAAAGAGTTTGGTCATAATTTAGAAGGCCTAGCCGCATAGCCTAGGTCGATACCAGAAGAGTTGCCATGAACGACCCGATGAGAACTTCAGGAAGCTGTTAACTAAGTCCAAGTTAATGCAGTAGGCAGCAAAGTATGGTTCTTCTTGAAGGAATCAATAAAGCTAAAAAAAGAGTTCGGTAATAATTTATAGGGACTGGCCTCAGATCCCAGGCTGACGCCAGAAGGGTTGCCATGAAAGACCATGGCAAAACTTAATGAAGCTGCTAGCAAGGTCCAAGTTGACGCAGTATGTAGCAAAGTATGGTTGTGCCCAAAAGAGTAGATAAAGCCCAAAGCGAAAGAGTTTGGTCATAATTTAGATGGTGTGGCCCCAGAGCCCTGACTGACGCCAGAATTGACGCCAGAATGGTCGCCATGAACGACCCAAGTAGAACTTCACATAGTTGCCAACAAACTCCAAGTTGACGCAGCAGGCAGCAAAGTATGGTTCTATATAAAAGATTTAATAAGCCAAAAACAAAAGAGTTTAGTCATAATTTAGAATGTGTGGTCACAGATCCTAGGCTGACGCCAGGAACGTCGCCATGAACGACCCGAGCAGAACTTCACGAAGCTGCCAGCAAAGTCCAAGTTGACATAGCAGGCGGAAAAGTATGGTTCTTCCTGAAAGAATTAATAAAATTGAAAATGAAAGATTTTGGTCATAATTAAGAATTCCTGACCGTAGAGCCTCGACCGACGCCAGAAGGGTCCCCATGAACGACCCGAGCCAAACTTCATAATGCTTTCAGAAAAGTCCAAGGTTAAAAAGTAGGAAGCAAAGTATTGTTCTGCCTGAAAGAATTAATAAAGCCAAAAACTAAAGAGTTTAATTATAACTTAAAAGGCCTGGCCGCAGAGCCCATGCCGGCGCAAGAACGGTCACCATGAATGACCCAGGCAGAACTTGATGAAGCAGCCAGCAAAGTTCAAGTTGAAGCAGTAGGTAGAAAAGTGTGGTTATTCCTAAAATAATTAGCAAATCCAAAAATTAAAGAGTTCGGTCATAATCTAGAAAGCCTGGCAGCAGAGCCCATGCCGGTGCCAGAAGAGTTTCCATGAACGACTCGCCTAGAACTTCACGAAGCTGCCTGCAAAGTCCAAATTGACGCAGCGAGCAACAAAGTATGGTTCTACCTGAAAGAATTAATAAATCTAAAAACAAAAGAGTTCAAGCATAATTTAAAGGGTCTAGCCACAGAGCCCAGGACGATCTCACCATGAACAACCTGGGCAAAACTTCACAAAGTTGCTAGCACGGTCCAAGTTGACGCAGCATATAGTAAAGTATGGTTCTGCCTGAAAAGTGAATAAAACTGAAAAACAAAAGAGTTATGTCAAAATTTAGAAGGAGTTGCCGAAGAGCCCTGGCAGACGCCAGGAGGATCGCTATGAACAACCCTGGCAGAAGTTGATGAAGTGGCCAACAAAGTCTAATTTGACGTAGCAGACAGAAAAGTATAGTTCTACCTGGAAGAATTAAAAAAGAGAAAAACTAAAGAGTTTGGTCATAATTTAGAAGGCATGACCTCATAGCCATGGCCAATGCTAGAAGAGTTGCCATGAACGACCCGACGAGAACTTTACAAAGCTTCCAGTAAAGTCCAAGTTAACGCAGTAAGCTGCAAAGTATTGTTCTGCCTAAAAGAATTAATAAAGCCAAAAACAAAAGAGTTCGATCATAATTTATAGGGCCTAGCCACAAAGTCCAGGCAGATGCGAGAAGGGTCGCTATGAAAGACACGGGCAAACTTCATGAAGCTGCTAGCAAGGTCCAAAATGACGCAACATGCAGCAAAGTATGTTTGTACTTGAAAAATAGATAAAGCTAAAAATGATAGAGTTCATTCATAGTTTAGATGGCGTGGCCGCAGAGACCTGGCCGACGCCAGAAGGGTTGCCATGAATAACCCGAATAGAATTTCACGAAGCTGCCAGCAAAGTCCAAGTTGACACAGCAGGCAACAAAGTATGGTTCTGCCTGAAAGAATTAATAAAGCCAAAACAAAAAAGTTGTTCATAATTTAGAGGGCCAGGCCACAGAGCCCAAGCCAACGCCAGAAGGGTCACCATGAATGACCTAGGTAAAACTTCACGAAGCTGCTAGGAAGGTCTAAGTTGACGCAGCAGACAACAAAGTATGGTTCTGCCAGAATAAATAAATAAATTTAAAATGAAAGAGTTTGGTCAAAGTTAAGAAGGTGTGGCCGCAGAGCCCTGGCTGATGCTAGAATGGTCGCTATGAAAGACCTGGGTAGAACTTCACAAAGCTACCAGCAAAGTCCAAGATGATGCAGCAGGTAACAAAGTATGGTTCTGCCCAAAAGATTTAATAAAGCTGACAATGAAAGAGTTTGGTCATAATTTAGAATGTGTGGTCGCAAAGCTTAGGCTGACGCCAGAAGGGTTGCCATGAACGACCTGAGCAGAACATCAGGAAGCTGCCAGCAAAGTCCAAGTTGATGTAGCAGGAACCAAAGTATGGTTCTGCTTGGAAGATTTAATAAGCTGAAAATTAAAGAGTTCGGTAATAATTTAAAAGGCCTGGCTGCAGAGCCCAGGCCGATGCTAGAAGGGTTGCCATGAATGACCCGGGTAGAACTTGAAGCAGCCAACAAAGTCCAAGTTAAAGCAGCAGGCAGCAAAGTATGGTTATGCCTGAAAGAATTAACAAAGCCAAAAACTAAAGAGTTCGGTTATAATCTAGAAGGCCTGGCAGCAGAGCCCAGAAGAGTTTCCATGAATGACCCAGCCAGAACATCACGAAGCTGCCAGCAAAGTCCAAGTTGACGCAGCTGGCAACATAGTATAGTTTTACATGAAAGAATTAATAAAGCCGAAAATGAAAGAGTTCAGTCATAATTTAGAGGGTTTAGCCACCGATCCTATGCCGACATCAGAATGGTCTCCATGAACAACTTGGGCAAAACTTCATGAAGCTGCTAGCAAGGTCAAGTTGATGCAACAGGCAGTAAAGTATGGTTTGGCCTAAAAAATGAATAAAATCGAAAAACAAAAGAGTTTGGTCATAATTTAGAAGGCGTGGCCGGAGAGCCCTAGCCGACGCTAGAAGGATCACCATGAACGACCAGGGTAGAACTTCACGAAGCTGCCAGCAAAGTTCGAGTTGACGTTGCAGGCAACAAAGTATGGATCTGCCTGACAGAATTAATAAAGCCAAAAATGAAAGGGTTCGGTCATAATTCGGATCTGCCGCTGAGCCCAAGCTGAGACCAGAAGGGTTGCTATGAACGACCCAGGAAAAACTTTAAGAAGCTGCTAGCAAGGTCCAAGTTGACGAAGCAGCAAGCAAAGTCCAATTTAACTCTGCCTGAAAGAATTAAAAAAAGATAAAAAATAAAGAGTTTGGTAATAATTTAGAAGGTTTGGTCGTAGAGCTCAGGCCAACACCAGAAGAGTTGCCATGAACGACTCGACGAGAACATCGTGAAACTGCTAGCAAAGTCCAAGTTGACGTAGTAGGTAACAAAGTATGGTTCTGCCTGAAAGAATTAAAAAATCTGAAAACAAAAGAGTTCGGTCATAATTTATATTTCCTGGCCGTAGAGCCCCGGTCGACACCAGAAGCGTCACCATGAAAGACCTGTGCAAAACTTCAGGAAGCTGCTAGCAAGGTATTAGTTGACGCAGCAGGCAACAAAGTATGGTTGTGCCTGAAAAAATAGATAAAGCTGAAAATGTTCGTTCATAATTTAGATGGCGTGGCTGCAGAGACCTGGCCGATGCTAGAAGGGTCGCCATGAACGAACTGAGCAGAACTTCACAAAGCTGCCAGCAAAGTCTGAGTTGACGCAGTAGGCAATAAAGTATGGATATGCCTGAAAGAATTAATAAAGCTAAAAATGAAAGAGTTCATTAATAATTTAGAGGGCCTGGCCACTGAGCCCAGGTCGACGCCAGAAGGGTCGCTATGAACAACCCAACAAAACTTCACAAAGCTGCTAGCAAGGTCTAAGTTGATGCAACAGGCAGCAAAGAATGGTTCTACCTAAAAAAATAAATAAAGTTGAAAACGAAAGAGTTTGGTCATAATGTAGAAGGTGTGGCCGCAGAGCCTTGGCCGACGCCAGAATGGTCGCCATGAAAGACATGAACAGAACTTCACGAAGCTGCCAGCGAAGTCCAAGTTAATGCAAAAAAATATTGTTATGTCCAAAAGATTTAATAAAGCCACAAATGAAAGCGTTTGGTAATAATTTAGAATGGGTAGTTGGAGAGCCCAGGCCGACACAAAAGGGTTGCCATGAATGACCTGGGCAAAATTTTATGAAGCTACCAGCAGAGTCCAATTTGATGCAACAGGCAGCAAAGTATGGCCGGAAGGAATTAAGAAAGCCAAAACTAAAGGTTTTGGTTATAATTTAAAAGGCTTGGCTGTAGAGCCCAAGCTAACGCAAAAAAGGTAGGCATGAATGACCCGGGCAGAACTTCACAAAGCTGCCAGCAAAGTTCAAGTTAACACAACAGGAAACAAAGTACGGTTCTGCTTGAAAGATTTAATAAAGCTGAAAACGAAAGATTTCAGTCATAATTAAGAAGGCCAGGTTGCAGAGCCTTGGCCGACGCTACAAGGGTTGCCGTAAACAACCTAGGCAGAACATCATGAAGCTCCAGCAAAGTCCAAGTTGACGCAGGAGGAAGCAAAATATGGTTCTTCCTGAAAAAAATTAATAAAACCAAAAATGAAAGAGGTTGGTCATAATTTAGAAGGCCTGGCAGCAGAGCATAGGCTAATGCCAGAAGGGTTGCCAAAAATGACCCGGGCTAAACTCCACAAAGCTGCCAGCAAAGTCCAAGTTAACGCAGCAGGAAGCAAAGTATGGTTCTACTTGAAAGAGTTTGGTCAAAATTTAGAGGGCCTGACCGCAGAGCCTAGGCCATCGCCAGAAAGGTCACCATGAACGACCCGGACAAAACTTCACGAAGCTGCTAGCAAGGTCCATGTTGATGCATCAGCCAGAAAAGTATGGTTCTGCCTGAAAAAATGATTAAATCCAAAAACAAAAGAGTTCACTCATAATTTAGAAGGCGTGGCCATAGAGCCCTAGCCTACGCCGGAAGGATCGCCATGAACGATGTAGGCAGAACTTGATGAAGTAGCTAGGTAAGTCCAAGTTGACGCAGTAGGTAGCTAAGTATGGTTGTTCCAGAAAGAATTAATAAAACCAAAAACTAAAGAGTTCGGTCTTAATTTACAAGGCCTGGCCGTAGGGCCCATGCTGACGCTAGTAGATTTACCATGAACGACCCGACCAGAACTTCCTGAAGCTACCAGAAAAGTCCAAGTTAACATAGTAGGTAGCAAAGTATGGTTCTGCCAAAAAAAATTAATAAAGCCAAAAATGAAAGAGTTTGATCATAATATAGAGGGCCTGGCTGCAGAGCCCAGGCCGACGCCAGAAGGGTTGCCATGAACGACCCGGGCAAAACTTCATGAAGTTGCTAGCAAGGTCCAAGTTGACACAGCAGGCGGAAAGGTATGGTTCTGCCTAAAAAATAAATAAACAAAACAAAAGAGTTCAGTTATAATTTAGAAGGCGTGGCTGCAGAGCTCTGACCGACGGCAGAAGGGTTGCCATGAATACCTAGGCAGAGTGTCACAAAGCTGCCAATAAAGTCAAAGTTGATGCAGCATGCAACAAAGTATGGTTCTGCCTGAAAAATTTAATTAGCCAAAAATGAAAGGGTTTGGTTATAATTTATAAGGCGTGGCCGTAAAGCCCAGGGAGTCGCCATAAGGGTTGCCATGAAAAACCCAGGCAAAACTTCACGAATCTGCCAGCAAATTAATGTAGAAGGCAGGAAAGTATGGTTCTACCTTAAAGAATTGATAAATCTAAAAATGAAAGATTTCGGTCATTATTTAGAGGGCCTGGCTGCAGAGCTTTGGCCACGTCAGAAGGGTCGCCATGAATGACCCGGGTAAAACTTCACGAAGCTGCTAGCAAGGTCCAAGTTGACGCAGCAAGCAACAAAGTATGGTTCTGCATGAAAAATGAATAAAATAGAAAAAAGCATTCGGTCATAATTTAGAAGGCGTTGTCGTAGAGCCCTGGCCGATGCCAGAAGGGTCGCCATGAACGACCTGGGCAGAACTTGATGAAACAACCATCAAAGTCTAAGTTGAAACAACATGAAGCAAAGTATGGTTATGCCTGAAAGAATTAATGAAGCTGAAAACTAAAGAGTTCTGTCATAATCTAGAAGGCCTGGCAGTAGAGCCCTTGCCGATGCTAGAAGAGTTTCCATGAACGACCTGGCCAAAACTTCACGAAGCCGCCATCAAAGTCCAAGTTGACCTAGCAGGCAACAAAGTACGGTTCTTCATGAAAGGATTAATAAATCCAAAAATAAAAGAGTTTGGTCATAATTTAGAGGGTCAGCCATAGAGTCCAGGCCGACGTCAGAAGGGTTGCCATGAACGACCCGAGAAAAACTTCACGAAGCTGCTAGCAAGGTGCAAGTTAACGCAGCAGGCAGCAAAGTATGGTTCTGCCTAAAAAATGAATAAAACCAAAAACAAATATTTCGGTCATAATTTAGAAGGCATGGCCACGGAGCCCTAGTAGACGCCAGAAGGATCGCCATGAAGGACCCGGGCAGAAGTTTGTGAAGCAACCAACAAAGTCCAATTTGATGTAGCAGGCAGAAAAGTATGGTTCTTCCTGAAATAATTAAAAAAGACAAAACTAAAGAGTTCGGTCATAATTTAGAAGGCCTACCCGCAGAGCCCAGGCCGACGCCAGAAGAGTTGCTATGAATGACCCGACGAGAACTTCACAAAGCTGCCAGCAAAGTCTAAGTTGACGCAGTAGGCAGCAATATATGGTTTTGCTTGAAAGAATTAATAAAGGCAAAAATAAAAGAGTTTAGTCATAATTTTTAAGGCCTGGCCACCGAGCCCAGGGCAACTCCAAAATGGTCGCCATGAAAGACCTGGGCAAAACTTCATAAAACTGCTAGCAAGGTCCAAGTTGATGCAATAGGCAACAAAGTTTGGTTGTGCTTGAAAAAATAAATAAAGCTAAAAACGAAAGGGTTTGGTCATAATTTAGATGGCGTGGCTGTAAAGACTTGGCCGACGCTATAATGGTCGCCATGAACGACCTGGGCAGAACTTCACGAAGCTGCCAACGAAGTCCAAGTTAATGTAGAAGGTAGCAAAGTATGATTCTTCATTAAAGAATTAATAAAGTTGAAAAAAAAGAGTTAAGTCATAATTTGGAAGGCCTGGCTGCAGAGCCTAGGCTGATGCAATAAGGGTCGCCATGAACGACCCGAGCAGAAACTTTTGAAGCTGTTAGCAAAGTCCAAGTTGATGCAGCATGCAGCAAAGTATGGTTCTTCATAAAAAAATTCATAAATCCCAAAATTAAAGAGTTTGATCCTAATTTAGAGGCAGAGCCTGGGTCGACACCAGAATGGTCGCCATGAACAACCCGGTCAGAATTTCATGAAGCAGCCTGGCAAAGTCAAAGTTGACACAATAGGAAGCAAAGTATAGTTCTGCCTGAAGGAATTAATAAAGCCAAAAACAAAATATTTTGGTTATAATTTAGAAGGCCTTGCCATAGAGCCCATGCCGATGCAAGAAAGGTTGCCATGAATGACCGAGGCAGAACTTCACGAAGCTGCTAGCAAAGTTCAAGTTGATGCAGCACTTAAAAAAGTATGGCTCTACCTGAAAAATTTATTAAAGTCAAAAATAAAAAAGTTCGATCATAATTTAGAAGGCCAGGTCGTAGAACCCTGGCCGATACTTGAAGGGTCTCCTTGAATAACCCAAGCAGAACATCATGAAGTTGCCAGCAAAGTCCAAGTTGATGCAGCATGAAACAAAGTATTGCTCTTCCATTAAGAATTAATAAAGCAAAAAATGAAAGAGTTTGGTCATAATTCAGAAGGTCTGGCCACAGAACATAAGTTGAAGCCAGAAGGGTCGCCAAGAACGATCCAGACTGAACTTCATAAAGCTGCTACCAAAGTCCTAATTGACGCAGTAGGCAGCAAAGTATGGTTTTGGTTAAAAGAATTAATAAAGAATTTCGGTCATAATTTAGAGGGCCTGGCCGCAGATCCTAGGCCGATGTGAGAAGGGTCACCATGAACGATCAGGGCAAAACTTCATGAAGCTGCTAGCAAGGTCCAAGTTGACGCAGCATACAACAAAGTATGGTTCTGCCAGAAAAAGTGAATAAATCCAAAAATGTAATAGTTCGATAATAACTTAGAAAGCGTGGCCACCGAGCCTGAGTGACCCCAGAAGGGTCACCATAAATTACCTCGGAAGAACTTGATGAAACAACCAGCAAAGTCCAAAGTTGACATAGTAAGCAGCAAAGTATGATTCTTCCAGATAGAATTAATAAAGACAAAAACAAAAGAGTTCGGTTATAATTTAGAAGGGTTGGTCGAAGAGCCCAGGGCGATGCTAGTAGAGTTACCATGAACGACCCAGCCAGAACTTCACGAAGCTGCCAGCAAAGTCCAAGTTAGCGTATCAGGTAGCAAAGTATGGTTCTGCCTGAAGGAATTAATAAAGCCAAAAACTAAGGAGTTCGGTCATAATTTTAAAGGCCTGGACGCATAGCCTAGGTGGATGCTAGAAGAGTTACCATGAATGACCCAGACAGAACTTCACAAAGTTTCTAGCAAGGTTCAAGTTGACGCAGCATAGTATGGTTTTGCCTAAAAAAAATAAAGCTGGAAATGAAAGAGTTTGGTCATAATTTAGAAGGCATGGCCGCAGAGCCCTGGCTGATGCGAGAAGGTTCACTATGAACGACCTGGGCAGAAATTCACGAAGATACCAACAAAGTCCAAGTTGATGCAGCAGGTAGCAAAGTATGGGTTTGCCTGAAAGATTTAATAAATCCTAAAACAAAAGAGTTCGATAATAATTTAGATTGTGTGGTTGCAGATCCCAGGCCGATGCCAGAATGGTAGCCATGAATGACCCGGGCTGAACTTCACAAAGCTGCCAGTAAAGTGTAAGTTGACACAGCAGGCATCATAGTATGGTTGTGCATGAAAGAATTAATAAATTTGAAAAGAGTTCGGTCATAATTAAAAAATTCGGGCCACAAAGCCTAGTCTGACGCCAGAAAGGTCACCATGAATGACCCGAGCAGAACTTCATGAAGCTGCCAGCAAAGTCCAAGTTGACGCAGATGGAAATAAGGTATAGTTCTGCCTAAAAAAATTAATAAAGCCAAAAATGAAAGAGTTTGGTCATAATTTAAAAGGCCTGGCCGCAGAGCCCAGGCCAACACCGTAAGGGTCACATGAACGACCTAGGCAGAACTTCACGAAGCTGCCCTAAAAGTCCAAGTTGATGCAGTAGGTAGCAAAGTATGGTTTTGCCTAAAATATTTAATAAAGCAAAAAAAGAAAGTGACTGGTCATAATTTAGAAGGCCTGACCACAGAGCCTAGGCCAATGCCAGAAGGGTTGCCATGAAGGACCTGGGAAGAATTTCACAAAGCTACTAGCAAAGTCTAAGTTGGCACAACATGCAGCAAAGTATGGGTTTTCTTGAAAGAATTAATAAAGCCAAAAATGAAAGAGTTTGTTCATAATTAAGAGGGTCTGGCCGTAGAACATAGGCTGATGCCAAAAGGGTTGCCAAGAAAGACCCGGGTAGAACTTCACGAAGCTGCTAGCAAAGTCCAAATTGACACTACAGGCAGCAAAGTATGGTTCTGCCTGAAAGATTTAATAAAGCCAAAAAAAAGTTTTGTCATAATTTAGAAGTCCAGGTCGCAGAGCCCTGGTCGATGCTAGAAGGGTCACCTTGAATGACCCAGGTAGAACATCATGAAGCTGCCAACAAAGTTCAAGTTGCGCAACAGGAAGCAACGTATGGTTCTTCCAGAAATAATTAATAAAGCCAAAAAAAAAAGAGTTTGGTCATAATTCAGAAGGCCTAGCCGCTGAGCATATGCCGACGCCAGAAGGGTCACCATGAACGACCCAAGCAGAACTTCACAAAGCTGCCAGCAAAGTCCAAGTTGATGCAGCATGAAGCAAAGTATGGTTCTGCTTGAAAGAATTAATAAAGCTGAAAATGAAAGAGTTCAGATATAATTTAGAGGGCATGGTCGCAGAGCCTAGGCCGAAGCCAGAAGGGTTGCTATGAACGACCGGGGTAAAACTTCATGAAGCTGCTAGTAAGGTCCAAGTTGACGCAGTAGGCAGCAAAGTATGGTTTTACCAGAAAAAATGTATAAAGCAAAAAACAAAAGAGTTTGGTAATAATTTAGAAGGTGTGGCCACATAGCCCTGGCCAATGCCAGAAGAGTCGCCATAAACGACCTGGGCAGAACTTGATGAAGGAGCCAGCAAAGTCCAAGTTGATGCAGTAGGCAACAAAGTATGGTTCTGCCAGAAAAAATTAATAATGCTAAAAACTAAAATGTTCGTACATAATTTATAATACCTGGACGAAGAGCCCAGACCGAAGCCAGTAGAGTTACCATGAATGACCCAGCCAGAACTTTATGAAGCTATCAGCAAATTACAAGTTGACGTTGCTGCAGGCAGCAAAGTATGGTTAATCCTGAAATAATTAATAAAGCCAGAAACTAAAGAGTTCGGTCATATTTTAGAAGGTCTGGCCACATAGCCCAGACTGACGCTAGAAGAGTTTCCATGAACGACCCAGGCAGAACTTCATGAAGTTGCTAGCAAGGTCAAAGTTGACGCAACAAGAAGCAAAGTATGATTCTTCCTGAAAAAATAAAAAAGTTGAAAACGAAGAGTTTGGTTATAATTTAGAAGGTGTGGCCGCAGAGCCTTGGCTGATGCTAGAAGGGTCGCCATGAATAACCCGGGTAGAATTTCGCAAAGTTGCCAGCAAAGTCCAAGTTGACGCAGCAGGAAGAAAAGTATGGTTTTTCCTGAAAGATTTCATAAAGCCAAAAATGAAAGAGTTCGGTCATAATTTAGTTTGTGTGGTTGCAGAGCCCAGGCAAACACCAGAATGGTCACTATGAATCACTCGGGCAGAACTTCACGATGCTGCTACCAAAGTCCAAGTTGACGCAACAGGTAGCAAAGTATGGTTCTCCCTGAAAGAATTAATAAAGACCAAAATGAAAGAAAACTATCATTTTTAAAAAGGCCTAGCCACAGAGCCTCGACTGACACCAGAAGGGTCGCATAGAATGACCTTGAAAGAACTTCACAAAGCTGCCAGCAAAGTCTAAGTTGACGTAGCAGACAACATAGTATGGTTCAGCCTAAAAGAATAAACAAATTAAAAAATGAAAGGGTTCGGTAAAAAGAATTTAGAAGGGCTGGCTGTAGAGCCCTGGCCGATGCCAAAAGCATCGCCATGAATGACCCAAGATGAACTTTACGAAGCTGCTAGCAAAGTCCAAGTAGATGCAGCAAGTTGGAAAGTATGGTTCTACCTAAAAGAATGAATAAAGCCAAAAACGAAAGAGCTCGGTCATAATTTAGATGGCTTGATCGCAGAGCCCAGGCCGATGCCAGAAGGGTCACCATGAACGACCCACGTAAAACTTCACAAAGCTGCTAGCAAAGTCCAAGTTGACGCAGCAGACAGCAAAGTGTGGTCCTGCCTTAACAAATAAAAAAAGCCAAAAACGAAAGTTTTCGGTTATAATTTAGAAGGCGTGGCCGCAGAGCCTTGCCCGGCGCCAGAAGGGTCGTCATATACATCCCAAAATGAACTTCACGAAGCAGTCGACAAAGTCCAAGTTGATGCAGCAGACAGCAAATTATGGTTCTGCCCGAAAGAATTAAAAAGCCAAATATGAAAGAGTTTGGTCATAATTTAGAATGCTTAGTCACAGAGCCTAGGCCAATGCCAGAAAGATCATCATTAACAACCCAAGCAGAATGTCACGAAGTTGCCAGCAAAGTTCAAGTTAATGCAGCATGCAGTAAAGTATGGTTCTGCCTAAAAGAATTAATAAAGCCAAAAACAAAAGGGTTTGATTATAATCTAGAAGGCTTTTCCGCAGAGCCCATGCCGATGCCAGAAGCATCACCATGAATGACCCAAGAAGAAATTCATGAAGCTTCCAGCAAAGTCCAAGTTGACGCAACATGTAGCAAAGTATGGTTCTTCCTGAAAGTATTAATAAAGCTGAAAACTGAAGAGTTTGGTTATAATTTAGAATGCCTGGTCGTAGAGCACAGGCCAACGCCAGAAGGGTTATCATGAACCACCCGGGCATAACTTCACAAAGCTGCTAGCAAAGTCAAAGTTGACACACTAGGCAGCAAAGTATGGTTCTGATTGGAAGAATTAATAAAGACAAAAACAATAGAGTTCGGTCATAGTTTAGAAGACGTCGGAAGGGTTGCTTAAACAACTCGGGTAGAACTTCACAAAGCTAACAACGAAGTCCAAGTTGACGTAGCAGGCAACAAAGTATGGTTTTTCCTAAAAGAATTAATAAAACGAAAAATGAAAGAGTTCGGTCATAATTTAGAAGGCCTGACCGCAGAGCCTAAGCTGACACTAGAAGAGTCGCTATGAATGACCCGGGTAGAACTTAACGAAGCTGCCAGCAAAGTCCAACTTGCACAGCTGGCACCAAAGTATGGTTCTGCCTAAAAGAATTAATAAAGATGAAAACAAAAGAGTTCGATCATAATTTCGAAGGCTTGACCGAAGAGATCAAGCCGATGCTAAAAGAATTGCCATGAACGACCTAGACAGAACTTCTCAAAGCTATTAGCAATGTCAAAGTTGATGCAGAAGGAAGTAAAGCACTGTTTTGCATGAAAGAATTAATAAATTTTAAAATGAAAGAGTTCGTTCATAATTTAGAAGGCATGGCCTCGGAGCCTAAGCAGACGCCAGAAGGGTCGCCATGAACGACCCGGGCAGAACTTCACAAAGCTGCCAGCGAAGTCCAAGTTGATGCTGCAGGAAACAAAGTATGGTTCTGATTGAAAGAATTAATAAAGCCAAAAATGAAAGAGTTCAGTTATAATTTAGAAGGCCTAGCTGTAGAGACCAGGTCGGCATTAGAAGGGTCGTCATGAGCGACCCTGGAAGAACTTCATGAAGCAGCCAACAAAGACTATGCAGCGGGCAACAAAATATAATTATGCTTGAAAGAATTAACAAAGCCAAAAATGAAAGAGTTCGATTATAATTTAGATTGCCAAGATGTAGAGCCCAGGCCAATGCTAGAAGGGTCGCCATGAACAACTCAGATAGAGTTTTACGGAGCTTGCAGCAATGTCCGAGTTTACGTAGCAGGCAACAAAGTGAGGTCCACCTGAAAAGTATAGGTTTGAACCCTATATCCCTATTAACCAGGCCAAAGGCTCACCATCCAACCCGAGTAAAGAAGAAAACCTACAACTATAAAATGAGGGCTTCCCTCTCATTTTAAGGTAAGTGACTACAGCCTCCATGTTACTATAGTTCCACCCCCTCCACACTCATATTACCATATCTGACTTGGGCATCAGAGTGGGCCCGACCATAGGCCGTTCCGCCCTGAGTGACCCATGTTCTTTTACATGTACCCTATCTATGCCAAATTTATACCAGAATGAGGCTCGAACATAGGTTATATCAGAGCTCTCACCGCAGCTCCAAAGACCCTAACTAGCCGGCGACCAGCCTTTACCTATGAATTTTTTTGGCATTAACAATGGCAATACCCTATGTCTAATTCTACTTCCTCTTCACTGAACTTAGATCTAATTAACTCTTCATTCCATCATTTTCTATTGTCCACCATTAGTTTTTCAACCGTGATATCATTGGGATAGTGTGCTGGAAGAGAAATCAGTTACGCTAAGCCCACTTTACCCTTAATAAAATGGTGTGCCTCGTGTGCTATTAATATGTTATCTGAGATCATCCTATTAGGCACAAAAGCACTCTGCAATTATGATATTATGTTTCCTATCATGTACTGCAGTTTATTTAAGATGCATTTCGATATGTGATGATATTACATTACATAGAATGATTGGTCTAACTTGGGACACTGTGGTTGGTTTCTTTACTTTGGGGATAAGGTCCATTGTTGTGTCATTTATTAAGGTAATCCGTGTACCATGATTTAGTATATGTAATGCTGATCAAGAGACTTTTGATCCCACACTATTCCAATACTTCTTAAAGAAAGATGGCGGCATACCATCTGGACTTGGTGCTTTATTGGGGGCCATCTGCCTTAAGGCATTTAGTACATAAACTTTTGTGTACAACCTACAGACAATCGAGTTCATATGACTCGTGACTCTTAGTTGAATTGTTGAAGTCGCTTGATGAATATCACTGATCAGTGTATATTTTAATGTGAACAACTGGTGTATACCTAGTCCACAAACCAGTGACTGATGGCCTTTAGGCCTATCCTAAAATTCAACCACGAATTAAGAATGATGGAGTCAGGTTTAAGAAGACTCAGTCACGAATTGAGGAAGGTGGGCTATAAACTAAGAAACAAAAAACCCTGGAAATGTGGAGCCACGATTACAGTTGACTATAAATACAAAGAGAGCAACACTGATTCAGATAAGTGAAACTGAACTAAGAAATACCAATTCTCTAAGAAAAATAACTGACTTGATCGTTGAAGCCCTTTTCTTGGAATCACTTCTAGGACCTTTCTTGTAGGATTCACGTTTACCAACGGTATTCACCAGCCATTTGACTGACTAGGAATGCTATATTATTGGCACCGTTCATTCACCAGCCATTTACTAATGGTTGGACATAATCAAAATATGCACCCCAGTCAAGATTATGAATACGTTCCTAGTAAAGAACAGGAGCACATAAAAGAAGATACAGACGACGATGAAGAGCAAGCTGAATCTCCCAATGTAAATCAAGAAAGAGAGAGGAGAGCTTTTGCATCTTTCTTAGAAGCGAATAGAGAGCATCTGTACAACCATTTCCTAGCCACGATTAAGTCAAAACCCCTTAAAAGAAATTTAAAAAAGTAATTCATAGGCACAAGAGTCTTAATTATGAAGAAGAGTTAAGGGATATAGTGCAGAGGACTATACAGATCAGTCACCATTAGCACTGCATCTCCGTGATTTAAAAATCCAAAAGAGTTCAAACTACCATTGCATGTAAAAATATATGATGGGACAACAAACCCCAGGGAATTCTTGCATTCTTATTGCAACAACATGCAATTTTGTGATGCAAAAATCAAACTAGTATGCAAAGTTTTCCCTATATTTTTATCGGGAACAATGATTACATGGTATGAAGACCTACAAAGTGGAAGTATTCTGTCTTGGGCGCTACTATCAGACTTGTTTTTGGGGCGCTTCTACCAAAGGCTAAAATTTACCAAAACAATAGCTGACTTAAACAACATAGCCCAATTAAGTGATGAGAGCCTCGCGGAATATAACAGTAGGTTTGTTGCTGAAAGTTTGCAAGTACGCGATCTATCATTCCAATCGTCATTAGGCGCATTTATAGGAGGTATGCAATCAAGAGAGTTCTACAGGGAACTTACTAAGAATATGCCTGAAAAACTAAGAGAATTGCAGAAGATGATTGAATAACATGTGTGGAATGAATAAGCAAACAATAAAAAAATAGAGCGCGAGCGAGGTGAAAAAAGGATAATGGAAGACCCACAAAGAAGTTTGGCTAAAAGGAAAAATGGAATATCCCTTTCAAAGGAAAAGAATCGGGAGCGCAAACGATATTGTTTCCAGAAACTCACTTGACAAAGTCACGAAAGGAAATTTGGCAAGCAAATAGGGAGTTTTTCGTGAACCTATGCCATTGATGGAACTGCTAGAACAACAGTTTAGGGAATACTATTTTCCCTTTCACAAGGACCATTGATGTGACGTCAAATATTGTAGAGACTTGAAAATGAAAATAGAGGAGAATTTGCGAAATGGTTATTTGAGCCAGTACATAAGGGAGGATGGAGGAAACCATTACACTGAAGCCAACAAGGTGGGAAACTCTATGAAAAAAATGGCACAATGAACATGCAGAACAAGAATCAGAAAATGTCAGCAGCGGTGGATTATGTAGAGGACTTGGCGAAGGATGCCCCAGATAAAGTAATTCTATCGATCCATGGATTGACTAAAGCTCTGTCTAACAATACCAGAAAGCTAGGGCTAGATACTCCCCACCACAGGAACCAACTGACAAAACACTTTTCTTTGATGAAACAATAACGTTAGCGAGAAAGAAGCGGTTCCCAATGCTTTGCCTCACAATGACCAAATGGTTATTATTGCTAAGATTGGAAATTCCATAGTTCACAGGGTATTCATTGATGATGGGAGTGCCATCAAGATTTTATTCGTTGATTTCTTAAAAAAACTTGGTTTCAAGAAAACTGATTTGAAGAGGTATACATCCCCTCTAGAAGGCTTTACTGGACGAGCAGAGACACCTTTAGTTAGCATACAATTGCCATTTACCATAGGTGAGAATGACAAATATTGCACTGTCACGTGGGACATTTTTGTCATGGATGCACAAAGCCCATTCAACGCCATCATTGGTAGGTCATGGGTGAACACACTGAAAGCAATATGGTCTCCATATCACTTATTAATGAGGTTTCTAACTCTAATAGGGGTCGCAACGGTACGAGGCAATCAACAAATAGCTAGGCAATACATGGTCATTGCAATAAAAGCATAAAGGAATGATGAACAAACAAGAAACAGTCAGCACCATCTTGAATAAAGGCTCACTCAAGAAAGCATAACCATGTGGATCTTGGAGAAGAAACAAAATTTGTCATTCTAGATGAGGACACTTCGAAGTGTGTCAAGGTAGGAAAATATCTTACAAGTGAAGTAAAAGAAAAAGTGACTGAATTTCTACGAAGTCACAAAGATACATTTTCCTGGACTATGCAGAACATGGGAGGAGTCAATCCAGACATAGCTACCCACTTTCTAAATATTGATGAGTCGATTAAGCCAATTAAACAAAAGCAACAATGTTTCGCTAGTGATAGAGAGAAAGCGATAAAAAAGGAGGTTAGAGTGTTGCTCCATGTCGGTATCCTTAAGGAAGTAATCTATCCAAAATGGTTGGAAAATCCAGTGATGGTAAAGAAAGCAGACATATGATGGAGGATGTGCACAGACTTCATTGACCTAAAAAAACATGTCCAAAAGACTGCTATCCATTACCTAAAATCGATCAACTGGTGGAAGTAATATCAGATTACAAAGTTCTAGCATTCTTGGATGCGTATAAAGGATACCACCAGTTACTGATGAATCCAGAAGATGAGGAAAAGAGAACTTTCATAGCAAGCTTTGGAGTGTTTTTCTATGTGAAGATGTCATTCGGCCGAAAAAATGCTGGTGCAACAAATCAAAGAGTAATTGACACTGCATTTTGCAATCAAATAAGACAAAATATGGAAGCATATGCTGACGATATGGTGATCACAAGCAAAAAAGTGTTTAAGTTTGTGCAAGATTTAAAAGAAACCATGGATACACTAAGTGTGATTGGTATGAAATTCAACCCTAAGAAGTGCATAATTGGAGTGGGCGCAGGACGATTAGAAATATTTCTAAAAGAATCACGCTACTAGACAGCAGGTCTATAAATTATATCACAATCAAAGTGGGAAACCTTTCTTTAGTAGTATGTCAACTGCCGTGTCTATCCGAACGAAACCCTCTTATGCATGGATCGCAGCTAGGGGAACTCTTTGAAGAAAGGTACAATGTCTCGCTCGGCCTTGCCTATGTATCATCCAAAGGATTGAAGCTAATCCAAAAAACAAATACAGGCAATAGTCGACATGCCTCAACCACGAACAGTCAAAGAAGTGCAGGTGTTGATAGGATCCTTAGCATCACTTCTCAGGTTCATCTCTAAAGCTGCGGAAAAACATTTCCCACTGTTTGACATTCTTAAAAAATCTAATAAATTCAATTGGAATGAGAAAAGTCAGAAAGTGTATGAATCAGTAAAAAAATAGCTCCAAATGTTGCCGATGTTGAAGGCACCAATACCAGAGGATAATCTATTATTGTACCTAGAAATTTCAAGAAAAACAGTGAGTTCGGTCTTGGTTTGTCAAGAAGGGAAATGACAAGTGTCGATATACTAAATCATTTGGATATTGCAAAGCGCAAAAATGATGTACATGCCGATTGAAAGATAACTCTTGCACTAGTGTACTCAGTAAGGATGCTACAAAGCTACTTTCAAAGTCACAAAGTAGTTGTGTATACTGACTACCCAATCAAAAATATGTTGAGCAAGCCAGAATCGTCTGGCAGAATGACTAAATAGGCTCTCGAATTAGGATAGTATGAAATCCAGTTTCATCAGTGAACTACAATCAAGGCGCAAGCCTTGCAAGATTTCATAGGTGAAAAGATGAGCACATATGCACAGGAGGCGGTTACACCAGAGAACCTAGTAATAAACCAAGGGAAATCAAAGTGGACAGATATCGCATTGATATTATTTATTGATGGAGTGTCCAGCAAAGAAGGCTGTGGTGCAGGATTGCTATTAGTAAATCCAGATGGTGGAGAACATAGATATTTGCTTTGTTTTGACTTCCCACTCACAAACAATGAAGCTGAATTAGCGCTAATACGTGGCTTTGATCTTACAATCAATATAAAGGTCACAAGCATTAAGTTCTTTACTGATTCACAGATAGTAGTTTAACAAGTTCGTGGAGACTATGAGGTGTAGGAGTAGCAATTGATAAAGTATTTAAGAAAGTTCACCAACTTACGAGCCAACTTGATTACTTTGACATTAAGCATGTACCACAGACAGAAAATACTAAGGCAGACGCCTTAAGTAAACTAGTGACGACTGGTTTTGATTCATTTTTGGGAGAAAGCAATGTTAATATAGAGATCATATCAATTAGAAGTACGGCCACAACAATAGTGTCATTAGTCCAGACAGAAGAAACAAACTGGATAACGCCATTAAGGGACAACTTTGAAATAGGAAGGCTGCTAGAAGATAGAGTCCAGGCTAGAAAGCTGGAACTAAGGTCGAGCAACTACATTTATGAAGGAGGAACATTATACAAAAGAGGTTTTCTATCTCCATGGATAAAGTTTGTAGGACAATCCCAATCAAGAGAAATCATGTAATAAGTTAATGAGAGACTGTGTGGGATGCATCAAGGATCTTGAGCAATCAGAAAGAAGATAATTCGAGCAAGGTATTACTGGCCAACAATGTTTAACAATGTGTACAACATTTTGCTAAAGTGGGTGGAAGCGAAGCCATTAGGAAGAGTCACTACAGAAGCAACAAGAAAGTTTGTTTGGCAAAACCTAGTTTGTTAGGTTGGTGTTCCTCAAACTATCATGACAGATAATGGCACACAGTTCACAAGTGGAACTTTTACCGAGTGGTGCTCGAAGCTTGGGATTGTGCAGAAGTTCACCTTTGTAGCTCATCCCAGAGAAAATGGTCAAGTGGAGGTAACCTATAGAATGTTAGTCTAAGAAATTTATAAATAATTAAAAGGTAAGCAAACTGGATGGGTAGATGATATACCTAAGATATTATGGTCATACAGAACAATAGTGTGAACACCCATGGGAGAAACACCATACATCCTAGTTTACGGTCATGAGGCAGTAATACCAGTTGAGATCAGGAACTCAAGCCTTAGAATGGAATAATACGATGAAGGCAGTAGTCCAGAAATAATGAGATTAAATTTGGATGAACTTGAAGAGAAAATGAAGCAGGCAGCGGTAACAGAGGAAAAGTACAAGTAGAAGGTGGCCAGAGCATATAATGAAAATGTCAAGAAGACACATTTTCGAGTTGGCAATTTTGTGCTACGAAAGAATAAGGCAAGTCTGGCTGAAGAAAAAGGAAAAGTATGCCCAAAGTGGGAAGGCCCATATAAGGTAACTGATGTGCTTCATTAATAGTGTGTTAACCGTTGCATTCAGTGTAATAACTGACTTATTTTATATGTTGGATTGCTAGAATTAGTTAAGTTTACGTGACAAGGGATATAGATGGCCATGTTTGGTTTTCTTATATAAGTCCTGCAGTTTTAGACTTAATTGGTACTAATGGACATTTTCTATCCACTGGCACCTAGATATTCCATTGTGATCATCCTTAGTAGGTTGCTCGTGGGTACTTTTTGTTACATTCCATGTGAATGTCGTTCGCAAGGATGGTAGGCGATATTGAAGGCCGTTTGCAAGGATGATAGAAGAAGTCGAAGGTCATTCACATTATAATAGTAGTAGATGAAGGCAACAAACATCAAATTGTGGTAGTAGAATGATGGAGCCAAAGATAGGTGGCATTGGAGTTCAAAACGGCCAAGGAAGAAAAAGAGAATCGTGGTTTGAGAGTTATGCCAAATTCTTGGAATGATCAAAGAAGAATCAGCATTCATAGTTGGTTCCATTGGATTTTTATCCTTGAGAACCATAAAATCAACTACAAGAACTCTCAAAATGGACTAACTGTTCATCTGTAACGAAGGAAACAAGTTTGCCAATCGTACCAGCCAAGGCCAGCACGAAGGGGTCCATGCCAAGGGTTTCCAGCGCGGACCGTTCCACCCTATACGAGCCATGTCAAAGCTTGGCACCATGGGGGGTCCATGCCAAGGCCCCCGGTGCGGACCGTACCTGTTCCAACGACCCAATTTTCCATGATCCACTCCAAAATGGTTAAGTATGGGTGTAGACCGTCCCATTTTTTATAGCTCGCACCGTTACAAGTGCAAAGTGTTGAGACCAGCTGACAGGATGTGAAGAATTAAACGGCTCTCACCAAAATCTTGAGAAAAATGAGGTATCCAATGGTGGCCCGCGCCAAACTACACATACCACAGGTCAAAAGTTCAAAAATAAGGAATCTAATGGCAGTCTGCGCCAAATGATATGGACCACGTAAACATGACCCATGGAGGACACCACGACCAGCCTCAAGGAAACTACGCGGACTATGTCAGATCCGGCGTGTCATGGGTCGCTCGCTAAGGGTACTAACCATGAGGCCTATTCGTGTACTACCTTGTCACGACTACCACCTAGATTCCCACGTGTGTCACACTCAGCTTGGTTGCTCGCAGCACACCAAGCCTTTAGAGGGACGTGGTTGAGTGTGCAGCGAAAAATACACACACGAGTTTAGAATAGGAGCATGGCTCACACACACAAGCCAACGATGCAATACAAAGCCCAACACTGGGGAGCAAACACTCGTAATTCAGTATATTGCAAAAAGGTAACCGAGTGTGGGTAGCTCAGTAATCCACATATATGCTGTGCAAACATTATCATGAGTGCCAGCTACATAGGCAAAATAAGGTCAAAGGCGAAAACAACACGTAGGCCTGGACCTTGATCAAAATTGCTAAGCTACACTACTAACTAAGCTATTACAAGTATTTACAAGTAAAAGAGAAGGATTTTGGGACAAGGAGCTTGGGACGTGTCTTCTCGGGCCGTGGCACAGCACTTAGGGCACTGGCCTGGCGGGCAACTGGGCGCTGTGCGCACGGGCGTTGGGCACAGACGGCTCAGGCACTGTGCAAAGCGCATCATGGGTGCAGAGGGGGAGCATCATGGGCTGTAAGCATTTAGGCAGGCGGCACTGGATGACCCATAAGCGTGTGCAACGTGGCCGAGGGAGACCGGTTCGTAGTGATGGGTTGAGCGGCATAGGACCGCAGTATCGTTTTGGTACTGATGCGAGCATGGGGTTTCATTGAGATCGAGTGTAGAGCCCCACCCCGTAACATCCTCCCCCACTCAATTTGGCGAACGTCCTCGGAGCCATAAATTCTCCAAGGTGCTTCGCTACCCACATTTTCCTTGTACACTTCTGCCTTAAGAAAGGGGTTGATTTTATTGCTGGCGCTGGTGTACTCTGATGTAGCCATGGTCCTTGACTTCTCTTTAGTCCTGGTTTTAGCTTGCTTGATTTTATAGCATCCACTCCTTGATCAATAACCAAAGGAATGTCCAACTCTGGATGCTGTCCAGTATGCATCATCATCCGTTCACATTTCTGCTTCCGGCCTTGTAGAATAACAAGGGGTTGCTGATGTGAATGATGACTCATCTTTCCCATCGGGTTTTACAAGGTTTATCTTGTTTGAATAACTTGAAACAGGAAGTTTGATGTAGTGCGCCAGCCGGCAGATTTATCTTTTGAATCCATATCTTCTTGGCAACCGACGAACGCTTCTTATCCTCATTGTTTAACAAATCTTCATCCCTTACAGTTGGGGAGCGACCCACAACCTGCTCAGCCTTTAGACTTGCTTCAAAAAGCTCCTTGGATCCATTGGGAAAACCCATTGCTGGTGTAGACCCTCCTGACCTTTCATTTCTGTTCTCCCCACCGGGATCTTGACTTAAGCACATGACGATCTGCAAAGCTGAGATTTTACCACTCGGGTGAACTCTTTGCAGTTGCTTTAACCATGCATGGGTTGGTGCCTAAGATGTAAAGGAAATTTCCATATGGGTATACGACAATCCGTGCATCTCTAAAAAATTCCATGCCGAGGACTAAACCGAAGTCGTCCATTTTAACGACACGGAAATCCACTGTGTTGCCTATTATGCAAAACTTGACCGAGCATCGCCTCACAAAACCTAGCACTGGTTGAGATTTTCTATTAAAGGCCTTCACCCTGCCCACAACTTTCTCTGACCTGAGCCGCAATCTTGATGCCTCTTTTTTGGAAACATACACATAGCTAGCTTCAGTGTCGACCATTGCTCGGATGGGTTTTCCATTCACGCACACATCCATGTACATCAATGCTCTATCGGTCTAACACATTGGTTGGACATGGATGATCTCAAGTTTTTCAAGTTTTGGTTCGGCCTTCCCTGCTTTGCTTGACCAATTTATAGCTCTCTTTGATTGGACTGCAGCAACCACCCGGTCGATCTCAAACTCCATTAGCGGATTCAACCGCCTTGGCTCTATTGATCCCACCATAGAATTACACCATAGATTTAATGCATGGAGCATGGTACTTCCTCTTTGGGCCTAGACTCTTCAGCCGACTGCTCCTGAACTACCTCGCTCAGTGCTTCTCTGATTTTTCTTAAGTCCTTGAGCAACATTGAAGTGATCCTCTACTCTGTTGGACAATCAACAAGGGCATGATTCCCTTTGCACATTTCTCACACCATTCACGCCTTCCCGGTTCATCCATCCCACCTTGGTTTGGACCCACTTGAACTAGCTGCGCTTGAATTGGGGCTTACCCCATTCCTTCCAACATCTGAATTAGACCAGTAGCTACCTCTGCAGTTCAGACTGAGTTTAAAGTTACTCCCCACCTTGGGAGAACTTGCACCCGCACCACTACCCACCTTGGTAACAGTAGACTCGTCCACTTCCCTATCAATCTTTTGCGATCCTTCACCATTGCAGTCTTCCAGACTTTTGATGAACACAACCACCGAGTTATAGTCCGTGCAACTAGCTCTCCTTAGCTCCAGCCTAGCCCATAGCTTCAATCCCTGGCTGAAGTTATGGAGTTTATATTCCTCCGGATGGTCAGGCAAATCTAGCATGCAAGCCTAGAATGCCGACTCGTACCCTATAATACTGTCGATCTGAACCAAGGTTCTTAGTCTCAACAATGTCTGTTCCTTCACATTGGTGGGTATGAACTGTTGCCTCACCTTGAGCTTTAGTTCATCCCATGTGTCGATTGCCAGGTGTCCTGCCTTTATCTTCACGTCTTGGGATTGCTACCACACCATAGCAGAGCCCTCCAAGTACATGTCGCGATAGTGACTTTCTCAACTTCTGAATCCATTCCAGCCACCTTAAAGTATTGATCCAACTCGTACAAGAATTTATCAAGCTCTCTCGCATCACGTGCCCCACCGTATTTAGAAGGTTTAGGGACTTTCCATTTATACACAACACGGACACCACCACCACTGCCCCCACCTTGGGACAAGTTGGCCACAGCTTGAAAGAGCACCCTCACGTCTCTGCCTAGCTTCTCGGTGATGCCCCTTAACACAGCAACGTCTAACTCGCGAGATGCCAAAGCTTCCCTCAGCTCGGCGATAACCTCATCCTAATGTGCCACCCTCGCATTAGCCACTTCGAGGTCTCTACTGATAATAACAACATCCATTTCTATCTGATCTAGTTGGTCAGCTAGGCTCCTGGACCCTTGTGCCTCACCAAATATAACCCTCTCAATGTTTTCCAACCGATTCATATTTTTAGACATAGCGATAGCCACTCACTATGCGCCCAAGTGCCGATTGGGCTCTGATACCAACTATCACGGGTCGCCCGCTAAGGGTGCTAACCGTGCGGCCTAGCCGTGTACTACCTTGTCATGACTACCACCTAGATTCCCACGTGCACCACACTCAGCTTGGTTGCTTGCAACACACCAAGCCTTTAGAGGGACGTGGTCGAGTGTGCAATAGAAAATACACACATGGGTTTAGAATAAGAGCATGGCTCACACACACAAGCCAAAGATGCAATACAAAGCCCAACACTTGGGAGAAAATGCTCGTAACTTAGTATATTGAAAAAAGGTAACCGGGTGTGGGTAGCTCAGTACTCCACATATATGCTGTGCAAACATTATCACGAGTGCTAGCTACATAGGCAAAATAAGGTCAAAGGCTAAAATAACACGTAGGCCTGGACCTTGATCAAAATTGCTAAGCTACACTACTAACTAAGCTATTACAAGTATTTACAAGTAAAAGAGAAGGATTTTGGGACAAGGAGCTTGGGACATGTTTTCTCGGGCCGTGGCGCATCACTTAGGGCGTTGGCCTTGCAGGCAACTAGGCATTGTGCGCACGGGTGTTGGGTACAGATAGCTCGGGCGTTGTGCATAGTGCATCGTGGGTGCAGAGGAGGAACATCACGGGCCATGAGAGGTTAGGTGGTTGGCATTGGATGACCCAGAGGCATGTACAGCACGACCGAGGGAGATCGGTTCGCAGCGATGCGTTGTGTGGCACGGGACCACGCTATCATTTTGGCACTGATACGAGCATGGGTTGCATTGAGGTTGGGTGCTAAGCCCCACCCATAACATGGCGGCTTACGCCATTACTAATCTTGACCCCTACACCAGAACAGACCAAGGACGCAGCGCAAACCGTACCATCCACGGTGGTCTGCGCCAGTGGCGGATGAATTAGGGTTCTTCATATTTTTTACCTATTTTTGGCGTATTTTTAGGCTCAATACCTACAACTATATACAGGAGCCTTTAGTCTTCTAGATAAACCTAAGTAGGCATACTGTAGATTTTATTTCTCTCTAGGTAGAAGGAAGATGAGAACTCTCTCTCTCTCTCTCTCAAGTTCTTCTTCACTTTCCTTCTCTTTTTTATTTTTCTCTTATTTTCTTCATCATATTTTCTTAGATCCATGGCATCTAACTTAATATTTTCCATGGATCTACCTTCTAGGGAGTAGTTTTCATAGCTTGGGGATAATTGTATTCATGTGTTGATTTATGTTTTTGTGAGATTCTAAGTTCATCCTAATTATTGTGCTTGTGATATTATTGTGACTTGTTCTTGAGTGTTAGAACTTCATGAATAGTACACTTCATTAGCACACACTCTAGTCTATATTCATGCTGGTGCAAATATTGATGCCCCCAGGGAAGAGAAACCTCAGATATGTTAATGGGTAGTAGGGTACAGGGCCGCGTGAGTGTGTGCACGGGGGTCTTTTCTGAGTATTGCTTTTTTATGTGCCATCACACCAGTCTTAGTTGATTACGTAAAGTAGTGTGGTGGGTTATGGGTAGAGATAGAAAAAAGTAGCAAGCTGGGGTTGTAAGAGGTCTTATCATCATAGATAAGATGCCTACGTCCATTTGCCTCGTTTGCAGGCCTAGGGAGTAAAGCATCCATAGTGGAGCGCCAAGAATATAATTATGCGGGGGAGAAATAGATCTACAACAATGATCAGACCTTGTTGTACACCTCTAATTACGGAGACAGTGTCGATGGAGGGTTGTGCTCACACCCGACGTGACAGGTATGAGGAAGTGTATACCATCGACTACATTTTATGAGCACTAGATTAGGTTTGTCTAAATCTCACAAGTGAATAAATCGAGGATTGAAGCATTAAATTAGCCATGTTATGCAATAATTCCCCAAGTGTTTGGTTAAATAGTTTACGTGATTTTTACTTTCATGTTTTGTAGTTGTTAATTGAAAAACCAAACCCCTCATGTTTACTATACTATTTATTCCTAGTAACTCATACAGATTGACAACCCAGATGGGGGTGTGTTTAATTGATTTTGAGACCCTAGCATCTCTGTGGACATACTCGAGCTTACCGCTAACTACCACATCAGTAGCTTACTAGTGAGTTGGGTGCAAACTATAAATTTTATCTTTTACCCCTTTGATCTCAGCCTTCGCTCGGGTTAATTAGCTACAATTAACGGCCCCGAGTGAAGAAGGGTCAAATTTTGGTGCCGCTACCAGGAATGCTAATCAGTCTAATTGTCAATTAGCATAACACGTTAGTTGAGTAGATATTATTGTTCTTTTGTTTGTTATTTTTCGGAGTAGGTATTTCTTGAGTTCTTGGTGCAAACCGAGGACCCTTGCACTATGATTTTGATTTTTTTTGTGTTTCCTTTGTTTGTGTTTAATTGAAAAAAGTGGGAAAGTACTCATTGGATGACACATTGTAGGTTGTGTCATTATGATCATCCTACGAAGTGTTGGTTAAGGTTGAGTGACTTTGGGAGAAGAGAGGTGCAACGAGTGAGATTTTGTAGGATATGTCATTGTGACCACCTTACGAAGTCTTGCTCTTGGATAAGCAAAAATGAGACAGAGGTAGGAGTTTTTGGTTCCCAAGGCCGATATAATCCAAATCACCATTCCTTCCATACCACCCCAAAAATACAACCAAAACCCATTTTCCCTCAAACCCTTGAAACACACAACTCGGAACCTAAGAGGTAACTCTCCATTGTGATTCAATTCTTTATTTTGATCTATGGTGCATGATAGTGGTTAGATTGAACTTTCTTGATTAGAGGTTAGGGGTTGTATATTGGGATGATTGTAGTTTGTTCTTTACATTCCATGATTGTGCCATCAAGGGTAGATTTTAGTGTTCATTTTTCATTATAAGTGCTTTCCTATTTCATTCCGTTGACACGTGTTCTTTGATTTTGTATATGCATTGAGGAAAATGCAAGCTTTAAGTGTGGGGGAGGGGATTAGATAGCACTTATGATTTTTAGTTGTTTCTATGTAGCTAATAGATCTTCTAAGAGAATTTAGGAGCATTATAAAAAAAATGAAAATGAAAAAAAAACAAAAACCTTGACAAGTCGGAAACCTGAAAGAGCGACTTGGGTAACATTGGGAAAAGCCCAGATAGGTCGAAAGACCTAGGTAAAAGGCTAGGCCCAACTAGGCTTACGAGCCTAGGGAAAAGTGAGAGGCCATGTGGAAAAAGGTGAGAATGTGAGTACCCTTTGTGTGTTAAAGCTAGGATGAAAATCTGAAAGGGTTCCTAGGCAAAATGAGAGAAATTGAGAGAAAACAAAAAACTAGGTTGATGATACATTTTCCTCCTTTGTTGTAACTAGGTCGAGAATCACGAGTTATCCCTATGCTACAACCAAGTTGACGATTGATGGATTTCCTTGGTGGATTGTTTTTGGCGACGACTCTTTGATTGCTTTCGGGGATCATTTTGGGAAAAGTAAGCTAGATTGACACTTATCTTCTTTCCTTACCTTTTTCCACATTTTACTTTGGGAGGTTAGACGACTTAGGTTTTTCGGGGAGTGTGAGAGTTTTAATATTCTTACTCTTTTAGGGGAAATGGGATTAATTTAGGTATAAGTTGAATGCCTCGGTTAACTTATGCATGCACGCTACACTTTGCTTAATTATTTTCTTGTCTTTATTTACTCGAGGATGAGTAAAGGGTTAAGTGTAGGGGGTCTGATGTGCTTCATTATGCGTGCATTAATTGTTGCATTCAGCGTAATAATTGGCTTGTTTTATATGTTGGATTGCTAGTATTAGTTGTGTTTACGTGATAAAGGGTTTAGACGGCCATGTTTGATTTTCTTTTCTAAATACCGCATTTTTTAGACTTAATTTGTACTAATAGACATCTTATATCCATGGGCACCTATATATTCCTTTTTGATCATCCTAAGTAGGTCGCTCGTGGGTGCCTTTTGTTACATTCTACGTGAAGGCTGTTCGCAAGGATGGTAGAAGATATTGAAGGCCATTTTCAAGGATGGTAGAAGAGGTCAAAGGCTATTCACATTAGAATGGTAGTAGATGAAGGCCATGGACATCAAATCGTGATAGTAGAAAGATGTAGCCAAAGATAGGCGGCATTGGAGTTCAAAACGGCCAAGGAAGAAACAGAGAATCGTGGTCCAAGAGTTGCACTAAATTCTGGGAAAAATACAATAAGAATCATCCTTCAAGGTGGGTTTCATTAGATGTTTTTCCTTAAGAACCACAAAATCAACTACAAGAACTCTTAAAATGGACTAACGGTTTACCTCGAACAAAGGAAACAAGTTAGCCAATCGAACTAGCCAAGGCCAGCACGAAGGGGTCTGTGCCAAGGGTCTCCGGCGTGGACCGTTCCACCCTATACAAGCCGTGCCAGGGCTTGGCATGAGGGGATATGTACCAAGGTCCCTAGTGCGGACTGAACCTGTTCCAGCGTCCCGTTTTGCCATCATTTCACTCCAAAATGGCTAAGTATGGCGCAGATCATCCTATTTTTGATGGCCCGTGCCATTTCAAGTGCAAAATATCAAGATCAGCTGGTGGGATAGGAAGAATTGAGCAGCTTGAGCCAAAATACTGATAAAAACAAGGATTCTGATGGTGACCTGCGCCAAACGACACACACCGCTGATTAGAACTGTAAAAACAAGGACTCTGATGGTGGCCCACACTAAATAATGCGGTCCACACATACACAACCCGAGGAGGACACTAGGATCCGCCCCAAGGAGATGATACTGCGCCAGCGCAGATCAAATAGGCCGTGCCAGATCTGGCAGCCCGCGCCAGCATAGACCAAGGACGCGATGCAGACTGTGCTATCCGCGGTGGTCCGCGCCAGTGGCGACTGACCCACATTTTTGGCCTATTTTGGGCTTGTTTTTAGGCCCAATCCCCTACTACTATACATAGGAGCCTTTAGTCTTCTAGAAAAGCCTAAGTAGGCATATTGTAGAATTTATTTCTCTCTTTTGGTAGAAGGAAGAGGAAAGCTCTTTCTCTCTAGAGTTTTTCTTCTTTTTCCTTCTCTTTTTTCTTTTTATCTTCTTTTCTTCATCTTCTTTTCATAGATCCATGACATCTAACTTAATATTTTCCATGGATCTACCTTCTAGGGAGTAGTTTCCATTGCTTGGGGATAATTGCATTAATGTTTTGATTTATACTTTTGTGAGAATCTTAGTTCATCCTAATTATTGTGCCTGTGATATTATTGTGACTTGTTCTTGAATGTTACAATTACATGAATAGTACACTACATTAGCACACACTCTAGTCTATATTCATATTGGTGCAAATATTGATGCCCCCCGGGGGAGAGAAACCTTAGATGTTGATGTGTCCATTTTATGTGCATAATTTAGTACTTTTTAGGATCACTTTTGTGCTCTTTTGTTATCAAAAGTTTTTTTTAACTTGAAATTCTCTTAGGAGAGGTGAGAGCGGCTTTACGCTCTTTTACCCCTTCTATGTGGATTTTTCATGACAGAGGAAGAACATGGAGACTTGAAGACCAAAGGCCGTTGAAGATCACTTTTCGAAGACTTTGAAGACTTGCTTCAAAGATTTGAAGACTTGAAGAATGAGAGGGATTATTGTGAAGAAGAGTGCTTGCTACAAGAAGAAGAAAAGAAGACAAGGGTAAGATCTGGCACCCATCATGGGTCGCAATGCAGGGATAGCCAAAACCTAACCTCATCCTTTTTGTACTATAAATATCATTCTCTTTCCTCTCATTCATAACTTCTTCTTCACCCAAATTCGGTACTATTCTAACCCTAGTTTTCCACCATTTTCATCTTTGATTTCTCTTGTTTTATGTTTGGTTTGTTAGCATTAATTAGTATGAATTCTAATAGCTAAATCTTCTTGGGAGCAATTGATTAAAGATTTCAATCTTATATGATGAGATTCTCTATTTTCTTATTTATGAACATTTATTGGAGAGCATTTATTATGACATTAATGTTGTGTTTTGCCTCATTTATACCATGGGTTATTTGAGTATATGAAATGTTTCTATGAGTGAAGTGTTAGGGTGTTAGAAAAGTTGCATATTTCTTAACTCATTTTACATGAAATCCGAAAGCATTGATTTAGAACTTATTATGTATAATGTGTGGTGATTCTTTCTAGATAAGTATGTTAATGTGGATTGTTCTCATATTTATCCCATACATGAAAAGAAAGGCTGAACCTTGAATGTGGTTTGTTGTAGAGTTAACCTAGTAAATTCTTTGTTTGGTCAAATGACTGTCTTTGGTAGAAGGCCTGTTGTTATCAAACCTATGGTCCTTTGTGTGAAATGCCATCGATGAAATACCTCTATGGTGTTGTTTTCTTATGGTGATCATTAATGAGGTTTGCAAATGGTTGTTATTTGTCTTTTCAAACTGCTATTAAGAAGGAATGAATGTTGATCTTCGAATGAGAAGGGATAACATTTCCCATAGACAATAAATGTAATTCAATGAGTGAATGAATCTATGATCTATAGGAAGTTTGGAAGTGGAAGTCGATTGCCCCTAAGGCTCCGTTAATTGTTGTTTTAATCATCTATTTAATTGTTGTTGCATGATTAGCACAGCTCTCTTGCTTTGCTAGTTGTCTTTCAATTTTATAACTTAGGACAAAAAACCAACCAACCCCCCTACATGCTTTTATATGTATCTATATATGCTTATATCTAGTATGTTTTATCCTATATATGTTTAAACACTTGGAAAGATTCTCTTCTCGTGGACAACCCCGACTTTCCGTTATCTACTTAATTGTAGATATGAAGCATTAGGGCTTAAAAATATAACTTGGAGAGGTACGACAATGACCTCCCAAATTTTGGCACCGTTTTTGGGGAAGAGGCATTTATTTTTAAGTGTTTGGCAATATTATGTGTGATTATGTGCTAGTTGTAAATATTTGTTAGTTTGTTTTTGTTTTGATTTCTTAGTTGACTTGCCATTTTCACTTTTCTTAGAGACGTATTGTTTGAGTTCTCGGTGTATGGTTCGTACGTGATTTGCTTCACAAGAACCTCTACACTACGACCCCGAGTTAGAGCTGAATTTGAGATGGGCTAGGAGGTTTTCTTTGGAAAGTGTGAATAACACCCCTAATAGTGACCATTTTGGGGATACTTCTACTTCTATGGAACATTAACACGGCACAAAGATGAGCATCCGGGAGGAGGGCCTCAATATCCTTCTCTTCAAGGAAGAGCTCCTCCTCTCCATGGAAGGGAAATTACTTTGGGGCAAGCCTTGTTGTAAACATCATGGCCCCCAACCTTGATCAACAACCAATGTGCATTGAGTATACCTTTGTTGGACCGAATGGGAACTTTGAGATAAAAACTGGGTTTATAAACATGCAACCTATCTTCCTTGGTAGGTAAGGAGAGAATGACAACAATCACCTCACCGAGTTCAACTTTTTGTGTGGTGGTACGGTCCCCCATTGAGTAGATGAAGAATTTTACAAGTTGAAGGCATCCCGTTCACATTGAGAGATGGTGCAAAAGATTGGCTCCACTACCTACCACCTAAGGGCATCAAAAGTTGGCTTGACATGAAGACGAAGTTTCTAGCCAAGTACTTCCCCGCCTCAAAGTTCACCTCTCTGACGAAGGACATAAGAAATGCCTCCAATGGCATGAAGAATCCCTCTTTGACTATTGGGAGAGGTTCAAGAAGCTTCTTGCAATTTGTCTTTACCACAACTATTCAGAGGGAGATTTGGTCTACTACTTCGACAACAGTCTTCTTGATGAGAACCAAAGATTAGTGAGGAGTTCTTGTGGTGGTACCCTTGGTTACAAGACTTTGAAGGCTATGCAATTATATGAAAAACTAGCGAAGGAGTCAAGGAACTTTAGCTCAAGAGTCGATTTGAGAAGGAGAAATCCAATGCCCGCAAGTGACCCTTCTAATAGTGGAAAGGTTGAGGACCAAGTCTCGGCCCTTGCTTCTATGGTGAAATCATTGATGACCAAGCCTAGAAATGTGCCACATATTAAATCTTGTGAAATTTTTTACTCGGTGCATCCTACGGATGCTTGCCCTACTTTGCAAGATGACTATGTTGAGGAGGTGAGTGACATGGGGTATCAAGGAAACCAAGGAAACTAAAACTACTTAGGTGAACAAGGATATCAAATAAATGAAGGGTACCAAGGTGGCCAAGGCTACCAAAACTGGCCGTACTATTTGGGTAATTGTGATAACCCAAATCTCCGGTATGGAAATCCTCAAGGAATCCAAAACCCTCAACCGTATCGGCCTCCATAACAAAAATATAGGCCACCTCAACAAAAATTTCAAAGGCTCCAAGACAAGCTCTGAGACCAAGAGGAGAGCTTGGGGTTAACAAAAGATAAGGTGATGCAAGCCTTTCACCGGTTGAGCATGTGTGCGCAAAAAGGTGAAAAATTCCAAGATGAAGCCGCGAGCATCAAGAACTTGGAAACTCAGGTGAGCCAAATAGCTCAAGTGGTGAATTGGATGGAGGCCCGAGAAAAAGGAAAACTTCCCTCCCAACCGGAGATCAATCCCTACCAATATGCTAGTGCTATCACTTTGAGAAGTGGTAAATAGGTTTGCTCTCCCCCGGTTGATGAAGTTGTTAAAGGTGAACCTAGAAGGCTTGGAATGTTTCAGAAAGAGGTTGAAGAAGAGAAAAAAAATGTGGACAATGAGCAAGCAAGGAAGGGGAAGGAGAAGGAAGAAGAGATCATCATTGAGAAATCAACCTCCATTCCCGAACCTTCATCTCCTTCTCACAAGAAGGCCAGGGTGGTGGAAATTCCCCCATATGTGCCAGAACCACCGTTCCCGGAATCTTTGAAGGACAAACAGAGGAAGGAGTCCAACAAAGATAACTACGAAATCTTTCATAGGTGTGAAGTAACTATCCCTCTTTTGAATGCTATTGAACAAATTTCAAGCTATGCTAAATTTTGAAGGAATCATGTGTTGTAAATAGGAAATAAAGAACAAAGAATAAGCTTAAAAATGGGAAAAGGGAACATGTCTCCGCTTCGTGCCAAAGGGATTTACCCCCTAAATATAGCGATCCTGACATGTTTACAATCCCTTGCATGATAGGGAATACACATTTTGAAAAATCAATGCTTGACCTAGGTGCATCAATAAATGTGATTCCTTACTCTCTGTATGAAAGCTTCAATCTTGGTACTTTGCACAAAACTGGGGTGGTGATCCAACTAACTGATGGTTCTAATGTATACCCTAAGGGTATCATCGAGGATGTGTTGGTTAGGGTGGATTCCTTAATATTCCCAGTGGATTTTTATGTCCTTGACATGGAGCATGATAAACATGCCGCCCCAATCTTGTTGGGAAGGCCATTTTTGAAGACCTCTAGGACCATCATTGATGTGCATAATGGTACCCTAACCATGGAATTTGACGGGATTAAAGTAGAGTTTATAATAAATGACTCTATGAAGTATCCTCTTGAAGAATATTCTTTCCATGCTATTGATATTGTTGATGATGTTGTGCAAGATGTTTTTCAATTGAATGGTGATGATTCATTATTAGTTTCTTTGGAAAATGATATTGAAGATGCATGTTTTGTATCCATGAGTACTAACTTAAAGGAAAGCATTGAAGAGTTAAGAATTCTTGAGCAAGTGGTGCCAAGTCCTACCCCTCTAGTTTTAGAGGAACCCGAAGAACCAGAATTCCTTCTGTCACTTATGAAAGCTCCAGTGATTAAACTTAAAACTTTTCCAAGTGACCTCAAGTACGCATTTCTTAGGGAAGGGGAGACGCTCCCGGTTATTGTTTCAAGCAAACTCACCAAAGAACAAGAAGAGAGTTGATAGTGGTGCTACGGGAGAATATGGAAGCAATTGGATGGACTATTACCAACATTAAAGGCATAAGTCCATCCACTTAAATGCATAGAATTTTGTTGGAGGAAGATACGAGACTCGTGCGACAACCCCAGCGCCATTTGAACCCACCTATGATGGAGGTGGTAAAGGTGGAAATCATTAAGTGGCTCCAAGCGGGAATGATCTATCCAATCTTGGATAGCAAGTGGGTGAGTGATGTGCCCATTTTATACGGTTATATTAGGACTTTTGGGATTCACTTTTGTACACTTTTGTACTCTAAATGTGACATTTTGCCTTGAAATTATCTAAGGAGGGTTAAAAGCGACTTTTACGTTTTTATCACTTTTTAGAGAATTTTGTGTGACAAGGCAATTTGTTTGAAGACTTTAAAAACTTTTGAAGACTTTGAAGAATATCTTTGAAGATTTGGAGATTTGAAGACTTGGATTTGAGCTTTTTGAAGATATGAAGAATTGAAGAAGTGAAGAGAAGAGAAGGATATGAGATATAAAAGAGAAAGAAGAAATAATGCTGGAATTTGTATCTGCCGCGAGATCGTCGCGACACGCAATGGTTCGTCGCGAGCACGTTGCGACTCGCGATGGACGAGTGGTCTGAATTTCTTCTTGATTTCTGTGCTATAAATACTCCCCTTATCCTCTCCTCTTCAAAAGCTTTTGCCCAGCTCTTCTTCTTGCATTTTTGGGCTTAGAAACCCTAGTTTTTCTCTTCTTTCTTTTCTTAGTTTTTGTAGATTAATTATGTCTTTTAGTTCTCTAGCTTAGTTTTAGCTTGGGAGCAAAGGATTGAAGCTTCCATTTCCATGTAGTAAGAACCATTTATATATCTATTTGGTGCTTTTGCTATTGTGCATTTATTGAGCTTTAAATGTTAATTGTTAATGTCATTGATGTTGTTGGGAGCTTGAGTATATGAATTGCTTGTATGATTGCTTGTTAGGGTTGAGAGAAAGTAGCTAATTCTCCCCTCTTTTAATGTGGAATCCAAGAGCATGAGTTAGAGCTTCTTAAATGATGTTGGTGTATTGATAATTGCTAGATGAATGTGATGATATCGATCTCGTTGTCATGTTTGTTTTAGGTAGCAAATGAGAGAGGTCTATGAATGTCGATCGTTCTTGACTAATCTTGTGTAAATGCATGAATTGGTTAAATGCTTAGACACGGTGTAGTGTTTATAAGTGTTGCTAAGCTTGTTGATTTTTCGTGCTAAATGCCATAAATGGGATACTCTTAGTAATAAGGGAGTCATTGGTGAGGTTTGACAAGAGATGTCGAATTCACTCTTGCAAACTACTACCTAAGAAGGATGGAAGATTTATCTTCACAACATGTAGTTGAAGTAGTGAATAGATTGTTTCACTCATTCTTGAAGCCTTTATTATTTAGCATTTATGTATTATTGATGCTATGTTTCACTTCATTTATGCCATGGGTTGTTTGAGAATAGGAAGTGTTTTTATGATTGAAGTGTTAGGATGTTAGGAAAGTGACGAATTCCTTAGCTCCTTTGCATGAAAATCTATGAACATGAACTTAGAACTTCTTGTGCATAATGTGTTGTGATTCTTGCTAGATAAGTATGTTAATGTTAAGTCAAGTAACAAATGTGATAGAATGTGTGAATGGTTCAATGATCTACATTAGGTTTGGAAGTGGATATCCATTGCCCCCAAGGCTTTATCCTTTGTAGTTTTAAAACCCTTTTTCTTAGTTTTGTTTGATGATTAGCCTAGTTACTTGACTTTGCTAGTTATCTTGTCTTTTGATTCCATAACTTAGGACAATCAACCATCCAACCCCTCCATTTACATGCTTTTATATGTATGTATATATATCTACTCCTAGCCTAATATCAACCTTTTGTGCCTAAACACTTAGGAAGATCCCTCTTCTTCGTGGACGACCCCGACTTGCCGCTATCTACTTAGTTGTAGATAGTAAGCATAAAAGGGCTTAAAAGTATTAACTTTGAGAGGTACGACGATGACCTCCTAGTGAGTCCAACTCAAGTAGTACCCAAGAAGAGTGGGGTGAAGTTAGTCGAGAATGAGAATGTTGAAATGGTGCCCACTCGAGTTCTAAATGGGTGGTATGTTTTAATTGACTACCGGAGGCTAAATGTGGAGGCCCGGAAGGATCATTTCCTATTTCCATTCATTGATCAAATGCTCAAGAGGTTAGTAAGCCACCCCTTCTATTTCTTTTTGGATGGGTACTCGGGGTATTTTCAAGTAGCCATTGCCCCGGAAGACCAAGAAAAGACAACTTTCACGTGCTCCCTTGGTACGTTTGCTTACCGGCGTATGCCTTTTGGATTATGTAGGGCCCCCACAGCTTTCCAAAGGTGTATGTTAAGCATTTTCTCATAATTTGTTGAAAACTTTGTTGAGGTATTAATGGATGATTTCACTGTTCATGGTAATTCTTTTGACAACTGTTTAGAAAATTTGGCACAAGTTCTTAAACGTTTCATTGATACTAATCTTGTGTTAAACTCTGAGAAGTGTCAATTTATGGTCGAGCAAGGCATTGTCCTAGGCCATGTTGTCTGATATGTCCATTTTATGTACATAATTTAGTACTGTTTTGGGTCACTTTTGTGTTCTTTTATTATCAAGAGCTTGTGTCTTACCTTGAAATTCTCTTAGGAGGGGTAAGAGCAACTTTACACTTTTTTACCTCTTCTAAGTGTATTTTGCATGACAAGGGAAGAACACGGAGGCATGAAGACCAGAGGCCATTAAAGATCACATTTTCGAAGACTTTTGAAGACTTGCTTTGAAGACATGAAAATTGGAGGCCATCGAAGACCATCTTTAAAGACACTGAAGACTTGAAAAATGAGAGGAATTACTATGAAGATAAATGTTTACCACAAGAAGAAGAAAATAAAATAGGATTAAATTCTGGCACTCGTCGCGAGTCGCGATGGCCTCGTCGCGAGTCACATCCAACGGGTTGCCATAATCTAACCTTATCCTTTTTGTACTATAAATATCACTCTCTTTCCTCTCATTCATATCTTCTTCATCTGCATTTTTGGTACTGTTTAAAACCCTATTTTCTTCCATTTTCATCTTTGAATTCTCTTGTATTATGTTTGGTTGTTTAGCATTAATTAGTATGAATTCTTGTAGCTGAATCTAGTTCTTGGGAGAAATTGATTGAAACTTCCAAGCTTATGTAGTAAGATTCTATGTTTTCTCGTTTATGAACATTTATTGGAGAACATTTATTGTGCCATTAATGTTGTGTTTTACTTCATTTATACCATGGGTTGTTTGAGTATATGAAATTTTTTGTAAGATTGAAATGTTAGAGTGTAGGAAAGTTGCAAATTTCTTAACTCATTTGATATGGAAATCCAAAAGCATGGATTTAGAACTTCTTGTGTATAATGTGTGGTAATTATTGCTAGATGAGTATGTTAATGTGGTTTGTTTTCATATTTGTCACATTGATGCAAAGAAAGGTTGAACCTTGAATGTTGTTTGTTATAAGTTTAACCTAGTAAATGTTTTGTTTGGTTAAATGACTATGTCTTAGGTAGAAGGCTTGTTGTTATCAAACCTATGGTCCTTTGGATGAAATGTCATTGATGAAATACCCCTATGATGTTGTTTTTCTAGGGTGATCATCAATGAGGTTTGTAAATGGTCGTTTTTTGTCTTTACAAACTACTCTTAAAAAGGAATGAATGTTGATCTTTGAATCAGAAGTGATAACATTCCCCATAGACAATAAATGTAATTGAATAATTGAATGAATCAATGAGCTATATGAAGTTTGGAGGTGGAAATTGATTGCCCCCAAGGCTCCGTTAATTATCATTTACATCGTATCTTTAGTTGTATTGCATGATTAGCATAGTTCTCTTGCTTTGCTATTTGTTGTATTTCAATTTGATAACTTAGGATCAAACCAACCAAATCCCCCCTGTTTACATGCTTTTATATGCATTTATGTATGTATATGCCTAGTATCTTTTCTCCTATATATGTTTAAACACTTGAAAAGATCCCTCTTCTCGTGGATGGCCCCGACTTGTCATTATCTACTTAATTGTAGATAGGAAGCATTAGACCTTAAAATTATTAACTTTGAGAGGTACGACAATGAACTCCCAAATTTTGTCGCCGCTGCTGGGAAGAGGCATTTATTTTTAAGTGTTTGGACATATTATGTGTGATTATATGCTAATTTTAAATATTTGTTAGTTTGATTTTATTTTGATTTCTTAGGTGATTTTCCATTTTCACTTGGCTTGGAGACACATTGTTCAAATTCTTGGTGTATGGTTCGTACGCGATCCTCTTCACAAGAACCCCTACCGTACGACCCCGAGTTAGAGTTGAATTTGAGATGGGCTAGGAGGCTTTCTTTGGAAAGTGTGAATAACACCCCTCCTAGTGACCATTTTGTGGATACATCTTCCTCTATGAAACATCAAATTGAGCACGAAGATGAGCATCCGAGAGGGGGATCTCAACATCCTCCTCTCTAAGGGCGAGCTCTTCCTCTCCCCCAAAGGGAGATTCCTTTGGGGCAAGCTTTCTTAAGAGACATCATTGTCCCCAACCTCGACCAATAACCAATGTGCATTGAGTATCCCGTGGTTGGACCGAATGGGCACTTTGAACTAAAGACCGGGTTCATCAATATGCTACCCATCTTCCTTGATAGGCAAGGGGAGAATGCCAACAAACACCTCACCGAATTTCACTTCTTGTGCGGTGGTACGATCCTCCATGGAGTGGATGAAGATTTCTATAAGTTGAAGGCATTCCCGTTCACACTAAGGGATGGTGCAAGAGATTGGCTCCACTACCTATCACACAAGAGCATTAAGAGTTGGCTTGATATGAAAACGAAGTTTCTAGCCAAATAATTTCCGGCCTCTAGATCCACCTCCTTGAAGAAGGACATAAGCAACATCATCCAATGGCATGAATAATCTCTCTTCGACTAGTGGGAGAAGTTCAAGAAGTTTCTTGCAAGTTGCCCTTATCACAGTTATCCGGAGGGGGATTTGGTCTATTACTTCTACAATGGTCTTATTGATGAGGATCAAAGGTTGGTAAGAAGTTCTTGTGGTGGTACCCTTAGGAACAAAACACCCTCTGAGGTAGTGCAATTGTATGAGGAGCTAGCGGAAGAATTGAGAAACTTTAGCTCAAGGGTCAATTTAAGAAGGAGAAATCCAATGCCCGCAAGTGACTCTTCGAATAGTGAGAAGCTCGAGGATCAAGTCTCGGCCCTTGCATCTATGGTCAAATCATTGATGACAAAGCTCGGGAATTTTCCACATGTTAAACCATGTGAAATTTGTTACTTGGCGCATCCTACATACATTTGCCCTACTTTGCAAGAGGACTATGTTGAAGAGGTAAGTGCCATGTGATATCAAGGGAATCAAGGCTACCAAGGCAACCAAGGATATCAAGGTGGGAAAGGTTACCAAGGTCATCAAGGCTACCAAGGTTATCAACGGTACCAAAACCGGCCGTACAATTTGGGAAATCGTGATAACCCAAACCTCCGATATAGAAACCCTCAAGGAAGACAAAACCCCCAACCATATTGGCCTCCTCAGCAACAATATAGGCCACCTCAAAAACAATTTCAAAGTCTCCAAGACAAACCTGAGACCAAGGGAAGAGCTCAGGGCTAGCAAAGGATGAGGTGATGCAAGCCATTCCAAGATGAAGCCAAGGAGAGCATAAAAAACTTGGAAACTCAAGTGAGCCAAATAGCTCAAGTGGTGAATCAGATGGAGACTCGAGAAAAAGGCAAACTTCCCTCCCAATTAGAGATCAATCCTCGACAAAATGTGAGTGCAATCTCATTGAAAAGTGGAATGGAGGTGAAGGAGCCCCAAGAAAGGGTTGTTGTTGAGCGAGAGGTTGAAAAAGAAGAAGATCATGAGAAGAAGGACACGTAGTTAGCCATGGGGAGTCAAGATGCTAAAATTTGGCCCAGTGGCTGTGAGTCGCAATAGACTGGTGGCCAAAACTCTTTCTTACTTTTTTGAACTATAAATACCAACCTTATCCTCTCTCTCATCTACTTCTTCTTCCCATTTTTGGTTTGAAAACCCTAGGTTTTCCTTTCTTTCTTTTCTTAGTTTTTGTAGGTTAATCATGTGATTTCATTTTCTAGGTTAATTTTATACTTGGGAGCAATTGATTAAGGCTTCCAAGACCATGTCTTAAGAACCCTATCTATCTATTTAGTGCTTTCTCTATTGTGCATTTATTGAGCTTTGAATGTGAATTGTTAACGACATTAATGTTGTTGGAAGTTTAAGTATATGAATTGCTTGTATGATTTCTTATTAGGGTTGGGAAAAAGTAGCTAAGTTTCCCCTCTTTTGATTTGGAATCCAAGAGCATGAATTAGAACTTCTAATAGTATTGGTGAGTTGATAATTGCTAGATGAATGTGATATTGTTGAACTCTTTGTCATGTTTATTTATTGCAGCAAATAGGAGAGGACTATGAGCGTTAAACGTTCTTAACTAATCTTGTTTAAATGGATGAATTGGTTGAAAGCTTAGACATGGTATAGTGTTAATAATTGTTACCAAGCTTGTTGATTCTTTGTGCTCGATGCCATTAATGTGATACTTTTATTCGTTTATCGACTAAAAGAGTCATTAGTGAAGTTTGACAAGAGATGTCAAATTTACTCTTGCAAACTACTATCTAAGAAGAAGAATAGAAGATTTATCTTCACAACAAGTAGTTAAAGTAATGAATAGGTTGTAGATTCAAGGATTGATAAGAGGTTTGGAAGTAGAAATCAATTACCCTCAAGGCTTTATCTTTTTTAGTTTTTACCCCTTTTTCTTAGTTGTTGCATGATTAGCATAGTTACTTGACTTCACTAGTTAGCTTGTCTTTTAATTTCATAACTTAGGACAAACACCCCCACCCCCCCAATTTACTTCCTTTTATATATTTATATGTTTACTTCTTGCCTCATATCAATCTTATACGTTTAAATGCTTAAGAAAATCTCTCTTCTTTGTGGACGATCCCGATTTGCCACTGTCTACTTAGTTTTAGTTAGTAAGCATTAAGGGCTTATAAATATTAAGTTTGAGAGGTACGAAAATGACCTCCCAAATTTTGGCGTGCTGCCGGGGAAACGGCGTTTATTTTTAAGTGTTTGGGCATATTTGGTTGCATATTATTTAGTTGTTTTTATTTTTCACTTCTTTGTTATTGTTTTTGTTTGGAGTAGGTTTTGCTTGAGTTCTTGGTGAATTTTTATCGAGAATCTTTTGCAATATTATTTTGGACTTTTGAAAAAGAAAAAAAAGTGGAACGTCTCACCTTGAGGGAACTCATGATGAAAAGATGACCAGCCTCGACCTGGGGTCGTTAATTGTACCTAATTAACCCGATCCGAGGATTGTGGTCAAAGATAAGATTTATATTTTGCACCCCAATTTCACTGCTACGCTACCTAGAGGGTAATTACCGGTAAGCCCTGGGTTTGCCCACTGAGATACTAGGTCTAATGAACCAACCTAAAACAAAACCTCTTACGGGTCATCAATTCGTACGAGTGAAAGAAATAGCTAGTAAATCAAACATGCAAGGGGGGGGGGTGGATTTTCAATCTAAAAACTACAAAACATGAAAAGTAAATAACACAACAACAATGAAAAACTAGCACTTGGGAATATAATTGAGTGACTTGGTAAATCTAGTGTTTCTATCCTCGATTCTTTCACATACATATATAAGTAAACCTAATAGTGTGTCCATAACACGTGGTGTGGCCGATGACATACACTTCCACATCCTTGTCAAGGTGGTTGCTCTTGCAACCCTCCATCAACACTGCCATCGTAATTAGAAGAGTAAAACAAGGTCCAACCATTGTTGTAGGTCTGTCTCCCCCATGCGATTACATACCGGGCTTCCACCACGAATGCAACTAATCCCCTCGGGTCCTATCAATTAGGCCCAAGGATCATAGCTACCTCATCTGTGATACTAGGGTACTTGTAATCCTAGCTTGCTACTAATTAAGCTATCTCTACCTCGAACCTGTCAGAAAACTTTACAAAGTTGGATAAGATTTGTGCAATGGTAAGTGGATTAGGGTGACCTCAAATCTCTCGTGCACACACTCATGCAGACTCTTCCCCCTCCACCCATACAAACATCAAGTCTTCCATTCCCACAAGGGCATCGATATGTGTGCCTAGCATAAATATAGCCTAAAGTGAGTGAATATATGTGGTGTAATATTCATGCATTCAAACTCAAATGCAAATCACAATAATATTCTGAACACAAAATTAGGAGGAACTATAAAATGTCCAAAAAGCATGAAGATAATACCAAAGTCACATCAATTTATCCCCAAGCTATAGAAACTACTCCCTTTTATCCACATCTTAGGATAAAAGCAAATTAAAAAGAAGAAAAAGATAAATTTTCCTAAGAAGAGAATCTTATCTACTCTTCTAAGAATGAAACTAAGCTATGATAAACTGTCCAGAGTCTTCAAACCTAGTAAACTAAGGTTCTATGTATAGTAGTAGGAGAGTGGGGCCTAAAACTAGGCCCAAAATAGGGTAACCCTAGCTCAACCGCCGCTCGGCGGGGGGCGTCACAGATGAGTCAGTCCAGGCATGTACTTGGCGCGAGATGCGATGCTTGGCGTGGGTCGTGCCTCTTCATGGGCATGGTGCAAAGAGGCATTGTGGTTGGATCTTCAATGTGGCGCGGGGTGCTGGGGTTGGCACGAGTTGCATCTAGCACTGGCGCGAGTCGTGTCGTCTCCCTCGGGGCATCATCGGAGTGTTCAATCTTGAGCTTCTGATCCGCGTCCGAGGCCATTGGCACGGGCTGTGGTTAGACTTGGTGCTTTTCTCAGCAAACGTAGGCTGGGCCACGTGGATTCCAACATCTCGCATGGTGGTCTTGGCATAATGATTTGGAACGGTGCAGGATGCCTCAAATAGGATATCCTGTGTCCATACTTAGCCGCGTGGAGGGGTCCTTGACTTTGTGTTGTGGGTCATCGTGCTGGCATGGGTCGCACCACTGCCTTGCGTCGGTCTCTATAGTGCGGGGTTTCTCCTCTGGCACGGCCCGTTGGTGCCAAACCATGCACGACCTGGGAAGTCCCGTTGGTGCTTCAGCCGGCTGAACTAGTTTCCTTCGCTACGGGAGAGCCGTTAGTCTGAATTGAGAGTTTTAGTAGTCAATTTTATAGTACTAGAGAAGATGAATCCAATATAACCAGACCTGAAGGCTAATTATTCTTAGATCATTATCGGATGGAGGCAAACCTCACCGGACCACGATTCCCCATTTCTCCGTTGGCCGCTATGAACTCCTTAGCCGCCTATCTTTGGATTCAATCTCCTTCTACCATGAATTGATGGTCATGGCCTTTGCTACTACAATTCTAGAGGTGAATGGAATTTTTCTCTACTATCATCCTTGCAAACGACCTTCAATATCTTCTACCACCTTTACGAACGGCCTTCACGTAGAATGTACACAAGTACCTATGGGCAACCTACTAAAGATGATCACAGGGAAGATCAAGGATCCCATAGTTACAAGATCCATTAGTACCTATTAAGTCTACAAAATTAGGGGTTTAGATAAGAAAACCAAACATGGCCAACTAAACCCCTTGTCATGTAAACTTAATTAATACTAGTAATACACCAAGCAAAAGTAACTAAAAAAATGTCAAATGCATCGGTTAACGCACACAAAATGATACAGATCAGACTCCACACACTTAACCCTTTACTCGTCCTTGAGTAAATAGAAGACAAGAAAAAGAATCAAGCGAAATGTAGCGTGCAAAAATAAGTTCACCGAGGCATTCAAATTATTTTAAGATTACCTTGTTTCCCCCACGAAAGTAAGAATCTCACAACTCTCACACTCCTCGAAAGACATAAGTAATCAAGCCACCAAAAAGTAAAGTGTGGGAAAATGTAAGACAAAAAGATAAGTGTCAAGTTAGTTTACTTTTCCCGAAATGATCCCAAAAGCAATCAAAGAGTAGTTTTAAAAAACAATCCACCGCGGAAGCATGCATTCAACCTAGTTTTTTGTTTTCTCTCAATTTCTCTCATTTTTCCTAAGAGCCCTTTTGGGTTTTCATCATAGCTTTAACACACAAAGGGTGCCCACATCTCACCTTTTTCCATACGGCCTCTCATTTTTGCCTAGGCTCGTAAGCCTCACCCGGCCTAGCCTCTCATTTTTACCTAGGCCTTTTGACCTATCCGGGCATTTCCCAATTTTACCCAAGTTGCCCTTTCGGGTTTTCGTCTTGTCCGAGTTCTTGTATTTTTTTTCATTTTTTCATTTTTTTGTGTAGCACAAAAATGCCCCAAAGGTGGGTTTTTATACTACAAAAGATAGTCACACATAAAAAATACACCACCAATTTCCTAAAAATTCATACCCCATGCAAACTAGATGTCCTTAGCATAGAATGTCATACCACCAAATGTTCATAAAAAATCATCCCTCAACAAGCAAAAGCAAACATAATCAACTAGTAAGAAAAACTACTAACGCAAATCGAGAAATGCACCGAGGAAATATGAGCACTACTGGAAAACAGGTACATACGCATCGGTATAAATTCATGAGTACAAGTATACCGGTGCGTATGTAACCAATTGCACCGGTAATTATCATATTACCATCAGTGCCAGTGCAAATAAGTACATACGCACTGGTATCCTGTCTTCAACTGGTGTAAAGTTCACCTATTTTTGCATCGGTTTTGGTACTACTGGTGTAACAATTTGAAATATATTGCATCGGTATTATTCAAATAGTTAATTTTACCAGTGCAATTGCTAACATGTGCACCAGTACAGGTACTTATTTACCCTTTTTATTAATTTGGTGCGAATAGGTAAATTTTTTAAACCAGTAATGGGAAATTACCGGTGCAGAAATGAAAAATAGCGGAAAAATTAGTATTTGTACACCGGTTACAACTAGCATAGGTGTAGGAATTGATCACACACCGGTATTTTCTTAATGTCGGTGAAAACATAAGTTCTTATTATGAAATTTGGCGCTAAAACTATTAGTTTTCACACCGGTATTGTGATTGTACCAGTGCAGGACAAGAAAATTTGCTCAATTTTGCTGTAAATGTACACCGGTAACGGATTTTATCGATTAAAATGATTCAAATGCACCGGTAAAGTCTAAGTACCGGTGTAGAAATTAGCATTAAATGCTCACCTAAACCCTTTTTTTAGAGGGTTAAAAATGGGATTTTTGGAAGAAGAGGTTCATTAATGGTGTTTTTTGGTTGATGAAGGCATTGAATTCTCCACAATGGAGCCCCTTGAAGGTACCTTTTTTTTGAATTACATTTATGAGTATTAGGGATTTCATGTATGGTTTTGTTTAGTAGAGATATTTACATTTTGTGTTTGATCATTTGATGGTGATTGAGGTAGAATTATAGATATTAGTTTGTGATTTGTTCTCAAGGTTCTGGTAGTTATAAGGCTATGGCTTTTAAATCCTATAGTGTTGGACATGTTAAGAATGTTGTAATTGTAATGTGGAATATTGGTGTATATTGTGCATTTATGATGTTGCATGATTAGGAATTCATCATGAAAAATTCTATTGTACTAAATGTGTTGAAGTTTGATTGTTGGACATTTATTGATATGTAGAGTTGTATCTCATCATCGAAAGGCATAAGCATATGTATGGCAACGTTAGTAGGGTGAGAAATGCTTTTAGTCGAGAGAAGCAAATATTATGTCCCTGTTGTGATTGTGGAAATCGAATTTGTACTAATAAGAAGGACATCCTGAAACTTCATTTGTATAGTCAGGGGTTTGTGAAAGATTATATTTTGTGGACCTTTCATGGGGAAAAATCACCACCGGAAGTGAGAGTTAGTAGTGAGGGAGAGTGTTTTGGGGATGCTAAGTTGGATGGCATGTGTGAGGAGGTTGTTAATGAGTTTAGAGGGAGGCCTGGGGTTTTGGCTAACTTCCTTGTTAAGAAGGATACACCATTGTATCCAGGTTTCAAGAAGAAAGACACGGTCATGTCGTGTTTGATGGAGCTATTTAATTTGAAAGGTGTAGGGTCATAGACTGATTCTAGCAGGAATAAATTGCTTAAGTTTTGGAATGAAAAGCTTCCACCAGGTAACAGGGTTCTTGATAACCTTTATGAAGCTAAGAGAATTTTGTATCCGATGTGATTGGAGTATGAAAAGATACATTCTTTTCTGAACGATTGTGTCCTATATTGGGGTGACCTTAAGGATAAGATTTTTTTTCCAGTATGTAATGTGTTGCATTATAAGAAGAAGAGAAATGTGGCTGTCAGTGGAGAGCATGCTGTTCTAGTGAGGAGGCGGGTGCCCGCCAAATGTATGTGGTATCTTCCCGTTATTTTGAGGTTGAGAAGGTTGTTTAATAATGAAAAGGATGCAAAGAACTTGACATGATGCGTTGATATGGGAGGTTGTAAAGATGATGATATAATTCGAGACTCGGCTGATGCAGACCAGTGGGAGAAATTTGACAGGATGTATCCAGACTTTGCATCCGAACCTAGTAATTTGATATTTGCTTTGTGTACTGATGGTATGAACACATTTGGGAATATGTCCTCGAAACACAGTTCGTGGCCGGTTATGCTTGCTATTTGCAATCTTCCCCCATACTTGTGCATGAAGAGAAAATATGTGTTGATGCCCATCATGATTTTAGGCCTGAAACTACCTAGAAATGACATAGACACTTATCGTGCCCCTTTGATAGAATATTGGAAGGTGCTTTGGTTATTTGGCGCCTTAATGTTTAATGGTTGCAGTGGTGAAGAGTTTACATTGAGGGAAATGCTTTTTTGTACCATAAATGATTTCCCTGCATATGGTAACCTTTCTGGGTATGTGGTCAAGGGTCACAAGGCTTGCCCAGTTTGGGAGGATGAGAGAGATTACCATATGTTGAGGAATGGGCGGAAGACTATTTATTTGGGTCACCGTAATTTCCAGCCTGTAGGTTACAAGGCGCAGGAGAATGCGGTTGCATTCATTGGTGGGAAGGAGAGGAGAAAACACCCAAACCTTTGACCGGTATAGCTATTCATAACAAGGTGAAGAAATTGAATGTTGTTCTCGGTAAGAAGTTATCAAAGGGTGGTGGGGCTGTAGACGGACCGTGGAAGAAACGGTCAATTTTCTTTGATTTTTCATAATGGGAAGACTTGGATGTTTGCCATTGTTTGGATGTCATGCATATCAAAAAGAACATTTGTGAGAGTCTAATTGGGACACTTCTGAACATTCCTGGGAAGACTAAGGATAGATTGAATGCGAGGAAAGATTTAGTGGACCTTGGTATATGATTGGATCTGACACCAAGGGAAGTGAACGTACCTGCCTCCCGCTCCTTATAATCTGTCAGTTGCTTAGAGGAGATTGGTTTGTGAGAGCATCCAAGATATGAAGGTACCTTCCAGTTACTCCTCTAATGTTAGTCGGGTTGTGAATGATGAGTAGTATCTTAATGCTTTGAAATCACATGATTGTCATATCATTATGCAACAACTTTTACCCGTAGAAATACATGGTTGTTTGGAAAAGGAACTTCAATTTTCTGTTATGCGCTTGTGTTTCTTCTTCAACTCGATATGCAGGAAAAATATTGGCAGGTAACGACTTGATGAACTTGATCGAGAGGATGCTGTTGTTCTATGCCATTTGGAGAAGTATTTCCCCCGTCATTCTTCGACATCATGGTGCACCCAGCGGTACACTTGGTTAGGAAGATACGTATTTGCGGGCCTGTCAGAATGCATTTGATGTACCCCTTTGAGCGTCACATGGCCATTTTCAAGGGTTATGTTCATAATCATAGTCGGCTCGATGCCTCCATTGTTCAGAGGTACGTCACTGAAGAGATCATCAAGTATTGTACAATGAACTTGGTTGGAAGAAGAGCGGTTGGTGTTCCTGGTGGACCCTATTGTGGAAGTCGGAATGGGATTCCACGTTCCAAGGGTAAGCTTCATACACCCTATCATGTTGAGTTTATGACTGTTCACCTGTATGTATTACGTAATAGTAGCGAGACTGTAACATATGTTGAAGAGCATGTTTCCCTGTTGGAAGATATTCATCCAGACTGGCCCCCAAATAAAATTCAAGTCGAGCATTCTTCCATGTTTGTTAACTGGTTTTACAATCATTGTAATGTCGATGGGATGCTCAGTAACCTACGCGGGTTTTCAAGTAAGCCGAACTGCACCGTTAGTCGATACCTTGGTTATGACATTAATGGCTTTAGTTTCTCAACATTGGCAAAGAATGAGAAGAGCAACACTCAAAATAGTGGTGTATATATTGAATCTGAATCCATAAGGCAGGCAAGCAAGAGAGATAAACATCCGGTTGTTGTTGTGATGCCTTTCTATAGGACGATTGAGGAAATTTGGGAGTTGGATTATGTAGATTTCAAGGTTATTGTCTTCAAGTGTCGTTGGGTTGAACACAGTTTTGGTGTTGTTGTTGAGAAGCCCATGGGGTTCACGTTGGTCGACTTGAATCGTGTAGGATATGAAGATGACAAGTTCATCTTAGCTACCCAGGCACGACAGGTTTTTTTATATCAAGGACCCTTCGAATGAGAAGTATCGTGTAGTGTTTTACTTTGATGAGGAGATTGATCAGCCTGCTATAACTGATAGTCCTGAGTTTCCATCGGTATTTCCCAGTTTGGAATATTTTGTGGGACCCATTGCTGGAAGGCATTCTCACGGCAATGGGCTGTGGGTTGATGAGAGAGGTGAAATAGTAGGTGGGAACAGTGTCTTGACGCGGAAGCGATAGATTGGTTATTCCTGCCTGTTGTTTTTGTGACCTTCTTTTGTGAATAATTGTATCATACATTACCAATTTTTAGTGTAATGTATTTTATTGACAATATTTTATGAATTGGTTGGTATGATGTGTGATTTCAATGGATTGTTTATGAATTGTATTGGTGAAAATGTGTTTACATTGGGATTAAATTTTCCACTAGCTGTTAATTTTTACATTGGTAAAAATAAAATTACCGGTGTATGAAAACATGGGAGGGGTCTTATTTTGTACATACGCACCGGTACACTGATGCGTCCACTTTATATGCTTATTTTAGTACTATTTAGGATCCTTTTTGTGCTCTTTCATTACAACAGCTTGTGTTTTACCATGAAATCCTCTTAGGAGGGGTAAGAGCAACTTTGCGCTCTTTTACCTCTTTTAAGTAGATGTTTTGTGTAACGAAGTAATGAAGACCGGAGGCCATTGAAGACTACACTTTTGAAGATTTTGAAGACTTGCTTCGAAGACGTGAAGACCGGAGGCCATTGAAGATCACTTTTGAAACCGTTGAAGACTTAGAAGTTGAGAGGAGTGACTATGGAGATGACTACATGCCACAAGGAGAAGAAGAAGAAATAATGCAAAAAATTCTGGTTACCGTCGCGAGTCGCGACGGATTCGTCGCGACCAACATGTTCGTCGCGAGTCGCGACGGCCACTGACCAGAATCCTACTTTCTTTTCCTTCCACTATAAATACCATTTTTTCTCTCCTCTCATTCCAGTTTTCAACAGCTGCGGATTTTGTACTGTTCTAAACCCTATTCTTCCATTTTTCTTCTTTGATTTCTCTTGTTGTTTTGATTTGTTGTTTTAGTTAGATTATCATGAACTCTTGTAGCTAACTAATCTCTTGGGAGCAATTGACCAAAGCTTCCAAACTCATGTCCTAAGAACAATTTGTAGCTTATTTATTACTCTTGCTATTGTGCATTTATGGAGCATTGAATGTGTTTATTGATTTTCTTAATGTTGTTGAAAGCTTGAGTATATGAAATGCTTGTATTAATTGCTTGCTAGGGTTTGGGGGATTTGGGTTAATTTCCCCCCTGTTCTTGTTAGGAATGTACAAGTATGATTTAGAGCTTTTGATTATGTTGATGGATTGATGATTGCTAGATAGATATGCAATGTCGAACTCTTTGCCATGTTTATCATTTGTAGCAAGCGGGAGAAGTCTATGAGTGGTCGCTCTTGACTAATCCCGTGTAAATGCATAGATCGGTTAAATGCTTAGTCACGGTGTAGTGGTCATAAGTGTTGCCGAGCTTGTTTATCCTTCGTGCTAAATGCCATCAATGGGATACCTTGAGTCGTGGTCTCGACAACGGGAGTCATTGGTGAGGTTTGACAAGAGATGTCAAATTCACTCTTGCAAACTACTACCTAAGAAGGATAGAACTTTAGTCTTCACAACAAGTAGTGAAAGTAGTAAATAAGTTGCATGTTCAATGATGGATAAGAGGTTTGGAAGTGGAAGTCAATTGCACCCAAGGCTTCGTAATTGTATTTTCATCACATCTTTATTTGCGTTTACATGATTAGCATCATTCCCTTGATTTGCTAATTGTTGTATTTTAATTTGCTAATTTAGGAACCATCCAACCAACCCCCCCTCTTGTTTACATGCTTTCATATATATATATATCTATGTATGTATGTGTTTAGTACGTTTTCTTATATAGGTGTTTAAGTACTTAGAAAAATCCCTTTTCCTGTGGACGACCCCATCTTGCCACTATTTACATTATTGTGGATAGGACGCATTAATGGCATAAAAGTATTAACTTTGAGAGGTACGTCGACGACCTCCCAAATTTTGGTGCCGCTGCCGGGGAAAAGGCATTCATTTTTAAGTGCTTTAGCATATTATGTGTGATTATGTGCTACTTGTGAATATTTGTTAGTTTGGTTTTATTTTGATTTCTTAGTTAATTTGCCATTTTTGCTTGGCTTGGAGACATATTGTCTGAGTTCTTGGTGTATGGTTCGCACGCGATCCTCTTCACAAGAACCCTTACACTACGACCCCGAGTTGGAGTTGAATTTGAGACGGGCTAGGAGGCTTTCTTTGGAAAGTGTGAATAACACCCCTCTTAGTGACCATTTTGCGGATACATTTTCATCAATGGAACATCAAATCGAGCAAGAAGATGAGAATCCGAGAAGGGAACCACACCATCCTTTGGGACAACCCTTGTTGAGAGACATCATGGCACCCAATCTTAAGCAACAACCGATGTGCATTGAGTACCCAGTGGTTGAGCCAAATGGGCATTGCGAGCTGAAAACCGGGTTCATCAATATGCTACCCGCATTCCTTGGAAGGCAAGGGGAGAATGCCAACAAGCATCTCACTGAATTTCACTTCTTGTGTAGCGGTACGGTTCCTCATGGAGTGGACGAAGATTTTTACAAGTTGAAGGAATTCCCTTTCACTCTTAAGGATGGTGCTAGAGATTGGCTCCATTACCTACCGCCAAGGAGCATAAAGAGTTGGCTTGATTTGAAGACAAAATATCTCGCCAAGTACTTCCCGGCCTCGAGGTCCGCTGCTATGAAGAAAGACATAAGCAACATTCTGCAGTGGCATGAAGAGTCTTTCTTCGAGTATTGGGAAAGATTTAAGATGCTCCTCGCAAGTTGTCCCTACCATGGCTATTCGGAGGGAGATTTGGTGTATTACTTCTATAATGGCCTTCTTGATGAAGACCAAAGGCTGGTTAGAAGTTCTTGTGGTGGCACCCTCGGAAACAAAACGCCCGCCAAAGCCATGCAACTATATGAAGAGCTGGCGGAAGAGTCGAGGAATTTTAGCTCAAGGGCTGATTTGAGGAGGAGAAACCCAATACCTGCAAGTGACTTTGCCAATAGTGGGAAATTGGAGGATCAAGTCACGGCCCTCACATCCATGGTGAAGACCTTGATGACAAAGCCCGGAGGAAATGCGCCACATGTTAAGTCATGTGAAATTTGCTACTTGGCGCACCCTACGGACACATGCCCCACTCTACAAGAGGATTACGTTGAGGAAGTAAGTGCTATGGGGTATCAGGGAAATCAAGGGTACCAAGGTAACTATGGGTATCAAGGTGGTCAAGGCTACCAAGGTAACCAAAGCTACGAAAGGTACCCAGGGTACCAAAACCGGCCGTATAATTCGGGAAATCGTGATCACCCAAACCTCCAGTATGGAAACCCTCAAGGAGGCCAGAACTCTCAACCGTACAGGCTCCCCCCACAACAATACCGGCCACCTCAACAACAGTTCCAAAGGCTTGAAGACAAACCCCGAGACCGAGGGGAGGGCTCGGGGCTATCCAAGGATGAGGTGTTGCAAGCTATTCACCGATTAGGCATGAGTGCTGAAAAGAGCGAACAATTCCAAGATGAGGCTAAAGAAAGTATCAAAGACTTGGAAACTCAAGTGAGCCAAATAGCCCAAATGGTGAACCGGATGGAAGCCCGGGAAAAGGGTAAACTACCTGCCCAACCAGAGATCAACCCGAGGCAAAATGCAAGTGCTATCACTTTTAGAAGTGGTAGAGAGGTCGGTGCTTCACCGGAGGCTGAAAATGTTGAAAAGTAGCCAAAGAGAATTGAAGAGTTTGAAAAGGGAGTTGAGGAAGAGGCAGTCCATAAGAAGGAGACCAATGAGCTAGCCGACAAAGGCAAGGAGGAAGAAATCGAGTTGGAGACATTGCCACCAAGACCGAAGTCAAACTCCATCCCGGAACCATCCTCTCCTCCACACAAAAGAACAAAGATGGTGGACATCCCTCCATATGTTCCGGAACCCCCATTTCCGGAGGTATTGAAAGACGGGAGGAGGACGGAGGATAACAAAGATATCTACGAAGTCTTTCGTAGATGTGAGGTAAACATCCCTCTCTTGAATGCAATTGAACAAATTCCTAGATATGCCAAATTTCTCAAAGAATTATGTGTTGTGAATAGGAAACAAAGGGCCAAAAACAAGTTGAAAAATGGAAAAAGTGAGCATGTTTCCGCATTGTGTCAAAGAGAACTACCCCCTAAATGTAGCGATCCCGGCATGTTCACAATCCCGTGCATAATAGGAAATACTCGTTTTGAAAAAGCTATGCTTGATTTGGGTGCATCCATAAATGTGATTCCTTACTCTTTGTATGAAAATCTCAACTTGGGAACATTGCATAAAACCGGGGTGGTAATCCAATTGGCCGATCGTTCTAGTGCATACCCTAAGGGTATTGTAGAGGACGTGTTGGTTAAGGTGGATTCCTTAATTTTCCCCACGGATTTTTATGTCCTTGACATGGAGCATGATAACCATGCCGCCCCAATTTTGTTGGGGAGGCCATTTTTGAAAACGTCTAGGACAATGATTGATGTGCATAAAGGTACCCTCACTATGGAATTTGATGGAATGAAAGTAGAGTTTAACATAAATAACTCTATGAAGTATCCTAGTGAAGAACATTCTTGCCATGCCCTAGATATTGTTGAAGAAGTTGTGCAAGATGTTTTTGAACTAAATGGTGAGGATTCTTTATTGGTTGCTTTGCAATATGATGTTAATGATGCCCACAATGTATATTCTATGAGCACTAACTTGAAGGGCAGCTTTGAGGATTTGAACTTGCTTGAAGAGATGACACCGAGTGTCTCAACACCTCCTCCTCTACTCTTAAAGGAACCTGAGGAATCGGAATTCCTCCCCTCACTTGTGAAAGCCCCGGTGCTTGACCTTAAACCTTTGCCAGATGATCTCAAGTATGCATTTCTTGGGGCATTGGAGACGCTTCCGGTTATCATTTCGAGCAAGCTCACCAAGGAGCAAGAAGAAAAGTTAATGGTGGTGTTGCGGGAGAACAAGGAAGCAATTGGATGGACTATTTCCGACATCAAAGGCATAAGTCCATCCACTTGTATGCACAGAATCTTGTTGGAAGAAGGTGCGAGACCCGTCCGACAACCCCAACGCCATTTGAACCCGCCTATGATGGATGTGGTGAAGGCGGAAATCCTCAAGTTGCTTCAAGCAGGCATGATATATCCAATCTCGGATAGCAAATGGGTGAGCCCAACTCAGGTGGTACCCAAGAAGAGTGGAATGATGGTAGTCGAAAATGAGAAGGGTGAAATGGTACCCACCCGAGTTCAAAACGGGTGGCGAGTTTGCATTGACTACCGGAGATTGAATGCGGAAACACGGAAGGATCATTTCCCATTGCCATTCATTGATCAAATGCTTGAGAGGTTAGCAAGCCACCCCTTTTATTGCTTTTTGGATGGGTACTCGGGGTATTTTCAAGTGGCTATCGCCCCAGAAGACCAAGAGAAGACCACCTTCACGTGCCCCTTTGGTACGTTCGCTTACCGACGCATGCCTTTTGGGTTATGTAACGCCCCAGCAACTTTCCAAAGGTGTATGGTAAGCATTTTCTCATAATTTGTTGAAAATTTTGTCGAGGTATTTATGGATGACTTCACCATTCATGGCAATTCCTTTGACGATTGTTTAGCAAATTTAGCGCAAGTTCTTAACCGTTGCATTGAAACTAACCTAGTGCTAAATTATGAGAAATGTCACTTTATGGTGGAGAAAGGTATTGTCTTAGGCCATGTTGTCTCCTCTAAGGATATTGAGGTTGACAAGGCAAAGATAGACACGATTCAAACTTTGCCTTATCCTACTAATGTGCGCGAAGTGCGCTCTTTTCTTGGCCATGCAGGATTCTATCGCCGGTTCATCAAGGACTTCTCAAAGATAGCATCTCCTCTATGCAAATTGTTGCAAAAGGAGGTGGAATTTGTGATGGATGAGGGGTGTAAAGGGGCGTTCGATGCATTGAAGAGAAGGTTAGTCTCGGCCCCTATCATACAACCCCCGGATTGGGCATTGCCTTTTGAGATAATGTGCGATGCGAGTGATTACGCCGTTGGAGCGGTGCTTGGTCAAAGGGTGGGGAGAGTACCTCACGCCATCTACTACGCATCCATGTCCCTAAATGAAGCCCAAAGGAACTACTCCACCACTGAAAAAGAGTTGCTAGCAGTGGTATTCTCTTTAGAAAAATTTCGATCTTACTTGCTTGGTACAAAAATTATTGTGTACGCTGACCATGCAGCGCTTCGTCATTTAATGACGAAGAAAGAGGCCAAGCCAAGATTGATTAGGTGGATCCTGCTTTTGAGCGAATTTGATTTGGAGGTGCGGGATAAGAAGGGCGCTGAAAACCTTATGGCCGATCATCTGAGCCGGTTGACTTCGGGGGAAGACATTGAGGTAAGCCCCGTAATGAAGGAGCAACTACGGGAGGAATTCCCTGATGAACAATTGTTCACCATTAGGGATCTCCAACCGTGGTATGCCAACATTGTAAACTTTCTTGTCGCTGGTAAATTCCCTCATCATTTTTCTAAGGCCCAAAAGGATAAGTTAAGGAGTGATGCGAAATATTATGTGTGAGATGATCAATTTTTGTGGAGACATTGTGCGGATCAAGTTGTTAGGAGATGTATCCCTAATAGTGAAATACACTCAATTCTTGAATTTTGTCATCCTCATGCATGTGGCGGTCATTTTGGAGCAATGAGAACCGCTAGGAAAGTTTTAGAGAGTGGGTTTTATTGGCCTACATTGAATAAGCATGCATACACCTTTTGCAAATCTTGTGATGAATGCCAGAGAGTAGGAAATATCTCCACTAGGAATGAAATGCCCCAAAAACCTCTTTTGTACTGTGAAATCTTTGATGTTTGGGGTATTGACTTTATGGGGCCTTTCCCTAGTTCTTGTGGTTTTACGTACATTCTTCTTGCTGTTGATTATGTATCGAAGTGGGTTGAAGCAAAACCCACTAGGACTGACGATTCTAAAGTGGTTGCAGAATTCTTGAAAGATAACATCTTTTCTAGGTTTGGGGTACCCCGAGCCTTGATTAGTGACCGTGGCACCCATTTTTGCAATCGGACCATAGCAGCACTCTTGAAGAAGTATGGAGTCACTCACAAGACATCCACCGCCTATCACCCACAAACCAACGGGCAAGCCGAAGTTTCCAATAAGGAAATCAAGTCCATCCTTCAAAAAATGATTAACCCTAACCGGAAGGATTGGAGTTCTCGGTTGAATGATGCCCTGTGGGCGTATAGGACGGCTTACAAGACACCAATCGGTATGTCCCCATACCGGTTAGTGTTTGGTAAGCCCTGTCACCTACCGGTGGAAATTCAGCACAAGGCTTACTGGGCGGTCAAACAGTTTAATCTTGATGTAGATGAAGCCGGTTTGCATAGGAAGTTACAATTGGAGGAACTGGATGAAATCCGGAGGGAGTCCTATGAGAACGCCGAGATCTACAAAGAGAAGACAAAGGCATGGCACGACAAGATGATCATCAGGAAGGATTTTGACGTTGGTCAGAAGGTCCTCCTATTCCAATCTCGCCTTCGCCTATTCCCAGGTAAGTTAAGGTCCCAATGGATCGGTCCTTTTGAGGTGGTTAAGGTATTCCCGCATGGTACGGTGGAGATTCTAGATCGAGCTAAGTCCCATACCATTAAGGTTAATGGACAATGGTTGAAACCTTACCACGAGACTTTTGTACCGGAGAAAGGAGATGACGTTGATCTCCTCGATCCGGTTTGTGAGTAAACTCCAAGGAGGGAAGTAAGTCATTCCGACGACGTTAAATAAACTTGGTTTTGATCATCCGGATCGTCACTTGTGACTTTCTGTTGATGTTGTTTAGTTTTGAGCTTTTATCATTAAGCTTCATTGTTTTGCTTTATGCTTTTCACGGGTTGTTTTCTCCATGATTTTGTAGCAAATTTGAAGCCAAGGCATTGGATTTTGGAAGGGGAAAATACTTGAATTCGAGAAGAAAGAACTTGGACAAGAGAAAGAAGCAGAAAAATTTTTAGAGTGCCAGGTTAGTTGCCCGTCGCGAGTCGCGATGAACTTCATCGCGAGTCGCGACGTGCTCATAAATTTTTAGGGAAATTCTTGGGCTTCGGATCCCACTTTCCATGAGTCGCGATGACATCGTGAGGCCTCGTCGCGAGTCGCGACGGGCTCAGAAACTTTTGGGAAATTTTGGCCTTCCGGATCCCACTTTCCGCGAGTCGCGATAACATCGCGAGGCCTCGTCGCGAGTCGCGATGAACACGTCGCGAGTCGCGACGTGCTCAGAAACTTTTGGGAAATTTTGGCCTTTCGGATCCCACTTTCCGCGAGTCGCGATGACCTCGCGACGCCCGTCGCGAGTTGCGATGAATGTCGTCGCGCATCGCGGCGTGCTCAGAAACAAAGAAAAAAAAATCGATCTCAGACTTCACTTTCCGCGACTCGTGATGACCTCGCGACGCCCGTCGCAAGTCGCGATGAAGTCCGTCGCGAGTCGCGACGGTCGTGCAGTCAGAAAAAAAAAGGGTCTATTTTAAAACCCGAGACCAGTCTTCCCCTTCACTTCCATCCTCTTCCATCCTCTCAACTTCCACACCGCCACACTCCGTACCGCCGCCTCGTTGCCGCGCCGCCGCCGCCTTGTCGCCGCACTGCCACCACCTCGTCGCCGCGCCGCCGCCGCCTCATCGACGCACCGCACCACCACCACACTCCCCACACTCTCCACACTATCCACACTCTCCACACTATCCACACTATACACACTCAACAATGTCCACACCGAAACCCTTGATTTTGGGGGTTTTTGATAATTGTAGGCAATTCGAACCCGAATTGATCGTGGGCTCCCGTTTTTATTCTTCCTAACCGCAATATTGGTACACTCTTCATTCTATTTAGCCCTAATTGTGATTTCGAATATATATGCTATTTATTGGATATTGTGTAGATTGTGTGAATGGTGCTTGGAATCTAAATTATTATTCTTGTTTGATTGTGGTGAATATGCTGTGCATCCAATTTTATTTCATGGGTATGGTGTGCATATTTTGTATTTCAGTTTGCACGATACATTTCCTTAGTGCGGTTTCTACTGTATTATTGTTATGATTTGGGGGAAGTGGGTTGATTTCCCCCCCTGTTCTGCTAGATTTTGAAATGTGTGCATCCGAGTTGTTTTGGTTGGAGAGTAGGTGGTGATTCTGTATTGGAAGCATGTTAGCCTGTTGTTATTGAGATAAAGTATTTCTATGTGAATTAGTGTGCTTTGGAATGCTATGTGGTTTACAGTAATTTGGCCATGGAACATAGAGGTTGACATTGTCACTATACTAATGATGGCTAAATTAGTTGAGCATGACTGTGATTTTGAAATATAGCATGGCATATCTATTTTGACTATGTGAGGACTTCTTGAATCTGATGATATGGGTTTGTTGGGCATAACATACATTGTATATGCAATTGTGAGTACGACTCAAACTAGTTAAACTGATTTCATTTTGGTCTTTAATAACAGACTAGTTAGAGATGGGTTATAGATTTATCATATTGTTTGTACATATATCCCTTTGCGTTTGACATGCTTGCTGTGGTTGATAGATATGGCCCCCAGAAAGAGGTCCAGAGCGATGCCCCGGGATGATCACACCACCGCTCCACCTCCTCCGGCTTCAGGATCAGGTTCTGCTCCTCCGCCTCCGGATAGGTACATGGGCTTGACCCGGATCACCGGGTCCTATGCGGACAGATGGGAGACCCTTGAGAGGTGCCTGCTTAAGGAAACCAGTTTTGTTGATATGCCTACGTTGGATGCCCTCGGCCTTGTGCAGCCTGTCAGATGCCTCCTCGCCAAAGGGGGAATGAAGGGATTCACGAGCAAGAGCGCGCCCACTTACCGGAGGTACACGCTGGAGTTCCTATCCACTGTCCGTATAAGCAGCATGAGGGGTGACCAATCCTGTGAGAGGTATATTGCCTTTCACCTGGATGACCTATCTTGGCAGATGACCGTCTCACAGGTTGAGGAGGCTTTTGGTTTTGACACTGCTGCGATACGAAACAGACTGGATCCAGAGGCCCAAGAGCGGACAATTGAAGATGACATGCAGTTCTGGAATGTCATCAATATGAGGCAAAAGAACTCCCACGACAAGAGAAGCGCCATCATTCACCCTGCGCTCCGTTATGTGCACAGACTCTTGGCCGGCACAATCTTTTGCTCCGCGGAGCCGACGAATGTGCCAGACAACGATATTCACTTCTTATGGCACTTAACAAGCGAGGGGAAAGGATATTGACTGTGGGCGGAGCTCTGGATGAAGAGAATTGTAGAAGTGGCAGGAAAGGCCAAAGGGAAAATCATGGTCGGAGGGATGATAGGACTTCTGGCAGAATACTTGGGATTAGTCCCTCCGGCTGACTTCCCACGTTTGGGGAGGCAGGCATCTTATCTGATCACCGTCGAGCGACTTGTTCGATTTGAGATGCTCAGTGTCACCCGAACCACTGGGCTCTTCCATTGGTTATACGGTGCGAGGAAGGTCACTTTCATGGCACTTCCTCAACAGAGCAAGACGAAGCTGGAGTTCGACACACCGCTGGAAGATTTGGCGATCTCCCCAGACTCCTCATGTGCAGCTGAGTTCCAGCGCGAGCTTCGTGACCTCGAGCCAGCCCCTGTCCAGCGTGATGATAGCACCCTACCTCCTTCGGAGCCGCAGCAGCAGCAGCAGTACTACTCTCCACAGCCTCCACCACAGACGGATCCTATGCAGGAGGACGATGCTACCCCTCACCACTCCCAGCCTCTGCCAGATTTCTATGAGCGAATGATGCAGACCATGCACGATGGTTTCCGCCGCCAGGACAGCATGATTTTGGAGCACAACGTGTTTGTCTCCCAGGCTTTGATCGACATGGATGAGGAGATTGACCACCTGTCAGCTCGCATCCATGAGTTGCAGCCCCAGTCGGGTGGTACATCAGGCCCCGATCCAAGAGCAGAGAGGCGGAGGGCACGGAGGCAGAGCAACACAGAATGGCTAGCACAGTACCAGCAGCGCTACTCCGGCGGTGGCCCTTCATCTTCACAGCATTGATAGAGTGAGCATCACGCTTTACCACTTTTCCATACTTTGCTTTGTACGGTTTTTCCCTAGTCTACATTGAGGGCAATGTAGTGTTTTAAGTGTGGGGAGGGGTATCTACTATTGATAGGCGAGTTGGGATTTGGAGATACTTTTACCTTTTCTTTTGGATATTGTTTTGCTTTTGATGTACTTGGATAATGTTGGTTTTGATACTTTTCTTAACCTTCACATTTGGAAGAAATTTTCTACTTTTCGGATGGGGAACAACAACAAAAAAAAAACAAAAAAAAACAAAAAAATAAAAATTGAAAAATAAAAAGGAAAAAGAATCCCGCTAAGTTGAAAACCCGAGAGGGCAACTTAGGCAACATTGGGGCCCGGATAGGTCGAAAACCCGAAAGGGCGGCCTAGGTAAAAATGAGAGGTCAAATGTGTGGAAAAAGGTGAGGTGTGAGCTAAAAGAAAAATGATTGTGTGGCTAGGATGAAAACCTGAAAGGGCTCCCAGGCAAAATGAGAGAAAGCGAGAGAAATTGAAAGACATCAAGTGTTTACTCATTTGCCGGCGATGGAGTCATAAGGTTACGATGACCACACGGAGGGATCGGGTAGCTCAACATCTTGAGAATCTTTTGGGGATGGATAATTTAGCTGGGAAAAGACGGAGTAAGTTGAGGAATTCTTGATCATTAATAGACTTCGTTTTTAGGTTGATATATTGATATAGAATGAAGCATGTACTCTAAACTTTATGCATACTTTTGGTTTCATATTTTATCATTGGATTTGGGATTATCAGTTCTGGATTTGGAGATGTCTTAGGGAAATTAATGAATTGACGGGGTGATATGGTTTAGGTAGATTTAGGAATAGGGGTTGTGGGAAATTCTCATTAGATCTTAATCTTGGGATGTGCGATATTGAGAGTTTTGTGAGGTAGTGAATTGGGGGATTAGTAGTAGGATGTGGAGGTATCATTCCCTTCGTATACTTGGATCTTTTCTTGCTCGAGGGTGAGTAAGGTTCAAGTGTGGGGAGGTTTGATGCGTCCACTTTATATGCTTATTTTAGTACTATTTAGGATCCTTTTTGTGCTCTTTCATTACAACAGCTTGTGTTTTACCATGAAATCCTCTTAGGAGGGGTAAGAGCAACTTTGCGCTCTTTTACCTCTTTTAAGTAGATGTTTTGTGTAACGAAGTAATGAAGACCGGAGGCCATTGAAGACTACACTTTTGAAGATTTTGAAGACTTGCTTCGAAGACGTGAAGACCGGAGGCCATTGAAGATCACTTTTGAAACCGTTGAAGACTTAGAAGTTGAGAGGAGTGACTATGGAGATGACTACATGCCACAAGGAGAAGAAGAAGAAATAATGCAAAAAATTCTGGTTACCGTCGCGAGTCGCGACGGATTCGTCGCGACCAACATGTTCGTCGCGAGTCGCGACGGCCACTGACCAGAATCCTACTTTCTTTTCCTTCCACTATAAATACCATTTTTTCTCTCCTCTCATTCCAGTTTTCAACAGCTGCGGATTTTGTACTGTTCTAAACCCTATTCTTCCATTTTTCTTCTTTGATTTCTCTTGTTGTTTTGATTTGTTGTTTTAGTTAGATTATCATGAACTCTTGTAGCTAACTAATCTCTTGGGAGCAATTGACCAAAGCTTCCAAACTCATGTCCTAAGAACAATTTGTAGCTTATTTATTACTCTTGCTATTGTGCATTTATGGAGCATTGAATGTGTTTATTGATTTTATTAATGTTGTTGAAAGCTTGAGTATATGAAATGCTTGTATTAATTGCTTGCTAGGGTTTGGGGGATTTGGGTTAATTTCCCCCCTGTTCTGGTTAGGAATGTACAAGTATGATTTAGAGCTTTTGATTATGTTGATGGATTGATGATTGCTAGATAGATATGCAATGTCGAACTCTTTGCCATGTTTATCATTTGTAGCAAACGGGAGAAGTCTATGAGTGGTCGCTCTTGACTAATCCCGTGTAAATGCATAGATCGGTTAAATGCTTAGTCACGGTGTAGTGGTCATAAGTGTTGCCGAGCTTGTTTATCCTTCGTGCTAAATGCCATCAATGGGATACCTTGAGTCGTGGTCTCGACAACGGGAGTCATTGGTGAGGTTTGACAAGAGATGTCGAATTCACTCTTGCAAACTACTACCTAAGAAGGATAGAAGTTTAGTCCTCACAACAAGTAGTGAAAGTAGTAAATAAGTTGCATGTTCAATGATGGATAAGAGGTTTGGAAGTGGAAGTCAATTGCACCCAAGGCTTCGTAATTGTATTTTCATCACATCTTTATTTGCGTTTACATGATTAGCATCATTCTCTTGATTTGCTAATTGTTGTATTTTAATTTGCTAATTTAGGAACCATCCAACCAACCCCCCCTCTTGTTTACATGCTTTCATATATATCTATGTATGTATGTGTTTAGTACGTTTTCTCATATAGGTGTTTAAGTACTTAGAAAAATCCCTTTTCCTGTGGACGACCCCATCTTGCCACTATTTACATTAAACTAACATAAATCCACAAGCCCAAATCAGCAAACCTAATATACTCTTGAGTGTTGACATATTTAATTAGACATATTTAATTAGACATTTAATTTTTATGCAGTGATAGTTTTTTGTTGTAAAAACCCCAATCCCTTTTGGGGGCCAAATACCTCCGATCTCTACTGTAGGTGCCAAAGAAGAATGAGAAGATATGAATCTATCTGATTCAGAAGGTAAGAACTTGTATCAGTATTACGCATTAAGGGCATAAAAGTATTAACTTTGAGAGGTACGGCGACGACCTCCCATACACCTACCGGTGCACAATACTTAGAAAATTTGTGGGTCTTTTTGCTCTCGGGGTCTGACAGTGTCAATTTTGTGGCATTAAAAGTAGCATAATCCTACTACTTTTTGTAACATTTGCACCGATTAATGTACCGGGGCTGGGTACTTACAAATATTTTTTAAAATTTGCTCTAGGGTTATTTTAGTTAACAAAAAAATTATTTAAAGCAGCCTAAAGCAGCTGCTTTAGGCCTATTTGTACACTGGTATATATATAATACCGGTGTAAAAAACGTTTCAATTTAAAAAACCCAATCAGTAGCGCATTTCCACAGTACTATGAATTTATATATCTACACCATACCATCTCCACCACTACCCATCTTTGGTGAAATCCTACGTAGGTTGGCATATAATCAGGTAAACCATTGCAATGCCTCTATCGTATGATTAATTAGCAATTGCATTTGAAATAGATCATTAAAATTATGACACAATGAATAGATTGACTTGCATGTAAGGTGTTTGATGAAATGCCACAATGTGTTTCTTAGGAAATGCCTCCAAAATCCAGTTCAAAAAGGATACGCCATTCACCGTCCCCATCATTGTCGAAAGTATCACCACACACTTACCCGGATGGCACCTTCGTGTCCGAGGAGGCTAGGTTGGTCCATGAATCTTACAAAGGATGGCGTTATGACATAGAGAAAGGAATTGAACCATCTCCCCCATTTGAACAAACTATCCGGAAGCTTGTGTGGGAAACATTCTGCGAGACTCTGCAACCATTCAACCTGACCATTGTAAGTGAGTTCTATGCAAACTTGAAGTACGGGCTGAGCTACAATAACATGTATTGTAGAGGTAAAACTGTCTGTGTGACACCAGAATCTATCAATGGCTTGTTTGGGTTGCCCTATGTTACAAATGATGAAGACGAGTTCCTCGCACTGCATTTTCTAAGTGATGGAGGCTATATTCTGCAACAACCAATTAAGAAGGAGATCATTAGGACAGTAAATAGGGCAGGTACGAACGTAGATGAGTTGGTCAAACCTGGTTGGAGAAAAATACCTAAGAAAACTCTAACTCCGGAAATGAATGGGTGGTACCTAGAATGCATCCGGTAACTGTTAACACAGAAGTTCACAAACTTTGCCTAATCATCTTGTATGCAATAAAAAGGGAGCTTTGATGGAATGTTGGTCATTGAATTTATCCTATGTTGTAGAGGGAATGTGATCAGATGGAATGTTATGCCTATTGCAGTATCATCTCCACGCTTCGTTCAAGAGCAGGAGTCAGTGTTCATGCACATGACATTTATGGCCAACCAATGGGTAAGATTTGCGTGGACTCTTTCTATAGATAGAAAACTGACACGTCTGCCACTAATATTGAATCCAGAGTTGCTACATTGGAGGTCAGTGTAGCAAACTTACTTGAAGAATCCAAATACCAAAGATCCTGGCAGGAACATATGGCCAAGGTTATGACGTATCAATTTCCTAATGTCGTGGAAGCAGTCAAAAATTTTCCACTTCCACACTGGCATTGTCGAGGACATAGACATTGGCACAAGTACCCATGATGGTGATGTAACAGGACTAGCTGACGGGGTAGAACAATTTTCTTAATATTTTTCATAGAAAACCTGTATTAGAGGTTAGGAAGAGTAGATTCTGTACTCAACCTTGACTGTGTTTCACTTAGACATTTTGGCATTTTTACTTTTGACAAACATACACGATGATGAATCAAATAAAAAATTTGAGGGCCGCATCTATTGAAATTATGTCTGTCATATACTCTTGAAGACCAAAAAGATAGGCCAAATGTAGTTGGCCTATATTTTTACTTCATGACCGCTGAATATGGTGCATTATATTCATCAAATGGTTAGAATTGCAAATAATTGTAGGAAAACAAGCTATGGAGGTTCCCTAAGTAAATTTGTGGGTAATATTGTAATTATGGAAAATATAGTGCAAGCGTTCATTGTTGGTTTTATAGGGCCTTTCTTCCACCAGTAGGGTCTTCAAATGCATTAACATGATCGTTGTGTATTGAATTGCATATATGTGGAGCCAATTTATATTCCAACCATTCCAAGATTCTTGGAGGGACTAAATTGCAAAAAGTAAAAATTTTACTCCTAAATTGAAATTGCAATCTGATTGAACTGGATGGTCCAAAATACAACCCTTTTGTATTTCCAAGTAAAACATGCGGGTAAACGAATGGGTCTGGGCTCCGTATTTAGTTTTGATAATGTTCGGATTGCAAATAGAAACATTGAACTAATCCTTTACCATTTACTCTACAACACCTACTAGCGCTTCAGGATGAACCACCACCCGGGCACAAATATGGTTCAATTATGATTAAATCCCAGAATATTCAATTTGATAATTTATGTATTTTCCTAACACGTCGTAACCGCATGTGACAATCAGGGGGACCTAATTGCAATAAACGCATACATTCAACTTTGCGGGAACCTCTGTACCATTGAGGTATGAAAAAATTATTTATTTGATCTGGATCATTAGAAAATTCCATTTGGGTCGGTGGAAACGTGCTTGAAGGGGTCGAACGGAATGTTTAGGGTCAATCTGCAAATTTTATGAAATTAAACAATGCTTAGAAACGTTATTGTACGGGGCCCATGTCTGGTCAATATTTGCATGAAACAACTAGTACAATGTCTATTCACAGTAATTGAACGTCAATTTGATTGATCGGGGTCATGCGAAAAATGCACGGGGGGCAAATGCAACAAGTGATAAATTTTAAAACTAATAAACTTTTTTTACACCGGTAACGAAGTAGAAGTACAGGTGTATTTGTAAAACTTTTTGTGCGCATTTCAAAAATATTTCAATTTTTTGGATTTTCAATATGACTCGAAACATCTTACACCAGTAATTCAAGATTTTGCACTGATATATTTACCGGTGCTGGACAGTTAGAAAAAAATTCATAAATTACTCTCGGGTTGAAAGCTTTTTTACAAAAATTCAATTAAAGCAGTTGTAGGAAGCTGCATTTTCCTCATTTTTACACCGGTATTTTTCTTTTTTACACCGGTACTATATACCGGTGTACAACACTTTACAATGCAACTACTTTCCTACATTTCTACACTAGTATTATTACCGGCGCTAAACAGTTAGCAGAAATATTTGCACGTTTTCATTCTTCTTACACTGGTACTGTATGTATTACCGGTGTAAACAACGTAAATTCAGATTTCAAAACCGTTTGAAACGGCCATAACTCCCACAATTCATCATATTCTCATCTTCAAATCCTTCGATTTCTCTTCCAAAACCGCCATCAACCACTCCAACCATTCAATCCACACATAATTGAACCACCACAACTCCTCATCAACCTTTGTAACTCCTCATCTCCCATTCCATCCCTATAAAGTGTGGAACTCAACATAAGAGAACCAAAAAAAATGAGAGAGGATGTTGGAGAGAGAAGAAAGTACTTGGCGATCCATTTTTGGCGATCTCGGCGAAAGGGAGTAGCAACAAAAACCCTCCATTGGTGAAGGTAAGTGTTGGGGTTTACATTACCATGGGTTACCAAGTCAAATTCTCTTCAAAAAAACCATTCCATCCCTTACGCACAATACATGTACGATCAATTGCCTCTATGACCAAAAATATGTAAATTGACAAAAAGTTGAATGACACTCTTGAATGGTATGTTTATAAAATTGTGGGGAGTAAATGTTTTGCAATTTTTGTGGATGGGTGATGTAGTTCTATAGTATTTTCTTTGGTGATAATATTGATAGTCACGTTAGGGGGGAGTGAAAATTGCTCGATTGTATTCCTAATTTATGAACCCAAAGACATTGATATAGTATTCTATCAACTTCTATAAAGTTCCATTTCATTCTATATGAAGTTCCATGCCTTAATTTTTCAAGTTCTATTCCATGTTATATAAACTTTTATGCCTCACATGATGTAGTTTCATCTATTAATTGTTCAATTTCTATGCCATGTTTTGCTCAAAAGTTTTATGAACTAGCTGATCAAGTTCTATGCCACGTTCTATCAATGTTGATCTTTAAGTACCATTATTTTAAAACCATCATGGATTGAGAATTTCCAATTCTACTATTGTACATGCCACCGAATAAGGGGAAATTCAACACGAAGAGGAAGCGATCGATTATGAAGAAGGGGGAGGAAGTGAAAGATGTGGTTAATGAGGAGGTGGATATGGAGGACCAAGAACCACCGCCAAAAAGGATCCCGTTGAAGATAAAATTTGAGGAAGAAGAAACTCAAACGAATGACCAGTCTAGTAAAGAGAAGGAAGAAACCGCAGATCCAAGTGACCACTTTGTAGGGGATGTTAAAGAATTGGACACTGGTAAACAGTAGGCCAAAACACAAATTTTCAAGGGAAAGGGAAAGAGCACCATCAAAGGAAGGCCAACTATTAATGAAGTGAACGACGACTTGACAAAAGCTTGAGGGAAAAATGGAGAAGGATGGGACAAGTTTGAGGTAAAAGTTATTTAAGGAGGCAGAGAACTAGTACGTGCCAGTCTATAATGTTGGAAAATCATAACACTCAATCTCTTGTTGCGTTTGAGTTCCGTAGGAATCAAGCGGTATACATTAAGAATTGGTCAGCGTGGCACGCTTATGAAATTATACTTTCTGGCGCTAGATTAGATTTGGCCCATGCGAGCACTGGAGCAATGTCCTTGAGGATGTTAAGGAAGAGGCATGAAAGGGTGTTCTGGTAAAAATCTCGATAATTGTAATTTAAAAGTTTTATGAAATGGTTAATTCTTAGTGAAGACGTGATTCCTGACATGCTTTTTCATATGATTCATTCCAGGAGAGCTTCACAATTGAAACACCTGTGAAAGACGGGCAACTAGAAATACTGAAGAAGGAGGTTACAGAGAGGGCAAAAAACCAACACAGGAATTGGAAGACAAAGGTGGCAAATAGGTTCATTCACGACGTGAACAAAGGTATTAATAAAACAGGAACACCGGCATGGGAGAAGTACAAGTGGATTGTTGAAGATGAATGACACTTGTTTGAAAAGAGGCACCAGCATCCAAATTTTCAGGTAAGATGAGAAAATTAATACTTGTTAAGAGACATGTTTTCAACAAATTCTATTCAACTAAATTTTCATTTATAACAACAACAGAGGCTCAGGGTGACAAATATTGAACGAAACAAGGGTATGGATTACATGCACCACACAGGCAAAAGGGGTAATCGATACATCCGTGACAAATTAGGTAAGGATCCGAAGGAGAAGGAGTGAATGAGGTTGACCACCGAGGGATTCACTGACGAGGAGATTGAGAAACAACTCAGTCTAAGGGACTTCATACCTGATAGATCTCTTGTCTACCTTGATTCAAATAAATATAAGAAAGGGTTATACACATCGAAAGAGGTTGAGAAGATCGCACCGGACGTTGTAAGTTACGCCAAAATTGACCATTTGAATTAATATTTTTGAGTACTGCACATTATTCATATACAAAATTGCATTCCTATGTGATTCTCAGTTGAAATTGAACAAGCTTAAGGGAAAAGGAGCATTGTAACTGCATCCGGGAGATGACATTCTCATAAATGTCACAAAGAAGAAGGACCACTTGGGCAGGTACAGAGGAACTTAGACGGATGTACCCACAGCGGTGGCTGTTCCACATCTCTCCCAAAGCAAGTGCAGTAGCAGTTCCCTAGCTAAGGAGACAACCCGAAGGAGACCATCTAACAATCAACCAGTCGTGAAATCCATGGCATCGTACTTGGAGCAATTAGTGAAGGGCTTAGCATCTACAAGCGGTGTTCAGATTCTGCCAGGCCTTGATAATCCTAAAAAGTTTGTAGAGAAGGCGATGGATGACATTGTTGTAGCTGCTACAAAGTCAAGTGAAGAGCCCAATGACGGAGAAGGAGATGAAGAGGTACACTAGCAATAATCGATGCATGTCTCATACAATGATTTACACATTTGAAATATCTCTATAACCATTTGATCGATTCACTTAAATATTATACGAATAGGATGGAGAACACGTGACTCTTTTCATTAAAGACATAGTCGGGAAGAAGAAAATGGTCGCCCATGGCCTGCGATAGGTATCTTGTCGTCGGGATGCCCTACAAGAAAGTGTTGCTCGTGTGAGAGTATGCGAGCTAGTCCTCAGTCCTAGGGCGGGATTTCCCTCGGTGGACCACCACTTTGATAATGTTGGAGAGGTGCTCAATAGCGTCGTAGATTGGCCAGTGTCCTTAATAGGCAAGGAAAGTGAGCAACAGAGTGACATCGATGAAATCAATGCCGGAGGTGATACAGACGGCGATGACAATCAGGTTATAATTCTCACCAGCAACGATGGGGTACATTCTTGTAACATATCACTTTTCGATTCCTTAAAGTAATTTTGTGTATCCCTATTCAATAATCCTTGTAACAGGATACTGGCGAGCAAAAATCTCAGTCGATGGCTAATTTCCGCCAATCTGCAAGACCAAGATTAAATAGGCTTCCAAAATAGGTAATGCACTAAAAAAGTCCCATTATTAATCATTAACAACGACAATTCAATACTACATGCTCAAGTGATCATTTTGTATCATTTCACATTCGCAGATTGTCAACAAACGAGACCTGACAGATTGGCCGATCATGGGGCAATTCATGAAGGAGGCAGATGCTGCTATCCTGGAAATGATAAAGAATAAAGAAGGCAGATGCCGCTTCCTAGTATTCTGACCATCAACATTCGCACGCCATTACACCTGCGGTGTTGGAATAGAAGTTTTGGTCGAGTTCGGGAAGAAACTGGGAAACATGGGTTCGATGACATAGATCGATAATGCACAGGTTGATGTGTGGATGGGGTGAGTTTCAAAACTTACAGCCTTTATGTTTTTTTATTTTTTCAAGAATTCATTTTTTGTACAATTAACGTTACAGGCACCTGTGGGAGAAAATATATGAAACTAATTCAGGCCACGTCCAATTCTGTCCATCCAGCTGTGGCAGCCTAACCAACTTTGAGCAAGAGGTCTAACTCCGTTTCAAACATATTTAAGAAACAATGAAGGCAATGGATGTTGAGTTCTACATCGTACCCTACATAAGAATGTAAGTATTTCTTCCTGATAATTACATTCACATTTCAAATGACTTCCATTTCATTAATTGGTTAACATAATTTTCCAACAACGATCATTGGTACCTCATCATTTTCCGTCCCCCAACGGAGGAGGTTTTTACTCTGGACACATTGTCAGGGGGTATCAAACCAATAAACTTGGTCAAACACAGGGTCATTTCAAGGTATTTCAATCAAACACATAAAAAATCTTGGTTTAATAATCGACGCGAAGAAGTAGCCGTTTAAATTTACTTTCTTCATAGGCTTGCTTGTGCATACCAAAGGGAGAAGAGAAAGACAGAGCCAGAGCTCGACTACACTTGGAAAATCAACAACATTATGGTAAATCATTCTATCATTTCATCCATCAAATTTTATGTTTAGGGTTAGTAATTACGTTTACCTTTCCCGTGCAGTACCGAACCTAGAATGGCTTGTGGAAATGTGGGTACTTCATCATGCTCTTCATGAAATAATTTTTTAATCAACTGGAGACAAACAATATCTTGGAGGTAAACCTTGCATCTAAAAAATTGATATTACTAATCTGTAGAAAATGCAACATTACTGACTAACACTGTAAGTTTGAAATTAACAGATTTTCCCCGAGGGCAAAGGGTCGTACCATGTGTACGAAATTAAAGGTGTAGCAGAGACATGGTGTGGGGCTTGGTTCGGAGACTACTAGCAGCAGGCAAACACTACGTTGCACTTTTTGGATGTTAAGAATGACATAATACGTTTGTGGTTAATAATGAACGGTTAATGATATTTGAATTTTATGGATGGTGTTTGGTAATACTAAACTTTTGTTTTACTTTTTTTGATTTCATGTTTAAGATATTTCTTCAATTTCATATGTTGGAATAATGTTCGCATGTTTTGCAAGCCATATTTCCATAGTAGAATGTTTCAAATTTCTTACCTAATCAAAAGTTTCCAATTTATAGTAATTCACAAGTATCTCTGGATATCGTTGCCCCAGAAATGATCCGGGATGGACCATCGAAAAAAAATTAGTCATTGCAAATTTTAGCAACATAATGCACCGGTATAAATAAATTTCACTGGTACCGGTGTAAACAAATTACACATTTTAAATAATTTATATTTAATTATTTCAATAAAACTGGTGCATAAAGTATAGTAATACCGGTGTAAAAAAAAGACCGGTGCAACATACCGGTGTAAAAAAACTATATTTCGACTACAAAACAAAGACCGGTGTCAGATTTAATACCGGTGTACAAATCATTGTTTTACACCGGTTCTTGGGTTAAATACTAGTGCAACATACAGGTGTAACTATATTCCGGTATTACACTGGTTTCCCAAATAATACCGGTGCACATATTTTGGGATCCCACTATGTTGCACCGACATAAGATACCGGTGCAAATGCTTCTCTACATCGGTCCATTTTACCGGTACAAATTTGTTGCGTTTCTACACCCCTATACATACACTCCGGTATTTTTGGGGGTCAAAATACCGGTGCTATTTCCCTAAGTTACCGGTGCAAATACCATTGTCCTACAGTATTGGAGAATGAAGGCTCCCTAAGTACACACTACTCCCTCCCTACACTTTTCCTATGCAAAGTTTCCAATGCATAGAAAATAATGTCAAAACATAGGTGAGGTAGGGAGAATAGTGGTACTCACTCTCGCGGCCCTGAAGGAAGTTCTTGAGACTCGTGAAGCTACTATCTATGTACCCAGTTGCTTGTAGTGTGGCCTCAATAGTATCCATACGATAGCTAAGATCTTCAACTTGAGAGCTCATTCCCCCTATCGCTTGGACTACCTCTTGCAACACTTGAGTAGAGCTAGAAATCTTGTCCCCAAGTGAATGCAAGTGGTCAATGATGTACGTACATAAGCGAGAGCAACTAGGGGATGCTCTCAGAGTGGACTCGTCCTTGGCCTCCTCAATATTTATCTCCGGGTTGGCCATAACTCTATAGACTTCTCTCTCAAGCTTCCGGTCTAGCGAAATAAGTAGGTCATCCAATCATGTGCCATGGTCAATGGAGGTGCGCTCCAGTTATGGAAGAATCATGAAGCTACACGTGAGCCATACATATCTATCCTCTGATGTCGTTGGTCCCACTATAGATGTCTTAGCTAACTTCTCAATGTTGTATCGTGTGCCCGATCTTCCCAAGTTAGCTAGAGCCCGTTGTGTGACCGAATGACCTAGATACTTTTCTAAAAGACCAACTATGCCTCCCATGGAAAATTTTCCACTCTTTCTATTTCCCATCGATAAGCATTCCTGCACAAAGTACCCCACCAAGTTTGGGTAAAAGTTACCCTCGGGAGTCATTGCCAAAAGGCAATGAACATCCAAACATGGGCATTGTGTTAGTTCACCATGGAAAAAAACTCCCATAGCCAACAAACGGTTAACATAATGGAATGCCTAATGGACTATGACGGTACTCTTGCACAGGTTCTACTTATCAGTGCTCGTTATTTGCACCCAAAAGTGCCCCAGTGAGAAAGTTAACCCTTGTCGGTGTGTCTTCTAGATCTTCTTGCCACACCTCCACCCAAAGGCTCGTGCAACCTCCCGGTGGGTCATTTTGTACTCCACCAGCATCTACGATCGGCCATAGAGTAACTAGGAACTCTAGGGTCCACCTAATGTACATCTTGGAGTGTTTCTCGAGAAACCCCTCTAGACCTACTCGGCTCAACATGTAAGTGACCGACTCGAGTAAACCTAGAGCCTCCAAGGTGTTCTTGCAAACAAGCCCCATCTCCAAAATACTCCTCTTTGGCCCTCTCAAGTTCCTCCACCTCTAGGCTAAAGTCCCAGAAATGTTGGATAAACCCATAAACTCCTCGGTCACAAATGTGGAGTTACAAAAAATGGAAGTTTCCGGCTTAGGGTTTGCACCCTTCGTCGACTTCTTCCTTTTCTCACCCTTAGTGGACTTTCCCTTCTCCGAGGCATTCTTCTTAGGTGGAATCCTAACAAAATGAGGACATGAGTGGTGATATGATCATAAACAAAGCATGGTTTATAATTCAATGAGAAAACATTCTCCCAAATAGCCCAACAATCATAACATAATTAACTAAACATATGAGCTATTCAAACAAGAACATTCCTCATCAAACATCAATCTCATGTAAGTTATTGGGAGGTCATCGCCGCACCTCTCAAAGTTAATACTTTTAATCCCTAATGCTTCCTATCTACAATAAAGTAGATAATGGCAAGTCGGGGTCGTCCACGAGAAGAGAGGTCTTTTCAAGTGTTTAAACATATATAGGAGAAGACATACTAGACACATAAAATGAAGGAAATGACGTATCTACATCCTAACTACTATTCCCCCAAATCAATACCTCACAAAACTCTCAATATCACACATCCCAATGTTAAGGTCAAATGAGAAGTTTCCCACAACCCATATTCCTAAATCTACCCAAACCATATCAACCCATCAATTCATTGATATCCCTAAAACATCTCCAAATCTCGAATTGATAATCCCAAATCCAATGATACAAGGTGAAAGCTAAAGACATGTATAAGGTTCAAAACACATTCTCCACTTTATATCAATATATCAACCTAAAAACAAAGCATATTAATGATCAAGAATTTCATAACTTACTTCGTCTTCTCCCGCTAAATTTTCCACTCCCAAAAGGTCCTCAAGATGTCAAGCTACCCAATCCATCCGTATGGTCACCGCAACCTTATGACTCCAACCCCGGCAAATGAGTGAACACTTAACAGTTTTCAATTTCTCTCGTTTTCTCTCATTTTTCCTAGGAGCCCTTTCGAGTTTTCATCCTAGCCACACACCATGTTTCTTTGGCTCACATCTCACCTTTTTCTGCACATTTAGCCTCTCATTTTTTCCTAGGTCTCCCTTTTGGATTTACGACCAATCCAGGCCCCCAATGTTGCCTAAGTTTCCTTCTAGGATTTTCAACTTAGCGGGATTCTTTTTATTTTTATTTTTCAATTTTTCAAATTTTAATGCTTTTTTCCCAGTTATTTTCACGTTTCTACAATCCAAAAAATAGCAAAGTGCTTTCCAAATGTTAAGGCTAAGAAAAGTATCAAAGCCAACATTATCCAAGTACATCAAATGAAAAACATCCCAACACAAAAGGGAAAAATATCCAAAGCCAATCAAAAGAGTTATGCAAAAGTGTCTTCAATCCCAATCCTCTGAAAGTGGATACCCCTCTCCATACTTAGAACATTAAATTGCCCTCAATCTAGACAATAGGGAAAAACATACAAAGCGAAGTATGGAAAGGGTAAAGATATGGTGCTCACAAAATCACTGATGTGATGAAGAAGGGCCACTGCCAAAATACCGCTGATGATACTGTGCTAGCCACTCCGTGCTCCTCTGCTAGCCACTCCGTGCTCCTCTGCTAGCCACTCCGTGCTCCTCTGCCTCCTAGCTCTTCGCCTGCCTGGGACTGCATCTCATGGATGCGAGCTGACAAGTGGTTAATTTCCTCGTCCATGTCAATCAAAGTCTGGGAGATAAATACATTATGCTCCAATATTATGTTGTCCTGTCGGCGGAATCCATCTTGCATAGTCTGCATCATCCGCTCGTAGAAGTCTGGTGGAAGCTGGGAATAGTGAGGTGACACATCGTCCTCCTGCATCGACTTTGTCTATGGTGGAGGCTGCGTGGAGTGATGCTGGGAGTGCTGCTGCTGTCGCTCAGAGGGAGGTAGAGTGCTATCATCACTCTGGACAGGAGCTGGGCCAAGGTCGCGGAGCTCGCGCTGGAAATCATCTCTACATGAGAAGTCTGGTGAAATCTCCAAGTCTCCTAGAGATGTGTCAAATTCCAGCTTCGTCTTGTTGGGTTGAGGAAGTGCCATGAATGTGACCTTCGTCGTTCCATACAACCAATGGAAGAGCCCCGTGGTCTGTGTGGCACTGAGCATCTCAAATCTAACTAACCTCTCAGCAGTGATAAGATAGGACGTGTGCCTCCCTAAGCGTGGAAAGGCAGCTGGAGGAACCAATCCCAAGTACTCTACTAAAAGGCCTATCATGCCTCTGACCATAATCTTCCCCTTCGGTTTTCCTACCACCTCCACGATTCTCTTCATCCAAAATTCTTCTCACAGCCCGTATCCTGGCCCCTCACTCGTTAAGTGCCACAGAAAGTGAATGTCATTGTTTGACACGCTCGTCGGCTCTGCGGAGCAAAGTACTGTGCCGGCCAATAGATGGTGCACATAACAGAGTGCAGGGTGGATAATAGCACTACTCTTATCATGGGAATTCTTCGGCCTCACGTTGATGACATTTCAAAAGTGTATGTCATCCTCAATTGATAGCTCATGGGCCTGTGGGTCCAGGCCCGTATCTCCGCGGTGTCAAATCCAAAGGCCTCCTCAATTTGGGAGACTGTCATTTGCCTAGATATATCATCTAAGTGAAAATAAATGTACCTATCACATGATTGATCGCCTCTCATGCTGCTTATACGGATAGTGGACAAGAATTCCAGCGTGTACCTTAGGTAAGAGGGTGCGCTCGTACTCATAAACCCTTTTATTCCCCCTTTTGCGATGAGGCATCTGATATGCTGAGTGTGCCCAAGAGCATCTAATGTGGGCACATCAACAAAGCTTGTCTCCTTAAGTTGGCGCTTTTCCAGGGCCTCCCACATTTCCGCATAGGACTCGGTGATCCAGGTCAAACCCATGTACATATCTGGAGAGGGAGGTACAGGGCTCAATTCTGGAGCCAATGAAGGAGGCGGAGGTGGAGCGGTGGTGCGCCCACCTCGGGGGGGGGGGATCCCTAGGTCTCTTTGTGGGGGCCATATCTAACAATCACAGCAAACAAGTCAAACACACAGGAATATGTGTATATGAAATATTGCAAATTCATACTCAACCTTAAACTAGTTCATCATCACAAGCCGAATAAAAAACAAGTCAACTAGTTCAAGTCCTAATCACAATTGCATATACAATCCATACTATATCCAACAAGCCCATATTCTCAAATCCATGAAGTTCACACAGTTGAAATCAATATGCTATATCTCAAAACCACAGTTGTGCTCAACTAGCTTAGCCACCATTAGTACATTCACAATGTCAACATTCACGTCCCATGGCTAAACTACCCTAAGTAAAATAACATTGCAAAGCACAATAACATACCTCCTATCTAGCATAAGTCACAAACTATTCTTAGCCACAGCAACACAAATGCACACAATCCTAACTCAAACAAGCACAATACAATCCAAACCGCAACCACAAAATATGCACACAATACCCATCAAACTAAATTGCAGGCATAATTTATTCACCAAAATCAACCAAGATCCAACAATTCAATTTCCTATGGCATCACACATAATCTACACAATATTCATAAAAAAATAGAGTAGACATTCGTAATCACAATTCAATCTCAATAAAGTGAAGAAATGTACCACCGAGATGCGAAGGAAGAAGAACAGAGGAAGCCCATAATCAATTCAAAATTGAATTGCTCAAAGTGACAAAACCCCCAAATTCTAGGGTTTGTGTTCTTCAAAGAATTTTTTTTTCCGATTTGTGGGTGGAGATTGGGAAGAAGGGATGGGGTATGGAGTGGTGGTTGTGAGTGGTGAAGGGCGGCTATTAGCGGCGGCAAGCGACGGCTGCGAGCAGTGGCGCTTGGTGGAGGGAAGGCTGAGGGCGGTGAAGAGGAGTGGGAGAAGATGAGGAGCAATGGCGGATTGTGGGTATGTTTGTGAAAAAATGGGTTTAGCCCATCATTTAAAGCAGATTTGTATGACCGTCGTGACTCGTGACGTGTTCGTCGTGACTCACGATGGGTGGTCTCGAGTGGTATTAGGTCTGGCTAGGCTCGAGGATTGAAGATGACACCTCGAGGGCTCACAACTTTGAGGTCTCAAGAGTCTAGGCTTGAGGATGAAAGATGATAGCTCGAGGGATCGCGACTTCGAGGTCTTGAGAGACTATGCTCGAGGATGAAAGATGACACCTCGAGGGCTCGCGGCTTTGAGGTCTCGAGAGGCAAGACTCAAGGATGAAAGATGACACCTCGAGGGCTCACGCCTTTGAGGTCTTGAGAGGCTAGGCTTGAGGATGAAATATGACACCTCAAGGGATCGCGACTTCAAGGTCTCGAGAGGCTATGCTCGAGGATGAAAGATGACACCTCGAGGGCTCGCAACTTTGAGGTCTCGAGAGGCTAGGCTCGAGGATGAAAGATGAAACCTCAAGGGCTCGTAACTTTTAGGTCTTGAGAGGCTATGCTCGAGGATGAAAGATAACACCTCGAGGGCCCATGGCTTTGAGGACCCGAGGTGGTGATATCTCGAATGGCGTGTCTTAAGAACTGGCCTCGAGAGGATGATATATTTCATGTTCGGCTCGAGTCGAGGGCTTGCTGCCTCGAGGTCTTGAGGGGATGATGTCTCGAAGGGCTGGTCTCAAGAATTGGCCTTGAGAGGATGATGGACTTCAGGTTCAGCTCGAGTCGAGAGCTTGCTGCCTCGAGGTCTCGAGGGGGTGATATCTCGAAGATCTGGTCTCGAGAGGGTGATGAAATTTATAGTTCGGCTCAATTCGAGGACTTGCTACCTCAAGGTCTCAAGGGGAAGATGTCTCAAAGGTTTGGTCTTGAGAGGGTGATGAACTTTATGGTTCAGCTCGAGTCGAGGACTTGCTAGCTCGAGTCGAGGACTTGCTACCTCGAGGTCTCGAGGGGATGATGTCCCGAAGGGCTGATCTTGAGAGGGTGATGAACTTTATGGTTCAGCTCGAGTTAAAGGTTTAGGGCTTTGAGGTCTCGAGGGGATGATGTCTCGAGGGGGTAATGAACTTTCAGGTTTGGCCCGAGTGGAGGGCTTGCTGCCTCAAGGTCTCGAGGAGATATGTCTTGAGGGCTTGCAACGAGGTCCTCGCGAGACCATCGCGGCTCGCAAAAAGTGGAGGCCGGGACCTTTATTTGAACATAAGATTTCTAAGTACATCGTAACTTGCAACCACTCCATTATGAGTCATGATGAGGCCTTTGAGAGGCCATCGCGGCTCACAAAAAGTGGAGGCAGAGACCCCTATGTTAACACAAGATTTCTAAGTACATCACGAATCGCGACCACTCCGTCGCTAGTCACGACAAGGCCCTCGTGAGGCCATTGCACTCGCGGAAAGTTTTGGCTGAGACCCCCATTTTTAGCCAAAATCCCTGATTCGATCGCAATTCATGACGAGGCCCTCGCGAGGACATCGTGACTTGCAACGATTCCCTCACGAGGCCATCGCGACTTGCGACCACTTCTTACCTGGTACTTCAATTATTTTTTTCTGCTTCCTTTTCTTGTCCAAGTTTTTCCTTCTCGACTCCAAGCCTTTCTCCCTTCAAAATTCCAATGCCTTGGCTTCAAAATTGCTACAAAATCATGGAAAAAATAACCCGTGAAAAGCATAAAGAAAAACACTGAAACTTAATAATAAAATCCAAAACCAAACAACATCAACGAAAAGTCACGAATGACGATCCAGATGATGAAAACCAAGTTTATTTAACATTGTTGGCACGACTTACTCCCTTTTGTTGGTTTTTACTCAGAAACTGGATCAAGGAGATCAACGTCCTCTCCTTTTTCTGGCACAAAATTCTTGTGGTAAGGTTTCAAACATTGTCCATTATCCTTAAAAGTATTAGACTTAGCTCGATATAAAATCTCCACCGCGCCATGCGGGAATGGGAATACCTTAACCACCTCAAAAGGATCGATCCATTGGGACCTCAACTTACCTCGGAATAGGCAAAGGCAAGATTGGAATAGGAGGACCTTTTGACCAATGTCAAAGTTCTTCCTAATGATCATCATGTCGCGTTACACCTTTGTCTTCTCTTTATAGATTTCAACGTTCTCATTGGATTCCCTCCGGATCTCATCCAGTTTATCCAATTGTAAATTCCTATACAAGCCGGCCTTATCTATATCATGATTGAATTCTTTGACCACCCAGTAAGCCTTCTGTTAAATTTCCACCGGTATATGACAGGGCTTACCAAACACTAACTGGCATGATGACATACCGATTAGTGTCTTGTAAGACATCCTATATGCCCACAAGGCATCATTCAACCGAGAACTCCAATCCTTCCGGTTAGGGTTAACCATCATTTGAAGGATGGACTTGATTTCCCGATTGGAAACTTCGTCTTGCCCTTTGGTTTACGGTTGATAGGCGGTGGATTTCTTGTGAGTGATGCCATACTTCTTTAAGAGTGCCGCTATGGTCAGATTGCAAAAATGGGTGCCACGGTCACTAATCAAGGCTCGGGTTACCCCAAACCTAGAAAAGATGTTATCTTTCAGGAATTTTGCAACCACTTTAGAATCGTCAGTCCTAGTGGGTTTTGCTTCAACCCACTTCGACACATAATCAACGGAAAGAAGAAAGTATGTAAAGACATAAGAACTATGGAAAGGTCCTATGAAGTCAATACCCCAAACATCAAAGATTTCACAATATAGCATAGCTTTTTGGGGCATCTCATTTCTAGATGTGATTTTTCCTACTCTTTGACACTTGTCACAAGCCTTACAAAATATGTATGCATGCTTATTCAAATTAGGCCAATAAAAACCACTTTCCAAGACTTTCCTAGCAGTAATTTTAGCTCCAAAATGACCCCCGCATGCATGAGAATGATAAAAAGTGAGAATTGAATGTACTTCATTATTGGGGATGCATCTCCCAACAAATTTCTCTACACAATGCTTCCACAAAAAGGGATCATCTCACACATAATATTTGGCATCGCTCTTTAGCTTATCTTTCTATGCTTTAGAAAAGTGAGGAGGAAATTTACCAGAGACAAGAAAGTTCACAATGTTGGCATACCATGGCTGGAGGTCCCTGATAGCAAACAATTGTTCATCGGTGAACTCCTCCCATAATTGCTCTTTTATTAATAGATTTACCTCACTATCTTGGCAGGGTGCCAACCAGCTTAGGTGATCAGCCACGAGGTTCTCCGCACCTTTCTTGTCTCGCACCTCTAACTCAAATTCACTAAGGAGCAAGATCTACCTAATCAATCTTGGCTTTCCCTCTTTCTTTGTCATTAAATGACGAAGCGCTGCATGGTTAGTGTACACAATAACTTTTATACCAAGCAAGTAAGATCGAAATTTTTTGCAAGAAAATACCACTGCTAGCAACTGCTTTTCGGTGGTGGAATAGTTTTTTTGGGCTTCATTGATAGACATGGATGCATAGTAGATGGTGTGAGGTGCTCTCCCCACCCTTTGACCAAGCACCGCTCCAACGACATAATCACTAGCATCACACATAATCTCAAAAGGTAACGACCAATCCAGGGGTTGTATAATAGGGGCCGAAACTAACCTTCCTTTCAATGTATCGAAGGCCCATTTACAACCCTCATCCATGTATCAAAGGGGATGCTATCTTCGAGAAGTCCTTGATGAATCGGCGATAGAATCCCGCAGTGCTAAGAAAAGAGCGCACTTCGCACACATTAGTAGGATAAGGCAAAGTTTGAATTGCGTCTATCTTTGCCTTGTCAACCTCAATACCCTTAGAGGAGACAACATGGTCTAAAAAAATACCTTGCTCTACCATAAAATGACACTTCTCAGAATTTAACACAAGATTAGTATCAATGCAACGTTTAAGAACTTGTGCCAAATTTGCTTAACAGTTGTCAAAAGAATTACCATGAATGGTGAAATCATCCATGAATACCTCGACAAAATTTTCAAGAAATTCTGAGAAAATTCTTACCATACACCTTTGGAAAGTTGCGGGGGTGTTACATAACCCAAAAAGCATGCACCGGTAAGCAAACGTACCAAAGGAGCATGTGAGGGTGGTCTTTTCTTAGTCCTCTGGGGCGATAGCCATTTGAAAAATACCCCGAGTACCCATCCAAAAAGAAATATAAGGGGTGGCTTGCTAACCTCTCAAGCATTTGATCTATGAATGGCAATGGGAAGTGATCCTTCCGGGTTTCTGCATTTAGCCTCCGGTAGTCAATGCAAACGCGCCACCCATTTTGAACTCGGGTGGGAACCATTTCTCCCTTCTCATTTTTGACCACCATCACCCCACTCTTCTTGGGTACCACTTGCATTAGACTCACCCACTTGCTATCTGAGATTGGATAGATCATGCCCACTTGGAGTAAGTTGAGGATTTCTGCCTTCACCACTTCCATCATCCGTGGGTTAAACAGTGTTGGGGTTGCCGGGCGGGTCTTGTATCTTCTTCCAACAAGATTCTATGCATGCAAGTGGATGGACTTATGCCTTTCATGTCAGCAATAGTCCATCCAATTGCTTCTTTGTTCTCCTGCAACACTACCATCAACTTTTCTTCTTGCTCCTTGGTAAGCTTGCTTGAAATGATAATCGGAAGCATCTCCCCTTCCCCAAGAAATGCGCACTTGAGGTCAGTTGGCAACAGTTTGAGCTCAATCACCGGAGCCTTCACAAGTGATGAGAGGAATTCCTATTCTTTGGGTTCCTCTAAGACTATAGGTTCGGGACTTTGCACCACTTCCTTAAGAATGCTTAACTCCTCAATGCTTTCCTTAAAGTTAGTACTCGTGGAATACACAAGACATGCATTTTCAACATCATTTCCAAAGCAACTAATAAGGAATCATCACCACTCAATTCAAAAACATCTTGCACCACATTGTCAACAAAATCAATAGCATGGCAAGAATATACTTCAATAGGATACTTCATAGAGTCATTTATGCTAAACTCTACTTTAATCCCATCAAATTCCATGGTGAGGGTACTGTTATGCACATCAATGATGGTCCTAGAGGTCTTAAAAAATGGCCTTCCCAACAAGATTGGGGCGACATTTTTATCATGCTCCATGTCTAGGACATAAAATCTGCGAGGAATATTAAGGAATCCACTCTAACCAACACATCCTCGACGATACCCTTAGGGTACGCACTAGAATGATGGGCTAGTTGGATCACCACCCTAGTTTTGTGCAAAGTACCAAGATTGAGGCTTTCATACAAAGAATAAGGAATCACATTTATCGATGCACCTAAGTCAAGCATTTCTTTTTCAAAATGTGTATTTCCTATCATGCAAGGGATCGTGAACATGCTGTGATTGCTAAATTTAGGGGGTAAATCTCTTTGGCACAAAGTGGAGACATGTTCAATTCTCCCATTTTTAAGCTTGTTCTTCGTTCTTTGTTTCCTATTTACTACACATAATTCTTTCCAAATTTTTGCATAGCTAGGTATTTGTTCAATCGCATTCAAAAGAGGGATATTTACCTCACACCTACGAAAATCTTCGTAGATGTCCTTGTTGGATTCCTTCCTCCTTTTGTCTTTTAGACTGTAATATGGTAAATAGTATAAATGGTGGAACCCATAGTAGAGCCCTAAGAGAGCCCTACCAAATACAAAGTAATCCAACCCTAGGTTACGCGTGAACCTAAGGAGAAAAATCCGAGAGAGGGGGGAGCAAAAAGCCAAAGGGCAACACTCCCCCCCATATTCTAAATAAGGCTACCATCCCTAAGCAAGATAAGTCAATCTAAGGAAAAAACAAAATAAGTCCCAATTGAAATAGGACCTATAACAGCAACCTGAAAAGAAAAACAGGCTAAGAAATACGATGTAAATGGGGTGAGAACAAACTCACTACCCATAAACAAGTGATCTGCTTCTACCCCTAACAGATGGGACCTTCTTCATTAACATTCCAGAGTGCAGCCAAGTGTTATGGAAACTCGGGTCTTTAGTAGGTTTTGTTGCCGGAGTCTTGAAGAGGGTAGAAGAAATCCAAAGACACCTTTTATCTTTTAGAGGTAAATACGGTGAATAGTATAGACGGTGGAACCCACGGTAGAGCACTAAAAGAGCCCTACCAAATACAGAAAGAATCCAACCCTAGGTTAGTAATGAACCTAGGGAGTAAAGTCTGAGAGGGGGGGGGGAGCGAAACCCAAGGGGCAACACTTCCCCCCCTTTTTTCTAAGTAAAAACTACCAACCCTAAGCAAGATAATTCTAGCGAAGGGAGACAAAACAAGTCCTGTTGAAAATAGGACCTAAAGCGACAACCTGAAAAGAAAACAGGCTATAAAACTTGGCAAATGAGATGAGAACAAACTCACTACCCATAAACAAGTAATCCATTTCTACCCCTAACAAACGGGGCCTTCTTCATTTAAATTCCATAATGTAGCCGAGAATTGTAAGACTCGGGTCTTGGGTAGATTTTGTTGCCGGAATCTTGATGAAGATGCAAAAAATCCAATGTCTACTCATTTGAAGATCCTATTGCAGCCGAGATTGTCCCGGGTCTTGGATATCACATAAAGAGTGAAGCTGATGGCCAAAGTTGCACCATAATGGCACGAGTGGATATCTGCTTCTACCATTTACATTCCTAAGGTGGAGAAATAGGGATGTTATTGGCCTTCAAACATTCTCTTGTGGGCACCGTGATTAATAGAGTGGGTAAGGATGTGTTGAGGCCATGCCTCATATCCTTGTGAATCCCAGCTAAATCAATCTCCTAAAGATGAGAGAATGGATACACCTATACCGCGTGCATCAAGCGTGGCGATTATGTAATCGCCCACTCCATTTTGAGCAAATGGACAACTTTATATCAGTTTAACACAGAGTGTAGCGCGGGCATAGAGTACATAAATTACCGTTAAATCATAAGTTAAAACTAGGCTTAGGAGAAAAGCATCGGAGCAAAGTCCTTACTCTAAAACCTATTGCCTCATCCTGGAATCCGAGTTGCAATGGCCAGGAAAAAAAATCCTGACTAATCCTTGACTCTATCGGGCTCCAGCAACTCCCTCTTGGCACGGAAAAAAGCACCATTTAGCATGCAAAACAAAATTCCAGCGCCCAGCAGCGCCTACTCTTGATGCCCAGAACTAACGCCAAGTGACCAGAATCCAGCTCCAGGGCATCTGGAAAAACTGCATCCAGCGCCCAGTCCCCAAATTGACCTCTCCTTCAGCTAGCCTTTTATCTTTTAGAGGTAAATAGGTAAATAGTATAGATGGTGGAACCCACGGTAGAGCCCTAAAAGAGCCCTACCAAATACAAGAATAATCCAACCCTAGGCTAAAAACCTAGGGAAAAGATGCGGGGGGGGGGGGGGGGAGGGGGCACCCAAATGAGTACCCCCCCTAATTTTTTTTTAAAGAAATGCTAACCCTAAGCTAGAAAGTACTAAGCCTAGGGAAAAATAAATGCAAGTCCAGATATGTGAATCTGGACCTATACATAGCAACCAGAAATGTGTACTGGCTCTTCATATGAAAACCTCATCGCAGCCGAGACTTGGGTCTCGGGTCTTGAAGAAGAATAATGTAGAAGACGCCAGTGGTAGACAAAAAGTGCAGCCGAGTGTGGTGTACTCGGGTCTTGAATGATCGCCATGGTGTGCTGGTGTAGCTGAATCCGAATGAAGCTAGGGCCGCCAATGGAGGAGCAGCTTCTACCATATGCACCCCTAAGGTGAAGAAAGAGGGGTGTTATTGGCCTTCAAACGTTTTCGTGGTATGAACCGAGGCTATGTTAAAGGGAAAGAGTGTCGTAGGCAGTGCCAATAGCTCTTGTGGATCCCTCTAAACAATAGCCCCCCTAATGATGGAGAGAACGGACACAACTTAAACGGCGTGCATCAATCCCGGCGATTATGTAATCGCCCACTCCATTTTGAGCAAATGGACAGCTGTATGCTAATTTAACACAAAGTGTAGCGCGAGCATAGAGCGCGTAATGACCGTCAAGTCTAAGTAATAACTAGCATTAGATTAATTAATTTCACGTACGCAAACTAATTATCCAACTACCCAACTCGTATGGTCGTGCAACCAAATGTAGAAAGGTTGCTGTCCCATCCTCCGGGGGGAAAATGTGCAATTATCCACCCAATACAATTTTAGCCCAAAGATAAGGCCAAAACTCAACAAAAATCAACAAATTAGAGCCCAAAAATGAAGCAAATTTGGCCCAAGAATAAGGCATATAAGCTGAAAAATTCTCTATTTAATTAGGCCCAGCAGCACCACATTTTCAGCCCACATGCATGATTTTTCACTCGGCCCAGCAGCACCACATTTCAGCCCAGCAGCTCGGCCCAATACCCTAAACACTAGGGTTTCCACTTGACTCCAGCCGCCTTCAGTAGTGTAGCCATTGACCGGGTTAAAAATTGGGTTATAAGCCTTGACCCATTTCTACTTGCAATAAATCCACCCTCTATTTTTCTTTGGCCTAGCAGCGTGTGATTTTGGCCTAGTAGTGCCGATTCTTTCAGCCCAGCAGCTCGGTCCAGGTCATAAACCGCGTGACCCGGCCGCAACCTACAACCGGGCATCAACCGGGTTATAAGCTGACCCAGACCTTAAATAACCTTTCAGCCCAGCAGCGAACTGAAACGGCCCAACGGCTTTGGCCCAACAGCTAGGGTTTAAACCCTTGATCTGGGTGCCTCCCTAAGCGGGTCATATGACCCGGACACCACCAATCGGGCCGAGACCCTAAATAGCCTCTGCCCCGTTTAACCTTGTTCGGGTATAACGAGCCGACAGTGCGCACAAACGGGTCGAACGCCAAGATCCACTTCCTTGCCGGACTCGCGGTTTTTTGACGCCGGAGAGCCGCCGGAATCTGGAAAACATGCCGGAATCTGCAACAATTTGGCAAAACATTCAACCAAAATCTGGGCATCCTCCCTTGTGCAATTTTCGACTAGATTTAGCACCAAAAACAAGGAACTTACTCCACTAAATCCGAGCATGTGCAATTCGACCAAACAAATACCTTTCTCCTTGCCGGAATCACGCTTTTCCGGCAGGCAAAAACAACCAAATCAACACTCCTTTATTCTCTTTTCCAGCCTTGAGATGCATCTCAAGCATGAAGAATTATGAATCCGAGTCTAGGGACAGAGAATCGAGGCTATTTCATGCTTTAACCGCCAGAATGGGGTTTTTCCGGCGACTTCCAATCCAAAAATCCGAAACTCCAACCTCCAAAATCCAAAAATTACCAGTTGCTTTTCCGATAGAATAATGCATAACAAACGAAATCCAAAATTTTCAAGGAATAACAAGCATTATAACTCGCCGAAAAAAGTGATTTTTCCGGCGAATCCGATCGGAAAATTCAAACAATCAACATACAAATGATCCATCCTTTATGAAAAAATATGCTCCTCCATTCATCTAGATCTGAACATTATCATGAGATTGAAACAATGGGGAAAATACCTTGGGCCTACCATCGTTAATGATTCCAATTCAACCAATATCTCCAAACATCTGTCTTGAATCCGACTAATCCCAAACCATCAACCCCATCGAACAATAACATTCAAACACCCAAAATCTTGAATCCCACATGAGTGTTCATCAGTCAAGAAAATAAATTTAAATTCTTGGCATAAAACATAGCAATCTGGTTGAAATTCCAATTAAAACAAACAATCATGGACAGTGGCGCATCTGATCACATGAATGCCCTCTCATCAAATCCATCATGAACACTTCCAAATACTAAAAATTTATGCTTCAAATTCATCTTTATTTCCAATCCAACATGAACATCACATTAACTGTCCACCATAAACAAATAATCTTCCATACAAATCCACACAGATGCATCACAAACCCATCATCAATCATCCAGATTAGATCTATCAACGAAAGATTAAAACTTACTTGGGACAATGGTAGATCTTCATCTAATCCGCTCCATCAACAAATTCAAGATCGAATCTTCTGATCTTCACCCAAAAACCCCAGATCTAAAGATCAAATCTTCAAATTCAAGCACAAATCATACACCAAAAGATGCCCGGCGAGGAATCCAACATTAATGTCGGATTCCTCACTAGAAACTCTGAATCGTAGGAGAGAAACTGGAAGAAAATTGGCCCCGGTATTCCGGAGAAGGACTGCGTCCTTTTTTCTCTCCAGAGAGAATTTTCTCTCACTATTGAGAGCTCTTTCGAGGTAAATAGGAGGCTCCAGCACATATGGAGGAATCTCCGCTACTCTTGCCTTCTTGTGAGGGGGGATGAAGGTTTGGAAATGGAGGTTGATTTCTCAACGGTGATCTCCTCTTCCTTCCCCTTTCCATTCCTTGCTTGCTCATTGGCTTTCTCTTCGTTCTCCTCTTTCCCTTCTTTCTCAAGCATTTCAAGCTTCCTAGGTTCGTCCTCAACAACTTCACCAACCATAGGAGAGTCAACCTATTTACCACTTCTCAAAGTGATAGCACTTGCATTTTGTCCAGGGTTGATCTCCGGTTGGGAGGGTAGCTTACCCTTTTCCCGGGCTTCCATCCGATTCACCACTTGAGATATTTGGCTCACTTGAGTTTCCAAGTTCTTGATACTTGCCTTGGCTTCATCTTGGAATTTATCACTTTTTTCCGCGCAAATGCCCAACCAGTGAATGGCTTGCATCACCTCATTCTTTGTTAGCCCTGAGCTCTCCCCTTGGTCTCGGTGTTTGTCTTGGAGCCTTTGAAATTATTGTTAAGGTGGCCTATACTGTTGTTGGGGAGGCCGATATGGTTGAGGGTTTTGGCTTCCTTGAGGGTTTCCATACTGGAGGTTCGGGTTATCACGATTTCCCAAATTGTATGGCCGGTTTTGGTACCCTTGATAACCTTAGTAGCCTTGGTTACCTTGGTAGCCTTACCCACCTTGATATCCTTAGTTGCCTTGGTAGCCTTGATTCCCTTGATAGCCCATGGCACTTACCTCTTCAACATATTCCTCTTGCAAAGTGGGGCAAGTATCTGTAGGATGCGCCAAGTAATAAATTTCACATGATTTAACATGTGGCGCATTCTCGGGCTTCGTCATCAATGATTTGACCATAGATGCAAGGGCCAAGACTTGATCCTTGAGCTTTCCACTATTTGAAGAGTCACTTGCGGGCATTGGATTCCTCCTTCTCAAATCGGCCCTTGAGCTAAAGTTTCTCGATTCGTCCGCTAGCTCTTTGTATAATTGCATGGCCTCGGAGGATGTTTTGTTCCCAAGGGTGCCACCACAAGAACTTCTCACCAATCTTTGATCTTGATCAAGAATGCCATTGTAGATGTAATAAACCAAATCCCCCTCCGAAAAACCATGATAAGGGCAACTTGCAAGAAGCTTCTTGAACCTCTCCCAATAGTCAAAGAGAGATTCTTCATGCCATTGGAGGATTTTGCTTATGTCCTTCTTCAAGGTGGCAGATCTAGAGGCCGGAAAGTATTTGGCTAAAACTTTGTTTTCATATCAAGCTAACTCTTAATGTTGTTGGGCAGTAGGTAGTGGAGCTAATCCCTTGCACCATCCCTTAGTGTGAAAGCGAATGCCTTCAAATTGTAAAATTCTTCATCCACTCCATGGGGAACCGTACCACTACATAAGAAGTGGAACTCGGTGAGGTGTTTGTTGGAATTCTCCCCTTGCCTACCAAGGAAGATGGGTAGCATGTTGACGAACCCAGTATTTAGCTCAAAGTGCCCGTTCGGTCCAACCACGGGATACTCGATGCACATCGGTTGTTGATCGAGGTTGGGGGATATGATGTCTCTTATCAAAGCTTGCCCCAAAGGAATCTCTCTTTGGTGGAGAGGAGAATGCTCATCTTTGTGCTCAATTTGATGCTCTATAGAGGAAGATGTATCCACAAAATGGCCACTAGGAGGGGTGTTATTCACACTTGCCAAAGAAAGCCTTCTAGCCCATCTCAAATTCAACTCTAACTCGGGGTCGTAGTGTAGGGGTTCTTGTGAAGAGGATCGCGTACGAACCATACACCAAGAACTCGAAAAATACGTCTCCAAGCCAAGTGAAAATGGAAAATCAACTAAAAAATCAAAATAAAAGCAAAGTAACAAATATTTACAATTAGCATATAATCACACATAATATGCCCAAAAACTTAAAAATAAATGCCTCTTCCCCGGCAGCGGCGCCAAAATTTGGGAGGTCATTGCCGCAACTCTCAAAGTTATTACTTTTAAGCCCTAATGCTTCCTATCTACAATAAAGTGGATAATGGAAAGTCGGGGTCGTCCACGAGAAGAGGGATATTTTCAAGTGTTTAAACATATATAGGAGAAGACATACTAGGAATATACATACATGGATATATATAAAAACATGTAAACAAAAGGGTGGGGGGTGGGGTTGGTTGGTTTGATCCTAAATTACCAAATTGAAATAAAACAACTAGCAAAACAAGAAAATTATGATAATTATGCAATATAACTAAAGATATGATGTGAATGATAATTAGCGTAGCCTTTGGGGCAATCAATTTCCACTTCCAAACTTCATATAGCTCACTAATTCATTTACTCATTCAATTACATTTATTGTATATGGGGAATGTTATCACTTCTCATTCAAAGATCAACATTTATTCCTCCTTAAGAGTAGTTTGCTAAGACAAACAACGACCATTTGCAAACCTCATTGATGATCACCCTAGACAAACAACATCATAGGGGTGTTACATTAATGTCATTTCACCCAAAGGACCATAGGTTTGATAATAACAAGCCTTCTACCAAAGACATAGTCATTTAACCAAACAAAGCATTCATTAGATTAAACTTAGAACAAACAACATTCAAGGTTCAACCTTTCTTTGCATCTATATGACAAATATGAGAAAAAACCACATTAACATACTCATCTAGCAAGAATTACCACACATTATACACAAGAAGTTCTAAATCCATGCTTTTGGATTTCCATATCAAATGAGTTAAGAAATTTGCAACTTTCCTAACATCCTAACATTTCAATCTAACAAACATTTCATATACTCAAACAACCCATGGTATAAATGAGGTAAAACACAACATTAATGGCATAATAAATGCTCTCCAATAAATGTTCATAAATGAGTAAACATAGAATCTTACTACATAAGCTTGGAAGCTTCAATCAATTGCTCCCAAAAACTAGATTTAGCTACAAGAGTTCATACTAATTAATGCTAAACAACCAAACATAATACAAGAGATTTCAAAGATGAAAATGGAAGAAAATAGGGTTCTAAACAGTAATAAAAATTCAGGTGAAGAAGATTGTGAATGATAGGAAAGAGAGTGCTATTTATAGTAAAAAAAGGATAAGGTGAAATTCTGGCCACCCTTTCGTCATGAGTCGCGACGGGCCCATCGCGAGTCGAGACTCGCGATGGGTGCTAGAATTTTGCCTTGTTTCCTTTTCTTCTTCTTGTGGTATACATTCATCTTCATAACAATTCCTGTCATTTTTCAAGTCTTCAATGTCTCCAAAAATGATATTCAATGGCCTCCGGTCTTCATGTCTTTGAAGCAAGTCTTCAAAAGTCTTAAAAAATGTGATCTTTAATGGCCTCAAGTCTTCATGTTTCCGTGTTCTTCCCTTGTCATGCAAAATCCACTTAGAAGAGGTAAAAGAGTGTAAAGTTTCTCTTACCCCTCCTAAGAGAATTTCAAGGTAAAACACAAGCTCTTGATAATAAAAAAGCACAAAAGTGACCCAAAATAGTACTAAATTATGCACATAAAATGGACATATCGGTTATCAACAAACCACCACTAATATCATGCAACCAAGATTCACTCTCTCCCAAATCACCCAACACCAAAGATCATGTATTTCAAGCATAATAGCACAACAATCCTCCCAATATCCTCTTCAACACAAGATCATGCATACAAACTCAAACTCAAACACATATCTCACAACACACTCATTCAAGATTCATGCTTCAAATAACACCACCACAATGTCAAACAAAGCACATGAACATAGAGTTTAATAAGTTACCCGAAATTTGAAGCTAGGATTTTCAAGAACCACAAAAGAAGAAGAAAAAATTGTCAACTTTTGGAAGAAAAGCTTCAATTTTTCGAGTTCACCAAGAGTGTGTGAGAATGAGTGTTTCTTGAGAAGAAAGAATATGTCAAATGAGAGAATTAGGTGGAAAAATGTACAATGGAAATGGAATTTCAGCCTCGGTGACTAGGGTGAGAGGTACAATTGGGATAACAATGGAAATTTAAAATGCTCAATTTAGGGGACAATAGTATAAGATAATTAATTTTAAGGGATTTGGAAGTATTTTCAAAAATCCTAAGGAATTAGTGAATTCCAAAATTCTTGAACCACAAATGCATTTTTGAATTTGAGAATCAGAATATTTGAAAATTTTGCATTATTGGAGCAAAGAAAATTGAAAAATCGATGTAGTGCACAATACGGGTGCCTGACGCGAAACATAGCCTCGCGCCAAACCTCCTGACACGAGGCATAGTCTCGAGCCAACCCCTGGCACCTCACAACGCCCTACTTGGAGCGAGGCATCCACCAACCTTTCCTAATCCTTGATTTTTCCCTCTTTTTCAAAAGACTATGTCACCCATCCAATTGAATTACATTCAAAGCACAACCACGAGTTTTAAACTCAAATTTCCAAACCATAAAGAGTTTCATTTCAAACATCCACATAGAAAAACATAGATTCAAGCAAAAACTATCTACTCACTAATCAAAACATGTAACCAAAACAAACACCATATATTTATTGTCATCCTCATGACTTATTTTCTTTCGTGCATTATAGTTAAACACATTTACCGTGGGTCTCCGGAATCACCATTGGCGACTCCACCCACGATAACATCGTCGTGGAGAGGTATCCACAATGAGCCATTCTTACCTTCAGACCTTTTGTCTGCCAATAGGAATGAATATCCATGTCTCGCTATCATTGAATATGTGAATGTCATTTTGGGGATTGAGGGAGGTTGAGAATGTTTTAAACTCTTGACCATATCTATTTCCCGCTGCAACTTGGTTAGCATAAAAAACAATCTAATATCGACATATTATCCATTGCATCATTCAATTAATTGGATTCATCATCATTATCATGAACATGAGACTCACTCAAACATTCATGGTCGTTTGTCATGCAAAAAGACTCATCATGCTCATCACATAAGGTTACACCTTTACACATCAAAGATGACCTTTTGAATCAAGCCTAGCTTATAGATATCGAATTCCTCTCTATCCATGTCATCTTCTAGAGTTAAGGTTTCAAAGTGGACATTGATTTTAGTCTTAGACGTTTTGGGAAAAGGTCTCCCCAAAATATTGGGGGTGCACTTCCGTCGTTCGCCGCGTCTAAGACATAAAAGTCCCCCGGAAAAAACAACTTACCAACTTGCACCATCATATCCTTTACTAGTCCACGGGGACTAGCTTCAGAATTATTGGCATGTTGGACAATTACTCTAGTGTCCCTAAGCTCACCTATTTCTAGGTGTTCGTATAGACTAAATGGGATAACATAATGTATGCACCTAGATCTATCATGGAATGTTCCACAAGTTTACCACCTAAAGAGATAGTGATAGAAAACATTCTGGGATCATCATATTTCTTAGGAAATTTCCTATGATTCAAAATGGTGAAACGTCCCATTTTCAAATGTCCTAATCTCTTAGTTGGCCTACGCCTTTTCTTTGTGCATGCAACTCTAAGAAATTTAGCCTAGGATGGAACATATTAAATTAATTCCAATATAGGGATGGTTTCCTCGACCTTTTTAAAGACTTTTTGAATTGTTGCATCATCGGTCACCACCTTTGGCTATCCTCTCAAAGCATTTGGAAATTAAGGTGGAATAGTGACTTATGCCTCGGGCAATGGAAGTTCCTTTGAGAGTGCTTCCTTGACCACAATTTCCTCTTCTTTGAAATGTCCTTTGGTAGCCTCCAATACCTTTTCATCTTCTTACATTGTCTTCCTCTCAGTCTCACAGACTTCCTTCCACTTCTCAATTTAAGAGCACTAACATTCCTCAAATTCACCTCCGATTGGGAATGTAGTTTCCTAGACTCCTTGGCCTCAAGTCGGCCTACCGAGGTGGAAAGTTTCCCAACTTGAAATTTAAGATTTTTAATACTTGAGAAAGTTCTATTGCCAAGGTCATAAATTTCTTGCCTTGTCCGCACCGCGAAGATCTCATTCTTCTTCCCCAATGAACTGATGGCTTCAAAGATCTCATCCCTTTCCAAGTTGTAAAGTGAAGCATAATTGGTGGAAATGCCTTCACCTTTAAGATATGGTTGGGGTGGAGCTTGTACTTCTCGATGCCCTTGAGCTCTGTTGTCCTTCCTCCATAAAAAATTAGGATAATCTCTATACCTCGGGTTGAATAAATTTTCATAGAGGTCCGACCTTGCATCTCTTTGGTTCCCTCAGAACCCTAGTGGTTGCTCTTTAGAAAATTAAGGTTTTTTTTGATTGTTGTAGTCAATTTCCTTCACCTCATGTAGATCATCTATGACTTCGGGGTATGCTTCAGAATTGTGGTTGAGGTTGTAGATTCCACACACTTGGACTTGATGCACATTTCCTCGCAAAAACTCCTTCATTGTGGAAGTAAGAGCATGGACTTGCTCCTCCAACTTAGGTGAGTGTGTGGGTTCATCCAAGGCTTTCACTCTTGATCTAGTGCCAAATTTCCGCATACCAGTATCTATTTCTTAAAAAAGTGCCATTGCATCCTTGGGGCTGTTGTTCGCTATTGAACTGTTACATGCAGCATTTACCATCCACATGTCTTTGTCGAACAATCCCTAAAATAAGTAGTACACCAAATCTCCTACTTTAAATGGGTGGTGAGGAAAACTTGGCAAAAGTCGCTTGAAGCACTCCCAATAGTCGTACATACTCTCAGTGGCACCTTGAGTGATGTTCGATAACTGCTTCATCAACTCAGCCTACTTGGACGCTGGAAAGTATTTTTCTAGGAATCTCTTCTTCATGTCTATCCACGATCCAGTACACCCCGGTAGTAAGTAATAGAGCCAATCCTTGGCACTACTTTTCAGGGAGAATAGGAAGGCTCTAAGGTTGTAGTAATCTTCGGACACTCCCAGGGGCTTCATGTTCGTGCACACCAAATGGAACTCTGAAAGATGCTTGTTCAAGTCCCCACCCGCCAATCTATGGAAATTAGGAAGGAAATGGATAATGCCACAAAAATCTCACAACTCACATTGGCGGGTAATGGTGGGAAGGTGATACATAGTGGTTGATTCTCTAAGTTGGGTGCTATGAGCTCCTGTAGTGTTTGGTTGTCTTCCGCCATCTCTAACGGACCTTCTACTACTACTTCTTGCCTCAGTTAAACTTGTGCCGTAGTTCTTTGCCTCTTTCTCCTCCGACCACCTGTGTCCTCAGTTGGGTAGTGTAAGACACCTAGATTAGTGGCATGGGTGTGTACAATAAACTAGGGAAAACAATACCCTTCCGAATACAACACTAGCAAAATGATCAAAAGATAACAAAACAAATAAAACAACAGATCCAACCAAGAATCAACAACAAACATAAACCAACAAACAAACAAAAGATAAACTAACTACTCTACTAACGCGTTGTGCTGAAGTTGATACCTAGACAGATAGCATCCCTGAAAAGAGTCCCAAAATTTAACCCGCCTCAACTCGGGGTCGTTAATTGTAGCTAATTAACAGAGCCGAGGGCGGTGGTAAAAGATAAGATTTATATTTTGCACTCGATCTCACTGTTATGCTAACTAGAGGGTAGTTAACGGAAAGCCTTGGGTTTGTCCACAGAGATGCTAGGTCTAATACACCAACCTAAAACATAACCTCGTACGGGTTGTCAATCTGTATAAGTGAAAGGAATAGCTAGTAAAGCAAACATGACAATGGGGGGTGGGATTTTGATTTTCAATATAAACACTACAAAACATGAAAAGTAAATAACACAACTACAATATAAAGCTAGCACTTGGGAAAATCATTGACTGACTTGGTAAATCTAATGCTTCTATCCTCGATTCTTTCACATACAGATCTAAGTAAACCTAATAGTGTGTCCATAATACGTGGTGTGGCCGATGGCATACAGTTCCCCATCCCTATCACGGTGGGTTCTCTCACAACCCTCCATCATAATTAGGGGAGTACAACAAGGTCCGACCATTTTTGTAAGTATGATTCTCCCCCATGCGATTACATCTCGGGCTTCCATAAAAATTCAAGTACTCCCCTCGGGTCCTACCAAGTAGGCCCAAGGATTGTAACCACATTATCAGTGATATTAGGGTTTCTTGTAACCCTAGCTTGCTTCTAATTAAGCTATCTCTACTCAGAACCCATTGAATAACTTAAAAAAGTTGGCTAAGACAAGTACAATGTTAAGTGGGATCAGGGTGACCTCAAATCTCCCGTGCACACACGTATGCAGACTCATTCCCCTCCACCCATACAAACATCCAGGTTTCCCTTTCCACAAGGGTATTGATATGTGCGCCTCACATGAATACAACCCAAAGTGTGTGCTTATATGTGGTTTAATATTCATGCATTCAAACTCAAACGCAAATCACAATAATATTATGAACACAAAATTAGGAGAAACTGTAGAATCTCAAAAAGCATAAAGATAATACCAAAGTCACCTCAGGTTATCCCCAAACTATATAAACTACTCCCTTGACATGGAATTCAAATATACATTTGAATTACGCATCTTAGGATGCAAGCAAAATGAAAAGAAGAAAAAGATAAAGTTTCCTAAGGAGAGAATATCCTCTACTCTTCCAAGAATGAAACTAAGCTAGGATAATGTATCCAAAGTCTCCAAACCTAGTAGACTAAGGTTCTATGTATAGTAGTAGGATATTAGGCCTCAAAATAAGCCAAAATAGGGTAATCCCTAGCTCAGCCGTAGCCAGGCAGGGGGCTTCACGGATGACGCAGCCCGGGTATGTATCTAGCGCAGGACGCGATGGCTGGCATGGGTTGCGTCTCTTCATGGGCATGGAGGCACAAATTCTTAAGCATGGTGTGGAGCACTGGGGTTGGCCCATGGTTTTTCTGGCACTGGCGCGGGTCGTATCATTTCCTACGGGGTGTCATTAGAGTGCTGAATCTTGAGCTTCTGATTTGTGCCCGTGGTTATTGGCATGGGCCGTGGTCAGACTTGGTGATTTTCTCCAAAACCTTAGGTGTGGGCTGCATGGATTCACACATTCCACGTACTGGTCGTGGCATAAGTACTTGGAACAGCGCAGGATGCCAAAAATAGGACGTCTCGTACCCATACATAGCCGTGCAGAGAGGTCCTTAACTTTGTGCTACAGGTCGTTGTGTCTGGCGCGGGTTGCGCCACTACCTCACGTCGGTCTCCATGGAGTGGGGCTTCTCCTCTGGCATGGGCCGTTGGTGCCAAACCATGCACGGCCGGTGCCATCTTGTTAGTGCTTCGGCCGACTGAACTAGTTTCCTTCGCTAAAAGAGAACCGTTAGTCCAATTTGAGAGTTTAAGTAGTTGATTTTATAGTACTCAAGAAGAAAAACCCAATGGATCTAGCATTGAAGGATAATTATTCTTGGATTGTTCCCGGAATGAGGCACAACATATTGGAACACAATTTCCCATTACTTCGTCGGCCGCTATGAACTCCATAGCCACCTATCTTTAGCTCCAATCTCCTTCTACCACAGATTGATGGTTGTGGCCTTTGTATACTACCATTCTAGAGGTGAATGGCCTTCGTCTCTACTACCATCCTTGCAGACGACCTTCAATATTTTCTACCGCCCTTAAGAACTGCCTTCACATAGAATGTAAACAAGAAGTACCCACGTGCGACCTACTAAAGATGATCACAAGGAAGATCAAGGAGCCCGTGGATACAATATGTCCATTAGTACCAATTAAGTCTACAAAATGCGGAATTTGGACAAGAAAACCAAACAAGGCTGTCTAAACCCCTTGTCATATAAACTCAACTAATACTAGCAATCCACCAAGAAAAAGTAACTAAAAAGTATGATAAATGCATCGGTTAACACACGTAAAATGAAGCAGATCAGAAGAGAGGCTCAACAAGCAAGGTTTTGTTAGATGTGTCATTTCAACCATCCTACCGAGTCTTGCTATTTGTTGAGATATAAGAACTATGAGGAGGAAAGAACCCGTCGTTTCCAAAACCAAGGGTATTATGTCAAGTGCTACCAAGAGGTTGGAGATGTTGGTTTTTAAGGGCAAGAAGCCCAAGAATGGTATCCATACCATAATTCTTACAATCTGTAATGGAGTTGTAATCCAGATTAGTGATATTAGAATGATCCGAAAAACCAACAATACGAGCAAAATAGTTGGCCTTCACCACGTCATACCATACCCCAAAACCAAGCCCAACAAGAAGGTTCAAGGTTGACACGTGAGGAAGTCGTGAATACAATAGCAAACTTGAACAACTTGGCCAAGACTAGTGAGGAACAGGAAATCGGATCTTCTCTAGTCTTGAGGCTATTGAGGGGCATGTGATATATTGAAAGCGGTGACTCGAATGGAACCTCCTGATTCCAAAAATACACCATCCCAAGTCAAACTTGAAGATTCGGTGAGTGAGATCACCATAAGCAATGCGTTTGAGTTCGAATGGGATGAGGAGTCAGTTGTAGAAGACAAAGTAGTTGAGAAAGAGGTGATTGTGCTACATTCATTATTCTTGCCATCATCACCCCTATCCTCACTTAGTGAACCAAATCTACCATTTTCAGAAGTTTCGAGAGAGATAAGAGAAGAGCCAAAAGACTATCCCAAGCCTCCTAACCACCCAACACCTTTTAAATAATCTCCACCTCTATAAAACTTTCCTCTTGAAAGTTTTGTACCCCCACCTCTCTACTATTGGATGCTCATGGTGAAGGGGTTCAAATATTCACCACATGGATAACATTAGGGGTCATGTCGACAACTTTAAACATATGGAGCTAAGTAGTGCCAACGACGTATATAAATTTGGCTTTTAGTTTAGTTTTTGTTAATTATTTTTCATTATTTTATCTTGTTCTTTTCAATGTGTGTTTTTCTATGATTTTGTAGCAAATTGAAGTGCATTTCATTGAATGAGATGAAGGAATAAGATCAATGAGAAATGGAGGTTGGAAAATTGGTAAGAAATGTTTTCTAAGTGCTGGGAAACCCTGTCTGTCAAAAGTCGCGAAGGATATGTTGCGATTTACAATGAACAGGGGAGCAAAAATGAACTCCAGCACCAGTTTTTTGCGAGTCGCGATGGAATCTTAAAATTTTTAGAAGTTTGTAAGCTCACAGACCCAAGATTCTGCAAGTCGCGAAGGCTTGGTTGCAAGTTGCCACCAAATCAAAGAAAACTGAAAATATAAAGCTCACATGTCCAACTTTTTGTGAGTCATAAAGCCTTTGTCGCGAGTTGTGAGTTGCGGAAGGGACTGTCGTGAATTGTGAGGGAGAAACTGGCTTTTCAACTGATCTTAAACACTGCACAATCCTTCCTTTCTCTCCACTAAATACTCCCAAGAACCACCACACCTCCACACATTCTTCCACCATCTTACATATATAGACATATGAATATTCTTGCATCTTTATAGTACCTTTGTTAATTGTAGTGTGCCGACTTCATCATTGTGATTTTGATTGCCATATTTTATAATGATGCTTGGATATTTATCAATATATGTTAGATATCTTTATGGGATAATTTCATAGTGGTGATTTGCATGATGGATTGGTTGTTCTTTGAGAATACTATGGTTATTAACTTTTGATGCTAAACCTAGTATTACAAATCCCTATGTACATGTGTGTCTAATGTTGTTCTCTATGGTTTTAGCCTTGATCAAAAAGCGCCAAAGAGACAACGTGCTTCTCCAGGGGTGAGTTCTTCTACGACACGTTTTCTCCTTTCTCCGGCTCTGAAACCAATTTCGGAACTGATTCTACACAAATACATGGGATTGCACTGTATCACCGGTGACTATGCAGAGAAACGGAAGTCACTTTACCTCTTACCTTGAGTTTTATTGTTCTTGCCTTATATGTTTACATTGAGGGCAATGTAATGTTTTAAATGTGGGGAGGGGTTAGAGGACTCACATGCATGCAAGCTTGATTTGGAATATTTTTTGCTACTTTTGGTTGGAAAAACATGAGAAAAAGGAATTATGAATTGAAAATTTTGAAAAAAAATAGAAAAGGAAAAGGGAAAAAATGAAATTTTAAAAACAAAACCCGCTAAGTTGAAAACCTGAAAGGGCAACTTAGGCAACATTGGGGGTCCGTATAGGTCAAAAACTCGAAAGGGTGGCCTAGACAAAAGTTAGAGTCTAAATGTGGGCGAGATGTGAGCCAAAGAAATATGATGTGTGGCTAGGATGAAAACTCGAAAGGGCTTCTAGGCAAAATAAGAGAAAAAGAGAAAATAAAAGAAAAGGAAAATTTTATTACTTTTCTATTCAGCCGACATTAGAGTCATAAGGTTGCGGATGACATATGGATGGATCGGGTAGCCTAACATCACAGAAATTCTCGGGATTTGGTAAGTTAGAGGGTTGAAACGAAGTATGGTTATGAAATTTTTTATTCTTTGTGTACTTCATTTTTGGGTTGATATATTGGTATAGATTGAAATATGTGTTGGAACCTCCTATATAGTTTTGACTTCATTTTGCCATTAGATTTTGGTTGATATATTGGTATGAAGTGAAGTATATGCTTCAAACTTTGATATGGTTTTAGCTTCATTTTGTGCCATTGGACATTGAGATTATCAATTCGGGATTTATGAGAAAATTCTAATTTGAGCTTGAATTTTGGGATTTATGATATTGAGAGTTTTTGTGAGGCTTTGATTTGGGGGAATATTAATTTAGGATGTTGACATATGAATTCCTTTGTGTGCTTGAATATTTTCTTACTCGAGGACGAGTAAGGTTCAAGTGCTGGGAGATTTGATGTGCCCATTTATATGGTTATTTTGAGACTTTTAGGATTCACTTTTGTTTTCTAAGGAAAGTTTAGAGCGACTTTTATGCTCTTATTATTTTTCTAGAGGATTTTATGTGACAAGGAAATTTGTTTGAAGACTTTGAACATTTGAAGACTTTCATTTGAGATTTTGAAGACTTGAAGAATTGAAGAGTGAAGAGGAGGAATTGGGACAAAAAGAAGAAAGAAATTAAGATGCTGAAATTTGGCTCGGTCGTGACTCGCGAAGGATTGGTCACAAGTAGCGACAGACGGATGGCAAGAACTCTTTCTAACTTTTTTGTACTATAAATACCAAACTTATCCTCTCTCTCAGCCACTTCTTCTTCTTTGTGTTTTTGGACTGAAAACCCTAGGTTTTCCTTTCTTTCTTTTCTTAGTTTTTGTAGGTTAATCATGTATTTTCTATATCTAGGTTAGTTTTTATCCTTGGGAGCAATTGATTAAGGCTTCCAAGCCCATGTCTTGAGAACCCTATCCATCTATTTAGTGATTTTGCTATTGTGCATTTATTGAGCTTTGAATGTGAATTGTTAATGGAATTAATGTTGTTAGAAGTTTGAGTATATGAATTTCTTGTATGATTGCTTGTTAGGGTTGGGAAAAAAGTAGATAAGTTTCCCCTCTTTTGATTTGGAATCCAAGAGCATGAATTAGAACTTCTAATGGTGTTGGTGTGTTGATAATTTCTAGATGAATGTGATACTATTGAACTCTGTCATGTTTTTTTATTGTAGAAAATAGGAGGGGTCTATGAGCATTGAACATTCTTGACTAATCTTGTGTAAATGCATGAATTGGTTCAATGCTTAGACACGGTGTAGTGTTTATAAGTGTTACCAAGCGTGTTGATTCTTCGTGCTCGACGCCATTAATGGGATACTTTTAGCCGTTTATCGATTAAATGAGTCATTAGTGGGTTTGACAAAAGATGTCGAATTCGCGCTTGCAAACTACTATCTAAGAAGGATAGAAACTTTATCTTCACAACAAGTAGTTAAAGTAATGAATCTGTTGTAGATTCAAGGATTGATAAGAGGTTTGGAAGTGGAAATCAATTGCCTCCAAGGCTTTGTCTTTTGTAGTTTTTAACCCTTTTTCTTAGTTGTTGCATGATTAGCATAGTTACTTGACTTTTCTAGTTAGCCTATCTTTTTATTTCATAACTTAGGACCAAAACCAACCGAACCCCCCCCCCCCCTCCCCCATTTACTTGCTTTTATATATATTTATTTATATCTACTTCTAGCCTAATATCAACCTTATATGTTTAAACGCTTAAGAATATCCATCTTCTTCGTGGACGACCCTGGTTTGCCACTATCTACTTAGTTGTAGTTAGTAAGCATTAAGAGCTCATACATATTAACTTTTAAAGGTACGATGATAACCCTTTACATATCCCCCATGACTCTTACGATAAGGCTTTTTTTCCTTTGCAAACCATTGATTTTCACTCCTTGTACCCTACATTTGTATCTAATAGTGTTTATTTGAAATTAAAAAAATATAATGGGTTGGAATAAAATAAGCAACATTTATTTGGGCTCACATTTTCATCATTACCCAAAGCTCGCCTCTGTGGATCTTCCAACGTTCGGATTGAATATGTGTATAAATCAACCATGTATGATCCCCTTTCTTACTAGAAAAAATGAAATCTTGTGATAAGGCATATTTGTGCTCCCTCCAACTCTTCTCCATCATGGACGATGCCCTTTTTTAAAATTATCCATATCCGGGGCATCGAACTAAAACGGTCTCTACATGGATTAAAATCAAAGTTATTTTCAAATATTAATGTAGGATATTATTTATTTACATTTGTGATTAAATAATTTCAATTTCACCGTATAATGTAGGTACCTTGCACTCCGTCCATCAGACATCTTTATATTCATTTAGAACCTTGTGCCAACTATTGTACATGATGGCTACCCTTGTTCTACCGACCTTCTCCACTCAACTAGACCATTTAGCTCATTCCTCCAATATACACTTTCCGGATTTGGTAAAAATCAACAAAATTAATTCTTTTCTAGACATTCTCTTGTCTGATGTCTACAATGTGTTCTATCAAACCCTCCCACCTCCGACCCCTCCTCCCCATTGTCATCAATGCGTAGGTTTTGTGAATTTCCACCTATTGGATGCACATGTTCATCACGAGTCCTCTTCCGGGACATTATACTACCTAACAACATACATCACAATTAAAAACTAATTTAGATAATCTAGGGTTTTATTTTTAACAAATTCAAGACTATATTTGATGCATATAATATATATACATATATATATATGCTTAAAAGAAATACACTAACACCATGGATATATCAAGGTACAATAACCCTAGGTAAAATTATAATAGTAGAACAAAGGAGATGGTGAAATTTTTACCTTTTCATCCAAACAATTCAAAGTAGGCAAGATAATTTTTTGTTGACCACCCTAGAACACTCATGAGCCATGAAAACCCTAACCCATGTATTACCTTTGCTTATGTACAAACTCTTGGCCATTGGATGTGTAGATCACAAATTTAGTAGGGTTTAATGTAGTTATATACATAGATGATGTTTGGGTGAAGAGATTTTGGATGAAGAAAAGATGGAAGAAAGGAGGAGGGTTTTGAGGGAGAAAAGGGAGGGAATTTGCGATTTTATCAAATGAGTATTAAATGCCCATTTAAAAACCATCTTTAATGCATTTTAGACACTATGGCCGATAATTAGTTTCAAGCTCGGGACTAAGTTACTCACTCAGAACCTATTTTGGCCTTTGTTGCATGGAAAAGACCAAGTTCCGGACTTGGAACTCAATATGTATATATATAAAAAATCTGAAAATTCCCCTTCTTCCAAATGCCTAAACCCTACATTTCTTCACTTTCAAAAATAAAAAATCAAGCATGGCAAGGTATATTGGTTGAGGTGCCGGTAGTGGATTTACTGATGAGTCATCAAGGAGTCATCAGCCACATCAAGAATTGGGGCAATCGGAGTTGTTCTTCAATACCAATGCCGAACATAGGTACGTTGAATTTCAATTTAGAAAATGCAGCAATCCTAAAGTAATTGATAGTTCGGACATTGAACTGCTATGCCTAGGATATTTGATTGAATATTTGAAACCCTCCTATTTCAATAAGTTAGTGCAATTAGAAGAACAAGTCCATTATGATGAAGTGTGTAATTCTATGCAAATTTAGGTAAAAGTAGAAACAATAGAGACTCACAATGGTAAATGGCGTAACAGTTCCTGGTACAAAATTTAGCATAAATGAAGCCCTAATAAAGTTGGCATGCTGTTAGTGAACTCACCCCTCTATGCCCAGTCGAAATGAGATCCAGGTCCATTTGAGATATTTCACAAACAATGTTGGACTGCTGTTAGCGAACTCACCCCTCTATGCCCAGTCGAAATGGCTCGCAAATATTTTGGTAGTAAGGGGGTAGTGCCAGGGCGAGCTGATGAGTATGATGTGGGGATTTTAAGTGTTGAGCACAGGTTATTTTATGAGTGGATTTTCCAGAATATCCTCCTTTTGGGTGGGCATGCGTGTGAGCTGACCATAGAAAACTTGATGTTGTTCTACTACATCTTGAAGGGGGTGAAATTAAATCCTGGGTATACCATTCTGATGTACATGCTTAAGGTGGCTGCGGGGAAGAAGAAAGATCTCACATATGGCGGTTTGATAACCACTTTGATTAAGAAATGGAAAGCGATCCCCATCGACAAGCCACTCTGTTTGACCTACTACGATGAGTTATGGTTTGATCATAAGCATTTAGTGCTAGTCGTAGACAATAATTGGAAAGTTTGGGAGATTCCAGGGAAAACCGTCAAAGCTACCAAGAAAGCAAGGGAAGCATCATTGGATAAGGCTGAAGGTTCTTCGTCACGTGAGTACATTGATCACAAAAAATTTTAATAACATTGATCACAAAAAATTTTAATAAATTTGTTGTACACATTACCTTTAATATATAGTTTTTCAAAATGGTGTTTCTGTTGTAGGTGAGAAGAGGGGTTGGATGGCAACATTCAAATAATATTTGGCATGCATCAAGGATGATGTTAGTTTGGCTAACAGTGAAGTGGCAGTCACGGAAGTGTGCCATTCCAGGTTTGTTGATTCCACAGGCCTCCAAATCAAACTCAGTGACAATGACTCCATGTCTAATTTCAAACCCGAGTACTCTAGCGATGGTAGTGATGATGAAGAGGAGGATGAGGCAAAGGAAGACCGTGGCAATGCTGATGAGCAATCCGGTTCGGAAGGTGGAGGTAGGAATGAAAATAGGTAATATAGAAAATTAAGTATAGTTACCCATTCCTTGACTTCATCACTCTCAACAAACTACTCCTCATCCCCTGTAGATTCATCAACCAAAATTTTACATTCAACTAGGGATGGTTCATTTTTGGAATATTGGCTTTCAAGTTGGCTTACCCTTTTCATCGAATCAAACACTTTCCCTTCAACTTTCTTAATGCTTGAGAATAGTTGAGTTCCTAAATTTCTAATCTCGCTAAGCATTTGTGATTGGTGTAACTCACTACTCTTGGTTACAATAGCTATAGCTTGCAAAATTTCTCCATAATCCGATTTGGGAACCAATCCTAGGGATTGGTTTTAGGGCATTGGGTAAGTTGGTCAAATCCAACTATCTATCCCAAAGTGTTGCTTTCCCCATGTATCTGCATACCACAAATTTGAGTTACCACTAAACCTCAAATTTGGAGAGTTGTGGTATGGGTAACAATCTCGATCCCATTGGCCTTGGGAATCAACGACTCCTACCACTCTCTCATATTTACTCATCAAAGAGAAAGACTCCGTAGGGTGGTCGCAATGACATATCCTACAAAATCTCACTCATTGAGCCTCTCTTCTCCTAAGGTCACTCAACCTTGGGCAACACTCCATAGGATAGTCATAATGACACCCTACAAAGCATCATCCATTGAGTGCTTTCCCACATTTTGTATTTTTTTTTCAATTAAACACAAACAAAGTAAACACACAAACTTCATAATCATAGTGAAAGGGTCCTCTGTTTGCACCAAGAACTTAAGAAATACCTACTCTAGAAAAAAAAAATTAAAAAAAAAAGAAAATACTTACTACTCTACTAAAACATTGTGCTAATTAATACTTGAGCGGGATAGCATCCCCGGCAATGGTGCCAAAATTTGACCCGTCTCCACCTGGATTTGTCCACAAAGATGCTAGGGCTCAAGTATCAACTAAAAAAAACCCTCGTATGGGTCATCAATCCGTACGAGTGAAAGGAAAAGCTAGTAAATGCAAACAAGGGGGGTTTGGATTTTCATATTAACAACCACAAAGCATAAAGTAAAAACCAAGTAATCTAATTAAGCTAAGCACTTGGGGAGTCATTGCACAACGTGATCAACCTAATGTTTCAATCCTCGATTCATTCACATGCAAGATTTACCAAAAAAAAGCCTAATATTGTGTTCATAACACATGGTGTAACCGATGGCATACACTTCCATATACCTGTTAAGTCTAGTGCACTCGCAACCACCCATTGACACCGTCATCATAATTAGGGGAGTACAACAAGGTCCAACCATTATTTTAGGTTGGTTTCTCTCCTGCACGATTAGGTCTCGGGCTTCTACCACGAATGCACAACTTCCCCCGGGTCCTATCAATAAGGACTAAGGGTTGTTGGCACCTTATCTATGATCTAAGGCCTCCCACACCCTAGCTTGCTACTTTTTCATTGTCTCTACCCGCTGCCTATCGGAAAACATTACGTAATAAGCTAAGACTGGTACAATGGAAAAAAGTCAGAGTAATACTATGGTCTTCCATGCACACACTTATGCAGGTGCAACGTACTCCCTTACCCATTCCAACATTCGGGTTTCTCTTCCCAATAGGACATCAATAAATGCACCATACATTAATACAACCCAAACTGTGTGCCGGTATGTGGTGCAATATTCTAGCATTTAGAACATTTAAGAACAATCATAATAATATCATGAACATAAATAATAGTATGAATCTAATGAATCTCACAAAAACTTAAGTTAAAACATGTGCTACAATTATCCCCAAGCTATGGAAAATACTCCATAGACATTGAATTCAAATATAAATTTGAATTCTACATCTAGGATGAACAAAAATAATAGGATGAATCTAATGAATCACACAAAAACCTAAGTTAAAACATGCGCTACAATTATCCCCAAGCTATGGAAACTACTCCATAGACATGGAATTCAAATATAGATTTGAATTCCACATATAGGATGAACATAAAATTAAAAGAAAAGAAAGGAAAAGGAGACAGTGTTTCTCTCTCTGAAAGTGCTCTCCTAATGATCTAATCTAATTTGTACATAAAAAGAAAGAAAAGATAAGGTAAGGGGAGAAAAACTCTAAAGAGAGCTCTCATCTCCCTTCTAACTAGAGAGAAAAAGAAAATCTACATTATTTCTACTTAGGGTTTACTAGAAGACTAAGGCTCCTATATATATAGCATAAGGAGATTGAGCCTAAAAATAGGCTCGAAATAGGACAAAATTAGGTTAAAATCCTAGTCACCCTTTTCCTCTTGCGGCTGAATCTTTCTTGAATAAACTCCTCAAATCCATGAACTTTCTAGAGCTTAGGTGTAGTGCGTTGGATAGAGCTCAAAATGAAGAAGCTTTTAATATATAGTAGAGCAAAAATGAATGAAGATTGAGAGAGTTTTGACGAAAAGAGTGAGATGCAGCCGCCTGGCGCAGACTGCGAGATTTGGCACAGGCCGTGAACAGTAAGCGTGAACCATGAACAGTAGGGGGTGGGCCATGAATAGTAAGTGTAGGCCATGAACAGTAGGCACAGACCGCTTGACCTGGAGCGGATCGTTTCGGCCGCAGTCTGTGTGGTTTGGCGCGGCTTGTCGTCTGGAAGGGCGTTTTGCTCAGAACTTTGGTGCGGCCTGTAGTGTTTGGTACGGGTCGCTCCATGCCCTTGTGCTGATCCCATAGTCGCGGGATGTCTTCTCTGGTGCGAGCCATTGATGCCATCCATAAACAGCCCACGCCAACCCGTTTGTACCTTGGCAGGCTGAACTTCTTTCCTTCACTATGGATGAACCGTTGGTCGTATTTGAGAGTTCTTGTAGTCGATTTTGTAGTGATCAAGAATAAGAATCTAATGGAACCAAAATTTAAGGCTAGTTTCTCTTGGATCATTCTCAGACTTTCGAACAACTCACCAGACCACGATTCACCATTTCTCCCTTAGACGCTTTGAACTTCATTGCCACCTATCTTTGGCTCCAATATGATTCTATGGCACATTGATGTTCTTGGCCTTTGTCTACTACTATTCTATAGGTGAATTTCCTTAGATCTTTTCTACCATCCTTGTAAACGACCTTCAATATCTTCTACCACTCTTACGAACAACCTTCACATAGAATGTAACCAAAACGTACCCACAGGCGACCTACTAAAGTTGATCACATGGAAGATCTAGGAGCCCATGGATACAAGATGTCTATTAGTACTAATAAGTCTACACAATGTGGGATTTAGACAAGAAAACAAAACATGGCCGTCTAACCCCTTGTCACATAAACTCAATTAATACTAGCAATCCACCAACCAAAACAAGCTAACAACTATGTCGAATACAATGGTTAAAGCATGCAAAATGAAGCACATCACCGTGCTAGAAATGTCTACCATGGTTATGCCACGCTGCAGGGTTCAGGCCAAAAGCTCCTAGCACGACCCTCCCACACAAGGCATCTCATCCCGTTTACGGCTGCTACATTTTTTTGTCTTATTTCGGGCCTTTTTCAAGTCTTATTTCCCTACTACTATAAAAATAAGTCTGTGTATACTAGGGTTTAAGTTTTTCTAAGTTTGGAACATTATTCTACACGTTTAGAGAGTATATTAGAGAGAGAATAGAAATAACCCTTCTCTCTAATTCCTTTTCTTTTCTTTTTGATCTTGCCCAATGGCATTGAATCTAATGAAATACATGGGTTCAATGCTTAGGGATTAGTGTATTTACTTGGGGATTATATTTGTATTCATGATTTGGTGAATATTTTGGGAGAATATTTAAATCTACCTGCTTCTCTGTGCTTCATATTCTTGTTAATTTCATAAATGAAACACTAATATTAGCACACACCGTAGTCACATTCATGTTGGTAGCGGGATCCGGGTCCATGTGGGTGTGTGCACGTAGGTCTTTTCTGAGTTACCGTTATGATGACAAAACACTATTTTAGCTGGCGAATTGGTATGAGATGGTAATTGGTAGAAAACTATGGTTAGTGTATTTAAGACCCTAAAGCCATCGATAAGGTTCCTACTTCCTTTTTTCCTCTTTAGGCCTAGGAGTAGAGCATTCATTTTGTAGTGTTAGTGACGTAATCGAATGGGGGAGGGGGGAAAAGACATGCATAGTGGCATGACCGTTATTGCACTCCCCTAATTACGGAGGTAGTGCCGATGAAGGATTACAAGTGCACCCTACGTGATAGTTATGGGAAAGTGTTGACCATCGACCACACCACGTGTCGTGAACACTAGAATTAGTTTGCATGTCTCGAATGTGATTGAGTCGAGGACCAAAGCATATCACCGATCATGTTATGTAAATATTCCCCGAGTGCTAGTTTATATAGTTTTTATTCTCTTGTGATCTCGCATGTTTGTAGTTATTAATTAAAAACCCCCAAAAACCTGTTTTGCAATATTTAGCTATTCCTAACACACAGATGGATTGACAACCCGGACATGGCTGTGTTTAGTTAGCTTTTGGACATCTAGCATCTCTGTTGACAAATCCATCCTTGCCGCTATCTACCCTCTAGGTAGCCTAGTAGTAAGTTTGGAGCAGAATATAATTTTAAATTTGATCACCTTTTATTCAAAGCCTCTGCTTGGGTATAATTTATTGGCTACTGCTGTTATTGACGACCCCGAGTGGATGCGGGTAAAATTTTGGCTCCCTGCCGGGGAACCTAGTCTACAAGTTTAATTGTTAACTTTCAATGCACGTTAGTTGAGTTGTTTGTATTGTTTTTGTTTTTGTTTTGTTCTTGTTACTTTAGTTGGTTTTTAGTGTTGAGCCAATGTTTATAGTTGTTCTATTTTCTTTTAACCCGCTTGCTAGTGTTGTTTTTGGGTCGGTTTCTAAATTATGGTAAATAGGAACTTTGCAAGAACTACCGGGAGTAGGCCCGTCAAATGGGTTAATTTGATCAACTCATTATCCAAACCCAATTAACCCATTATTCAATGGGTCTTTATCCAATTAACCCATTACTTAATGGGTTATAATGAGTTGGATCATAAATGGGTTGGGTCATTAAATGGATAACCCATTGGGTAACTCATGAGAAAACCCATTGGGTAACTCATGAGAAAACCCATTGGGTAACTCATGAGATAACTCATATGACCCAATGATATTATCCAATAAGTCATTATCCAATAAGTCATTATGTAATAAGTCATTGTGTAATTAACCCAATAAGTTATCATTCAATATTTTATTCTGATTTGGATTACATGTTGTCATTATCCAATGGGATCGGTTATTAAATACTCATAAGTTTTTGGGATTGGGCGTGATGAGAATAGTTAAATTTTGATCTCAGTGAGTCCCATATTATGTTAACTCAATGGGAACCTAAAAAATACCCCATAAATATCAAAAATTAACCAATTAAATGCATGTGTAATATTTAACATAAAATTCACTAAAATTCACAAATTATATAAATTATAACTCACAAATTATTCGAACTCTATCTCGTGCAGTATTCGAGTTCTTACAATATTTGAGCTCGCACAGTATTCGAGGTCGTACAATATTCGCTCTCAATCTCGTACAATATTCGAGTTCGTACAATATTCGAGCTCAATCTCGTACAGTATTTGGGTTCGTACAATATTCAAGTTCGTACAGTATTTGAGCTCAATCTCGTACAGTATTTGAGCTCAATCTCACACAGTATTCGAGCTCAATCTCACACAGTATTCGAGCTCGTACAATATTCGAGCTTGTACAGTATTCGAGCTCATACATTATATGAGCTTGAGATCGACCCAACTAATATTGTTGGTTAATTTTGTCGAGTTTACAAAGCCAACATATTATATATTTTTATTTTTATTAAGTATAATATAATAAGATGTGCATAATATAATAAATGATTATATATTAGGGGAAAATTAAATAATTCGTAATCAAACTTGTGAAAAATTAGTTATCTTATGATATGAAATTATCCACGGGTGACCCATTACCCAACTCAACTCGACCCACCCAAAATTATCCAACGGGTAACCCATTATCCAACCCAATTAAAACCTATAACTACAACCCAATTATATCCATTAACCCGATGGGTCATTATCCAATAAGTGAAAATAGTATATGGATAACGGTTATCCAACGGGTAACCCAACCCATTTGATGGGCCTAACTGGGAGCCACATTTAATCGGAGGAGAATGACAAGAAGGACTAGAGCAAGGGTTCCACAAGAGCTGGTTTTTGAGGACAAAGCGGTCATAGTAGAGGACAACCATATTTTGAGGGAGTTGATAGCTCCAACTTTGGAGAATCAAACCCTGTGTATCACTTTTCCCCTGTTGCCACACAATGTCAATTGTAAGCCGAAGAGTGAGATGATTCAATGCTTACCAATGCTTTATGTGATAGACATGGAGGATCCAAACAAACATCTCTTAGAGTTCCATCTCGTATGCAACAACATAAAGCCGCATAGAGTCTCAAAAGAGGATTAAAACCTTCGATCATTTCCCTTCTTGTTGTGAGATTCGGTGAAGGATTGGTTAAATTATCTTCCTTCGGGGTGCATTATATCGTGGATGGATATGAAAATACGTTTCCTTGAAAAATACTTTCCAGATTCAAAATCCATGGGGTTGAAGAAATAATTGTCAACGAGTTCCTATATAAGTATTGGGAAAGATAAAAAGGACTGTTGGCAAGTTGTCATTATCACCTGTTCAAGAACGGTGACTTGGTGTATTACTTCTTCCAAGGGCTTTGAGATGATAAAATGAGAATGGTTAAAGTAGCTTGCAATGTTTCCATTTCCAACAAGAGTCCGAAGGACGCAATGGCTTTGTTCGAGGAAATGGAAAATGGAACAAGGAAATTTGGCACAAGATCAAGAGTGAAAATGTTTAATAAGCCAATTCAATCTCTCAAGTTGGAATAGCAAGTGCAAGCACTTGCCTCTATGATTAAGGAATTCATGAAGGGGAGAATTCAACAAGTCAAAGTGTGCTGAATATGTAGTGTAGACCATCCCACTGATATGTCCCAAGTGGTTGAAAATGTGGAAGAGGTGAATGCGTTGGATTTCAACGGAGGTAACAGGACATTTGCAAGAGGAAAACAACAACAAGGTATCCGTGGAACTAAGGGAATGAGAGGCAAACGCCTTATGCAAATACTTTCAACCCTAGGTATAGCGATCACCCCAACTTCCATTGGCGCAAGGAAAATCAAGGTCTAGGGTACAAACAAGGTCAACAACCTAAACCATATCCTAGGGGAGAAGGGCCTTCCAACAAAAATTCCTCCTTGTATAAGTTGGATAGGGAAGAAATCCTAGATATCATTGGTTAATTGGCAAAGAAGCATGATGTGTTCGCAGAGTGAACGTGAATGGAAATTGAAGAAATTGGCACTAGGGCATTCTCAAGCATCAAAAACCTTAAAGTACAAGGTCGGTAACTTGCCACCTTGGTAAGCCAACTTGAGGCCAAGGAATCTGGAAAGATTCCTTCCCAACCCAAGGTGAACCCAAGAAATGTGAACGTGTTGAAGCTAAGGAGTGGGAAGGAGGTGTGATATGCCGAGAAAGACATTGAGCAAGAGGATGATCTAATTCTGCAAGCTGACAAGACTAGCTTTGAAGAATGATAGATTATTGTTGAGGAGATTTCTCCCAAAGATCTCCCAACTACCGAGGTGAGAGTGACCATTTTTCCTCCTTTTCCTAGTGCACTTAGGGGAAGGCTGAAGGTGGCAATAAATGATGCAAACATTTAGAAGATCTTTGAAAAGGTTGAGGTAACCGTTCCTATCTTGGAGTTGATTGAGCTTGTTCCCTCTTACACTAAAAAGAGGAACAAACCAATTAAGAAAGTAGAGCAATTGAAAATGGGGGGAGTCACAGATCTAAATTATAAGAATTTTCCTAAGAAATGTGATGACCATGGGATGTTTTTAATACCTATTTCCTCAGGTGGGAAGTTAGTGGAAAATACTATGATTGACTTAGGAGCATCTATTAATGTTATTCCTTATAGTCTTTATTATAGCCAAAACATAGGTGAACTTAGGGACACTAGGGTGATTGTCCAACTCACTAATCACTCTCAAGCTAGCCCTCGAGGATTAGTGAAGGATGTGATGGCTAGAGTGGAAAGGATAGTGATTTCGGTGGACTTTTATGTCCTTGACAGAGTGCATGATAGTAGTGCACCCCTGATACTATTGGGGAGACCGTTTCTAGAAATGTCAAGGACAAAGATCGATGTCCTCTTGGGAATGCTAATCATAGAGGATGACATTTATAATGTGGGGTTTGATATTTATAAGTCTAAGCACAATTCTTCTAAACCCTCTCTTATGTGCAAAGATATAATATTGTTTGATGAACATGCTCAGTTTGACAAGTCTTACATGATGAATGAAAAAGGATGTCTGGATGAGTTCTTTGATAGTGATGATGAATTTAATGCAATGAAATATTTTAATGAAGATATGCCTGTTTCGGAATGTTATTCTATGCCCGCAAACTTGCATCGGTTATCGGAGAATGGCAAGGACATAAAACCTTCTCGACTATCTCCGAACCCCGAGGAAAAAGCTAGGAATTCATCATTATCTTGATATGGACACACATTGATTTGGTGAACAAATTGCGCAAAGGTAAGGATGAAACCTTGTGGAGACCTCTCCACAAAGATGTCATCGTGTGTGAAGTTGCCGATGATGACTCCAGAGACCCAACGGTAGGTTCTTTTTAATTAAAATGCATGAGAAAATAAGTCGTGGGGACGAAAGTAAATATACAGTGCTCTTTCTTGATTTGATTTGATGTTGACCCGCCTCAATCGAGGTCACTAATAAACGATCCTTTTTCATGGGAGATCTAATACTAACCCAAGCAGAGGACTTAAGAAAGGTCAAATATAGATATTTGAATTTCCTCCCATTCTTACTACTATGCTACCTATAGGGTAGATAGTGGAAAACCTAGATTTGTCCATGGGAGGTCGTCGCCGTACCTCTCAAAGTTAATACTTTTAGGCCCTTAATGCGTCCTATCCACAATAATGTAAATAGTGGCAAGACGGGGTCATCCACAGGAAAAGGGATTTTTCTAAGTACTTAAACACCTATATGAGAAAACGTACTAAACACATACATACATAGATATATATAAAAGCATGTAAACAGGGGGGGGTTGGTTGGATGGTTCCTAAATTAGAAAATTAAAATACAACAATTAGCAAATCAAGAGAATGATGCTAATCATGTAAACGCAAATAAAGATGTGATGAAAATACAATTACGAAGCCTTGGGTGCAATTGACTTCCACTTCCAAACCTCTTATCCATCATTGAACATGCAACTTATTTACTACTTTCACTACTTGTTGTGAAGGCTAAACTTCTATCCTTCTTAGGTAGTAGTTTGCAAGAGTGAATTCAACATCTCTTGTTAAACCTCACCAATGACTCCCGTTGTCGAGACCACGACTCAAGGTATCCCATTGATGGCATTTAGCACGAAGGATCAACAAGCTCGGCAACACTTATGACCACTACACCGTGACTAAGCATTTAACCGATCTATGCATTTACACGGGATTAGTCAAGAACATTCAACGCTCATAGACTTCTCCCATTTGCTACAAATGATAAACATGGCAAAGAGTTCGACATTGCATATCTATCTAGCAATCATCAATCCATCAACATAATCAAAAGCTCTAAATCATACTTTTCCTAACAAGAACAGGGGGGAAATTAACCCAAATCCCCCAAACCCTAGCAAGCAATTAATACAAGCATTTCATATACTCAAGCTTTCAACAACATTAATAAAATCAATAAACACATTCAATGCTCCATAAATGCACAATAGCAAGAGTAATAAATAAGCTACAAATTGTTCTTAAGACATAAGTTTGGAAGCTTTGGTCAATTGCTCCCAAGAGATTAGATTAGCTACTAGAGTTCATGCTAATCTAACTAAAACAACAAATCAAAACAACAAGATAAATCAAAGATGAAAAATGGAGAAATAGGGTTTAGAAAAGTACAAAATCCGCAGCTCTGAAAACTGGAATGAGAGGAGAGAAAAAATGTTATTTATAGTGGACGGAAAAGAAAGTAGGATTCTGGTCAGTGGCTGTCGCGACCCGCGACGAAGTTCGTCATGACTCGCGACGAACATGTTAGTCGCGATGAGTCCGTCGTGACTCGCGACGGTAACCAGAATTTTTGCATTATTTCTTCTTCTTCTCCTTGTGGCATGTAGTCATCTCCATAGTCACTCCTCTCAACTTCTAAGTCTTCAACGGTTTCAAAAGTGATCTTCAATGGCCTCCGGTCTTCACGTCTTTGAAGCAATTCTTCAAAATCTTCGAAAGTGTAGTCTTCAATGGCCTCCGGTCTTCATTACTTCGTTACACAAAACATCTACTTAAAAGAGGTAAAAGAGCGCAAAGTTGCTCTTACCCCTCCTAAGAGGATTTCATGGTAAAACACAAGCTGTTGTAATGAAAGAGCACAAAATGGATCCTAAATAGTACTAAAATAAGCATATAAAGTGGACATATCAAACCTCCCCACACTTGAAGCTTACTCGCCCTCGAGTAAGAAAAGATCCAAGTATACGAAGGGAATGATACCTCCACATCCTACTACTAATCCCACAATTCACTACCTCACAAAACTCTCAATATCGCACATCCCAAGATTAAGATCAAATGAGAATTTTCCACAACCCCTATTCCTAAATCTACCTAAACCATATCACCCCGTCAATTCATTAATTTCCCTAAGACATCTCCAAATCCAGAACTGACAATCCCAAATCCAATGATAAAAGATGAAACCAAAAGTATGCATAAAGTTCAGAGCACATGCTTCATTCTATATCAATATATCAACCTAAAAACGAAGTCTATTAATGATCAAGAATTCCACAACTTACTCCGTCTTTTCCCCGCTAAATTATCCACCCCCAAAAGATTCTCAAGATGTTGAGCTACCCGATCCCTCCGTGTGGTCACCACAACCTTATGACTCCATTGCCGGCAAATGAGTAAACACTTGATGTCTTTCAATTTCTCTCGCTTTCTCTCATTTTGCCTAGGAGCCCTTTCAGGTTTTCATCCTAGCCACACAATCATTTTTCTTTTAGCTCACACCTCACCTTTTTCCACACATTTGACCTCTCATTTTTACCTAGGCCGCCCTTTCGGGTTTTCGACCTATCCGGGCCCCAATGTTGCCTAAGTTGCCCTCTCGGGTTTTCAACTTAGCGGGATTCTTTTTTCTTTTTTTTTCTCTCTTCTTTTTTTCGATCGTCCATCTGAAAAGTAGCAAATTGCTTGCAAATGTGAAGGTTAAGAAAAGTATCAAAACCAACATTATCCCAAATACATCGAAAGTAAAATATCCAAAAGAAAATAACAGAGTTGTGCAAAAGTGTATCACCCTACGATAGTGGAAACCCCTCCCCACACTTAAAATGCTACATTGCCCTCAATGTAGACTAAGGTAGAGCCATACAAAGCAAAATATGGGTAAGGGGGGAAATATAGTGCTCACACTATCAATGCTGTGAAGATGAAGGGCCACCGCCGGAGTAGCGCTGCTGGTACTGTGCTAGCCATTCCGTGTTACTCTGCCTCCGTGCCCTCCACCTCTCTGATCTCGGATTGGGGGCTGATGTACCACCCGACTGGGGCTGCAACTCATGGATGCGAGCTGACAGGTGGTCAATCTCCTCATCCATGTCGATCAAAGCCTGGGAGACAAACACGTTGTGCTCCAAAATCATTCTGTCCTGGCGGTGGAAACCATCGTGCATGGTCCGCATCATTCGCTCATAGAAATCTGGCAGAGGCTGGGAGTGGTGAGGTGTAGCCTCACCTCCTGCATGGGATCCGTCTGTGGTGGAGGCTGTGGAGAGTAGTACTGCTGCTGCTGCGGCTCCGAAGGAGGTAGGGTGCTATCATCACGCTGAACATGGGCTGGCTCGAGGTCACGAAGCTCGCGCTGGAACTTAGCTGCACATGAGGAGTCTGGGGAGATCGCCAAATCTTCCAGCGGTGTGTCAAACTTCATCTTCGTCTTGCTCTGTTGAGGCAGTGCAATAAATGTGACCTTCCTCACACCGTATAACCAATGGAAGAGCCCAGTGGTCCGGGTGACACTGAGCATCTCAAATCGAACAAGTCACTCGACGGTGATCAGATAAGACGCCCGCCTCCCCAAGCGTGGGAAGTCAGCCGGAGGGACTAATCCCAAGTATTCTGCCAGAAGGCCTATCATCCCTCCGACCATGATTTTCCCTTTGGCCTTTCCTGCCACTTCTACAATTCTCTTCATCCAGAGCTCTGCCCACAGCCCATATCCTTGCCCCTCGCTCGTTAAGTGCCATAGGAAGTGAATATCATTGTCTGGCACATTCGTCGGCTCCGCGGAGCAAAAGATTGTGCCGGCCAAGAGTCTGTGCACATAACAGAGCGCATGGTGAATGATGGCGCTGCTCTTGTTGTGGGAGTTCTTTTGCCTCATATTGATGACATTCCAGAACTGCATGTCATCTTCAATTGTCCGCTCTTGGGCCTCTGGGTCCAGTCTGTTTCGTATCGCAGCAGTGTCAAAACCAAAGGCCTCCTCAACCTGTGAGACGGTCATCTGCCAAGATAGGTCATCCAGGTGAAAGGCAATGTACCTCTCACAGGGTTGGTCACCCCTCATGCTGCTTATACGGACAGTGGATAGGAACTCCAGCGTGTACCTTCGGTAAGTGGGCGCGCTCTTGCTCATGAATCCCTCCATTCCCCCTTTGGCGAGGAGGCATCTGACAGGCTGCACGAGGCCGAGGGCATCCAACGTAGGCATATCAACAAAACTAGTTTCCTTAAGCAGGCACCTCTCTAGGGTCTCCCATCTGTCCGCATAGGACCCGGTGATCCGGGTCAAGCCCATGTACCTATCCGGAGGCGGAGGAGCAGAACCTGATCCTGAAGCCGGAGGAGGTGGAGCGGTGGTGTGATCGTCCCGGGGCATCACCCTGGACCTCTTTCTGGGGGCCATATCTATCAACCACATCGAGCATGTCAAACGTAAAGGGATATATGTACAAGCAATATGATAAATCTATAACCCATCTCAAACTAGTTTGTTATTAAAGGCCAAAATGAAAGCAGTTTAACTAGTTCGAGTCGTACTCACAATTGCATATACAATGTATGTTATGCCCAAAAAACCCATATCATCAAATTCAAGAAGTCCTCACATAGTCAAAATAGATATGCCATGCTATATTTCAAACTCACAATGATGCCCAGTTGGATTAACCAGTAACAGTACATTCAGAATGTCAACATCTATGACCATGGCTAAACCACGCTCAGCAAAAGAACACAGCACAACACAACAACACTTTAGTCCAATAATAACTATGTGCAACAAAGGGCGAGCATGCCGAAATACACAGTGTAAGCTACCATCTATTATCAGTGAAATCAACACAACTGCACACCTTCCAAAACTGAGTATGCCAAATACAATAAAAATTATCCGTGAATAGATAGTCTATGGCAAGAAGCAAAATATGTATACAATACCCAGGAGATAAAATTTCTGCAAGTACCACAGCGTAACCACAGTAGACCAGAACCGAGAACAGAAATCAGAATCAAAATACGACACAATTCACACAATATTGAACACGTATAGAATATATGCACAATCATAATCAGAGTTCAATAGGGTAAAGAAGTGTACCGATACTGAACGGAGGAAGAAGAAAATTGAAAGACCACGAGCAATTCGAATTGGAATTGCTGAAATACTCGAAAACCCCAAAATCTAGGGTTCGAATCTTCCTGATAGTGAGGTTGACGGTGGCGACACGGCGGCAACGGCGCATCGGCGAGGTGAAGAGTAGCGGCAGTGTGGAAGTTGAGAGGAGAAGGTGGGCGGGCGGAGGAGAATGGAAGCGGAAGGGGTGGAAGTGAGAAGAATATACTGTTCGACCCGCTCTTAAATCTGATTTTTTTTCTTTTAAAACTACCGTCGCGACTCGCGACGGATTAGTCACGACTCACGATGGGTAATCACGACTCGCGACTTGTTCGTTGCGACTCGCGGAAAGTTGAGTCCGAGGGTCAATTTTGAACCAAAAATGTCTGAGCTCATCGTGACTCGCAAAGTTTTTGTCGCGACTCGCGATGGGTCGTCGCGACTCGTAGAAAGTTGAATCCGAAAGCCCAAAATTTCCCAAAAATCTCTGAGCCCGTCGTGACTCGCGATGTGTTCATCGCGACTCGCGACGAGGCCTCGCGAATCGCGGAAAGTGGGATCCGAAAGGCCAAAATTTCCCAAAAGTTTCTGAGCCCGTCGCGACTCGCGACGTGTTCATCGCGACTCGCGACGAGGCCTCGCGATGTCATCGCAACTCACGGAAAGTGGGATCCGAAGCCCAAGAATTTCCAAAAATATTTTTGAGCACGTCGCGACTGACAACGAAGTTCATTGCGACTCGCGACGGGCAACTAACCTGGCACTCTAAAAATTTTTTCTGCTTCTTTCTCTTGTCCAAGTTCTTCCTTCTCGAATTCAAGTATTTTCCCCTTCCAAAATCCAATGCCTTGGCTTCAAATTTGCTACAAAATCATGGAGAAAACAACCCGTGAAAAGCATAAAGAAAAACAATGAAGCTTAATGATAAAAGCTCAAAACTAAACAACATCAACAGAAAGTCACGAGTGACAATCCGGATGATCAAAACCAAGTTTATTTAACGTCGTCGGCACGACTCACTTCCCTCCTTGGAGTTCACTCACAAACCGGATCGAGGAGATCAACGTCCTCTCCTTTCTCCGGTACAAAAGTCTCGTGGTAAGGTTTTAACCGTTGTCCATTAACCTTAATGGTATTGGACTTAGCTCGATCTAGAATCTCCACCGCACCATGCGGGAATACCTTAACCACCTCAAAAGGACTGATTCATCGGGACTTTAACTTACCTGGGAATAGGCGAAGGCGAGATTGGAATAGGTGGACCTTCTGACCAACGTCAAAATCCTTCCTGATGATCATCTTATCGTGCCATGCCTTTGTCTTCTCTTTGTAGATGTCGGCGTTCTCATAGGACTCCCTCCGAATTTCATCCAGTTCCTCCAATTGTAACTTCCTATGCAAACCGGCTTCATCTACATCAAGATTAAACTGTTTGACCGCCCAGTAAGCCTTGTGCCGAATTTCCACCGGTAGGTGACAGGGCTTACCAAACACTAACCGGTATGGGGACATACCGATTGGTGTCTTGTAAGCCATCCTATACGCCCACAGGGCATCATTCAACCGAGAACTCCAATCCTTCCGGTTAGGGTTAACTTTTTTTTGAAGGATGGACTTGATTTCTCGATTGGAAACTTCGTCTTGCCCATTGGTTTGTGGGTAATAGGCGGTGGATGTCTTGTGAGTGACTCCATACTTCTTCAAGAGTGCTGCTATGGTCCGATTGCAGAAATGGGTGCCACGGTCACTAATCAAGGCTCGGGGTACCCCAAACCTAGAGAAGATGTTATCTTTCAAGAATTCTGCAACCACTTTAGAATCGTCAGTCCTAGTGGGTTTTGCTTCAACCCACTTCGATACATAATCAACAGCAAGAAGAATGTATGTAAAGCCACAAGAACTAGGGAAAGGCCCCATAAAGTCAATACCCCAAACATCAAAGATTTCACAGTACAAAAGAGGTTTTTGGGCCATTTCATTCCTAGTAGAGATATTTCCTACTCTCTGGCATTCATCACAAGATTTGCAAAAAGTGTATACATGCTTATTCAACGTAGGCCAATAAAACCCACTCTCTAAAACTTTCCTAGCAGTTCTCTTTGCTCCAAAATGACCGCCACATGCATGAGAATGACAAAATTCAAGAATTGAGTGTATTTCACTATCAGGGATACATCTCCTAACAACTTGATCCGCACAATGTCTCCACAAAAAGGGATCATCCCACACATAATATTTCGCATCACTCCTTAACTTATCCTTTTAGGCCTTGGAAAAATGATGAGGGAATTTACCAGCGACAAGAAAGTTTACAATGTCGGCATAACACGGTTGGAGATCCCTAATGGTGAACAATTGTTCATCAGGGAATTCCTCCCGTAGTTGCTCCTTCATTGCGGGGCTTACCTCAATGTCTTCCCCCGAAGTCAACCGGCTCAGATGATCGGCCACAAGGTTTTCAGCGCCCTTCTTATCCCACACCTCCAAATCAAATTCGCTCAAAAGCAGGATCCACCTAATCAATCTTGGCTTGGCCTCTTTCTTCGTCATTAAATGACGAAGCGCTGCATGGTCAGTGTACACAATAATTTTGTACCAAGCAAGTAAGATCGAAATTTTTCTAAAGAGAATACCACTGCTAGCAACTCCTTTTCAGTGGTGGAGTAGTTTCTTTGGGCTTCATTTAGGGACATGGATGCGTAGTAGATAGCATGAGGTACTCTCCCCACCCTTTGACCAAGCACTGCTCCAACGGCGTAATCACTCGCATCGCACATTATCTCAAAAGGCAACGCCCAATCCTAGGGTTGTATGATAGGGGCCGAGACTAACCTTCTCTTCAATGCATCGAACGCCCCTTTACACCCCTCATCCATCACAAATTCCACCTCCTTTTGCAACAATTTGCATATAGGAGATGCTATCTTTGAGAAGTCCTTGATGAACCGGCGATAGAATCCTGCATGGCCAAGAAAAGAGCTACTTCGCGCACATTAGTAGGATAAGGCAAAGTTTGAATCGTGTCTATCTTTGCCTTGTCAACCTCAATACCCTTAGAGGAGACAACATGGCCTAAGACAATACCTCTCTCCACCATAAGGTGACATTTCTCATAATTTAGCACTAGGTTAGTTTCAATGCAACGGTTAAGAACTCGCGCTAAATTTGCTAAACAATCGTCAAAGGAATTACCATGAATGGTGAAGTCATCCATAAATACCTTGACAAAATTTTCAACAAATTCTGAGAAAATTCTTACCATACACCTTTGGAAAGTTGCTGGGGCGTTACATAACCCGAAAGGCATGCACCGGTAAGCGAACGTACCAAAGGGGCACGTGAAGGTGGTCTTCTCTTGGTCTTCCGGGACGATAGCCACTTGAAAATACCCCAAGTACCCATCCAAAAAGCAATAAAAGGGGTGGCTTGCTAACCTCTCAAGCATTTGATCAATGAATGGCAATGGGAAGTGATCCTTCCGTGTTTCCGCATTCAATCTCCGGTAGTCAATGCAAACTCGCCACCCGTTTTGAACTCGGGTGGGCACCATTTCACCCTTCTCATTTTCGACTACCGTCATTCCACTCTTCTTGGGTACCACCTGAGTTGGGCTCACCCATTTGCTATCCGAGATTGCATATATCATGCTTGCTTGAAGCAACTTGAGGATTTCCGCCTTCACCACATCCATCATAGGCGGGTTCAAACGGCGTTGGGGTTGTCGGACGGGTCTCGCACCTTCTTCTAACAAGATTTTGTGCATACAAGTGGATGGACTTATGCCTTTGATGTCGGCAATAGTCCATCCAATTGCTTCCTTGTTCTCCCGCAACACCACCATCAACTTTTCTTCTTGCTCCTTGGTGAGCTTGCTCGAAATGATAACCGGGAGCGTCTCTCCTACCCCAAGAAATGCATACTTGAGATCATCTGGCAAAGGTTTAAGGTCAAGCACCGGGGCTTTCACAAGTGAGGGGAGGAATTCCGGTTCCTCAGGTTCCTCTAAGAGTAGAGGAGGAGGTGTTGAGACACTCGGTGTCATCTCTTCAAGCAAGTTCAAATCCTCAAAGCTGCCCTTCAAGTTAGTGCTCATAGAATATACATTGTGGGCATCATTAACATCACATTGCAAAGCAACCAACAAAGAATCCTCACCATTTAGTTCAAAAACATCTTGCACAACTTCTTCAACAATATCTAGGGCATGGCAAGAATGTTCTTCACTAGGATACTTCATAGAGTCATTGATGTTAAACTTACTTTCATTCCATCAAATTCCATGGTGAGGGTACCTTTATGCACATCAATCATTGTCCTAGACGTTTTCAAAAATGGCCTCCCCAACAAAATTAGGGCGGCATGTTTATCATGCTCCATGTCAAGGACATAAAAATCCGCGGGGAAAATTAAGGAATCCACCTTAACCAACACATCCTCAACAATACCCTTAGGGTATGCACTAGAACGATCGGCCAATTGGATTACCACCCCGGTTTTATGCAATGTTCCCAAGTTGAGATTTTCATACAAAGAGTAAGGAATCACATTTATGGATGCACCCAAATCAAGCATATCTTTTTCAAAACGAGTATTTCCTATTATGCACGGGATTGTGAACATGCCGGGATCGCTACATTTAGGGGGTAGCTCTCTTTGACACAATGCGGAAACATGCTCACTTTTTCAATTTTTCAACTTGTTTTTGGCCCTTTTTTTCCTATTCACAACACATAATTCTTTGAGAAATTTGGCATATCTAGGAATTTGTTCAATTGCATTCAAGAGAGGGATGTTTACCTCACATCTACGAAAGACTTCGTAGATGTCTTTGTTATCCTCTGTCCTCCTCCTGTCTTTCAAGGCTTCCGGAAATGGGGGTTCCGGAACATATGAAGGGATATCCACCATATTTGTTCTTTTGTGTGGAGGAGAGGATGGTTCCGGGGTGGAGGTTGACTTCGGTCTTGGTGGCAATGTCTCCAACTCGATTTCTTCCTCCTTGCCTTTGTTGGCTAGCTCATTGGTCTCCTTCTCATGGACTGCCTCTTCCTCAACTCCCTTTTCAAACACTTCAATTCTTGTTGGCTCTTTTTCAACATTTTCAGCCTCCGGTGAAGCACCGACCTCTCTACCACTTCTCAAAGTGATAGCACTTGTATTTTGCCTCGGGTTGATCTCTGGTTGGGCAGGTAGTTTACCCTTTTCCCGGGCTTCCATCCGGTTCACCATTTGGGCTATTTGGCTCACTTGAGTTTCCAAGTTTTTGATACTTGCTTTAGCCTCATCTTGGAATTGTTCGCTCTTTTCAGCACTCATGCCTAATCGGTGAATAGCTTGCAACACCTCATCCTTGGATAGCCCCGAGCCCTCCCTCGGTCTTGGGGTTTGTCTTCAAGCCTTTGGAACTGTTGTTGAGGTGCCGGTATTGTTGTGGAGGAAGCCTATACGGTTGAGAGTTCTGGCCTCCTTGAGGGTTTCCATACTGGAGGTTCGGGTGATCATGATTTCCCGAATTATACGGCCGGTTTTGGTACCATGGGTACCTTTGGTAGCCTTGACTACCTTGATACCCATAGTTACCTTGGTACCTTTGATTTCCCTGATACCCCATAGCACTTACTTCCTCAACGTAATCCTCTTGTAGAGTGGGGCATGTGTCCGTAGGGTGCGCCAAGTAGCAAATTTCACATGACTTAAAATGTGGCGCATTTCCTCCGGGCTTTGTCATCAAGGTCTTCACCATGGATGTGAGGGCTGTGACTTGATCCTCCAATTTCCCACTGTTAGCAAAGTCACTTGCAGGTATTGGGTTTCTCCTCCTCAAATCAGCCCTTGAGCTAAAATTCCTCGACTCTTCCGCTAGCTCTTCATATAGTTGCATGGCTTCGGTGGGCGTTTTGTTTCCGAGGGTGCCACCACAAGAACTTCTAACCAGCCTTTGGTCTTCATCAAGAAGGCCATTATAGAAGTAATACACCAAATCTCCCTCTGAATAGCCATGGTAGGGACAACTTGCGAGGAGCATCTCAAATCTCTCCCAATACTTGAAGAAAGACTCTTCATGCCACTGCAGAATGTTGCTTATGTCTTTCTTCATAGCAGCGAACCTCGAGGCCGGGAAGTACTTGGCGAGAAATTTTGTCTTCAAATCAAGCCAACTCTTTATGCTCCTTGGCGGTAGGTAATGGAGCCAATCTCTAGCATCATCCTTAAGAGTGAAAGGGAATTCCTTCAACTTGTAAAAATCTTCGTCCACTCCATGAGGAACCGTACCGCTACACAAGAAGTGAAATTCAGTGAGATGCTTGTTGGCATTCTCCCCTTGCCTTCCAAGGAATGCGGGTAGCATATTGATGAACCCAGTTTTTAGCTCAAAATGCCCATTTGGCCCAACCACTGGGTACTCAATGCACATCGGTTGTTGCTCAAGATTGGGTGCCATGATTTCTCTCAACAAGGGTTGTCCCAAAGGATGGTGTGGTTCCCTTCTCGGATTCTCATCTTCTTGCTCGATTTGATGTTCCATTGATGAAGCTGTATTCGCAAAATGGTCACTAGGAGGGGTGTTATTCACACTTTCCAAGGAAAGCCTCCTAGCCCATCTCAAATTCAACTCCAACTCGGGGTCGTAGTGTAAGGGTTCTTGTGAAGTGGATCGCGTGCAAACCATACACCAAGAACTCAGACAATACGTCTCCAAGCCAAGCGAACATGTTGGTCACGACGAGTCCGTTGCGACTCGCGGCGGTAACCAGAATTTTTGCATTATTTCTTCTTCTTCTCCTTGTGGCATGTAGTCATCTCCATAGTCACTCCTCTCAACTTCTAAGTCTTCAACGGTTTCAAAAGTGATCTTCAATGGCCTCCGGTCTTCACGTCTTCGAAGCAAGTCTTCAAAATCTTCGAAAGTGTAGTCTTCAATGGCCTCAATTCTTCATTACTTCGTTACACAAAACATCTACTTAAAAGAGGTAAAAGAGCGCAAAGTTGCTCTTACCCCTCCTAAGAGGATTTCATGGTAAAACACAAGCTGTTGTAATGAAAGAGCACAAAATGGATCCTAAATAGTACTAAAATAAGCATATAAAGTGGACGCATCAGTCCACGGAGATGTTAGGTGTCAAAAAGTTAACTACACACGGCCACGTACGGGTCGTCAGTCCGTTAGTGTGTTAGGAATAGCTAAATATTGAAAAATGGGTTTTTGGGGTTTTTTCAACTAACAGCTACAAACATACAAGATCACAAGATATTAAACTATATAGACTAGCATTTGGGGGTATTTGTGTAGCATGATCGATGATTGACTTTTATGCTTGATTCATTCACATACAAATATATATATACACCTATTTTATGCCTATATTACATAGAGTGAAGATAGCAAGATATTTTCCTCTGTTTGTCACGGAAAGGTACTTACCAATAATACATGCATATCTCACTGTCTCCGTAATTAGGGATGCAATCTAGTCCATTAACACCAAAGACCATCCCTACCATCTCACTTCCAATTCCAATGTGCCCCCACTTAGATAAACAAAGCATTCCTAAAAGGCCAATGCCTTGCGTAGGTCGCAACCGTTAGATATAAAGTGAGGGAATTAAATCCCAGTCACTCCACTATCAATATCAATCGCTAGGTCTAGAAAGGCAAATGGAATTGGTACCTTGTGATAACTTTATAGTCAACATAACTCTAGTTTCCACAATCAATCTCTATCGCTGTAAGCCAAGGGTTTTCCCTTGTCAGGATTTTCCGAATTGACCGCCCAACATGTGAATTCTTACTCAACTAGCCAGTTAGAATTAGGTTAACAAATATAAAGATATTATCTCAAGGTAACATGAATGCACTCATCTTCCCAGTGTTCTTGAACCTACACCATAATCTAACATTCCCAAGAAAGCAAATGAAGCCTACAAATCTCAAAAGGCCAAAATCAATTCATGAATACAAATACTACCCCAAGAAAATTTAACAACTACCTAAACATTGAACCCAATTATTTCATTGGATTCAATGCCTTTGGAAAAAATCAAGAAGAAAAGAAATTAGAGAGGAGGGTTATACCATTTATCTCTCTAGAATTATGTCCAAAATTGTAGAATGAAGTTCTAAACTAAGCCAACTAAATGGCACAGGCCATGTGGAACTTCACAGGGCATTGGCTGGGGTCAGTTTCTGAGCAAAATGATAGCACAGGTCTGTTAAAACTTCACACCCTGATAGTGGCCTTCAAATCATGAGTTTAAATTACATGGGTCTTTTGAAAGGAAACAGCTTGCATCCATACTTTGTCGAATTTGGGATGTTTAGTGGCACGGGATGTGTTGTGGCCAGTGGCTTTTGCTAGAGGAGGCTGGCATGGGCCATGCTAGACTGGGAACTCGTTTTGATTGGCACAGGACATGCTGCTCAATGCTGCTCCATGCAGCTCGTGCTGGTGCTTTCTGGCACGGCCGTGTTGGTTGGCAAAAACTTGTCAGTTGATGTGTCTGTTCTTCATCTTTGGAACTTGAACTTCGATTCCAACCTTTTTTCGGCTTCTCTCCATCTACTACCACACTTTTAGCTGGTGGCCTTCTACTATCTTCTACCACTCTTGAAGTGGCCTTCTACTATCTACTGTCATTTTTGCAAACGACCTTCTACAAAATAATGATAAAATACTCACAAGACACCTACTAGTGAGACAAAAGAGGAAGATCTAGGTGCTCATGAATACAAAGTATTCAATAGTTATAATTAAGTATACCAAACACGCAATTTAGATAAGAAAACCATCAATGGTCATCTAAACCATTTGTCTCATAAACCTAACAAAAACTAGCAGTCATCCAAAGAAAGGATAATAACAGGTGTGTCGAATGAATTAGTTAACGCATGCATAATGGTGCAGATTAATTCACCCACACTTAAACCTTTACTCGTCCTCGAGTAAACAAAAATAAGCAAAGATTTAAGAGAATGTAGCATGCAAGGATAAGTTAACTAATGCATTTAACTTATTCTTAGATTTCCATAGTTCCCCCAAAAAAGTAAGAATCTCAAAAATCCCACACTCCCCAAAGAGACTAAGTAATATATACAACTAAATTTTGTGAAGAACAAGGTAAGTGAAAATTATAAGTGTTGAACTATCTTACTCCATCGAATAGTCCGCCAAAACAAATCCAAGAGATGTTGCCAAAAAACCACCAAGGATAATCCAAAAGATCCTCAATTTTGTTGTAACTATGGATATTTAAAAAGATCCTTAACTTAGTTATAACCAATGATAATACCAAAAGATCCTCAACTTAGTTTTTGATTACTCTCAATTTCTCATTTTTCCTAGGAGCTCTTTTGGATTTTCAACCTAGAATTTAAACATGTTGAGCTCACTTCTCACATTTTTCCACACAGCCTCTCATTTTTGCCTAGGTTTTTTTAACCTAGCTGGGTCTTGCCTCTCATTTTCAACTTGGCCTTTCAACCTATCCAGGTTTTTTCCATTCTTGTCTAAGTTTCCCTTTTGGGTTTCCAACTTAGCCGGGTATATTTTTTTCATTTTTAAAAAAAAATCAAAAACTTTTTTTGGTGTAGCACAAAATTACCCCAAGATGGGCTTCATACTACATGAAGATAATCGAAATAAAAATTACAACACAAAAGTGTTCCCCAAATCACTTACTGCAAAAACAACAAAATAAAAACACACCACGAAAATGTTTCAAGACACCTCCAAACAAAGACCATAGAAAAGGTGCCCTCAAACCCAAAATCAAAAAAATAACCAAGAGTTTCAACAATCCAAATGAGGGAAAAAGAAAAACAAGGGGAAATAATAGTTATCATCTCAATGCAAAACAAATGAATCACCTGATAAAGGAAGGTGCCACCCTAGTGGTGTTCCAACCTCTCCCCAAACTTAGTTCATGCATTGCCCCCAATACATGTGACCAAGGTAAAAAAAAATGAGGTTGGATACACCGGAGAGAAATCAGTGCCGTCTGCAACGCCTGGCCTCATGCCCCTGCCCATCTGGATCCTGATGATAGTAACCATGTCATGTACTTGATGTCCTCAACGTGTCTGAAATCTCCATCATGCTATCATGCAGCAAACCCATGTCTACTCTCATATGCTAAAGTTGACCATCCACTCGGTAAAACCTCTTTGCAGTCTCCTCTCGATGGTAGTCTAGCTGCACTCCTAGAAGGTGCACTTCCTGCCTGACCCCAAAAATAGAGTACCCCGAAGACTGCACCCAATCCTGCTCCTGTCATAGCAGCTGAGTCCACATAGGATAAGAAGATACTGACTAATAATCTGGTGACCCATGCCTTCAGAACGGGTTGAACCATAGGTAATGCCATGAATGAGCCTCGTGTTGTGAAAGGACTGAGACATTGTGCCTATATGGCTCAGGGCTCGGTTTAGGCGGAGGCCCATGACTACCAAGCCTACAAGACTCTGCAAAGTCATCAAAGTGGAAAAAGATGAAGTGCATATGAGAGCTACTAGTTCCATGACCTATGGAATGATACGACTCCTCATGAATGATAAATGGCCTTTGATGTGGGGATAGTCCTCCATGTACCTAAAAAAAGAGGGCGGTGGCACTATGTGATGAGCAAAAGATGGTGGTGGTATATCCTGAGGAAGTGTTGATTGTGGTCGAATGTCCTGATGCTTGAAGGGAAAAACTATGTGGGATGCACTGCAACCTACTCCTCATGCATCGCCTCCTGATGAATTGGCTTATGATCATCCTCCTCGCTGCTTGCCATCCTCCCCCGGGTAATTTTCTCCCAAAAAAACCTCTAAACCTGCATCCAGCTAGATGATAAGATCATGTAGTATCAATGTCTTGCCCAAAGTGGTCCTCGTATGCTGGGGAAATATCATAAATTTCTTGCCCTTGTACATCCAATAAAATATCCCATTATCCACCTGTATCATATTCGCATCTATCATGAGTGGGCGAGTGAGTGTAAAAGGAGAGCACAGGTATACCTGCATCTCATCACTCACGGGAAGGTGATAATGCTTAACCAAAAGTATCATGCCCCCAATCGCTATCTTCCTAGTACGGCTCGTGGAGAGGTCAATATAGTGACCAAAGAAGTCATCCAATAGATCAAGGCAGGCTCTCCTAGTACAAATAAAGATCCTCCTCCAATCCCTAGCAGAAGCAGTGGTAGCCTCCCCGTGGCAACTGACAACCACACTCTATAGCCTGGCCGCATACCTCAGTCCCAGATTAGCTATGTTGTTGTTCTTGCTCTCCCTCCTCCATGCTGTCGGGGTTAATGGTGGCCTAGAATGCATACAAATCATAACCTGAATCAGAATCATTGTACCCCCTAACATCTCTCTGAACCTTCCATTTGAAGATTCCATCCAGGTGAGCATAAGTCAAACTGCGGGGCACATCCCCCAAATTAAATCTCACAAATATCCTCATGTGTTTATTTTTATCCCTCGTGATAGTAGAGAGAAATTCCAGGGTATGCCTAGTGTAAGTGGGGGCCAACACTGTAGTGAACTCCTTCATACCAATTCTCTGTAGGAGTGCCCTGACGAGTTTGTAGAGTTTGAGATCCTTAAGGGTCCCCTCATCTACAAACCTCATCTCTTAAATAGGGTGCCCTACTAGATGGCCCCACATATCTTGATGATCCACAGTGAGTGCAGGCAACCCCATAAAGGGTACACTAGGTTCCCCTCTGTGTCTACGAGGCATGATAAATATAGCAAAAAAAACAGCCTAACAATGAAAACAGTATAAAAACTCTTCACCAAATAATCCAACTCAAAATAACTCTTCCATAATAATCCAACAACCACACTAATGACCCTCACATCTCAAAAAGTATGAAAATATACAAGGATTTCACAAGAAATTCAAATATCCCAATCTTCCAAGGAGCTAAAATCGGTCAAGTACCTCAAGTGATGACTGGGGAAGAAATATTTTCTTGAGAAGTATGTGGGACTTCTCCTAGAAACATTTGAAGCAATCTTCAAAACCCGGAATGGAACAGAAGTTGAGTTTTTGGGAGAAAACCCAAGTAATGGCCGAACTGGTGTTTTGATTTTCTGGGTAAAATCTCAATTTTCATGGGGAAAGTAATAATTGGGTTTTTTTGGTCTCATAAAGACGAAAATTTTGGTACCAAGTGGAGGTAAATTAGATGAAATTTGAGGAAGTTATGGAAAAATTTTGGTTTAAGGGAGAAGGAGAGAGAATTCGGGTTTGAAGAGGGGAGAGAATAAGGATGGGATTAACAAGGCTTGGCACGAGGGGTTTTATAGGAATTTGAAATGAGTTTTGATTGGGCTGGTTGGGTGGCTACGAGAATCCCAAGGCTGGCCCGTGCTGACACCTGGAGCCCCGTGCCGGTGCCTGAATGTCTTATGTTGGTGTGTGCCTACTCATGATGGCGTGTTTCCGTATTGACAAGGCGCGTGCCCTCAGTCTCGTGTCGGCTCCTCTGCTTCGTGCTGATGCGATCTGGCATGGTCATTTTTATGAAATTCATGCGTCCAAAAACATTGAAAACCAAGAGTAGTACTATTCCAAACAAAATTGATGACTAAAATTTCCCAAAAACACCACCAAAAATCAAACACATACCCAAAGATTCGATAAATTTTTTGAAAAGACTACTACTTGAAATAAAACGTTTCTTTATTGTCATCCTCTCGACTTATTTCTCATTCAATTTTTGAAAAACTAAGAAGAGTGGATTGATGGGTCACCGGAATAACCATCCTTGACACCACCAGTGACCACGTCCCTATGAACAGGTCTCTACATTATTCTCGGTTTTCCCTTTATCTTTGGAGAAATGAACCAAACAAACGCATCTCTTACAATAGTGGATACATTCTTGTTGAGTTTAGGAGTAGGAAGGGGATTAAAAGTTTTTAATTCCTTAGCCCGCTTCTTCCCCCTCTTCATGTTAGTAGTGAAAATTAGAGGCAAAACATCCTCATTCAAACTAGGAGAAACATGCTTAACACAAATTTTATCACAGCGCTGATCGTTCAAACAAGATAGGACATATAAGGCTTCGATATCAGGCAATACTTCATCCAAATCATTTTCAAATATTTAACCTTGACATTCTTTTTTAAACATCATACAAGAGTTTTCAAGTTGAACATGTTCATCACATAAGGTTACGACATTGCACACAAAAGAGGATATAGAATAATCATGCTTAGACTTATAGATATCAAATTCCACCTTAAAATGGCATCCTCTAGTTCCCAAGTGGACACCGATCTTTGTCCTTGACGTTTTTATAAATGGTCTCCCCAATAGTATGGGAGTGCACTTCTATCGTGCGCTATACCAATGACATAGAATAGCGTCACAAGTACTAACTTTCCCACTCTAACCATTACGTCCTTCACCAACCTATAAGGGCTAGCTTGGGAGTGATCAGCGAGTTAGAGAATCACCCTAGTGTCCCTAAGTTCACCTATGTCTAGGCTTTCATAAAGACTATATGGAGTCACATTAATTAATGCTCCTAAGTCGATCATGGCATTTTCCACTGACTTCCCACCTAAGGAAATAGGTATTGAAAACATCCCAGGGTCGTCGCATTTGTTCGGAAAATTCTTATGATTTAAAGCGGAAGCTCCACATATTTTCAAATGCCCTACATTCTTTATTTTTTCCCCTCTTTTAGTGCATACATTTTTCAATTATTTATCATAAGAGGGAACAAACTCAATCAAATCTAAGAAAGGAACGGTTACCTCAACCTGTTCGAAGATCTTCTGAATATTTTCATCATTTGTCGTCACCTTCGGCTTTCCCTTAAGTGCACTTGAAAAGGGTGGTGGAAGGGTCATTCTTGCCTCAGTGGGTGGAAGCCCTTTGGAAGGCTCCTTCTTGACAATAATCTCATGCTCTTCGAAGTTGGTCTCGTTGGCTTCCACAATTAGATCATCCCCTTGCATTATGTCTTTCTTGGCCTCTCGCACCTCTCTCCCGCTCCTTAGCTTTAGTGCGCAATGTTCTTTGGATTCATCTAGGGTTAGAAAGGAATCTTGCCAGACTCTTTAGCTTCTAGTAGTCTTATTGATGTGGCAAGTTTCCCAACTTAGACTTCAAGGTTCTTCATGCTTGAGAACGCTCTACTAAAGCCATTTTCTTCAATCTCTCTCCTTGTCCGTTCTATAAACTCATCATGCATATTTGACGAATGACCAATTGCATCTAAGATATCTTCTGGATCTTACTGTTACAAGACAGTATTGTTTTTGGAAGGCTCTTCTTCCCTAGGATATGGTTGAGGTTGTGGACCTCGGTTGTTCCTTTGACCTTGATTCTACTTGAGCCAATAAAATTTGGGGTGATCCTAATACCTAGGATTGAAGGTATTTGCGTAGGGATCTTGTCTCTCATTTCCTTGGTTCCCCTGGAACCCCTGTTTTTTTTTCCTCTTGAAAATTGCCTATTACCTCCGTTGAAATCCAATGCTTTCACCACTTTCACATCTTTGACCACTTGTGGGAACATGTCAGTGGCATGGTTTAAACTACATATTCCACAAGCTTTGACTTGTTGATCATCCCCTTCATGAATTCCTTCATCATAGAGGCAACTGCTTTCACTTGCTCTTCCAACTTGGGAGATTGAGTCGTATCATCCAACATTTTCACTCTTGAGCTTGTGCTGAATTGCCTCGTTCCATTTTACACTTCCTCAATTAAAGACATAGCGTTCTTCAAACTCTGGTTGGTGATGGAACCATTGCAATATGTGTTAAACATCCTCATGTCATCATCACAAAGCCCTTCGAAGAAATAGTATACCAAGTTGCCTTCCTTGAACGGGTGATAAGGAAAACTAGCCAACAATCTTTTGAATCTTTCCCAATACTCGTACGTGGACTGATTTTCATTCTGAGATATGTTGGACATTGTTTCTTCAACCCCACGGATTTTGAAGCTAGAAAGTATGTTTCAAGAAAGTGACTTTTAATATCCATCATGATGTGATGAAGCTAAGCGGAAGGTAGTACAACCAGTCATTTGCTTTGTCTCGAAGTGAGAAAGGAAGCGAGAGAAAGTTGTATTCCTCTTTCGAGACTCTATGTGGTCTCATATTTGTGCACACAAGATGAAATTATGAAAGGTGCTTGTTTAGATCCTCCCTGGCCATCCCATGGATAGTTGGGAGGCATTGAATCATCCCACTCTTCAGCTCCTAATTGACATTGGGTGGCAACGGGGGAAATGTGATGCAAAGGGGTTGATTCTCCAAATTTGGAGCCATCAACTTCCTCAAAGTGCATTTGTCCTCCACCATGACTATATGCTACTCAAAAATGGTTGACCCTTCCCTAGTCCTCCTTTGTCTTCTCCTCCGACTACTTGTGCCTTCCGGTAGCTCTTGTAAAGTTCTTAAGTTCGTGGTACGAGTATATACCATAAACTAGAAACTAAATAGAAACCAACCTAAAAACAACACTAGCAAACGGGTTAAAAGCAAATGGAACAACTATAAACATAGGCTCAACACTAAAAACAAACTAAAGAAAAAAGAACAAACCAATAAAAACTACTCAACTAACATGCTACGCAAGTTAACAATCAAACTTTTAGACTAACGTCCCCGGCAACGATGCTTCAATTTGACCCACCTCAACTCGGGGTCTCTAATAAAAGATCCTTTTTCATGGGAGATCTAATACTAACCCAAGCGAAGGACTTAAAGAAGGTCAAATATAGATATTTCTATTATGCTCCCGTGCTTACTACTATGCTACCTATAATATAGATAGTGGCAAGCACATGTTTGTCCAAGGAGATGTAAGGTGTCCAAAAGTCAAATACATATAACAACGTACGGGTCATCAATCCGTCTGTGTGTTAGGAATAACTAAATATTACAAAACATATTTTGGGGTTTTTTCAACTAACAACTACAAACAAGCGAGATCACAAGAGATTAAACTATATAGACTAGCACTTGGGGGTATTTTGCGTAACATGATCGATGAATGGCTTTTATCCTTGATTCATTCACATGAAAATATATAAACCTATCTTATGCCTACATTACATAGTGTGGAGATAGCCAGATATTTCCCTCCGTCTGCCACACAATGGTACATCACTAATACATGCATATCTCACCGCCTTCATAGTTAGGGATGCGCTCTAGTCGATGAAAGCCTAATGCTAACGCGCCCTCACTTAGAGGAACAAAGCCTGCCTAAAAGGATAATACCTCACGTAGGTCGCAACCGTTAGATATGAAAGTGATGGCATTACATCCCAGACACTCCACTATGGATATAAATCCCTAGGCCTATAAAGGCAAAAGGAATTGATACCTTGTGATGACCCTAGAGTCGGTAAAAATCTAGTTACCACAAACAATCATTCTCATCTATCAAGATAATCCAGGGGTTTTACCTCATCAGGATTTTCCAAATTGACCACCTAACATGTGATTTCTCACACAACTAGCCAATTAGAAAGATATTATGTCAAGGTAACATGAATGCACTCATCTCTCCGATGTTCTTGTACCTAGTCCATAATCTAATGCTCCCAAGATATTAATGAAGCCTAGCATGTTATTATACTACCATACATGTACGTATGTATCATAATAATGGCATAGCATTAATCTCACAAGAAAGGAAATCATAAATCAAGTATAAATATTCATAGGACATAAAGATAGTAAAAAAATCTTAAAATATCAAAAATACATTATCAATTCATGAATACAAACACTTCCCCAAGAAAATTAACTACTCCCTAAGCATTGACCCAAGTATTTCATTGGATTCAATGTTTTTGGGAAAAATTAAGAAGAAAAGAGATTAGAGAGAAGGGTTATTCCATTTCTCTCTCTAGAATGCTCTCCGAAAGTGTAGAATAAAGTTATAAACTAAGCCAAACTTAAACCCTAGTAGATATAGGCTTATATATATAGTTGTAGGGAAATTGGCCTACAAAATTGCCCAAAATAGGTCAAAACACCATGGCAGCCACAATTTGCATTAGATGTCTCGTGCAGCGCAGAACGTGCTAGCCGTTGTTGGCACGGGCAGTACACTCTGGCAAGGACGTGCTGGGTGCCTCTTGTACAGCCCTTTCAAATTAGCATGGTTGTGCTAGACACCCTTGGCACAGGCCATGCCGGGTGACACGGGTCGGCTAGTGCTTGGTCTTGACCTTTTGATCGTGTCTGCCCACATCGTTTAGCGTGGGCCATCGATAGGAGTGGTGTCTCAAACAAATTAAATGTATGGCCTATGTACAAATTCATTTGGCATCAGCTGGGAGCCAGTTTCAGAGCAAAATGATAGCACAGACCATTGAGAACTTCACACCCCGTCAGTTGGTCTTTCAATCATGAGTTGAAATAACACGAGCCGTTTGAAAGGAAATGGACATGCATCAATACTTAACCAAATTCGAGATGTTTAGTGGCACGGGACGTGTTGGGACTAGCGGTTTGTGCCAGAGGAGGCTGGCACAGGCCATGCTAATTTGAGCGCCTCGTGTTGAGGGGTGCTGGCACTGCCATGATGATCCACTGGCATAAAACGTTCTAGACCGGGTGCTTGTACAGATGCCCTCTGGCATTGGTTGTGCTACTCCATGTCGCTCATACTGGTAACTTCTGGTACGACTATGTCGGCTGGCAAAAATGTGTTGGTTGATGTGGCCATCCTTAGTCTTTGGAACTTGAACTTTGACTCCACACTTTTTTGGGCTTCTCTCCATCTACTACCACACTTTTAGCTTATGGCCTTCTACTATCTTCTGCTGCTCTTTCAAGTGGCCTTGTACTATCTACTGCCATTTTCGTAAATGGCCTTCTACAAAATGATGAAAAAAAAACTCACGAGACACCTACTAGTAAGATCACAAAGGAAGATCTAGGTTCTTGTGAACGCAAATTGTTCATTAGTTCTAATTAAGTTTACAAAACTCAGGATTTAGATAAGAAACCCAACAATGGTCACCTAAACTCTTTGTCTTGTAAACCTAACTAAAACTAGCAATTGTCCAAAAAAAAACATAATAACAAGTGGGCCAAATGCATTAGTTAACACATGCATAATTGTTCATATCAGATGTTTTTTATAGATAGATAGATTTAGCATGTTTGTTGTTTTTAACAAAGGATTTTGGGGTGAAATCTTGTTGGTCATTTAATAAAAGATTGAGTCTTGTGTCTTGTGTTGTTGGGAAATAGGACTTTGTGGGTGAAAGGGTTTTCAAAAGAAAAAAGGAGAGGCAAACCTAGCACGACCGTGTTGCTGCACGGCTCATGTAAAAGGGGATCATCACGAGGCACCCCTCGTTCCAGAAGGCATCAACATAAGGCTCTTTGTGGTACGTACGTGCCACTGCCTCGTGCTAGGTTGAAAATGGGTTAAAATGGCAGATTTTGAAAATTCAAGTTTTCAATCAAAACATGTGTTTTTGACCCATTAATTCAGTAAATCTTTTACTCCCTAGGATTGGTGATGTAAATAGTACAATGCTAAACATCACCACCCCCCTTGAGCATTAATTGAGTGACATTTTGGTCCCCTTAAGTTTATATTTTTCAAAAAATCATCACTATCTCCTTTGTACCTCCATCCTAAATAACCCAATTTGGATGAGCATGATTTGCTGAAATTAGAATCATAGTACACTGTCCTTATCCATCAAAGTCCTTTAATCCATTGCAAGATTTTCAAAAACACTCATTCACACTTATCCTTTCGAAAAACTCAAAATTCATAAGTTTTTCACTCAATAGAGAGAAAATTTTGCTTCTTCTTGCGTAGTTGTTCAAATCCTAACTTCAAATTCCGAGTAATTCTAGGAACTTTGTGTTTACTTGAATTGTTTAGCATGAATGGGTTTTTATGGGAAGGTTTGATATTAAATCTAGATGAGTTCTTGGAATGTGGGTTATGTGATTGAATGAATTGTGATGATCTATGTGTGGAGGGAATTACATGATTTTTGGGTTGAAGATGATATGAATTGTCATGTTGTGATTATTTAGGAGGAATGATTCTTGATTGAACAATATTTTTGATTAGGTGATATGATCTACCATGCATGTTATTTTAGGATAATTGTTCTTGATTGAATAGCCTTTGTATTGAAATTGCATGATTTGAAAAGTGTGGGCTATTTAGAAAGAATGTTCTTAAATTACAATTGATGCATATCCTTGTATAGTCTTGCCATTACCATTTTCTTCTTCTTGTGATAGAATGGCTCCAAACAAAAGCTAGCCGGATAAGGAGACAACTTCCTGGGGTGAGAAAAGGAAGAAGCAAGCTAAAGTTGGGAGAAAAGAGCAGATGACTTCCCTTCCTCCCAACCCCGCATTTGTGACAAAAAATTCATAGGGTTGACCAACATTTCCAGGAGTGCAGCCCGAAGGTGGAAGTACTTGAATGGGCGCATCTTGGAGATGGGTTTTTCATGCAAGGAAACTCTTGAGGCTCTAGGCTTGAACTCTAGAGGCTCTAGGTTGGGTAGTCCTAGATGGCTTTCTAGAGAAGCACTCAAAGACTTACATCTGATGGACTCTGGAATTCTTAGCAACCCTGGAGCAAACAACAGGCAGTGAGGGGAGTAGGATCATCCACTTTCATCTCGACGATAAAGAGTATACCATGTTGCACAGGGAGGTTGCCCAGGCATTTGGATAGAAGTACGGGAAGGAGGTTCCAGAAAAACACCAGCAAGGCCTCTCATATTTGGTAAGAAGCTTTTGGAGAATTATATCGAGCACTTAAAGGAAGCATCTAAACAAAAGTACTGCAATAGTTCACCCAGCTTTGTGGTATATCCAGCGAATTCCATCAATGGGAGTACTTTTCCATGGATAACTATTGCAATGACCTAGCTGATTTGTCCAAATTCTTCGGGAAATAACACCTAAAAGGACCTTTTACTCCAACATGGTGGGGGTCCTCGTGGAAGAGTGCTTAACCGTGGGAAAGAAGAAAGGCAACAACATATCAATGGGAGGCATGGTTAACCTCTTAGCCAACATTTGGGGTATCTGATTCCTTCTCCATTTGCGGTTGCAAATTTGGGACGCTTGGGATTAAGATACACTATGGACAAGATAGCAAGAGCATCGATGGTTGCCCCCACTATTTCCAAGGATCGTTTCACATGGTTGTATAGCAGTGCTACAGTGTCCAACTTCATGGTTTTTCCATATCCTGAATGCACCGTTATCAACCAAGATACCATTTTGGAGGATCTTTTTAATTCCCCTGATCTGAGATCGAGAGGGATTTCTACAACACTCTCTCAAGTCAGGACATGGAGATAGAAGAGGATGGCGAGATTCCACTTCGAGCACCACCTACTCGAGGATCCCTACCGACCAAATTTCTTGACCCATTCCGCTTATTTAGGGAGCAACTTTTTTTGTCTACCCAATTGATGCAACAAATTGACCAAGCTGTAGGGAATGAGTTTACAGTTAGATGAGTTTGGGAGTAGAATGGGTGCGATGGAAGAATCGATTAGTTCATGGAGGAATAGATTAGAATCCATAGAAAGAATAGTGGAGGATAATTTTCCATCATAGATGAGAGAGCTAACGTTCAAGAAGAAACCACTGAGCAATTGATCGAGATATTTCACGTTTCTAGGCTTTGTTGGTTCTGAGACCTAGTCCCCATTGAGAGACAAGAAATGAGGCAAGAAGAAAGGAGGAGGAGACACGAGACTAGGCGATTGAGAGAAGGCTAAGAAAGGACCACTTATGAGTTTCATTTTTCATGATGCACTGGGGAAAATGCATGGTTTAAGTGTGGGGGGGATTAATTGGGCATTTAGGGATTTCCACAAGATTTCTTTGAATTTTGTTGGTTGTTTTGGTGGTTTGTGTTTTGGGGGATTCTTTTGGGAACAATTTGGTGGTGTCAATTTTTGTTTTCCTTATCTCATGTAGTATGAAGCCCATCTTTGGGAAATTTTGGGCTACGCCAATAAGTTTTTGAAAAATTTGAAAAAATGAAAAAAAGATATATATATATATATATATATATATATATACTTGGCTAAACTGGAAATCCAAAAGGGCGACTTAGGCAGTGATAGGTACAGGTAAAAATGAGAGGCAAGGCCCAGCTAGGTTGAAAAACCTAAGCAGAAATGAGAGGCCGTGTGGAAAAGGGTGAGAAGTGAGCTCAACATGTGCAAATGCTAGGATGAAAACCCGAAAGGGCTCCTACACAAAATGTGAGAAATTGAGAGAAACCGGAAACTAAGTTGAGAATCTTTTAAGATTATCCTTGGTTGTAACTAAGTTGAGGATCTTTTGGATTATCCATAGTTATAACCAAGTTCAGGATCTTTTGGATTATCCTTGGTGGTTTTTTCGGCAACATCTCTTGGATTTCTTTTGGCGGCCTATTTGGTAGAGTGATCTAGTTTGACATTCATCATTTTTATTACCTTTTTCATCACACGATTTGGTTGTATAGATTACATAGTCTCTTTGGGGAGTGTGAGAGTTGTGAAATTCTTACTTTTTTTTGAGGAAATAGGGAAATCTAGGAATAATTTGAATGCATTAGTTAACTTATCCTTGCAAGCTACATTCCTCTTAAATCATTGCTTGTTTTTGTTTACTCGAGGACAAGTAAAGGTTTAAGTATGGGGTAATTTATCTGCACCAATATGCATGCATTAACTAATGCACTCGACACATTTTTTATTATGTTTTGTTTGGTTGATTGTTAGTTTTAGTTAGGTTTACACGACAAAGGGGTTGGATGACCATTATTGATTTTCTTATCTAAATCCTGAGTTTTATAGACTTAATTGGAACTAATGGAGACTTTTTCTTCACAAGCACCTAGATCTTCCTTTGTGATCTTACTAGTAGGTTGCTCGTGAGTATTTTGTTATCATTTTGTAAAAGGCCATTTGCAAGTGTGGTAGTAGATATTAGAAAGCCGTCTGCAAGGGAAGTAGTAGACAAGAAAGCCATGAGCTAAAGCATGGTAGTAGATTGAAAGAAGCTGGAAAACAATGAAGTCAAAGTCCAAGATATCAAGACGGCAAGCCGCATCAGCCAACACATCTATGCCAGGAGGCATGAGCACGAGCACGAGGCACCTAGCGATGCACGACCCGTACTAGCCATCTTTGGCACGAGGCCTCCATCTTGCACGGCTCGTGCTAGAGCCCCTTGGCACGAGGTGTCATCCTGCACGGCCCATGCTAACCTCTCTTGGCACGAGGTGTCATCCTGCACGGCCCATGCTAACCTCTCTTGGCACAAGCCATTGGCCTCCGCGCAATTATGTCACTCACCATTCCAAATATTTGCTAATTATGTATGATGGATGTTTCCCCTAAAATGGTCCATAACGTTTCAACTCAAGATTCGAAGAACAACTGACAAGGTGTGACGTTCTCCACGGCTGTGACATCAGTTTGCTCGAAAACTGAATCCCAGTCGATCCCCCACAAAGTTCCACATGGCCCATATCATTCAACTAGTTAAGAAACCACTCTGAGGCGACGAACTGTGCCAAAGACGTGTGCATGCATGATCTAAAGGCCAAAGACCGCACCAAGCTGACAGTCTGTCTCAGCGTGGCACGGGCGTGCCACACTGCACAGCCCATGCCACCAGCGCCCAGCACGCCCGTGCCACACGAGGCATCCAGTCCAATTTGCGACTTCTAGGGTTTTTTGGCCTATTACTATAAATATAAGCCTATGTCTATGACCCACCTCCCCTCAGGGTTGTTAGCTGTAGCTCATTAATTCGAGCAAAGGCTGAGTAGGGTTAAAGATAAAAATAATAGGTCTACACCCTACACACTACTAAACTACCTATGGGGTAGTTAGTAGCAAGCCCGCGTTTGTCCACAGAGATGCTAGGGCCTAATAGTCAATTAAAACACAACCGCGAATAGGTTTCCAATCCACCGTGTGCTAGGAATAACTACTATAGTAAAATGGGGGGTTTTGGGCTTTTCAACTAACAACTTCTAACAGTAAACTAAAAACACAAGTAAACTATATAGACCATAAAGTTAGGGAATATTTCCATGACATGGTTGATTAAATATTTATATCCTCGATTCAATCAAATGTAAGACATTAACAACCTAATCTAGAGCTCATAACACGGAGTGTGGTCGATGGCCAGCACTTCCTCATACCTGTCTTGTAGGGTGCTCTTGTAATATTTCATCAGCACCGCCTCCATAATTAAGGGAGAGCAACAATAGCCCGGCCATTGCGCATGTCTGTTTCTCCCCCGTATGATTATCTCAGGCACTACACCATGAATGTTCTGAACCTAGCCCAATAAAGAGGCAAAGAGAGGTAGGCACCTTATCGATAACACTAGGACCTCTTACAACCCTAGCTTGCTACCATATGCTATTTTTACCAATAATCCTTTGGACCAACTCACTAGCTAAGACTGTTGTGCTGTCATCATAACGGTAAAACTCGAAAAAGACCTACATGCACAAACCCACGTGGACTCGGACCCTGCTACCCATATCACATCCAAGTTTCTCTTACCCGGGGGTATCAATATTTGCACCAACCCAAATATAGACTAGAGTGTGTGCTGATGGAGTGTATCATTCTTTCGATTATAACAATTCAAGAACAAACCATCATAATATCACAAGCAATAGAATTAGGAAGATATAATTAATCTCATAAAATAATTAATCAACACATGAATAAAATATTATCCCCAAACTATAAAACTACTCCCTAGATATGGAATTCAAGTATTTCACTGAATTCCACATCTTTGGGAAAATACAAAATAAAAAGGAAAAGAGAGAGAGAACCAAAAGAGAAGAGAGAGTATTTCTCTTTCTAAGTTTCTCTCCAATCAACTCTAAGATATAAAAAATGATCTAAACTATAGAATACTAAGGATATATTTATAGTTCTAGGGGATTGGGTCTAAAAAAAGGCCCAAATTAGGCCAAAATCAGCTGCCATTGACATGAACCGTTGTGGATGGCACAGCTTGTGCCGCTGACTTGGCCTCATTCTGATGTGGACCATCAGATCTGGCTCGGGCCGTATGCCTCGTACTGGCGTAGGGTGTGGGATCTGGCACGGTCGTACTGGGCACGATCTGTGTCATTTGGAGCTCTAATTCTGATCTGTAGGTCATCATCTGGAGCTCTATTTTTACACTTCTTATCTATGTCATGTGTTTTTTGGTGTGGGTTGTCAACTGACTCTTCATTTTTCTCAGTTACTTGGCATAGTTCACTTCATTCTTCACATCCCGTTCACTAGTCTTGACATTTTGGACTTGGAACGGCGCGGGCCGTGTGAAATGAAGCGGTATGTGCTAATACTTAGCCAATTTTGGAGTGAAAAAGGCAACTTGAGCACACAGCCAGTCGAGGTTGGCACGGCTCATGCCAAAAGCCCTTGGCACGAGCTGTATGGCATGGCGCAGGTCATGTGTGCTTGGTCTCGTGCCTGCCATGAGCGGTCTGTACCACACGTTGCTGCTTCCCCTGACTGACTTCTTTACTCCACTACGGATGAATTATTGGTCCGATTTGAGAGTTTTGGTAATTGATTTCATAGCGCTCAAGAAGACAAATCGAATTGAACCAACCTAAAGGGATAAATATTCTCAGATCTTTCCTAGAACTTTGCACAACTCTCATACAACAATTCTCTGTTTCTTCCTTGGCCTCTTTGAATTTCATTTCCGCCTATCTTTAGCTCAATCCTTCTACTACCATGATGTAGTGTCAGTGGCGTTTATCTACTACCATTATAATGCGACTGACCTTCGACATCTTTTACCTTCCTTGCAAACGGACTTCAATATAAGCACGATGACAAGTACCCACGAGCGACCTACTAATGATGATAAAAAAGAAAGATGTAGGTGCTCGTGGATACAAGATGTCCATTAGTACCAATTAAGTCTACAAAATGCGGGATTTAGACAAGAAAACAAAACATGGCCTTCTAAACCCCTTGTGACACAAACTCAGCTAATACAAGCAATCTAACATATAAAACAAGCCAATTATTACGTCGAATGCATCGATTAACGCAGGCATAATGATCCACATCAGACCCCCCACACTTAAGCCTTTGCTCGTCCTCGAGTAAATAGATACAAGAAAAGGACTAAGCAAAGTGTAGTGTGCAATTATAAGTTAACCAAGGCATTTAACTTATTCCTAGATTGTCCTATTTCCCCCAAAGATTCAAGAATCTCATAACTCTCACACTCCCCGGAGAACCTAAAGTTATCTAACCACTTAAAATAAAATTAAGAAAATGGCAAGCAAAGAAAGATAAGTGTTAGGCTAGCTTACTTTTCCCAGAAAGTTCCCCAAAAGCAGTTTAAGAGTCATCGCCAAAAACAATCCACCAAAGAAATCCAAGAGACATTGACTTAGTTGTAACTAAGGATAACTCCGGATTCTCAACGTTAGTTACAACCAAGGATGATGCAAATGTTTCGTCATCCTAATTTTTTGTTTTCTCTCAATTTATCTCATTTTGCTTAGGAGCTCTTTCGGGTTTTCATCCTAGCTTTCGCACATTTTTTGCCTAGCTAGGCCTAGCCTCTCATTTTACCTAGGCCTTTTGGGTTTCCAACTTAGCTGGGTTTTTTTTTTCATTTTTTCAAAAATTTTAAATTTTTTGGGTGTAGCGCAAAATGCCCCAAAGTTGGGCTTCATGCTACATGAAGATAATGATTCACAAAAAATTACACCACCAAAGTTTTCCCCAAAACACTCCCAGGAGCAAAATACAAAAATGTGCCCTCACACCTAAAACAACTAAAAGTTTAATGAGGAAAAAAACATGAAAAAGACAGTCATCCAAGCACCCAAACAAGTATAACATAGGTTTAGAACAATACTAGCAAAGGAGATACAATCATAAACATTTTCCAACCCATCTCCCACACTTAACTCATGCATTGTCCCCAATGCATGTAACTAAGGTGAAGGAAAGGTTGAAATCACAACAAAAATCAATGTCTCCTGTGACATCCGGATAATCGTCTCAAATACCTGAAGTCCTCAACCTATCGCTGATATCCTTGAGGCCCTCGTGCAATGCTCCCATACCCTCAGTCAGACAGTGCAGTTGTCCATCAACTCTATCAAATCTCGCATTGGTGTCCCAATGATTGTTGTCTAGCTGCGTGCTGACCATGACCAAATCCTGCCTAACCCCAAAAATGGAGTTCTCTAAAGATTGTGCGAAATCAGGCTCTGAATGGGTGTATTTTATACATATATTTTATGTACTTATATGAGCTTCTTCTACCATTTAATGTGCATATAGGTGTGTTTTGTGCAGGAAATCATTAGATTGTGTGCTGAAGATTAGAAGCGATACACTATGCTCTTTTTCCCTTAACCGTGGTTTTTTCCTACAATGTTTTTCCGGTAAGGTTTTTAATGAGGAAGTGTGCTCCAATGGAAAATATTCTTATTTTATATTCCGAAAAGAGATATGACACATTATTCCAAAATGGAAGCTCTGAAGCAATTGGATCGTGCTAATACCCAAAAAAGATGTATGCTCATCGTTTAAGGATTACAGACCTATAAGCTTATGCAATTTCTCAAACAAAATTCTTTCAAAAATACTCTCAACAAGACTTAAAAACTATCTAGATATTATAATCAGTCCAGAACAATCAGCATTTGTTTCTGGAAAGGAAATTGCAGATAATGTTCTCCTCATGCAAGAATTCACTAATCACATACACTCAAAAACAAAAGGATCCAATATGATTATCAAATTGGACATGATGAAAGCATTTGATAGAGTTTCTTGGTCATTTTTAGCCAATACCCTTATCAAGCAAGGCTTTTCTAAAATCATGGTTAACCTAATTATGAGGAACATCAAATCCGCATATTTCTCAATACTGATGAATGGGAAAACAGTTGGTTTTTTCCCTGCATCTAGGGGTTTAAAACAGGGTGATCCGTTATCACCTCCGCTTTTCGTACTGATGGCTGAAGCCTTTTCTCAAAATCTTAATTTTCTATACCAATTCGGAAATATTCAGCCTTACAAACTACCCTTTGGGATCATCATCGCATCTTTCCTATGCGGATGACACAGCAATCCTATTGAAATACACAAAACAGGGATTACAAACAATAATGAACTTTCTGAAATCATATGAATCGGCTTCTGGTCAGAAAGTAATTTTGAGAAATCCACTTTTCATATATCAAAACACACACCTAACATAATCATAACATTAATCAAAAGGGAAACAAATATGCTGGAAGGAACCATTCCATTTAAATACTTGGGATGTCCTATTTTCACAGGAAGGGTTAAAAATTCATTCTTCCAGGGCATGCTACATTCAATTCAAAATAAAATCAATCACTGGCAGAATAAGTTACTATCTCCAGCGGGAAGGACAATACTAATTAGACATGTACTGTCCTCAATGCCAATACATCTTATAACTGTGTTGAAGCCAACTCAACACATTATAAGCCAAATTCATAAAACCCTTGCTAGATTTTTCTGGAAGAATAACTCAGAAAATACACAGAAAAATAGAATTTGGAGATCTTATCCTAATTTATGTTTTCCTACAAGGGAAAATGGGTTAAATTTCAAAAACTTAAACACACTAACAAAATCTTTCTCACTAAAAATGTGGTGGAAACTTCAGAAAGGAAATTCTTTATGGGCTAAAACCATGTGGTCTATGAGTGACACTCATAAAACTTCCAGAAGTTGGAAAAGAATCAAAGAGGTGCAACACATAGCTTTAAATAAAACTAAAGTCCTTCTTGGATCTGGTTCAGACTCTTTTTGGAGTTCTAACTGGACTTCTATGGAACCTCTAACTGATTACTTAATTAACACATCTGAGCTTCCATATCATAACTTAACAGTGGCTGAGTACATACAGAATAGAATTTCATACTCTGCCCACATCAAGAATTGCCTCCCTGATCACATTTTCCAAATGTTGGAACGGGAATATAAGCTATTTCCAAGTTATGAAGATTCCCTCATCTGGAAACCTACTCAGACAGGAGATTTTACTGTCAAATCAGCTTATGAGCTGATCAGAGAAAAGAAATTGAAGATCCCCTCTTACACTCATCTGTGGTCTAAACTGTTACCAAAGAAAGTTAGTTTATTTAACTGGAAACTATTAAATAGACTTATAGCTTTTTTGGATGTGCTGGAGGATTTCCAATTTTATCTCCCCTCGCGATGTTGTTTCTGCTTTAACGAATCCGAAACTATCCATCACTGTTTCAACTCTTGTGTGAAGGTCAACCAACTCTGGAAACTAGTGAACTCTACTTTCAGTTTGCCTAATGACACATTTTAACTTTTGTGTGATAGAGTCTATTTTTATTGGCATGTCTCTTCTACTGATGGATCTTTTGCAAAGTTAATTAGAATATTACCTTGTGTGGTACTTTGGTACCTGTGGTGTGCCAGATGTACCTACATATTTGAGGGTACAAAGCCGGATATATTGATCATCTTTAAACGAATTTTGTTTCATTTCAATGATACCTTGTTGGCTTTCAAACTGGACTTCAAATGGGCTCTATCTCATATACCAACATTGCTGAGTCAGAAACCTATAAGACATAGACCAATAAGACTCATTAAATGGATACTACTTTCAACATTCAAACTCAATACTGATGGCTCCTTTCTTGGTAATGGTGTTGCTGGTATTGGATGCATAATCAGAGATCATGTTGGTCAGGTAACTGTAGCTTTGTCAAAATCCATCTCGGCTGAATCTGTTTTGCAGGCCGAAACCACTGCTCTATTACATGGTATTCATCTTGTTCAAGAACGAGGTATCCTGAAGATTGACATCGAAACAGATTCCAAAGTCCTACATGGAATGATACAACAACAACTCAAGATCCCATGGAAATTATTGCCAATGATGAGGGAGATTTGGAATCTACTTCAAGGAATGACTTGTTCGTTGCAACATATTTTCAGAGAAGCCAATGGTGCTGCTGACTCACTCGCAAAGATGGCTAGCCGCAAGTAGGTAAATAACATCTATGTTTCTGTAGGTTTGCCTACATTAGTGGCTGGACAAGTAAAACTAGATGCGGAAGGAACTCCTCATGTTAGATTAGAGTAATTAGATAACTATGTACTTATTATTCCCAGTTTGTATTTGTTTGATATTTAGGTAGCAGGTTATTGTATAGTTTTCAAAGATCATCAGATGAACTCTCAGAGGTAAGGTATTACGCCCCCCTCTTTTTCTGTATCTTTTAATTTAATTAATAAATGGGTAGGGGTCTGCCAAACCCTCCGCCATCACAGGTGGATTTATGTAAAAAAAAAAAATGGATCGTGCTTCAAAGAATTTGGGCTCATTTGAGTTCATGTAAAGAATGTTGAATTAAAAAATAGAAGGCCCCAATATGAAGACCAAATTCATTAGCCCAATATTATTTTACTTTTCTCAGTTGGTTTTGTAATAAGGGTTATCGTAATAAATAATTCTCGAACGATACTGTAGCTGGAGATCTCGGAACGGGCGCAGCTTTGTTTTCGGCGCAGCTTTGTTTTGAGCCGCTACAGTACATGCGTTTCCAGGGAGCACAACATAATATGCATGCATAATTTGTTATCACGTTTCAAAATATTGGTTTGAGCAGTAGTTTGTTTTCTTTAATTATCATTTTATTAGGTTAATGTTTATTTGTTTAATTATTATTCATATGTTTTGTAACTTAATTTCTTTTTCGAGTTAGGGTAATGAAGCATTAACTATGATTTATATGTGAGGCCTAATTGTTCGAGATAATTGATTTGTAGGGATTCCTAATTTTACTCTGTGTATATTTTATTTTTAAATTTCTTGAGATCTGATCAACCTTGAGTTATTTGGAATATTGCCAATTAAATTTCGCTATTTATCGTTATATAGTGGGTAGATTTAATTATTGGTGAAACTAGAGCAGATAGTAGGAACAATGGGTAGATAATTTGTGACAGCATATCAGATTATGAATTATCTGAATGGGGTTTCTTTAGTTTTTAATGTTGTTGAGATATGTAATCCAGTTTATAGCTGATTCTTGCTAGTTTATATCTTAATTAGAGAAGTAGTCAGATTATAGTTGATTCTTGCTGGCTATCGATAAAATAAGAAGAAATTGGACTGTGTCTTATAGCTGATTCTCGATGGTCTATAATAGTTTGTTCATGCAACTGATTTATTATTGCGCACATGATCATATAAATTATTAGTTAATGTGAATTTACCTGTTGCCGAAATTCATTCTCATATTGATATTTGTTCCTACTTGCATTTTTAGTTTATTTATCTTCTTAGTTTACTTTAATTATTTTCTTAGTTATTATATAATATTATCATCTAGTTAAGGCGTGATAGCTAACCAACAATTGAATCCTTAGAAGTAAGACATTGTTTACACTGTTCTCTATACTTGAATTTAAATCTAAGAAGTTAGCAGGTTTATTTAGTAGAAAAATGACCTATCAAATTGATGCCGCGACCGGGGAGCAGTTGTTAAATATTTTTCTTACTTCTATTGATTTTTGTTTCTTGGTGTATGTCCAGGTTATCTAAATCTGAATTGTTATATGATCCAGAAATTGAGAAGACAACATGGAGGTTGCAGAAACAAACCAAAGAAACGCGTTAGGAAAGTTTTCCTTGTTCGGCCTCCCTCCAGTTCGGCCAAACGAGACACCCCTGTGATTTAGATTTTGGAGAAGATTTTGAAACAAAAATTAAAGAGATGGCAGAAAGTGGTCATATTCGAGAAAGGACAATGGAGAGTTATCCAACCTATCTATTGATGGTCCCCGTCAGCGATAGTGCTACCGGATGTTGGTGCAAACTTTAAGATTAAACTGGCATTGTTGAATGTCTTGCCAAAGTTCTTTAGGAAGAAGGGTGAGGATCCCCTTAATTTTCTTAGTGAGTTCATCAAGATTTGCAAGATCCATAAGAAACCTAAAGGAGTTACCGAAGAACATTTTAGACTCGTGGCTTTTCTGTTCACTCTATCAGCGGAAGCATATGCATGGTTCAATAGTTTAGAACCAATTTCCATAAAATCATGGGCATTATTGAAGAAGGAGTTTCTGCAACAATATTTCAAGCTACTAAGGCGACAGCAGCAAAAAGACAAATCACTGGAATTGTGCAGGAATTTGATTAGTCACCCAGTGCTTACTGGAACAGATTCAAAAGGTTAGTTGATAGATTTCCTAATCATGGCTTATCGGAGAAAGAATTGATGGAATGTGCTTTTCAAGGCATGCTGGAAGAGTACCGATGACACTTCAATTCTACGAGTGATGGTTCATTTTTTAACAATACACCTTTAGAGGGTCATAGGTTGATAAAAGATTTTGTGCAAGCCACTAAAGATTTTTCTAAACAAGGTACTCATATGACTAAGGTGTCTCCAACTAGGATTGGGGATCCTGATGATGAAATCAAGGAAAGATTAGATCAAATAGAGAAGATGATATGGTCTCATGCAATGGAGAAGAATGCAAAAATTGATACAAACAAGCCTTGTGGCATATGTGATAATATGGTGCATCCCAATGACTTGTGCGCCAAGGTCTCTGAAGACTCTATAGCCCAAGCAAGTATGGCCAACAATGCTTCAGGAAATCAAAATCTTCACTATGATCCTTGCCCAAATATCTACAACCCAGGTAGGAGGGATCACCCCAATTTCAGATTGAGTGGTTAAGTGCTGGGAGCCCTTGATCAACAACAAGTTTTTAAACCACCACACAATAGGCGCCATATCAACCACAACCTCCTTTATAAAGAAAATTTCTTGAAGATGTGTTTGGTGATATGATGGGTAACACGCAGAAGATGCAAGAAGCAATGATGGGTAACATGCAGAAAATGCAAGAAAGAGTGATGAGTACCATGCAAGGAATGCAGCAAGATATTCAATCTTCGCAACAGAGCATGCAGGAGACATTAAATCAACATACTTATCAAACTTTTCAACTTACAAGCAATCTCAATCAATTAATGGGTAATCAAGGGAAATTGTCATCTCAAGTTCAATTAAATCCAAATGCGAATGTGAGCTAGATTACTCTGATTGACGGTAATACATTGGAGGATTTAGCATCAAATACCCTTATTGAAGTTCCAGGACTACAATTTGGAAAGTTTTACCCTCTCGTTCAGTCGAATGGGAGACCATAGAAAAATTTTTGGGTCCAAACAAAGGAGGTACCAGATATAAAAGGCCTAAAAAGGATAAGGTGAGTAATCCTGGACCAAATTCAAATTCAGATTTTATCATACCTCCCATATTCCTTCGCATGCTAGCATTGAACAAGAAAGACGAGAATATAAATGATATCCTCAACATATTCAGCATAGTGCACATCAATGTCCCCTTTCTCGAGGCAATAAAGAAAATGCCTAAGTTTGCAAAATTCTTGAAAGACTTCCTATCTAGGAAGAGCATCAAGAAGGGAGATGAATTTTTTTCACTGGATGAGAATGTGTCTACAGTCATTTAGAAAAAGATTCCACCAAAATGCAAGGATTCTGGTATGTTTACTATCCCTTGTACCATAGGAGATAATAAAATTGAAAGAGCTATGCTTGATTTGGGTGCTTTGATAAATGTTATGCCTCTTTCAATTTATGAGCAATTCAATCTTTGTGAGTTAGCTTTCACGAATACTATTATTAAACTGACTGATAGATCTTTTTGTAATCCAGATGGCGATCTTGAGAATGTTTTAGTGAAAGTTGATGAATTTGTTTATCCTACTAATTTTTATATCATTTATATGGGTAGCTCACAATCTAGTAATATTTTGTTCGGGAGACCCTTCATGAAAACTGCTAAGACAAAGATTGATGTTGATTCAGGGACCCTAGCTTGTGAATTTATAGAGAGATTGCAACCTTCAATATTTTTGATGATATAAAAAATTCGCCGGTTATGGAGCATGTGAATTTCGCATATGCTTTTGATCATATTGTCCAAGATTATCTTCAGACAAATTCCATACAAGTTGAGTTAGAAAACTCTTCGTATGAAGGTAGGAAGGACATTGTTGAAGATTTTGAATGTTCAACTTTGTCTCTGCAACCACAATACACAGTTTTAGAAAAATAGGACCTCTCTCGTTCGGTCGATCTAGAGACCCCCAAAATTGTTTTTACCTCACTTTTGCAGAATTCAAAGTTGAAACTTGATTCCCTTCCTTCACATCTGAAATATGTGTATCTAGATGATTGCAAAACACATTCAGTGATCATTTACAGCGATCTAGGCAAGTATGAAGAGGAGAGGCTCCTTTGATACTTAAGGAGGAAGAAAGTTCATGTTGGGAAGGAAGTACATTCATTCTAACCCGAGATGAGGTATAGTCATAGAAAGTTAAGGTCGAAGTGGAAGAGTCCATTTCAGGAGACTAGGTGGACAATATATGCCTCGCGATCCACACATATCTCTAAGAAGGAATTGTGGTCAAGCTCGTGACCATTAAGATGGATCGCTTATTGCGGGGCTCATGACCCAATGTTTTTTTTTATTTTTCTTTCTTTCTTGCCCCTTTATTTTGTTTGATTTTTTTTAAAGTAGAAAAAAGTAAAAGTAAAAAAAACCAAAAAAATGAAGAAAATTGAAGAAAAAAAATTGAAAAAAATTATTAGTTTTATATTTTTAAATGTTTTTTAGATAGTTGTGATTGAGAGAGATAAAACACAGCTGGGTGTCCCATTCGGCTGAACGGGAGGGGTACTAGTATGTCCGACATTGCTAAAATTTGAGAATTTTGTTGCTCTCATACTCGGTTCATTCTAAACCCAATTTATTTGCTTTATTATTTTATGGTGTGCTTGTATGTTTTTATTTGTTTGGAGATTTATATATATATATATATATATATATATATATTATTATTCATTTTGCACTTTTATTTTTGTTTGGGGACAAACAAGAGTTTAAGTGTAGGGAGAGTAATTATGTGGATGATTTTTCTAAATTTTCCTTGATGATGAAATTTGTGAAAATTTTCAAAATATTTTTAAAAATAAGTGAAAATGGCTTTGATTTAGCGAATAAAATGTTCTTATGTATTAAATTGAGCTGATTTCACTGTGGAACATGGGTATGTGGTAAGATGATGATTTCAAGAATGTATGAATAAGTTGATGTCTTTAAAACATTCTTTGGATGACGAAAAAGGGCAAACTTTCATATTACCCAAGTAAAGCGAGATTTTGAGCTAGAGTGGAGCATTCTCCACATACCCTTCTTTGCTGAGTGTGCGGGTTATAGCATGCATGTGGATTATATTTGTAATTTTGTATAAGGATGGAGGAGGCACTAGGTTTAACCCCTTTTTGGCCTTCGTTAATCTTTCCTACCTACATTATGACCCACAGTGAGCCAATTTGAGCTTTGACCCTTCTTTGAATTTGAGCTCCAGATATTTAGCCAAAGCCTTTTGAGCCATTTTTATTTCATCTAATGCAGTCTACATATGATGATGGTGGGTTATGCATTGTACTGTAATTCTTATGCTATGATATGCATGGATGGAAAGTATGGTTTTATGAAGAAGTTGGCTGAGAATAATTGTTTTGACCTTGATTGCAAAGAAGTACTATTTTAATTGGTTATTGGAAGATTGAACGGTGATTCTGGAATTGGTTTACTTATTTTGATGGCCGAGTTCGGTGGCACAGGAGAGATCCTAAATTAGTTTATTTGTTCTGGAAAAAAAAGAGAATCGGTATCTGAGATAAAAAGTAGAGTCCGTCTCTTGAAAGACGGTTTTTCCATAAGTTATGGAAAGACCAAGGTTTAAAGTGTAAATTAGAAGAAATGGAGATGAAATTTTCGGGTTGCATGAACCGGGTTATAAATTTTATAACTACTACATGTTGCATACTAAAAGTTTAATATTGCAACTAAGACCTTTTACCTTTTATTATTCTAGTTAAACCCCGTCTTTCCATAACCCTATGGAAAGACCGTCTTTCCATAACCCTATGGAAAGACCGTCTTTCCCAAGACTTTGCCTAAAAAGTAAAGTGATGATGGGTAAAGAAAAAAAAAAGAGAGTGAAATTTTGATAACTATAATAAATATCCGAACCGTAGCCTGAGAACAGGAGACACAAAGCCGTAGCTTGAGATTTCGAAGCCACCGCTAGTCCGAACCTTTGTTTTGTTTCTGCATAATAATTGAATCGTGTGCATCATAATATGTGCATGCTGATGATTTCGTTTCTTTAGTTTTAGTGTGTTGGTTTTCGTTTTGAATTTGAATTATTATATTTATGTATTATTTGTTAATTTGTTTTATTATTATTAATATGTTTATTAGCTAAATCTCTTTTCATGCCTAGGGTAAAGAAGCATTGACTATGATTAGTATGTGGGGCCTAATTGTTCTTAATAATTGATTTGTATGATTTTGCCAAAGTTCTTTGGGAAGAAGGGTGTGAATCCCCTTACAATCTAATTGATGAGTCCACATGGGGTAGGAGGAAGCAGGCTCGAAGCCACGGTGGGCCTCATACTGTGCCTCGGTGGGGACTCACGGCTACCGCCCCTGCTAGGTTCTACGAAGTCCTGATAGTGGGAGGAGATGCTTTGCCTTTTTAAAAAAAAATAAAACACCCAAAGGTGAGGGAGTTATGTATTGTGTTCCCCATGCCCTTTAACAAGATTAAGCAGTTGGTACATAAGTATGTCTAGATCACTAGACTTGAGGCAACACTATTGCCTCCAAAAGTGCTACCCTAACAGCTATACAAGAGTAGTACAAATTATGAAGAAGTTACGATCCAAGGGAGAGAATCTCCACCCCTTGTGTTAATTCTCTCCCTCGGCCAGGCAACTCCTACGTGTAAACTCTAGTCAAACAACCTCTGTTCTCGTAAGGAAGTAATGAAGATGCTGAATGTGATCATCCAAATCCTCCAAGTTCAGCCAATGTATTGTGTGAGCATCTGTATCACCATTCCAGACCTGCATAATTAGTAAAAACTCCACTCAGCAGTATCTATTCAGAGAACATTTACATTGCTAAGCACTCGAAAGGAGGGCATGGATTGTTTGTCTAACGTGATGAGACCACTAATATGCCTAGGTACAGTAGATAAAGAAAACCCCGGATCAGCATGGTATTTAGCAAGAGCATCAGCAACAAGGTTCCCCTCCCTAAATACATGTTGGAGCTTAGCTCGGCCCAACATCGCATTAACTTTATAAACCTTGTCAAAAAATTCCCACTGAGCATTGTAGGGGTCGTTAATCATAGATACAGCCATTTTTTAGTCAGATTCAATTACATAAGTATGGTCAAGAAGTGGGAAAATATGACAAGCATGCATTATGGCATCAATTTCTGCTGAAAGAGGTGAGACAGCAGACAAGGCAGCAGAGGTTATCATAATTGGGCAGGCAAAAGAATCTCTAGCAATCAGGCCCATTGAAGCTTTGCAGTTAGACCAAGATGCATCCACATTTATTTTTATACAGCCAGGGCCAGGCCTTTCCCATATAATCTTTGATATGTTTGGCTTAGGAGGGGGTCTGGACAGAGTAACAAAATGCCTCAATGAGGGTGTTATAGGACCAGATGGAATCAGTTTCCTAGGACACACAAGAAATGCTAGTTTGATCAAGTCCTCGACCTCTTTGCAGATAGCATTCAGTAGTAATGGCTTATTATCAAAGAGAAAGCCAGTCCTGGCCTTCCATAGGCCCCAACATACCAAAGATGGTAAAATTTTGCAGTAAATGCGTTCAAATTTTGGTAAATCACTACAATTCCAGAACATAAAGAATCTTTGTGGAATAGATTGCAGAGCATTTAGGTTAAAATGTAACAAGGATGCAAATTTTGACCACACATCCTGGGCTAAGTGACAGTTTACAAAGAAATGTTGAATGGAATCGGAGTGATTGCAGATAGGGCATTTGGATGCAAGACTAAAACCACAAGTAATGAGCACCTCATCAAAAGGGAGAAAAGAGTTCAATAATTTCCATGTGAAGATAAGAATCTTACTTTGCACAGGGAGTTTCCATAAGGAGGTGTTTGCAAGAAAGTTACCAGGCAGTGAGGTTAAGGCCTTGTAGCATGACTTGAATGTGAAATTACCTGAGAATTCAGATTTCCATACCATTCTGTCATCCCTCTCAGCTGTTATTTCAGCCCCCTGCAAAAACTGAAGAGTATCATCCCCCAAGAAAGAAGAAATCTGATCCAGAACAGGGTTCCTATTGGTGATAAAATCTGCCACAGTGATGTAGGGCATAAGAGAGATTATATTATCCGGGATATGATTTATAAGGGGGCCATGTGGACACCAGTTAGCCAACCAGAAACTACAACTCCCTCTCCCATGAATAATTAAGGAGTTAGATTCAGCAAAGGGGTTAATCAGACTGATCCTTTTCCATGTGACAGATTTCCTATATGATGGAGGCAGTGCCCATAGCAATTTAGACCATAAAGCAGTGCCTTGTTGAGACTTCCACCACAGTTTACAAGAACAGGATTCCACAATGGCTTTAATGGATCTAAAGCCAATACCATTATGCTTAGTAGGCTTAGCTAGGTCTGCCCATTTTTTCCAAACCCTATTGTTCTTGTCCTCAAATTTCCCCCAAAAGAAACGAGCCATTTTTTTCTCAATGGATTTAATGATACCTTAAGGGGGGGTTTGTTACTGTCCAGATATGTTGAGGAATAGAGTAGAGACAAGATTTAATTAAGACCATTTTACCCCCACCACTCAGCTATTTATTTTTCCAGTTTTGAAGCTTTTGGTCAATGTTAGCCAGCAAAGGGTGATAATATCTCATAAGAGTTCTTCCTCTGAAAATTGGGCAACCTAAATATTGAAAAGGGAATGGTCTTTTTTTCATTTGTAATACAGCTTTGATCTGATGAAGCTTAGTTGTGCTTGCTCTTTTACTTAGGTAGAATTCAGACTTTTCAAAATTAATTTTTTGTCCCGAGGTGTACTCAAAAACTTCTAAGAATGCCTTGATCTTAACTAAGTTCGACCTTGAAGCTTGCATAAATATAATTGTGTCATCAGCATAGCTAAGATGAGAAACCGAAGGAATAGATGCAGCAGTCTGAAAACTAGCTATTTTATTATTTTGGAATACAAAAGCTAAGCTCCTAGAAAAAGCCTCAGAGAATAAATTAAATAAAAAGGGTGAAAGAGGATCACCTTGTTTAATGCCCCTAGATGCCTTGAAATAGCCTGCAGGATTACCATTTACAAGAATAGAAAAATATGCTTGGGACAGGTTGTTTAGGACTGCATTTAAAAACTTCCCTCTGAAACCAAACTTGAGCAAAATATGTTTAAGAAAGTTCCAACTAATCCTATCAAAAGCCTTTCTTAAATCAAGTTTAAGTATGCAGTTTGGAGTTTTGTATTTCTTGTCAAGAAATCTGATCATTTCTTGTAAATACAAGATATTATCAGATATGTCTCTATTCTTCATAAAAGCAGTTTGGTTAGGTGAAATCAAGCTATCCATGTAAGGTTTTAACCTTTCCATTAATAGTTTAGAACAGATTTTATTCAGCACATTAGAAAGGCTAATAGGTCTAAAATCATCAAATGAACTGGGGGTAGGTTTTTTAGGAATCAGTGTAATCCAAGTGCTAGTAATTCCCCTAGGTATAACAGTTCCAGCTATAAAATCATTAACTGCAGAGATCAGGTCAGTTTTAATGATAGGCCAACACTTAGAGTAGAATTTGGGAGAGAAGCTATCCGGACCTGGACTACTATTTTTTTTCAAACCTTTTACAACTCTTTCCAACTCAGATTCAGATACCAGTGAGGCCAAAATTTGATTGTCCCTATCTTGAATAATGTTTGGGATCTGACTAAGGAAATGAGAATAGTATGTCATATCAGATTCCTGAGAGGGTTCAGTGAGTAATTCAGAGAAATACTCAACAGCTGCATTTTGAATATCCTCCTGGGAGTTAATCCAGTTACCAGCACCATTTTTTTTATCTTAGTGATCTGTAACCTACAATTTCTTTCAAGCACAGTCTTATGAAAGAAATTAGTATTGTTGTCCCCTAGTTTATGCCATTTAAGTCTTGCTTTCTGCTTCCAAAATTTTTCTTTTTCCTTTAAGGCTTTTTGTAGTAAAGCATTTCTCTCATTTAGTTTCACTCTTTCCAGAGTTGTGGGGTTTAGGTCAAAGTTAGTTTCTTGAGTTCTTAAGGCCTCCTCAGCTCGCTTGACATTAATGTCTATATTACCAAAACTATCCCTGTTCCACTTCTTAAGAACTTTCTTAAGCCTAATAAGTTTAAGGTAGAACCTAAGCATACCAGTTTCAGCCATTGGTAGGTTCCAACAGTCATTAATTATTCCATTAAACTCCAATCTAAGGAACCAGGCATCTATAAATCTAAAAGGCTTTGGATTGGCAGAGGTTATAGAAGAGATTTGGAGGAGAAGGGGAGAATGGTCAGATGTCTGCCTATTCAGGATTTGAATGGAAGAGGAAGGGAATCTGGAATTCCAAGAAATGGTACAAAGACCTCTATCAAGTCTCTTAGAGGTTGGGTTCCTAAGCCTAGCATTACACCAAGTGAAAAGGTTTCCAACCGTATTGATTTCCTGTATCCCATTTAAATTGATCCATGAGTTAAAATCCCTGATACTGCCTAGTGCTGGAGAGCAAGGGCCTCTATACTCAGTTAGAGAAGTGATTGAATTAAAATCACCAATAAAAATTGTATCCCCTTTTGAGATAGGTTTAAGATCTGTCCATAGATTCTTCCTATCATCCCTGTTCCTAAGGGCATAGATAAATACTGCCTCCATATGCCAATTAAAGTTCTGGTGTAATATATTGACATGCATGAACTGTTCATGTGCTGAAAGCAAAGTAACAGAGATTGAGTTAGTCCACATTAACCAAATTTTCCCATTATACAATGTTAAATTATGAGCAAAGTGGAGTTTCTGCATATATGACTGGCAAGAACTGTTATCATGCATAGGTTCTATGATACACAACAGCTGTATTTTCCTAAGCTTAAATAAATTAGATAGTCTAAGCATTGATGTGTCCATACCCCTAATATTCCACACTAAACAATTGACATGTGAGTTGACTATCATTGTTCACCAGATTTGGTACTTTTTGTTGCTGATCTCAGCATCATCCTATTTAATTGACTCAAGTAATTATTTTTCTTTGATTTAGATTTACCTTGTTGCATACCTGTGGGAGAAGAAGTAGTAGGGTTTTGCTGATTTGGAGCATCTTCCATAAGTATCACTGACTCGGATATATTTCCTTGCTTCTTGGAGCCATCCTCCAGGGCCTGCAAAATAGAAAATCGGTTTGCCCTATTCCCAGGCTGGGAAAGCACTAAGTTGTGACTTGGACTGTACATAGGAATAGAGAAGGATCCTATCTGAATATCATCTTTAGCATATGTCATAATAGGTGATTTATGAATAGCAGTATCTTGTAGCAACCTAGAGATAGAACAATCATAGCTATCCTGAGTATGTGAGTTGGCAGTAGGAGACCTCTGATTATTAATAGTACCCTGGGGAGGGGAGCTATGTGATATGATATGCTTAGACCCCTTAGATGTACCTACAATGTTATTAATCAGAGGAGGTGGATGTTCATCCTGAAAGTCAACAATTAGAGGAGCCTTCTCAAATTTTTTACCTGTTTGCTGCCAATGTGATTGGGGTAAGGTTGGTTCTAGGTTTGTATCCTGAGTTAAATCATCATTAGGCATATGTTTAGCTTTACATTGGGGCAAAGAGTGACCAAGTTTTAAACAATGATCACAATACAGGGGTACATCCTCATATTCAACCTTATATTTTCTATTATTGGTTACAGAACCAAGCCTTATGAAGTGACTCACTGGTTTTTGGATATTCATTTCAACACAGAATTTAATGGCAGAAGGCATGGTTAGTATATCTGTAGCCAGATCATTCTTAATAAAACTGCCAAGGCTATTTCCAATTGCTTCAATGGAGGTCGAATTATAGTAATATAATGGAACTTCACGAATTGTACACCAGATGGGGACTATTGGTGATTCAATATGAGTAGAGAATTCAGGTGTCCATTTTAGGATTTTCAGTGAGATGCCATTAAAATTCCACACACATTTCATCCAGCATCTTTGGTAATCGGTTATCATTTCAAACCTAATTAAGACATGTTTTGTCTATGGGAACATAGTGCACCCATAGAATTATAAGACTCCTCATGAATGCTAATCGGCCCCTGAGAAAGGGGTGGTCCTTCAAATACCTGCTGGAAAGGAGGCAGTTGCGCTAAGAGGTGCTCTATAAGTGGTGGCAAAGCCTGATGTAGAGGTGGCGGCTGTTAGATGGGAAAGTGATATGCAGGCTGCTCCGGAACCAGCTCCTGCTGGCTATACTCCTCCTCGTAGTCATCTCCCGAGTAATGCTCCCCCAAAACCACCTCAGAGTTGTCATGGGGCTGGATGATAAGGTTCTACACCTTGAATGACTTACTCAAATTGGTTCTCGGATACTGGGGTAGCCTTATGAATTTCTTGCTCTTGTAAACCCAGAAGGTGGAACCATACTCATACAGTATAGACTTCGCCTCTTCCATGACCGGTAGAGTGAGTGTAAATGGCACATTTGGGTTCTCCTCTATATCATCACTCTCCAGAAGCTGGAAGTGGCGCACCAAAAGTGAGACAATACCGCCAATCGACATCTTTGCAGTGCAAGCTATTTCCAAGGAAAGAGAAACTCACATAGTGATTAAGTCATCCAAAAGATCAGGCAAGCCCTTCCCGTTCAAATCGACCAGAGCATCTTACAATCCTTCTCAGTGGCCATCGTGGCCTCCCCGTGGCAACTGACTACCACAATCAACAACCTGGCTACATATTACAGTGTTGGGTGCACTATGTCACTATTCTTGCTCTCCCTCCCCCTCAGCAGTCGAGTGATAGAAGCCCATAATGAAACTAACTCAAATGTATCTGGCTCACTGTACTCTGGCACCTTCCTCTGCTCATTACATTTAAATAAATCCCCCAACTTGGCATAAGTCAAAGTATGGGGCTCATCTCCCAAATGAATCTCACATAACGCCCCCTCTGTCTGTTTTCCACCTTCTTAACGGTGGATAAAAACTCTAGGGGGTAGTTGGTGTACATGGGAGCTTACACTCTAGGGGGTAGTTGACATGGCTCGTGTTTCTTGGCATGGCTCATACCAAAGGACCCTAGCACAGGCCGTATGTTATAGTGTGGCCATCGTGTGCTTGGTCTCATGTCGTCCATAAGTGGTCCAAGCCACCCATTGCTGCTTCCCCCGGATAACTTTTTAGCTTCGCTACGGATGAACAGTTAGTCTGGTTTGAGAGTTCTTGTAGTCGATTTCACAGCGCTTGAGAAGAAGAGTCCAATGAAACCAACCTCAAGGGACAGTTCTTCTCAGATATCTCCCTGAACTTTGCGCAACTCGCGGACAACAATCCTCAATTTCTTCCTTGGCCTCTTTGAACTTTAACGCCGCCTATCTTTAACTCAATCGTTCTACCACCACGATGTAGTGTCTGTGGCCTTAATCTACTATCATTCTAATTCAAATGACCTTCCACATCTTCTACCGCCCTTTCAAATAGCCTTCAATATAATCACGATGAAAAGTACCCACGAGCGACCTACTAATGATGATCAAATAGGAAGATCTAGAGGCTCGTGGACACAAGGTGTCCATTAGTACCAATTAAGTCTACAAAATGCAGGATTTAGAAAAGAAAACCAAACATGACCGTCTAAACCCCTTGTCACGTAAACTCAACTAATACTAGCAATCCAACATATAAAAGAAGCCAATTATTATGCTAAATGCATCAGTTAACACACACATAATTATGCACATTAGTATACCAGGGTTACAGTTTTGCTAAGTTTGGAACATTATTCTACACTCTTAAATAGTATTTTAGAGAGAGAAAGGGAATAACCCTTCTCTCTAATTCCTTTTCTTTTTTCTTGATCTTGCCAAGGGCATTGAATCCAATAAAATACTTGGGTTCAATTCTTAGGGAGTATTTAATTTACTTGGGGATTTTATTTGTATTCATGATTTGGTGGATGTTTTAGAAGACTCTTTAGATTTACCGATTTATATGTGTTTATGATATTATGCAGTCTACATTCATATTGGTGCACATATTGATACCTCCCCCCCCAAGGAAAAGAAACCTAGTTGTGATATGGGTAGCGGGGTCCGGGTCCATGTTGGTGTGTGCACATCACTAGTGAAGGATGCCTCATTAAAGGCAACATTAGAAGGCAGTTTCACGAGAATTTGTTAAAATTGCCTTCTAGAAGAGGTTCCGAGCTCAGAACCTCTGTGAATTGGACCGCCTAATTCTATAAAGGAGGTTAGTGTCTAATCAAAGGCGGTTTATTTAGAACCACCTTTGAATGTGGGAGATGGAAGGAGGTTCTTTCAAAGAGACTTTGAACGCGCCTTGTTCCGATCTCGGAACAACTATTTGATTGGTGTCCTGAGTCCAGAACTGGTAGGTTTGCATCATAATTAAAACAACAATTTACCTTCCAAGCTCGTAGCTCTGTCATTTTCATATTCCGTATCTGGAACAATATCAGACTAGCTTTTTCCTGACATTATTAAGGTCTGATTGAAGTTCCAAACCTGGAACTCATAAAAAACTAGCAATAAATGCATACGGCCAATCTCATTTTCATTTGGAGTAAGCTGAACATTTAGGGCACTCTTTGAAAGTAAAGGTTAAGGTAATTCTACATATACAAATATTCTTATTTAATTCGACTAATGATTTTATTATTGAATTAAGTTTTGTAATATTTTAAATTAGGGTTTTGATTTGAAATCTCTCACGGATTGTGCTGCATATATGATTGAATGTGTGTTGATGTAATTTTCATGTAGTTAATTGATAGAATTTAACTCATGGAGAGCAGCCTTAGGACATCACCCGATTATATTCGTTTATTAGATTCATTTATTGTGGTGGCTTTTGAACATGCGGCCAAAATGGGGCCGTGCATGCACGGTACCCATGCAAGGATTGCAGGAATGATGCTTATTTAGGGAGGAAGAAGTTGGGTGAAGACCTTATAATTTGAGGTTTCCAAACAAGTTACACTTGTTGGATATGTCACGGAGAGGTGCCAACGGATATAGGTGAAAATGTTGGAAAAAAGGAAGGAGTTGAATTAGATTGTGATTATCTATTTAATGAGATGGTGGAGAATGTTGCTAGAGAACTCTATGGTAAACTCAAAGTCCAAGATTCATTGCTTAATGACAATAATTGCCCATTGTACATGGGGTCAAAACATTCGGGTTTGAGCGCAACGTTGAAAATCATGAATTTGAAGGCCAAATTTGGTTGGACTGAAAAAGGGATGACTGAAACTCTGGAATTGGTTTAGGAATTTCTTCTTGAAGGAAATAAAATGCCTGAGAAATCTTATGCCGTAGAAAGACTTCTTTTTCCTATGGGTTTAGAATTAGAAAAAAAATCAATGCATGTCCGAATGATTGCATGTTTTTTAGGCGGAAGAAGGAAGAGAAACTTGAAAAATTCCGCATGTGCAGTGAATCTTGGTACAAGTTAAAGCGTGGAGAAATTGGTGTGTGAGCAGAGGTGGGGACCATTTTGAACAAAAAGACACCCACTAAGATTTTATGGTATCTTTCGATAATTCCATGGTTGCAAAAATTGCTTGCTTCCAAAGAAGATGCAAAGTTACTACTATGGCATGTGGAAAGAGATCGTCTGGCGGATGATGTCATAAGGCATACGTCTGATGGTGAGCAATGGAAAAAGCTTGACGGCATATACCCGAAGTTCGGATCGGATTCCATTCCCGACATTTAAGGTTAGGATTGTCTACCGATGGAATGAATCCACTAGGCAACATGAGCAACGCATATAGTTCTTAGTCGGTAACGTTGGTGATATAAAATCTATCATCGTGGCTGATAATCATAAGAAAATACGTTCTCTTGTCCATGATGATTCCAGGCCCCAAGAATCCAGGCAATGACATTGATGTTTATCTTGCACCCCTAGTGGACGATTTGTTCAAGTTGTTCAAACATGGAGTCCGTACCTACAATGTTGTTGTGGATGATGTTTTCACGATGAAGGCCCTTTTGTTTTGCACCATTAATTATTTTCCCGCTTATGGAAATTTTTTGGGATATTCCGTGAAAGGACATTATGCATGTCTAATTTGTGAGAAAGTTACCTCATTTTGTCAACTTAACCATGGTTAAACTGTCTACCAGAAATATCAACGTTTTCTCTCCGAGGGTCATCCGTGGCATTTTGCCAAGAAGTTGTTCAATGGCAAGACAGAGTTGCGAGGTGCTCCTATACCGTTAACTAGCACTGAGGCATTTAAAAATTTTAGATGATTGCCTAACAATTTTGGTAAGGGGAAGCGGAAGTTGGCAATTGAAGGTAGTTGGCAGAAATGATTAATTTTTAATTCCCTTATTGGGAGGATATGGATGTCAGACACTTTCTTGATGTAATGCACATAGAGAAAAATGTATGTAATGCTTTGATTGGAACACTTTTGAATACTCCCGGTAAAACCAAAGATGGATTGGAGTCTCTACTTGATTTGGTTGATATGAGTATTAGGGAAAATCTTGGTCCCGTTACTAATGGATATGCTTGTTATCTTCCTCCCCCATGTTATTCAATGTCTGAGATAGAGAAGAAATTGTACTGTGAGATGCTGAGTAGTGTGAAAGTGCCTAGAGCTTATTCTTCCAACATCAGCGCTTGTGTATCGTTAACAGAGTTGAAGTTGGTTGGATTGAAATCACACGACTGCCACAACTTGATGCAGGAATTGAATGCCATTGAAATTTGGTTATCATTTTTGTCCCATGTACAATTGTGTATTACTAATATATGTCTGTTCTTCAAATCTATATGTTCAAAAACCATCAGTGTTGCAAATCTTGATCGTTTGCAAGCTATGATTGTAGAAGTATTGTGCCAAATGAAGATGTACTTCCCACCTTCATTTTTTGACATAATGGTCCATTTGATAACTCACTTGGTTCAGGAGATTACGTTATGTGGTCTTGTATTTTTAAGATGGATGTATACCTTCGAGCGGTACATGAAAATTTTCAAGCATTTTGTGAAGAATAGGTATAGGTCTGATGCAAGTATTGTGCAATGCTATTGTGCCGAGGAAGTTATTGGATTTTGTACCGATTATATTAAGGATGTTGAATTTGTGGGGGTTCCCAGTTCCAGGTGTCAAGGGCGGTTAGATGGTGTAGGGGTTCCACATGGTAAGCTAATTAGCCCATGTGCTGAGGATTTGTGCATTGCACATTTATATGTTCTTCGGAATCATGAGGATGTCGTTCCATACATTTAAATTCACTTGGATCAAATCCGAGGGTTGAATCTCACTTTCAACGAAGCACAAGTTCTTCAACACACTAGAACTTTTACTTCTTGGCTACAATCTCACGTGGCAACTGTTCTGCATCCAGAAGCAGTCAAATGGTTGTCTCGGAGACCGTTGGGTACACTTTTATCTTTCGAGGGTTATGACATCAACGATTTTTCATTTTCTACAAAATCATTAGATGATAAAGGAGTCTCTCACAATAGTGGAGTTTCACTAATTTCCAAAGCATTGCATGTTCGTATTGAGAGCGACAACAATCCAGTATACGCCCATATATATGCTACTTTGGTACCATTATGGAAATATGGGAGCTCGATTATACAATGAGGGTGCTGGTTTTTAAATGTGAATGGGTTGAATTTAAAAATGGATAAAGAATGGAAGATTTGGGATTCACACTGGTAGACTAGAGTCGTTTGGGTTGAAGAGAAGATCCATTCATATTGGCCCGACAAGGTCATAAAGATTTCTACATAAAATATCTCATCGATTCCCGGTTGGAGATTGTGGTTGACTGCAAAAGGCCTTTAGTGGAGGATTTTGAACAAGAGGGTTTGATTGGTTTTGGTACAAACACTGGGCTTGGATTAACTGAAGAAGATTTTCTCCTCGAAGAGGATAATGCTAATTTGCATGAGTTCATTAGTTACACGGCCCACAACAAAGTCGTATGGGTCGGCAAGCACGAAAAGATGACCAAGCGGCAAAAGACACCAAATGGGAAGATGAAAAAAAAGAAGAAGTGTAAGGTAAACATTTAGCGTTTTTACAATATATTTTGTAGTTAACCATTGTCAAAGAGACAGTTCAGAGCTCGGAAGCTCGTCTGGAGATGTGTTCATTTGTGGTTTTACCAACCTTTTCTAGCAAAGTAACAGTTTCCTTACATTTCCATTCCAACCATATCTCTAGGTATCATAAAACATCAAAATTGCAACCTAATACAATTTAAAAACAAATCAAATATTTGAATGTCAACAAAATTAGGAATCAAAACATAAGAGTTAAGAAATTCAACATCCAAGTCCCAGATCTAGAGTAGGATAAAATTCAACAACCAAATTAAGAGAATCTGGAGTATGAATATAGTAATTGGACGTTACAATAAAAAACATCTCTTAAGGGGTGGTTTCTTGGATTCTTTCAGAGCTCTCTCATAAGCTCTCTGCTTCCACTCAAGGTTTCATACACCCTCTCTCAATTGGCACACTTCATCGCGAACCTATTTTTAAACCCTCTTAGTTCCCTTTATAAATTTAGGTCCAAACTCATCTACAAAAAAAGGGTAATTTATTAGGAATACATAACAAAAAAGACAGTTTTTTTCAAAAACAATTTTGTAATGGATTTATATTACCTTCCTCAATTCTACGCCTCCTGCTTGGTTTCGCCGCTGCTGGTGTCTTATGATGCCTTTTGTTATCGAGTAATACCCACCTTTTCTTCATGAAGTACTGTTTTTCGAAATACTTGCAAGGTTTCTCCTCCCCGCTTAACTCCAATCCCTCCATTGTTTTCAAAATAGACGTAATCAAGTTCCAATGCGAGAGACTCTTGATTACCTTCTTCGAGATATCAATCGACAACATGTGTTTCAAAATAACCAACCCATGATTAATTATATGGCCCTCCATTACATAGTAGAACATCATAAGTGTAGCATAGGTAGGTTTGATGATATGGCCAAACTTCTTTTTTTTTAACTGAAAACACCCGAGGGTGGGGGTTGATATATTGGTACCCCAAGCCACATAATTTACGAGCCAGTGACATCATAGTAGTTTTATACAAAAAGGCAATGATTGACCTTGGGAATGATTGACCTAGCTATGAAGTCCCACACAATATGATCATCTGAAACAAGGTGATCCAAAAAATGATTCGGGCCTTCCTAGATCATGCTCATTTTGGTGAAAATACCACACACTAAAATCCGCGAGGTTTATCCTAGGATACTCATCATCAAGAGGCCACTCTCCTCTATGGTAAACATCATGTAAATGACTGTTCTATTTTTGTGGATATACATCCTCAGGGCCTTTATAGGGACGATTAATGATTTTATTTAAAATTCAAGGGCTAAGCTCTACGTTGAAACCATTCACCTTAGTCCAATATGCACCCCCTTCCTCAATCTCATGCAAGTTGCTGTAAAATTGGCAAATGTCATCAAAATAGGATGGCTAATTCATAATCAATAATTTAAGGACATGTTGGCCTTCTAATTTTTACATGGGGTCGGCTAGCCCTATGGTATGTGAACATTTAAGTCTATGACAAAACAATCTATCAACTTCACACTACTTCTTAAAGCATTATACCTATTTTCCGATTGAAGAGATACGAACCTTCTTGTGTCATAGCCCGGGCCCGTGCTATGTCTGCCACGTCCGCCTCTCGTTGATTTTGACCTCCTTCCACGAATAACTCCAATGGCATTTGATGTTGACATGTTCCCCCGCCTAAACTAAAATTTGAATTGGGTGATTGTTTGGTTCCACCATTGGAATTTTGTATAGGGTTTGAAATTTATGGATGTTATGAAATCCAAACGCCATTTTTTATATAGAAGGGACTGTTCCGAGCTCGGAACTCAATCTGACTAATGGTAAATAAATTCCATATTACCATCCAAAACTAAAAAAGATATCGGAACTTATGTTACGAGTTAGAAACTAACTCTGTCACAAAAAAAGTATTTGAAACAAAGAGTCACTCACACAGATAAGGATCAGAACAAATAAAAGAACATTGAAATGTGATTCTGAGCTCGGAACCATTTCTATCAACTAAAAAAGAAAATGGCACAACAAGTGAAAAATCACAGAATGGGATCAGAACAGAATCCGTCAACAAAAAAATTGAATACAAGAAAGTGAGACTTACAGACTGAGATAAAAAAAAAGTAAGATCACGAAACATTAGTTCCGAGCTCGGAACTCAACCTGTCACTTAAAAAAAGAAATTAGCACAACTAGGTGAGACTTACAGAGTGGGATCAGAAAATTAGTAAGAAATTGGAAAATTTGTTCTGAGCCCGGAACTGAGCCTGTCTGAAAGTATACTTAATTAAAAGACATTTTTCCGAGGTCTGAACTATGTCTTTCTATGAAATTTTAGAAGAGCGGACGTAGTTCTGGACTCAGAACATGTTTGGAAAGTTTTGTAAGAAATGTGATACCCTACAATGTAATTGTAATCCACAAATTCTCTGGTAGAAAATACCTTACTAACCAACTACTTGGCCAAATACAGTTAACATCGACATTTCAATCTATCAAAACATTTTGCATCCACAAAATCATAAATATGTTTTAAAAAGCAAAAATAATTCCATGTTCATGATAAATTCTCATAAAAATTAAAAATTAGAACAGATTCAGTCTTTTGTTCTAAAATCAATTCATTGTCGAAGTTCATCCCACCAAGATTTGTAGCAATTTGAACCCAAGGCATTGGATGGATGAAGGGAGAAATACTTGGAGTAAAGAGGGAAAATCTTGGGCAAGGGATGATATTGGAATTTGTTTCTAAGTACCAGGTAGGCTGCCCATCGCGACCCGCGACCATCTCGGCGTGAGTAGCGATGGGATCAGAAAATTGATCAAAGTTTGGAGCCCTTGGGCTCAACTTTTTGCAAGCCTCGATGGCCGCATCGTGAGTCATGACAAGCCATCATGAGTCGCTACAATTTGGTCGCGATCGCGACCAAATTAGAAAAATTTTGCAAAATGTGAACCTCCTGGGTTCACTTTTCATGACTCAAACAAGTCTCATTGCAAGTCGTGATGGGTCATCGCAAGCTGTGACAGATTGGTTACAAGTTGCGATACTTTCTCTGACCGGAGGTGCTTGTCGGCCTTCCCATCGTGAGTCACGACAAATGTACATGACTGTTTTATAAAGCGGGCAGAACACACAAATCTCTCCATCTTCTCCATTCCCAACGCCCATATTCCATTTTTCCCCCTCCTCTCCACCAATTTCCACCACTTTTCGGCCACTAATCACTGGTGCTCCACCCTAAATCAGCCCTACACCACTCCCCAAATCATCATACCCGATCTCTACCCACAAATCGGCCTAGTTCGTTGAAGAACACAAAACCCTAGAATTTGGGGGTTTTGTTATTTTTAGCAATCCAGATTTCAATTGTTTGTAGGCTTAGTTCCTTCTTCATCCTAAGCATCTAAGTGGTACATTCCCTCACTTTCTTTAGATTGAATTGTAATTATGTTTTATAATCTATTCTATTGGATGTTGTGTGGATTATGTATGATGCCTTATGGATTTAAATTGTTGGAACATTGTAGATTCTTGTGAATATTTTGCTTATGATTTGGTTTAATGGAGATCGTAGCTATAGATTATTGATTAGTACATGGTGGATTGAATTGATTATATTCATATGGATTTTTGGATGTGGGATAGCATTGTGCTCATTTTGATTGTGTTGATTGCTCATGTTGGTGTTGTGCTTGTATTGTGTTTACATTGTTGCTTTGGTTGAGAATTTTGCTATGGCTTGTACTAGAGATTTGGCATATTGGCTTGATTAAACATAGCTGATATTTGTATGCAATGTTATCATTCTTAAGATAGTTTAGCCACAGCACTTGAATGTTAACGTTATAAACGTACTAATGGTAGCTAAACTAGTTAGGCATGACTGTGATTATAGGATATAGCATATTGTATGTTTAACTATCTGGCAACCTAAGGAACTTGAAATTATGGGCATGTTGAATGTGACATGGATTGTATGTGCAATTGTTGTTAGGACTTAAACTAGTTGTCTTGGATTTTATTTTGTTTGTGATGTTGGCTAAACTAGTTTGAGATTGGGAGTGATTGTGATATTGCATGTGTGTATATTCTTGTGTGTTTGACTTGTATGTTGTGGTTGTTAGATATGGCCTCTACCAAGAGACCAATTGCTCCTCCACGAGGTCAGCGCACCGCCGTTCCACCTCCACCTCTGCCGTCGGCTCCGGAGTTGATCCTTGTACCTTCTCCTCCTAATAGGTACATGGGTTGGACCCAGATTACTGGGCCCTATACGGAGAGGTAGGATGCCTTGGTTAACTGCCATATGAAATAGACAAGCTTTGTTGATGTGCCCACACTAGACGCTTTTAGGCTAACCCAGCCAATCCGATGCCTCCCTGCCAAAGGAGGGTTGGAGGGTTTCATGAGTAAGAGTGCCCCCTCCTACCGATGATACACACTGGAGTTCCTGTCCACGGTCAGGATATGCAGCATGAGAGAAGATCAGCCATGCGAGAGGTACATAACTTTCCACTTATTGATACACCCTAAGAGATGACCGTCTCGCGGGTTGAGGAAGCCTTTGGATGGGAAACTGCTGAGATCCAAGTGAGGTTGGACCTATAGGCCCAGGACTAACCTATTGAGGATGACATGTATTTCTAGAGTGTCATCAACATGAGGGTGAAGAACTCCTGTGACAAGAGCAGTGTCATCATCTATCTCGCACTCCGTTACATGCATAGACTCTTGCCTAGCACAGTGTTTTGCTCGACGAAGCCCACTAATGTGCTGGAAAAATACATTAATTTCTTATGGCACTTGACAAGTGAGGAGTTAGGATACGGGTTATGGGCCGAGCTATGGATGAAGATGGTCGTATAGGTGGTTGGGAAGCCAAAGGGAAAGATTATTGTTGGAGGCATGATCGGTCTCTTAGTAGAGCACCGAGGATTGGTCCCACCGGCTGATTTTTTGTGCTTGGGGAGGCACACTTCCTCTCTCATCACTATAGAGAAGTTGGTGCGATTTGAGATGCTTGGCACCACACAGACTACATGGGTATTTCACTGGTTATATGGCGCCAGTAAGGTCACATTCATGGCACTTTCTCAGCCCAACAAGACTAAGTTGGAGTTTGATACACCCTTGGTGGACCTGGCTATTCAACTCGACTCCTTATGCAGAGAGGAATTTTAGCGCAAGCTCAATGACATTGGTCTAGCTCCTATTCAACGTAATGATAGTAGCTTACCTTTCACTGAGCGACAGGAGTAGCACTCTCCATAACCTCCACCAGAGACCGATCCTATGCAGGAGGATTATGTACCACCTCACTACTCCCAGCCTTCGCTTGACTTCTATGAGCGTATGATGCGGACTATGCAGGATGGATTCATCCGCCAGGACAACATGATATTGGAGCACAATGTTTTTGTCTCCCAGAGCTTGATCGACATGGATGAGGAGATTGACCATCTGTCAGCTCGCATTCATAAGATGCAATCCCACGCAGGTGGTGCCTCAGGGAGAGGAACACGAGTTGGCTGACTCGTTATCAGCAGTGTTATTTTGGTGATGGTCCTTCATCTTCACAGCAGTGATTGTGAGTATTACATTCTTACCATTTCCATACTTTGCCATGTACGCGTTTTCCCTATTTTATCTACATTGAGAGCAATGTAGCATTTTAAGTGTGGGGAGGGGTATTTACTCATTTCACTGCTTGATTTGGGGATATTTTTCTAGACTTTCTACTTTTGGGATATTTTTCACTCTGTTTTGGATATTTTCCCCCCTTTTGTTTTGGGGATACTTTCCTTTTGATGTACTTGGATGATGTTAGTTTTGATATTTTTCTTAGCCATAACATTTGGAAAGCACTTTGCTACTTTTTGATTGGAAAAACATGAAAATTTTGGAAAAAAATAGAAAACAAAAAAGAACAAAAAGAAAAAGAATCATGCTAAGTTGAAAACCTGAGAGGGCATCTTAGGCAACATTGGGGGCCCGGATAGGTTGAAAATCCAAAAGGGCAACTTAGGTAAAAATGAGAGTTTAAATGTGTGGAAAAAGGTGAGATGTGAGCCAAAGAAACACGATGTGTGGTTTGGATGAAAACCCGAAAGGGCTCCTAGGCAAGATGAGAGAAAGAGAAAAAAATGTGTTATGTGTTCACTCATTTGTCGGCGTTGGAGTCATAAGGTTGCGGTAACCATATGGATAGATCGGGTAGCTTAACATCTTGAGACCTCTTGGGATTAGGAAATTTAGAAGGGAAAATGAAGTAAGTTATGAAATTCTTGATTGTTTATGTACTTCATTTTTAGGATGATATATATTTATAAAGTGGGGTATGTGTTTGAACTTTATGCATGATTTTAGCTTCACCTTGTACCATTAGATTTGGGATTGTCAATTCGGGATTTGGAGATGTTTTAGGAATATCAATGAATTGATAGGTTGATATGGTTTGGGTAGACTTAGGAATGGGGGTTGTGGGCAACTTCTCATTTGATCTTAATGATGGGATGTGTGATATAGAGAATTTGGTGAGGTATTAACTTGGGGGAATTGTAGTTAGGATGTGGTTACATCAATTCCTTTGTGTGCTTGGATATTTTCTTACTCGAGGGCGAGTAAGGTTTTAGTGCGGGGAGGTTTGATGTGTCTATTTTATGTGCATATTTTAGTACTTTTTAGGATCACTTTTATGCTCTTTTGTTATCAAGAACTTGTGTTTTACCTTGAAATTCTCTTAGAAGAGGTAAGAGCGACTTTACACTTTTTTACCTTTTCTAAGTGGATTTTGCATGACAAAGGAAAACCATGGAGACTTGAAGACCGGAGGCCATTGAAGTTCACCTTTTGAAGACTTTCTTCAAAGATTTGAAGACATGAAAATCGGAGGCCGTTGAAGATCATCCTTTAAAGACTTGCGTCAAAGATTTGACGACTTGTAGAGAGGAAAGAAAATTATATTTATAATACAAAGGGATAAGATTCTGTTCTGGTGCCCGTCGCAAGTCGGGATGCATGGGTGGCCAAAAAACAACCTTATCCCTTTGTACTATAAATAACATTTTCTTTCCTCTCTTTCATACTTCTTCTTCCAGCCCGACTTTGGTACTATTCCAACCCTAGTTTTCCACCATTTTCATCTTTAATTTCTCTTGTTTTGTGTTTGGTTTGTTAGCATTAATTAGTATGATCTCTAGTAGCTATATCTAGTTCTTGGGAGCAATTGACCAAGGCTTCCAAACCCATATCTTAAGAACATATTGTATCCTATTTAATGTCTTTACTATTGTGCATTTATGGAGCATTGAATGTGTTTGTTAATGTCATTAATGTTCGTGAAAGATTGAGTATATAAAGTACTTGTTTGATATACTTGTTAAGGTTTGGGGAAATGGGTTGATTTCCCCTTTTCTTGATAGGAAATCTAAGATTATGATTTAGAGCTTTTGATTGTGTTGATTGATTGATGATTGCTAGATGAATATGATAATGTTGAACTCTTTGTCATGTTGTTGCTTGTAGCAAATGAAAGACGTCTATGAGCATTAAACGTTCTTGACTAATCTTGTGTAAATACATAGATTGGTCAAATGCTTAGACACAGTGTAGTGTTTATAAGTATTGCCAAACTTTTTGATTCTTCGTGTTCATTGCCATTAATGAGATACTCTTAGTTGTGTTTCGACTAAGGGAATCATTGGTGAGGTTTGACAAGAGATGTCGAACTCACTCTTGTAAACTACTATCTAAGAAGGATAGAAGTTTAGTCTTCACAACAAGTAGTGGAAGTAGTAAATAGGTTGCATGTTCAATGATGGATAAGAGAATTAGAAGTGGAAGTCAATTGTGCCCAAGGTTCCGTTAATTGTTGGTTTAATCACCACCTTTTAGTTGTTGTCGCATGCTTTGCATATTTAACTTACTCTTTAGTTAATTTGTCTTTCAATTTTATAACTTAGGACCAGAAACCAACCACGCCCCCCCCACCTCTCTTTACATGCTTTCATATGTATCTATATATGCTTATATCTAGTATGCTTTCTCCTATATATGTTTAAGCATTTGGAAGATTCCTTCTTCTCATGGACGACCCTGACTTGCCATTATCTACTTAACTATAGATAGGAAATATTAGGGCTTAAAAATATAACTTTGAGAGGTACGGCGACGACCTCCCAGCAACATATGGGATGGTGGCTTCTTTGGGTATCCAGTGATATGGAAATATAGGATTGCAGGGGGCAATGGCAAACCAGGGACATTACAACCCCTATGGACCAACACACGTGCATTTCGGATAAACTTGGGAAATTCTTGGAATATAAGAGCCCATCCTATTTACCCGTATGCAGTTTGAAGGCTATAACAGGGGCCTAAATGTGATAGGGAGATAGCAAAAACCAGGAAATTATGCAAGTGATACCCTCCGAAGAGAGTTAGATAGATTGATCGGACCATTGGGGTAGGCTGAAGGTTCACCTTTCAGTGCCCTGATAATAGGGGTTTGCTTGCCAATGAAAATTAAACCCCCAGAGAGCTCCCCACTTATAGCGGTGAGACGGATCCTCCCGAGTTCATACAAACGTCCCTAGGCCTAATGAGCTCAAGGGACTTTGATGAAAAACTGACATGTAAGCTGGTGGGAAGCTATCTTCGAGGGAAAGCTCAGGAATGGTTCAACAATTTACCAAGAGGATCTCTCCACTCTTACCGAGACTTTGGTGGAGCATTGTTAAGTCAGTATGCGCAGAAGAAGAAGAAGTTCACAAAACCCTGCTGGAACTATACCAAACGAAGCAGAAGCCTGGAGAAAGTACAAAAGCCTTTTACCATTGGTATGTACACGAGATCCTAGGGGTAATGGAGACAACAAAAAATGAGGTGATTCAGGGATATTTGTTAGGAATGCAGGACTTGGAGTTATAAAAAAAAGTTAAGAATGAACACACCTAAGACTTTACAAAAACTTCAGGAGGTTGTAGAGCAATACTAGAGGGTAGAGGAGGCAACCAGAAAGAAAATAGATGGCCCCACAGATAAGGTTGGAAGACACATGGTTCTTCAAGAGAAAAGACCGATCGAGCTCATAAGAACATCATTCGAGAGATACATTACATGGCACTGACACTCGGAAGAAGAACCCCTGCATAGACCTTGAGTATACATCAAAGACTTTTTTTTCACCACCCCCACATTTTCTGAATTTGCACAGCAAAATAATAGCCAAGAGGGCGACGAACCAATATTGCCATCATCACAGAGATTAAGGCCATGATACAAATGATTGCATGCAGTTGAGAATGGAGATTAAGAGATATAAGTGATAGGGATGGTTTCGAGGGCAAGGGCCTAGGAATCAGGTAGCTCCTCTGAAGGCCTCGGGTGAATCAATGACATCCCTACAGAAGAAATAATCAGAATAATGAGGGCAGAGGTGACAAAAGGCCTTAAGAATAGATGATTTGAGATAGAGGACAAGAAGAAAGGTAGGAGAGACCTCAGAAGTAGCAAGGGGGCAACCCGGATAATAGGAATGGGGAAAACCCACCTGTTCGAAAAGTGATTAATGTCATAAATTATGTGGTGGGAGAGAGATCCTCAAATGTTGTGATAAGATCAAATGCTAGAAGGGTCCCTGCAGGAGAACTCCGCCATAAATTGTTTTGGCCAGATAGGACGGTAACATTCCTGGAAGTAGATACAGTACCAGATCAAATGCCTCTCTCGGATCCCATGGTGGTTTCGGTGATCAGTGGAACATCTTTGGTAAAAAAAAGGGTATTTATTGATATGGAAGTGGGATAGAGGTAATGTTTATTGACTGCTTTGATCAGCTAGACATAAGATGAGGTAATCTAACGAAGTCAACCTCGCCCCTATCTGGCTTCACAGGAAACCCAATATTTCCTCTGGGGGAGATAACCCTGTCGGTTCCTGTGGCAGATGGTGATAAAGGGGTAACCATAAGTTGCAATATTTTCTGTCATTGATGCCACATCCCCATATAATGTTATTCTAGAAAGATCATGGATGTGCCAAGCTCAAGCAGTGTGGTTGCCTTACCACCTTATAATGAAGTTCCCAACTGAGAATGGGATAGCACCCATTCGTGGAGATTGGGCTGTAGCTCAAAATTGTAACCTCACCGTGTTGAGGAAGGCAAAAAGATAGAGAGATGTGGCCACGGTACATGTAGACGTGGGACTCGCCGATACAATACAAATACCAGCTCGAGATGTAGGATCAGTAGCTGTTGGGAAGCCGACGCCCAAGGGCATTCAGGATAGATTAAAATACCTATAGGGGAAATATGGGGATGTGTTCTTGTGGGATACCTCTGACCTCCCCAGAGTGCCCTTGAATTTGGCAGTACATAGGTTGAATATAGATCCCTCGATAAAGCCGGTAAAGCAAAAGAGACGAGTGTTTGCTCGTGAAAGAGCTGAGGCAATCGAAGAAGATGTGGAAAAGTTGTTGGGGGCAGATGTTATCGAGGAGGTGTTTTACCCTGAAAGGTTAGCTAACCCGGTTATGGTCTCAAAACAAGATGAAGCTTGGAAAATGTGTATATATTTGATTGACCTGAACAAATGCTCCCCCAATGACAGCTACCCATTACCACCAATCGACAAGTTAGTGGAAGCCACCACTGGATATCAAATCCTAGCCTTCTTTGATGTACATAAGGGATATCATCAAATACTTATGGCAGAGGATGACAAGGAGAAAACATTGTTCATTATTGATATAGGAACTTATTGTTACAAGAAGATGTCGTTTGGACTAAAGAATGTTGGGGCTACTTATCAGAGGTTGCTTGACAAGTTATTCAAGGAGAAAATCGAGAGGAATATGGATATTTATGTGGATGATATGGTAGTAAAAGGTAGGAGTCACGAGAAATTCCTAATAGACTTGAAAGAAACCTTCGGCAGGCTTCGAGGGGCTAACTTGAAGTTAAACCCATCCAAATGTGTTATTGGTGTAGGAGCGGGAAAATTCCTTAAATTATAGTTTCAGAAAGAGGTATTGATGTGAACCTTAGAATGTCGAGGCCTTGGTGAGGATGATGAATCCACATTCAATAAAAGAAGTACAAAAGCTTATGGGGTCTCTCGTGGCATTGAGTCGGTTCCTTTCGAAGGGGGCGGAGAAACATCAACCCTTTTTCGATGTCCTTCAAAGGGAAAAGAAATTTGAGTGGCCTAAAAATTGCGATAAGGTCTTCAAGCAGTTAAAAGAACACTTGAGAATGATACCTACCATGATGAAGCCTGATAAAGAGGAGATGTTATACCTGTACATTTCTTCATTGCCCCCGGCGTGGTATTAGTAAAGGAGAAGGAAAGGGTGCAACACCCCCATTTACTTTGTTAGTCGTGCCTTACAAGGGCTGGAGATGAGGTATATCATTCTCAAGAGGTTGATTCTAGCCCTGGTACATGCAGCCAGAAGATTGCACCCCTACTTCCAGGAACACACGATCGTAGTGCTTATGAATCATCCCATCCGACAGATTCTGTTGTAACCATAACTTTCTCAAAGATTGATGAAGTGGGTGGTGGAATTGGGAGAACATGACATCTGATATCAGCCATGAGTTGCAATTAAAGGCCAAGCACTAGCTAACTTCATAGTAGAACTTTGGAGCCCGTCGAGTACCAAGACTCTACCCAAGAATAATAAGTGAGTCAGAAAGAAGTACGGAAGCTATATGTAGATGATTCATCACATTCAGGAGGAAGTGGAGCTGGTGTTCTATTAACCAGTCTTGAAGGTAAAGATTATCCTTATGCGTTAAACTTCACATTCAAGGCAACGAACAATGAGGCAGAATATGAAGCCCTGATAACAAGACTGCGGTTGGCTAGGGAATTAAAAGTGGAAGACTTGGATGTTTACAGTGATTCTCAGATTGTCATTCAATATGTAAATGGAGAATATGAAGCCAGGGAACCTAACCTGCAAAGGTACCTCGAAATAGTTCAAAATCTCTTGAAAGCTTTTAAATCTTGTATTTCAACACAGGTCCCAAGGGAGAACAACTATAAAGCAGATGCTCATGGAAACCTTAAACAAACAAAGTTTTGAAGAACTTGTGGTCCTGGCAGTTGAGGTGGAGGACAATTGGATGACTACTATCATGGCATACCTTCGAGAGGGTGTCCTGCCAAAGAATGAAATTGAAGGTAGAAAGATAAGATTTGCAGCTTGAATCCCGCTATAACTTTTCAAGCACTCAAGCATTACTCAAAGATCAAGAGTGGTTCGATGGACTCTATTCGCAACCAAAATACCTTTTTTCCCAGGAAGAAGACTTGCATAAATATTTTAGTGTCATTAATCAATAAAAGTGTATTTGCGTACAGTACATAATACATGATACATTATTGATCTACTTAGTTGGGGGATACCCCTCATGAGGAGGTGTTAACCCCTTCAAATTTGCTTCCAAAACCTCAAGTTCTTCCATTTTAATGCTCGCAGCCCTGTGAATATCCTTCATATGCGGTTCCTTGGGATACTCGGAAGGATCCAGCGGTGCAATTGTCCTACCTTTCTTTTTCGTGGACTGATTACCCAAACCCCTCGAGGAGGACCCTTCACTTCTATGACATTTCTTGGAAGATCTCTTTGCAACTGTGCTCGAGGATGTGCGATTGTTATCAAATTTTTTGGAAGCATGACTGGGAAGAGTCACGATTGCTAGTAGGAGTGGAACCCTTTAATCGCAATTCCTTCAACCACTCAAGAATAAGATCAGAGGCCTTTTTCTATCGAGGGGTTTCGTCCTTAAAAACATTAACCTCATTAATCCAATATCGAGAGGTCTTTCGTAGAAATTGTGAAAGCTAATCATGTCCAATTAAATACGAGGTAGGGATGCCATGAGAATGCATGTGGCCTCGAAGGCTCACTTCGTGAATGAAAATCCTCTCCTCAAACTCCGCAATACACTACTCAAGTTCCTTAGTCTAAACTTTGCAAGGCTCGATCTCTCCTGCCAAGTTAGTATTCTCAGATACAAGGGACTCTACCAGAGAAATGTCTCAAGCAGGTGGGTTTCTTAGTGGGGAACAAGGTATTTTGAGCACTTGAAAGCTCAAGGCAAGCATTTTAAGCACTTGCAAAGTTCAACTGGTAGGAGAGAATAGAGTCCATCAACTCCTCTCCTACCAGTTGTGTGTTTTATTCAACTCCTTTTGAGCACTTGAAAGCTCATGGTAAGCATTTTCCAACAGCCTTTTCAATGAATCAAACTAGAGAAAGAGGAAGAGAATAAGAATAAGGAAAGGAACGATGAGAATTCCAAAAACTCTTTTATATTCAAGCAGCAAAAGTTACACGAGGAGGCCAAAAATTGGCAAAGTTTACAATCAAGCACGAACCCCAGAGTCATCATCTTTCAAGGTGAATGCAACCAGCTCTTCAACATTTTGCTCGATTGGGGTTCTTTGCTCGGAAGACTCGCCAGTGGCCTTTGGAGGGGGAATTGCTCGAATCCCCTCAATAGTGAAAAACTGCCCCTTGACATGATGAGTCCATCAAGGTAAAACACAGGCCGTTATTCTTAATTGCCTCGTCCCAATTTGCATCCAGGAAGGCCACGAGCTCCGATTTGATCAGCTTGTCCACTTGTTTAGAATCCTCCTCGGGCAAAGAGGCAGACAGTCGAGGCTTCAAGAACTCCTCAGCCAAATCACTGAAACCAAGTTGCTTGGCCACCTTGAGGAGGTATACAAACAACTGGAATAGCTCGGAACTGTTTAACAGCTTTTCCTTGAACACCTCCTACAGTTGAACCTTTTGGCCAGGTCCTCAGCTGTTGTGGCCTTTTTATTGAGAATATCCTTCTCCAACGTGAACTGACGCTTCTCGGCATCAAAACCTGCCATTTTTCTCCTCTCCTCCTCGATTGCCTTCTTGTCTTTCTCGCGCACCCTCTTCTCTTCCTTGCGTGCCCTCCTCTCCTCCTCCAGCATCCTCATCAGCTTAACAATTTCGACATCTTTCTGGCCTAGCTGCTCTTGTAGGCTACCATGGCAAGTGGTCATTGCATGAACAAAGGCAGATAGCTTTTGGGTATCTTCGCTGAGAATCTAGGAAGCCTAAAAAAAATCAACAACAAGAGTTAAGTGCTTTTAACTAGTTTACAATAAGACTTCACAAGGGAGCACGAACGTGAGGGTTGGCGAACATAGTCGTGAGAGATTGCTCATTCACAGCCAAAAATGCTGGAGTTGCTATAGAATTTGAGGAGGGTGTCTGGGGGTGAGCTTGGTGGGAGATGTCAGTGCTCTGCTCACTTTCTATTTCAATCCTTCGATGGAAATTCCTGGTGTTGAGGGGTTAAGCATTCTCCTGGGTCAAAATAGTCCTTCCATCGCCCGATGAAGGGGTGAAAGTCTGATTCGAGGGGGCAGGGGTCCCCTTAGGATTGCTCTGACCCTGCTTCAGGTCATTCTTCTTGTTTTTTAAAGACCCTCTAAGATCCACTAAAAGGAAAAAAACAAAAGGATGACGTTAGTAAAGAAAAACAAAAAGAAAGGAACAGAATAATAATAGATTTTCATTAAAACACCTTTGGAGGCTTCCGAGGGTTTAAAACCACTTTCAGGAGTGTCTTCGACAGGTTCTTCGAGTTCTCTATTCCTCTTCTTGTCATTCTTTAGAATTTTTTATACACATACTTCTCATAGATTACAGCCGACCAGTAAAAGCCGCAGATACTCTGGTTGGGGTTGGTAAAAGGAGTATAATCGAGGGAACTGGATAACAATTTCTGCCTATCCTTCTCTATATCCTTGGGGCAAAGGTATTCCCCTGGTTTGGTTTGGGAGACTCGACCTGTACATTCCAATTCCACGGGGGAACTCGATGCCTCCTACTGTCAAACGAGATCCCCTTCCTCTAGCTTTGCCAGTTGCCTGAGTTTCCAGGAACAGTGAAAACCTTGCGGTGTATCTCCAGGCTAGTGAAAGTAATAATCCTATCAGAAGATTTCCCACTATAGGACACATAATACAATGAATGGAGCAACTTATACCTGAGATTGATACCAAAATCGTGGCATCTTGATAAAAACATCATGATGCATTTGGGTAGGGATAACTTGGAACTGCTTGAGAAGTTTGGAGAATAAAGGTGGAAAAGGAAAACTGGGAGGTCATCGTCGTACCTCTCAAAGTTAATATTTATAAGTCCTAAATGATTACTATCTACAACTAAGTAAATAGCGGCAAGTCGGGGTCGTCCACGAAGAAGTGGGATTTTCTTAAGCGTTTAGACACAACAAGTTGCTATTATGCTAGGAGTAGAAATATATACACATATAAAAGCATGTAAAAAGGGGGGTTTTGGTTGGTTGGTTGTCCTAAGTTATGAAATTAAAAGACAAGATAACTAGCAGAGTCAAATAACTATGCTAATCATCAAACAAACTAAGAAAATGGGGTTTTAAAACTACAAAAAACAAAGCCTTGGAGGCAATTGATATCCACTTCCAAACCAAATGTAGATCATTGAACCATTCACTCATCATATCACAATTGTTACCTATGGACGAAGGACCATAGATTTGACAATAACAAACCTTCTACCAAAGACATGGCCATTTAACCAAACATAGCATTCATTAGGCTAAACCTAGAACAAACCACATTCAAGGCTCAACCTTTCATTGCATCTATAGGATAAATATGAGAATAATTCACATTAACATACTTATCTAGCAAGAATCACAACACATTATGCACAAGAAGTTCTAAGTTCATGTTCTTAGATTTTCATGCAAAGGAGCTAAGGAATTCGTCACTTTCCTAACTCCCTAACACTTAATTCATGCAAACACTTCCTATTCTCAAACAACCCATAGCATAAATGAAGTAAAACATAGCATTAAGAACACATGAATGCTAAATAACAAAGGCTTCAAGAAGGAGTGAAACAATCTATTCACCACTTCTACTACTTGTTGTGAAGATAAATCTTCTATTCTTCTTAGTTAGTAGTTTGCAGGAGTGAATTCGACATCTCTTGTCAAACCTCACCAATGACTCCCTTAGCCGAAACACGACTAAAATTATCCCACTGATGACATTGAGCACGAAGAACCAACAAGCTTGGAAATACTTATAAACACTACACCGTGTCTAAGCATTTAACCAATTCATGCATTTACACAAGATTAGTCAAGAACGATCGACATTCATAGACCTATCTCATTTGCTACCTAAAACAAACATGACAACGAGTTTAACATCATCACATTCATCTAGAAATTATCAACACATCAACATCATTAAGAAGCTCTAACTCATGCTCTTGGATTCCACATTAAAAGAGAGGAGAATCAGCTACTTTCTCCCAACCCTAACAAGTAATCAGACAAGTAATTCATATACTCAAGCTTCCAACAACATCAATGCAATTAACAATTCACATTCAAAGCTCAATAAATACACAATAGCAAAAGCACTAAATAGATAGATATGGTTCTTACTACATAGAAATGGAAGCTTCAATCCATTGCTCCCAAGATAAAACTAAGCTAGATAACAAAGATAAATGATTAACCTACAAAAACTAAGAAAAGAAAGAAAACTAGGGTTTGAACCCAGAAAAATTGCAGGAAGAAGAGGTTGGATTCGTCTTTTTTGAAGAGGAGAGGATAAGGTGAGTATTTATAGTACAAAAGGCAAGAAATATTTCTGCCCATACATCCATCGCGAGTCACGATGGGCTCGTGACGACCTCGCGATGGTCACCAGTTCCAGCACCTTGAGTTGTTTCTTCTTTTTGTTTCATATCCTCCTCTTCTCTTCACTTCTTCAATTCTTCAAATCTTCAATAGCTCAAATACAAGTCTTCAAATCTTCAAATCTTTGAAGATATTCTTCAAATCTTTGAAGATATTCTTCAAATCTTTGAAGATATTCTTCAAAATCTTCAAACAAATTGCCTTGTCACACAAAATCCTCTAGACAGTCTTCAAACAAATTGCCTTATCTTCAAAGTTTTCAAACAAATTGCCTTGTCACCATAGATTTGACAACAACAAGCCTTCTACCAAAGACATAGCCATTTAACCAAACATAGCATTCATTAGGCTAAACCTAGAACAAACCACATTCAAGGTTCAACCTTTCATTGCATGTATAGGATAAATATGAGAACAATCCACATTAACATACTTATCTAGAAAAAATCACAACACATTATGCACAAGAAGTTCTAAGTCCATGTTCTTAGATTTTCATGCAAAGGAACTAAGTAATTCGTCACTTTCCTAACTCCCTAACACTTAATTCATGCAAACACTTCCTATTCTCAAACAACCAATAGCATAAATGAAGTAAAATGTAGCATTAAGAACACATGAATGCTAAATAACAAAGGCATCAAGAAGGAGTGAAACAATCTATTCACCACTTCTACTACTTGTTGTAAAGATAAATCTTCTATTATTCTTAGTTAGTAGTTTTCAAGAGTGAATTTGACATCTCTTGTCAAACCTCACCAATGACCTCCTTAGCCGAAACATAACTAAAAGTATCTCATTGATGGCATTGAGCACGAAGAACCAACAAGCTTAGCAACACTTATAAACACTACACCGTGTCTAAGCATTTAACCAATTCATGCACAAGATTAGTTAAGAGATGACACCCGACCGACATCGCATAAACTGGAGGGATTTTTTTCTGTGATGTTACCTATTCAAAACAATCTCGTATTTCTTAGCGTTCCACGTCAGCGGGCACGAGACAAGGGTGCCCTGGAGCCGATGATGTCGCATACCATCGTCTGCGACGTCATTATTTTTTTTATCCGCAACGTTGCCTATGGCAATGTTGCAGAAGTTCCAGTCACATTGAATGCCTACTTGTTTTCATTGACGTCGCTACTTATGAATGCTAATGTCGACCAAAACGATGTCGTAGCTATGGTCACCTATCATTAGCATTCTTGCTTGGACCGACGTCAGTCAAAATACCTGCCGACGTCACTCATAAACCGAGGTGAAATATATACTTTTTACTACAACAATATTTATCTCAAATTTTTTGGGACTAAAAACCTAGGAATAAAGTCCTGTACAAATGAGGTAAAATGTCATGTTTCTTATAGTGTTGGCTCTAGGGGACATAGGCTGTGTAGTTGACGTACTCGCCTGATTAGACTGGCTTTGAGAGTTCGTTCAACTGTGTGTAAACGGAGTAATATATGTCTGGAGAAAGATAATTGTCTGATGGGAATTCATCGTTTCCTGGCATACTTGCATACTTTCAAGTTGGGTGTCCTTTTTATGAAGGGACACCCTACTGACACTAGGTGGCGCCGTAACAACTCGCTTGGTGGCTACTCTATTAGGTAATGGCGGCCGCTGCACCATCAACGAATCGGGCTGGTCCACCACGTTGGACTTAGTTAATTATCTTATGCATGTATTAGCTTTACTACTTTATCCGATGTAATACTCGTTGATGTAACCCGATAGATTAGGACGGGTGTTTTGTTACTCTAATATATTGGTTTAATGTACATCTTGGGTCTTCCAAGTCCAAGGCTAATTGTTTCAGCTATTATTGTTGTACTTTACTTGGTACTTGCCGTATTTTTAATTCATTATGGCAGACCTAATTTCCATGGCTATTTGGTTGTAGCTACGTCTTTGAAATGTAAGATGGTGGGTGGGGGTATCGAACGTATTGCTACTTATCTATTAGTGCTACCACATGCATAGAGTTTGATGTGATGAGGCATGCCTTGTCACTGCAGGTTCGTATTTGGGTGAAACATTTTATTTTCGCAATTGTCCGTTCTTGATAGAATGATTTGCTGTAATGAATAGTATTATTGATATATAAATATATGGAGAGTACAATAGAAGTGTAATAAGGAAAGAACTCTAATCATAATAAATCATAATCTAACCAGGAGTCTGATTTATTCTAACACCCCCCAAGCAAAGCGTCGGATGCTCGCCGACGTATAGCTTGGACCTGAAGAACTCGAACAGCGGACGAGAGAGCCCCTTGGTGAAAATGTCTGCAATATGAAGAGAAGTCGGAATATGAGCAACGCGCAGCTTTCCAGATGTCACCAACTCACGAATAAAATGGTAGTCGATGTCGATGTGCTTCGCCCACTTGTGCGCCACTGGATTCTGAGCCAAGAAGATAGCACTACTATTATTGCATAACAACAGTGGAGAACCAGAAAACGGAACCCGAAGATCACGAAGCAAATGAGTGAGCCATACCACTTCTGAGGCAGTGTTGGCAAGAGCATGGTATTCAGACTCAGTGGTAGAGCGAGAAACAGTGGGTTTTTCTTGGCACTCCAAGAAACCAGATTCCCACCAAGAAAAACTGCATAACCATAAGTGGACCGACGAGTCTCCAGACAGCGAGCCCAATCAGCATTAGAGTACCTTAACACATCAGGAGTACTAGCAGAACAAAACCTGAGACCAAAATGAAGAGTGCCACGAACATACTTCAAAATCTGAGTCACAACAACAAAATGGTCATCTCTGGGATCCTAAAGATACTGACTCACCGTGTTGACCGAGAATGCCAAATTCGAGCAAGAGATGGTGAGATACTGAAGAGCACCAACAAGACAACGATAAAGTTTAAGGATCCCAGAATGGAGGACTGGTAGAGCTGTGAAGCTGAGAACCAGCGACAAATGGAGTAGAAACAGGTTCTGCATCAGACATACCGGCCCGATTCAAAATATCATGAGCATACTTTGCTTGGCTAAGAAGTAACCCTGAGGGGGTAGGCGAAACTTCAAGACCAAGAAAGTAATGAAGAGCACCAAGATCCTTGATCGCAAACTCTCTGTGTGTCCGATCAATGAACTGGCAAAGAAGAGTCGAGTCATTTCCTGTAAGAATGATATCGTCCACATACACAAGTAGGTACAGTAACGACGACCCTCTCGAAAGGACAAATAAAGAAGTATCGGCTGAGCTGCAACGAAAACCAAGTTGTGTCAGATAACTGCTAAAACGCTGGAACCAAGCCCGAGCCTTCTTAAGACCATAAATGGCCTTTCGCAAGCGACAAACATAGTCTGGGTGGACAGAATCCTGATAACCAACGGGCTGCTTCATGTAGACTGGAACATCAAGAACACTATTAAGGAAAGCGTTCTTGACATCCAACTGATGAAATGGCCAGGAACGCATAGTGGCTATGGCAAGAACTGTCCTAACAGTGGAGACTTTGACCATAGGACTGAAAGTGTGGTCAAAATCAAAACCCAGAATTTGCGAGAAACCCTGCGCCACTAGTCTAGCTTTGTGACGCTCAATAGTGCCATATGGTCGATACTTGAGCCTATAGACCCATTTGAGCCAACAATGTTGACATTCGAAGGTCGAGGCACCAAATTCCAAGTGTGCTGACCACGAAGAGCGGCCATCTCATCATCCATGGCTGAAACCCAGGCTGGATCCTGAAGGGCAGAGCGATAATCAGTGAGCTCTGTCTGAGAGAGGAGTGCGGAAGTGAGACTATGAGCAATAATATCCGAATAATCCCGGTGCTGAATGGCACCAGTAGAAGACCGAGTGGCCATCCGATGGGTATGAAGCTGGGGCGGCGAAGCTGGAGGAGTGGAACTAGCTGACGACGCCAAGGAAGATTGAGGTGCGCTGATCGAAGAGTGGCTGTCGAAAGTCATCGGAGAAGAAAGGATGGACTATATCGGCTGAGATGTGGTGGCCTGAGACGGTGCTGAGGAGTGATGGCCGGTGAGTGAGATGTGATGGCCGTTGGTTGAGGAGCTAGGTCCGGGTCGGCTATCCAGATGGAAGATGACGGGGCGGCTGGAACAGGCACAAGCGTGATTGCCCCAATCGATGAAGTAACAACTCCATCAAAAAAGGATGAAATCTCCAAATCTGAAATAGAGTGACAGTCTGCGGAAGATGAGACATAAGGGAACAAGGTTTCATCAAAGCGAACATGGCGAGAAGTATAGATATGCCTAGAAGTGGAGTCGAGACACTGGAAGCCCTTGTAACGAGGGCTGTAGCCAATAAAAACACACGGAATGGACCGCGGTGCAAACTTATCAGTAGCAGTGGCACGCAGACATGGAAAAACACGACAGCCAAATGGGTGAAAGAGGGTATAGTCAGGCACATGACCAAAAACAACCTCAAAAGGTGATTTTCCACCAAGAACTAAACTTGGCAGAGGATTAATGATGTAAACTGCAGAGGAGAAAGCTTCCACCCAATAACAGTGTGGCACGGAAGAGTGAAAAAGCATGGCAAGACCAGTCTCTGTGATATGACGATGCTTTCGCTCAGCTCGGCCATTCTGAGCAGGTGTATAGGGCGATAACATCTGATGATGAATGCCACATGATATGAAGTGAGCCTGAAGTCGATGATTAGTAAACTTTGTGCCATCATCGGTCTAAATTTTTTTAACCCTAGTAGAAATCTGGGTCTTAACGAATTTCTGAAACTGGATAAATGTGTCATAAAAGTTCGACTTAAACCGCGATAAGATAGGGGGTGGTCCCCACAAATCATAATGCACCTTATCCAACAACCCAGTAGCGCGCCTGTCACTAGTGGAAAAAGGTAAACGGCTACTCTTGGCCATCTGACATGGAGAGCAACTAACAGATGCCGGTATAGCAGAAGTGACAGTAATATGGCCACGTCGACTTAACAATTGAACAGTATCATGAGACACATGACCAAGGCGAGAGTGTCACTGCTCAAAAGAAGCCTAGAGCTTTCCAGAGCGTAATTCACCTAAAAAGCTGGAATTACCAGTCTCAAGAAAATAAAGACTTGAACTATGACTGCCTTTACCAATTATCTGCTCTGTATGCTTGTGCTCAATGGAAAATGCGTTGGCATCAAATATAACACGGACAGGTAAATCACGAGTAAGCTTACTAATGGACAATAAACTTCTAGTAATCTTAGGGACCACAAGGACATCATTAACGGAGAAACCAGATAAATAACATTGGCTGATGTGTGAAATAGATAATGATTCACCATTTCCAACAAGAATGGAATCAGAACCACGATAACATTGTACCTTATTAAGATGACTGGTGCGAGCAGTGATATGAGATGTAGCACCTGAATCAATGGTCCACTGATTCGATGAAAAATGACGGATGAGACCATTCAAACTGGCCTGGAGCAACACCTTGTCCGCAATCCAATTAGTAGAGCAATCTTCCCGAGATATAAGGCCCAAATAAACCATAGCAAAAGATCGAATTGGACAGAAATTGACTGGGTGCTGACGATAATTTGAGGAGGAATAGTCTCAACTCGCGAAAATTTGAGCAATTCGCGAGAAACAGGTTCAACTCGCGAGAAATTGAAGGACGCAAAAAATTCACTTGTTGCGCGAGTCAACTCGCACGTGTGCTTCACGTGCAGGAGGTTTCTTCTTCGGCCGAGCTGGCGGGTGACTTTCACGCACTGGAGACGGGCGCGTGGATCTCGCGCTAGAGCTGATGAAGACGTCGGCGCTGATGAAGACGTCGACGCTGATGAAGACGTCGGTGCTGATGTTGCTGATGAAGACGTCGGCGCTGGAAGAACTCGCTGGAAAATCGAAGACTTGAGAGGACGCCGAAGATGAAGGACTTGAGGACGCCGGAGGATGGCGGAGGACGCCAGAGGAAGGCGCTGACAATAAATTAAAATATAGGGTTTAGGATCAGAACTTGCTCTGATACCATGACAGAATGATTTTCCGTAATGAATTGTATTATTGATATCTAAATATATAGAAAGTACAATAGAAGTGTAATAAGGAAAAACTCTAATAATAATAAATCATAATCTAATCAGGAGTCTGATTTATTCTAACAGTTCTCCTGTATATGTGCGCTGCTTTGTTGCCATTTGTTTCATTCCTCCTGGTGACTTTCTTGATTGTGCCAAGTAATGACTTTCTTGACAGAAGAATTCCAGCCTTTCACCTGGTATTATGAAGGCATAGAAAGAAAAATTGTCCCCAGAGACGACGCCACTGATGGGGGATTCCTTTCGGACCTTCATAATCTCCAAATCGGCACGAGTTAACTTGATCCTCCGGAAAGCCTGAAAACATGGTCCCGAGAAGTTCCTGGGACTAAGCTCCAACGCTCAAGTCAGTGTTTATGCTGGTGTAAGGGTTTTATCGGAGAAAATGTCATTACCTTTCTCACTATTCTCGATTTTCATTTATAGTCGATGAGTTGTGTCATCATGGTTGATCGTAGTCCACGTCATCTTATTATCATTGAATCATGGTCTTGCCAAGATGATCATGTGGGCTGAACATCTTTTCTCTCGAGGTTAGGTGCTCCTTGAACAACTTTTTTTGTGGGGCGCTCCTTGCGTTATTCGAACAGCTCTTTTGTGTTTGCTGACTGATTCGTTGGTGCGAGGTGTTGCCTTTAGTCTCGCTGGTATTGGGAGGTGTATGCCAATAAATAACCTGGAATTGGACAATCTACCGTTTAGAAAATTATAGTGAAGCTACAAATATGTTCCCATAATGATTTGAATGGTAAAGCTCCCTATTATTATGGATGGTGAATTAACTAATGAACGAAACTCATAATTCCAAATCATTGTAATTCAATGACGCTGATTTGATATTGTTATTTTTGATATTAAATGACGCTAATTTTGTTGGTAGGGTATTTCAAGAATCTACAGCCCGTTAAAATATTTCATTTCATCTCCAATACAACAAATCTCAAAAGTTGCGCAAATGCGGAATATGGTGAAGCCGAAATCTGGTCGATTGGATCCATTATTATTTCCTACTTCCGAATCTTGTGGTCCTGTGAGGCGGTTCTTGACTTTTCTATTCCAACACCGTCATTTCGTGAAACTTCCCGTTGACTCTTTTGTGCACGTATATCTAGGTCCCCATCATGATTGGAATGGATAAGATCATACACTAAAAAAGAGCATTCTGCTGAGCTTCCGAGTAATTTTTGGATACAGAAATGGAGGAAAGCAAAGAAAGGGGCGATGGGGTTCTTGTGTTTGCGGTGAATGGTGTGAAGTTTGAGCTCGCACGTGTAGACCCTTCTACTACCTTGCTTCAGTTCTTGCGTTCCGACAGTCCTTTTAAGAGCCCCAAGCTAAGCTGTGGTGAAGGTACAATTTTGTTTTTCTTATCCATTTATTGTTGTTTTCATGTACCTCTGCACTGGATCAAACTGAACTGAACCTTTGATATACATGTTTGACTGTTAATATTTATGGCCTGTTCTTTTCAACCAAACTAATCTGAACGGGAATGAAATGGAATTAAGTGGGTCCTCGTATACCATCACGAAAAGTTGATATTTTGATTTCACCTATAATGTTGTTACTTGTGTATTCACGGTCAATTTTGACCTGAAAAGAGTTGCGAGCAGTTTTATTTGGGATGCAATGGAGGGAGTAGTATGAAACGTTCATGTTTGAGCCAAGTACTTGTCAATCTAGTAACCAGGTCCTTGTTTAAATGTCGCAGGTGGTTGTGGAGCATGCGTGGTGATGCTGTCCAAGTATAACCCGGTTCTTGACCGAGTTGAAGATTTTACGGTCAGTTCCTGTCTAACTCTTCTATGCAGTATACATGGTTGTTCTGTTATGACGAGTGAAGGCATTGGAAATAGCAAAGATGGTTTCCATCCCATACATCAAAGGTTTTTGGGATTTCATGCTTCTCAATGTGGCTTCTGCACGCCTGGAATGTGCGTTTCATTGTATTCTGCACTAACAAATGCCAACAAGTTGCAAAGGCCCGAACCTCCAACAGGGTTTTCCAAGCTTACTGTTTCCGAGGCTGAAAAGGCTATAGCAGGTAATCTTTGTCGCTGTACTGGATACCGACCAATAGCTGATGCCTGCAAAAGTTTCGCTGCAAATGTTGATTTGGAGGACTTGGGGTTGAATTCTTTCTGGCGGAAGGATGAGCCAGAAGAACATAAACTAAGTAGATTGCCGTTGTACAATCCAAGTCATAATTCCAATGCACATCCAGAATATCTGAAAAGCCAGTCCAAATTAGCAATGAAGGTGGACTCCCAAAATTATTCTTGGTACAGTCCTACCACTCTAGGAGAGCTCAGAAGCTTTTTGAACCCTAATGCCATCGAGGATGGTAGACCACCAATTAAGCTAATTGTTGGTAACACAGGGATGGGATACTACACGGAACTGGAGCACCATGGCAGATTCATTGATTTGAGATATATACCTGAACTTTCAATGGTGAGAAGAAATCACAAAGGTATCGAAATTGGAGCGGCTGTGTCAATTGCTAGAGTTATTACATGCCTGAAGGATGATGACATTGTCAATTCTTCTTCTTCTTCTAGTAGGTTGGTGTTCCAAAAGATTGCAGGTCATATGGAGAAAATTGCTTCAGGTTTCATTAGAAACTCAGCTAGTATTGGTGGGAATCTAGTGATGGCACAAAGGAAAAGTTTTCCTTCAGATATAGCTACAATACTTCTTGCTGTAGCTACTTCTGTTAGTATAGAAACTGGGGACAAACATGAAATTCTTGCATTGGAAGAATTTTTAGAACGTCCACATCTAGACTCAAGAAGTGTGCTTCTGAGTGTACAGATTCCATTTCTGGAGCCAAAGCAAATCTGTAACATCACAGCATCTGATTCCAAATTATACTTCGAGACCTATCGTGCTGCACCTCGACCCCTGGGAGGTGCTTTGCCTTATCTGAATTCTGCTTTCTTGGCTGATGTCTCTCCTCATGTAAATGGAATACTTGTAAATCATGTGAAGTTAGCTTTCGGTGCTTATGGTGCGAAGCAGGCAATTCGAGCAAGGAAGGTTGAGGAATATCTTTCAGGAAGATTATTAACAGTTAAAGCTATATACGAAGCCCTAAAGTTGGTTAAACGAGAGATAATACCTGATGCTGGTACGTCACATGCTGCTTACCGGACGAGTTTAGCTGTTGGTTTTCTTTTTCAGTTTCTTTCCCCATTTGTCACTACTGGCTCTCTTGTTGTGAGTGGTTTACCTGATGGATATTCCAGCTGTCTACTAGAGCCTTGTTTTGATAATCTTAATGATAGTTCAATTGGTGGAGTTGAAAATTCAAAATTATTGTCATCTGGAAATCAAATGGTGAAATCAAGTAGAGACTACTACCCAGTTGGAGAACCGATTGAGAAGACTTCTGCTGCCATCCAAGCTTCAGGTTTACTTGTCTTCTTACTCTTTTTGGATATTTTGTCTTAAACTTTACTATTGTAGTATTTCATCAGCATTCTAGATTTATCAGGCCTTTGGTTCCGTTTGTTCTATCGAATTGAGCATTTAGATCTTCACGGTCAGATCTGTTTATATATTAGCAGTCCAAATGCAATTGCAACAACTCGTTTCCTTGTTTTTCTGCCACATGGTTTGCCTTACTACTTAATTACATTGCTCATCTTCAACGTCTTCAAAAACTATCATCATTAATGTGTAGCTCTCCTTTTTATCTTAATTATTTTTTAGTCAATCGATCCCTCACCTTCTGCAAAGACTGCTGATAGAGTATGGCTTCTCATGTTTGCATGTTTATGTTGGTCAAACTTGCAGGGGAAGCTGTATATGTTGATGACATCCCATCGCCTCCAAACTGCCTACATGGAGCATTTGTATATAGTACAAAACCTTTAGCAATAGTTAAAGGCGTTGATCTTAAATCAGAAGCTCACCTGGGTGGAGTTGCTGCAGTTATTACTTATAAAGACATTCCTGATGTGGGAAATAATGTGGGATCCAAGACCATATTTGGGCTTGATCCTTTATTTGCTGATGATGTAACTAGGAGTGCTGGCCAGGCAATCGCATTTGTGGTACTTTCTTTTCATTCATCCAGAATCCTGTTTGTTAATTGTACGTGCACATTGGCCTATCAAGTCAATGTGATTCATGACATTTGCGTTTATTGTTAATAAATGGAGCGGCACATTTAGGTAGCGGAAACACAAAAGTCTGCTGATATTGCAGCGAGCACTGCTCTGGTGAGCTATGACACTGTGAATCTGGATTCACCAATTTTAAGTGTTGAAGAAGCTGTTAAAAGATCAAGTTTTTTTGACGTTCCCCCATTCTTGTATCCAAAACAAGTAGGTGATTTTTCACAAGGAATGGCTGAAGCTGACCATAAGATTCTATCAGCTGAGGTATGCTAAATTACTTCTCCTCTGCCAGCTTGTTTTCCTTGTAATGTTCATTCAAGATTAGGTGCTACCATGTTAATCTGCTGATGTGATTTCCAGATCAAACTTGGGTCTCAATACTATTTCTATATGGAGTCACAAACTGCTCTGGCAGTCCCAGATGAGGACAATTGCATGGTGGTCTATAGTTCAACTCAGAACCCAGAGTTTGCTCACCGTGTAATAGCAAAATGTCTTGGTGTTCCAGAGCATAATATTCGTGTAATCACAAGGAGAGTTGGTGGAGGTTTTGGGGGAAAGGCAATGAAAGCAATCCCTGTAAGTGCTGAAGTGCAAAAGCACCTGCTGTATGTAGGAAACAGCATAAGAAAGTAGTTTTCTCTTCTGGAGTATGATCATAAACATATCTGTGAATATCTGTAGCTCGTCCCTAGACATAGCATTCTAAATCGTGATAGTTGCCTTTTAATCTCGGTTTCTAATTTCTTTAAGAGTGTTCATGCAATGTTTAGGTTGCTACAGCATGCGCTCTTGCTGCACACAAATTGCGCCGGCCCGTGAGGACCTATCTGAATCGCAAGACCGACATGATAATGTCTGGAGGAAGGCATCCCATGAAAATAACCTACAGTGTTGGATTCAAATCAAATGGAAAAGTCACAGCTTTGCACCTTGATATGTTAATAGATGCTGGGATCTTTGCAGATATTAGCCCTATAATGCCATTAAATGTTACAAATGCCCTTAAAAAGTATAACTGGGGTGCTTTCTCTTTTGATATAAAAGTTTGTAAGACAAATGTTTGCAGCAAATCTGCAATGAGAGCTCCTGGGGAGGTACAGGGGTCTTTTATTGCTGAAGCTATCATTGAACACATAGCCTCTGTGCTTTTGATGGAGGTTGATTTGGTGAGAAATATAAATCTTCACACATATGAAAGCCTGAATGTTTTCTATGGGGGTGCTTCAGGTGATGCACTGGAGTATACCTTGCCTGATATATGGGGAAAACTGGGTATATCTTCGTGCCTATTAAAAAGAATGGAAGGAATTAAACAGTTTAATCAGAGGAGTATGTGGCTTAAAAGAGGTATCTCAAGGGTTCCAATTGTGCATGAAGTAACGGTAAGGCCGACCCCTGGCCAAGTTAGCATTCTCTCGGATGGTTCTGTTGTAGTCGAAATTGGGGGAATAGAGTTGGGGCAAGGCCTATGGACTAAGGTAAAACAGATGGCAGCATATGCTCTCAGTTCAATTGGATGTGATGGAACAGAAAAGCTTGTCGAAAGGATACGAGTGGTACAATCAGACACCTTAAGCTTAGTCCAAGGTGGTTTCACTGCTGGGAGCACAACATCAGAATCTAGCTGCCAAGCTGTTAGAATGTGTTGCAATACTTTAGTTGAAAGATTAGGTCAACTTAAAAATGAGTTGCAGGAGAAAATGGGTACTGTTAACTGGGATGCTCTGATACTCCAGGTATCTCTTCTCAGTCGTGATTCTTCTCATTGTTGAAGCTGATTGTAGGTTTCTCTGGATCTATGTTGAGAAAGAGATTATTGTCTTCACCCTACATCCATCTATCATTTTATTTTGTTTATGGATTCATAGCCTATGTCATACATACTTGAAATAACTTCAAGGACATTTTAACATTGATCATTGAGGTCATTATCTGAAAATTAATTAACAGAGTTTGCCTGTAGAACTAAATATACATGAAAATTCCATTGTGTTGATTAGCAATTATATAGGTTTATAACTTGTAATTATTCATTTGCTACATTCGTGGTGTATGTTTGGCATGTTCTGATTTGGAGGAAACCTTAACTTTAACCTGTGGATGCCATATAGATTTATAACTTGAAATTAATTGCTAGTTTCTTTAATTTGTGGATGACATACTGTAATGTTTCACATCATCTGTTGGAATTCAATGGTGCTCCATCTCAAAACTGTTTGACAACATTTAATTTGGACAGTCTCTTATTAAGTGAGGCATTTTCCCACTACCAGCAATGTGGGGATAAAAGCCCACCATACCCTTTAACATGATTGATTTGAATCCCATGTTTGGTCTTCTCTTTAACATGATTGATTTGAATCCCATGTTTAGTCTTCTCTTTAACATGATTGATTTGAATCCCATGTTTGGTCTTCTAAGTTTGGCATTTCTTTTATACTGTAGGCTCATTTTAAAGCTGTGAACTTGGCAGCTCATTCTTATTTTGTGCCTGAATCTGATTCCATGTGTTATCTAAACTATGGTGCAGCTGTCAGTGAGGTAAACTTTCCCAGATCAATTTCACCATTAAAGCAATAATTATGCTAATAAAATTGCCTTTAAAGGAAATTTTTTTTATGAAATTAAGCAAATATAATCTTACATTGGAGAATTCTTGGAGTAGAGAAAAATATAATAGTTTGTAATGATGTATCTGTGGATCATGCAGGTAGAAATAAATATATTGACTGGAGAAACTACGATTCTTAGAGCAGATATAATATATGATTGTGGACAGAGCTTGAACCCTGCAGTTGATTTGGGACAGGTTAGTAAGTGGCAAATTTAAGTAGGATTTGGCCATGGTGTGTGTTACCTGATAGAATTTTCTTCTTGTAGATTGAAGGAGCTTTCGTGCAAGGAATAGGATTTTTCATGCTTGAAGAGTACATTGTCAACAAAGAGGGACTGATGATTACAGACAGCACATGGTCATACAAAATCCCCACAATTGATACCATACCAAAGCAGTTCAATGTTGAGGTGCTGAGTAGCGGACATCACAAAAAACGTGTCTTATCATCTAAAGGTATCTCAAGTTTCTCTGTGATGTCATAAACATGTAATTGCATCCTTATAAGCCTTATTCTGTAACAAGATATCTTTAAAAGTGGATCCATCACATGATACCTCATAACTTGTCTAGTTACTATTGCTTTAAAATTATGATTAGTTTTGACCAGTATATCATATCAGAGTATTAAACATGTTCCCAGTCAATGTATAATAAGTAGTTGTATATAAAGTATGAACTGAAAGTTAGTGGTGGTTTGATGATCAACTAGATTTCAGCTATTGAATTGCACTAGTCTAGTTGTCCTTCCCTTCGTGTTCTGTTCTGTTCTTGATATCAGGAACTGGAACTTATCTTGTTTATACGGATCCATATGGACAGAATGAAAACTGGAGTTTTCTATGATTCTTACCTACACACACAAAAAACAAGACGCATGAGTATCCCTTGTTTAGTTTCTCACTTTCTCTGCTTATTATACATTTATGAATCTGCTTCCTTGTGTCCCATACTTGAGCATTTGGCGGTGAATTATACTCCTGGAAAGGTAATTAATTTATCCCAAATAGCCGAGGTCTATTCTTGTACAGTTCCTTTGGAACTACTTCAGATTGTTTATTTTTACTACATTAGCATAAGAAGAAATATATACTAGGTTCTCCATTCAAGGCCAATTATTTTCTAGAGTCGCTTCAACTCTGTTGAATTGAAAGTGAATAGTGAAATCCAGGTTAATTCAAATTGCTGACAAGATATTTATGTTAGCCAGATTAAGGTAGGTGAGTCAGGAATGATAATGGTTACTTTAATTCACCGTGCTCACAAGCATAATTATCTTGATTTGGCTATTCTTTAGTTAATTTATATTCGAATCAGCTGAGTTTCACACATGGAATCAAGGATGTAGCATCATCAAATTGTACCATTTTGCAGCTTCTGGTGAACCACCATTGCTTCTGGCATCATCGGTGCATTGTGCAGCGAGAACGGCAATCAGGGAAGCGAGAAAGCAACTAAAAGCTTGGGGGAAGCTTGAGGCTGGGGATTTAGAATTCCAGTTGGATGTCCCAGCTATTATGCCATTGGTGAAGAACCTCTGTGGCTTAGACAGTGTAGAGATGCTCTTAGAAAAATTAAGTACTGACTTGGACAGAACTGGGTAATATTTTCAAATGTATTCTCAGGCATACTTGGTTGGATAGTTACAGGTTCAAGGGGTTTGGATAGGGGAGTCGGGAATGAAATGGTTTTACTTTTTTCAAGGGATTAATAGTTTAAGCTCATCTGAAAACATGATGAAATAAAATGATTGTTTACAAGATCCTAGCAACCTAATTACGAAAGTAGAGAGAGGCTTTTGGCTCTCCTTCTCACGGAGATCATAACTCTTTTTTATTTTTTTTGAAAGCACATATAATGGTAAATTATGGTCATTCCTGTGCAATATTGTGAGCATCTATAACAGATGGCTTATGAACTTTTACAATTAAGTGACAATTAAGAGAGGTGAAAATACCATAGTTAGAAACTTGATTTCCTTGACCATCCGCTTGATGTCTGGAGAGGCGTCTGGATAGTTTTTGATGTATCAAAGTGCATTTTTATGATCCAATATGTTACTCAGACTTCCTATCCCTCTAGTGCTTGCCTTCTTCATTGCTCCCAGTATGACTGTCAGATCTGCTTGTATCGGTGATAGAGTTTGGAATGAGATGGAGTTGCCCCAACCTTGCATTGTCCCACTTTGTTTTGCAACCATGCACCCCCTTTTCTCATGGACTCGCAAAAAATTGCGCCTGTGTTGATTGCTAAGCTATCCTGGAAGAGGTGGTTGGCTACCGTACCTTTCCTCTGCCATAACAGGCCAATGTCCTCACCTTTTAGACTTGGATTGGATTTTCTTGTGTTTGTGGTAGATTGTACGCCCACTGGTGTGTTTGCTATTATGAGAGTCTGTTCTAATCTATGATATTCGCTTGCTGGCCTCATTTATTAAGTCCCTAATGATCGCGAGAGTGAAGTCGGCTGAGAACCTTGTGAGATTGAAGGCTGCCCTGTTCCTCGCGCACCAGATGACCTATATTACAAAGCATGCTACTTCCTTGTCATCCTTTTGTGTGGCCAGTCTAAACCATTGGCTCAGCCATTCTCTTAAGGATGTCGGTTGTCCTCTATTGAAATCCAATCCTAGCCTATTAAGCCACTAGACTCTCTTTGCGAATTCACAATTAAATATTATGTGTTCGACTGTGTATCTTCCCCCATTGAGTAGACCTAACACATTGTAGATACCCTCTTTTCTGCAGATTTAGTTTGTAGGGCTGACCCCTTGAATAATTCTTCAGATAAGAATTTTGACATTCTACTGAATATTCCATTCGATATATTCTTCCAGAGGTGCCCTTCTCTTTTCGAGCTACCTGTTGTTGAGGTTGATGGTAGCAGACTCTCTTTAACTTCGCATGCAACGTGGTAGCCCAATTTGATAGTTTATTTTCCCAGAAGACCCTTGTCCCATACCTAGTAGTCATTTTCCCCTACACTGAACTATGGAATATATTTTTAAACAAGTTCACCAACTGACTCTAGTGAAAACATCACCCCAGAACTATTGATTCACTAGGATAATTCAACAAGAAATAACAAGTCTACCAGCCATGTTCTTTGACCATCTTTCATATTGGTGGTTTAATCTCATCTTGCAGAACATTCAATTTAATGTGTGTAATCGCGATTGTATTTGATTTTCTACTACATCAAATCAATTAGGGCAATATACCAATAGCCCTATATAGTTGCAAAAATGTATAATTATCAAATTTTAGAAAGTAAAAAAACAATCCTAAGTGTTTAATGAAAGTGTTGATGTAAAGCACCCCTGCATTTGGATCGTGAGACTAGGGCTTTTGTTCGACGCGGAGCAGCCTCTCTCAAGAAGCAATGGCACGGATCAAGGTACACGAGCTCCGCGACAAGTCGTAGGGAGATCTGTTGGCGCTGTTGAAGGAGCTCAAGTCGGAGCTCGCCCTTCTCCGAGTCGCCAAGGTCACCGACGGCGCTCCCAACAAACTCTCCAAAATCAAGGTAGTGAGGTTGTCGATTGCTCAGGTGCTCACTGTTATCTCACGAAAGCAGAAGGCTGTTCTTAGGGATGCGTACAAGAACAAGAAATATTTGCCCCTTGACCTGTGCCCAAAGAAGACCAGGGCAATCCGAAGACGTCTAACTAAGCACCGGTCTTCTTTGAAGACTGAGAAGCAAAAGAAGATGTATTATCCCATGAGAAAGTTTGCCATCAAAGTTTAGAGCGAAAAAGTATCGATTATGTTTTTCCATTTGATGCGAAACTTTGCCCAATGTCAATTTACTGATTTTGTTAGTAACGCTCGCCTTTTTGTTCAATTAGATGTTAGAGCATCAGATATTGGGATTCAATGTGTCTCTGTTTAAAAATAAAAAGAAAGTGTTGATGTAACCCTCAAACACCATTTTTAACGTTGACGAGACCCAAAGAGAAAAAAATGTCCTCGGCTCAAAAATTGAAATAATGAGGACAATCTTGTCCTTACACTCATTATACTTAGCGCACCACTTCCGCCGCAGGCCACCGTTGCCTTGCCACCCAACCACCCCAGCCCTACCCGCCTACCACCCATCCCAGTCTAACCCAGCTGCACAACCCATCCCAGCCCCTAGCCCAGCTCCGCTGCACGGTTTCAAATCAGAAACCCTAAGGCATCATCCGCTGCTCGCCACCTCGAGCGAATCAGAAACATAGGGTCTCATCCTGGCCAATGCCGCTCGGTTTCAAATCAGAAACCCAGAGTCCCATCCGCCACTCGCCACCTCTTGTGGAGGCTTGGCACAGAGCGGTAGTTGAACAGGCGGTGGTCCACGCCGATGATGCTATAGCTCATGATGTGGCGCTCCTCGTCCAAGATCTCTAGCCTCTTGGTGTTGTTCGCCGCTAGGAGCCCGGAGGCCGGATATAACTGTATCTCCTGGAGAGTCGCTATCATGTGGCAGGTCTTCACGAAGTGCGTATAGCTCTGTAAGTTGTCGAAGCGGCACACCGCTGATAACACAGTGGCAACTGGGTCAGCGAATGCTTGGATCACGGCGAGGCAGCAGTGGTTGGGTCTGACGAGGTAGGCGTGGTGGGGAATGGTGGACTTCGGCAGCGGCTAGGGGTGGCATAGTATGGGATTGGATTTCACGAATTTTTGGGGTTAAGATTGTGGTAATTGAGTGTGCTAAGCAAAAGGGATGGTGATTCGGGTAATGGAGGCGAGGATGGGCGATTAGGATTTCCTGAAGTAGGGCCATAATAGTCATTTTTATTTTTTCTCTTTTAAATGGCAAAATAGTCAATTTATCCAATTAGGCAAAAATTAGTTGGAATGGTTACAGTGATTATTTAGGGTTATATTGACACTTTTAAATATTAGAATGTTATATTAGCACTTATATTATATATGTACAGTTATATTATCACTTTTCTCAACCAATAACATCAAGTCAATTACATTATCCCATAGTTATGATAGGAGACTTAAATAAAATCATATCAGGTAAGGATAAAAAATGGAGGAAATCATTTTCAACAAGCTCTAAGTGCAAACAAACTTATAAACCTTTCGGAGGATAATAAATTCCTGAATCTCTAAAATAAAAGGCCCATGGTTCAATTGGACAGACAATAGGAAGCATCATGAAGGCATGTTGCAAAGATTAGATAGAGTATTTGTCAATGAAGCATGGATTCAGACCTTAAAATTTTCACAAGTGTGGAACTTACCAATACTGCAATCTGATCACGGTTCATGAAATTATTCAAATGACACCAACAACTCCCAGACCAAAACCATAACTCATATATGAACCCTTCAGGGTAAACAAGGAAGTAGATATAATTGTGGAAAAAGTATGGAATCTTGTGGTCACACATGGAAACAGTATTATGCAGGAGCAAGGTTTAATTTCAAGGAAGATTCAAACTACCCTGAGACACTTGAAGAACTAGAGTGATAAAGTGTTTGGCAACATAGACAACATGAATAGAGGAAAGCTAAGGAGCTGAAGATACTGCAAAAGGTTCCAAAAACCACACCATTAGGAGATCATCATAATCAACAACCGGAGAAACTCCTAAGGAAGGAGATTGAAGAGCTATTGAGGTAACAGTCTGACTACTAGCAGCAGAGGTCAAGAGTACAATGGGGTAGATCCGGTAATTAGAACACAAAGTTTTTCCACCGATGGGTAACAAAGAGGCAAGCTATAAATCAAATCACTCAGTTGAAAGATGGCCAAGGGTGTGGATACAAGAAGAAATATGATATTCAGTACAAATTGAGTTTTCTCCCAAAAATTGAGTTCATGAACGGGGCGCCATGGATGGCACGACCTGCGCCGCTGACGTGGCCTCGTTCCGGCGTGGGATGCCAGATATAGCACATACTGCTTGGCTCGTGCTGGCGCAGGACGCCAGTCATGGTACGGCCATGATGGGCACGATCCCTGTCATCCAAAGTGGGCTATCGTCTAGAGCTTCATTTTTGCACTTCTGATATGCACCCCGTGTCATTCGGTGAGGGCCGTCAACTAATCCTCATTTTCTCAGTCTTTTGGCACAAGGTGCTTTATTCTTCACACCCCATGGCTAGTCTCAACATTTTTTTACTTGGAATGGCGAGGACCGTGTGAAATAGAACGGTCCGCGCCCATACTTAGCCATTTTTGGAGCGAAAAAGAGAAGTTGAGGTCAAGGCCAGGCGACTTTGGCACGGGCCGTGCTAGGATTTAGCACGGCTCATGCTGCTTAGCACAGCTCTTACCAAAGGCCCCTGACACGGGCCATGTAGAGTGGTACATGCCATTCGTGCTTGGTCTAGTATCTCTCATGAGTGGTTAGTGCCGTTCGTTGCTAGTTCGTCCAGCTGACTTCTTTGCTCCGCTACAGATGAACCATTTGTTCGATTTGAGTGTTATTGTAGTCGATTTCAAAGTGCTTGAGATGAAAAATCCAATGGAACCAATTCTAGGGGATGATTCTGGATCATTCCCAGAACCTTGGTGCAACTCTCGGACAACAATTATCCGTTTCTTCCTTGGGCTCTTTGAACTTCAAGTCCGCCTATCTTTAGCTCAACCCTTATACTACCACAATTTAGAGTTTGTGGCCTCATCTACAACCATTCTAATATGAATGGCCTTCAACATCTTCTACCGTTCTTGCGAACGACCTTCTATACAAATATAACGAAAAGTACCCACGAGCCACCTACTAAGAATAATAAAAAAAGGAAGATCTAGGTGCACGTGGATACAAGGTGTCCATTAGTATCAATTAAGTTTACAAACACGAGATTTAGACAAGAAAATGAAACATGGCTGTCTAAACCTTTTGTCACGTACACCTAACTAATACTAGCAATCCAACAAGTAAAAAAGCCAATTATTATGCCTAGTACATCGGTTAACGCACACATAACGATGAACATCACCCCTTTATAAGCCATTCCCCTCGTTCCAGCACCTTCACACCAGTGCCATCTCCTCTCTCCCTCTCAAATTTTCCTATTCTCTCCCTCACACTCTTTTAGCCATAACTTCCCAAATTTTCATCTGATTTGCCCTCACTTTATATCCAAATATTCATATTTCCAAGCTCTATCCAACCCACTAAATTCAGCCTCTAAAAGTTCATGAACCGTTCAGTCGAAAATTGAGTTTTCTCCCAAAACACTTAAATTTTGATCTGTTCCGGGTGTTGGAGTTGCTTTGGTCTGATATAGGAGAGGTGTTGCTGATTCCTCGAGCAAAGATTTCACCACATTCGACTTTTGAGGTACTTGGCTGAACTATCTTGGTTATTTGGAGGAGTTGAAGTTGTGAATTTTTCGTTGATTGGTTATTTGCATGCTTGAGGTTTTGGTTTATTAGTGTGGTAGATAGAATTAATTTGAGGGATATTGTTCTATGTTAGGGGTGTTTGGAAGAAAGTTTTATATATATATATATATATATATATTTCTGTTGTTATAGTTGCTATACTCTTTGTGTGTACATCATATCTCGTAGAAATAGAGGGGAACCTAGTGTACTCTTTATGGGATTGACTTCCCTCACCGAGGAGCATAGGATAAGGTGGGGCTACCTACTAAATTAACTTATTCTAAAGGCAAAGTTTATGGATGAAGAGACCCTTAAGGGTCTTAAACTCTACAAACCTGTCAAGGTCCTACTAGGTAGGACTGGTATGTGGAAGTTCACCACTGTATCATCCCCCACGTACACTAACTACAACCTAGAGGTTTTATCCACAGTCGATAAGGTGAACAACAGATAAATGGAGCTTTATGTGAGATTTCATTTGGTAGATGTACCCCGTGCCCTGAAGTATGCTCAGTTGGTAGAGATCTTCAAATGGAAGGAGCAGAGAAATGTGCCAGATACATTTAAGCCATATGCATTTTAGGCTACCATCACTCGACAATTGAGGGGGAAGGAAAGCAAGAACAACAACATAGTGCACCCAACACTGAGGCATGTAGCCAAGTTATTGACTGCAGTGGTCAGTTGTCATGGGGAGGCTACCACTGCCACTAATAAAGATTGTAGGAGGCTTTGGTCTATTTGCACAGGGAGGGCTTGACCTGATCTTTTAGATGATTTTGTCACTGGATATGTAAATCATTCCGTGGCACCATCCTGCACTGGAAAGATATTGATTAGAGGTATGATCTGTCTTTTTGGTGTGGCAATTTAAGCTTCCAATGAGTGAGTGGATGGGAGCAAACCCCAATTCGCCTTTACACTCACTTTACCGGTCATTGACAAAATGAAGTTTATAGTGCAAGAGTATGGTTCTACTAGCTATACAAGGGCAAGAAGTTCATGAGATTGCCCCAACGTTCGAGGACCTCTTTGGACAAGACACTCAAGTTGCAGCATCTCATCATCGAGCCAGACGCAGATTTAGAGGTGGTTTTGGGAGAGCATTACCCGGGAGATGACTACAAGGAGGAATATGGCCATCAGGAGCAGGTCCTGGTGCAGCTCGCAAATCCTTTTCCCATCCAACAGCGGCCACAACTACCTGAGACTATGCCACCACCTCTGGAGAAACACTTAGCGCCACCGCCACCTTTCTAGCAGGTACTTGGAGGACCACCCCCTTTTCAGGGGCCGCTTAACATTCATGAGATGTCATATCACTTTGCAAGGAATGACTCTAGTAGCTCCTATAGGTATAGTATCTCATCTCACTACTAGGATTTCACAGAGTCTAGCAGGCGCGGTAGGCGTGGGCCCCCACTTAGCCCGAGCCTTGGGCCATATAGACACAGTGTTTTGAGCCATTCTCAGTATGAGGCCCACCCTTGGCAGCACCCTCAGTACAATCCTTTCAAAGAGCATGGGTCACCTGGCTTCGAGTCTGCTTCTTCATACCCCATGTGGACTTATCCACCGCAGTACGAGCCTGACTGGGCGCAGTCTTTGGGAGACTCTATTTTTGGGGTTAGGAGGGATGTACACATGCTAAGCGCTCAGCTGGACGACCATGAGTCGGATACTGCTGTGAGGTTTGACAGGCAAGATGTTGGAGCACTGCATGAGGGCATCAGGGAGATAAATGACAGGTTGAGGACTTCCGGGATTGGTATCAGGATCCTCACCGGTAGGGGCAAGGAGCTAGACATTGCAGGCATCATTGATTTTTGCAGTGATTTCAACCATTCATTTACCTTGGTCATGTGCATTGGGGACAATGCCTGAACTAAGTGTGGGGGAGGGGTTGGAACACCTTTATGGTGGTATCACCTTTACTAGTATTGTCCTCAACCTATGTATAACATGTTTGGGAGTTTTGATGACAATCTTTTCCATGCTTTCGTTTCTTTCCCTCATTAAACTTTTGGTTGTTTTAGGTGTGGGGGCACCTTTATGTAGTTTGTTTTTGGGAATGTTTTGGGAAAACTTTGGTGGTGTAATTTTTTGTTTTGCCTTAACTTTATTTAGTATGAAGCCCAACTTTGGGGCATTTTGTGCTACAAAAAAAATTGAAAAAAATGAAAAAGTATATATTCGACTAAGTTGGAAAACTGAAACGAAACTTAGGCAATAATGGGAAAATATTGGATAGGTCGAAAGGCCTAGGTAAAAATGAGAGGCTAGGCCCAGCAAGGTTTACGAACCTAGGAAAAAATGAGAGTCTGTGTGGAAAAAGGTGAGAATATGAGCTAAAAAATTGTGAAATATAGGGTAAAAACCCGAAAGGGCTACTAGAAAAAATGAGAGAAATTGAGAGAAAACAGAAACTAAGTTGACGATACTTTGGCATTTTCCTTAGTTGTAGTTGAGTTGAGAATCTAGAGTTATCCTTGGTTACAATTGAGTTGAGGATCTTTAGGATTTCCTTGGTGGTTTTTTTTGGCAACTACTATTGGATTGCTTTGGGAAACTTTTTGGGAAAGTAAGCTAGCTTAACACTTATCATTCTTGCTTACCCTTTTCTTCACTTTATTTTGGGTGGTTAGGTTACTTTAGGATCTTCGGGGAGTATGAGAGTTTCAAGATTCTTACTTCTTTGGGGGAACTAGGGTAGCTCGATAATAAGTTAAATGCATTGGCTAACTTATACTTGCATGCTACACTTCACTTAGGCATTTTTTTGTTTATATTTACTCGAGGACGAGTAAAGGTTTAAATGTAGAGGGATTGATGTGCATTATTATGCATGTGCTAACCAATTCATTTAGCATAATAATTAGCTTGTTTTACTTGTTGGATTGCTAGTGTTAGTTAGGTTTACACGACAAAGGGTTTAGACGGCCATGTTTGTTTTCTTATCCGAATCCCGAGTTTTGTAAACTTAATTGATACTAATGGACACCTTGTATCCACGGGCACCTAGATCTTTCTTTGTGATCACCACTAGTAGGTCGCTCATGGGTACTTTTAATCATGTTTATATATGACCTGCCTTCACTCGGGGTCGTTAATTGTAGTAAATTAACCCGAGCAGAGGCACTGAGATCAAATGGATTCAAATTTATATTATATTCTGCACCCAATATCACTACTACGCTACCTAAAAGGTAGTTAGTGGTAAGCTTCGTGTATGTCCACAGAGATGCTAGGGTCTAAGAATCAATTAAAACATAACCTCGTACGAGTCTTCAATCCGTACAAGTGATAGGAATAACTAGTAAAGCAAACAAGAGGGGGGGGGGGGTTGGTTTTTCAATTAACAACTACAAAACATAAAAGCAAAAAACAATTAATTTACAAGGCTAAACACTTGGGGAATCATTGTGTGACATGAATGATTTAATGCTTCGATCCTCGATTTATTCACATATAAGATTTAGATAAACCTAATAGAGTGTTCATAACACATGGTGTGGTCGATGACATACACTTCCCCGTACCTGTCACGTCGGGTGTGCTTGCAACCCTCCATCAACACCGCCACTGTAATTAGGGGAGTACAACAATGTCCAACCATTTTTTTAGATCTATTTCTACCCCATGTGATTACGTCCCGGACATTCCACAACGAATGCTCTACTCCCCGATGGCCTATGAATTAGGTAAAGGGTCGTAGGCACCTTATCTATGACACTAGGGCCTCTTACAACCCTAGCTTGCTACTTTTCACTATCTCTACCCATAACTTATTGGATTACTTTACGTAATCATCTAAGATTGGTGTGATGGCAAATGATTCAGGGTATTGCTTGGATCTCCCGTGCACACACCCACTCGGATACGTACCCCATTACCCATAACACATTCCATGTTTCTCTTCCCAAGAGGGCATCAATATTTGCACCAACATGAATATAGACTAAAGTGTGTGCTTATATGGAGTGTACTATTCATAGAATTCTAACATTCAAGAACAAATCACAATAATATCATAAACACAAATATTATGATGAATATAACAAATCTCCCAAAAGCATTAATTAAACATACAATTTATCCCCAAGCTATGGAAACTACTCCATAGATATGGAATTCAAACAAATATTTGAATACCATATCCTAGGATCTAACCAAAAAGAAAAATAAAGAAAAGAAAGAGGAGAGAGTGTTTCTCTCTCTAAAGTTGTTCTCCTAACTACAAGATGGAGTTTAAATATAATCCAACCTTTCTTAAAATACTCCTAAAAATACATATCCATGGAAAATATTAGGTTATATGCCATGGATCTAAGAAAATAAAATGAAGAAAGAAGAAAAAGAGAAGGAAAGAGAAGAAGTACTCTAGGGAGGGAGAGAACTCTCCTTTTCCTTCTATCTAAACTAGAGAGAGAGAAAAATATACATTATGCGTACTTAGGTTTACTAGAAGACTAAAGACTCCTATATATAGTATTAGGGGATTGAGCCTAAAGATAGGCCCAAAATAGGCCAAAATTAGGTCAAAATCCTAATCACCTGTCCCTCTTGTGGTTGAATATTTCTCGAATAAACAGCTCAAATCCATGAGCCTTCTGGAGCTAATATTTAGTGGGTTGCATAGATACTGGAAATATGAATATTTTTATATATGGTAGAGGTAAATCGGAAGACAATTGAGAGAGTTAAGGCCAAAATAGTGAGAATCCCTAAGTCAGTCGCCGCATGGCGCGGGCCGTCACGATGTCGCGTGTCCGTGCCATGTACTTTTTCCTTGCTAGTGAGGTTCACATCTAGTCATCTGGTGTGGGATAGTGTGTTTGGCATGGGCCACTACTTCATGCTGGTGCGGGCCACCATATCTAGCACGGTCCGCATCGACTCCTTTGGCGTGGGCCATTGTTTGGAAGCCTTGGTTTTGAACTTTTGATCAGTAGGACGCGGGCCTTGGCATGGAAAGTCATCTGGAGGCTTTCTTTGCTCATTAACTTGGAAAATGCAATTTGATTCTCCACACCCCACCAGCTGGTCTTGACATTTTGCACTTGGAACGGTGCAGGCCGTCATAAATGAGACGGACTGGGCCCATACTTAGCCAATTTTGAGCAAAGATTGAAACATGTGTGCACAGCCCATATCATTTGGCGTGGTCCATGCCTTGGCCTCGGGCCAAATCCTTTGGCGCGGGCCATTGGTGCCACCCATGAGTGGTCCGCGCCAACCCGTGGTACCTTGGCTGGATGAAATTCTTGCCTTTTCTATGGGTAAACCTTTAGTCCAATTTGAGAGTTTTAGTAGTTGATTTCAAAGCTTGAGAAGAAGAATGCAATGGAATCAGCCTTCAAGACTAATTCTTCTCAGATCGTTCTCAGACTTTGGCGCAACTCATCAGACCACAATTCACCGTTTCTTCGTTGACTGCTTTGAACTCCATTGCTGCCTATCTTTGGCTCCGATCTTCTTCTACCACACTTTAATGTTTGTGGCCTTCATCTACTACTATTCTAGAGGTAAATGGCCTTCGATCTCTTCTACCGTTCTTGTGAACGGCCTTCAATATCTTCCACCGCCCTTACAAATGGCCTTCACATAGAATGTAATGAAAAAGTACCCACATGAAACCTATTAAAGATGATCACAAGGAAGATCTAAGAGCTCGTGCATACAAGATGTTCATTTGTACCAATTAAGTCTACAAATCATAGGTTTTAGATAAGAAAACCAAACATAGCTGTCTAAATCCCTTGTCACATAAACTCAACTAATGCTAGCAATCCACCACATAAAACAAGCTATTAACTAAGCCGAATGCAACAGTCAACGCACGCATAATGAAGCACATCAATATATAAGGCTGTTTAAAAGGATGGTAGAAGATATCGAAGGCCATTTGCAATAATGGTAGTAGATCAAGGTCACGGACTCTAAAGCGCGGTACTAGAAGGATTGAGCTAAAGATAGACAGATTTGAAGTTCAAAGAGGCCAAGGAAGAAACGAATAATTGCTGTCCAGGATTTGCACAATTTTTTGGGAAAGATCCAAGAAGAATCAGCCCTTGAGGATCACTAATGGATTTGTCTTCTCAAGCGCTATGAAATCGACTACAAGAACTCTCAAATCATACCAATGGATCATCCGTAGCGGAGCGAAGAAGTTAGCCAGCCAAACCAACCACGAGTAGCATGCACCCTTCATGGTAATCATGAGGCTTAACCACACATGACCTGTACCATGAGACACGGCCCGTGTTAGGGGCTTTTGGCTCAACCATACACGGCCTGCACTACAAGACACGACTTAAGTTCTCTTTTTCACTCCAAATTTGGCTAAGTATGTGACCGTTCCATTTCACATGCTCTACATCGTTTCATGTCAAAAATGTCAAGACCAGCCCATGGGGTGTGAATAATAGTGCATCCCGTGCCAAGAAACTAAGCAAAATGAAGAATCGATTGACGGTCTGTGCCAAACAACACGGGGTGTGAATCAGAAGTGCAAAAAAAAAAAGCTCTAGATAATGACTTGTGCCAGTTGACACAAACTGCACCAGCACGGCTATGCCAAGACCAGCACCCTACTCCAACATGAGCTACAAGGCCCGTGCCAAGACCGACATGCCATGCCAGCATGAGGCCAAGTCGGCAGCACATGCCATTCCAATCGAGGTGCTTCTTGTCAGTGGCGTTTGCTAGGGTTTTTGGCCTATTTTTAGGCCTAATCCCCTACTACTACTATATATATATAACCTTCAGTCAACTAGGGTTGGTATTCTAGATCATATTTTTGGGTTCAAGAGTAGCTTAGAGAGAGAAAACACGTTCTTTCTCTTTCTTTTATTTATTTTCTTTTGCCCAAAAATGCGGAATTCAATGCAATACTTGAATTCCACATTAAGGGAGTAGGTAATAGCTTGGGGTTATTTGTATTAACGATTTGAACTTGGCTTTATGAGATTTATATTTTCCTATCTTATTGTCCTATGAATATTTGTGATTAAACTTGTGCTTTCTAAGATTTGAGATCTATGCTATGTCATTATGATGATGCCCTTATGCATGAATGGTAGTATAAAATTGTGCTAGACTTCATTGCTATCTTGGGAATGTTAGAATTGTGAGGTAGATAAAGAGCACCAGGAAGATAAGTGCATTAATTTCCTTTGAGAGAAAATCCTTATATGTGTTATACCATGTGACCCGCCTCCACTCGAGGTTGTTAATTGTAGCTAATTAATCTAAGCAAAGGCTTGGACCAAGGTCAAAGGTCAAAGGCAAACTTTATAGTTCTTCACCCAACTCACTACTATGCTACAGATAGGGTAGTTAGCGGTAAGCCCTGGGTATGTCCACAGAGATGCTAGGGCCAAACAGTAAATTAAACACAACCATGTCCAGGTTGTCAATCTGTACGTGTTGCTAGGAATAAATGGTATAGTAAAAATGGGGTTTTGATTTTTCAACTAACAACTACAATGCATGAAAGTAAAAAGCACGTAAACTATATTAGATAGACACATGGGGAATGCTTGTGTAACATGGTTGATTTAATGCTTCGATCCTCGATTCATTCACATGTGAGATTCAGAAAACCTAATCTAGTGATCATAACACATAGTATGGTCGATTGCATAGACTTCCCTGTACCTGGGAGGTCGTCGTCGTATCTCTCAAAGTTAATAATTTTAAGCCCTGTTACTTCCTATCTACAATTAAGCAGATAATGGCAAGTCAGGGTCATCCACGAGAAGAGGGATCTTTTCAAGTGTTTAAACATATATAACAGAAGACATACTAAACATGTGCATACATATATATATATATATAAGCATGTAAACACGGGGGGTTTTTGGTTGGTTTGTTCCTAAGTTATCAAATTGAAATACAACAACTAGCAAAGCAAGAGAACGATGTTAATCATGCAATACAACTAAAGATAAGATGAAAATAACAATTGATGGAACGTTGGGCACAATTGACTTCCACTTCCAAACCTCTTATCCATAATTGAACATGCAACCTATTTACTACTTTCACTATTTGTTGTGAAGGCTAAACTTCTATCCTTCTTAGATAGTAGTTCGCAAGAGTGAATTCGACATCTCTTGTCAAACCTCACCAATGACTCCTGTATTCGAAACACAACTCAAGGTATCCCATTGATGGCATTTAGCACGAAGAATCAACAAGCTCGGAAACACTTATAAACACTACACCGTGTCTAAGCATTTAACCGATTTATGCATTTACACAAAATTAGTCAAGAACGATCGACATTCATAGACTTCTCTGATTTTCTACAAGCAAAAAACATGACAAAGAGTTCAACATTATCATATTCACCTAGCAATTATCAATCCATAAACACAATCAAAAGCTCTAAATCATACTCTTGGATTCTTATCAAGAAAGAGGGAAATCAACCCATTTCCCCAAACCCTAACAAGTATATCATACAATTACTTCATATACTCAAGCTTTCAATAACATTAATGACATTAACAAACACATTCAATGCTCCATAAATGCATAATAGTAAGAGTATTAAATAGGCTACAAAATGTTCTTAAGACATGTGCTTGGAAGCCTTAGTCAACTGCTCCCAAGAACTAGATTTAGCTAATACAAATCATACTAACATCTATAAACAAATGCATGGAGAAAAGATGGAAAAAATGAAGAGCCTAGGGTTAGGAGAAGAGGAATTTTGGCCAAGAAGGATAAGGTATGAAGTGGGTGGCCAAAAATTCCTTTAATAGTACAAGAGGGAGGAAAAGAAAAGCAAAAAGCAAAACTGTAGCAGGTTCCCGCCCAGGCAGGAATGGGCTCGCCCAGGAAGGAATGAGCTCGCCTGGGCGGGAATGAACTCGCCCGGGCGGCGGAGGTCTCAGCCCAAAATTCATATCCATCCGCCCGGGCGACGCCATTTCCGCCCGGGCGAGCTACAATTCACGGCTTCTTGTTTTGCTTCCCACGGGTGAACCGTTGATCCGTTTTGGGAGTTCTTGTAGTCGATTTTATAGTGTTCGAGAAGATGAATCCAGTAACACCACCCTTGTAGGACAATTCTTCTTGGATAATTTTAAGAACTTTGTCTAAACTTCCGGGTGACAATTCATCCGCTTCTTTGCCTTCCTTCTTTGACTCTTCTACCTTCTACCACATTTTGGCAGTGGTATTCACTAAACCAATCCAAAGGGCTCACAAGACATCTACAAATGAAGCTCACAAAATGGAATCTAGATGCTCGTAAGGACCAAAAATCCATTAGACTAAACATAGGTTACAAAATGAAGGATTTAGATATAAAAACCAAAAATGGTCATCTAAACCCCTTATCGTGTAAACCTATGTAAATCTAGCAATCTTAGAACAAAAATATTACAAAAGTGATGTTAAATCCTTTGAAAAATACATGCATTTGACGTCTTATCAAATCTCCCCACACTTAAACCTTACTCATCCTCGAGTAAATAAGAACAAGCAAAGATCAAAGCGTAAACTAGCATATAAATGTTTTCCCTAAACATCCAACATTATATTCCTAGACTACCCTAACCCCCAAGACAAAAGAATCTCTCACACTCTCACATCCCAAAGCCTAAGATAATCTAAACAACCAACAAACCACAACAAAAGTGAGGTATACATATAATGTCAAGCTAACTTACTCTACCGAAAAAGCCATCAATAGACAAATAAAGAGAAGCATAAAAATTTTCAATTTCTCTCATTTTCTCTCATTTTGCCTAGGAGCCCTCTCGGGTTTTCATCCTAGCTTCACACATTTTTCTTTATCAATGCTCACCCTCACCTTTTTCCACACCATTTGGCCTCTCATTTTTGCATAGGTTGCCCTTTCGAGTTTTTGACCTATCCGGGCCTCCCACTTTTGCCTAAGTTCCCCTCTCGGGTTTTCAACTTAGCGGGAATTTTTTTCTTTCTTTTCATTTTTTTTCGAATAAAACAAATCAAAGTGGAACATATGCACACTATAATACAATACAATGAGCTATATTTCTCTTTACCTCCCCACACTCGAAACACACATTGTCCTCAATGTGAAAAAGGACAAGATAAAGAAATAAGGGAGAGAAAAAATTCTCACAACTAGGACATTGAAGGTCCTTCCCGGTTATGGGAATGCTCACTTCTCAATGAATGTTCTCTCCTCCATGTTCTCGAACTCCATCAAACATGAAACTTTGATCCATTCACTACGAAGCCACAACTATGAAAATCCCGATCAACACTCACAAAAGACAACAACTAGTAGTACTACTAGAAGGTGGTTTTGGTAGTGGTTTTTAGTGGTGGGTTGTGGTGGTATTCTTGTGGTTTTGGGTAAGGGTTTGAGGACATGGTTGAGGATTTTTTCTTTCAAGAAAAGAGAAACACTAACCTAACTTAAAAGCTTGGGTTGCCTCCCGAGAAGCTCCGTATTTTTAAGGTCGCCGGCACGACCCTAATGTTATCCATATGGTGAAGGTTTGAACCCCTTCACCATAAGCATCCAAAAGTAGAGATGTGGGGGTACAAAACTTTTAAGAGGAATGTCTTGTGGAGGTGGATATTGTTTGAAGGGAGTTGGGTGGTTAGGAGGCTTGGAATTGTATTTTGGCTCCTCTCTTATCTCCCTCAAAACTTCCAAAAATGGTGGAGTTGGTTCACTAGGTGGGGGAAGGGGTGACGATGCTAATGAATGTAGCATAATCACCTCTTCCTCCATTTTTCATCCTCAACAACCTACCCTTCATCCCCTTCAAACTCAAACTCATTTCCCATGGTGACCTCACTCACAGAGTCCTCGAGTTTGACTTGGGATGATGTATTTTCGGAATCACGAGCTTCCATTTGGGCCAACGCTTCCAATATACTCCTCACATGCCCCTTAATAGCCTCAACACTAGAGGGGAGCCGAGTGTCCGGTTCCTCACTAGTCAAGTTGTTCAAGTTCGCTATTGCATTCATGACTTCCTCATGTGTCAAACTTGAACTTCCTTGTTGGGCTTGGTTTTGGGGTATAGCATAAGATGGTGAAGGCCAACTATTTTGCTCGTATTGTTGGTTTTCTGGCTCATTCTCATACCACCCATCTGGATTACCACTCCACTCTAGATTGTAAGAATTGTGGTATGGATACCATTCTTGAGCTTATTGCCCTTGAAAACCAACATCTCCTACCTCTTGGTAGCATTCTTCATAATACCCTTGGTTTTGGAACCAAAGGTTCTTTCACTGTCATAGCGCTCCTTTCTCAACAAATAGCAAGACTCTGTAGGATGGTCGGAATGACACATCTTACAAAGCCTTGCTTGTTGAGCCTCTATCCTCATCATGAGTTCCCTAAAGGTGAGACGTTCCATTTGTTTTTGTTTATTTTTCAAAAGTCCAAAATCATATTGCAAGTATTCTCGATAAAAATTTACCAAGAACTCAAGAAATACCTACTCCGAACAAAAACAACCGCCAAGAAGTGGAAAATAAAAATAACTAGCTAATATGCAACCAAATATGCCCAAATACTTAAAAATAAATGCCTCTTCCCCGGCAGCGGCGCCACAATTTAGGAAGTTGTTGCTGTACCTCTCAAAGTTAATACTTTTAAGCCCTGTTGCTTCCTATCTACAATTAAGTAGATAATGGCAAGTCGGGGTCGTCCACGAGAAGATGGATCTTTTCAATTGTTTAAACATATATAGGAGAAGACATACTAAACATGTACATACATAGATATATATATATATATATGTGTGTGTGTGTGTGTGTGTGTGTGTGTGTGTATATATATAAAAGCATGTAAACACGGGGGGTTTTTGGTTGGTTTGTTCCTAAGTTATCAAATTGAAATACAACTAGTAGCAAAGCAAGAGAACGATTCTAATCATGCAATACAAAAATAAGATGAAAATAACAATTGACGGAACCTTGGGCGCAATTGACTTCCACTTCCAGACCCCTTATCCATCATTGAACAAGCAACCTATTTACTACTTTCACTACTTGTTGTGAAGGCTAAACTTCTATCCTTATTAGATAGTAGTTCGGAAAAGTGAATTCGACATCTCTTGTCAAACCTCACCAATGACTCCCGTAGTTAAAACATGACTCAAGGTATCCCATTGATAACATTTAGCACGAAGAATCAACAAGCTCGGAAACACTTATAAACACTACACCATGTCCAAGTATTTAACCGATTTATGCATTTACACAAGATTAGTCAAGAATGATCGACATTCATAGACTTCTCTGATTTTCTACAAGCAACAAACATGACAAAGTGTTCAACACTATCATATTCACCTAGCAATTATCAATCCATCAACACAATCAAAAGCTCTAAATCATACTCTTGGATTCTTATCAAGAAAGGGGGAAATCAACCCATTTTCCCAAATTCTAACAAGTATATCATACAAGTACTTCATATACTCAAGCTTTCAATAACATTAATGACATTAACAAACACATTCAATGATCCATAAATGCATAATAGTAAGAGTATTAAATAGGCTACAAATTGTTCTTGAGAATGGGCTCGCCTGGGCCGGAATGGCCTCGCCCGGGTGGGAATGATCTCACCCGGGCTGGAATGACCTCGCCTGGGTGGCGGAGGTCTTAGCCCAAAATTCAGATCCATCTGCCATATCTATGTAGTAAAAACCTCTATTTCACTCTATCTTGAAGAAATTGTTATTTAGTATTCAAGTGGTTTATTGTGATGTTTTACTTCATTTATAGCATGAGTTGTTTAAGAATAGGAAGTGTTTGTATGATTGAAGTGTTAGGGTATTAGGAAAGTTGCAAATTTCTTAACTCATTTGACATGAAAATCCAAGAACATGGACTTAGAACTTCTATTGTATAATGTGTTGTAATTCTTGCTAGATAAGTATGTTAATGTAGATTGTTATCATATTTATCCTATAGATGCAATGAAAGGTTGAATCTTAAATGTGGTTTGTTCTAGGTTTAGCCTAATGAATGGTATATTTGGTTAAATGGCTATGTCTCTGGTAGAAGGCTTGTTGTTATCAAATCTATGGTTCTTAGTGTATAATGCCATTGATGAAATACCTTTATGGTGTTGTTTGCCTAAAGTGATTATCAATGGGGTTTGCAAATGGTCGTTGTTTGTCTTTGCAAATTACTATTAAGAAGGAATGAATGTTGATCTTTGAATGGGAAGGTTTAGCATTCCCCATAGGTAACGAATATGATAGAATGAGTAAATGGTCCAATGATCTACATTAGGTTTGGAAGTGGATATTAATTGCCCCCAAGGCTTTGTCTTTTTTAGTTTTTACCCTTTTTTCTTAGTTTGTTTGATGACTAACATAGTTATCTTGTCTTTTAATTTCATAGCTTAGGAAAACCAACCCCCCCCATTTACTTGATTTTATATCTACTTCTAGCATAACATCAACTTTATATGTTTATACGCTTAAGAAAATCCCTCTTCTTTGTGGACGACCCCGATTTTCCACTATCTACTTAGTTGTAGTTAGTAAGAATTTAGGGCTTATAAATTTAACTTTGAAAGGTACGGCGATGACCTCCCACCTGCGCATCACAAGTTCGAGACTTTGCTAAAAAATGGCTAAGTATGGGCGCAGACCGTCTCATTCACGATAGTCCACGCCGTTCCAAGTTCAAGATGCCAAGACCAGCCTACGGCTCATGCCAAAGTCTATGCCCATGTGCCAAACTTTTGAGCAGAACGAGTCTCCAGACAATGACTTATGCCAAAGCACGCGCCCTACTCCAAACTTCTGAGCAGACCGTGTTTCTAGACCATAACTCACACTATATCTCACGGTCTACACTAGAGCCCTGCGCCATGGCTTGCGCTAGATCTAGCGCCTCACGTCGGATGAAGGATCACGGCCACGTGCGATCGTGTAGCCCGCGACATGCACTTAGCGCGGACCGCGCCATCCACGATGACCTACTCCGAGCGGCGGCTAAACTAGGGTTTTAGCATTTTTGGCTTATTTTGGGCCTATTTTAACAATCCCCTTCTCCCATAAACATACCTTAGTCTACTAGGTTAAACATGTAAACAATAGATTAATTTATTAGGAAAACACTTTTAGAGAGAGAAATACTCACTCCTTTTCTTTTTTAATTTTTTTTTTGTGTTCATACTAGATGTGTAATTCAAACCCATATTTGAATTCCATATATATGGAGTAGTTTTCATAGCTTGGGGATAATTTTAGCGCATGTTTTAACTTATGTTTTGTGAGATTCATTAGATACATCCAATTATTTGTGTTAATGATATTATTATGATTTTTCTTAAATGTTTTAAATGCATGAATAGTACACCACAATGGCACACACTTTGGGCTATATTCATGTATGGTGAAAATATTGATGCCCCTTCGGTAAGAGGAACTTGGATGTTAGGCGTCTGCGTGAGTGTTTGCTACCTTCTTCAAATCTAAACATAAAACTTCCTTAAGTTTGTCACATGCCACATGTTCAAAACAGTAGTACCATCCAACCTTTCTAACTCATATATGTTAGAATTGTGAGTTTTTGTGACTTTATAGGGTCCTTTCCACTTCGGGCATACCTTCCCTTGCTCCTCTACCGGACTAGCTTTGTTCTTTATAATTACTTGTAACCAATCTGGAACCGTGTTTCTTTAACTTTTTGATTGTGAATTCTAGCAATTATTTCCTTGTACATAGCTTCTGTGATCGTTTCCAAACCCTTATTCTCCTCTATTTCATTTACCTTGAGTCTCATCACATATGGGTTGTCATTTTCCCGGTCGCCTACTCGAAGGCTGGGATTACCAATCTCTACTGGTATAACAGTTTCATAACCATAAACCAAACTATATGGCGCCCTTCATGTTGGTTCCTGAACAGTCGTTCTATAAGTCCATAGCGTGTTTGGTAACTCGTCTACCCATCTGGCTCACCTTCCTTCCAGCCACTTCTGTATTACTTGAACAATAGTTTTGTTCGTCACCTCGACTTGGCCATTGACAAGGGTGTGCTACGGAGGTAAACTTCTGTAGGATCCCCAGATTTAAACACCAATCGGTGAATACACCACTTGTAAACTGAGTACCATTGTCCGTGACAATGGTATAAGTCACCACGAAGCGACATACTATGTTCTGCCATACAAATCTCCTAGTAGCTTCAACTGTAATCCTTCCTAATGGCTTCGCTTCCACCCATTTTGTGAAGTAGTCAATTGCTACAACCAGAAACTTGGTGTTACCTTCACCTCTTGGGAATGGTCCAACTAAGTTAATCCTCCATTTGTCAAATGGCCAAGCTCCATAGATTCTTCTCAAAGATGATTGAAGCTTATGAAATAACGAAGCATTAATTTGGCACCTTCTACATTTAAGGACCAAGTTATGTGAATCATTAAATATAGTCGGCTAGTAGTATCTAGCTCAGATGATCTTCTTCACTATCATTCTAGCTCCTTGATGCATTCCACACAGACTTTCATGGACTTCTTTAAAGATCTCTTATGCTTGCATTGGTCATATGCACGTTATCCACAGAGACAGGAAACCCTTTTTGTATAAGGTCCCATCTTTGTATGTGTAATTAGCAAAACGTAACTCCAACTTCCTGGAATGCATCATATATTCTAGAAGTGTTACCTTTGCTAAAAAGTGTATTAGTGAATTCTGGTTTACTTTGTCCGCTTAGATTGTTAACACAATGGTTGACAACGTGCTTCTGACTGTGATGACTTCCACAATGACGTCTCCCTAGTGAGTAAGAGAATCAAACCCCGTTGTTTATAGCTCGCTTAGTGCATTCTCTTTTTCATTCTCACTTTGTGGCATATGCTGTATGTCAAAATATTTGAGCTGGGTAATGAGTTGTTAAACCTTCCTTAAATACTTTTCCATTTGCTCTTCTCGTACTTCATAATCTCCTCGCACTTGTTGGAAAACAATTAGCCAATCACTGGATACTTGTACGCTCTAGACCTTTATTTTGATGGTGAGGTCCAGTCCGCATATCAAATCCTTGTATTCTACTTCATTGTTGGTGAGCTTGAAATTGAAATGTAATGAGTACCTATGTTCACCTCTGTCTGGGTCTACGAACAACAATCCTGCTCTGCATCCTTCTTTGCTAGATGTGACATCAAAAAACAATGTCCCTTTAAACTTCTTCCCATCTTGTCTTTCCTTTATCAATCCTCAAGCTCTGATACATGCTGGCTCTCTGTGCTTCTTCACTTGTCATCTCTGCGATGAAGTCTTCTAACGCCTAAGCTTTGATTGTTGTTCTAGGTTGGAATTGTATTTCAAACTATCCTAGTTCTAGAGCCCACTTCATCAGTCTTCCTGATGACTTAGGCTTCTTGAGAATGGCCTTAATTGGGAAACCAGTGTAAACCACAATGTTATAAGCGTGGAAATACATTCACAGTCTTCGTGCTGAGTATACCAAGTCTAGGGTTAGCTTTTCCATTAGCATATATGATTTCTCCACACTTTGTAATATTCTGCTAAAGTAATAGACTGATAATTGTTTCTAGTCTTCCTGGTGAACCAATACAGAGCTGACCATATTCTACAAAATCTCAAAATATAAATATAACGAGAGATGGGTGATTTTAGTATTGGCAGTGCCCGAAGCTGTTCTTTTAAACCATCATATGTTGTTTGACACTATTGGCTCTAGCTAAAATTCTTAGCCTTTCTTAGAACCTCAAATAAGGGAAAGTGTTTATCTGCCACTTTTAAGATGAACCTAGTAAGTGCTGCCAGTGACCCCATTAGAAAATGTACGTGTTTGATAGTTCGAGTTTGAGGGAGGTTGAAAATGGCTTGGAATTTCTCTGGGTTGGCCTCGATTCCCTTCGAGGACACCTTGTATCCTATGAATTTTCCCGCGCCTACTCTGAATACACACTTATTAGGGTTGAGCTTCATCCCTATGGCACTTAACGTGTCCAAAGTCTCTTGCAGATCCGGCGCGAAGCTACTCATTCGTTCTTGCTTTTGATGACTATGTCATCAATGTACACTTTGACACTACTCACTATTTGATTACGAAAAGTGTTTTCCACTACTTGCTGGTATGTTGTCCCTGCATTTTTCAGCCCAAATGGCATCTTTACGTAAAAAAATGTCCCAAGGCTTGTTATAAAACCTATTTTTCTGCATCTTCTAGGTTCATCAATATTTTATGGTATCCTTTGTATGCATCCCAAATGCTAGCACCTGATGCCCTAAAATTGCCTCAACCAGTTGATCGATTTTTGGTAGTGAATAACAGTCTTTGTGGAAGGCTTTATTTAAGTTCATAAAGTCGATGCACATCCTCCATCATGCATTAGACTTTCTCACCATAACTAGATTTGCGAGCCATTTTGGGTATACAACCGCATTTATTATGCTAGCTTGAAGCAACGTCGTGACCTCTTCTTTAATCACTTGCAGCTTATTGCTGGAAAAGCAGCGGTACTTCTGTTTGACCAGTTTTACCACATCACTGATGTTCAAAGAGTGTGTAGAAATTTGTGAGTCTACTCCCCCATGTTGTGAATAATCCATAAAATTTTTTCTCTGTGGTTTCGTAGGATTTGTATGGTTCTCTCTTTTTCTTCACTGGGAAGATATTTTCCTATCCTTACACACTTGGAGCTATCGTTGTTTTCCAAGCTAACCAACTTTATTTCTTCTCCTGAATCCACTACTGACTCTAGGGGGTTTGGGGATTCAACATTTGAAATTGTGCTAACTATCTTCGCTTTTTCTCCCTATCTTCTTGCCTTCATTGCAATGACCATACATTGCCTCGCTGTTATAGGTCTGTTTCTCCCCCGTGTGATTACGTCCTAGGCTTCCACCATGAATGCACTATTTCCCCCTGTCCTATCAGTTAGGCCAAGGGGTCATTGGCACCTTATCTATGATACTAGAGTTTCTTACAACCCTAGCTTGCTACTATTCCATTATCTCTACCCGCAACCTATCGAAAAACTCGACGTAATCAACTAAAATTGGTGCAATGGCAAATACGTCATAGCAATACTCGGGTCTCCCATACACATACTCACGCAGAATCAACGTAATCCCTTACCCATTCTAACATCCAGGTTTCTCTTCATAAGGGGGCATCAATATTTGCACCATATATGAATATAGCCCAAAGTGTGTGCTAATGTGGTATACTATTTATTCAAGAACAATCACAATTATATCATGAACTCAAAATTAGGATGAACTGTAGAATCTCACAAAACAAAGATTAAACCATGCGTTACAATTTATCCTCAAGCTATGAAAACTACTCCATAGGTATGGAATTCAAATATGGATTTCAACTCCATATCTAGGATGAAAAGAAAAAAGAAAAAAAAGAAAGAGAGTGTTTCTCTCCTAAGCTAACAATGAAAAATCTATCTACTTTCTATTCTCCCCCATTTTAACCTAGTAAACTAAGGCTATATTTATAGGAGAAGGGGATTGTGCCTAAAAATAGACCCAAAATAAGCCAAAAAACCCTAAAACCTAGTTCAGCCGCCACCTAACACTAGTCGTCGCCAATGGCGTGGTCCACGCCATGTACTTGTCACGGGCTTTAGGATCTGGCACGGACAGCATTGCATCATCTGGTGAGGGCCGTGGCCTTTGACATGGGCCACCGTCAGTGTGCTGAGTTTGGAACTTCTGAACCACGGCGCACAGGTCTTGGCACAAGCCATTTTTATGATGCTTGGTCTACTCAAAAAATTAGCACGGGGTGCGACCTTTGGCTGGCCTTGGCATCTTGGACTTGGAACGATACATGTCATCGTATATGGGATGGTTTGCGCCCATACTTAGCTTATATTGAGTGAAGTTTTGAACCCACGCGTGCAACCTATGAGATTCGGTGCGGCCCATGCCATAGCCTCTTGCTGAACATTGCTGGTGCAGGTCTACCCCTTTGGCATGGGATTTTGGTGCCAAATCATGAATGGCCCACGCTGACCCATGGTACCTTGGCCGGTTAAACTTGTTTCCTTCCCTACTGGTGAACTGTTAGTCCAATTTTAGAGTTCTAGTAGTAAATTTTGTAGTGCTTGGGAAGACAAATCCAATGGAATCATACTTACATGCTAATTCTTATCAGATCATTTTCAGGCTTTGGCATTACTCATCGGACCACGATTCCCTGTTTCTTCATTGACAACTTTGATCTCCATTGATGCCTATCTTTGACTCCAATCTCCTTATACCATGCATTGATGTTTGTGGCCTTCGTCTACTACCATTCTTGAGGTGAATGACCTTCGATCTTTTCTACCATTCTTGTGAATGGCCTTCAATATCTTCTACCGCCCTTACAAATGGCCCTCACATACAATGTAACCAAAAAGCACCCACGGGCGACCAACTAAAGATGATCAAATGGAGGATCTAAGGGCCCGCGGATACAAGATGTCCATTGGTACTAATTAAGTCTACTAAATGCGAGATTTAGACAAGAAAACCAAACATAGTCTTCCAAACCCTTGTAACATAAACTCAACTAATACTTGCAACCCACCAAATAAAATAAGCAAAAACTATGTCAAACGCAACGGTTAACGAACGCAAAAGGAAGCACTTTAATCAACATGTTGGGCTGTGATGTGCTTCATTAATCGTGCATTAATCGATGCATTTGGAATAATAATTGGCTTTTTTTATATGTTAGATTGTTAGTGTTAGTTGAGTTTACGTGATAAGGGGTTTAGACGGCCATGTTTGGTTTTCTTATCCAAATCCCACATTTTGTAGACTTAATTTATACCAACTTAGACTTGAGTAAAGCTGGTATGCATAGGAAGTCGCATTTACTAGAACTTGAACTCAGGTGCAACTCCTATGACACCGCATTGATCTATAAAGAAGGAACAAAAGCTAGCCATGATGAGGGTATAGTGAAGAAGGATTTCTTTGTGGGATAAAGAGTCCTCATTTACCGGTCTAAGGTATTCGATCAAGGAGCGATCGAGGTTAAGAATGAAAAATATGGCACAAAGTTGGTGGTTAATGGGCAAAGATTGAAACCCTACTTCAAGTGGGGAACTTTGAGCATGACCAATGAGGGTGATCCCCAACTTGGTGAACCAAATTCACAAAAACTCAATTTCAGAAAAATAAGTCGTGAGGACGACAATAAATATATGGTGTTTCTTTTGCTTTTGTGTTTTGATTAGTGAGTAGATAGTGTTTGCATGAATCTTGTTTAGCACTGTGGATTTTTGAGATGAAACTCTTGTAGGTTTGGAAATTTGAGTTTGAGGCTCATGATTTTGTTTGAATAAGATTAATTTGGATGGGTGACATAGGTTTTTCAAAAGAGAGAGGGCAAACTCAAGGAGTAGGGAAAATATTGGTGGATGACTCGTGAAAAGATGCTTGTCGTGAGGCTATGCATCATGCCCAAGTGCTTGGTGCGAGGCTATGCTTTGTGCTGAAATGATTGGAGTGAGGCAATGCTTTGTGCCATGATGTTTGGAGCGAGCCTATGGTTCGCGCCAGGCATATTTTTTGGGTAAATCCAGTATTTCAATTTTTTTTCTTTGTTTTGACAATGCAATTTTTCCAAACTCTTATTCTCAAACTTAAAATGCATTTTTGGTTCAAGAATTTTGGAATTCCCTAATTCCTTAGGATTTTTAAAAATACTTCCAATATCCCTTGGAAATTAATTGTTTCACTCTATTGTCCCATAATTTGAGAATTATAAAATCTCATCCTTATCCTACACATTCTTCCTACTAAAGAAACACTTCTTCTCACACACTCTTGGTGAAACTCTCTCTTTAAAAAATTAGCAAATTTTTTCTTCTTCTTTAGTGAGTCTTACAAGCCCTAGCTTCACATTTTGGGTGACCCGTTCAACTCTTTGTTTATATGTACTCTGCTTGACATTGTGGTGGTGTTATTTAAAGCATGATTCTTGAATGAGTGTGTGTTTTTGAGAAATTTGTTTGGAATGGAACTACGTTTGGTCTTCGTGTTTTTGGATGATGGATTTTTCAACAATTTCATTGGAAACAGGTTCAAAGAGTGTCACTATTCCCCCTACCTCACTTATGTGTTGATATGACTTTTGGGCATTGGAGAATTTGCATTGACAAAGTGTGGGGAGGGATTAGTGAGCACTTAGGGAGTCTTCATTCTCGGATTTCCTCGATGCATTTCATGATTTGCTTTGTTAGTTATTTTTCTTGTTTGTTGATGATGTTGGTTTTTGTTTGTTGAGGGATTATTTTGGATGAACATTTGGTGGCATGACATGCTATGCTAGGATTTCTAGTTTGCATAGGGTAGGATGTTTTAAGAAATTGGTGCTGTATTTTTGTTTTAATTATCTTTTGTAGTATGAAGCCCATTTTTGGGGCAATTTTTTGGAAAATGTGAAAATAAAATCAAAAATAAAAAACCTGGGCAAGTCAAAAACTTGAAAGGGTGACTTGGGTAACATGAGGAAAATGCAGGATAGGTAAAAAAACCAAGGTTAAAATGAGAGGCTAGGCCTGGATAGGCTTACGAGCCTAGGAAAAAATGAGAGACCGTGTGGAAAAAGGTGAGAAGTGAGTACCCTTTGTGTGTTAAACCTAGGATGAAAACCTGAAAGGGCTCCTAAGAAAAATTGGAGAAATTGAGAGAAAACAAAAAACTAGGTTGAATGCATGTGGGAGGTCATCTCCGTACCTCTCAAAGTTAATACTTTTAGGTCCTTAATGCGTCCTATCTACAATAATGTAAATAGTGGCAAGACGAGGTCGTCCACAGGAAAAGGGATTTTTCTAAGTACTTAAACACCTATATGGGAAAACGTACTAAACACATACATACATAGATATATATAAAAGCATGTAAACCAGGGGGGGGGTTTGGTTGGATAGTTCCTAAATTAGCAAATTAAAATACAACAATTAGCAAATCAAGAGAATGATGCTAATCATGTAAACGCAAATAGAGATGTGATGAAAATAAAATTACAAAGTCTTAGGCACAATTGACTTCCACTTCCAAACCTCTTATCCATCATTGAACATGCAACTTATTTACCACTTTCACTACTTGTTGTGAAGACTAAACTTCTATGCTTATTAGATAGTAGTTTGCAAGAGTGAATTCGACATCTCTTGTCAAACCTCACCAATGACTCCCGTAGTCGAGACCACGACTCAAGGTATCCCAATGATGGCATTTAGCACGAAGGATCAACAAACTCGGCAACACTTATAACCACTACACTGTGACTAAGCATTTAGCCGATTCATGCATTTACACAGGATTAGCCAAGAGAGACCACTCATAGACTTCTCCCGTTTGCTACAAATGATAAACATGGCAAAGAGTTCGACATTGCATATCTATCTAGCAATCATCAATCCATCAACATAATCAAAAGCTCTAAATCATACTTGTACATTCCTAACAAGAACAGGGGGGAAATTAACCCAAATCCCCCAAACCCTAGCAAGCAATTAATACAAGCATTTCATATACTCAAGCTTTCAACAACATTAATAAAATCAATAAACACATTCAATGCTCCATAAATGCACAATAGCAAGAGTAATAAATAGGCTACAAATTGTTCTTAAGACATGGGTTTGGAAGCCTTAGTCAATTGCCACCAAGAGATAAGTTAGCTACAAGAGTTCATGATAATCTAACTAAAACAACAAATCAAAACAACAAGATAAATCAAGGAAGAAAAATGGAAGAATAGGGTTTAGAAGAGTACAAAATCGCGGCTGCTGCAAACTGCCATGAGAGGAGAGAAAAAATGGTATTTATAGTGGAAGGAAAAGAAAGTAGGATTATGGTCAGCGGCCGTCGCGACTCGCGACGAAGTTACTCGCGACTCGCGACGAACATGTTGGTCGCGACGAGTCCGTCGCGACGAACGACGGTAACCAAAATTTTTGCATTATTTCTTCTTCTTCTCCTTGTGGCATGTAGTCATCTCCATAGTCACTCCTCTCAGCTTCTAAGTCTTCAACGGTTTCAAAAGTGGTCTTCAATGGCCTCCGGTCTTCACGTCTTCGAAGCAAGTCTTCAAAATCTTCGAAAGTGTAGTCTTCAATGGCCTCCGGTCTTCATTACTTTGTCACACAAAAATCTACTTAAAAGAGGTAAAAGAGCGCAAAGTTGCTCTTACCCCTCCTAAGAGGATTTCATGGTAAAACACAAGCTGTTGTAATGAAAGAGCACAAAATGGATCCTAAATAGTACTAAAATAAGCATATAAAGTGGACGCATCAAACCTCCCCACACTTGAACCTTACTCGCCCTCGAGTATGAAAAGATCCAAGTATACGAAGGGAATGATACCTCAACATCCTACTACTAATCCCCCAATTCACTACCTCACAAAACTCTCAATATCGCACATCCCCAGGTTAAGATCAAATGAGAATTTTCCACAACCCCTATTCCTAAATCTACCTATCCCATATTACCCCGTCAATTCATTAATTTCCCTAAGACAACTCCTAATCCAAAACTGACAATCCCAAATCCAATGATAAAAGATGAAATCAAAATTATACATGAAGTTCAAAGCACATGCTTCATTCTATATCAATATATCAACCTAAAAACGAAGTCTAATAATGATCAAGAATTTCATAACTTACTCCGTCTTTTCCCCCGCTAAACTATCCATCCCCAAAAGATTCTCAAGATGTCGAGCTACCCAATCCCTCCGTGTGGTCACCGCAACCTTATGACTCCATTGCCGGTAAATGAGTAAACATATCATATTTCTTTTTCAATTTCTCTCGCTTTCTCTCATCTTACCTAGGAGCCCTTTCAGGTTTTCATCCTAGCCACACAATCATTTTTCTTTTAGCTCACACCTCACCTTTTTCCGCACATTTAGCCTCTCATTTTTTCCTAGGCCGCCCTTTCGGGTTTTCAACCTATCCGGGCCCCCAATGTTGCCTAGGTTGCCCTCTCGGGTTTTCAACTTAGCGGGATTCTCTTTTCTTTTTCTTTTTTTTTTTCAAGTGTCTCCAATCCAAAAGTAGAAAATTGCTTTCCAAATGTGAAGGTTAAGAAAAGTATCAAAACCAACATTATCCAAGTACATCAAAAGCAAAACAATATCCAAAACAAAAGGTAAAAGTATCTCCAAATCCCAACTCGCCTATCAATAGTAGATACCCCTCCCCGCACTTAAAACACTACATTGCCCTCAATGTAGACTAGGGCAAAACCGTACAAAGCAAAGTATGGAAAAGGGGTAAAGCGTGATGCTCACTCTATCAATGCTGTGAAGATGAAGAGCCGCCGCCGGAGTAACGCTGCTGATACTGAGCTAGCCACTCCTCGTTCCGCTACCTCCGTGCTCTCCGCTGCTCCGCTCTCGGATCGGGGCCCGACTGGGACTGCAATTCATGGATGCGAGCCGACAGGTGGTCAATCTCCTCATCCATATCAATCAAAGCCTGGGAGACAAACCTGTTGTGCTCCAGAATCATGCTGTCCTGGTGGTGGAAACCCTCGTGCATGGTCCGCATCATCTGCTCATAGAAATCTGGCGGAGGCTGGGAGAAGTGAGGTGTAGCCTCATCCTCCTGCATGGGATCCGTCGGTGGGGGAGGCTGTGGAGAGTGGTGCTGCTACTGCTGCTGATGCTGCTGATGCTGCTGAGGAGGTAGGGTGCTGTCGTCTGGCTGGACTGGGGTGGGGCCAAGGTTGTGGAGCGCGCTGATGTGTCCATTTTAGGCGCATTATTTAGTAGTATTTAGGATCACTTTTGTGCTCTTTTATTATCGAGAGCTTGTGTTTTACCTTGAAATTCACTTAGGAGAGGTAAAAGCAACTTTGTACTCTTTTACCTCTTTTAAGTGGATTTTGTGTGACAAGGGAAGAACACGGAAGCAACGAAGACCGGAAGACATTGAAGATTATACTTTCGAAGACTTTTGGATACTCACTTCGAAGACATGAAGACCGGAGGCCGTTGAAGACCATTTTGGAGCTGTTGAAGACTTGAAGATTGAGAGGGATGGCTATGAAGAAGGCAAAGGAACAATGCAGAAATCTGGCTCCCGTCGCGACACCGTCGCGACACCATCGCGAGCCGGGGCATCGTCGCGAGTCGCGACGAACACCGTCGCGAGTCGCGACCATCGGGCGGCCAGAAATCAATTTTCTTTTCTTTGCACTATAAATACCCTCTCTTTTCCCTCTTCTTCTCCAGCTTTTCCAGCCCGCCTTTCTCTGGTTTTTGGGCTCAAACCTAGGTTTTTCTTCTTCTTTTCTTTTCTTAGCTTTCTCTTAGTTTGATTATGTCTTTTGTTGTTGTTATAGAGTAGTTCTTGTTCTTGGGAGCAAGGGATTGAAGCTTCCACTATCTATGTAGCAAGAACTCATTTATATCTATCTATTTGATGTTTTTGCTATTGTGCATTTATTGTGCTTTGAATGTTAATTGTTGATTGCATTGATGTTGTTGAGAGCTTGATGATATGAAATGCTTGGATTAATTGCTAGCTAGGGTTTGGGGGATTTGGGTTAATTTCCCCCCTGTTCTTGTTAGCAATGTGAGAGTATGAATTAGAGCTTTTGATTGTGTTAGTGTGTTGACAATGTGCTAGGCGAATGTGATTGATGTCGAACTCTTCGTCATGTTTGTTTGTGTAGCAAACGAGAGAGTCATATGCTCGCGGATGAATGTGCGTTGCACGTTCATCCAATCTCGTGTAAATTGCATGAATTGGTTCAATGCCTAGTCACGGTGTAGTGGTCATAGGCATTGCCAAGCTTGTTGGTCCTTCGTGCTAAATGCCACCAATGGCACCTTGAGTCGTGGTCGCGACTCTGGAGTCATTGGTGAGGTTTGACGAGAGATGTCGAACTCACTCTCGCAAACTACGAACTAAGAAGGATAGGAGTTTAGTCTCCACGACAAGTAGTTGAAGTATTGAATAGGTGATTTAAATTCATTCCTGAAGCATTTGTTGTTTGGCGTTTATGTACTCTTGACGGTGTGTTTCACCGCATGTGTGCCATGAGTGGTTTGAGCATAGGGAGTGCTTGTGTGGTTGAATTGCTTAGGTGTAGGAACGTGACGACTTCCGTAGCGCCTTTGCATGAAGATCTGCGAGCATGAACTTAGAACTCCTTGTGGTGTGTGTGTTGTGGTACTTGTTAGATGGGGTGTGTGAGCGTTGGGTCATGAATGCTATATGATGGAATGTGTGAATGATTCGATGAACTGCATTAGATGTGGAAGTGGATATCCATTGCCCCCAAGGCATTTTATCTTTGTAGTTTAAAACCCCTTTTCTTTAGTTTCGTTTGATGATTAGCATAGTCACTTGACGTTGCTAGTTATCCTGTCTTTTTACTTTCGTAACTTAGGAACCAACCAACCAACCAACCAACCCCCCCTTTTTACATTGCTTTTAAGTGTGTGTAAATATAGTTACTCCTAGACTAGTATATCAACCATTTGTGTGCTTAGACGCTTAGGAAGATCCCTCTTCTCATTGGACGACCCCGATTTGCCACTATCTACCTAGCTGTAGAAAGTAAGCATTGAGGGCTTATAAATTATCTTTTGGCGCGCGGGCGCGACGACCGCCCGCGCCTGTCAAAATGGTGCCGTTGCCGGGGAAGAGGCGTTTATTCTTAAGTATTTAGGTGTATTTGGTTGTGTATTAGCTAGTTGTTTTTATTTTCCACTACTTGGTGGTTGTTTTTGTTCGGAGTAGGTATTGCTCGAGTTCTTGGTAATTTATTTTATCGAGAATGCTTGCACTATGATTCCGAACTTTTGAAAAATTAAAAATTAAATTTTTTTTTAATGGAGCGTCTCACCTTGAGGGAACTCATGATGAGAAGAGAGGCTCAACAAGCAAGGTTTTGTAGGATGTGTCATTCCGATCATCCTACCGAATCTTGCCCTTTGTTGTGGGAACAGCACGATGACCGAGAAAGAACCCTTGGTTTCCAAAACCATGGGTACTATGAAGAGTGCTATCCAGAGGTAGGAGATATTGGTTTTCAAGGGCAAGAAGCTCAGGAATGCTATCCATACCACAACTCTTACAATCCGGAATGGAATGGTAGTCCGGATTTGTGGTATGAGAATGAGCCGGAAAACCAATATTACGAGCAACCTAGTTGGCCATCACCACCCTATACCATACCCCAAAACCAAGCCCAACAAGGAAGTTCAAGTTTGACACGTGAGGATGTCTTAAATACCATAGCAAACTTGAACTCCTTCACTAGTGAAGAGCCGGATACCCAGCTCTCCTCTAGCGTTGAGGCCATTGAGGGGCATGTGAGGAACATCTTAGAGGTATTGGCCCGAATGGAAGCTCGTGATTCCGAAAACACACCATCCCAACTTGAACTCGATGATTCGGTGAGTGAAGTCACCAATAAAAATGATTTTGAGTTTGAAAGGGATGAGGAGTTGGTTGTAGAGGATAGAAAAATGGAGGAAGAGGTGATAGTGCTACGTTATCCATTAGCATTGTCACCCCTTCTCCCACCTAGTGAACCAACTCTAATATTTTCGGAAGTTTTGAGGGAAACGAGAGAGGAGCCAAAAGACTATCCCAAGCTCCCTAACCACTTAATTCCCTTTGAACCATCTCCACCTCCACAAGACTTTCCTCTTGGAAGTTTTGTGCCCCCACCTCTCTTATTTTGGATGCTCATGGTGAAGAGCTTCAAGCCTTCACCATACGGATAACATTAGGGTCATGCCGACGACCTTAAAAATACGGAGCTTCGTCGTGCCGACGACGTTAAATAAATTCGGCATTTCTTTTAGTTTTTGTTTCTTAGTTTGTGTTTCTTAGTTTGTTTTTGTTGTTGTTTTGTTTTGTTCTTTTTATGGCATGTTTTTCTATGATTTTGTAGCAACATGAAGTGCATTGCAATGAAGGAGATGAAGGAACGAGATCAATGAACGAGGGAAGCAAGCTTGGACAGTTGGTAAGAAAACAGAAAAAATTTTATGCCTGGGATACCCTGCCGTCGCGAGTCGCGATGGGCTTCGTCACGAGTCGCGACGAACAGGGGAGCAAAATCCACTCCCAGCGCCAACTTTCCGTGAGTCGCGATGACTTCGCGAGGCTCGTCGCGAGTCGCGACACCCTTCGTCGCGAGTCGCGACGAGCTCAGAAAATTTTGAGCTTCCGGACTCCACTTTCCGCGAGTCGCCCTGACGTCGCGAGGCTCGTCGCGAGTCACGACCAACCACATCGCGAGTCGCGATGAGCTCAGAACATTTTGAGCTCCCGGACTTTACTTTCCGCGAGTCGCCCTGACGTCGCGAGGCCCATCGCGAGTCGCGACCAACCTCGTCGCGAGTCGCGACGAGCTCAGAAACTGTTGAAAATTTTTTTAGCCCGGATTTCAAATTTCCAAGCTTCCAAGTTTCCAAATGATTTTAAACATTGCATGATCCTTCCTTCTTCTCCACCCAACACTCCCAAGAACATCACATACCTCTCATTTCTTCCACCATCCTACATATATTGGCATATGAACATTCTTGCATCTTTATAGTACATTTGTTGATTGTAGTATGGCGACTACATCATTGTGACCGTAAGTTCTTATCCTATAATGATGCTTGTATACATGTCAATATATGTTGGATATTTTTCATGCATAATCTTATAGTGGTGATTGAGGGTTGATTGGTTGTTCTTTGACAATACTATGGTTATTAACTCTTGATGCTAAACCTAGTATTACATATCCTTATGTACTTGTGAGTTTAATGTGTTCTTCGTGGTGTAGTCTTGATCAAACGGCGCCATGGAGACAATGCTTTTCTCGAGGGGTGAGTTCTTCTACGATATTTTTGCTCACCCTTCCGGTTCCGAAACCTATCTCGGGACCATCCAAGTACTTGGATATCGCCATATCACCGGCGAATTGCGGAGACACGGGTGTCACTCTAACTCCCTTATCTTGATTTTTATTGTTCTTGCCTTATGTGTTTACATTGAGGGCAATGTAATGTTTTAAGTGTGGGGAGGGGTTAGAGGACTCATATGCATGCTAGATTGTTTTGGAATGCTTTTTGCTACTTTTCATTGGAAAAACATGAGAAAAAAAAATAATAGAAAAACAAAAAGAAAAAAAAATTAAAAAATGAAAATGAAAAAAAAAAGGGAAGAAAAAGAAAACCCGCTAAGTTGAAAACCCGAGAGGGAAACTTAGGCAACATTGGGGGCCCGTATAGGTCGAAAACCCTTAAAGGGCGGCCTAGGCAAAAATGAGAGGCTAAAATGTGCGGAAAAAGGTGAGATGTGAGCTAAAGAAACATGATGTGTGGCTAGGATGAAAACTCGAAAGAGCTCCTAGGCAAAATGAGAGAAATTGAGGGAAATTGAAAAATGCTATGATTTTACTCAATTGCCGGCGTTGGAGTCATAAGGTTGCAGTTGTCACACGGATGGATCGGGTAGCTCAATATCTTTAGACCTCTTGGGATTGGGTAGCTTAGTGGGTTAGGAAACGGAGTACGGTTATGAAATTCTTGATCTCTTTCTACTTCGTTTTTGGTTGATATATTGGCATTAAGTGAAGCATGTGTTTAAAACTTCCTCTATGGTTTTAGCTTCATTTTGTGTCATTGGATTCTGGGAATATCAATTCTGGGCTGTTAAATATGTTTTATGGGTAGTGAATTGATAAGTGGTAGGTTTGGTTAGATTTAGGATTAGGGATGTGTGTGTGCAAAATTCTCATGTGAGCTTTTATTTTGGGATTTTTGAGATTGAGAGTTTTGGTGAGGCTTTGATTGGGGAATTAGTTTAGGTTTTGGGATATATCATTTACTCCGTATGCTTGAATCTTTTCTTACTCGAGGGCGAGTAAGGTTTAAGTGTGGGGAGGTTTGATATGTCCATTTTTTGTGGTTATTTTGGGGGTTTTAGGATGTGGATATGCCATTTCCTCCGTATGCTTGAATCTTTTCTTACTCGAGGGCGAGTAAGGTTTAAGTGTGGGGAGGTTTGATGTGTCCATTTTAGGCGCATTATTTAGTAGTATTTAGGATCACTTTTGTGCTCTTTTATTATCGAGAGCTTGTGTTTTACCTTGAAATTCACTTAGGAGAGGTAAAAGCAACTTTGTACTCTTTTACCTCTTTTAAGTGGATTTTGTGTGACAAGGGAAGAACACGGAAGCAACGAAGACCGGAAGACATTGAAGATTATACTTTCGAAGACTTTTGGATACTCACTTCGAAGACATGAAGACCGGAGGCCGTTGAAGACCATTTTGGAGCTGTTGAAGACTTGAAGATTGAGAGGGATGGCTATGAAGAAGGCAAAGGAACAATGCAGAAATCTGGCTCCCGTCGCGACACCGTCGCGACACCATCGCGAGCCGGGGCATCGTCGCGAGTCGCGACGAACACCGTCGCGAGTCGCGACCATCGGGCGGCCAGAAATCAATTTTCTTTTCTTTGCACTATAAATACCCTCTCTTTTCCCTCTTCTTCTCCAGCTTTTCCAGCCCGCCTTTCTCTGGTTTTTGGGCTCAAACCTAGGTTTTTCTTCTTCTTTTCTTTTCTTAGCTTTCTCTTAGTTTGATTATGTCTTTTGTTGTTGTTATAGAGTAGTTCTTGTTCTTGGGAGCAAGGGATTGAAGCTTCCACTATCTATGTAGCAAGAACTCATTTATATCTATCTATTTGATGTTTTTGCTATTGTGCATTTATTGTGCTTTGAATGTTAATTGTTGATTGCATTGATGTTGTTGAGAGCTTGATGATATGAAATGCTTGGATTAATTGCTAGCTAGGGTTTGGGGGATTTGGGTTAATTTCCCCCCTGTTCTTGTTAGCAATGTGAGAGTATGAATTAGAGCTTTTGATTGTGTTAGTGTGTTGACAATGTGCTAGGCGAATGTGATTGATGTCGAACTCTTCGTCATGTTCGTTTGTGTAGCAAACGAGAGAGTCATATGCTCGCGGATGAATGTGCGTTGCACGTTCATCCAATCTCGTGTAAATTGCATGAATTGGTTCAATGCCTAGTCACGGTGTAGTGGTCATAGGCATTGCCAAGCTTGTTGGTCCTTCGTGCTAAATGCCACCAATGGTACCTTGAGTCGTGGTCGCGACTCTGGAGTCATTGGTGAGGTTTGACGAGAGATGTCGAACTCACTCTCGCAAACTACGAACTAAGAAGGATAGGAGTTTAGTCTCCACGACAAGTAGTTGAAGTATTGAATAGGTGATTTAAATTCATTCCTGAAGCATTTGTTGTTTGGCGTTTATGTACTCTTGACGGTGTGTTTCACCGCATGTGTGCCATGAGTGGTTTGAGCATAGGGAGTGCTTGTGTGGTTGAATTGCTTAGGTGTAGGAACGTGACGACTTTCGTAGCGCCTTTGCATGAAGATCTGCGAGCATGAACTTAGAACTCCTTGTGGTGTGTGTGTTGTGGTACTTGTTAGATGGGGTGTGTGAGCGTTGGGTCATGAATGCTATATGATGGAATGTGTGAATGATTCGATGAACTGCATTAGATGCGGAAGTGGATATCCGTTGCCCCCAAGGCATTTTATCTTTGTAGTTTAAAACCCCTTTTCTTTAGTTTCGTTTGATGATTAGCATAGTCACTTGACGTTGCTAGTTATCCTGTCTTTTTACTTTCGTAACTTAGGAACCAACCAACCAACCAACCAACCCCCCCCCCCTTTTTACATTGCTTTTAAGTGTGTGTAAATATAGTTACTCCTAGCCTAGTATATCAACCATTTGTGTGCTTAGACGCTTAGGAAGATCCCTCTTCTCATTGGACGACCCCGATTTGCCACTATCTACCTAGCTGTAGAAAGTAAGCATTGAGGGCTTATAAATTATCTTTTGGCGCGCGGGCGCGACGACCGCCCGCGCCTGTCACGCGCACTGGAACTCAGCTGTACATGAATAATCTGGGGAGATCGCCAAATCTCCCAAAGGTGTGTCGAACTCTAGTCTGGTCCTGCTTTGCTGAGGGAGCGCCATGAAGGTGACCTTTCTAGCACCGTATAGCCAATGGAAGAGCCCAGTGGTCCGAGTGACACTGAGCATCTCAAATAGAACTAGTCGCTCGATGGTGATCATATAAGACGCTCGCCTCCCCAGGCATGGGAAGTCGGTCGGAGGGACTAATCCCAAGTACTCCGCTATAATGCTTATCATGCCTCCGACCATGATCTTCCCCTTAACCTTCCCGGCCAACTCTACAACTCTCTTCATCCAGAGCTCGGCCCACAATCCATATCCCTGCCCCTCGCTCGTTAAGTGCCATAAGAAGTGAATGTCATTGTCTGGCACATTCGTCGGCTCCGAGGAGAAGAAGACTGTGCCAGCCAAGAGCCTGTGTACATAACGGAGCGCGGGGTGGATGATGGAGCTGCTCTTGTCGTGTGAGTTCTTGGGTCTCATGTTGATGACACTCCAGAATTGCATGTCATCTTCAATTGTCCGCTCCGGGGCCTCAGGATCCAGCCTGCTCCGTATCTCAGCAGTGGTAAAACCGAAGGCCTCCTCCACCTCGGAGACGGTCATCTGCCAGGAGATGTCATCCAGGTGAAAGGCGATATACCTCTCACATGGTTGTTCGCCCCTCATGCTGCTAATGCGGATCGTGGACAAGAACTCCAATGTGTATCGTCGATATGTGGGCGCGTTCTTGTTCATGAATCCCTCTAGTCCTCCTTTGGCGAGGAGGCATGTGACAGGTTGCATGAGCCCAAGGAGCTCCAATGTGGGCATATCCACAAAGCTGGTCTCCTTTAACAGGCGCCGCTCGAGGACCTCCCATCTTTCTGCATATGACCCGGTGATCCGGGTCAAACCCATATGCCTATCCGGGGAGGAAGGTATAGGGTCCGATTCCGGAGCCGGTGGTGGAGGTGGAGTGGCCGTGCGCTCTTGGATTTGGGAAGCCCTGTATCTCCTTTTGGGGGCCATATCTGTCAATCACCAGCAAATAGAGCAAACAGGTTAAACGCGAAGAATATATGCATATGCAATATGGCAAGTCTGTGACCAATCTCAAACTAGTTCATCATCACAGGCTGAAACAAAAGCAGTTTAACTAGTTCAAGTCGTACTCACAATGGCATATACAATCCACATTATGTCCAATAAGCCCATACCATCAAATCTACGCAGTACTCACATAGTCTAAATGCTATATTTCAAAATCACAGTCATGCTCAACTAATTTAGCCATCATTAGTATAGTGACAATGTCAACCTCTATGTTCCATGGCTAAATTACTGTAAACCACATAGCATTCCAAAGCACACTAATCCACATAGAAATACTTTATCTCAATAACAACAGGCTAACATGCTTCCAATACAGAATCACCACCTACTCTCCAGCCAAAACAACTCGGATATTTCAAAATCTAGCAGAACAGGGGGGAAATCAACCCACTTCCCCCAAATCATAACAATAATACAGTAGAAACCGCACTAAGGAAATGTATCGTGCAAACTGAAATACAAAATATGCACACCATACCCATGAAATAAAATTGGATGCACAGCATATTTACCACAATCAAACAAGAATAATAATTTAGATTCCAAGCACCATTCACACAATCTACACAATATCCAATAAATAGCATATATATTCAAAATCACAATTAGGGCTAAATAGAGTGAAGAGGTGTACCAATATTGCGCTTAGGAAGAATAAAAATGGGAGCCCTCGATCAATTCGGGTTCGAATTGCCTACAATCGTCAAAACCCCCCAAAATCTAGGGTTTCGGTGTGGAGATTGTTGAGTGGATAGTGTGGAGAGTGTGGGAAGTGTGGTGGTGGTGCGGCGCGGCGACGAGGTGGCGGCGGCACGGCGACGAGGCGGCGGTGCGGAGTGTGGTGGTGTGGAAGTTGAGAGGATGGAAGAGGATGGAAGTGAAGGGGAAGAATGGTCTCGGGTTTTAAAACAGACCTTTTTTTTCTGACTGCACGACCGCCGCGACTCGCGACGGACTTCATCGCGACTCACGACGGACTTCATCGCGACTCGCGACGGACGTCATCGCGACTCGCGACGAGCATCGCGAGGTCATCGCGAGTCGCGGAAAGTGAAGTCTGAGATCGATTTTTTTTCTAAGTTTCTGAGCACGTCGCGACTCACGATGAAATTCATCGCGACTCGCGACGGGCGTCGTGAGGTCATCGCGACTCGCGGAAAGTGGAATCCGAAAGGCCAAGATTTCCAAAAAATTTCTGAGTACGCCGCAACTCGCGACAAAGCTCATCGCGACTCGTGACGAGCATTGCGAGGTCATCGCGACTCGCGGAAAGTGGAATCCAAAAGGCCAAAATTTCCAAAAAATTTCTGAGTCCGTCGCGACTCGCAACGAAGCTCATCACGACTCGTGACGAGCAACTAACCTGGATCTCTGAAAATTTTTCTGCTTCTTTCTCTTGTCCAAGTTCATCCTTCTCGAATTCAAGTATTTTCCCCTTCCAAAATCCAATGCCTTGGCTTCAAAATTGCTACAAAATCATGGAGAAAACAACCTGTGAAAAGCATAAAGCAAAACAATGAAGGTTAATGATAAAAGCTCAAAACTAAACAACATCAACAGAAAGTCATGAGTGACGATCCGGATGATCAAAACCAAGTTTATTTAACGTCGTCGGCATGACTCACTTCCCTCCTTGGAGTTTACTCACAAACCGGATCGAGGAGATCAACGTCCTCTCCTTTTTCTGGTACAAAAGTCTCGTGGTAAGGTTTCAACCGTTGTCCGTTAACCTTAATGGTGTTGGACTTAGTTCGATCTAGAATCTCCACTGGACCATGCGGGAATACCTTAACCACCTCAAAAGGACCGATCCATCGGGACCTTAACTTACCTGGGAATAGGCAAAGGCGAGATTGGAATAGGAGGACCTTCTGACCAACGTCAAAATCCTTCCTGATGATCATCTTGTCGTGCCATGCCTTTGTCTTCTCTTTATAGATCTCGGCATTCTCATAGGATTCCCTCCGGATTTCATCCAGTTCCTCCAATTGTAACTTCCTATGCACCCCGGCTTCATCTATATCAAGATTAAACTGTTTGACCGCCCAGTAAGCCTTGTGCTGAATTTCCACCGGTAGGTGACAGGGCTTACCAAACACTAACTGGTATGGGGACATACCGATTGGTGTCTTGTAAGCCGTCCTATACGCCCACATGGCATCATTCAGCCGAGAACTCCAATCCTTTCGGTTAGGGTTAACCATTTTTTGAAGGATGGACTTGATTTCCCGATTGGAAACTTCGGCTTGCCCGTTGGTTTGTGGGTGATAGGCGGTGGATGTCTTGTGAGTGACTCCATACTTCTTCAAGAGTGCTGCTATAGTCCGATTGAAAAAATGGGTGCCACGGTCACTAATCAAGTCCCGGAGTATCCCAAACCTAGAAAAGATGTTATCTTTCAAGAATTCTGCAACCACTTTCGAATCGTCAGTCCTAGTGGGTTTTGCTTCAACCCACTTCGATACATAATCAACAGCAAGAAGAATGTACGTAAAGCCATAAGAACTAGGGAAAGGTCCCATAAAGTCAATACCCCAAACATTAAAGATTTCACAATACAAAAGAGGTCGTTGGGGCATTTCATTCCTAGTGGAGATATTTCCTACCCTCTGGCATTCATCACAAGATTTGAAAAAAGTGTATGCATGCTTATTCAACGTAGGCCAATAAAATCCACTTTCTAAAACTTTCCTAGCGGCTCTCTTTGCTCCAAAATGACCGCCACATGCATGAGAATGACAAAACTCAAGAATTGAATGTACTTTACTATCAGGGATGCATCTCCTAACAACTTGATCCGACAATGTCTCCACAAAAAGGGGTCATCCCACACATAATATTTCGCATCGCTCCTTAACTTATCCTTTTGGGCCTTAGAAAAATGATGAGGGAATTTACCAGCGACAAGAAAGTTTACAATGTCAGCATACCACGGTTTGAGATCCCTAATGGTGAACAATTGTTCATCAGGGAATTCCTCCCGTAGTTGCTCCTTCATTGCGGGGCTTACCTCAATGTCTTCCCCCCGGAGTCAACCGGCTTAGATGATCGGCCACAAGGTTTTTAGCGCCCTTCTTGTCCCGCACCTCCAAATCAAATTCGATCAAAAGCAGGATCCACCTTATCAATCTTGGCTTGGCCTCTTTCTTCGTCATTAAATGATGCAGCGCTGCATGGTCAGTGTACACAATAATTTTTGTACCAAGCAAGTAAGATCAAAATTTTTCTAAAGAGAAAACCACTGCTAGCAACTCCTTTTCAGTGGTGGAGTAGTTCCTTTGGGCTTCATTTAGGGACATGGATGCATAGTAGATGGCGTGAGGTACTATCCCCACCCTTTGACCAAGCACCGCTCCAATGGCGTAATCACTCCATCGCACATTATCTCGAAAGGCAACGCCCAATCCGGGGGTTGTATGATAGAGGCCGAGACTAACCTTCTCTTCAATGCATCGAACGCCCCTTTACACCCCTCATCCATCACAAATTCCACCTCCTTTTGCAACAATTTGCATAGAGGAGATGCTATTTTTGAGAATTCCTTGATGAACCGGCGATAGAATCCTGCATGGCCAAGAAAAGAGCGCACTTCGTGCACATTAGTAGGATAAGGCAAAGTTTGAATCGTTTCTATCTTTGCCTTGTCAACCTCAATACCTTTAGAGGAGACAACATGGCCTAAGACAATACCTCTCTCTACCATAAAGTGACATTTCTCAGAATTTAGCACCAGATGAGTTTCAATGCAAAGTTTAAGAACTTGCGCTAAATTTGCTAAACAATTATCAAAGGAATTACCATGAATGGTGAAATCATCGATAAACACCTGGACAAAATTTTCAACAAATTCTGAGAAAATGCTTACCATACACCTCTGGAAAGTTGCGGGGGCGTTACATAACCCGAAAGGCATGCGTTGGTAAGCAAACATACCAAAGGGGCACGTGAAGGTGGTCTTCTCTTGGTCTTCTGGGGCGATAGCCACTTGAAAATACTCCGAGTATCCATCCAAAAAGCAATAGAAGGGGTGGATTGCTAACCTCTCAAGCATTTGATCAATGAATGGCAATGGGAAGTGATCCTTCCGTGTTTCCGCATTCAATCTCCGATAGTCAATACAAACTCGCCACCCGTTTTGAACTCGGGTGGGCACCATTTCACCCTTCTCATTTTTTACTACTGTCATTCCACTCTTCTTGGGTAACACCTGAGTTGGGCTCACCCATTTGCTATCCGAGATTGGATATATCATGCCAGCTTGAAGCAACTTGAGGATTTCAGCCTTCACTAAATCCATCATAGGCGGGTTCAAACGGCGTTGGGGTTTTCGGACGGGTCTCGCACCTTCTTCCAAAAAGATTCTGTGTATACAAGTGGATGGACTTATGCCTTTGATGTCGGCAATAGTCCATCCAATTGCTTCCTTGTTCTCCCGCAACACCACCATCAACTTTTCTTCTTGCTCCTTGGTGAGCTTGCTCGAAATGATAACCGGAAACGTCTCCCCTTCCCTAAGAAATGCATACTTGAGGTCATTTGGTAAAGGTTTAAGGACAGGCACTGGGGCTTTCACAAGTGAGGGGAGGAATTCCGGTTCCTCAGGTTCTTCTAAGGGTAGAGGAAGAGGTTTTGAGGCACTCGGCCTCATTTCTTCAAGCAGGTTCAAATCCTCAAGGCTTTCCTTCAAGTTAGTGCTCATAGAGTATACCTCGTGGGCATCATTAACATCACATTGCAAAGCAACTAATAAATAATCTTCACCACTTTGTTCAAAAACATCTTGCACAACTCCTTAACAACATCTATGGCATGGCAAGCATATTCTTCACTAGGAAACCTCATAGAGTTATTTATGTTAAACTCCACTTTTATTCCATCAAACTCCATGGTGAGGGTACCCTTATGCACATCAATCATTGTCCTAGATGTTTTCAAAAATGGCCTCCCCAAAAAAATTGGGGCGGCATGTTTATCATGCTCCATGTCGAGGACATAAAAATCCGCAGGGAAAATTAAGGAATCCACCTTAACCAACACATCCTCGACAATACCCTTAGGGTATGCACTAGAACGATCGGCCAATTGGATTACCTCCCCGGTTTTGTGCAATGTACCCAAGTTGAGGTTTTCATACAAAGAGTAAGGAATCACATTTATGGATGCACCTAAATCAAGCATAGCTTTTTCAAAATGTGTATTTCCTATTATGCACGGGATCGTGAACATGCCGGGATCACTACATTTAGGAGGTAGCTCTTTTTGACACAAGGCGGAAACATGCTCACTTTTTCCATTTTTCAACTTATTCTTAGCCCTTTGTTTTCTATTCACAACACACAATTCCTTAAGAAATTTAGCATATCTAGGAATTTGTTCAATGGCATTCAAGAGTGGAATGTTTACCTCACACCTACGAAAGACTTCGTAGATGTCCTTGTTGTCCTCCTTCCTCCTTTGGTCTTTCAAGGCTTCCAGAAACGGGAGTTCCGGCACATATGGAGGGATCTCCACCATCTTTTCTTTTTTGTGTGGAGGAGATAAAGGTTCCAGGGCGGAGGTTGACTTCGGTCTCGGTGGCAATGTCTCCAACTCGATTTCTTCTTCCTTGCCCTTGTTGACTAACTCTTTGGTATCCTCCTCACGAGCTTCTTCCTGCCCAACTTCTTTCTCAAACACCTCAATCCTCTTTGGCTCCTCTTCAACAATTTCATAACCGGGTGGAGTACCGATCTCTCTACCACTTCTCAAAGAGATAGCACTTGCATTTTGCCTAGGATTGATTTCCGGTTGGGAGGGTAGTTTACCTTTTTCCCGAGCTTCCATCCGGTTCACCATTTGGGCTATTTGGCTCACTTGGGTTTCCAAGTTCTTGATGCTTGCTGTGGCCTCATCTTGGAACTTTTCATTCTTTTCCGCGCTCATGCCCAACCGGTGAATAGCTTGCAACACCTCATCCTTGGATAGCCCCGAGCCCTCCCCTCGATCTCAGGGTTTTTCTTCAAGCTTTTGGAACTGTTGTTGAGGTGGCCGGTATTGTTGCGGGGGGAGCCTGTACGGTTGAGAGCTCTGGCCTCCTTGAGGGTTTCCATACCGGAGGTTCGGGTGATCACGATTTCCCGAATTATACGGCCGGTTTTGGTACCCTGGGTACCTTTGGTAGCCTTGGTTACCTTGATACCCATAGTTACCTTGGTATCCTTGATTTCCCTGATACCCCATAGCACTTACTTCCTCAACGTAATCCTCTTGTAGAGTGGGGCATGTGTCCGTAGGGTGCGCCAAGTAGCAAATTTCACATGACTTGACATGTGGCGCATTTCCTCCGGGATTTGTCATCAAGGTTTTCACCATGGTTGTGAGGGTCGTGACTTAATCCTCCAATTTCCCACGGTTGGCAAAATCACTTGCAGGCATTGGGCTTCTCCTCCTCAAATCAGCCCTTGAGCTAAAATTCCTCGACTCTTCCGCTAGCTCTTCATATAGTTGCATGGCTTCGGTGGATGTTTTGTTTCCGAGGGTGCCACCACAAGAACTTCTAACCAGCCTTTGGTCCTCGTCAAGAAGGCCATTATAGAAGTAATACACCAAATCTCCCTCCGAATAGCCATGGTAGGGACAACTTACGAGGAGCATCTTAAATCTCTCCCAATACTCGAAGAAGGACTCTTCGTGCCACTGCAGAATGTTGCTTATGTCTTTCTTCATAGCAGCGGACCTCGAGGCCGGGAAGTACTTGGCGAGAAATTTTGTCTTCAAATCAAGCCAACTCTTTATACTCCTTGGCGGTAGGTAATCGAGCCAATCTCTAGCACCATCCTTAAGAGTGAAAGGGAATGCCTTTAACTTGTAAAAATCTTAGTCCACTCCGTGAGGTACCGTACCGCTACACAAGAAGTGAAATTCGGTGAGATGCTTGTTGGAATTCTCCCCTTGCCTTCCAAGGAATGCGGGTAGCATATTGATGAACCCAGTTTTCAGCTCGAAATGCCCATTTGGCCCGACCAATGGGTACTCAATGCACATCGGTTGTTGCTCAAGATTGGGTGCCATGATGTCTTTCAACAAGGGTTGTCCCAAAGGATGGTGTGGTTCCCTTCTCGGATTCTCATCTTCTTGCTTGATTTGATGCTCCATTGATGAAGATGTATCCACAAAATGGTCACTAGGAGGGGTGTTATTCACACTTTCCAAAGAAAGCCTCCTAGCCCGTCTCAAATTCAACTCCAACTCGAGGTCGTAGTGTAAGGGTTCTTGTGAAGAGGATCGCGTGCGAACCATACACCAAGAACTCAAACAATACGTCTCCAAGCCAGGAAAAAATGGCAAATCTACTAAGAAATCAAAATAAAATAAAATCAAACTAACAAATATTCACAAGTAGCACATAATCACACATAATATGCTAAAGCACTTAAAAATGAACGCCTAATCCCCGGCAGTGGCGCCAAAATTTGGGAGGTCGTCGCCGTACCTCTCAAAGTTAATACTTTTAGGCCCTTAATGCGTCCTATCTACAATAATGTAAATAGTGGCAAGACGGGGTCGTCCACAGGAAAAGGGATTTTTCTAAGTACTTAAACACCTATATGGGAAAACGTACTAAACACATACATACATAGATATATATAAAAGCATGTAAACAGGGAGGGGGGTTTGGTTGGATGGTTTCTAAATTAGCAAATTAAAATACAACAATTAGCAAATCAAGAGAATGATGCTAATCATGTAAACGCAAATAAAGATGTGATGAAAATACAATTACAAAGCCTTGGGCGCAATTGACTTCCACTTCCAAACCTCTTATCCATCATTGAACATGCAACTTGTTTACCACTTTCACTACTTGTTGTGAAGACTAAACTTCTATGCTTCTTAGATAGTAGTTTGCAAGAGTGAATTCGACATCTCTTGTCAAACCTCACCAATGACTCCCGTAGTCGAGACCACAACTCAAGGTATCCCAATGATGGCATTTAGCACGAAGGATCAACAAACTCGGCAATACTTATAACCACTACACCGTGACTAAGCATTTAACCGATTCATGCATTTACACGGGATTATTCAAGAGCGACCACTCATAGACTTCTCCCGTTTGCTACAAATGATAAACATGGAAAAGAGTTCGACATTGCATATCTATCTAGCAATCATCAATCCATCAACATAATCAAAAGCTCTAAATCATACTTGTACATTCCTAACAAGAACAGGGGGGAAATTAACCTAAATCCCCCAAACCCTAGCAAGCAATTAATACAAGCATTTCATATACTCAAGCTTTCAACAACATTAATAAAATCAATAAACACATTCAATGCTCCATAAATGCACAATAGCAAGAGTAATAAATAGGCTACAAATTGTTCTTAAGACATGGGTTTGGAAGCCTTAGTCAATTGCTACCAAGAGATAAGTTAGCTACAAGAGTTCATGATAATCTAACTAAAACAACAAATCAAAACAACAAGAAAAATCAAGGAAGAAAAATGGAAGAATAGGGTTTAGAAGAGTACAAAATCGCGGCTGCTGCAAACTGCCATGAGAGGAGAGAAAAAATGGTATTTATAGTGGAAGGAAAAGAAAGTAGGATTCTGGTCAGCGGCCGTCGCGACTCGCGATGAAGTTCGTCGCGACTCACGACGAACATGTTGGTCGCGACTCATGACGAACATGTTGGCCGCGACGAGTTCGTCGCGACTCGCGACGGTAACCAAAAATTTTGCATTATTTCTTCTTCTTCTCCTTGTGGCATGTAGTCATCTCCATAGTCACTCCTCTCAGCTTCTAAGTCTTCAACGGTTTCAAAAGTGGTCTTCAATGGCCTCCGGTCTTCACGTCTTCGAAGCAAGTCTTCAAAATCTTTGAAAGTGTAGTCTTCAATGGCCTCCGGTCTTCATTACTTTGTCACACAAAAATCTACTTAAAAGAGGTAAAAGAGCGCAAAGTTGCTCTTACCCCTCCTAAGAGGATTTCATGGTAAAACACAAGCTGTTGTAATGAAAGAGCACAAAATGGATCCTAAATAGTACTAAAATAAGCATATAAAGTGGACGCATCAGCATGCTTCCGTGAGGTATTCTTTTTTAAGACAACTCTTTGATTGCTTTTGGGACCATTTCAGGAAAAGTAAGCTAGCTTGACACTTATCTTTTTGGCTTACCATTTTCACACTTTACTTTTGGGTGGTTTGATTACTTATTTTTTTCGGGGAGTGTGAGAGTTGTGAGATTCTTACTTTCTTGGGGGAAATAGGGTAATCTTGGAATAAGTTGAATGCTTCGATTAACTTATGTTTGCACGCTACATTTTGCTTGATTCTTTGTCTTGTCTTCTATTTACTCATGAACGAGTAAAGGGTTAAGTGTGGGGAGTCTGATCTGCTTCATTACGTGTGCATTAACCGATGCATTTGACATACTTTTTAGTAAGCTTTATTTGGTGAATTGCTAGTATTAGTTGAGTTTAAGTGACAAGGGGTTTAGACGGCAATGTTTGGCTTTCTTGACTAAATCCCACAATCTGTAGACTTAATTGGTAGTAATGGACATCTTTTATCCATGGGCTCCTTGATCTTCCTTGTGATCATCTTTAGTTGGTCGCACGTGGGTACCTTTTGCTTACATTCTATGTGAAGGTCATTCGTAAGGACGGTAGAAGATATTGAAGGTCGTTCGCAAGGACGGTAGTAGAGATGAGGGCTATTTACATTAGAATGGTAGTATGAAGGCCATGATCATCAATGCATGGTAGAAGGAGATTGAAGCCAAAGATAGGCGGCAACTGAGTTCAAAGCGGCCAACAAAGAATTGGGGAATTGTGGACCAATGAGTTGCACTTAAGTCCGAGAAGGTTTCAAGAAGAATTAGCTTTTAAGGCTAGTTCTATTAGATTTTTCTTCTTGCGTACTACAAAATCGACTACTAAAACTCTCAAAACAGACTAACGGTTCTCCCGTATCAAAGGAAACTAGTTCAGCCGGCCGAAGCACAAACAGGTCGGTGTGGGCCGTGCATGGTTTGGCACAATTGGCCCGCACCAAAGGACACACCCCACACAAAGAAGATAGTGTAGGGCTATGGCGTGGCCTGCGCCAGAGGCCACGGGCCACCAGCACAAATTGAAGAATCCCTTCATGCGGCTAAGTATGGGTGCGCGAAGTCCCACTTTTGGCGTCTCATGCCGTTCTAACCTCAATATGCCAAGACCAACCAGTGGGGTGTGGGAAATCACATGGACCACGCCAAAGTTCCTTAGCAAGCAGCCTTCCTGACCACAGCCGGTGCCAACGGCCACGGGCGCAGATCAAAACCTCAATTTTTAGCACCTTGAATGTGCCCCATACAAGACAACACATCCCATTCCAAGGGTTTAACATGGCACGTGCAAGTTTCACACCCCGCACAACATGAAGATCCGCCCAATGCCCCAGATCTGGTTCCCTGCACACATGAAGGGACATGGCTCGTGTCAGTTCTCGTGCCCCACACCAAGGATATGCCACGGGCTGCATCACCTAACACACCCCACGTCGGGCGGTGGCTAAGCTAGGGTTTACCCTGTTTTGGCCTTTTTTGGGCCTATTTTTAGGCCTAATATCCTACTTCTATATATAGAACTTTTGTCTACAAGGTTTTCATACAATACATTAGATTGACTAGATTTCAAGAGTAGTTGGGAGACTCTCTCCTTAAGAGGAACTTTACTTTTTCTTCTTTTTATTTTTCTTTGATCTAAGATGTGGAATTCAAATCTTTATTTCAATTCCATGCCAAGGGAGTAGTTTCTATAGCTTGGGGAAAAATTGTAGTGACTTGCTCTAATCTACATGCTTATTGAGATTCTTTAGTTCGTCCTAATTTTGTGCTCATGATATTATTGTGATTTGTTCTTGAGTTTAACTGCATGAATAGTACACCATATATAACTACACACTTTGGGTTGTATTCATGCATGGTGCAAATATTGATTCCCCCTTTGGAAATAAAACCTAGTTGTTAGAATGGGTAGAGGAGAACGCATATTTGTGGGTGTGTGAACGGGGGATTCGATGTTACTCTGATCTACTTACCATCGAACCAGTCTTAGCCAACTTTTTAAATTTTTCTGAGAGGTTATGAGTAGAGATAGCTAAATAGTAGTAAGCTAGGGTTACAAGAAATCCCAGTATCAGAGATAAGTTGCCTACGACCCTTGGGCTTAATTGATAGGACCCGAGGGAAGTAGTGTAATCATGGTGGAAGCCCAAGACGTAATCGCATGGGGGGGGGGAAACAGGCCTAAGAAAATGGTCGGAACTTGTTGTACTCCCCTAATTATGATAGTGGTGTTGATGGAGGGTTGCGAGAGCACCCGCCGTGTCAGGAACGGGTAAGTGTATGCCATTGGCCACACCACGTATTATAGACACTCTATTAGGTTTGCCTAGATCTTTTTGTGAATGAATCAAGGATAGAAGCATTAGATTGACCAAGTTGATCAATGATTTCCCCAAGTGCTTAGTTTAATATTGTATTTGTCTTTTAACTTTTATGCTTTGTAGTTGTTAGATTGAAAAATCAACCCCCCCCCAATTTGCATATTTTCTATACTAGCTATTCCTTTTACTCATACAGATTGATGACTCGTACGAGGTTGTGTTTGAGTTGATACATTAGACCTATAATCTCAGTGGATAAACCCAAGGCTTACAGTTAACTACCTCATAGGTAGCGTAGCAGTAGGAATAGGGTGAAAAACTATATATTTCTATCTCTTGACCACACCGCCTCCAACCGGGTTAATTCTAAGCTATGGTTTTAACGACCCTGAGGGGAGGCAGGTCAATACCCAAAAATATGAGATTCTTTACTCTTCTAATACCAGGTACAATACTCCGAAGTCCCACTCACATATCGAATTATTCTTTTGACAGCCATCAAATGAGATTCCTTAGGGTCGATTTGAAATATTGCACATATTCCTACACTTAAACATATATCTGGGCGGCTTTCTATGAGATATAGTAGGCTTCCTATCATACTTATGCACAAGGTGTGATTGAGAATTAATGAGACCAAACCTCTCCACCAAATTCAAGGTGTATTTACTTTGTTTTACAAACAAACCATTATTCTCTTGTTTCACCTAAATCCCTAGAAAATAATTGAGTTCTCCCACCATGGTCATCTCAAATTTGACCTGCATCAAAGTTACAAAATCATGTACCAAGGATGGTGAAGTAGACACGAAAACAATATCATCAACATATATTTGAGCAATCAGTATATTAGATTATTCACAAAAAACAAACAAGGTGTAATATACTCCCCCTCAACAATTGCCTTTCTGGATTAGAAGGGTAGTGAGTCGCTCATACCAAGCCCTTGGTACCTGTTTTAAGTCGTTTAATGCCTTCTTGAGACGATGCACAAGTTGTGAGTAGTGAGCATCCTCAAATCATTTGGGTTGTTCCACACACACCTCTTCATTGACTACGTCATTCAGGAAGGAACTTTTGACATCCGTCTTATATAAAGTGAAGTCCATTGTACAAGCAATAGCAAGTAATATCTGAATAGATTCTAACCTGGCAATCGGCTCAAATGTCTCATCAAAATCAACTCCTTCAACCTGTGTGTATCCCTGTGCTACTAACCTTACCTTGTTCCGGGTAATATTTCCATCGGCATTAGAATTGTTCTTGAAGATCCACTTTGTTCCTATGACATCTACTCCTTTAGGGAAAGGGGTAAGGTACCAAGCTCTTCTTGCATTGCCAAAATCTAATACTCATCGATGGTATTTTCTTTGTAATATTGGGTTCGGTTAGTGAGAGAAAATATTGTAGACCAGCAAGTTCCCTGTAGTTACTTGAGGAATTGATCGAGTTCTTCTTCTACTTGGTTTGATCTCAACTGATGTTTAAATATGGGAGAGATCTGGAGAGAATGGTGTTCCAACATCAGTGAAATCATAAAAATCACACAGCTTCATCTGATGGTGTCACCTCATCTGATATTCCACCATAATTGTGCAACTGGTCTAGAAGATCATCCGGTGTTGGAACATGGTGAGAATTTGGTCTTTCATCTTCATTCGTCCGCTTCTTGAGTTCATCGGAATCATCCACCACCACATTAACTCTATAACAACCTCAGTATGAAGGTTATACACTCTATATGCCCAGGTATTAACTAAATATCTAGGGAATATACCAACATCACCGCAGTTGTTGAATTTTGCAAGTTTCTCTATATCTCTGAGAATATAGCATTTTATTCCAAAAACTTGAAAATACGACACATTTAGCTTAATGCCCTTCCAGATTTTGTACAATGTCTTGCTAGTGAATGATCAAAAATACACTGATTTATAGTTTAGCATGCGGTATTGACAACCTCAGCCCACCATTTTTTGTGACTTCCTTTCTCAGCTAGCATAACTCGATCCATCTCTTGCATAGTCCTGCTCTTTCTTTCCACAATGTCATTCTATTGTGGAGTAATAGGTGCAGAAAATTCATGTTGAATGCCTAGATAATCACCAAACTCACTTAACTGGGAATTTTCTAATTCTCTTCCATGATCACTATGAATTCGAATGATCTTCCCAACTGGGCTTCCCTTATCTGTTTGAAGTTTGATCACCAAGCTTATGAAAATATTAAGATTGTCCTACTTTTCTTTAAGGAATGCCTCCCACACACATCTAGAGAAGTCATCAATGTACAAAAAATGTATTTCTTGCTTCCCACGCTAGGTGTACTCACGGGACCCATCAAATCCATGGGCAAAAATTCAAGTGTTTTAAAGGCAGTGATGTTTTGAACGGACGAGTGAGGTGCCCTGATGAGAACTAAATTGTATGAGTTTTCTAAGCCATTTAACATATTTTTTTGTTATCTTTTGTATGGTAGATTGCTAGATTTAGGTAAGTTTACATTATGAAGGGTATATATGGCCGTTTGTGGTTTTCATATCTAAATCCCTTATTTTGTAGCTTACTTTAGATCCAATGGATTTTAGTTATGTCCCTACGAGCATCTATATCCTCTTTTGTGAGCTTTTATTTGTAGATTGCTCATAGGCACTTCGTACTGTTTAGAAAACCATTCACAAGATTGGTAGTAAATAGTAGAAGGTCATTCGCAAGGATGGTAGTAAAATGAAGGCCACGAGCTAAAAACGTGGTAGTAGATGGATTCGCTGAGAAAAGGATTCAAAGTCGGGAAGAAAGTGAAGACTGGCATGGCTCGTGTACATTTACACAGCCCATACCGAATTGTTGGCTGATATGACTAAGTCCTAGCGCTGGCCATGTGCTTTTGCCCAGACCGTGCGCCTAGAAGTTGAAGACCCAAACCTCCAATCATGCTGGCCATGGGGTGCACCGATCATACCACTAGTATGTTGCCCGACAGAGAATCACCTAAAGTCTGCGAGCCCTGTACTTTGCACGAGCCATGTGGTGCGGGTCGTGCAATTTTACAAAACCCACAGTGATGTAGCTTCTAGGGTTCCTACTTTGTTTTGAGATTTTCTAAGTCCAGTTTCCACCTACTATATTAGTAGCCACTAGTCTACATGGGTTTAGTAAGTAGTAAGTATTAGTCATAGTTTAATTTCAAGAGTAGGTAGTGAGAGAAAAAAACTATCTCTTCTCTTCTCACATATTATTCCTAGTTTATAACTATGGGATTAAATCGAATGATTGTATTTGGTTCATTTTCTAGATTGTTTTAATTTCTTGGGGAATTATTTGTATTCATTACTAGATGTTGATTTTGTGAGATTCTAATATTTCCCTATCTTTGTGTTCTATGAATATTCGTGTTTTATTTGTGCTTTATATTCTTGTAAAATGTAGGCCATATGTTCTATGATGCACCTGTAGGTTCATATGTAGTATACCATCATGCTAGGCTTGAGTTGCTACCTTGGAAGTTTGGGGTTAGAGCTATTGTAGGTTCGTGAGTACCGGGGAGGTGAGTACATGCATATTGTCCGAGAGTACTGTTATGATCATTAGACTCTAATTTGATTGGGTTGGCTTGTAATAATTATTCATGTTAGGGACTATAGAAACCCTAACGAGGGAAACCCTTGGCTTACCGCGATAGTATGAGCATGATAGTTTGTAGCAACTAGGGTTTTTGTGTAGCGACTAGAGTTATTTCAACCCTAGAGTCATTAGAAGATGCCAATTTCTTTGCTTGTCTAAGCCTAGGGATTGGTGTCCATGTGAAGTGCATGGTACATATTGTCCTCACTCCCATATATAACGGTTGTGACCTACGCAAGGCTTAGTTTCTTTAAGTGGGGGTGCATTATAATTAGGAGTGAGATTGAGAGGGAAAGAACAGTGGATCCATAGTTTGATCGATGCAATTTATCAATTATTGAGGTGGTGTGGTAGCTTCATAAAGTGGAGATGACCCTTAGTGTGACAGACATTGGGAATTCCCAGATCTCTTCACGCTATGTGACAAAGACATAAGATAGGTTTATTTGTCTTACATGTGATAGAATCTAGGATCAAAGCTATTCATTGGTCATGTTACACAAATATCTCTAGGCTAGTCTATTATAGAATAATCTCTCTTGTTTTCATGATCATTAGTTGTTAGATAAAAACACCCCAAATCCTATGTTTGTAGCACGAGCTATTCCAGACACACAATCGGAGTAACGCACGATTGTGAGTTGTGTCTAGTTAACTTTCAGATTCTAGTGTCTGTGTGGATAACCCCAGACTTACCACTAGCTACTCTCTAGTAGTTGGTAGTGAGCACGGGAGCAACAAACAAATCTCTATCTTTGCATCTAGTGCTCTGCGAGTTAATATTGCTCTCCCATAAAAAGGTTGGTGTTATTAACGACCATGTGGAGTACGGATTAAATTTTGGCACCATTTTCGAGGATCCTATTTTAAATTTTATTGTTAACTTGCATGACTAGTTGGTAGTAGTAGCTAGCTTGTGTTTTTCTTTTTGTAGTTTTAGTTGGGTACTGAGTTGATCTTTTTAATAGTTGTTCTTATTACTCTTCTTTCTTTTTTCAAGTATTCTCTGGTTAACTGGTAGTGTTTTGCTTCTTGTTTATGGTACATACCCATACCACGAACTTAGGAGCTATACACTATCCACAAGAAAATGCAGGTAGCCGAAGAAGGAGGAGAATGAGAGCTAGAGAAGAAGTTCCACAGGGACTAACAGTTTGTGTAGAGGTAGAGAGAGTTCTGCAGGGACAGAAGATAATAGGACATTAAGGGAATTGATGGCTCAAATTTTGGAGAATCAACCCCTCTGCATCATATTTCCCCCTCTTCCACAAAATGTTTCATGTGAGCTTAAGAGTGGGATGATACAGTGTTTGCCTACATTTCACAGAATGGCTGGAAAGGATCCCGACAAGAACCTATCGGAGTTTCATTTAGTTTACACCAACATGAAGCCACTAGGGATGCCGGAAAAGTATTACAACTTGAGGTTCTTTCCCTTCTCGCTTTGAGATGCAGCTAAGGACTGGCTATATTACCTCCCGCTAAGTTGTATCACCTCATGGATAGATATGAAGTGCAGGTTACTTGCAAAGTATTTTCCCACTTTAAAGTCTGCTGGATTGAAGAAACAGTTGGCCAACATCTCGCAGCTCCCGAATGAATCTTTGTACGAATATTGGGAGCGATTCAAGTGTTTGTTAGCAAACTGCCCCTATCATCTATTCGAAGAGGGATATCTCGTGTACTATTTGTTTTTAAAGAATTTATGTGATGAATACATGCGGATGGTAAATTCCGTGTGCAATGGACCGATAGTGAACAATAGCCCCAAGGATGTGATAGCCTTATTTGAGGAGATAAAAAATAGTACACAAAAGTTTGGGACCTAATCAAGAGTGAAGACACTGGAAGACCCTACTCACTCCTCTAAGCTAGAAGAGCAAGTCCAAGCTCTTGTATCAATGATGAAGGAGTTCATGAAGACAAGGACTCACCATGTAAAAGTTTGTGGGATTTTCAATTTGGACCATCCCAACGACATATACCCCAAGCTGTGGAGGACTTTGAGGAGGTGAAAGCATTGGACTTCAATGGAGGCAATAGGCAATATGGCAGGGGACAATAAGGATTTCTAAGGTACCAGGGAGGAGACCATCAAGATCCCTACGCCAATTTATTCAACCCTCAGTACTGCGAAAACCCCAATTTTCATTGGCACGACCACCAACAAGAACAAGGGAATGGATATAGGGGTGGACAAGGGTACAATAGAGGGGGGAGCTCCTGACCTGCCTCCCTCCGGGATCGTTAATCGTAGCTAATTAACCCATGTGGAGGCGGATGGTCAGAAGATAAAATTTGTAATTCTGCACCTTGTTCTCACTGCTACGCTACCTAGAGGGTAGTTGAGGGTAGGCTCTGGGTTTGACCACATAGATGATAGGTCTAATGTACCAATCAAAACACAACCTCATACGGATCGCCAATTCGTACGAGTGAAAGGAATAGCTAGTAAAGCAAACATGCAAAAGGGGGATTTTTTTGGTTTTTCAATCTAGTAACTACTAAACATAAAAGTAAAAAAACAAGGTACACTATTAAACTAAGCACTTGGAGAATTATTGAGAAACATGGTCAATCTAATGCTTCTATCCTCGATCCATTCACATAAAAATTTAGGCAAACCTGATAGAGTGTTCATAATACGTGGTGTGGTCGATGGCATACACTCTCTCATCCCTATCACGGTGGGTGCTCTCACAGCCCTCCATCAACACCGCCACCGTAATTAGGGGAGTATAACAAGGTCTGACCGTTGTTGTTGGTTTGTTTCTCCCCCGTGCGATTATGTCCCAGGCTTTCACCACAAATGCACTACTTCCCCCGAGTCCTATCAATTATGCGCAAGGGTCGTTGGCACCTTATCTATGATCTAAAGCATCTTACAATCCTAGTTTGCTACTATTCACTATCTCTACTCGGAACCTCTCGGACAACTTTACAAAATTAGCTAAGTCAGAGCATTCTCGAATCCCCCATGCACACACCCACACCCACGCAGATGCATTCTTCCTTACCCATTCTAACATCTAGGTTTCTCTTCCCAATGGGGCATCGATATTTGCATCATACGTGAATATAGCCCAAATTGTGTTCTTATATGTGTTATACTATTCATGCATTTCAAATAATCAACTACAATCATAATAATATCATGAGCACAAAATTAGGATGAACTAAAGAATCTCAAAAGGAAAATAGATTTAGACCATGCTCCTACAATTTATCCCTAAGCTATAGAAACTAATCTACAAAAGATATATCCATGGAAAATATTAGGTTAGATTCCATGGATCTAAGAAAATAAGATGAAATGAAAAAGAAAGGAAAAGGACAAAGGAAAAAGAAGAAGAAGTACTCTCCTATTCCTTCTATCTAAACTAGAGAGAAAAAAATATACATTATGCCTACTTAGGGTTTTGTAGAAGACTAAAGCTCCTATATATAGTAGTAGATAATTGGGCCTAAAGATAGGCCCAAAATAGGCCAAATTTAGGTCTAAACCCTTGTCACACTTTTCCTCTTATGGCAGAATGTTTCTCGAATAAATTGATCATATCCATGAACCTTATGGAGCTGTAATTTGGTTCGTTGGATAGAGCTCAGAAAGATAAAGATTTTTTATGTATGGTATAGGGAAATCGGATGAAAATTGAGAGAGGTATGACAAAAATAGTGAGAAACCACCGTCTGGCGTAGGCCATCATGGATGGTGTGGCCCGTGGTGTGTCCTTGGTGCGGGGCGCCTGTTCTAGTAAGTGGCACAAAACATCAAGTTGTGGGGGCACAAAGTCTGGCATGGGTCGCGTCATCCCTCGGGTGTAGGGTGCTATCAGAGTGCTGAAATTGAGGCTTCTGATCCGCGCTCGTGGCCGGTGGCACAGGCTGTGGTCATGAAGTTTGATCGGCTCAAAATTTTGGCATGGGCCGTGTGATTTCCCACCCCCAGTCGGATGGTCTAAGCATCTTGGACATGGAATGGCACGGGATGCCCCACACCCAAACTTAGCCAATTTGGTGGAAACTTTAGATTAATGCTTGCAGCCGGTGGCGTTTGGCGTGGGCCACGCCAGTGCCTTGCGTGGAACAATTTGTCATGAACCTTTGTCTCACGTGGAACATTTTGGCACGAACCTTTTCCTTGTGCCATTCCTTGTGGTGATCATTTTGGCGCAGGAAAGCTCCTTTGATGCGGGCCGTTGGTGCTATCCATTAACGGCCTGCGCTGACCCGTTTGTGCCTGCGGTCGGCTGAACTTGTTTCCATCACCACGGGTGAACCGTTAGTTTGATTTGAGAGTTTTAGTAGTCGATTTTATATTTCTCGAGAAGACAAATCCAATGGAATCATCCTTGGAGGTTTATTCTTCTTGGATTATTCTCAGACTTTGGCGAAACTCATCGGACCACGATTCACTGTTTCTCCCTTGGCTGTTTTGAACTCCAGTGCCTCTGATCTTGGGCTTCAATATTCTTCTACCACACATTGATGCTCGTGGCCTTCCTCTTCTACCATTCTAGATGTGAATGGCCTTCGATCTCTTATACATCCTTGCAAATGGCCTTCAATATCTTCTACCGCCCTTACGAATGGCCTTCACATAAAATGTAACCAAAAAGCACCCACATGAGTCCCACAAAGGATGATCACAAGGAAGATCAAGGAGGTTGTGGATCCAAGATGTCCATTAGTACCAATTAAGTCAACAAAATGTAGGATTCAGATAAGAAAACCAAACATGGTCGTCTAAACCCCTTTTCACGTAAACTTAACTTATACTAGCAATTCACCAAGTAAAACTAGCTAAAAACTATGCCAAATGCAATGGTTAACACACGCATAATGAAGTAGATCAGTTCAACCTTAACCCTGCCCAAGGGGTAAGAGGCTTTCAAACAACAATGGTCATATAACAAGTTGGGTCGGGAAGAGATATTGGAGGCAATTGTGAGAATGACCAAAAAGAATGACATGGTCGTGATGCGCACAAAAAATATATTGAAGAGTTAGTCATGATGACACTCTCAAGTATCAAGAACCTTGAAATTAAAGTCGGGAAATTAGCCACCTCGGTTAGCCAACTCGAGGAAATAGATTTTGGTAAGCTACATTCCTAGCCCAAAGTCAACCCACAAAATGTGAGCGCTCTAAAGTTGAGAAGTGTAAAAGAGGTGTGAGAAGCTGAGGAGGAGACCTTACAAGAGGATAACAAGATAGTGGAAAACAATAAGGCTTCATTTAAACATAAAGAAGTAGTCGTTGACGAGGAGCCCACGTAAGAGCCCCTTACCACTAAGGCATAGATCAACCATCTGTCACCGTTCCCGAGTGCTTTGAGGGGAAGGCCAAAGGTGGCATCCAACAAAGAAAAAATCTTCCAAATCTTCAAAAGGGTTGAGGTTAGTATTCCACTCTTAGACGTAATTGAGCATATTCCATCATATGCTAAATTTTTAAAGAATTATTTCACTATGCGAAGGACTAAGCCTATTAGAAAAGTAGGACAATTGAATATAGGATGGATTGCCAATTTGGCCCATAGAAACATTACTAAAAAGTGTGATGACCCTAGCATGCTTTCAATTCCTATTTATCTAGGTGGTAGGATAATTAAGGATGATATGACTAACCTTGGAGATTCCATTAATGTTATATCCTATAGCCTATTTGAAACTCTAGATATAGGAGAGCATTGGGATACTAGGGTGATAGTTCAACTAGCCAATCATTCTCAAGCAAGCCCTAGGGGGTTGCTTAGGGATGTTATGGTTAGAGTGGGTAATATTGTATTTTTGGCGGACTTTTATATCTTGATGTGATGCACGATGGAGGTTCACTCCTAATTCTATTGGGGGAACCATATTTGTAAACATCAAGGACTAAGATAGATGTCCACTTAGGAAATTTGACCCTAGAGGATGAGATAGATAAGGTCGTCTTTGATATCTATAAATCTAATCACGCATATAATGGTATAAGTATATGTGATGAATTTGATCAATGTGATGAATCTTGCATGAGTAGTGATTGTGATGATGTGCTACCTAACATTGAGACCTTACATGTTCTTACTTCCTTAAATGATAAGGTCGATGATGCTATTGTTGATATGCATGATATTAGTGTTTCTTGTGTTATTAAGAATGCGTGTTTTCCAAATGTACAGTGGGGGCGGAAGCGGGCTAAGGAGTTTAAACCTCCTAAACCCTTTCCTATGCCCAAATTCACAAGAAAGTGTCGACAATTGTAAAGGATGAACTTGTTTGGTATGTGAAACCAAAGGTAAAAGGTAAGCCTCGTGCAATGTGGACACCTTTCCACGAAGACGTGGTTATGGGTGGTGTCACAGATGGTGATTTCGAAGACCCACCGGTGTGTTTGCTTTAATCCTAGAAATGCATGAAAAATAAGTCGTGAGGTTGACAATAAAGAAACAGTGATTTTATAATTTTTAAGTTGGTTATGAATTTTTTCTTGTGATTTTTGTTATGTTGTTTGTCAAATTGGTGGTGTTTTAGGGAATTATATTCATTGAATTTTGAGTTGGAACTGTATTACGCTTGGTTTCATGTTTTTGGGTGCAAGAACATTTTGTGACAAAATCAAAGGAAGTTTCCTTGGCACAGGTCGTACCAAACCTCGTGCTGTGTGCCTAGCACAAGGCATTCAAGAGGCATGGGCTATGCCACATGAATGCCGCATGTGCCGCCCTAAACAAGCCAATCAGAAAATATGAGTCCTTTATAAATGCTTCATTCCTTCCTCAGTAGAACTAAAAACCCAAACGCACCTCACCCATACCCGAGCCTAAATCATGAATAACTCCCTTATTTCTTACCCAGATTCGATGAAATTTGTCCCAAAACGATTACGCACAAAACCCACCTATAATCTAGTCCAAAAACAGCCAAACATTTCCCATATTTGAAGAAATTCAGTTCGACCTTTTCAATTTCTTTCTCCCAAGAGCTCAAAATTTTCTCCATTTCAAGCAATGGGGATTGCTGGATTTTGGTCTAGGAGGAGTTCCACATGCTCCCAGGTTCTCAAATCACTCCAAATTTGATCTCCAATGAGGTATATGGCTGAACTAAGCTTTTAGGATCTTGAAATTTTTGGACTGCTGGTAGTGAAGTTGCATGTTACAACATTGGGATTAGGAATTGTTTTTGTGAATTGTGGGATTTCATAATTTTGGGGGGCACGTGATTGACTGTTGGGTAGTTTGGATTGAGATTGTATTTTGGTCTGTTAGTATATTTTTGGAATGTGTTGTGTTCCTTGTTTTTTCTATTGAGATGCCTAGACATAGAGCTGGCCCGAGTGTCCCCTTCATGGGATTAAGGACACTTAGTCAGGACCACCAGGAGCAATAAGATCATCGTGTGGGATGCTCTATCCCGGAGACCAGGTTTGTGGACAAGAGGGTTCATAAGGATCCCAAGCTCTACAAACTGGTCAAGGTTCTCTTGACGAGGGTTGGTAAGGAGGGCTTCGTGGAGAAGTCTTCCTCCACACATACTAGCCATACTTTGGAGTTTCTTGCTACTATCAAGCAAGGAACCAATAGGCAGGGCGACAAGATGGTGAGATTCCATCTAGGGATGAGGTCCGCTTGATGACTTATCAGGAGATCGTCACGTGCTTTGGGTGAAAGTACGTGAGTGAGGTGCCTAACAACACCTTGGATTTGTCAGGATTTGATGTGAGACCAATTTGGCACGCCATCACCCGATAGGCGCGGGGGTATGTGGCGAGGTTGCTGACTATAATGGTACTTGGCCATATAGGGCTACCACTTTGACCAATGAGGGTTGAAGAATATTGTGGCCGATCTGCATGGGGCGTGCCTGCCCTGATATTATGGGGTACTTCATCTACCAGTGTTATCAATTATCCATGAGGGATAGGGGCAAAATAGAAGTAGGGGGTATGATATCGCTCCTTGGTGTTCATTCTGGCCTCCAATTGGACGATGGCGTGCGGGAAAACCCTAATACCCCATACACCCTCACCTTGGGTGCCTTGGTGGAGGCAGCGATGATTCAAATTGATGATATATAGGTCTACTGGAGCAACAAAGGTGCCAACGGCTTCCCCAGGCTACGAGGACCAAACTCAAACCATCGTTCTCACTTCGGCATCTCCTTATAGATCCAGACCAGGGTGTGAGAGTAGTCATGGGAGGTGCCCACGAGGAGCAAGCCAAGGAGCAGAGTGAGCAGGATGGAGATGATAGAGTTCCTATGGATGAGGACCAGGTTCATCCATAGCCGGCACAACCACCCTCGATGGACCATCAGCTCATACTTCCACCCCCCATATACCATCAGTTCATACTGTCACCTTTGTATATAGGCCCGATCCACATAGAGAATATGTTTTACCATTATGAGGGGCAGAGTTCTAGGGGTTCTTGGGAGATATAGCCACACAGGCACAGCATTTCCCACCACACTGACTTATTCGGCAAGCCAAGTGGACGTAGTAGCCACGTGCCTCCAGATTTTGAGCCTTCGAGACACATCATCTCTATCCTCTCACATCATGAGTATCACTCCTGGAAGCATCTGTGGTATAGCCTATTCCGGGAGCATGGTTCACCGAGGTTCAAACTGTCGACTTCATCATGTAACCCGTAGGGCCAGCCACCGCAGTTTGAGCCCGAGTGGTAGCAGTCTTGGGGATATTCACTCTTTGAGGCCCAGCAGGATGTGAGCCGCCTTACTGATATGTTTGATTATCACGAGGCGGAGACGGCTTACACATTTGACATGGTAAATGAGTAGCTGCAGTTCATGAGGATGGATATGGTATTACTCCACCATGGCATGAGGGAGATCACTGAACCGGATGAGAGCTTCAGGTATTGGAGACGATCACCCTCACCAGGGGCCGCACAAGCAGGGGCGTAGAGCCAGGCATGGCAGACGGCATTGAGGAGGTTGTGTTTCTAACCTTTCTCCTACCTTGGTCACATGCATTGGGGACAATACATGAACTAAGTGTGTAGAGTGGAGGAGTTGGAACACTTTCATTGGGTTGCGTCTCTTTTGCTCTTATCTTTTATTCCTTTTTGATTTGATGGATGATGACTATTTTCCCTGTTTTCTTTCCCTCATTGTTTTTGAAAACTTGTATTGTTTCTTCGTCTGGGAAAAAATTATAGGTATGAGGGCACTTTTTTTTGTAGTAATTTGGGATGTTGGAACATTTGGTGGTGTTTGTTTGTTTTCTTTATCTCATTGTAGTTTGAAGCTTACTTTGGGGCATTTTGTGCTACACAAAAAAAATTGAAAAATTAAAAAAGACAAAAAAAACCCCGGCTAAGTTGAAAGGGCGACTTAGGCAACAATGGAAAAGGCCCAGATATATTGAAAAACCTATAAAAAAGTGAGAGGCCAAATGGTGTGGAAAAAATGTGAGATGTGACCTTCAAAAAGGGAAAAAAATGTGGAATTCTAGAATGAAAATCCAAAAGGGCTCCTAGGCAAAATGAGAGAAAATGATAGATATAAAAACCTATTATATGCTTCTCTTGCATTGTCTTTTGGTAGCTTAATTTGGTGGAGTAAATTAGCTTCACATATTAACAGGATTGAACCTCACCCTTGAATGGTAAGTTGGTTGGTTAGATTGTATTAGTTTCTTTGGGATATTAGAGTGTGAGATATTCTTATGTCTTTGGGGGCTAGGGTAGTCTAAGATAAAATATTGGTTGTTTTGGGGAAATTCTTTGCATGCTATATTACGCTTAGATGTATGTTTGTTCCTGTTTACTCGAGGATGAGTAAAGGTTTAAGTGTGGGGAATTTGATGAGACATTAAATGCACGTGTTTCCTAAGGCATTTAACATATCTTTTGTTATCTTTTGTATGGTAGATTGCTAGATTTAGGTGAGTTTACATTATGAAGGGTTTAGGTGACCGTTTGTGGTTTTCGTATCTAAATCCCTTATTTTGTAGCTTACTTTAGATCTAATGGAATCTATGTCCCTACGAGTATCTAGATCCGGTTTTGTGAGCATTTATTTATAGATTGCTTGTAGGCACTTCGGACTGTGTAGAAGGTCATTCGCCAGAATGGTAGTACATAGTAGAAGGTCATTCACAAGGATGGTAGTAGACTAAAGGCCACGAGCTAAAAACATGGTAGTAGATGTATGTGACGAAGAAAAGGAGTCAAAGTCAGGAAGGAAGTGAAGACTGGCACGACCCGTGAACTTTTAGATGGTCTATGCCAAACCATTGGCTAATGCAGCTAAGTTTTGGCACGGGTGGTGTTCTTTTGCACGGCCTATGCTCCTAAAAGTTGAAGATCCAAACCTCCAGTCCGTGCCTCATGACTTAATGTGTGGCAGCATGCGCAGAAGCCAAAGATTACGATTCTAGATGGCCGTCCGCATGCTTTTGCATGGTAGTGCTGCTCAAATTGCCAGAAGTTCTCTCCAGACGGTAGCCTGCATGCTTTAGCATAGGCCGCGAGCTCAGATTGTCCGAGAATCACCTCCAATTCATGGCCTATGTACTTTTACACAAACTGTGTTACACTTTTACATGACCCATGCTGACGTGGCTGCTAGGGTTTCTACTTTGTTTTGGATTTTTCTAAGGCTCATTTCCACCTGCAATATAAGTAGCCACTAGTCTACTAGGGTTTAGTCATAGTATAATTTCAAGAGTAGTTAGAGAGAGAGAAAGGCTATCTCTTCTCACTTATTATTCCAAGTTTATGCCTATGCCATTGAATTCAATAGTTGTATTGGGTTCAATGTCTCTAAAGTAGTTAAATTTCTTGGGGAATTATTTGTATCCATGACTAGATGTTGATTTTGTGAGATTCTTATATTTCTCTATCTTTATGTTCTATGAATATTCGTGTTCGCTTTATGCTTTGTATTCTTGTAAGATTTATAACATGTATGCTCTATGATGCACCTGTAGGTTCATATGTAGTATATCATCGTGCTAGGCTTGAATTGCTACCTTGGGAGTGTTGGGTTAGAGCTATTGTATGTTTGTGAGTACCGAGGAGGTGAGTCATGCATGCATGTTGTCCGAGAGTACCATTCCGAGAGACCCTAACTTGATTGGCTCGTTGTGTAAAATAATTCATGTGAGGCATGATAGACGCCCTAATGGGGGGAAACCTTGGCTTACCCTGATAGTGTGATCATGATAGTGTGATCACACATGCACGGTCGATGAACTTATATTAATGCCATGACTTTTCTCAAGCTAATTCAGAAATGAAAGAAGACTACTAAAAGGCTTGATAATTGTCTGATCACTACCACGCGAAGACACCTCTAGCACCGGTTGTTTTGGTTCCTAGCACCAGTTTTTTGGTGGCTAAAAAACCGGTGCCTAAGTAAGCGATGCTACGTTATCACCGGTTGAAACAAAACCGGTGCTAAATTTATTTTATTAGCACCGGCTATATATTGCACCGGTTTAAGTTACCGGTGCTATAATGTACCATATTAGCACTGGTTTTTTGTAACCGGTGCTAGAAAAAACCGGTGCAATACCGGATTTGTCGCACCGGATTTGTTAGCACCGGTAATGGAACCGTTGTTAAATCTTTATATCTCACACCGGTTTGTGGGTAGGTAGCACCGGTTTTTAAACCGGTGACAGAAAAATAAATTGCACCGGTTATAGTTTAGCAACGGTTTGGGAACCGGTGTTAAATCTTTATTTCTAACACCGGTTTGTAGGTAGCACCGGTTTTTAAACCGGTGACAGAAAAATTAATTGCACCGGTTATAGTTTAGCAACGGTTTAGGAACCGGTGATAAAAAAATAGTTTTATTGCACATGTTATATGTTAGCACCGGTAAAAAAAACCGGTGCTAGAGTTGTTTATTTGTTGCACCGGTTAAATTTAGCACCCATTTGAAAACCGGTGCAATGAAGTAAATATAGCACCGGTTATGATCGCACCTTTTTTGTAGTAGCAATTTTGAAAGCGGTGCTACCAACGTTAATTTTGCACCATTTAATTAGCACCGGTTCTCTAATCGAAAAAAACTGGTGTTAAAAGCGTGAGTAATTATGTGGTCACTGTAAGCTACGGCGTGCTGCAGCGTTCATCTTCTCACATCCAGCTCCTTTTTTTCAAGGCATGGTACCCAATATTTGTTGTGCATAGTAACAGAATGGTGCACGAAGACAAATTGAACAAATTCGGAGCCACAGTGATGCATAGACAACAAAGTAGGTTGAAGAACGGATTGAATCCGATGAAGTATAATATATGACTAGCAAAAGAAGAGCAGGAAGTGTTTCGTAGTGTCGTAAGATACTGAAACCCCCTGCAGCATCGAATTTGACGAGTATCAGATGAGATGGTCAATTACCTTTCTTGTAACAGATAAGACTAACCACTATCCGACGATTTGTGCAAGTCCTTGTATGATATTCAATTGAGCTATGCATTTTGGCAGAGTATTTTTTGCAAAAATACAAACCCATTTCACAGCAATACTCCGTAGTTCATCCCTCCCCAGTGGAGTGTAATCTTCTGGGAATTGCTGAAATAATGCATTAAATGACATGTTAAGAGAAGGATGTAAATGTCATGATAACGAATAAATAGAAGAAATATAGGAAAACGTATCGGAATAATGTCAATGTCATGTACGTGCCTGACAATTTTTTCCATGTAATAAATGCAATGGTACCCGCACTCCCAAGTACTACTTTGTATCTTGTGCTGATGATGGAAAAGACAATTTGTTGAACCGATTACGAAGATGAAAATGACACGTGAAATATGAAGGTATGAGATGATACGTACACTGATGTTTATGACATCCCAAGTGTAGTTGGAAGGGTAGGACCTATTTTGTTTGGACCGTCGATATTTTGTTGCAATCCTACAATATAGATGGAAACCTGTTTTTGTCAACATGAGGAATATTATTTTCAGAAATTGGGGTTCACACAATATATGATAATATACTGAGAACAGTAATTGTAAATAATTGAGCCAAGAGAGTGTGAAACGTACAAGAACACAATTACGGGAACAACCATTTTTGGAAAACATCGAAGCTGAAGGAAAGAAACGAATGTGTTCCATTTACAAATGAATCATTTTAAGGCATGATCTATTTTGTTTGGAAATTCCCCCCGTCATTGAGTCAATGCAATAGACTCGATCGATTTATGGTACGAAGACAAGCAAAAACCAATGGTCCCTATGGGAAAAAGGGTAAAACAAAAGTACTTAAGATTCAAACAAATAAAATCACAGCACACGGTTGCTTTCGCTTCCATGTGGCCGGGTCTAGCTACTCGGAAAATGAATGGAACTTACTCTCGATTGTATGGGAAGATATACATCCTCGCTTCAGTGCGGCACATGACAACCGAAACCTTGTCCGCAGTCAATTCCACCCTTTGATTTGCCTTCTGAGCCATTGAGTTCGAAGAGGCAGGAATAAACTGGACGTGGCCTCCACGTACCACCCCATCGCAGAGGTATCTTACAAATTAATATGGTTAGTGAAGCAAATATAATGATAATTGTATCTATGAATAATGAAAGCATGCACTTCTTACGATGCCCATATATCAAGTTGGCACCCACTGATCCACTCCATTTCATCATATGCGTCCAAGTTGTTCATGAACAGTCGTATCTTGTCAGTGAATATGGCCGCGTTGCGCTAAAATTGATGCGGAATATTTTGTCTGGTCCACATATTTGTGAAGATAGCCGTAAAGCATCATTAATCTGGTGAACAGCAGCGATGCATTCTTGGTTTTCCGTGGCTCCCTAATCATTACATTCAGAATCTGATAATGTTAGTTGAACAATATTTTTATGTAATTCAGTAGTGGATGGTAATGTAAAGGCTGAAATGAGTTCTCATAAATATGTATTTGGGAGAAATCGATGAGGGAGGATTTCGTTGCCCATTCTCCGGTGATGTAGTTTTTTCTTTTGGTAGTTGCTAATGGGTAAAATGTTAGTGATGCGTAGATAGAAAATCATTCAGAATGAAATAGTATGGGGGTATATACTTCTCCTTTTACCGATCGAGCGGCCACCTCTCCCAAAGGAGTATCTTCCTTAGGCACTGATGTGAGGTTTGTTTGATGACTTCCATTTTCGTCGACCACCATTTCCTGCAGAGGCGGTTACTGCTCATTCTCCTACGTAAGAATATGAATAACATATCATGTCATTGTATTAGCAAGAAAGATATGTATGAGCACCGATGAGAAGAAGAATGCAATTATCACACCTCATCATCTTGTTGCTCTATGACACTTATCAGCTTCCCCGGCCATAGAATGTTATACCTGATGGCTTGAATGACAAACTCAAATTCTTCTTGTTCAATCGGCAAAGGTTCCTTTGGTATGATCACAGGTCCTTTTAGATTTACCCGCTCCCACTTGATAGGTAAGTCAGTTTCCACTTCCTTCAGAAAGAATATACCGAATGTAGCTACCTCTCTCTCTCCATGATGGTTCAAAACATATAGGCAGCATTTTTTTCCTCCCTGAGCGATGAACTTAGAGATTGGGTAAATACATGGGTCGGGCAATAACTAATAAGAAGTAATGAACTGTACATGTAGCTGCTGAAGGCTGCCGCGCGCTGCAGCTTTCAGTGCCCAGCTGAGACTGAGAGCTACAGCACGCTGCAGCTTCCAGCGTTCATCAGCAACGAACTGTATCCCCACAACATCAATCCAAATCAGGAAATGGAAATCCATATACTACAAATCACATAGCCAGAAAAGAACAAATACGATTGCAGTTCACGGTTTGGACTACCTTGTCATCCGCTGCAGTTCCTTGTGGGTCACTACATCCTGATGCTGAAGGAGTGAATACCCGGTTGTCCTTAGTCGTGGGGGTGGAAGATGCAACGAGGAAATTATGGGCATCCAAGTGTGGGGGAATAGCTTTACCCAATTGCCCAGCTAGCCAATTTATTTGGGCCTCAAGTAAAGCAACAAATGTTTCCCTGACATCTGTTGGTTGTTTGGTTGAATTTAAAATTTCCTCAGATGGTTTTGTGTTTGTGCTCCCACATTGACTAGATGCGTAACGGGTGACAGTCATATGTGGCAGGGCCTCGTTCACCTTGGAGGTTGCGGAGCAACCCCTCCAATGACCCTCGTGATCCTTCCTACCCGTTGCTTGAACTAGAATATCTTCTTTGCCATGTATAACCAAATCTCCCTTTTGCTTCTTATCCAAAAGGTTTTGCTAAGAAACAAAGCAAATATTAGCCATTTGATCGGGATAACATGAAAGAATATCAATGGAGATAGATTCATTTATGAATTATGCTCACAATAGTGGGGGCTGCTCTTCGCACGGAGTCGTTGGTGTAGGTTGATAATTTCTTGTCCCAGTTTGTTACAAGGAACACTTCCGAGCGGTCCGGTTTGAAATCCATGCTATGAACTAAAGCCTCTGCTTCTTCCACACTCTGACCTTCACCCAGAAGCACCTCAATTGTAGCGTTTCTTTTGCTCTTCTCGAGTTCTACTGCAACCCGACGGTTCCCTCCACTCCCCGTGTGATGGATGTAGTCCTTCTGTGAGGCGCTTAATTTTGTTGCATCACTTACCGCCTGTGTGGACATCAGTATGTAAACTGCCGGCATGGTAGTGACAAGGGGAAAAAAAGATTGGAGGGATTACCTTGAATTCAGGGGTTGACCTGTGTTTCACAAACAGCTCCCACTCATTTTTGTCCATCCACCTATAGTCTCTCCATGCGCAAGAGCCCGGTTTTTTAAGCACAATGTACTTGTTCGCCACCTTAGTCTTCCAATTCCTCCACTTTTCTCCTGCATAAATTGTCCATTTATTGCGGAACTTATTCATCTCATTGAAAGTCATTTTCGTTTGTATATCCCAGCTGATCTTGAGGATAAGGAGACATGTTGTTAGTGCGACACGTAACGAACTTGACATGAACAATGGAGGATTATAACACACTTACAAGAATGTCTTCCCATGCATCCTTCTTCACATGGTCTGGAACTGATCTCTAATTATGCCACGTCCCAAAGCGGATTCTTCGGCGGAAGGCATAGCCAACATATATCGACCATCGACTGCGCATAACTAGGGGTTCGAAGTCATCATCGAAGAATATTTTAAGAGGCTTCTTTTGTTTATCAAACAACACAGACTTGCACGTGGTTGTACCTCTGCACTTGCAATACTCTCCAGTCTCAAACTTGTCGAAGCTCCCACTCATGTCTTCTTTTACCGTAGTTTCTTCTGCATCTTCAGAATTCTCTGATCCCGAGCAATATTTCTATGCATCAGCCCCTTCCTCGCTATTGTCGTCACAGTTGGCATCCTTTGGAGGGGTAAAACATTCATGGGCAACAGTTTGTATACCACCGGAGACAAACAATTTCTTCCTCAGCGGTGCCATTGAAGCTCTTCTATCAGTAAATGAAACACAAGAAAAACATTAATCCAACACTGCCCTTTGCGGATTTTCACGAAAATCCAACCGACTTCAACAAATTCGTGTAGGGGGCACGTGGGTAGGCAAAAATTATGACATTACAAGCAAGCATATCATGTATGAGCATGAAACAACACCCACAATAGTTTAACTAGAAAAGTCAACACAAACTCACACGCAAGGAGACCAGCTAAAATATAGCTACTCATTAAACCCGGGAAATCATTGGAAACTACCAATGGGTGTTACCTTTTTTCGTCAACAGCCGGCCGTCTTGGTTACCCCCTCCCATGTGAACATTGCAAGCTGGGTACGAGCTGGGTATAAAATTTGTGGAGTAGAGTGTCGATAAAATTGGGGTATCTGGTTGGCGACCAGGATTGGGAGGTTGAAGCCCGACATAAATGGTGAAGGGAGGGACATTGTTTTTGGGGGAAATCTGCACGTAGTTATGGGGGTAAGAGGGGGAACTTGGGATCAGAGATGTGGTGGGTGGAAAGAACTCAGTTCGATGTGGTGGGGAGGGAAGGGTACAGAAACAGAGGGTTAAGGATATGGAGGGAAAAGGGCAACTTTTGGAGGGAATGAAAATGCAGCTTTGTTGGCACATTTTGGTGTCTTTTTAATTTTTGTTGCTTTAATTTAAAAACAAAAAGCTCATGTGACAATATGGATCGGGTAATTTCGCAGTTACTAAGCTCATATGGAATATAATCTTACCTAAGAAGATTTCTACCACTCCCCTGGAAACTGCTTAACTCCTGCTTACCATTTGATGATATCCTCGTAAAATGTGGTTATAGCTTGGCCTCTAAATGTCCTCTGTGCAATCAATCTGACTCTATGGAACATTTCTTTACTAATTGTCAACTGTGTAAATCCATTTGGTTTCAGATTGCTGCTTTTAATTAGCGGATTGTGCATAATACAGTGGATATTTTTTCCAATTTCTGGAACTGTAGTGACCTGACTGGAATAGCAGAGACTGCTATGTCATCTGATTCATGTTGTGATCTGCTGGGCTTTATGGAAGGCTAGGAATGCTTATTTTTTCTATGGCACACCTTTTCCCATCTCCCATATTAGCAAGGAAGTCACAGATACACTCAACCTTTCCATTACCACCTCTCCCCGAAGGTTTCATGTTCCCTTCTTTGTTGTTTCCCCCCAGTCCCCCACCGAAGCCAACTATTTCCACAGTATACTAGGAATATCCAGGTCACAGTTTCATCAGGGTTACAGTGGATGCATCTTGGTCTAATTTCTCTGTTTCAATTGGCTTAGTTGCTCGTAATCGCCAAGGTTTACCAATCCTTAATAGATCCTATACCATAACAGCCATATATCCACTACAAGCTGAAGTTAGGGCAATTCTTATGGCCTGGCAGATCTGTCTGGACGGATATCCCAACCTCAACATTGAATCTGACTCGCTACAGGCAGTTTATATGATTAATGAGCCTTCACTTTCCAAATGGACCCTATACCCTCTACTTTTCCGAGTTCACACTCTTTTGTCCCATGCTACCCTGAAGCACACATATAGAGATTGTAACTCAGTTGCGGATGCCATGGCGAAATATGAAGCATCCTCTGCGGTGGTTTCAACTTTGCATATGACTCGCATTCCGGCACATTATAACGGCTTAATCTATATGGATATTATTCATACACCTTAATTATATTAGAATCCACAGGCAAGCCTTCAAATAAGATTGATACTGCTGATCTTTCCTCTATTTTTGCTGCTCTTCCGCGATGGCTACCATTTTTCCCAGTCTCAAGAGTGCTTTCACATGGCGGATTCCCAGTTTCTAGCATCGAGCACTCGAGCCTGGAGCCCTTGAGCCCTGGAGTTCTCGAGCACTCAAGCCTTGGAGCCCTCGAGCATTGGATGCCCTCGAGCACTGGATCCCCTCGAGCACTGGATCCCCTCGAGCCTGGATGCCCTCGAGCCGAGAATGCCCTCGAGCCCAGAATACCCTCGAGCCCAGAATGCCCTCGAGCAATGGATGGCCCCGAGCACTGGATGCCCTCGAGCCTGGATGCCCTCGAGCGTGGATGCCCTCAAGAGTGGATGCCTTCGAGCGTGGATGCCCTCGAGGCTGGATGCCAGCGAGCACTGGATGCCCTCGAGCCTGTATGCCCTCGAACACTGGATGCCCTCGCAAGCACTTGACCATCAACCCCTCGAGTTAAAAACTTAATATTCTACTGGCCTAAAATTCATCCCAAAACAAATGTAAACTGCAGCCCAATCAGTATAAGGTGTGTGTGTATTAGTATTTTGCCCACAACCTCTCCTCTTCCATCACCTCCATCCGCAGTTCCCGAGGCCATTCCTCCGCCGTTCCCAAGGCCATTCCCCTGCCCCTTCCTCTGCCGACCCCTGCTCCCTCCACCTTCCTCTATTCTCATGGCGCCGACCCGTTCCCAAGGCTATTCCTCCACCCCTTCCTTCTTTTACCCCTGCTCCCTCCGCCTTCCTCTACTCTCACGGCGCCGTCCCCTTCCACCTACGCCGTGCTCTGTTCCCTCCGTCGTGCCCTACTCCCTCTGCCTTGCCAGCTCCCTCCGCCGTCCACTTCTCCAGTCGTGCCCCTTGATCGGCCAAGCTGTGTCCGACCTTCTTCGACTGTACACCAAACACCAGTCGCCAACAACCCGTACTCCTAATTAGGTAAGGAGATTGTTTTCCTGAGGTTTAGTCAGTCAAAATTTTTTCTTCCTCATGGGTTGATTTCATGATAATGCCTCATTGTGTCAATGCCCTCAATGTGCTCATGTTTTCGGCATTAGTGAACAATTTTGTGCGTAACCTGATTATTCATGATATGTGATTCTGGATGGCACAACCCGTGCTCGCATATAATATGATAATTTTATGCATCACCTGATTGTTCATGATATTTTTTCTTGCTCACGGGTTGATTTCATCATAATGCCTCATACCATCAATGCCCTCATTCTGCTCTTGTTTTCAACACTAGTGAGTACTTTTGAGCATACCCTGATTGTTGTTCATGACATGTGATTCTGGATGCATGGCCCATCGATTCGCCAAGGATTTATAGAATGTCCATCTTGTTCAATTCTTTTGCTTCTGTTAATATTATCAAAAATTGGGATTAAGTGTGAGTAAACATTATTCCACATTCAGTCTATGAGAAGGAAGGCTTAATTTAGAAGTAGTTGAGTCTGTATTATTTACCTTTGTGATTGTGTCTTATTTACCGTGTTTCGTTCTGGCTGCCATTAACACATTTATTTTAACAGACATGGCCCCCAAAAAAGGTTCAAGCAAGCAAAAGAACAACACCCAACAGCCCAGGAAAAAGCCAAGAGTAGTGGAGGGGGAGGACGTCGAGCACGAGACTCAGATTGTTCCGTCGACTGAGCCCATACCGGCCGTAGAGGCGGACTGCACTGAGCATACAACTATCTACAAGGACTTCATCTCGAGGGGCCTCATCCTTGAGAGAGGGTTGAGGCTGGAAAAGCCCTTCAGGAACTATGTGAAGGAGCACGGCTGGGAAGGCCTCATCGCACAACCGTCGCGGGAAAATTAGACCATGGCGTGTGAATTCCTGTCGCTGATGAAGTACAAGAATTCAGCAATTGTTTTCCTCCGTGGTCAGTTGATCGAGTTGTCTTCGGATTTGATCAACACGTTCTACAGGATCCCACTAAAGCCCGCGAGCTTGTACAAAGCCGCTGACACCGCAGTTGAACAAGCTTCATGGAAAAACATCATCACAGCAATCTGTGATGACAGCGCCGCAGTAATTCAGAATCTACCCTAAGAATGGTCCAGCATAGAGAAAAAGTACTTAACTGAGGACATGAACGTGTGGTATAGTTTCATAGCTGCCCCGCTACTTCCCGTAAAATTGGATAGCTAGGTTCATCGGTCTCGTATGCTGCTGCTGTACAAGATAAAGAAGAACATGAGCCTGGATGTTGGGAGTACAATAATGGCATACATCTGGGATTGTGTCAATGCCCATAACTGCATAGGCTTGTCCTCACTCATCACTGCAATATGCGTGGAAGCAGGTTGCGGATACAAAGATGATGGCGTCACAATAATGCCAAAGCTCCCCATAAACCCTCTCATATTCTCCAAGAAGAAGAACGTTGCTGAGTCATCGAGGGCGGCAACAAGTAAATCATCGAATGAGAACTCGGATGGGGACTTGGCTGCATTGCAAATGAAGGTGGATCATTTGGTGCGCTGGACATCGCAGGTTGGGAAGATCCTCACAGCCATGTGTGGCGAGAGAATCAATGAATTGGGTCCAATCCCTACCTTTGATTCGCCAAGGCCCAACACAGTGGAGAAGAGGGCGCGCAGGAAACGACTGCCCACAGTGACCTCATATCTGCGTATTATCACGTTTTTTCAGTTGCTGGTTTAATTTGGATGTGGCGATCATACATTTGTTGCTTTCGAAACATACATTGCTACTTTGTCCTGACTGTTTTTGCTTTGGATTTTGGAATGTTAGCTTTCAAGACACATAATGTATTTGTGATGTTGTCTTAAACAACCTGCATGACCAATTCGTATCAGGTTCCTACCTGAGTAAAATTGCTGCAATGCGCTGAACCAGTAGAGCTGCAGCGCGCTGCAGCTGGCAGAACCTATCATAGGAATAATTGTCCACTTTTTTTACCAGCCTTTACCAAAACCGCTGTAGTACGCCGCAGCGGACAGAACTGCACCACTTGGCAACAAATTGGAAGATAGTTGTACAACAGTTGCTAGAGGCAACAAAACCCAACAAAGTACAAGAAGTAAATTAAATTTTAACTTCGACATCGATGCTCGACCCCCCCTAGTCTACAACCAACTTCATCTTCTTGGATTGACTGTCTCAAAGTTCTCGACCATCGTCATCTATCCAAATCCCATCTTTGTGTTTCCTCCGTATGGCTCCCACCTCAATCCCGTTGTCACTAGGTAGAGGGGAAATAGAGGGGAACTCTAACCTTTCACTTGTAACCTCAAAATTAATTTCATCGCGGAAAGAGAATTTTCTACCTTGCACCACAACAGACCAACCTACATTGGACGGGTCATTTACGTAGAAAACTTGTCTTGCTTGTTCGGCCAAAATAAACTGATCATTTTCATATGCCACATGAGTCGGGTCAACAAGGGTAAATCCCATTGGATCATCAGTTCGAACCCCAGTTGTGTTATCAAACCATTGGCACTTGAAAAACGGAATCTTGAATTCTCCATAGTCAACCTCCCAAATATCATCAATAACACCATAGAACGACATCACAGCTACGACTGGTTTTTTGTCTTTCTTACTTGCTTGCCACATAGTCTCCAACTCAATGTATACCCCACTATTTTGTGTCGTGCTCTTCAAATCTTGGTCCCTAGTAGCGAAAGAAAAACCATTGATGTCATACCCGGAATACCTCAAAACCGTGCAGTTAGGCTTCCTCGCAAATGCCCTAATTTTAGGGTCGTAATCAGCAACATTGCATCGGTCATATAACCAATTCACAAAATTGTCATTGTGCTCCAACCGGACTTTATTAGGGGGCCACGTGGGATGACACTCTGTTATCGAATGAAGGTGCTCAGTCACATAAGTAGTAGTCTCCAAACAACTCCTCAACACATACAAATGAACTGACATCAGATCACTATTCAATGGAGTAAATAATGTTCCCCTCGACCTCGGCTTGCCCCCCCTTCCTCCCAACATGTCGATTCAGGGGCACCCTAAATTTTCTGTGTCCCTCCAAATAGGAAGAGAAAAATTCAATCACTTCTTCGGTAACATACCTCTCAACAATACTAGCTTCCGGCCGACTCATACATTTCACGTACCCCTTAAAGACTTTCATGTGACTCTCGAATGGATACATCCAACGCATGCCAACTGAACTGCATATCTTCACCTCCCGCATTAGATGGATGACCAAGTGAACCATTATATCAAAAAAGGATGGAGGGAAATACATTTCCAACTTGCAGAGCACAACAACAACATCTTTTTGTAGAACATCCAGATGGTCCCGGTCAATAGACTTCCGGCATATGGAGGCAAAAAATATACAAAGTCTAGTGATTGAGTGCCTTACATCGGCCTCTATTACCCCACGAATAGCAATAGGTAAAAGTTATTGCATCAAAACATGACAATCATGAGATTTCAACCCCGCCATCCGACAATCCTTTATAACTACTCGACTCACGTTCGATGAATAACCAATGGGGACCTTCACTGATTTCAAACTATCACAAACTGAGATTCTCTCCTCCTTAGACAAGGTACAAGGTGAAGGGGGCAAGTACGTCCTCTTACCCTTCACTTCTGGGGCGAGGTCATTTCTAATTCCCATATCAACCAAGTCCAACTGGGCATTCAAACAATCTTTCATCTTCCAAGGAATATTCAAGAGGATGCCTATCAAACTTTCACAAACATTTTTCTCAATATGCATCACGTCTAGGTAATGCCTAACCTCGAGATGCTCCCAGTATGGTAGATCAAAAAATATTGACCTTTTCTTCCATGGCCCACCACAATTTATTTTGTCCTTGCCTTTGTACTTTCCCAACACCACTCGTAATTTCTTAACCTTGCTGTGAATCTGCACACCAGTTAGTGGTGTAGGGGATTTCCTTCGTTCATTCCCGCCAACAAAATTGACCACATCACCCTGGTATTTATGGTTTCCGTTGAGCCATTTTCTATGGCCAAGATACACTGTCTTTCTTCCATGTCTTAGCGGTTTGAATTCAGTCTTCTCCCCACAAATGGGACATGCATTGTGCCCCTTCACAGCGTACCCAGACAAATTTCCGTAGGCCGGAAAATCATTGATCGTGCAAATTAGCATGGCCCACAGTTGAAACTCCTCATTCATATGGCCATCAAATACCAACACCCCTTTATCTTCCCACAATATCTTCAAATCTTCTATCAATGGTCTCAAATACACATCAACCTCATTCCCAGGTTGTCTAGGACCTGAGATTAACATAGGCATCATAACATATTTACGCTTCATGCACAAATATGGGGCCAAATTATATATAACCAACATCACGGGCCACGAACTATGCTTCGATGACATATTACCAAATGGATTCATCCCATTAGTACACAATGCAAGGCGGAGATTTCTAACCTCCGAAGCAAAGGAAGGATATCGCTTGTCAAAATTTCTCCATTGTTCACCGTCCGCCGGATGTCTTATCTTGTCGTCATGTAGTCTTTCCCGCTCTCCATGCCATCGCAAGTTCTTCGCATCTTCTGAATTCGTGAATAACCTCTTCAACCTAGGAATTATAGGAAGATACCACATACACTTAATGGGACCTTCTTCTTCTTCTTAGCCAAACACCCATCAACATCATTCGTCACACCCTTATATCTTGCATTTTTGCACACGGGACATTCATTCGCATCTATCAAATCACCGTTATACAAAACACAATCATTTGGACATGAGTGTATTTTCTTGTATTCCAAACCAAGTGGAGACAATATTTTCTTGGCCTCGTAATAGTTTTTCGGAATTCCATTCCCTTCCGGGAACTTATCCTTCAGAATCTTCAGTAGTGAATTCACACTTGCATCACTCCAAGAACTTGTAGCTTTCAAATTGAAAACCTCCATCAAAAAAGATATTACGGTATCCTTACTTTTACATCCCGGATACAATGGCTTCTCTTTCTCGTCCAGCAAAGCACTCAACATTGTAGGTTTCCCCTCAAAATCTCTCACAATGTCATCGAACATACCATCAACTGTACATTTGTCTCCATCTACCTTGTCAAACCCACCGTCATGTCCTTGCTCAACCTCTCCATGAAATGTCCATACAATGTAACCGTCGTCAAATCCGTTCTTCAACAAGTGAATTCTAACAACCCCACGATCGTCAAATCGTTCACGACACAAGCATCTTTTGCATGGACAAAGTATCCTTTCCTCCCGACCAAAGGCATAATCTAGAAACAAATCAATAAATGCAATATGTTCACCACTCCCTCTAGCTACACTTGGACAATTAACCATTTTTCCCCTCCACGCAAACACGGATTCTCGGTCTGTTGTATCTAAACAAGATGAAACACACCATTACACATATTTTCATTGGTCAAAAATACGAACAATGAACACGATCTTTTTGCTACACAATACTAAACGTGTCATGCATGTCCGTGTATAAGTATGCGAATCGATCAACTGAATGTTCTCGGGAAACATATAAATATATATACCACCTACCTATCGTTGCCCAAAAATGTTCACATCAACACTCATTAATTTACACTCCCACAACATGATCGATACTCAACCAACATATGCTAGGCATAGAGAAACCAATAATAAATACAAAAAAACTACCCCCAATCATGCATTTATGGTTCTGGTTGATTGAAATTCCCAAAAATTAATGAATACTTACTTCCATGAGTCTTCATTTGCTTGAGTTATTGCACACCTTCCCAAGAAATCTACCATCTAATAATGGATGTTCAAGTTCTGAACTAATTTAAGAGGGTAAGTTCGGAGCATTAAATGCTCGATTTAGCACCAGTTTTTGTCAATAAGACACCAAACCGGTACCAGTTTTCCCGCATTTTTCCACGAATGCATTCAACACCGGTTTCTACATCCCATAACACCGGTTTCTATAACCGGTGCCAAAAACATATATCACGCCAGTTTTCTAGGATTCTTTGCACCGGTCTTCAAACCGGTGCGAATATAACATCGATTATCGTTGTTTTTAGCACCGGTTTTTTGACCGGTGCTAAACTCTCAACGGTTTCCACAAATTCTAGCACCGGTTTCCCGACCAGTGTAAAAATAACACCGTTTTTTATTTAAATAACCGGTGCAAAAATATTTTTAACCGTTGCCAGAATAACACTGGTTTTACACCCGGTGCTAACACTAAAAAAACCGTTGCTAAAACAAGATTTCGCCGGTTTCCATAACCGGTGTTAAAAAACCGGTGCCAGAGGGGGGTCTCTGTGGTAGTGGATTAATGAAACTGGTAGCTTCTTTGCTAAAATTTATTAGATTTCCAACACTTACTAATCCATTATACGTATAGTAGGCCTCATTTGCCACGGCATTTGTGGCTTAGCCCTTCGCTCACCCTGTTAAATTTATTAAAATAAATAAATAGCTATAAAATATTTGATTGTTATTTACAAATAAACTACTTAAATCGACCATTTTCCCAATTTTTATGCAAGTGACTATTTTTGTAGGGTAATTAAAACTAATTATTTATTTAAATTATAAAGTAGTCATTATTGTGAAATAAATGTCTAAGTTTGCAAAATAGAAAGTATATTAGGGTTGGAGAAAAAAAGTATAAAGAATATGAATTTTTAATCTCCATTTAAAAAAAATAGAAAATCGATTGGACTTGCTCTTAATCACTAATGTAATGTAAAGTAGGTCTACTCTCAAATCTCGATTATTAAATACATGCATGTTACTAAATCATCGTAAATTAATCACACACACAGTACATGCGTAATTACTTTATATTCAGAAAAGTCATCAAATAAGTTCAAGAATCAGAGCGGAAAATTCTTGGCAATTACACTAAAGTTTTCAAAACGCTCTCTCCTCTCCTTTTCACACTTAAACCCTAGTTGCTAGGGTCTCGTCGCCGAACAACCATTTCCGGCAGCCCCCACCCCATTCTCACCCTCCCTAACACCCCAACCCCCCATCTCCAACCTATCTTGTAGCGGCGGCGGCGTTCCAGATCCATGGCATTTTACGGTGTTCCATAACTGCAGGTTCTGTTTCTAGGTCTATCCGTCCTCTGTGGTGTAGAGGGTTCCATTTCATAGGTTTTCGACTGGTTGCAGACCAACCTGGTGGTCGGGGACCCTTCGGCGTCGAGGGGTTCGTCGTCCCATGGTAATGGCTAACAAGGCGGTACTCCTAGCAGTCTCCGGGGTTCAGATCGGTCCTCTACATCTTCACTCGGTGGTAACTTTGGCAGTCTCCTGTAGTTGCTGAAGATTCGCCGACTCAACGCGACTTGGCCGACTCGGTGCTGCAAACTCAAAAAATCGTGAACTCAGTCACCGGGCTTGAGAATTGCAGTCGCAACGGCGAACAGAGTGTTAATTGGCTTTTTAGTGATGTGGCGGCATCATTCCCACCACTAAACCCTCATCTGCAAACCCTCGGGTCAGCGACTGAGCCCGAACAATTTCTGGGTCAACCAACAACCGAGTGTGGAGTAATTTTTCGGAGGTATCAAGGTCATGAGGGGGCAATTCTCCATTTTTTTTTATTCTACAACCTTTTATTTTCTCTTATCGGGTGGGAGGCTATTAATTAATGTCAGTAATTTTTTTTTTGCTTTTTCCTTTCTTTTTTACTTTTAAAATTGGGCAATTTTTTCAATGGTTTTTTATTTAAAGTGTCGAAAGGAATTATCTCTGTCAATGTTTATTTTTTCGGCAGCCTGAGTCGTTAAAAATATGATTGACTTCAGATTTGATATCTTAAGAGACAGTAAGGAGAAATCCAAGTCAAAGTTGTAATATACAAACTTTTGGCAATATTGTTTTCAAGTAAATCAGATTTGTAGATTTTGATCCATAAGGGGGTTGAGGCCATTTTATTGAGAAATCGATTAACTTGGTCACTAATACCTTTTGGATTTAAATTAGGGATATTTCTACGCATAGAAGTGACTTCAGTATACCGATGAATTATATTTTTGGCAATTAAAATGATGGGTCTTAGTCTCTGAGCGAGGGAAATGGTCTTTACGGGTTAAATGGAGGCGGACTTGATCTTTAGTTGGGGAGCTTTAATTATTTCGTTTTGATTGCCTTAGATGTTTGATCAAAATTGTTCAGGGGTCATTTTATGTGCGTATCTTTTGATACTTCACCGTATTTATTCTGGTGGTAGTCTTGGGTCGATTTATTGTGGCTACACTATGGCAATTCGGTAGAAACCACATATCCTCCACGTGCCCTTCTCGTTGTCACATATGCTTTTGCTCAGTATTGTAATATTCATTAGGGCTTATGTGTATATCTCACTTTATGTCTCTGAGACCTTAGATTATAAATGTAATATTTAGCTAGTATCTCAGTGTAAATGGGTTATTCTCATATCATATGTTGTAATGGCACATTGTGCAAATTTGAGCTTAATATAAAAGGGAGGGAAACCCTATAAACTCTCGTCCTAGTGACGATTCTAAAAAAAAAATTTACTTTATATTGAGGCAAACAGATGCCCTAAATAAAAAAATTATATGCCCCACGTTGTTGGCAAATGTTGTATGTTAAATTATTAAACAGTAAAGTAGGAAACTTTTTTAGAAAGAAAGGAATGAAATATGGAACACGTGGCAAAATTTGATTCACTCAACACCTTAACATACAATATTTAATAACATATAAAATTTTCTGATTTCAATCAGCCTCTTTCCTTACCGAATAAGTTGATTTTACCTTTTAGATCAGCTGAGAATTGTCACAGGATTTGATAAGAATCGGAGATAGGATTGACATGTACGCAGTGACTAAGTTTAATACCATAATTTGAGTTTTGAATAATTTAAACAAAATAAATAATAGAATAGAAAAAAATGAAGATGAATATCCCCAGTACTATAAGAGGCATGCATCCTTTGATGATAGCAGGTACAACTGCCTCCCGATAGCTGTAATCTTTTGATTGTCCTCCGTGGCACTAAAATTGGAAGCGTAAGCCCATTTGCACTTGCGTAATTTCTGTTCTTCCCACTATTTCCATCATTATATATGATCGATCGATCGATTGATCGATGATACTTGTTCGGCACGGCTACATGAAAAGTCATATTTCTATATTCTGAAATTAATTTTTTCTTGATTTGAGTTCAGGTCGATGTATAGATTTGCGATTGCGGTGGTGTTTTTAGTGTTTTGGAGCAATTATGCAAAAGGTGAGTATTTGAAATATAAAGACCCGGCACAGCCCTTGAAGGCCAGGGTGAGAGACTTGTTGAACCGCATGACACTAGAGGAGAAAATTGGGCAAATGACCCAAATTGAAAGAAAAATTTCGACCAAGCAAACTATCAAGAATTACAATATAGGTACAATATTCTTTACCTTCTCTTCAAATGGATTCAGTAGGGTACGTAACATTATTTTCCCATTTCTGTTCATATAGAGCATCGTGGCATTTTTAAACAAGTGCAAAGTTGACCAACTACTAATATTGCTACTAAATGACGATGATACCCTTGCTTTAAAAAATTAAAATTTCAAAAAATAGTAATAGTCTAAAGCAAATTTTTAGAAAAGACCGTGATGCTCTATCTCAAGGCAAACATGTAGAAAGGTCCTTAATCAGGTAGTTTTGACCATAAGAATTTCTGAAATTCAGGGAGTGTGCTGAGCGGAGCAGGGAGCTATCCATCTAGGCAGGCTTCTGTAGAGGCATGGATCAATATGGTGAATGAGTTTCAGGAAGGAGCACTCTCCACTAGTCTTGCCATCCCTATGATCTATGGAATTGATGCCATTCACGGACATAACAATGTCTACAATGCCACCATATTCCCCCACAACATTGGCCTTGGAGCAACAAGGTACACATATTTATGTGCTTCTTCGGTTTCTCTGTCTGACACACTTTTCACGTACCTTTTTTGGTAAAATTCTTTTAATTTCATGCACTTATTCAACTTTTTACTTTCTAAATTCAATTTCGTCCGCACCTAAATCCAAACACCTATCCCCCGAAATACATAGAAAGAGAGGGAGTACATTCTTCAAAACAAGTTGATTTGATCGCTCGTTCTTGCATACCATGTGATGTTTGATCAGGGATCCAAATCTTGTGAAGAGAATTGGAGCAGCAACGGCACTGGAACTTAGAGCCACTGGAATTCCATTTACCTTCGCACCCTGTATAGCGGTAATTAATCAGCAGTACGTGCTCATACTTTCTTCCTAAAATTTACTGATTGCTTTTTTACATTCATAGGTTTGCAGGGACCCGAGATGGGGTCGCTGCTACGAAAGTTACAGTGAAGATCACGAGATAGTTGAAGCAATGACGGAGTTGATTTCTGGTCTACAAGGGGATGTCCCTCCTAGCTTCCCAAATGGTACTCCTTATGTTGGGGGAAGGTATATACAATCTACATAGCCTCCTCATTCTCTGCACCTTCTTCTTCTTCTTTCATGTAAGCGTTCGCTTTCTGTTTGAATACTGCTTTCCCGTATGCATACACCTAGAACCAAGGTTGCTGGTTGTGCAAAGCATTTTGTGGGAGATGGAGGGACAATCAATGGAATAAATGAGAATAACACAGTGATTGACTGGGATGGGTTGCTCAGCATCCACATGCCTGCATATCTTCACTCTATCAGAAAGGGAGTTGCAACTGTCATGGTATCTTATTCGAGCTGGAATGGAGAAAAAATGCATGCCAACCGCCAGCTTATCACTGGATACCTCAAGAAACAGCTCAAGTTCAAGGTAAAGTTGTCTCATCAAAACTTGCCTTTTCTTGCCATGGATTCCCCCGTAACGGTAGATTTACTATACCAGGGCTTTGTCATATCAGATTGGCAGGGTATTGACAGGATTACCTCCCCACCTCGGGCTAATTACACTTACTCAGTTGAAGCTGGAATTCTTGCAGGAATAGATATGGTAGGCCAAAAGATGACTAAATTATCGATTGCTTTGCTTTTGTTTGTACTGTAGCATTTGAGGATATCTTCCAGTAAAGCTATAGCTAGTTGATGAAAACAAAGTTCATATCTGCCCTTTTGCTTTTTCACAGATCATGCTTCCGGAGAAATTCATTGAGTTTATGGATGATCTAGCTTCGCTGGTGAAAAAGAATGTTATCCCAATGAGTAGAATTGATGATGCAGTCAGGAGAATTTTAAGAGTCAAGTTTGCCTTAGGCCTTTTTGAGAACCCCATGGCTGACTACAGCTTGGTCCATGAATTGGGAAGCCAGGTTCAACATAAAACTTTTGTGAGTCCATAACTTTCTGAAGAATAATATGTCTGGTCCAACTCCAATAGATATTCTTGTTGGCAGGAACATAGGGAATTAGCGAGGGAGGCGGTGAGGAAATCTCTTGTTCTCCTGAAGAATGGTGACAGCATTGATGAACCACTACTCCCTCTTCCGAAGAGAGCATCAAGGATACTTGTTGCTGGAAGCCACTCCCACAACATTGGAAATCAGTGTGGCGGTTGGACAATGGAATGGCGAGGCCAGGCTGGAAATATAACAGTCGGTATGCTAATAATGAGAGCCCTGAAACTGAATTCAGAAAAAAGATATGTTAACTATTGAGTGATCTTCATTCGCTGCAGGTACCACCATCTTAACAGCTGTGAAGAATACAGTTGATCCACTGACAGAAGTTGTATACAATGAGAACCCTGAAACTGAATTCGTGAAGGCCAATGACTTCTCCTACGCGATTGCGGTTGTTGGAGAGCCACCATACTGTGAATCATTCGGGGATGACATGAATCTGACGCTGCCGGAAACTGGCATCAAAACCATCACCAATGTCTGCGAAGCCGTGAAATGCGTGGTCATTATCATATCAGGGCGGCCTTTGGCGATTGAGCCTCATCTTGCTAAAATGGATGCATTGGTGGCTGCTTGGCTGCCAGGGACTGAAGGCCAAGGTATTGCTGATGTTCTTTACGGTTACCATGGTTTCACAGGAAAACTTGCGCGAACTTGGTTCAGGACTGTTGATCAGTTGCCTATGAATGTTGGTGATCCTCATTATGATCCTTTGTTTCCATTTGGATTTGGTCTCACAACTTTACCTACAGAACAAAGAGCATCACAGTAATACTCGCACTATCACAGTTTGTATTTAGTTACCATTTCAGGTGTTACTGTTAATTTGAATTGGTATTGGACATTAGTATGCAATATGTACCATTACTTTTCATTTGCACATATGATACATTTCATAACAGGGCAAAAACAAAATGTTCCAACTGGTTGTAATAAGTGATGCAATACCCGTCATTAATTATCCTAATAGAATTAGGCCCGTGTGACCCGTTGGATAACCGTTACCCATATACTATTTTCACTTATTGGATAAGACTTATTGGATAATGACTCATTGGGTTAATGGATATAATTGGGCTGTAGTTATTGGATTTAGTTGGGTTGGATAATGGATTATCCGTTGGATAATTTTGGGTGGGTCGAGTTGGGTTGGGTAACGGGTGACCCGTGGATAATTTCATATCATAAGATAACAAAATTTTCACAAGTTTGATTACGAATGATTTAATTTTTCCCTAACACATATAATCATTTTAGAAACGATCAAATTCTCGATTCATCATATTTATCGATTTCGGTTCATGTCTTAATCAATTTTAATTTGAACCAATTAAAAATTGATAAAATATCTTGACGAAAGAAGTATAAGTAGTATTTAAGAAACTTTTAGTAAATTTGAAAAATCTCCTCCATGAAATATGAAGATTTTTAAAAATATTTTCTTTTATTGAACATAAGAAAATAATAAATGAAATCCCCACATTTAGCCACTCGAATAAATATTTCCTCTTTTGTAGTTATGTACACGATTCAGCCTATATCAAAAAATGATTAGAGTTAATCGTAATTTTTCACTCCAAGTAAAATATTACGTGACTTATCCATTTAAAGTTTCTCATCCATTTAAGGTTTAAATGGTTGAAAACACCAATTATCCATTAAGTATATACAGAACTATCCATTGGGTATATACTAATTATTCATTGGGTCTATACTAATTATCCATTGGGTCGAACTAAATGACCCATTGGGTATAGGTCATTTATTTGGGTGAAACGTGAATTATCCATCAAGTCTGTGTTCTTTCTCAGTTCTCAGTTCTCACTTCTCACTTCCCAGTCTGCGTTTTGTATCATCAGTCCGCGTTTTGTTCATCAATCGGTCTGCGTTTTGTTCATATTCGAGTTCATAATATTATATTATGTAATATAATATTATGTACATCATATTATAGGCAAAGTCTTGGAAAAGATGGTCTTTCCATAGGCTTATGGAAAGACGGGATTTGATTAGAATATTAAAAGATAAAAGATCTTAGTTGCAATATTAAAATTTTAGTATGCAACATGTAGTAGTTATAAAATTTATAATCCGGTTCATGCAACCCGAAAATTTTATCTTAATTTTTTTTAATTTACACTTTAAACCTTGGTCTTTCCATAACTTATGGAAAGACCGTCTTTCAAGAGACGGACTCTATATTATATTATATTTAATAAAATAAAAAATATATAATATGTTGGCTTTGTAAACTCGAAGAAACTAACGAACAATATTACTTGGGATCGAACTCGAGCTCAAATACTGTACGAACTCGAATACTGTACGAACTCGAATACTGTACGAGATTGAACTCGAATACTGTACGAGATTGAACTCGAATACTGTACGAACTTGAATACTGTATGAGATTGAGCTCGAATATTGTACGAACTCGAATATTGTACGAACTCGAATACTGTACGAGATTGAACTCGAATATTGTACGAACTCGAATATTGTACAAGATTGAGCTCGAATACTGTACGAACTCGAATACTGTACGAGATTGAACTCGAATACTGTACGAGATTGCACTCGAATACTGTACGAGATTGAGCTCGAATATTGTACGAACTCGAATGTTGTGCGAGATTGAGCTCGAATATTGTACGAGCTCGAATACTGTATGAGATTGAGCTCGAATATTGTACGAACTCGAATACTGTACGAGATTGAACTCGAATATTGTATGAACTCGAATACTGTACGAGATTGAGCTCGAATACTGTACGAGATTGAACTCGAATATTGTACGAACTCAAATGCTGTACGAGATTGAGTACGGATTTTGTACGAACTCGAATACTGTATGAGATTGAATTCGAATACTGTACGAGCTCGAATACTGTACGAGCTCGAATACTATACTAACTCGAATATTGTACGAGATTGAACTCGAATAATTTGTGAATTATAATTTGTATAATTTGTGAATTATAGTGAATATTTATGTTAAATATTACACATGCATTTAATTGGGTAATTTTGGATATTTATTGGGTATTTGTTATGTTGCCATTGAGTTAACATAATATGAGACTCATTGAGATCAAAATTTCCCATTAACATAATTATTCTCATCCTAAATCCTAAAAAATAATGAGCATTTAATACCTGATCTCATTGGATAATGACAACTTGTAACTCAAATCGATAGAAAATGTTTAACGATAACTTATTGGTTTAATTATATAATGATTTATTGGATAATATATTTTAACCCATTGGGTCATATGAATATCTCATGGGTTATCCAATGGGTTATCCATTTAATGACCCAACCCATTATGACCCATTTAATAAACGGGTTAATTGGATAATGATCCATTGGATAATGATCTATTGAGTTTGGATAATGGGTTTATCCAATTAACCCATTTGACGAGCCTAATTTATAGAATACAAGAGTTTGTGTTGTAATATATCTCAATAGCTTACTAGTTACCATAGTCATATCTTGTACATTTGGGTATAAATAACACATCATTCTGTCAATATCAATCAGATAATTATTTCCAAATCATCATTTTTCCTTCCTCGTTTCATGGTATCAGAGCCTAATCTCTGAAACCGAAAAATTTCAACAAAACCCTAACCACAGTCGACGTGTAACTCCGCAGGTGCCGACTCATCATGAGCAACTTGGAAAGCATGGTCATCCCTCCCCGCCAGCCTCTCACCGGCGATGACACACCTCCACAGTAGTTGTACCCGAGACGCCTCCTCCGCTACTGGTCAACGACAGTCTTGGTCCCAGCCTCTCTCATGTCCTCTTGATCACTTATCTCCATTCTACATTCATCCTTCGAATCACCTAGGCTTGTCTCTCTGTCTGGTTGTTCTTAAGGGTGATGACTATCAGGAGTGGACTACTTCAATGAAGAACGCACTCAAGACTAAACGTAAGTTGGGCTTTATCGATGGTCGTATATCTCAGACAGTTATTGCCTCTGTTGATTTGGATGACTGGTATAGTGTTAACTCCATGTTGATCGGATGGGTTGTTCAATCCATTGACCCATCGTTGCGATCATCTATCACCTATCCATAAAATGTTCTTGAGCTCTGGGAGGAGTTGCGCCATCATTTTTCTGTAGGCAATGGCCCTCGTCTTCTCCAACTTCATGCAGATTTGGCAAATTGCCACCAAGGTGGAAAATATGTCGCCTTGTATCATGGGACTCTCAAGAAGATTTGGGAAGAAGTCACAACCTACGTTCCTCTTCAGGCCTGTCTCTGCAGCAATTGTTCTTGTAACATCACAACAATGCTTCAAACCGAACGTGATATCGAGCATCTCCATCAATTTCTTCTGGGTCTCGACGAAAGGTTTGACACTCTCCTTTCCAGCATAATGGCGTAGGAACCATTGCCCTCTCTCAACGGGGTTTATGCTCTCGTCGTTCAGGAGGAACGTCCAAGACCCTGATGCACAAACACGACACCAAGTCCAATGGTATGGAGTTTGCTGCTCAGGCTAAGCCTGTTTTCCACAGCACCAGTCAATTCCATCGGTGCCGGAAAAGTCTGCCATCAGCCAACCCTCATGCACTCACTACGGGAAGCTTGGCCAAGACATTTCTCGCTGCTGGAAGATCCACGGCATCTCTGAAGGCTTCGTTCACCACCCAGCAGAGTGTGGGGCTGGTCGCGGCCATGGAACTCTGGGTAGCGGTGTCGCACTCTCAGCCCAGCAGCAACTTCCATCCGCCGTCCGATGTCACCTCTATTCCAGAGTCTGCAGCTCGTGGCCCTCACCTCAGTCCTGATCAATGGCTAGTTTTTTTACAAATGTACAATTCTATGAACACAACTTCCACTTATGCTACTTGTAAGCATTCTTTATGGATTCTCGACACTGGTGCCTCCTTTCATATGACGGATAATCTAGCCTTGCTTCATGATGTGATTGATATTGCACTTGTTCCCATTAAACTTCTAGAAAATCGTTTTTTAATAGTTGTTCAAAAAGGTTATCTGGTATTCTCTCAGGCTGATCATGTTCTTTATTTTCTAAATTTGGAGTGCAATATTCTCTCCTTTGCTATGTTGCTTCTACATGCTCGGTGCTACGCTTTCTTAACCGATCAGTTATGTGTACTTTAGGAAAGCGGTTCGAAGACAGTGATTGGTGTGGTGAGCAACAAAGTGGATTTTACTGGTTATGGCACTTCTCTGCTACCGCACACGCCTGCATTGTGTTCAAACCCGAGAAGAAGCACTCAGTCGAATTGTGGCACAAGAGGCCGGGTCACCCTTCTGATGCAGTTTTATCTTCTGTCTGTTCCAATTGATTCAGTTTCTAGTATTGTACCTTGCAACGTTTGTTTCAGTTCCAAGCAAACACGAGTTTTTTCCCTTAAGTTCTAATAAAGCCACACATTTATTTGAACTTGTGCACTGTGACATTTGGGGTTCTTATCGCACTCTTGCTTCTTATGGTGCTACTTATTTTGCTATGATTGCCGATGATTATTCTCGTGCCACTTGGGTCTATTCACTGAAATCCAAGTCGCAACTTCCGCATCTGATAATGAATTTCTTTGCTTTGACTATTACTAAATTTAAATCATCAGTTCACCGATTTTGATCAGACAATGGTACAGAGTTTCTAGGACTGAGGGATTATTTTGCTACTCATGGAATTTTTCATGAGACCCCGTGTGTTTATACACCCCAGCAAAATGGAAGAGTGGAACGCTAGCATTGCCACCTCCTAAATGTGGCATGTGCTCTGTATTTTCAAGTCTCTCTTCTCATTAAGTTTTAGGGTGAATGAGTACTAACCGCTTATTTTTTAATCAATCGCTCTCCGACACCGGCTCTCCAAAACAAGACTTCATTTCATCTTCTATTTCAGTGAGAACCCAAGTATTCTGATTTGTGTGTCTTTAGGTGTCTCTGCTTCGCTCCGGTTCTTTCTCGGCCAACCGATAACTTTGTTGCTTGCAGTCACAAATATGTTTTCATGGGATATCCCAATGGTAAACAGGGTTGGCAGTTGTATGATCTCAAGGTTGTATGATCTCAAAACTGGTCAGTTCTTCTTCTCTCGTGATATGGTGTTTTTCGAGAGCAACTTTCCGTTTCGAGCTCCATCATCTTCCCACTCATCGTCTCTTTAGGTTCATCTGCCTCATCCTACTGTATATGATCTTCCAGAGCTTGCTGGCTCCCCAGCAAGGGGGAGCTCTTTTGCACAACTCATAGCACGCGGTAAGGAGGAGTCTGAGCAGTCGCTAGAGTTGGGCTCACCCTCCCCGATCAAGCTCTCCGAGGGTTCGCCTGAGGTTGTTCCCATGGAACCTTATCCAGATGTTTGTCGCAGCACCCACGATCTAAAGTTGAGTGTCTTGCGCAAAGATTTTGTATGCAGCTTCATTCTCACAGACGTTTCCCAATCCAGCTCGGCCGCCTCGTCAACTCCTTATCATATCAGCCATTTTGTTTCTTCTTAGAGTTTCGCACCTGCACATGCCCACTTTCTTGCGGCTGTCACTTCCATGTATGAACCAGTTCATTTTTCTGAGGCTATACAGCAGCCATATTGGCGATAGGCCGAGCTTAACGCTCTTGAGAGAAATAATACGTGGTCTCTTACATCCCTTCCTGCTGGAAAGAAACATATTGGCTGCAAATAGGTCTACCATATCAAGTATAAGGCAAATGGAGACATCGAATGCTACAAGGCTGAAGGCATTGATTTCAATGAAACGTTTGCTCTATTTTATTATGTTGTTGATGAAGAGTTAGTTTTACTATTTGTAGAAAATAATGATGTAATGTTATGATTGTATTCATCATCTGGGTTACATTATATAATATAAAGGTACAAAGAGACATATACGAAATCATAAAAGGAAAAGGATTCTACAAATAATATTCATGTAATGTTCTATTCCTTAATATTTTTCCTCAAGTAGTAGCATGTAGATAAAAAATTCCCAACTTGCCAAGTAGTAATTGAAATTAAGTATGTCTGAGAGCTTTCGTGAACAAATATACAGGCTGATCAGAAGTGCAGATATGATGAGTAATAATAATACCAGTTTGTACAAGATTACAGATGAAATGACAATCAACCTCAATGTGCTTTGTACATGCATGGAAAATCGGATTGGTTGCAATATGAAGAGCAGGTTAACTGTCGTAAAAAGGTCACATGGGGGCAGAATGCACAACTCATAAGTCTCAAAGCAAAGACTTAAGCCATAATAACTCACAACAAGTGACTGCCATTGCATGATACTCTGATTTAGCAGAAGAATGAGAAATTTTAGGTTGCTTCTTGGTCTTCCATGAAACCGCAGAATCACCAATCATCACAAAATACCCAGAAAGAAAATGTCGTGTAATAGGACAAGCAGCCCAAAAAGAATCACAGAAAGCAGACAACTGTAAAGAACTGCTTGAAAAGATAAATAAACCTTGACAAGGATAACTCTTGAAGTAAGGTAGAAATCGGGGAGCAATTTTCCATTGAGGAACACAATGAGACTTCATAAACTGAGCAAGCATATGAATTGAATAATTGAGCTCAGGACGTGTAATGGTAAGGTACATAAGAAGACCAACTAGGCACCAATACTAATAAGGATCATCATAAAGTGGCCCATCTACGGGCCCAAGATCGTGTTGTTGCTCCATTGGAAAATTAGACGGTTTAGCAGCCAATAAACCTGTATCTGATAAGATATCGAGGGCATATTTCCTTTTTAAATGAAGCATCCCATCCGATCTTCTAACAATCTCTATACCCAAGAAATACTTAAGTGCACCAAGATCTTTCATGTAAAAATAAGAGCTCAAGCATTTCTTGAATTCAGAGATTAGCGACGGAGAACTACCAGCAATCACCAAGTCATCCACATAGTCAAGCACGTGCAAGGAAACCGAACCACGGGAGTAAAAGAAAAGAAAATAATCATCCTTACTCTGAACAAACCTAAAGATTCATAGAGCATTAGCCAACTTGACAAACCAATTCAAGGAGATTGTCGCAAATCGTAAAGAGATTTCTTAAGTTGACAGAAGAGGCCCGGGCTTTGGATAGCCAGGAGGAGGGGGAATAAAAACCTCTTCGTGAAGATCACCATGTAGAAAAGCATTTTTGGATGACTATCTGATGAAGTTCCTAACCACGAATGACTAAAATAGACAGAAATAGCCGAAGTGAACTCATCTTTGCAACAGGAGAAAATGTCTCAGTTTAGTCAGTTCCCTCAATCTGACGATTACCCAGACCAACCAAATAAGCTTTGTGACATTCAATGGTACCATCAGATCTGAACTTGGTACGTTAAACCCTTTTACATCCAATTGCATTCTTATCCAGAAAAAGAGAAGCCATAGTCCAAGTCTCATTACGCTCAAAAGCATTAATCTCATCTGCCATAGCATCACGCCAGTAACCATGCTTTGACACCTCAGAATAAGTGGAGGATTTTCACTAGATGTTACTGCACCCAAAAATCTAGAATGAATGCCAGAAAATTTATTGCAATTTACATAATCAGTTAAAGGATATAGAATACCTGAGGATAGTGATGGTGTAGGAGTTATCTGGGCAGTGGGGAAGGGGAGGGGGTTAACAGCAGTAATAGGCAAATATAGTCATTCAAGTAAGCAGGAGGTCGACGATTACGAGCACTCTAGCGAGAAGGTAATATATTGGCCAAAAGAGGTGGCGACAGAAAACCATCCGCCGACGGATCCTAGGTAATCGTTCACAAAGATGCAGCAGTAGGTGGTGATGAAGATACCATAGTAGATGGTAGCGGCAGAGATGCCACGGTAGACTGCAGTGGCCTGGCCACTAGAATTGGCGGGGTGGCAAGGGAAGTACGGTCGTGGCAGGCATCAAGTCCTGGCCGGTCAACGGCTGCTGCAGATTGTTAAATGCTGCCAGAAAATGAGAGGTGGTGGAAGCCTACAATGGCAAGGAAGATATCGCAGCAAGGTGGGGTGCCAACGGTGAAGTGATGGTGTTGCTGGTCCTCACCGGCAAATTTATCATCGGAAAATAATCAAACAAGGTTCTATTTTTTACTGTGCAAGCTGAGCAGGCATAGTTAGCACAGCAAATAGAAACTGGTCTTCATAAAAATCAGCATCATGAATATTGAAAAGGGTGCATAATTCCAAAACATAAAGGCGATAGCGTTTCTTGCCGGCTTGATACCCAAGATAAATGCATCGTCGACTTTGTAGAGCCAACTTGTTTCGAAATCTGGGAATATGAGAGGCAAAACACAAGCAACCAAAGATGTGTAAAAGCTTGTAGTTTGAAATACATCTATAAAGTAACTCAAATGGTGTGCATCCGTTGAGATGATTTGTCGGTGTTTGGTTAATAAAAAATGTAGTAGTGAGAACACATTCTCCCAAAAATCAATTGGCAGATTACCTTGGAAATGCAAACCACGAGTGACATTTAACTAATGACAATGCTTACGCTCTACATGACCATTCTACTTTGGTGAATCAACCTCAAAAGTCTAAAAAATGAAGCAATATTTAGCAAAGTAGGATCGCAAAGTGACGGGCGGGCGGTCGTCGCGCCCGCCGTGCAAAAGATAATTTATAAGCCCTAAATGCTTACTTTCTACAACTAGGTAGATAGTGGCAAATCGGGGTCGTCCAAAGAGAAGAGGGATCTTCCTAAGCGTCTAAGCACACAATGGTTGATACTAGGCTAGGAGTAACTATATTTACACACACATAAAAGCAAGTAAAGGGGAGGGGGGTTGGTTGGTTGGTTTCCTAAATTAACAAAGATAAAAAGACACGATAACTAGCAAGGTCAAGTGACTATGCTAATCATCAAATGAAACTAAAGAAAAGGGGTTTTAAACTACAAAGATAAAATGCCTTGGGGGCAACGGATATCCACTTCCACATCTAATGTAGTTCATCGAATCATTCACACATTCCATCATATAGCATTCAGGACCCAACATTCACACACCCATCTAGCAAGTACCACAACACACACATCACAAGGAGTTCTAAGTTCATGCTCATAGATCTTCATGCAAAGGCGCTACGGAATTCGTCACGTTCCTACACCTAAACAATTCAACCACACAAGCACTACCTATGCTCAAACAACTCATGGCACACATGCAGTGAAACACACCGTCAAGAATACATAAACGCCAAATAACAAATGCTTCAAGAATGAATTTAAATCATCTATTCAATACCTCAACTACTTGTCGTGGAGACTAAACTTCTATCCTTCTTAGTTCGTAGTTTGCGAGAGTGAGTTCCACATCTCTCGTCAAACCTCACCAATGACTCCCGAGTCGCGACCACGACTCAAGGTGTCATTGGTGGCATTTAGCACGAAGGACCAACAAGCTTGGCAATGCCTATGACCACTACACCGTGACTAAGCATTTAACCAATTCATGCAATTACACGAGATTAGTCAAGAGCGACCACTCATAGACCACGAGCATATAACTCTTCTCGTTTGCTACACAAACGAACGTGACGAAGAGTTCGACATCAATCACATTCGTCTAGCACATTGTCAACACACTAACACAATCAAAAGCTCTAATTCACACTCATACATTCCTAACAAGAACAGGGGGGAAATTAACCCAAATCCCCCAAACCCTAGCTAGCAATTCATACAAGCATTCATATCCTCAAGCTCCCAACAACATCAATGGAATCAACAATTAACATTCAAAGCACAATAAATGCACAATAGTAAAAACACCAAATAGATAGATAGAAATGAGTTCTTGCTACATAGATAATGGAAGCTTCAATCCTTTGCTCCCAAGAACAAAAACTACTCTAGAATAACAAGAGACATAATTAAACTACAAAAACTAAGAAAAGAAAGAGAAGAAAACAAAGGGTTTTGGAGCCCTAAAACCCAGAGAAAATGGGCTGAGCAAAACTGGAGAAGAAGAAGAAAGAGAGTAGTATTTATAGTGCAAAGAAGATAAAGTTGATTTCTGGCCGCCCGTTGGTCGCGACTCGCGACGTGTTCGTCGCGACTCGCGACGGTGTCGCGACGGGAGCCAGAGTTCTGCATTGTTTCTTTGTCTTTTTCATAGCCATCCCTCTCAATCTTCAAGTCTTCAACGGCTCCAAAAATGGTCTTCAACGGCCTCCGGTCTTCATGTCTTCGAAGTGAGTATCCAAAAGTCTTCGAAAGTATAGTCTTCAATGTCTTCCGGTCTTCGTTGCTTCCGTGTTCTTCCCTTGTCACACAAAATCCACTTAAAAGAGGTAAAAGAGTACAAAGTTGCTTTTGCCTCTCCTAAGTGAATTTCAAGGTAAAACACAAGCTCTTAATAATAAAAGAGCACAAAAGTGATCCTAAATACTACTAAATAATGCATCTAAAATGGACACATCAAACCTCCCCACACTTAAACCTTACTCGCCCTCGAGTAAGAAAAGATTCAAGCATACGGAGGAAATGGCATATCCACATCCTAAAACCCCTAAAATAACCACACAAAATGGACATATCAAACCTCCCCACACTTAAACCTTACTCGCCCTCGAGTAAGAAAAGAACCAAGCACACGGAGTAAATGGTATATCCAAAACCTAAACTAATCCCCCAATCAAAGCCTCACAAAAACTCTCAATATCAAAAATCCCAAAATAAAAGCTCACATGAGAATTTTTTCACACCCACATCCCCAATCCTAAATCTAACCAAACCTACCACTTATCAATTCACTACCCATAAAAATATTTCACAGCCCAGAATTGATATTCCCATAATCCAATGACACAAAATGAAGCTAAAATCATAGAGGAAGTTTTAAACACATGCTTCGCCTAATGCCAATATATCAACCAAAAACGAAGTAGAAAGAGATAAGGAATTTCATAACCACACTTCGTTTCCTAACCCACTAAGCTACCCAATCCCAAGAGGTCTATAGATATTGAGCTACCCGATCCATCCATGTGACAACCGCAACCTTATGACTCCAACGCCGGCAAGTGAGTGAAATCATAGCATTTTTCAATTTCTCTCAATTTCTCTCATTTTGCCTAGGAGCTCTTTCGAGTTTTCATCCTAGCCACACATCATGTTTCTTTAGCTCACATCTCACCTTTTTCCGCACATTTTAGCCTCTCATTTTTGCCTAGGCCGCCCTTTAAGGGTTTTCGACCTATCCGGGCCCCCAATGTTGTCTACGTTGCCCTCTCGGGTTTTCAACCTAGCGGTTTTCTCTTTTTTTTTCTTTTTTTAAATTTTTTTTTTCATGTTTTTCCAATGAAAAGTAGCAAAAAGCATTCCAAAACAATCTAGCATGCATATGAGTCCTCTAACCCCTCCCCACACTTAAAACATTACATTGCTCTCAATGTAAACACGTAAGGCAAGAACAATAAAAATTAAGGTAAGGGGATAGAGTGACACCCGTGTCTCCGCAATTCGCCGGTGATATGGCGATATCCAAGTACTTGGATGGTCCCGAGATAGGTTTCGGAACCGGAAGGGTGAGCAAAGATGCCGTAGAAGAACTCACCCCTCGAGAAAAACATTGTCTCCATGGCGCCGTTTGATCAAGACTACACCACGAAGAACACATTAAACTCACAAGTACATAAGGATATGTAATACTAGGTTTAGCATCAAGAGTTAATAACCATAGTATTTTCAAAGAACAACCAAATCACACCCAACCAACACTATAAGAATAATCATGAAAAATATCCAACATATATTAACATGTATACAAGCATCATTATAGGATATGCACTTACGATCACAATGATGTAGTCGGCATACTACAATCAACAAATGTACTATAAAGATGCAAGGATGTTCATATGTCAACATGTGTAGGATGTGGAGGAATGAGTGGGTATGTGGTGGTTCTTGGGAGTGTTGGGTGGAGAAGAAGGTAGGATCATGCAATGTTTAAAATCATTTGGAAACTTGGAAGCTTGGAAATTTGAAATCCGGGCTCAAAAAAAAATTTCAACAGTTACTGAGCACGTCGCGACTCGCGACGAGGTTCGTCGCGACTCGCGACAAACCTCGCGAAGTCATCGCGACTCGCGGAAAGGTGAGTCCGAGAGCTCAAAATGTTCTGAGCTCGTCGCGACTCGCGACGAAGGGTGTCGCGACTCGCGACGAGCCTCGCGAAGTCATCGCGACTCGCGGAAAGTTGAGTCCGGAAGCTCAAAATTTTCTGAGCTCGTCGCGACTCGCGACGAAGTGTGTCGCGACTCGCGACGAGCCTCGCAAAGTCATCGCGACTCGCGGAAAGGTGCGTCCGGAAGCTCAAAAATTTCTGAGCACGTCGCGACTCGCGATGAAGGGTGTCGCGACTCGCAACGAAGGGTGTCGCGACTCGCGACGAGCCTCGCGAAGTCATCGCAACTCGCAGAAAGTTGGCGCTGGGAGTGAATTTTGCTCCCCTGTTCGTCGCGACTCGCGACGAAGTCCATCGCGACTCGCGACGGCAGGGTATCCCAGGCTTAAAATTTTTCTTTTGCTTACCAACTGTCCAAGCTTTCTTCCCTCGTTCATTGATCTCGTTCCTTCATCTCCTTCATTGCAATGCACTTCACTTTGTTACAAAATCACAGAAAAACAAGCCATAAAAAGAACAAAACAAAACAACAAAAACTAAGAAATAAAAACTAAAAGAAATGCTGAATTTATTTTACGTCGTCGGCACGACGAAGCTCCGTATGTTTAAGGTCGTCGGCACGACCCTAATGTTATCCGTATGGTGAAGGCTTGAAGCTCTTCACCATGAGCATCCAAAATAAGAGAGGTGGGGGCACAAAACCTTCAAGAGGAAAGTCTTGTGGAGGTGGAGATGGTTCAAAGGGAATTAAGTGGTTAGGGAGCTTGGGATAGTCTTTTGGCTCCTCTCTCGTTTCCCTCAAAACTTCCAAAAATATTAGAGTTGGTTCACTAGGTGGGGGAAGGGGTGACAATGCTAATGGATGTAGCACTATCACCTCTTCCTCCATTTTTCTATCCTCTACAACCAACTCCTCACCCCTTTCAAACTCAAAATCATTTTTATTGGTGACCTCACTCACCGAATCATCGAGTTCAAGTTGGGATGGTGTGTTTTCGGAATCACGAGCTTCCATGCGGGCCAATACCTCTAATATGTTCCTCACATGCCCCTCAATGGCCTCAACACTAGAGGAGAGCTGGGTATCCGGCTCCTCACTAGTAAAGGAGTTCAAGTTTGCTATGGTATTTAAGACATCCTCACGTGTCAAACTTGAACTTCCTTGTTGGGCTTGGTTTTGGGGTATGGTATAGGGTGGTGATGGCCAACTAGGTTGCTTGTAATATTGGTTTTCCGGCTCATTCTCATACCACAAATCCGGACTACCACTCCATTCCGGATTGTAAGAGTTGTGGTATGGATAGCATTCATGAGCTCCTTGCCCTTGAAAACCAATATCTCCTACCTCTTGATAGCACTCTTTATAGTACCCATGGTTTTGGAAACCAAGGGTTCTTTCTCGGTCATCGTGCTGTTCCCACAACAAAGGGCAAGATTCGGTAGGATGGTCGGAATGACACATCCTACAAAACCTTGCTTGTTGAGCCTCTCTTCTCATCATGAGTTCCCTCAAGGTGAGACGCTCCATTAAAATTTTATTTTTTTATTTTTCAAAAGTTCGGAATCATAGTGCAAGGATTCTCGATAAAATAAATTACCTACTCCGAACAAAAACAACCACCAAGTAGTGGAAAATAAAAACAACTAGCTAATACACAACCAAATACACCTAAATACTTAAGAATAAACGCCTCTTCCCCGGCAACGGCGCCATTTTGACGGGCGGGCGGTCGTCGCGCCCGCCGTGCAAAAGATACTTTATAAGCCCTAAATGCTTACTTTCTACAATTAGGTAGATAGTGGCAAATCGGGGTCGTCCAAAGAGAAGAGGGATCTTCCTAAGCGTCTAAGCACACAATGGTTGATACTAGGCTAGGAGTAACTATATTTACACACACATAAAAGCAAGTAAAGGGGGGGGGGGGGTTGGTTGGTTGGTTTCCTAAATTAACAAAGATAAAAAGACACGATAACTAGCAAGGTCAAGTGACTATGCTAATCATCAAACGAAACTAAAGAAAAGGGGTTTTAAACTACAAAGATAAAATGCCTTGGGGGCAACGGATATCCACTTCCACATCTAATGTAGTTCATCGAATCATTCACACATTCCATCATATAGCATTCAGGACCCAACATTCACACACCCATCTAGCAAGTACCACAACACACACATCACAAGGAGTTCTAAGTTCATGCTCATAGATCTTCATGCAAAGGCGCTACGGAATTCGTCACGTTCCTACACCTAAACAATTCAACCACACAAGCACTACCTATGCTCAAACAACTCATGGCACACATGCAGTGAAACACACCGTCAAGAATACATAAACGCCAAATAACAAATGCTTCAAGAATGAATTTAAATCATCTATTCAATACCTCAACTACTTGTCGTGGAGACTAAACTTCTATCCTTCTTAGTTCGTAGTTTGCGAGAGTGAGTTCCACATCTCTCGTCAAACCTCACCAATGACTCCCGAGTCGCGACCACGACTCAAGGTGTCATTGGTGGCATTTAGCACGAAGGACCAACAAGCTTGGCAATGCCTATGACCACTACACCGTGACTAAGCATTTAACCAATTCATGCAATTACACGAGATTAGTCAAGAGCGACCACTCATAGACCACGAGCATATAACTCTTCTCGTTTGCTACACAAACGAACGTGATGAAGAGTTCGACATCAATCACATTCGTCTAGCACATTGTCAACACACTAACACAATCAAAAGCTCTAATTCACACTCATACATTCCTAACAAGAACAGGGGGAAATTAACCCAAATCCCCCAAACCCTAGCTAGCAATTCATACAAGCATTCATATCCTCAAGCTCCCAACAACATCAATGGAATCAACAATTAACATTCAAAGCACAATAAATGCACAATAGCAAAAACACCAAATAGATAGATAGAAATGAGTTCTTGCTACATAGATAATGGAAGCTTCAATCCTTTGCTCCCAAGAACAAAAACTACTCTAGAATAACAAGAGACATAATTAAACTACAAAAACTAAGAAAAGAAAGAGAAGAAAACAAAGGGTTTTGGAGCCCTAAAACCCAGAGAAAATGGGCTGAGCAAAACTGGAGAAGAAGAAGAAAGAGAGTAGTATTTATAGTGCAAAGAAGATAAAGTTGACTTCTGGCGGCCCGTTGGTCGCGACTCGCGACGTGTTCGTCGCGACTCGCGACGGTGTCGCGACGGGAGCCAGAGTTCTGCATTGTTTCTTTGTCTTCTTCATAGCCATCCCTCTCAATCTTCAAGTCTTCAACGGCTCCAAAAATGGTCTTCAACGGCCTCCGGTCTTCGAAGTGAGTATCCAAAAGTCTTCGAAAGTATAGTTTTCAATGTCTTCCGGTCTTCGTTGCTTCTGTGTTCTTCCCTTGTCACACAAAATCCACTTAAAAGAGGTAAAAGAGTACAAAGTTGCTTTTGCCTCTCCTAAGTGAATTTCAAGGTAAAACACAAGCTCTTAATAATAAAAGAGCACAAAAGTGATCCTAAATACTACTAAATAATGCATCTAAAATGGACACATCACAAAGGCAGAAATTATGTATTATTATCAGCACAGACGCAACGAATAATGTGATTAAACTTATTCTTGATCAAAGAACCAAATTATATAAATCTAGAAACTACATCTTGTGTATATATAGCCCAGCGATTAAAATGCCAATGTATGTCAGGCCCAGCCCAATGTTATCTTACGGAAAGGTGGATGTATTCAGCCCAAGGCAAAGAGCAAGCAGGCACAGAGCTTCCAGTCGTACCAAAATACGTGGGCCAAAATACGTGGGCCAAAGAACATGAAATAGGCAACGGAAGCGAAAACCATGAACGAAGAACGTGGGATCGTGGCACACCACAATCTTAACTCTTAGAAATCAAGGAATTGCTAAGGAAGATAGTCTATAAATACAGCAAGCTCTGAATGAGCTAAGGTAAGCATTACTATCTCTAGAAATTCCAGTTCTATAAGGAGAATACTGGCTAGATCATCGGAGTCCCTTCTCCCAGAGTCACATCCAGGATAAGCATTGCAAGTAAAGAAGCTCTTAGAGAGGATGACCAGATTCCATGAACGATCTCCCACATCCTTTGGCACCGTCTGTAGGGATCAAAATTTTCTTTTCATTTTTAGGTCATTCAAGTGAAAAATGGTGTTCACCAGAAGTGAGTGGAACCATAACCATTAGTCACACGAACAGACACTGGGATGCGATGGAGAAGTACATCATCATCAAGAACGTATCCCAAGTAAAGAGAAAGAGAACAGCAAGGAGGAAACATAGGAGTAAGCAGAGTCTCCAAACAACCACCATAATAAGGAAAAAATGGCGTTCGCAGCATTCCTGGAAGCGAACAGAGAAAGATTTTATGATCAAATCCTGAATATGCTCAAGCAAAAGCCCACAAAACTAGAAAAAAAGGTAAATCAAGAGCATGAAAACCTTAACTACGAAGAGGAACTATGTGATATTGTCATGGAAGATGACACAGATAAATTGCCTCTAGCTCCACACTTGTATGATTTTAAAATGCCAAAGGACTTTAAACTTCCTTTGCATGTTAAAATCTACAATGGCACAATGAACACAAAAGAGTTTCTACACTTATACAGAAATAGTATGAAGTTTCTCGGTGCGAACATCAAATTAGTTTCTAAGAAATTTCCTATCTTTTTTATAGGCACGACGATCACTTGGTATGAAGACCTTCCAAATGGGAGTATCTAATCTTGGGCACAGTTGTCAGACATGTTCTTGGGTCCATTCTACCAAATGCAAAAGTTTACCGAGACAATCACAAATCTCAATAACATCACCCAGTAAAGTGATGAAAGCCTATAAAAATATCATAATCGCTTGGTTAAAGAAAGCTTACAGGCCATGACTTGTATTTCCAGTCTTCTTTAGGGGCATTCACATGAGGCATGCATTCAGGGGAATTCTACAAAGAACTGACTAAAAATAGGCCTGAGAAGCCGAGGGAGCTACAGAAAATGATTGAGAAGCATGTTCGAATGGAAGAAGCAAAAAATTGTAAGATGGAGAGGGAATGAGGCTAGAAGAAAATGATGGAAGATTCACATAAAGGATTTATGAACAAGGGAAAGGGAAGCTTCTCTTTCAGAGCAATAGAACCAAATTTGTGAATTGCAAAATTCTAGGAAACACCCTTGACAAAGCTAAGAGAAGAGATATAGCAAGCACACAAGGATCTATTTTGAGAGCCAGCACCTATACTAGCACCACCAGAAAAATGATCAAGGGAATATTAATGTGCTTTCCACAAGGACCATAGCCATGATATCGAGTACTGTAGAGATCTAAGAAAACAAGTTGAAGAAAACTTAAGGAATGTCTTATTAAGTCAATACATGAAGAAAGGCGGAAGTCAGTATGGCGAAAATAGAAAAGCAACGAACGCCCTAACAAGAAAGCACGGCACAACGTCTACACTACTAAAGAATCAAAAGATGACTGGGGCAATTGATTACAAGGAAACTAAGGGCGATGAACTGTCGGAAACAGTAAGCTTGTCTATACATGGATCTATGGAATCGTTGTCTAACAATACTTGGAAAACTAGGGCACGATATTCTCCCCTACAAGAACATGTTGACAAAAGACTCCACTCATATGAGGCAATTACTTTCAGTGAAGATGATGCAGAACCAAACGCTTCGCCTCACAATGATCCTGTGGTTATCATAGAAAAAATTGGAAATGCTACTGTACACAGAGTGTTCGTAGACGATGAAAATACGGTCAAAATACTATTTGTAGATTGCTTTGATAGACTGGGGTTTAAGCAAATGGACCTCAGAAAAATCCACATCCTCTCCTATTGGGTTCACAGGGTGATCAAAAATGCCTTTGGAAAATATACAACTACCTATCACTATCGGTGAAAGCGGATGGAACTACACAATCCCGTGTGACTTCATAGCCATGGCTGCCCTAAGCATGTTTAACGCTATAATAGGAAGACCAAGGAAGAACAGAGTAAAAACCATATGGCCCTCTCACCACTTGGTCATGAAATTCCCAACACCAGTTGGAATTGCAACCAGCGAGGCAACACTATAAGAGGAAACCAGCAAACAGCGAGGTAATGCATGGTTATCGCAATGAAGGTAAGAAGAGTGGAAGAGGAAGCGAAGATGGTCAACACAATCTCAAATGGTAGACCACCAGATCAACCGGTATCAACCTCTTATGTGCCATCTTCATTCCATTTTTTCCACCCGATTTGGCCATCACGGTGTAGCAAAGCTCTCCCGATCAAGAATGGATGAAGATCTAGAAGAACACGCGGTAGAGGTGTAATTTTCCCATAGTCAGAGAAAAGCCCAAGTTAAGCTTTAATGCCACACCATGTGTTGTGAACACACTGATAGGTCTTTTGTATGTCTATATGTGAATGAATCAAGGATTAAAGCATTAGAACTACCATGTTGCGAAATTAGTCTAAAGTGCCTAGTATAAATAGTTTACTTGTTTGTTTATTTTATGCTTGTAGTTGTTAGTTGAAAATACCAAACCCCACCCCCTCCCCAGTTTGCATTTTTACATTAGTAGTTATTCCTTTCACTTTTGCAGATTTCTGACCCACACGAAGCTGTGTTTTTAATTTTACTTGAACTTAGCATCTCTGGGGACAAACCCAGGGCTTTCCACTTACTACCCGTTGGTAGCCTAGCTGTGAGAAATGGGTGCAGAATATAAATCTTATCTTTGACCATCATATGGGACTAGTGCATTGGCCCAAGTTAATTAAATTATGCTTGCTGCGACTATGTTAACGACCCAGGGCTGGGGCGGGTCAAATTTTGGCGCCACTGTCGGGGATGCTTTTCAGTTAAGTATTAGTTGAACATAGAATGTTAGTGAGTAATTAGTATTGTTTTTATCTGTTTCTTGTTTTTGTTTGCTATAGTAGGTATTGTTTAAGTCCTTGGTGCAAACCGAGGACCCTTGCACTACGATTCCGAATTTTGTGTTTTTCTTTGTTAGCATTTAATTGAAAAGATAAAAAAATGTGGGAAAGCACTCAATGAAGGGCACTTTGTAGGGTGTGTCATTGTGATCATCCTATAGAGTTTTACCCAAGGTTGAGTGACTATGAGAGAAGAATGGCTCAAAGAGTGAGATGGAGTCTTGCTTTCGGATGAGTAAAAATGAGAGAGAAGTAGGAGTCGTTGGTTCCCAAGGCCTACGGGATCAAGATCATTACCCATACCACGAATCTCTAAGTTTAAGGTTTAGTGGTAACTCGAATTCATGGTATGGAAATGCATCGGGAAACCAACACTTTGGGTTAGATAGTTGGAGTTCACCAACTTCCCCAATGCTCCAAAACCAATCCCTAGGATTGGTTCCCAAATCGGATTGGGTAGAAATTATGCAAGCTATATATAATGTGACCAAGAGTAGTGATTTACACCAATCACAAGTGCTTAGCGAGATTAGCGATTTGGGAACTCCACTATTCTCAAGCATTGAGAAAGTTGATGGGCAGGTGCTTAATTTGATGAATAGGGTGAGCCAACTTGAAACCCAATATTCCAAAAATGAACCATCCCTAGTTGACTGTGAATTTTTTTATAGATGAATCTAAAGGGGATGGGAAAGGTTTTTTTACCGTGAAGAGGTCGAGGAAGGGGTGATTATACTTAATTTTCTATATTACTTATTTACATCGCTACCTCTACTTATAGAACCTACTCCCACATTTTTAGAAGTCTTAGAGGGAACCATAGGGAACCCAATTGAATATATTAAGCTTCCAAACCACTCATTCCCTCTAAGGTTGACTCCACTTCTACTATATCTTCCCCTTGGAAGATTCTTACCCCCACGTCTTGAGTTTTGGTTGTCCAGGGTGATGGGGTACAAACCTGCACCATATGGATAACATTAGGGTTGTGCTGATGACCTTAAAAATACGGAATTTCTCAGGAGGCAACCCGAGCTTTGAAAAAATTATATTAGTTTGCTATTTTTGTGTGTTTTCTAATTTTTAGTTTTTTTTGGACACTATTACACTTGGTGTGTATATTTGTTTTGTAGGAAGCATATGGTCTTTGAAGGAAGGTGATCAAACGGGGAGTCTAACTCATGGACCATGTAGACGTACATGGTTTGTGACGCTCAAAATAGTGCGTGTAGACGTGCACAACCCATGGAGCTCACATACTTTCTTATACCACCCAATCACCATTTCTTCCCTACCACCACCCAACCACCACCAAATTTCACCCAAAATCCACCTACCCTCAAAACCCTTGAGACACACACATCGAGACCTAAGAGGTAACTCTCCTTTGTGATTAAATTCTTCATTCGATTTATCATGCATGATAATGGTTAGACTAAACTTTCTTGATTAGTATATTGGGGTGATGGTAGTTTTTATTTACATTTCATTATTGTGCCATCAAGCGTTGATTTTAGTATTCTTTTTCATTATAAGTGCTTTCCTATTTCTTTCCCTTGACATGTGTTCTATTATTTTGTAAATGCATTAAGGATAGCGCAAGCTTTGAGTGTGGGGAAGGAGATTAGATAGCACTTATGATTTTTAGTTCTTTCTATGTAGCTAATATCTCTTTTAAGAGCATTTTGAAAAAAATTGAAAAAAGACAAAAACCTGGACAAGTCAAAAACCAGAAAGGGTGACTTAGGTAACATTAGGAGAAGCCCGGATAGGTCAAAAGACCTAAGTAAAAGTGAGAGGCTTGGCCCGGCTAGACTTACGAGTCTAGAAAAAAGTGAGAGGCCGTGTGGAAAAAGGTGAGAAGTGAGTACCCTTTGTGTGTTAAAGCTAGAATGAAAGCCCAAAAGAGCTCCTAGGCAATATGGGAGAAATTGAGAGAAAACAAAAAACAAAGTTGAATGCATGCTTCCGCGGATTGTTTTTGAAGATGATTCTTTGATTGCTTTGGGATCATTTTGGGAAAAGTAAGATAGCTTGACAGTTATCTTTTTTGGCTTACCTTTTTCCACATTTTATTTTGGGTGGATATGTTACTTTAGGATCTTCTAGGAGTGTGAGAGTTGTGAGGATATTCACTTCTTTGGGGGGAACTAGGGTAGCTTGAGATGAGTTGAATGCCTCGGTTAACTTATGCATGCACACTATATTTCGCTTGATTCTTTTTCTTGTCTAAGATTTACTCGAGGAAGAGTAAAAGTTTAAGTGTGGAGAGTCTGATTTGCTTCATTTTGCGTGCGTTAACCATTGTAATTGGCATACTTTTTTTAGTTTTAGTTGGTGGATTGCTAGTATTAGTTGAGTTTATGTGAAAAGGGGTTTAGATGGCCATGTTTGGTTTTCTTGTCTAAATCCCTCATTTTGTAGACTTAATTGGTACTAATGGACATCTTGTATCCACGGGATCCTTGATCTTACTCGTGATCATCTTTAGTAGGTCGTCCATGGATGCTTTTTGGTTACATTCTACGTGAAGACCGTTCGCAAGGGCGGTAGAAGATTGAAGGTCATTTTCCAGGACGGTAGAAGAGGTGAAGGTCATTCACATTAGAATGGTAATAGATGAAGGTCATGAACATCAATACATAATAGAAAGAGATTAAAACCAAATATAGGTGGCTTCGAAGTTCAAGACGGCCAAAGGAGAAAATGGTGAATCGTGGTCTGAGGAGTGTTTCCTTAGTCCAAGAACAATCTAGGAAGAATTAGCCTTCAAGTTTGGTTCCATTGGATTTATCTTCTCGAGTACTACCAAATCGACTGCTAAAACTCCCAATTCAGACAAACGGTTCACCGATAGCAAGCGAACAAAGTTTAGCCAACGAAGCACCAGCGGCACTTCACGGACCATACATAGTAAAGCACCAGTAACTTGTGACAAAGCACACAGTCCGCACTACATGAGAGACATGAGAGGATCCTTGAAGACCTACATGAGACCTTCATGAGGAAATGTCACCGAGCCATGATAAAGACCCCGGACCGTAAAGCTTGGAGATGAGAATTGAAGATTTGGCTAAGTATGAAGCCGGTCCGTAAAAACCTTCACGGGCTGTGATGAAAGTTTTGGGTGAAGACCACGGGCTACTTGCGATCCGTGAAAGCTATCCTGATCATGAGAACTTTTGAGCAAAAATCATGAACTGTTTGCGGTCCATGACAATCGTCACAGACCGTGGCACGAGACCTACTTCACAGACTGCGCCAGATCTCACGGCTCACCGCTATGAATGTTCACAAACCACGCCAGATCCCACACTCTGTGCTTGAATGTTCACGGACCATGGTGCCCCATGCTTGAATGTTCACGGATCGTGGCATCTGTGTCGGTTCGTGAAACCTTGGCGGCTGACCAATTTGGCCATAACTCTCTCAATTTTCATCTGATTTCCCTACCATATATCGAAATATTTGTCTTTCCAAGATCTATCAATTGCATTATAATTCAGCTCAAGATGATTCACAGATTTGAGCGGTTTATTCGAGAAAGGTTCAGCGGCTAGAAGGAAAGGGTGACTAGGGTTTTGCTATGTTTAGCCTATTTGGGGCATATCTTTAGGCTCAATCTACTACTACTATATATAGGAGCCTTAGTCTTCTACTAAACCCTAAGTAGTATAGAAGTAGGCATAATGTAGATTAGTTTCTCTTTCTAGTTTAGAGAGAAGGAAGAGGAGAGTTCTTCTTCCCCTTCCTTCTTCTTCTCTTTCTCTTATCTTTTTCTTTTCTTCTTATTTTCTTAGATCCATGGAATCTAATTCCATATTATTCATGGATCTATACTTTTTAGAGCAGTTAGCTAAGCTTGGGACATATTTGGCACATATGTAGCTTTTGATGCTTTATGATATTCCTTAAACTCCACCTCTCTTTGTGTTTATGATATTATTGTGATTTTTCTTGATTGTGATAAATGCATGAGCACAAAACCACATATGAGCACACACTTTGGGCTATGCTCATGTATGGTGCACTTATTGATACCTCCTTGGGAAGAGAAACCTAGATGTTTGAATGGGTGGAGGGGAACAATTCTGCACGAGTGTGTGCACGGGAGATTCGATGTAACCCTAATCTGTATACCATCACATCAATATTAGCTAATTACTTAACCATTTTCTGATAGGTTATGGGTAGAGATAGTTGATAGTAGCAAGATAGGTGTTGTGTTGAAACCCTAGCATCATAGATAAGGTTCCTATGAACCTAAGGCCTTGCGTATAGAGAACCACTAGCAATTAGTGCATTTGTGGTGGAACCTCGAGACGTAATAGCAAGGGGGAGAAACATAACCATAAAAATGGTCGAACCTTTTTGTGCTCACCTAATTATGATGGTGGTGTCGATGGAGGGTTGCAAGCCCACCCACCGTGACATGGATGGGGAAGTGTATGTCATCGGCCACACCACGTGTTGTGAACACACTTAAGGTATTTTGTATGTCTATATATGAATGAATCGAGGATTAAAGCATTAGAACTACCATGTTGCTAAATTAGTCACAAGTGCCTAGTATAAATAGTTTACTTGTTTGTGTATTTTATGCTTGTAGTTGTTAGTTGAAAATACCAAACCCCCCCCCCCCCCTCCCCCCATTTACATGTTTACATTAGTAGCTATTTCTTTCACTCATGAGGATTGACGACCCGCACGAGGCTGTGTTTTAACTTTTAGTTGAACCCTAGCATCTCTGTGGACAAACCTAGGGCTTTCCACCTACTACCCTTTGGTAGCCTAGCATCGAGAAATGGGTGCAGAATCTAAATATTATCTTTGACCAACCCACATGACTAGTGCCTTGCCTGGATTAGTTTAATTGTGCTTGATGCGACTGTGTTAACGACCTCAGGCCAGGTCGGGTCAATAACAGTACACCAAGATTACAGAGTAAACACATCAAAACATAAGGAAATAAGACACCTTTAGCATCAGAGTCATTTTGGTGAAGATGTTGTGTATGCACACGAAGCGTGGCCACGATCGGCGTCTCCTCGGTATAACGGATGTTCAGATTAGAAAGTTTAGACTTAGGAACTTTGTAGTTCCAGGAAGGTACATCAAACTCAGAAATTTATTTTGATTTTATAAAAAAGTATCTCCTACGCCAATCACCAATATTACTTGGGAAACCGTTCACAAGTTCAACCCCAGAATTCACGGTATACAAGGTGAATTCGTCTGTGGTGTTTTTCACCTTTCGAGGGTGATAGAAATTACGAAAAAAATCAATTTTGAAAGGTACGTTTGCATTCTCACACACCTAAGGAAACTCCATTATGATATTGATACCCTTAGGATGAAATTGGAACAATGCAATTTTCTATGAGCGAAGAAGTTTAATCACGTGTTCAGAAAGAGGAAAATAAAGGCCAAAGTTCATATAAGCTAAGTAACAGGAAATATATCCAGGGGGTACGAACGCATTTAGATTTGGAAGGTGAACGAAGCTTATAAGAAGATAGAAAAGGAAAGAAATCCTTTAAATCATTTACATAAGAACTGATCATGATACTGGGTATCGTGGAGGATCCGGCAACATGGTCAGAATCCTCGTCGAAGGTAGCATCTTCTATGGGACACTTACCATGGTTAGAAGAAGATATAAGGATCCTAAAAGTTGGAGGTAACTATCTTAGTTAAGGTCAAAATTGATGGAAACAAGTTTTGTAGAAAAAGGGTTTACGAAAAGCAGGTCGGAGAAGATGACCGAAAATTAGTTGGACAAACCACAAAAATCACAATAATCAGATAAACTCCTCCAACGTATCAATCTCAGAGAATACAGCAAAGATATGGGGAATTATTTAACAACAAAACTTACTCTTGAAAGAGAGTGACGCGCAGAAAATTTAAGAATGCCCAGAGGAGACAAAACCCTGGATAATGGAGAAGGGGAGCTGAAACAAAAGTGACAAAGGATACTTAAATATAAGAAATTAAAGGCATAATCCAGGAGGACAAACAATACAGGAAAATGCAATGATGATTATCTAACAAAAGAAGAAGAAAAAAGTAAAGTACCTTTTGCTTATAACGAGACGACAGCGGTATATGAAAAGACAGCACACGGATTGAGGGCCACATTAAATTCTTCATTTCAAATTTCCCATTTAAGAGATATAGCAAACAAAAATGTCAGGAAATTGCAGACTGAAATACTGAAGAACGAGGAGCGAATTTTGGATTTTAGAAACAAAACCATCTCAAAAATACCCTTACCACGTGGAGCTCAAAATTCAATATTCGAAAGTTGAAGAATGATCGAGGATAGAGATATAGCCAAAAAGGCTTTATCACTTCGCAATGCCGATAAAAGTAGCATTCCACGACGAACATTATGTGGACAAGAAACACCAGTTCACACTTAAGCCACATGACGCAAAGCCACACGTTCTTATGGTGTATTTGTAGCCCAATGATCAAAATGCCAATGGACTCTAGGCCTAGCCCCATGTTATCTCGTGGAAAGGTGGATGTATTTAGCCCAAGGAAATGAACAAGCAGGCGCAGAACTTCCAGTCATGCCAGAATACGTGAGCCGAAGAACATGGAAAAGGCAATGAACGTAAAGACCACAAACGAAGAATGTTAGATCGTGGCACGCCCACAATCGTAACTCTCAAAAATCAAGGAACTGCCAAGGAATTCAATCTAATAGCAAGCTCTGAAGGAGCTAAGGTAGGTATTACTATCTCTAGAAATTCGAGTTCCACAAGGAGAATACTGACTTGATCGTCGGAGCCCTTCTCCCGGAGTCACTTCCGGGATAATCCTTGCAGGTAAACAAGCTCTTCGAGAGGATGACCAGATTCCCTGAATGATCTCCCACATCAACATCGGACTTAGCCACTAATAAATAAACCCAAACTTCTCGGAAATAATCATTAACTATAGTTAAAAAATAAAATACACCACCAGAAGATGGTGAGCTATAAGGCCCCCAAAATCACAATGTATTAATTCAAACAAAGAACTAGTATTTGAAGAATTCAAAAGGAAAACTATATCTAGTTTGATTTTCTCTATGACACACACAACAAGGAGCAAGAGTATTATTTATGCTAAAAAAAATTAGGAACATAAGACAACACCAAAGAGGATGGATGCCAAGACATTGATTCCATAAATCAAATGAAGAAACTAAAACAGAAGTAACTGTCGGATCTGACTGAGGGATATGATATTGAACATGCATATCCAGCTGACAAAGCCAATACCCCCCCCCCCAAAGTTGTTCACCCATGCTAATCACAGTCCTCGTACTGATTTTCTATAATGTGCAATAATTTTTAGTAAGCAAAGCTAGACATTTTAAGACATACAACAATCTAGATCAAGATAATAAATGGCATCTCACTATAGGTACATAAAGCACATGAGTAAGAGTGGCATCTCCAAAACGTATAGAACCATAATGTATAGAATGTGACACTGGTTCATTAGACATTAGGCAGTAGAACATTAATTAAATCCGTAGCAGCAGTAATTTAAATAAGAGAACCTTTGTCACCAGTTATGTGATATGAGGCTCTTGATTCAAGAATCCAATGTGAAGTAGGCTTACCTGACCCATGGTCAGAAATATAATTGAACTGATTAAATAAACTGAGGGTCGTACTCCACTGATCATCAGACAGAGCAGTACCAAATTCAGATCGGGCATGGGTGCAGGAGAATGCAGCCGCCACAAACCTTGGAAGCAACGACACTACGTCGTTGAACAGTGGCATGACACTGTGCAACCTTCGGCTGGAGCACCAAGTGCGGTGGTGACTGACGGAGCTAGCACCATGTTCTTTGCGGTGTTAGGTCTACCTCTCATCTCCGTGAACCATTCTGGGTAGCCTATGAGCTTGCAGGTAACTTTGTCATAGCCCTTGCAATTACAATGCGTACAAATGAGATTCTTGCGTTTAGCTGCAATGAGAGCTGCAGGCAAAGATCCTGAAGGTTATATATGATGAGTGGCATATTCCATGGAATCAGTTGAAAGCTCACGAGACTGAATGACGGCTTTGTGATTTCCCTCCTGGGAGGTAAGGGTATAAACGCGCATAATGGATGGCAGCTGCCCTTGAATCATGACATTGGATCGCAAGGCGTGATAGCCTTCATCCAAACTGAGGACAAATTGATAAATCATATCTTTCTCACAATCATGGAAGGCAATAGCAACATGATTACATGTGCACAATGGTTTGCAAGCTTCACATGAACAAACTCGAGGAGGCTGAAGAGAGTTGTAATCATCATACAACTTCTTGAGTTTGGCGAAGCAAACCATTCTGGACACAATAGATGATATTATCGCTCATCTGCATAATTTTTAGACCATTACGAGGAGAAAAACATCCAGCAAGATCATTCCACAATTCTTTAGCAGTGTAAAAATAAGTCTTTTTAGTCGTAAAGATGTATTAACATTCTGCAAGATCCAGGAAACAAGGGAAGCATTCACTCCACGCCAATCTTCAGAATCAGGATTATCAATCGAGGGTTTAGTAATGGTTCCATCAATGAACCCAATTTTATTCTTAGCAAGTAAAGCACTACAAATCGCAGTAGTCCATTCAAGGTTATTTTCTCTACCTTTCAGAGTGACGAGGCAAATGACCAAACTGGGACTGTCCATAGGATAGATGTAGTACGAAGAGTTTGTTGATCGGTCAGTACATATTTCCCAGTGCCAAATTGAAATTGCAACTGCTTGAGTAAGGCTGCAATAACATCAGTGGCATTGATATTATGTAGCTTATTGGCCTCAACTTTGCTAGCGATGCGATCAGCTTCTACGGCGGCACAAGCATATTTAGTTTAAGGGGTAGACATCAGAGCAAATAAGATCAGCACTACAGCAAGGTGGGTGAGATTGGATCAGCAGGACGTAGCAAAGCGGGATGAGTGTGAGCGGAGCATGAAGCAAATGCGCAGTGCAAAATGGATCGGAAGAAGCAGCAACAATGTGAGAGGTAGTCACCGTACCTCTCAAAGTTATATTTTTAAGCCCAAATTCTTCCTATCTACAATTAAGTAAATAATGGCAAGTCGAGATCATCCACGAGAAGAGGGATCTTTCCAAGTGTTTAAACATATATAGGAGAAAAAACATACTAGATATAAGCATATATATATATATATACACACATATAAAAGCATGTAAAAATGGAGGGTTTGGTTGGTTTTTGGTCCTAAGTTATAAAAATTGAAAGGCAACAACTAGCAAAGCAAAAGAACTATGCTAATCATGCAAAAAAAAACTAAATAGATGATTAAAACAACAATTAACAAAGCCTTGGGGGCAATCGACTTCCACTTCCACACTTCCTATAGATCATGGATTAACCACTCATTCAATTACATTTATTGTCTATGGGAAATGTTATCAATTCTCATTCGAAGATCAATATTCATTCCTTCTTAATAGTAGTTTGCAAAGACAAACAATGACCATTTGAAAACCTCATTGATGATAACCCAAGGCAAACAACACCATAAAGGTATTTCATCAATGGAATTTCACATAAAGGACCATAGGTTTGATAACAACAAGCCTTCTACCAAAGACATAGTCATTTAACCAAACAAAGCATTTATTATGTTAACCCTAGAACAAACGTCATTCAAGGTTCAAACTTTCTTTGCATCTATGGGATAAATATGAGAACAATCCAAACTAACATACTCATCTAGCAAGAATAACCACACATTATAGACAAGAAGTTCTAAATCAATGCTTTTGGATTTCATGTCAAATGAGCTAAGAAATTTACAACTTTCCTAGCACCCTAACACTTCAATCATACAAACATTTCATATACTCAAACAACCGATGATATAAATGAGGCAAAACACAACATTAATGGCATAATAAATTCTCTCCAATAAATTTTCATAAATGACCAAATAGAGAATCTCACTACATAAGTTTGGAAGCTTCAATCAATTGCTTTCAATAACTAGTTTTAGCTACTAGAGTTCATACTAATTAATGCTAACAAAACAAACATAATACAAGAGAAATCAAAGATGAAAATGGTGGAAAATGAGGGTTAGAATAGTACCAAAATTGGGTGGATAAAAATTTATGAATGAGAGGAAAGAGAATGCTATTTATAGTACAAAAAGGATAAGGTTGGGTTCTGGTCTCCCATTCGTCGCGACTCGTGATAGGCGCCTGAACCTACCCTTGTCTTCTTTTCTTCTTCTTGTAGAAAGCACTATTCTTCAAAATAATCCCTCTCATTCTTCAAGTCTTCAAATCTTTGAAGCAATTCTTCAAATCTTTGAAGCAAGTCTTCAAAGTATTCAAAAGATTATCTTCAACGGCCTCCGGTCATCAAGTCTTCAAATTTTTGAAGAAGGTTTTCAAAATCTTCGAAAAGTGATCTTCAATGGCCTCCGGTCTTCAAGTATCCATGTTCTTCCTTTGTCAAGCAAAATCCCTTAGAAGAGGTAAAAGAGCGTAAAGTCGCTCTTACCTCTCCTAAGAGAATTTCAAGGTAAAACACAAGCTCTTGATAACAAAAGAGCACAAAAGTGATCCCAAAAAGTACTAAATTATGCACATAAAATGGACACTTCAAACTTCCCCGCACTTAAACCTTACTCGCCCTCGAGTAAGAAAAGATCCAAGCACACGAAGGAATTGACGTATCCACATCCTAACTACTATTCCCCCAAGTCAATACATCACAAAACTCTCAGCATCACACATCCCAATGCTAAGATCAAATGAGAAGTTTCCCATAACCTCCATTCCTAAATCTACCCAAACCACATCAACCTATCAATTCATTAATGTCTCTAAAACATCTTCAAATCTCAAATTGACAATCCCAAACCCAATGGTACAAGGTGAAGCAAAAAGCATGCATAAAATTCAAACACATGCTCCACTTTATACCAATATATCATCATAAAAATGAAGTATGTTATCGATCAAGAATTGCATAAATTACTTCATTTTCCCCACTAAATTTCCCAATCCCAAGAGGTCTTCAAGATGCCAAGCTACCTAATCCATCCATATGGCTACCGCAATCTTATGACTCCAACGCCGGCAAATGAGTGGACATATAACAAAACTTTTCTCTCTTTCTTTCCCTCATTTTTCCTAGGAGCCCTTCTGGGTTTTCATCCTAGTCACACATCATGTTTCTTTGGCTCACATCTCACCTTTTTCAGCGCATTTAGCCTCTCATTTTTTTCCTAGGTTGCCCTTTTGGGTTTTTGACCTATCCAGGTCCCCCAATGTTGCCTAAGATGCCCTCTCGGGTTTTCAACTTAGCGGGATTCTTTTTATTTATATTTTTTTCATTTTCTTTTTCTTTTTTTTCATGTTTTTCCAATCCAAAAAGTTGCAAAGTGCTTTCCAAATGTTAAGGCTAAGAAAAATATCAAAGCTAACATCATCCAAGTATATTAAAAGATAAGCATCCCCCAAAACAAAAGGGGAAAATATCCAAAACAGAGCAAAAGAAATATCCCAAAAGCAGTGAGTATAAAAAAATATCTCCAAACCAAGCAGTGAAATCAGTAAACACCCATCTTCACACTTAGAATGTTACATTGCCCTTAATGTAGACAAAATAGGGCAAAAACATACACAGTGAAGTATGGAAAGAGGAAGAGTATAATGCTCACAATCACTGATGTGAGGAAGAAGGACCACCACCAAAATAACGTTGCTGATAACGAGCTAGCTAATCCGTGCTCCTATGCCTCTGAGCTCTACGTCTCTCTACTCTAGGATCAGGGCCTGAGACACCACCTGCCTGGGATTCCATCTCATGTATGCAATTCAATAGATGGTCAATCTCCTCATCCATGTCGATCAAGCTCTGGTAGACAAACACATTGTACTCCAATATCATGTTGTCCTGGCGGCGGAATCCATCCTGCATAGTCTACATCATACGTTCATAGAAATCAGGCGGAGGCTGGGAGTAGTGAGGTGGCAATAATCCTTCTACATAGGCCCGGTCTCTGGTGGAGGTTGTGGAGAGTGTTGCTGTTGTCACTCAATGAAAGACAAGCCACTATCATCTCGCTGGACGGGGGCTGGACCAAGGTCATGGAGCTCGTGCTGAAATTCCTCTCTACATAATGAGTCTAAGAAATTGCCAAGTCTGACAGGGGTGTATCAAACTCCAACTTCGTCTTGTTGGGCTGAGGAAGTGCCATGAATGTGACCTTCCTGGTGCCATATAACCAATGAAATACTCCCGTGGTCTGTGTGGCACTAAGCATCTCAAATTGCACCAACCTCTCTATAGTGATGAGGTAGGATGTGTGCTTCCCTAAATGCAGAAAATCAATCGTTGGGACCAATCCTAGGTACTCCGCCAAGAGGCCGATCATGCCTCCAACCATAATCTTCCCCCTCTAGCTTCCCTGCCACCTCTACAACCTTCTTCATCCATAATTCAGCCCATAAATCGTATCCCAATCCCTCACTCGTCAAGTGCCATAAAAAGTGAATGTCATTGTCCAGCACATTCGCCGGCTCTGCCGAGCAAAGCACTATGTTGGCCAAAAGTGTGTGCACGTAATGGAGTGCGGGATAAATGATGACACTGCTCTTGTCATGGGAGTTCTTCTCCCTCATGTTGATGACCCTCCAGAAGTGCATGTCGCCCTCAATTGATCGGTCATTTGCCTATGGGTCCAGCCTCACCCGTATCTCAGCAGTGTCTCATCCAAAGGCTTCCTCAACCTATGAGACGGTCATCTCTCAAGGTATATCATCTAGGTGGAAAGTGATGTACCTCTTACATGGTTGATCATCCATCATGTTACATATCCTGATCATGGATAGGAACTCCAGTGTATATCACCGGTAGGAGGGGGCACTCTTGCCCATGAAACCCTCCAACCCTCCTTTGGCGAAGAGGCATTGGACTAGCTGGGTTAGCCCAAGAGCGTCCAATGTACGCACGTCAATAAAATTCATCTCCTTAAGCTGGCGGTTGACCAAAGCTTCCCACCTCTCCGCATAGGGCCCGGTGATCTGGGTAAAACCCATGTACTTGTCAAGAGGATGAGGTACAAGGCTCGACTCTGGAGCCGGAAGCGAAGGTGGAGGTGGAGCGGCGGTGCGCCCACCTCGTGGAGGATCCCTAGGTCTCTTAGTAGAGGATATATCTAACAACCACAGCAAACAAGTCAAACGCACAGGAATACACACACATGCAATATCACAAAATCATACTCAACCTTAAACTAGTTTTGCCAACATCACAAACCAAATCAAATCCAAGCCAACTAGTTCAAGTCCTAACCACAATTGCATATACAATCCCTGTCATATTCAACATGCCCATAATCTCAAGTCCATTAGGTTCTTACATAGTTAAACATCCAATATGCTATATCACATACGCACAGTCATGCCTAACTAGTTTAGCTACTATTAGTACATTCATAACATTAACATCCAAGTGCTATGGCCAAACTATCCTAAGCATAATAACATTGCATCCAAATATCAACTATGTTTAATCATCCAACATGCCTAATTTCAAGTACAAGTCACAACCAAATTTGCAATCACAACACCAACATGAGCAAATCAACACAATCAAAATGAGCATAATGATATCCCAAATCTAACCAAAGCATAAGCACAATATGCACAAGTCCCAGTCAATGCTAAACTACAAAACGTCGCCCACGTTTACCATTCCAAAATATCCAACACAGTGATCTATACAAGATATTTGGGATTCAAGGCACAAATTGTGAAAAACTATCATAACACAATATATCATAATTCACAAAATGCACAATTCTCACCAAAATTACACTACACACAATTCACAATTCAAATGTTTGAATGTTAGAAATCGTTCTACTAGTGTGTGTGGGAAGATGAAACAATAAAGCCCACAACTAATTTGAGCCAAATTCGCCCCAATTTGAGAAATCCCCAAAAACTAGGGTTTTGGGATTTTTACAAATTTGGTTGATTTGGGGGGGGGTGTTTTTGACGATTGAGAGGATAGGGAAGATGGGTTATGGATGTGTGATAGATTTGCGATGGTGTGGTGATCGATATTGATGGAATTTGGTGGAGAGGATGGAGGAGATGAAGGAAAATAGAAGGGGTTTTGATATGAAGAAGAGAAAATGGAGGAGAAATGGGTTATGCCCATTTATTTAAACAGTTATGTATGCCCATCTCGACTCACGATGAGTTCATCGTGACTCGTGACGAGTAGGTCAACGGGCACCTTCGGTCAAAGCCCTCGCTGTGAGTTGCGACGGCCCATCGCGACTCGCGAAAAGTTAAGCCCGAGAGCTCATTTTTCTAGAAAAAACCTTTGATTTGGTCGCGACTTGCGACCAAACCATTGCGACTTACGATGGTCCATCACGACTCATGATGCGATCATCGCGGCTCGTAAAAAGTGGAGCCCGGGGCTTAAATTTCAAAATATTTTGAGCCTGTCGTGACTCGCAATGGGCAATACCCTGGTACTTAGAAAATATTTTCAATCGCATCCCTTACCCAAGGTTTTCCTTCTTGACTCCAAGTATTTCTCTCTTCATCCATCCAATGCCTTGGGTTCAAATTGCTACAAAATCATGGAAAAACAAACTGTGAAAAACACAAAGCAAAACAATGAAACTAACAATGAAACTAACGATAAAAACTCAAAACTAAACAACATCAACGAAAAGTCACGAAGGACGATCTGGATTATCAAAACCAAGTATATTTAATGTCAACGGCACGACTCACTCCCCTTCTTGGAGCTTACTCACAAAATGAACCGAGATAATCGGTCCCTTTTCCTCGATCTGGGTCAAAACAATCAGGATTCACATCAACCCCTAACGAAATCTTCTTCATATAGCTTAGGGTTTCTTCATGTTCCCTTAAAATATCCAACAACTCACCTTTTTGTTCCATGGTGATCTCAAGCACGTGAGCATTTGGGGGTTTCTCTCTTTCTCCAAGAGATGAACATTTAAGAGCTTTCGGTGGTGGTTTGCACTCTTCCACCAAAATCTTCTTAAGAAAATGAGGGAGAAACACCCTTACTGGCTTACCCACAGACACATGAAAAGTGTTGGATGTTTCTTTCCCAAGAGTACATTCGACATTGTTGTTTTCCTTCAAGTTAGTACTAACAACATTTGAAATCAAAGCATCACTCAAAAAATCATCTATGGCAACATTTAAGGAACTACCATCTCTGGGCTCAATTACACCTTGCTCTTAATCATTAATAACATGAATAGCTTGGCAAGAATGGTATCTACTAGGATGATCAATAGAATTATTAGTGTCAAATTCTACCTTCCGCTCGTTAAATTCCATGGTCAATGTTCCTTTATGCACATCAATTATGGTTCTTGAAGTCTTTAGAAATGACCTTCCTAAAAGAATAGTTTTAGCACTATTGCCACCTCCCATTTCAAGAACATAAAAGTTCATGGGGAATGTCAAAGAATCCACTTTCACCAACACATCCTTCACAATACCTTTTGGGTATGTGCTAGAGTGATCGGCTAGTTGGATAACAACCCCAATTTTGTGCTAAATGCCTAGATATATACTTTCATACAAGGAATATGGGATCACATTAATTGAAGCGCCTAAGTCTAGTATGGCCTTGTTAATACATTTTCCTCTTATCTCACAAGAGATTGTAAACATTCCTGGATCATCACATTTAGGGGGCATTTCATCAGCAAACACGACGGAGACATATTCACTCTTCACACTCTTTTTCTTACTTTTCAATTTGTGTTTCCTATTAATGGTACACAACTCCTTAAGAAATTTAGCATACCTAGGAACTTGATTTAGAGCATTTAAGAGTGAGATATTTACCTCGCATCTACAAAAGACTTCGCAAATGTCCTTGGTGTCCTCTTTGGTCCTCCTATCCTTTAATTCCTCTTGAAATGGTGGTACATTTCCGGGCTTGGTCATCAATGATTTCACCATAGAACCAAGGGCCGAGACTTGGTCCTCAAGATTTCCACTATTAGAAGGGTCACTTGCAGGCATTGGATTTGTCCTTCTCAAATTGGCCCTTGAGCTAAAGTTACTTGACTGCTCCGCTAGCTCCTCATATAATTACATAGCCTCCGATGAAGTCTTGTTCCACTGGGTACCACCATAAAATAACTCATCACTAATCTTTGGTCCTCATCAAGAAGACCATTGAAGAAATAGCAGACTGAATCTCCCTCCGAATAGCTGTGGTAAGGACAACTCGCGAGAAGCTTCTTGAATCTCTCCCAATAGTCGAAGAGAGATTCTTCATTCCATTGGAGGATGTTGCGTATGTCATTCTTCAAAGCAGCGGACTTCGAGGCCAGGAAGTACTTGGCTAGAAATTTCGTCTTCATGTCAAGCCAACTTTTGATGCTCTTGGGTGGTAGGTAGTGGAGCCAATCTCTTGCCCCATCCCTCAATGTGAATGGGAATGCCTTTAAATTGTAAAATTCTTCATCTACTCCATGGGGGACAGTACCACCACACAAAAAGTGGAACTCGGTGAGATGCCTGTTGGTGTTCTCCCCTTGCCTACCAAGGAAGATAGGTAGCATGTTTATAAACCCGGTCTTTAGCTCAAAGTGCCCATTCGGTCCAACCAAGGGATAGTCAATGTACATCAGTTGTTGATCAAGGTTAGAAGCCATAATGTCCCTCAACAAGGCTTGCCCCAAAGGAATCCCCCTTTCTTGGAGAGGATGAGCTCTCCCTTAGAAAAGATGATGATGAGGCCCTCCTCCCTGATGCTCATCTTCATGCTCATGTTGATGCTCCATAGAAGTAGAGGTATCCACAAAATGGTCACTAGGAGTGGTGTTATTCATGCTTTCCAAAGAAAGCCTTCTAGCCCGTCTCAAATTCAACTCTAATTCGAGATTGTAGTGTAGGGGTTCTTGTGAAGAGGATCGCATACGAACCATACACCAAGAACTCGAACAATACATCTCCAAGCCAAGCGAAAATGGCAAGTTAACTAAGAAATCAAAATAAAAGCAAACTAACAAATATTTACAACTAGCGCATAATCACATATAATATGCTCAAACACTTAAAATAAATGCCTCTTCCCCGGCAGCGGCAACACGGTGGGAGGTCATCACCGTACCTCTCAAAATTATATTTTTATGCCCTAATGCTTCCTATCTAAAATTAAGTAGATAATAGCAAGTCGGGGTTGTCTACGAGAAGAGGGATATTTCCAAGTGTTTAAGCATATATAGGAGAAAACATACTAGATATAAGCATATATAGATACATATAAAAGCATGTAAAGGGGGGATTCGGTTGGTTTTTGGTCCTAAGTTATAAAATTGAAAGACAACTAGTAGCAAAGCAAGAAAACTATGCTAATCGTGCAACAACAACTAAATAGATGATTAAAACAACAATTAACAAAGCCTTGGAAGCAATCGACTTCCACTTCCACACTTCCTATAGATCATAGATTCATTCACTCATTCAATTACATTTATTGTCTATGGGAAATATTATCACTTCTTATTCAAAGATCAACATTCATTCTTTTTAATATTAGTTAAAAAAGACAAACAACGACCATTTGCAAACCTCATTGATGATCACCCTAGGCAAACAACACCATAGAGGTATTTCAGCAATGGCATTTCACACAAATGACCACAGGTTTGATAACAAGAAGTCTTCTATCAAAGATATTGTTATTTAACCAAACAAAGAATTTACTAGGTTAACCCTAGAACAAACCACATTCAAGGTTCAGCCTTTCTTTGCATCTATGGGATAAATATGAGAACAATCTATATTAACATACTCATCTAACAAGAATCACCACACATTATACACAAGAAGTTCTAAATCAATGCTTTTGGATTTCATGTCAAATGAGCTAAGAAATTTGCAACTTTCCTAACACCCTAACACTTTAGTCATACAAATATTTCATATAATCAAACAACCCATGGTATAAATGAGACAAAATACAACATTAATGGCATAATAAATGTTCTCTAATAAATGTTCATAAATGACCAAATAGAGAATCTCACAACATAATTTTGGAAGCTTCAATCAATTGCTCCCGAGAACTAGATTTAGCTACTAGAGTTCATACTAATTAATGCTAACAAACCAAACATAATACAAGAGAAATCAAAGGTGAAAATGGTGAAAAACTACGGTTAGAATAGTACCTAAATCGGGTGGAGAAGAAGTCATGAATGACAGGAAAGAGAATGCTATTTATAGTACAAAAAGGATAAGGTTGGGTTCTGGCCACCCATTCGTCAAGACTCACGACGAGTTCATCGCGACTCGCGACGGGCGCCAGAACCTACCCTTTTCTTCTTTCCTTCTTCTTGTAGCAAGCACTATTCTTCAAAATAATAACTCTCATTCTTCAAGTCTTCAAATCTTTGAAGCAAGTCTTCAAAATATTATTTTCAACGGCCTCTGGTCTTTAAGTCTTCAAATTTTTTAAGCAAGTTTTCAATGTCTTCAAAAAGTGATCTTCAACGGCCTCCAATCTTCAAGTCTCCATGTTCTTCCTTTGTCACGCAAAATCCCCTTAGAAGAGGTAAAAGAGTGTAAAGTCGCTCTTACCACTCCTAAGATAATTTCAAGGTAAAACACAAGCTCTTAATAACAAAAGAGCACAAAAGTGATCCGAAAAAGTACTAAATTATGCACATAAAATGGACACATCAAACTTCCCCGCACTTAAACCCTACTCGTCCTCGAGTACGAAAAGATTCAAGCACACGAAGGAATTGACGTATTCACATCTTAACTACTATTCCCCCAAGCAATACTCACAAAAATGTCAACATCACACATCCCAATGTTAAGATCAAATGAGAAGTTTCCCACAACCCTCATTCCTAAATCTACCCAAACTATATCAACCTATCAATTCATTGATGTCTCTAAAAACATCTTCAAATCTCGAATTGACAATCCCAAATCCAATGGTACAAGGTGAAGCTAAAAGCATGCATAAAGTTCAAACACATGCTCCACTTTATATTAATATATCATCCTAAAAACGAAGTATGTTAACGATCAAGAATTGCATAACTTACTTTATTTTCCCCACTAAATTTCCCAATCCCAAGAGGTCTTCAAGATGTCAAGCTACCTGATCTATCCATATGGCTACTGCAACCTTATGACTCCAATACCGGCAAATGAGTGGACATATAACAAAAACAATTTCTCTATTTCCCTCATTTTGTCTAAGAGCCCTTTTGGGTTTTCATCCTAGTCACACATCATGTTTCTTTGGCTCACATCTCACCTTTTTCCGCACATATAGCCTCTCATTTTTGCTTAGGTCGTCCTTTTGGGTTTTTGACCTATCCGGCACCCAATGTGTCTTAAGATGCCCTCTTGGGTTTTCAACTTAGTGGGATTCTTTTTATTTATATTTTTTTCATTTTCATTTTTTTTTCATGTTGTTCCAATCCAATAAGTATCAAAGAGTGATAATCAGTAGGTACCTTTGGATGTTCACACTTTGGAATCAGTGTTATCAAAGCAGTCTTGAAGATTTCAGGAATTCGCACTCCATAGAAAAAACCATGTATTGTCCCAATCACCCCTTCTCCAACTGTTTCCCAAGCTTCCTTAAAGAAAATGCTTGTACACCCATCTTTGCCTGAGATTTTTTAACCATTGATCCCTCTCATTGCTTTCTCAATTTTAGACCTTCTTACAGGTTTAATCAGTTGAACATGTTGCTCCAGTGTTAGTATATTTCTATACTTCACCACATCCTTATTCAGTCTACTCACATTTCCCTCTTTACCCAACTAAGCTCTGAAATGATTCACCAAACAATCTCCAATTTCCAACTGATCTGACACCACCTTTCCCTCCTTCTCAACTGTCATGATTCTATTGTGATACTGCATCTTCCTTAGTGAATTATAGAAGGTTTTAGTTGGTCTATCACCTTCTAACATCCACTGAATTTTTGGTAATCCACTGGTCATTATTTTGCAAAGAAACATCCCCAGGATTTACATCAAGCTTCCTAATGGTATTCTCCCAAACCTCCTGTGCTATTTCTGCCTGTTTACTTATATCACTGAATTCCCTTTTATTCAGGATTCTTAGTGGTTTCTTCATCTTCTTCAAGACTTTAGCTACATCCTCCAAATCTCTGATGTCCTCCTTTAACCATATTTGCTTCACAATTTACTGAAAAGTTTCATACTTCGCCCATATATTAAAAAACCTGAATGGTTTTAACTCCATCTCCCTTTTCTGACTGAATCTCACCACTAAAGGCATACGGTCTGAGATCAATTCCACTTTAACTTCACAAAAAGAATCTTGAAATGCATCCAACCAGCCTTTTTTCACCATACCCCTATCAATCTTACTCAATATGTTTTCTCCATCAGCTCTCCTGTTGCTCCAAGTGTACTGTGCTCCTATTGTTCTGATCTCCATCAGTTCTAGGTCTTCAACGGCAGTCTGAAAGTCCACCATTTCCTTTTCAACAACTGTTTTACCCCCAACTCTATCCTCTGCCTTTAATGGGCCATTAAAATCCCCCATTATCAGCCATGGAAGACTTCTGTGCTCAATCTTTTTCAGAAACTCCCAAACAGGTTCTCTATTTTTTACTGAGTTGTACCCATAGACTATGGTCAAATAGAATTTTCCATTATCTTCCACTTTCTTGCATTCAAGATCCAATCATTGTTCATTACTATTGATTGCCTGAACCTCATACTAATCCGGCCTCCAAACTATCCAAATTATGCCCCTCATCTTTGCACTGTTATTTGTGAGTAAATTCCATCATAGGTCAATACTCCTCCATATCTTCTCTTCCAACCCTTTTTTGGTTTTTTGTTTCAAGTATTCCCAGCAAGCCAATTTGATTTTTCAGGTTGAACCTACAAACCTCCTTGTGCTTAGCCTTTTTATTCAATCCTCTTACATTCCACGTAGCTATATTCATATATCTGGTGGCTTCGTCTTCTTCACTGTTAACATGTCCTCTTTTCTAACTCTATACTCCATTCATTGCTTTCCCAATCTGAGAGATCTGCCTCAACTGCCCTTCCTCTACCATTACTTCTTTTCCTTTATCATTCTTTCTCTCAACAACTTCAGTCTTCTTTTGCTGATTCAACTAGCTTTCATCTACTCTTACTTCATCTCCATTAGCTTTCTTTCCCTTAACAGCATCTGGCTTCTTTTCCTGAACTTTGACTTGTATGAATACCTGGGTTTGTCTTCTCTCCTATATCTTCTCTCCCTCTTTTTTTTTAGGTTCTTTCCTTCTGCATTCTTCTTAAATATGGACATATATATTACAGCAGATACACATGAAAGGCTTCCACTTAAACACCACTTTTTTTAACTACAGTTTACTTCTCATGTATGTATGATACCTCATCAGGCACCTTTCCTCCTGGTTTCACCTCAACTTGTAGTCTAGCATAAGCCAACCTCTCTTTCTCTGCAGTTGCTCTATCTAGACACAAAGGCCTCCCTAGGGCACTAACTATCTTGCAAATAGTTTTAAGTTTTCAGTAGGCAAGAGGCAAACCAGGAAGCTGAATCCTGACTGGAACAAAGACAGACTCACTTAGCTCAATATCTTTTTTCCAGCGTTTCATTATTACATGTTTACGAACAAAATTTATCACTCCCTTTTCGACAATTTCATTACAGACAGTTTCTGAGATCAATTTAATAATAAAAAAACCTTTATGCAGCTGCCATATTTTGGTAATCTTGCCCCAGATTCTAAGAAAGAAACCTTCCAATACATTGTATGGAGGACTGCATCCCGGAGTTTTACAAACTATGACATTCTCCCAAAGCTTGACACCTTCCTCCACATCTTCCTCTGAGATTTCTCCTAGTTTCATTCCATCAATAGTGATCGTCTTGTACGATTGTATCTCCTTCTGAGAGTCAAAGAGGGAAGACCATTTCTGAGTCTCATCTTTCTCCTCATTCTCCTCGTTCTCCACCTTGTCACTTCATGACAATTGTTTCCTCACACTTGGGTTTTGCCCATCTAGAATTTCACCCTGAATTGGCTTTGATCATTGCTTATCGGTGCAATCCTCCCGACTCCTTCCATGGTTCTGATTTCACACCTCCCTTGCTCTGTACTTCCTGGTAGATCCACGATTACATCACTAATCTCCTTCTTCTCTACTCTAGTTGATTGAATAGTTTTCTTCCTACCCCTTTTATTTTAAGATCTCTAGTTGATTGAATAGTTTTCTTCCTACCCCTTTTATTTTAAGATCTGCCCATGGGGGCAAGAAACCGATCAAGGAATTAATCAGGCAGAGAAAAAACACAATAAGGTGTTTTTGCCTGCAGTAGCCAGAGAGAAATTTTTTTGTCATTCTCCACTTGTTAAAATGTTGTTTTATCCATATAAGGATCACCAAAAGTAACAAGTCTGTAATCATCGTTATCATTTCTGTAAAAAAAATATGTTGAAATGAGGAGAATAAGATCATTTAGTTAATTTATATTATAATGTAGTAGAGAGCTTATGAAAGTTTGATATAAAATTTGTGAAGAAAAATTAAATAAAATAAATTATGATCTATTATTAGAATAGGGTTGTGACCAGGGTTATAGGGATGGGTGGAACTCAGAAGACGATTGCCGGCAGACTGACGAAGACGATCACCGGCTCGGCGATTGGTGGCAGGGAAGGCGGGCACGTTCAGCCTTTGATGGCAGTTACGAGCTTCATGTCCCTTCTTGTCACAGATCTGACACAACAATGCGGGGATAGTCAGTGGTAGGCGCAAACTACGGCAGAGAGTTTCGGCCGGCAGCGGTGCTTCTCCGATGAGCAACATTAGCGGATGGAAAAGAGTTGTTAGCACATGAGCTAAGAATGCAATGCTTTTCCTGAAGGAGGCCGAGCAGTTCATTCGAAGAAACGGGATCCAGCCGCATGCTCAGTGCAGTTTTAAATGCACTATACTGAGGCCCCAATCCAAACAACACAAATGAAACAAAATCCTCGTCCGGATACACAAGTGAGACCCATCCAAAGGATCAGAAATTTCCCGTTTCTTCTTAACGTATTCCAAAATGGAGGGATTTCCTTTGGAAAGCTGCTTCAAATGCATCTGCCGAGCATGTGTTTGAGATTGAAACATCTGCTCCAACATAGTCCAAATTTTTAGAAGTTGTAGTAGCCCCAGCAACGTGGCCGAACATAGGGGAAGTGAGGGTGGAGTCCAGCCACAAAGGACCCATTTGTCTTTGCGCTTCCATGTTGCAAAGGCTAGATTTGGAACACTACCGGCTGATGCTCCTTCAGTCGAAGGTTGAGCAGGCTTTGAAGAATCTGAAGTTGTCGATGAAGGGCGAGTCGACGAGGGGGTATTATCAGCAACGAGAAAATCCTCGAGCTCAAAAGCCTCAAGAGTCGAGTGAATTGTACCGCACCATAGAGAATAATTGGTGCGATCAAGGCAAACTGCGAGCGCTGGGAATTGAAGGTTAGTCGCAGCACCGCCAGATGCCATAAAGAGAATTTGAGTTGCAGAGGTGGTGAATTGGTTATTTCGGAAGACATAGTAGAGGATGATGCAGTTCTGTTGACAAAATGTGTTAATGAAGCTCTGCGTGAAATGCGAACGAAAAGGTAGAGAGGTAGATACGTAGTATTGCAACAGGTGAATAATTGTGTGGGGAGTGGATAATTATGGAGGGAATATTAGATAATTATGAAAGGAAATATTGGATTATTATCAAGGAAAAGTTGCGCAACTTTGTAGCGGTAGTATCTGGTGGATTATGAATGGAAACGAGGAGGGTGGATTAAAAAAGACAGCTATTGCTGTTAAAAATGATGGAGAAAAGATAGTAAGATCGGGACACTCAGATACCATAAAAGAATATGATAATTGTGGAAATGGTTGAACCGTTGAAGTTCTCATTCTGATTAGTAACCTTTGAATAAGCAAAGTTACAACCATCATTCCTAAGCTATTGCATAAAGGTTCAACAGAATAGCTACAATCAAGCCCGGAATATATGCAAAGGATAAGAACACTGTAGAAATTGCTATCGATTTTTCACTAATTAAATATATTATTTCTCTCGTTCTTTCTCTTTCACTTAATCTTAGGAAGCAACTTTTTTTTATCCACACAAAAGTAAGAAATCACTTTTCATTATTCATTAACCCCACTTAATTTTTTCTATCCTACTCATTAATTTTACCATTCACAGTTAATTTAATTTAATTTGTTCACCCAAAATAAGTTGATGTGAAATTTAATAATACATTATAATTTTTATTAATAGAATTTCGTTTTATTTTAAAAAGTATAAAATAATTCACTTTTTTAAAAAAAATTGTATTTTATTATTAAAAAATGAAATGAAATTAATTTTTTCTTGTCATGAAATTGTTAAATATTTTTTTTATCTAGAATAAAGAATAAGACATATTGATTTTATAAAAATAAATAAAAAAACATGACATTAGAAAGGTCAATTATAACGACAAGACAAATTACAATAAATACTTAAATAATAAAATATTCGATATAGTCCGACCAATTATTACAAATTGAAAATAGAAATAATGATCTAGTCTGACCAATTATTATAGATATGAAATTGAAATATTGATCTAGTCTGAAATTTAATTTTTTTTAAAATATACCTGTTGGGACACGCGTCACAATACGGTTGGAACACGTGTCCCATTTAAAGGCAAAGCTGAAATTACCATTGATATGGGACACATGTCGCCATATAAGTGGGACATGTGTCACACTCATTTTCGTCGGCCCTGAACCAAAAAAAATTTTGCCGTTGGACACGTGGCCCAACCAGATGGTGCCACGTGTCAGCGGCTGGTAAAAAAAATCATGTATGCGGGAGACGTGGCCCAATGCATGGGTAACACGTGTCCCACATACTGAAATAACCACATACTGAAATAAAATTGGGCCACTAGAAGCGGCCCCCAAAGCCATGTGACACGGCTGACACATTCGATTTCTTAACCGGTTCCCACCATGGCAACCAAGGGCCGATTTCTTGTTAGAAACCACCACTGTGGATGTTTTTTATTTCTACAACGATTTTTTAAATTTAAGAAACTCTCATTGCATTTGCTTTAACTACAAAGTAAAAGTCATATTGACCTCCTGCAATATGACTTAATACTCTCTCTCCCACGCCCTTCTTAAAATCACAAAAATCTAGCTCTGGGGGTCCGCCACCGCAAACCACCACTTCCGACGGCCCCCAACTCATTTCTATAAAATCAGAGATTTGCATTGAATATTTAATTGGCAGTTTTTGTGAACATATTTGGAAATGAAAAACCTTCCATGTTGGAACACTTGAAAGGAGCATGTTTACGCCAAGGATTTTTATTGAAAAAAGAAGACAGAATATTATGGTATTTGTGAATTATGGAAATATTTATATTTTGTTATATATCAGGCGTATGAAACATAGTTGATTTATGGAAAATCCCTATATATATGGAGATGGGATTGTCGAATATATGGGATATATGGTGATAAGGAAAATCCCTTTATTTATGGGATTTGGATATGCTTCAAGAAACAAATTTGGAATATGAATATTGTAGCGATAATCAAGGAGTATTCTGATCTGCTCATGGATATAAATGGGGACAAACACGGCTGCGTTCGATACGGATTCAATAGAGCAAAAATATGCATACAGATTTTTGAGAAATTTGAGAATTGCTAAGAGCCCGATTCCTATGTTCCAACATACCTGACCTGCTGCACAAAATTCAGAATCATATACCTTAATTCCTTGGGAGAAGGAGATCTAGCATCGATCAGTTTCGAGGTCAGTGGGAGTCTGATCAAGGCGGATCGGTAGCAAGGGGAGCTTGCATAATTCACACGTTATAGTTAGTAAAGATAAGTATTTTGTAATATTGTACTGTATCTTTCTAATTAGTAAATTCATTCTGAACTGGGCCAGGCCCCGCAGATGTAGGTGGATTTCACCGAACTGATTAACCAAGTCGTGAGTCGTTTACGCTTTTAATTATTAAGTACTTGGTTAAATAGGTCATGTTGGAACATATTAACTAGGATTATAAAAATCGATAAAACCAAATTTTTATTTGGTATCAGAGCTTGGTCACTTATTATTCCCTTAGTTGTGTCAAGGAAAGTGTGATCCGATTTTACCATGACGACTAAAGAAGGAGCTTCAGTGTCTCGGCCACCTCTGCTAGAAGGCAACAACTACAACTATTGGAAGGCACGTATGAGAGTCTTCATCAACTCGCTGGATGAACTGGCATGGTTTTATGTTGAGAATGAGTGGAATCATCCTACTGAAGATGTTGAGTCGACAGAAGGAGAGTCAAGTTAAAGGGAGCAGAAACTCAAAGACAAAGCTAGTTGGACACATAATGACCTCAAAGCATCTCTGGCGAATTCAAAGGCACTGAATGCAATCTTTACTGTGGTTGATGAAAATCAGTTCAAACTTATCTCTACATGCCACCAAGCCAAGAAAGCATGGGATATCCTGCAAACAGTTCATGAGGAAACAAGTAGAGTTCGTGAGTCCAAACTTCAGATGTTGGCTACAAAGTTCGAGGAACTCAAGATAGAGAAGGATGACACTATTGCCATATTCAACGGGAAACTCAGGGACATCTCTAACATAGCATATCAACTTGGAAAGATTTACAAAGAAACGAAGTTGGTAAAAAAAAACCTTGAGATCACTGCCTAAGAGATTTGCAATGAAGGTTACGGCAATAGAAGAAGCAAGATACGTAGCAACAATGAGTCTAGATGAACTAATGAAATCGTTGCAGACATATGAGATGACTTTTCAACAGGCTGCAAAAAGAAGCCCTAAGGAGTTGGCATTCAAAACACCTGCATCGAAAGACAATCACGAGTCTGATAGTGATGATGAGTTCGAAAAACTTGCACTTATCACGAAGAACTTCTCAAGAATGCTGAAGAAAGTAGTTACCAAGAAATCTCAGGAAAGGCTTGGTGGAAATAGACCAAGACCACAATACTCTGGAAACATTCATGGAATGAGGTTTGAGCAAGGAAATCAGCAGTTCTTCAGAAATCAAAATAGTGAACCAAAACAGGCTGGACGAACTCAATGCAGAGAATGTGAAGGATATGGTCATATTCAAGCTGAATGTGCTAACACCCGGAAGAAACATGGAAAATCATATGTCACTTCATGGAGTGAAGATGAAGAAGATGAGAAGGACGAAGAGGAACTTACCAGCAACTATGTGGCGTTCGGAGCAAAAATTCACGACACATCGGAGGATGGATGTTCCAACACACTTAACAAAGTCAAAGCTGTATGTTCCAACATAGATCTGTATGAAGCGCACAACGATGAAGACGATGATCTTTCTGTAAGTGATGAAGAAATCTACAGCATCTATGAAAAAATGTATGCCATGTGGGTTCAAGTAGCTGACACAAACAAAGAGTTGAACGAAGAAAAAAATAAGTTGCTAGAAATTGAAAGAGAATTGCGATTGAAAGTTGCAGAACTTGAAAAGATGAATGAAGAATTGAATGGGAAACTGATAGTAGTAGTCAAGAGAGCTGAGACGTCTGAAGCAACAATTTCTAAGTTAAATACTGGAAAGGCAAAGCTTGACGATATTCTGGACATGGGACGGAACTTTGGTGATCGACACGGTATTGGGATGGCAACATATACAAGACTGAAGCACACGAGAATTCAGTAACCCTCAATAATAAGATCCGAGAAGTGAAACGGAAGTTTGGCATGACTTATCAAAGAAAACTGCTCATCTGTAGCTACTGCACATGTCGAGGACATTCCGAGGAATAATACATAAAACTGATCAAAGACCAAAAGTCAGGACGACAACTTCTGGCATGTTCCAATATAGGCAAGGTCCAGAAAATAAAATCGATCAGAAAAGTATGGGTTGTCAAACAATCTAGCACATGTCGGTGGCACACATTTCTCTCATAGCTTATTCCAGAGATTCGTGGTATTTTGATAGTGGTTGTTCTCGCCACATGACTGGCACTCCAGAATATCTCACGAATATCACTCCATACGATGGCGGATATGTGACTTTCGGTGATGGAAAGAAGAGCAGAGTGATTGGAAAAGGCGAATTGAGGATTGAAGGTTTTCCAGTGTTCACTAGTGTACTGTTTGTTGAGGATCTGAAGGAAAACTTATTAAGCATAATTTAGTTGTGTGATGACAATATGATAGTAGAATTTCAGAAGGACAAATGTGTAGTGAAACACGGAGAAAACAAGGTTCTTTCAGGCATAAGATCATCAGATAATTTCTATCTATTGGAACAAGAAGTACGATGCATGATTTCAAAGTAAGATGAAGGAGTTATGTGGCACAGGAAGCTCGGTCACATCAATTATAAAACATTGGTGAAAATCACAAATGTGAAAGTTGTACGAGGGATGCTTACCTTAACCAGCAAGGATGGAATTGTGTGTGGACCATGTCAACAAGGTAAGCAAATTCGATCTCCCCACTCTTCTGTTCAGTATATAACCACCTCTAGAAATCTGGAAAGGTTGCATATGGATTTGATGGGTCCTGTCAATACGCCTAGTATAGGTGGAAAGAATATATATTTGTATGTGTTGATGATTTCTCCAGATTTACGTGGGTAGCTTTTCTGAAAGATAAATCTGATACATTGGAAGTATTTAGAAGTTTGGTTATAAAGTTACAAACAGAAAAAGGAAGTCCAGTTGGGAAGATTGTTCGAATTCGAAGTGATGATGGTAGAGAGTTTGAGAATTCACAATTCAGTGATTTTTGTGACGAGCTTGGAATCCAACATGAATTTTCAGCACCCATCACCCCTCAGCAGAATGGCATTGTAGAACAAAAGAACAGAACCCTGGAGGAGATGGCTCGTGTTATGTTAGCTGAGAAAGAAATTCACAAGAAATGGTGGCAGGAGCAATTAATACAGCTTGTTATACAATTAATCGAGTGTATCTGCAATCATTCACCAGTAAAACATCCTACGAGATTTGGAAGGGCAGGAAATCAAATGTCTCATATTTTCATGTGTTCGGAAGCAAGTGCTACATTCTCAGAGACAAAGAGCAGCTGGGAAAATTTGACAGTCGGAGTGATACCAAAATTTTTCTCAGGTATTCTATCAATAGCCGTGCTTATAGAGTTTTTAATCACCGAACCAACACTCTCATGGAATCCATAAATGTTATTGTGGATGATTCAGCGGAGGAACGACAACCAGATATTGTAGAAGAAGAACCCAACAATACTCATGTTCCAACACAGCTGCGTCAACCTGACACGGCAAATCCACCAGTTGAAACTGAACCTCGTCAATGTGTTGGAACAACTGAGCAGAGTAGTGCTCAATCTACCGAAGTTTATCATGTTGGAACATTGTCCCCGCTACAGAACCCCATGTTCCAATACAAAATCAACCTGAATCTACCATGAGAAGTACTCGATCGGTTCCTCGAGTGGATTATCGAAGGCTAGCTGGACTGCATTGCTTTGTTTCTCACATTGAACCGAAGAACTACAAAGAAGCCTTGTTGGATGAATACTGGATTGCTGCTATGTAAGAAGAACTAAGCCTGTTTGCACGGAACGATGTCTGGTATCTTACCCCTCACCCCAAAGGCATTAATGTCATTGGAACGAAGTGGATTTTCAAGAATAAGTCTAATGCTGATGGGCAGGTCACTCGAAATAAAGCCAGACTAGTAGCTCAAGGATATACACAAGTGGAAGGAGTCGACTTTGATGAAACATTCGCACCAGTTGCCAGGTTAGAGTCAATTCAAATTTTACTCGCTATTGCCTGTTCTATGAACTTTATGTTATATCAAATGGATGTCAAAAGTGTGTTTATAAATGGAGTGATGAATGAAGAGGTCTATGTTGAACAACCTAAAGGATTTGAGGATCCTCATTATCCACATCATGTGTATCGTCTCAAGAAGGCTCTATACGGTCTAAAGCAAGCACCCAGAGCATGCTATAAACGACTTACTAACTTTCTTCTGAAGAAAGGTTATCGTCGAAGGGGAGTAGATCGCACTTTATTTGTGCTAGAAAAGGCTTCAACGTTACTAATTGCTCAAATTTATGTTGATGATATTGTATTTGGCTCCACTTCATCCTCTGTGGTACAGGATTTCGTCACCATTATGCAATCTGAATTCGAGATGAGCATGGTTGGAGAACTCACATACTTTCTGGGATTGCAAGTCAAGTAAGAAAGGAATGGTTTATTCATCAATCAGAGTAAGTATGCCCTAAGTCTAGTAAAGAGATTCGGTCTAAGCAGTGCTCGAGCTCTTCGAACTCCTATGGGTGTCTCTGACAAACTTGTAAAGGATGAGAAAGGAGTTGCAGTCAATAAAAAATTATACAGAGGCATGATTGGAAGTTTACTGTATTTAACAGCTAGTAGACCAGATATATGTTTCAGTGTTAGGATTTGTGCAAGATTTCAGGCTGATCCAAAGGAGTCTCATCTCACTGCAGTTAAACGAGTTATTCTATATGTAAATGGGACTTCTGATTATGGTGTCTAGTATTCTAAAAGTCAAGATTCTGAATTGATTTGGTACAGTGATTCTGATTGGGCTGGTAATGCTAAAGATCGAAAAAGTACCACTGGTGGATGTTTCTTTATCGATACAAACTTAGTGTCGTGGTATAGTAAGAAACAGAATTCAATCTCTTTGTCTACTGCAGAAGTCGAGCATCTTGTAGCAGGGAGTTGTTGTGCACAATTGTTATGGATGAAACAAATGTTGAGAGACTATGGAATTTGTCAAGGTCCCTTGAAGATTTTATGTGACAACACTAGTGCAATTGATATCTCTAAAAATCCAGTCAGCACTCGAGAACCAAACATATTGATATAAGACATCACTTTATTAGAGATCTGGTGGAAAGAAAGGAAGTGGAGGTAGTCTATGTTCCAACGCACAAGCAATTCGCTGATATCTTTACAAAGCCATTGGACTCCGCCACCTTTGAAAGCCTTCGACAACACTTAGGTGTTTGTCAAATTTGAGGTAACTCTTACCTAAATTTTATTGTAAATTTTTTGTTTTGTTTAGGAAATCGAAAAAGAACAAAAAAAATAGAAAGAAGAAATATGTACAAAAATAGAAGATGGATTGTATGGTATGTTGGAAGTTATTTTTGATGTGATATCTCGAGTTGACAAGTGAAAAAAGGGTAATCATTATAAGCCTTGGAAATAAAAAAAAAAGAGTTTTGCGGGAAAAGAGGAGGTAAGTTGAAGAGTTGGTTTGGGTTTCTATGTTGTCCAAAATCATTCCATATTTTCTCTTTCGGCTATTTTCGAATTCCTCTCGAATTCATCTTGGAAATCATCTTCAAATTCACTACTCTCCGAACCCCTGTCGAAAAACAAAAATGGCCTCCAGCCCTACTATTCCCACACAAGACGTCGAACTTCCAAGATCGTCTCTACCCTTAGAAGTCATGGAGGAGGAACAGTGTTAAGTAAATTTGGAGTCGGTATTGGTCGGAGGGAATGGATAATGTGTAGACCAAACTGGGGCCGAATCACTACTGGAAGAAAATCAAGATCAATGTGGAGAAAACTCTGATCAAATTGGGGCCGAAGCACTTCTTGAAGGAAATCTTGGTCAAGATGAAGAGCTTGGTGTAGAGGAGGAGGAATCCAATGGAGGTAAAGAGACTGGTAGCTCTGGTATTGGATGCGATGAACAAGAAAAACTCACCAGTGCCAAGAGGAAGGGCCAATATGGAAAGGTAACTGGCCCTGGCCCTTCTCCTTTAAAACTGATGGGCATGGAATTTAAGAGCGTAGATGAAATTTTTGAATGGCTAGAGGCAAACAGAGTAGCTGTAGATTTAATAAAAATCAAAATCATAGAGGGTGAATACCTGACTGTTCAGGTTGGCTTCTATGATTCAAATGCTGCTAAAAGGATGGAAGAACTAAGGAAGCCTGTGATAATCGAACTGTCAGATAGTGATGAGGAGGACAGTGATGTGCATGTTCCAACACAGCAGTATGAAGATGAAAATCACATGGATGTGGATTTTGATGCTAACCTGGGAGGAGAAGACCAGAATGATATGTATGGTAATGAGTATGATGAGCAACCTAGAGAGGAAATGACTGATTAAAAGGACTTGGATCAAGATGAGCAGTTAGAAACACAATTTGATGAGGAGGATGAAGCTGGAAGTTCAGAGTATGTTCCAACACAGGATCTTCCTGATTTGGCATACTCAAGTGATGAAGTTCTTGATGAATTTTTCCAGACAGCAAAAGGCAAGAGGAAGGCTTCTGATGCCAAGGTATCTTCTCAAGCAAAAAGGAGCAAGAAGAGGCAGGAATGCATGAAGAAGAAAATACTCCCTCCCCTCTCTGTAAGTGAAGAATTTTTGTTTTCTTATTTTGATTCGAATGGAGAAGAAATGGGAGAAGTTTTTCTGAAAGAAAATTCATCCTTGAGAGACCAATGGACTTAGTAGCATACGGGGAAAGTGGGTTCTCAGAATTTTTGGAGGTAGTCGGAATGACAAAAGCAGCCACGGTTCAATTACAGTATAATAGGCAGGTTGTGATTGAGGTCTACTCTAACCTCATGGTTGGAAATCTGGAAGCTGATTCCCCTTGGTATGGAAGGGTTTATGTGAGGGGAAAGATAATTGACATGTTTGCTGCCAGAATTAACAGAGTGCTGGGTCTTCAAACGCCAGATATAGATGGAGTTTTTCCTGAGGAGTTGGAAGTCTTTGATGATCAAATCCTAGCAACTATCTCATGTGGATATAAGGTAGAGTGGCCTACAACGGGGTATTCACAAGCATCATGCTTATCCTCAAGATTTTTCGGGTTGTATCAGATTGCTGTTCATTGTTGGATGCCTTCAACAAATACCACTGCATTGACAAGAGAAATGGCCAAGTTGATATACTGTGTTGGAACACAGAAGTCTGTAAATCTTGGGCTATTCATTCAGCAAAATATGGTTAAACAAGCAACTGCTCCTAAGGCCAAAGATGCGATTATCTATCCTGCGCTGATATCAGCACTAGCTAAGAGTGCCAAAGTGAAAAGAAAAGCAAAGGATGTAGTGATTGACACTGAATTCTTGAGGCCAAAAAAGAAGACTTTTGGGTTGAGGCACATTCATGATTTACCTTGGAAACCATAAGGCTCTACATCAGCAGCAGCAGAAAAAAAGGCCAAGATAGTATTTCTGAATGCAAGATTGGGAGCCATTGCAATTCAAATAGCAGCGCTGGAGGCAGAGAAGACAAGTCTGGAAAACGAGAAAGCACGTTTGGAGGCTTGACCCAGATCTGGATTTCTGCTTTATGTTCCAACATAGAGGTCAAACTTAGGGGGAGTATCCTGATGCTTGGTTATTGTCTTAGGCATATGATGTTTTTTGTTGTCTTTGGCATATGTGTGATCCCAGGGGGAGATTTTTGGATATTTTTGGCTTTGTAATCTGACTTATTTTATCTTTTGTTGGATTTCTTGGATTTCTGGTATTCATGTTATGTGGAAATTCTGGTATTCATTTGTTTTCAGATCCAGTAGTGTGTATATTGTTGTGTGATTCCAACATAAGGTGAAGTTTAGAAGACCTATGCGTGTGACAAGTTTTTTCGTTGCTAGATTCATGGCCAAAACTTTATGGGTTCACAAAATACCAAAGGGGGAGATTGTAAAGTCAGAGATTTGCATTGAATATTTAATTGGCAGTTTTTGTGAACATATTTGGAAACGAAAAACCTTCCATGTTGGAACACTTGAAAGGAGCATGTTTACGCCAAGGATTTTTATTGAAAAACAAAAGACAGAATATTATGGTATTTGTGAATTATGGAAATCTTTATATTCTGTTATATATCAGGCGTATGAAGCATAGTTAATTTATGGAAAATCCCTACATATATGGAGATGGGATTTTCGAATATATGGGATATATGGTGATAAGGAAAATCCCTTTATTTATGGGATTTGGATATGCTTCAAGAAGCAGATTTGGAATATGAATATTGTAGAGATAATCAAGGAGTATTCCGATCTACTCATGGATATAAATGGGGACAAACACGGCTGCGTTCGATACGGATTCAATAGAGCAAAAATCTGTAGATTTTTGAGAATTTTGAGAATTGCTAAGAGCCGAATTCCTTTGTTCCAACATACCTGACCTGCTGCACAAAGTTCATAATCATATACCTTAATTCCTCGGGAGGAGGAGATCCAGCGTCGACGAGTTTCGAGGTCAAAGGCAGTCTGATCAAGGCGGATCGGTAGCAAGGGAAGCTTGCGGAATTCACACGTTATAGTTAGTAAAGATAAGTATTTTGTAATATTGTACTGTATCTTTCTAATTAGTTAATTCATTCTGAACTGGGCCAGGTCCCGCAGATGTAGGTGGATTTCACCGAACTGCGTAATCAAGTCGTGTGTCGTTTACGCTTTTAATTATTACGTACTTGGTTAAATAGGTCATGTTGGAACATATTAACTAGGATTATAAAAATCGATAAAACCAAAATTTCAATTTCTACCCTCTCCAACTACCGTATCCCCAAATAACTAACTTCTCTGAGGATCTACTTTCACAAAGGCGTCGTGACTCGGTTATGGTGGGGCAAAGGCACCAGAAGCGGAATCGGCCAGCCCCAATCACAGCTGAGTTGTTCCGGACGAAGATCTACGCAAAGAAGTTGGGGCTTTGTATGGAAGACTAGATCTTCGTAGCCCGACGGCGGTGGATCCTCACAGACAAATTGCGAGTTTTGAAGCTGATCTGACGGCGAACAAACGGTGGTTCGTGGCAGAGAAGTTTGGTTCAAGGTGGCGTCGGTCAAGTGGATCTAAGTCAAAGTATGACGGAGGCTGATTTGAGTTAAAGTGCTGAGTCTGAGTTTAGGTCGAATCCGAGTCTACGCAAAGTATGACGGAGGCTGATCTCTTTTTTTTAAACAATCGATTTTTAAAATTTTCATATTTTCGGGGGGTGGGAGACTCTTAATTATATTCCTTTTTTTCCCTTCATTTAGTTTTCTTTATTTCAACTTTTTTTCTTTTGCTAGTAAAAAGGGTTGTAATTAAAATAATTTTTTGGATTTAAGCACCGGGTAGGAATTGTTTGGTGATATTCTTCTGGTAAAATTTTGTTAATTTCAAATATGTTATCCAAAGATTCAAAGACGATAGAGGAAGTCCAAATCAAATCATTAAAATGACGCACTACTGGCGAACGAGTTACTTTTTGAGGTTTATATTATATTGTGGATTGTGATCCATTGGAATATTGTTTATTCAGTATACCTATTGGGGTCAAGTTAGAGGTAATTCTACGCATTATAAGTGTGTCTATACACTGATAAAAAAATTGGCAATTAAAATGACCCAATTTAGTCTACTAGTTTAGGGAAAGGGGTTTGAACGGGTTGAATGGAGACATGTCGGATCAAATCCAAAAAATTATGAACACACACATATATGATAAAGCCTTTGTGTGCAATTATGCAAAGCTATTCGTTAAACCCCTTGGTCTCGAAGGACGACTGATGAGCTTACCACTAGCTACTATTTTTATTAGTTGGGATTCAGTATGAAGCAACAAACAAATCTCATTTTTAACTTTTTTTTTAATGAAAAACACCCGAAGGTGAGGGAGTTATGTATTAGGTTCCCCGGGCCCTATAGGAAAATAAAACAGTTGGTACATAAGTATATCTAGATCCCTAAACATTGAGGCAACATTGTTGCCTCCAAAAGTACTAAACTATCGGAATGGTAGTACAATCGGTGAAGAAGTTACGATCCAAAAGAGAGAATCTCCACCCCCTGTGTTAATTCTCTCCCTTGACCAGGCAACTTCTAAATGTAAGTAATGTACAATCTAAAAACTGTTGTACTCTAGAAGTGAGTAAAGATGATGAAGGCAGCACCAAAAGAATGGGCTCATCAGTTCCTCAATGTGGAATGAATGGAGAACCAAAGAGCAGCAACTCCCATCCAACCTCATGCATTGCAATGTCAAACCTGCATATCAGAACAACCATAACTCAACAGTATCTATTCAAAAACATTATCATTTCTGTGTACTCGAATGGAAGGCATGGATTCTTTGTCTAAAGTAATGAGGCCTCTTATATGCCTAGGGATATTAGATATAGAAAGGCCAGAATCCGAATCAGAATGATACTTAGCAAGAGCATCAGCTACAGAGTTACCCTCTCTGAAAACATGTTGAAGATCAGCTCTACCAATCAAAGCCTTCACCTTATATACTTTGTCAAAAAGTTCCCAATGAGCAGCATAGGGGTCATTTATCATATTGACAGCAAATTTTGAATCAGATTCATTTTTAACTTGTATGCTCCTGAATTTTTTTGCGATGCCTGGGTGCACGCCAGTGCCTACAAAGAATTAACACAAAATTTTAAATTAGCTATTATTTGAGGTAATTTTTTTCCTATTTCACGTGGTAAACTAATATAAAATTGTATTTATAAAAAGTATGACTTTCGTTTAAATTGTTTCTGCAAATAAGAGTTGTACCGGGGCCTTAGATGGTACTCACAAAGATGTGAATTTCGACACTAATAGTTTGACAGTTGGGGGTCGATTAAAAGACCAAGGAATGTTATGGCCTGTTGCTCATTTGACGGAATCTTTATATTCATTAATGTGAGATGGGAAGCAACTACTCATGTTACCAACATGTCGATATATTCTTTAAATCACAAAGTTTAATTTTCCACACATATCTCAAGATATATTATATAGTTTTTTAAAAATTTTGATATATATATATATATATATATATATATATATATATATATATATATATTATATTCATATAGTTTAGTTTGATATCTTAATTAATTTGATTTTAACTTACAAGAAAATATTATTTGATGGGACTCGTGATATCCAAATACAAATGAATATTTGGATCCTTTTATGGATCCAAATGCGAGATATCATGTGTCAAATAATAAATAGAAGATTAAATTATTTTTTAGTCACATACAAAGTATTTTATAGCATATTTTGGTCCCCGTTTGCAAATTAATCCTTAGACAATACCAAGCAAATTAATTTTTTTTTTTTAATAAAACCATCATGCGATGGGGGAAATTGTATTAGGCCTTCCCAATCCATAAAATATACGGAAAAATTAAAGGGCAGATGAAAGAAGCCGTAGCTAAGTTAAGATATACAATGGTGAGCACTAGTCTCGTGAAGCAACACTAGTTGCTTCCAAAAGAATGAAGAGAAGACCGGCAAATCGTTAGAGGATTACAAAAGCTCTTAGACTATGATGGAGATGATCGAACTTATTAGTGAATCTAATTAAAGAGACACAAGGCAGTCCACATCATCTCTACATAGTTAAGAAAACATATCCTCCAATGATCATGAATGCAGTTAGAGTATCAAAAGCTATTCGCAAAGGTGATAGCCATCCTATGTAGAAGCAAATTAATCCTTAGACAATACCAAACAAATTAAGAACGTTTTGTTTGGTCCCCAACGGTGATTTTCAGGTACACTGGAACTATTTTTCGATATTGTCACGGGTATATTTGTAATGTTACTCATTAAAATATTTTAATTTTCCTTTTCTTTTAATTTTCTTTTAATTTCTGATAAACTCCTTTCCTTCTCCACCGGTAATGTTTCACCTCCGCTGCCGACCACCCTCGCTGCCGGCCACTGCCGTTGTCGACCACCATCCCAGCACCACCTTCAGTTTCCACCATTTACTAACCATCTCTTTCTTCTTCTTCGAAATCGATCAGAGTTTGTCTGTCAATTGGCCTCATCTTTGGTAAAAATGAGGGCCTCGATTGACGACAAAGACGAGGTCCTCGTCTCCGGCGAAAACGAGAGCCAAGATCTCCAGTGCTGCGATGGACGAGCTTGAGGCAGAGGCTGAGATGGAGGTCGAATCAACGACGGAATTAGGGTTAGGGATTGGCAGAGATGGAGGTCGAGTCCACGTGCGGAGATGGAGGTGACGGAGTTAGGGATTGGCGCAGATGGAGGTGGAGAAGTCCACTGGCGGAGACGGAGGTGACGGAGTTAGGGATTGGCGCAGATGGAGGTGGAGAAGTCCACTTGCGGAGACGGAGGTGGCGGAGACGGAGGTAGCAGGGTTAGGAAGATGAGCGTGTGATATTCACACGCTCAAATTGGGAGCCATTTTGTCTCTGGCGCGTGATATTCACGCGCGCGATTGCGGTTTTTTTTTAAAAACTCAAGGGTATAATGGTTATTTTTACATATTTTGACCATTTTACCGTTGACTCTACCTGAAAACCATCTTTGTTGGGCCAAACAAAACGTTCTGAATTTGTTTGGCACTGTCTAATGGTTGATTTGCAAACGAAAACCAAAATATGGTATAAGATACTTTGTAGGGGATTAAAAAAACAATTTAGTCTAAATAGAAATATCTGAGGAATATTGGGACAGTTTAATTGTCAACATTCTTCACAATAAACCACTTTGGAAAGAGCATTCGGCAACTTGAAGTAGAGATTTCGTATTATGATATTCTTGATGCAATGCCTCAAATGAAGGAAACACAACATATGTCAATAATTGTAGGTACAATCACACTTCATAACTTCATTCGCATTGACGAGTTTGGGATACATGAGTTAAATGTTTGAGGAAGTGTAGATGCATATTTGTTCAACCCTTAATGGAAGCTGGCTGCTAAAGCTCCTGTCGCAAGAACCCTAATATGACCGATGATCTTAATCCAAGTTGCACTCTCCGATATCAGGTGAATCATTTGATTTCTCCCCTTATTTTGAAACTGCAATCATTCGTCTTCCATATTTTGATTTGCCATAGTAATCACGACCTTTTTTTTATTTTGTTCTCATAATTTATGTTAAATTTTTTTATCAGAATATCTCTCATATGCTTGCAATTACTATTGGGTAATGTTTCATTTTGTGTCGTGTGATATTCCATGTAAAGTGTTTGATGTTTTGCCTCAATGAGACAAAGAGGCGAAGAGTGCCTGGTATAGATACTCACTAAAAACTGTGGTGCAACATTAGCAGTGGATGAGGACAGGGCTTACTTGGCTTAGAGGATGGCGACCCTTACCCACAAGGTTGCTCCCAAGATGGTTGTTGCACTTGCCAGCTCCGATATTCGAACTCAGATTCTCCATCGTCTCCACCTTTTTTGCAGTGATCCTTCGAGTATTTGAGATGTCGAAGTAGTTTGGTTTGGATGCAAGCTTAGGCATTTCTTGCTCGCTTTGATGCTTTGATGCTTTGGACAATGATAATGCTGCAATAGACTGCACAACAAATTGATGACGGTGATGAAGCTTCTCTTAATGATGAAGGTAAGCTTACCATTGGTGCTGGGATGATGAGATGCATGTTGAGTATTATGAATATGGTTTTCCTTCTTTTTTTTGTAGTGAATCAAAAGCAGTAGTCTAGGGGTACAAAACACAAAATCCGCCAGGCTAAAACGCTAGAAAATTGTAAAAGAAGAACATCGGTTGAAGTTTTATGGTTTAAAACTCTTTTCTTCATATGAGTGAAAGTTCATACCAGATTTTTTTGTTGAGGTTGTTAGGAGGTAACTCTAATGACATATGAAGAAACATGCATTGTAGAGACGGTTTAAATAAATTTTCTGGGATAGGTGAGGAGGGGGTGTATAAAGCAACTGGATTGTCTGTCAAGAGAGATCAGGGCTTCTGGTTTTATGCTTCTTCGTCTGCTGTATTTTGTGGAATCTGGTTTGATGAAGTTATCACGAAAGATTGAAATGTGATGGAATGTGGCATTATTTTTGCAATGAGTGTGAGTCTTATGCTTGGTTTCTTGTTCTTTTCTCATCTTATTCGAAGGTTAATTGACCAACCTCCCCCCGGGGTCGTTATTCGTAGCTAATTAACCCAGACAGAGGCTTTCCCGTGGGAAGATCAAGCGATAGAAATTTGCAATTATGCACCAAGTTCTCACTGCTACGTTACCTAGAGGGTAGTTAGCGGAAAGTCCTTGGTTTGTCCACAGAGGTGCTAGGTCTAATGTACCAATAAAAACACAACCTCGTACGGGCCATCAATCCGTACGGGCAAAAGGAATAGCAAGTAAAGCAAACATGCAAAGGGGGGGTTTGGTTTTTCAAACTAATAACTACTAAGCATAAAATTAAAAAGTAAAGTACACTATTAAAATAAGAACTTGGGGAATCATTGAGCAACATGGTCAATCTAATGCTTCTATCCTCGATTTATTCATATAGATAATAAGACAAACCTAATAAAGTGTCCGCAATACATGGCGTGGCCAATAACATACACTTCCTCGTCCCTGTCACGACGGGTGCTCTCGTAACACTTCATCGCACCGCAATCGCAATTAGGAGAGTACAACAAGGTTGGACCGTTGTTATAGGTCTGTTTCTCCCCCGTGCGATTGCACCTCGGGCTTCCACCACGAATGCACTACTTCCCCCGGGTCTTATCAATTAGGCCCGAGGGTTATTGGCACTTTATCTATGATCTAGGTATCTCACAACCATAGTTTGCTACTATTTGTTATCTGACAGGCGCGGGCGGTCGTCGCGCCCGCGCGCCAAAAGATAATTTATAAGCCCTCAATGCTTACTTTCTACAACTAGGTAGATAGTGGCAAATCGGGGTCGTCCAAAGAGAAGAGGGATCTTCCTAAGCGTCTAAGCACACAATGGTTGATACTAGGCTAGGAGTAAATATATATACACACACTTAAAAGCAAGTAAAAAGAGGGGTTGGTTGGTTGGTTTCCTAAGTTAACAAAGATAACTAGCAACGTCAAGTGACTATGCTAATCATCAAACGAAACTAAGAAAAGGGGTTTTAAACTACAAAGATAAAATGCCTTGGGGGCAACGGATGTCCACTTCCACATCTAATGTAGTTCATCGAATCACTCACACATTCCATCATATAGCATTCATGACCCAACACTCACACACCCCATCTAGCAAGTACCACAACACACACCACAAGGAGTTCTAAGTTCATGCTCATAGATCTTCATGCAAAGGCGCTACGGAATTCGTCACGTTCCTACACCTAAGCAATTCAACCACACAAGCACTCCCTATGCTCAAACCACTCATGGCACACATGCAGTGAAACACACAGTCAAGAATGCATAAACGCCAAATAACAAATGCTTCAAGAATGAATTTAAATCACCTATCCAATACTTCAACTACTTGTCGTGGAGACTAAACTCCTATCCTTCTTAGTTCGTAGTTTGCGAGAGTGAGTTCGACATCTCTCGTCAAACCTCACCAATGACTCCAGAGTCGCGACCACGACTCAAGGTGTCATTGGTGGCATTTAGCACGAAGGACCAACAAGCTTGGCAATGCCTATGACCACTACACCGTGACTAGGCATTGAACCAATTCATGCAATTACACGAGGTTGGATGAACGTGCAACGCACATTCATTCGCGAGCATATGACTCTCTCGTTTGCTACACAAACGAACATGACGAAGAGTTCAACATCAATCACATTCATCTAGCACATTGTCAACACACTAACACAATCAAAAACTCTAATTCACACTCATACATTCCTAACAAGAACAGGGGGGAAATTAACCCAAATCCCCCAAACCCTAGCTAGCAATTCATACAAGCATTTCATATCATCAAGCTCTCAACAACATCAATGAAATCAACAATTAACATTCAAAGCACAATAAATGCACAATAGCAAAAACATCAAATAGATAGATAGAAATGAGTTCTTGCTACATAGATAATGGAAGCTTCAATCCTTTGCTCCCAAGAACAAGAACTACTCTAGAACAACAACAAAAGACATAATTAAACTAAGAGAAAGCTAAGAAAAGAAAGAAGAGAAAAACCTAGAATTCTCGCCCAAAACCAGAGAGAAAAGCGGGCTGGGAAAGCTGGAGAAGAAGAGGGAAAAAGATGGTATTTATAGTGCAAAGAAAATAAGAATGATTTCTGGCCGCCCGTTGGTCGCGACTCGCGACGGAGTTCGTCGCGACTCGCGACGGTGTTGGTCGCGAGGTCGCGACTCGCGACGGTGTTGGTCGCGAGGTCGCGACTCGCGATGGTGTCGCGACGGCAGCCACAGTTTTGCATTGTTTCTTTGTCTTCTTCATAGCCATCCCTCTCAATCTTCAAGTCTTCAACAGCTCCAAAATGGTCTTCAACGGCCTCCGGTCTTCATGTCTTCGAAGTGAGTATCCAAAAGTCTTCGAAAGTATAATCTTCAATGTCTTCCGGTCTTCGTTGCTTCCGTGTTCTTCCCTTGTCACACAAAATCCACTTAAAAGAGGTAAAAGAGTACAAAGTTGCTTTTACCTCTCCTAAGTGAATTGCAAGGTAAAACACAAGCTCTCGATAATAAAAGAGCACAAAAGTGATCCTAAATACTACTAAATAATGCGCCTAAAATGTACACATCATTATCTCTACTCGGAATCTCTCGGACAACATTACGAAGTCAGTTAAGACTGGTGTGATGGCAAGTAAGTCAGAGCATTCTCGAATTCCCCGTGCACACACCCACGCAGATGCTTTCTCCCTTACACATTCTAACAACCAGGTTTCTCTTCCCAATGAGGCATCGATATTTGCACCATACATGAATATAGCCCAAAGTGTGTGCTTATATGTGGTGAACTATTCATGCATTTCAAATAATCAAGCACAATCATAGTAATATCATGGACAAAAAATTAGGAAGAACTAAAGAATCTCAAAAAGTATATTGATTTAGACCATGCTCCTACAATTTATCACCAAGCTACAGCAACTATTCCCTAGACATGGAATTCAAATAAAGATTTGAATTCTACATCTTAGGATCAAAGCAAAAGAAAGAAAAGAGAGAGAGAGAGAGAGCGAGAGAGAGTTCTTTCCTAACTTCAAAGATAAAACTACTAATGATAAAGTGTCCAAGCTACTCTTGGGTATGAAAACCTAGTAGACAGATTCTATTTATAGTAGTAAGAGATTGGGCATCAAAATATGCCCAAAATAGGGTAAACCCTAGCTCAGCCGCCGCCCTATGCAGGGCGTCACGGATGGTGCAGACCGTGAAGTGTCCTTGGCATGAGGGGCTAGGCCTGGCAAGGGCTGCATTCATTCATGTGGCGCGAATCTTCAACAGTTGCGGGGTGTGAAGCTTGGCATGGGCCGCATCTACCCCCTGGTGCGGGCTGCGTCGTCTAGTGCGGGCACCATCAGGGTGCTGAAAATGAAGGTTTTGATCTGCAGCCGTAGCCATTGGCGCAGGCCATGGTCAGGAAGGGTGCTTGCTCAGATACTTTGGCATCGGTCGTGTTATTTCCCACACCCGACCGGCTGGTTTTGGCATATTGAGCTTGGAACGGCGCAAGATGCCAAAAATGGGACGTCCCACACCCATACTTAGCTGGGGGAGGACTTCGTGCTAGCGGCCTGTGTGTCACGGGTCACCCTCTGAGGGGGTTAACCGTGTGGTCCAGCCGTGCTAGAGTGTCACAACTACTGCCTAATTGCCCACGTGCGTCGCACTCAGCTTGGTTGCTCTCACCACACCAAGTCTTTAGAGGGACGTGGTTAAGTATGCAGTGAAAATACACACATGGGTTTAGACTAGGAGCATGGCTTCACACACACAAGATAACAATGCAATACAAGGCCTGATAACTGGGGAGCGAATGCTCGTTTTCAATATATTGCAAAATGGTAATTGGATGTGGGTAACTTAGTACTCCACATAAAAGCTGTACAAACATTATCACGAGTACCGGGTACATAGATAAAAGAAGGTCAAAGGAAACAAGGCACGTAGGCCTGGAGCTTAAGTAAAGAAACTAAGCTAATCTACTAGCTAGTACTATTACAAACAAAAGAGAAGACTTATGAGACAAGGAGCTTGGGACACGTCTTCTCAGGCTGTGACTCAACATTAAGTGTGCTAGCCTGGTGGCTGACCGGGCGCTACGTGCACAGGCATTGGCCACGAATGGCTCGAGCATTGTGTACAGCGCATCGCGGGCGGCACTGGATGACCCAGAGGTGTGTGTCATGGTCGAGGGAGACCGGTTCGCAGGCACACATTGAACGGCATGGGACCGCAGCACCGTTGTGGTGTGCATGCGAGCATGGGGTTGCATTAAGGTTGGGTGATAAGCCACACCTCATAACATTCTCCCCCACTCAATTCGGCAACATCCTCAGAGCCATCAATTCTCCAAGGTGCTTCGCTACCCACATTTTTCTCGCACACTTCTGTCTTAAGGAAGGGGTTGATTCAATTGCGTGCGCTGGTGTACTCTGGTTTAGCTGTGATCCTCGACTTCTCTTCAGTTCCGGTTTGAGTTGGCCTGATTTTATAGCACTCACTCCTTGATCTATGACTGAAGGAATGTCCAACTCTGGATGTTGTCTGATACGCATCATCATCCGTTCACATTTCTGCCTCCTGCCTTGTGAAACAATAAGGAGTTGCTGATGTGAATGATGACTCATCTTTCCCCGTCGAGGTTTACAAGGTTTAGTTTGCTTGAACGACTCGAAATGGGAAGTTTGACAGGGTGCGCCAGCCGGCAGATATATCTTTGGAATTCAGATCTTCTTGGCAACCGACGAACAATTCCTATCTTTCTTGTTCAACAAATCTTTGTCCCTTATAGCTGGGGAGCGGCCCATAACATGCTCAGTCTTCAGACTTGCTTCAAAAAGCTCCTCGGATCCATCGGGCAAACCCATTGCTAGTGTAGACCCTTTTGACCCTTCATTTATGTCATCCCCACCGAGATTTGCTGAACCGCGATCCTCATCTTGTCTCATACACATGATGAGCTGCAAAGCCGAGAGTGTATCCCCGGGTGATCTCTTTGCAGTCGCTTTAACCGTGCATGGATTGGTGTCTAAGACGTAAAGGCAGTTGCCATATGGGTATACATCAATCTATGCATCTCTCAAAAACTCCATGCCGAGGACTAAACCGAAGTCATCCATTTTAACGACATGGAAATCCATTGTGGTCTCTATGGTGCCAAACTTGACCGAGCATCGCCTTGCAATACCCAGCACTGGATGGGCTTCACTGTTAACGGCCTTCATCCTACCCACAGCTTTCTCTGACCTGAGCCTCAATCTTGATGCCTCTGATTCAGAGACATGCACATGGCTAGCTCCAGTGTCGAACATCTCTCAGATAGGTTTTCCATTCATGCACACATCCATGTACATCAATGGTCCGTCGGTACGACTCATTGGTTTGACACGGACAATCTCAGGTTTGTCAAGTTTAGGTGTGGCCTTCCCCGTTTTGCTTGATCAATTCGTATCTCTCTTTGATCTCACTGCAGAAACCACCTGGTCGATCTCAGGCTCCGTTAACGGATTCAACCGCCCTGCCTCTATTGATCCCACCATGGAATTACACTATAGATTCAATTCCCCCATAGAGCATGGTTCTTCCTCTTCGGGCCCAGACTCCTCAGCAGTATGCTCCTGAACTACCTCGCTCAGTGCATCCTATATTTGTCTCGAGTCCTCGAGCAGCATAGCAGTGATCATCTACTCTATTGGAAAATAAACAAGGGAATGATTCCCTTTGCACATTCCACACACAAGTTGCGCCTTCCTGGTTTGTCCATCCCACCTTGGTTTGGACCCAACTGAACTAGCCGTACTTGCACTGGGGCTTCCCCCATTCCTTCTGACACCTGAATTACGCCTGTAGCTACCTCCGCTACTCGGATTGGGTCTAAAGTTACTCCCCACCTTGGAAGCACTCGCACCCACACCATTTCCCACCTTGGCAATAGTAGAAACGTTCACCTCCCTATCAACTTTTTGCAATCCTCTAGACTTTCGATGAATGCAACTGCTGAGTTATAGACAGTGCAACGAGCTCTCCTTAGCTTGAGTCTAGCCCACAGCTTCAATCCCTGGTTGAATTCATGGAGTTTGTACTCCTTTGCATGGTCAGGCAAGTCAAGCATACAAGCCTGGAAAGCCGACATGTACCCCATAATACTGCCAGTCTGCGCCAAGGTTCTTAGTCTCAACAATGCATGTTCCTTCACATTGGTGGGCATGAATTGTTGCCTCACCTTGAGTTAAATTCATCCCATGTGTCGATGGCTAGGCATCCTACCTTTATCTCTGCGCCTTGGGATCACCACCACGAGTTTAGATTAGGAGCATGGCTTCACACACACAAGCCAACAATGCAATACAAGGCCCGACAACTGGGGAGCGAATGCTTATTTTCAATATAATGCAAAATGGTAATCGGGTATGGCTAGCTCAGTACTCCACATATATTATGTACAAACGTCTTCATGAGTACCGGGTACATAGACAAAAGAAGGTCAAAGGAAACAAGACACGTAGGCCTGGACCTTAAGGAAAGAAACTAAGCTAATCTACTAGCTAGTACTATTACAAGAAAAGAGAAGACTTCTAGGACAAGGAGCTTGGGACATGTCTTCTCGGGTCGTGACTCAACACTTAGTGTGCTAGCTTAGCGGGTGACCTGGCGCTGCGCGTATGGGCGTTAGGCACGAATGGCTCGGGCCTTAGGCACGAATGGCTCGGGCCTTATATACAGCACATCATTGGCGCAGTGGGGGACATCACGGGCCATGAGCGGTTAGGCAGTCGGCACTGGATGACCCAGAGGTGTTGTACAACGCGGTTGAGGGAGACCGGTTCGCAGGCACGAGTTTAACGGCACGGGACCGCAGCACCATTGTGGCATGCATGCGGGCATAGGGTTGCATTGAGGTTGGGTGATAAGCCCTACCATGTAACACCGTGGCATCTGGCGGGGTCACATCATAGCCTCGTGATGGTCATCTTAGTGCGGGGTTGCTCTTTTGGCACGTGCTGTTGGTGTCAAACCAAGAATGGCCGACGCCGACCCGTTTATACCTCGGCCGGCTGAACTAGTTTCCTTCGCTACAGGTGAACAGTTAGTTCGATTTGAGAGCTTTAGTAGTTGATTTTGTTGTGCTCAAGAAGACAAATCCAATGAAACCAACCTTGAAGGCTAATTCCTCAGACTTAAGCATAACTCATCGGACCACGATTCCCTATTTCTTCGTTGGCCACTTTGAACTCTGTTGCCGCCTATCTTTGGCTTCAATCTTCTTCTACCATGCATTGATGCTCGTGGCCTTTGTCTACTACCATTCTAGTGTGAATGGCCTTCGTCTTTACTACCTTCCTTGCGAACGACCTTCAACATCTTCTACCGCCCTTACGAATGGCCTTCACATAGAATGTAAACAAAAAGTACCCATGGGCGACCTACTAAAGATAATCACAAGGAAGATTAAGGAGCCTGTGGATACAAGATGTCTATTAGTATCAACTAAGTCTACAAAATGTGAGATTTAGATAAGAAAACCAAGCATGGCCGTCTATACCCCTTGTCACATAAACTCGGCTAATACTAGCAATCCACCAAATAAAACTAGCTAAAAAGTATGCCAAATGCAACAGTTAACATACGCAAAATGAAGCAGATCAGACTCCCCACACTTAAGTTTTTACTCGTCCTCGAGTAAATATAAGACAAGACAAAGAATCAAGCGAAATGTAGCGTGCAAGCATAAGTTAACCGAGGCATTCAACTTATTCCAAGATTACCATATTTCCCCCAAAAGAGTAAGAATCTCACAACTCTCACACTCCCCGAAAAACATAAGCAATCAAACCACCCAAAATAAAGTGTATAAAAAGGTAAGCCAAAAAGATGAGTGTCAAGCTAGCTTACTTTTCCCAAAATAATCTCAAAAGCAATCAAAGAGTTGTCTTCGAAAGCAATCCTCCGTGGAAGCATGCATTCAACCTAGTTTTTTGTTTTCACCCAATTTATCTCATTTTGCCTAGGAACCCTTTCGGGTTTTCATCCTAGCTTTAACACACAAAGGGTACTCCCTTCTCACCTTTTTCCACACGGTCTCTCATTTTTGTCTAGGCTCGTAAGCCTAGCCAGGCCTAGCCTCTCATTTTCACCTAGGTCTTTTGACCTATCTGGGTTTCTCCTATTGTTACCCAAGTCGCCCTTTCGGGTTTTTGACTAGTTCAGGTTTTTATATTTTTTCATTTTTTCAAGTTTTTCATTTTTTTTGGTGTAGCACAAAATTGCCCCAAAAGTGGGCTTCATACTACAAAAGATAATCAAACACAAAATATTACACCACAAATTTCCTAAAACATCCTACCACATGCAAACTAGAAATCATAGCATAGCATGTCATGCCACCAAATATCCATCCAAAATCATCCCTCAACACTACTGGGAGAACCCTCCATAGGCACCGATATTTTCACCCCATAGGCATCGGTATTTTGAGAATTTTCATATCGGTTCCTAAGTGACCCGGTGCAAAAGATATAGTTGCATAGGCACCGGTAAGTCGTACCAGTGCTAGAATCTATTTCAACACGGTGCCTATGCATGAAATACCGGTGCTAGTAAATAGGCGATCAATTAAAAAATCTGGCCAGTGAGAATAAAACACCAGCCAGAATATGAAACCCAGAACGAACAAAAAACAAGCTCATGTAAAAAACTAGAAAATTCATACCACAACCCAGAACTTCATTACATATAATTGAAAATACATAACACCTCTTAATTCATTAAACAAACTATACCTAAACATAGATTAACAACATCAATCATCATAAAAACTAACATCAACGAACCAGAAAAGTGAAGGTGAGGTCAGATCTGAGCTGAATCAGAAATTTTGATGGAGCTCGCAACTCTAACCAATGACCAAAATGCAGGGAGATGACAACGGGAATGGTGCGCCGCAAGGAGACGGAGTCGAAGCTGGTCCGGGAGATAGAATTGGGGAGGCGTCAAAGCGGTGCCAAAGCAGGGGAGTCAGGGAAATGGAGTCGGAGCTGATCGAGGAGATGGAGTCGGGGAGGCATCGGCAGAGGCATCGAAGTGGCATCATCGATGACATCGAAGCAAAGAGCGGTTGCACCATCATCGGTGGCGGCGGCGCTAGGCGGCAGTGGAGAGGAAGAGGTGGTGGGGGAGAAGGGAGAAGATGGAGAGGAAGTAGAGGAGAAGATAATGAGAGGGAAATGAGGATGGGTAGATTTAGGGTTTCAGGGGGCAGTATATATAGGTAAATTTCTAACGGTTGAGATTTAATCAACAAAAGAAATCAACGGTTCAGATGAAACCAAGTTGGGCTTTTTTTAAGTGTTGAGCACTGGTACCAGTGCCCAAAATGCTCATACCAATGCCTAAGAAATTAAAATGCAGCTGCTTAGGGCTGCTTTGAATGGTTTTTAAAAAAAACAATGAACCTGAGAGCAAACCCAAGAAATTGTTTCTAAGTATTGAGCATTGGTACACATACCGGCGCCCAAAACTCTCATACCGGTGCCTAAATATACAAAAAGCAGCTGCTTAGGGATGCTTTGAATGGTTTAAAAAAATATATTAAACCCGAGAGCAAACCCAAGAAATTTTTTTCTAAGTATTGAGCACTGGTACACATACCGGTGCCTAAGTAACTAATACCGATGCTCATTCCTAAATTTTAAAAAATCTCTAAAAAATTTGGAATGAAAATTCAAAAAATTTACCATCCCGCTATAACATAGCACCAGTATGAATGAAAAACAATGCCGGTGCTAGTATTATTTGATCTCTAAGTTAACTTTTAAATTTTTACTATTAAGTCAATAGATTAAATTTGGAGGCGGCGAATCAAAAAAATGAAGACACCAAAATGCAATTAAATAAGAGATGATTGCGCCTTTAAAATTAGAGGTACAATGGATGAACGGAAGTGCCTCTAACATATTTTGGAAAAATTATGCTACGGCCCAAAAATTTGTTACGGCATTATCCTTCTGTCCAAAATATATGAATTTTGTTATTCTTGCATAAATATAGAAATAGAAAATAAATTATTTTTTTGATGAAATTTTGAAAAGTGCTACTACATGTTCTATAGTAACCTAGAGTTAATTACTTAGAAGATAGAAAGGGAAATCGGAAAGGATTATGGATATGTTCTTGTGCCCGATTTTTTATAAATATTTCATTACGGACTTGGAATATACAATGAGGGTGTATAGGGTAGCATCACGTTCGAGCGGATTTTAATTTTTAGTTACGAATAAAGTTTTTACTTTTTACACTTAGGTTCCTCCAAGGAAGTTGGAGCTGTCGAATCACGAAATTGGTGGAACCAAAATACAATTTAATAATATATGATCGCAACTCTGCAATTTAGGTATGCATGGGTGAACGGAAGGGTATCGAAAGTCAACATTGATTACTTCTATAAACTCTTGGAAAATTACCCTGTGGCCCAAAATTGTGTTACACATTACCCATTGCTCCAAAATACATGGTTTTTGTTATTATTGCCTAAATATAAATATATAAAATAATGATTTTTTGGGTGAATTATTGAAAAGCGCCAGTATATGTTCTAGAGTAACTTATGGTTGATTACTTAGAAGTTACAAAGTGAAATCAGAAAGGATTATGGATATGTTTGTGTACTTGATTTTGATAAATATTCTCTTACATGCATGGAAATACAATGGGGTGTATAGGGTAGGATCACGTTCGAGCGGATTTGAGTTTGGAGTTACGAGTAAAGTTTTTACTTTTTGAACTTAGGTTCCTCCAAGAAAGTTGGAGTTGTCGAATCACGAAACTAGCGGAACCAAAATGCAATTCAATAATGTACGATCATAACTCTGCAATTTGGGAATTTATGGGTGAACGGAAGGGTCTCGAAAGTTAGCATTGATTACTTCTATAAATTCTTGGAAAATTACACTATGGCCCAAAATTATGTTACCAGCAAAGTTTATTCATAGGCACCGGTTTTTTTGTGTACCGGTTCTAAATTTTGGTTTTGTAGCACCAGCATTCAGTGTACCGGTGCAGAATTTATTCATAGGCACCGGTTTTTTGTGTATAGGTGCTAAATTTTGGTTTTGTAGCACCATTATTCAGTGCATAGACACCGGTTTTTTGTGTACCTGTGCTAAATTTATTCATAGGCACTGACTTTTTGTTTACCAGTGCTGAATTTTAGTTTTTTAGCACCGGTATTCAGTGCATATGCACCAGTTTTTTGTGTACCGGTGCAGAATTTTGGTTTTTTAGCACCGGTATCACTGACATACCGGTGCCTATGAACTTGTTTTCCAGTAGTGCAACAATAAAAAACCAACATCATCAACAACACAATAAAAACAACTACCAATGAAAATCATGAAATGCACCGAGTAAAACTAAGAATGAAGACTCCCTAAGTGCTCACTGCTCTCTCCCCACACTTAACCAATGCATAGTCTCCAATGCACAAAAATCATGTCAAAACATAAGTGAGGTAGGGAGAATGGTGATACTCACTCTCCCGACCCCGAAGGGCCTTCATCCTCATGACTCGTGAAGCTCTTATCCATGTATCCTGTTGCTTGAAGTGTGACCTCGATGCTATCCATCCTCGAACTAAGATCATCCACTTACGAGCGCATTCCTCCTATCACTTGGACTACCTCTTGCAACACTTGAGTAGAGCTTGAAAGATTGTCCCTAAGTGAATGCAAGTGGTCAATGATGTCCATGGATATGTGAGAGTGGCTAGGAGGTGCTCTCGGAGTGCTCTCACTTTTAGCCTCCTCAACATCTATCTTTCTGTTGGCTAAAACTCTATAGAAATCTCTCTCAAACCTCCGGTCCGGAAAAATAAATAGGCCATCCAAGCATGTGTCATGGTCAATGGTGGTGCGCTCCGGCTGTGGAAGTACCATGAAACTACAAGTGCTTGCTCCAGCATAAAGCCATACATATCTACCCTTCGATGTCGTAGGTCCCACCATGGATGTTTTGGCTAACTTCTCTATGTTGTACCTTGTGCCCGATCTTCCTAAGTTAGCTAAAGCCCTTTGTGTGACCGGATGCCCTAAATGTTGAGCTAGAAGACCAACCATACCTCTCATAGATATTTTTCCACTCTTCCTATCCCCTATTGCTAAACATTCCTGCACAAAAGACCCCCACCAAGTTTGGGTAAAAGTTATCCTCGGGTGTCATAGCCTAAAGAAAATCAAACCTGGGCATTGCGTTACTTCACTGTGGCAAAAAACACATGTAGTCAACAGTCGGTGAACATAATGGGACGTTGGGTGAACCAAGGCAGTACTCTTGCACAGGTTCTTCCGATCAATGCCTGTCAGTTGCACCCAAAAGCATCCAAGAGAGAAAGGTAACCCTTGTCGGTATGTCTTCTGGATCTCCTTGTCGTACCTACACCTAAAGGTGCGCGCTACCTCCTGGTGGGTCATCTTGTATTCCTTATCATCCAGGTTGAATTTGATCACCTTGTGTCAGTCATCGTCCACGACTGGCCATAGAGTAACTGGGAACTCTAGGGTCCACCTAATTTACGTCTTAGAGTGTTTCTCAAGAAACCCTTCTAGACCTAATAAGCCCAATAGGTAAGTGACCGGCTCGAGTAAGCCTAGAGCCTCAAAGGTGTTCTTGCAAGCGAGCCCCATCTCCAAAATACTCCTCTTCGACTCTCTAAAATCCCTCCATCTCTGGACTGCAGTTCCAAAAATGTTGGATAAACCCATAAACTCCTTGGTCACAAACATTGGGTTGCGAAGGATGGAAGTCATCGGCTTGGGGGTTGCACCATTCGCCGACTTCTTCCTCTTCTCACCCCGAGTGGACTTTCCCTTCTCCGAAGCATTCTTCTTAGGTGGCATCCTAAAAAAATGAGGACAAGAGTGGTGATATGATCATAAACAAGGCATGGCCTACAATTCAATGAGACAACATTCTCCCAAATAACCCAAACATTCAAAACATGATAATCTAAGCATGTGGACTATTTAAACAAGAACATTCCTCATCAAACAACAAACTAATGTAAGTTATCACCAACCCATCAATAAGATCATGAAATCAAGAATCCTCCTCTCCTAAATCACCCAACAATGAAGAACATATCTTTTAAGCATAATAACACATCAATTCTCCCAACTCTTTCTTCAACACAAGATTGTGCGTTCACACTCAAATACATATCTCAAAAACACACCATCATTCAAGAATCATGCTTTTAACACCACCACAATGTCAAATAAAGCATATATAAACAAAGATTTTGATGGGTTACCTGAAATTTGAAGCTAGGATTTGTAAGACCCACAAAAGAAGAAGTAAAAATTGCTAATTTTTGGAAAGCTTCAATTTTTCGAGTTTCACCAAGAGTGTATGAGAGGGAGTGTTTCTTGAGAAGGAAAAATGTGTCAAATGAAGAATTAGGTGGAGAAATGTACCATGGGATTGGAATTTTAGTCAGGGTGACTAGGGAGAGAGGTACAATTAGGATAAGAGTGGAATTTTAAAGTTCTCAATTTAGGGGGCAATAGTACAAATCAATTAATTCCAAGGGACATTGGAAGTATTTTCAAAAATTCTAAGGAATTAGGGAATTCCAAAATTCTTGAACCATAAATGCATTTTTGAGTTTGAGAATCAGAATTTTTGAAAACATGCATTGTTGGAACAAAGAAAAATTGAAAATTTTGGTTTTATGCACAAAATATGCCTAGCGTGAACCATAGGCTCACGCCAAACATCCTGGCATGAAGCAGAGCCTCGCGCCAAAATTCTGGCACGAGACAGAGCCTCGCGCCAAACATCTCAGCACGAAGCATAGCCTTACGTTAGCATCTCTGCATGAGGCATCCACCAACATTTTTCAAATCCTTGGTTTTCCCCTCTTTTTTCAAAAAACTGGGTCACCTTTTAAATTTATCTCCATTCAAACACAAACACGAGTCTTGAGCTCAAAATTCCAATCCAAACAAGAGTTTCATCTCAAAAATCTTCATAGCAAAACAAGATTCATACAAAAAACCATCTAATCACTAATCAAAACACGAAAGCAAAAGAAACACCATATATTATTGTCGTCCTCACGACTTATTTTCTTCTTCATGCAATCTAGTTAGAAATACCTACTTGTGGGTCTTTGAAATTGCCATCGGCGACTTCACTCACGATGACATCGTTGTGGAGAGGTCTCCACAATAAGCCATCCTTACCTACGGACATCTTGTCCGTCATAAGAAATGAATCCCCATGTCTCGTTATTATTGAATCTATGAATGTTACTTTGGGGTTAGAGGGAGGTCAAGGAGGTTTTAAACTCTCGACCGTCTCCCTTTCCCGCTGCAAATTGGTTAGCATAGAAAAATAATCTAGCACATACATATTATCCATCGTATCATGTAATTCATCGGAATCACCATCATTATCATCAACATGGGTTTCATTCAAACATTCATGCTCATTAGTCACACAAGAAGATTCATCATGCTCATCACATAGGGTTGCACCTTTGCACATCAAAGAAGACTTTAGATTTATAGATATCAAGTTACACTTTATCCATGTCATCTTCTAGAGTTAAGGTTCCCAAATGGACATCGATTTTAGTCATAGAAGTTTTAAGAAAGGTCTCCAAAAAATTATTGGGGGTGTACTTCCGTCGTACGCCACATCTAGGACATAAAAGTCCATCGGAAAAACCAATTTACCAACTCGCACCATCACATCCTTTACTAGTCCACGGGGACTAGCTTGGGAATGATCGGCAAGTTGGACAATTACTCTAATATCCCTAAGCTCACCTATTTCTAGGCGTTCATATAGACTAAATGGGATAACATTAATGGACGCACCTAGATCTATCATTGCATATTCCACAAGTTTACAACCTAAAGAGATAGGGATAGCAAACATTCTGGGGTCATCGCATTTCTTAGGTAAGTTCTTATGATTCAAAATGGGGAATCCTCCCATTTTCAAATGTCCTAACCTCTTAGTTGGCCTACGCCTTTTCTTTGTGCATGCAACTTTAAGAAATTTATCATATGATGGCACATTCTCAATTAGTTCCAAGATATGGATGGTTACCTTGGCATTTTCTAAGACTTTTCAAATGTTTGCATCATCGGTCACCACCTTTGGTCATCCCCTCAAAACATATGGAAATGGAGGTGGAATAGTGACTTGTGCCTCGAGCGGTGGAAATTCCTTAGAGGGTGCTTCCTTGACCACAATCTCCCCCTCTTCAAAGTGTGCTCTGGTAGCCTCCACCATCCTATCATCTTCTTGCATTATCTTCTTCTCGGTCTTCCTTCCCACTTCTCAATTTAAGTGCACTCGCATTCCTTGGATTGATCTCCGGTTGGGAAGGTAGTTTGTCGAACTCCTTGGCTTCAAGTCGGCTTACCGTGGTGGCAAGTTGCCCGACTTGAACTTCAATATTCTCGATACTTGAGAAATCTCTATTGCCAAGGTCCTCAATCTCTCGCCTTGTTCTCTCGATAAAGAATTCATATTTCTTCCCCAATTGACCGATGGCTTTCAAGATCTCATCTCGTTCCAACTTGTAGAGTGAAGCATGATTGTTCGAAGGGCATTCACATCTAGGATAAGGTTGAGTTGGAGCTTGTCCGCCTCGGTATCCTTGAGGTTGGTTGTCCTCCCTCCATCCAAATTTAGAATGATCTCGATACCTTTAGTTTAATGAATTTGCATAGGGGTCCGACCTTGCATCTCCTTGGTTCCCCTGGGATCCCTAGCAAATTGTGATCTTTCACTGTTGTTGTAGTCAATTGCCTTCACCTCCTGTAAATCTTCTATGACTTCGGGGCACACTTCGGAGTTGTGGTTAAGGTTGCAAACTCCATGCACTTGGACTTGATGCACTTTTCCTCGCAAAAGCACCTTCATTATGAAAGTAAGAGCTTAGACTTGCTCCTCCAACTTCAGTGAGTGTGTGGGTTCATCCTAGATCTTAACCCTTGACCTAGTGCCAAATTGCCGCATACCATTTGCCATTTCTTCAAAGAGGGTCATTGCATCCTTAGGGCTCTTATTCGCTATTGAACCATTGCAAGCGGCATTCACCATCCACATATCTTCATCACATAGCCCCTCAAAGAAATATTACACCAAATCCCTCTCCTTGAAGGGGTGGTAGGAGCAACTAGCTAGTAGTCTCTTGAAGTGTTCCCAGTAATCATACATACTCTCAGTAGCACCTTGGGTGATGTTCGACAAATGCTTCTTCAACCCGGCCGACTTGGACGTTGGAAAATATTTCACTAAGAACTTCCACTTCATGTCCATCCAAGAACCAATACATCCTGGCAGAAAGTAGTAGAGCCATTCCTTGGCACTACTTTGAAGGGAAAATGGGAAGGCTCTTAGGTTGTAGTCATCTTAGGACACTCCCAGAGGCTTCGTGTTCATGCACACCAAATAGAACTCTACAAGATGTTTGTTCGGGTCCTCTCCCGCAAATCCATGAAATGTAGGAAGGCAATGGATCATGCCACTCTTTAGCTCACAGCTCACATTGGTGGGTAATGGCGGGAAGGTGATGCATAGTGACTGATTCTCCAAGTTGGGTGCCATGAGCTTCTGTACAGTGCAATTGTCTTCCGCCATTGATAGCGGTCAATCTACTACTACTTACTACCTCGGTTGAACTTGTGCCTTAGTTCTTTGCCTCCTTCTCCTCCGACCACCCGTGTTCTCAGCCAAGTAGTGTAAGATGCCTAGATGAGTGGTAAGAGTGTGTACCATAAACTAGGGTCAACAATACTCTTCAAAATAAAACACTAGGAAACAGATCAAAAGGTAACAAAATAACTATAACAACAACTCCAACCAAGAATCAACAACATAAAAAAATAAAATAAAATCTAAACTAACTACTTCTACTAACACGTTATGCCTTAATTGATACATAGACTGGTAGCATCCCTGGAAGCAGCACCTAAATTTTAACCTACCTCCCTCCGAGGTCATTAATCGTAGCTAATTAACCCAAGTGGAGGCTTTCCCATGGGAAGATCAGAAGATAGAAATTTGTAATTTTGCACCATGTTCTCACTGCTACGCTTCCTAGGGGGTAGTTAGCGGCAAACCCTTGGTTTGTCCACAAAGATGCTAGGTCTAATGTACCAATCAAAACACAAATTTGTACGAGTCATCAATCCGTACGAGCGAAAGGAATTGCTAGTAAAGCAAACATGAAAATGAGGGAGGTTTGGTTTTTCAAACTAACAACTACTAAGCATAAAATTAAATAGCAAAGTACACTATTAAATAAAAACTTGGGGAATCATTGAGTAGAATGGTCAATCTACTGCTTCTATCCTCTATTCACTCACATAGATAATTAGGCAAACCTAATAGTGTGTCTATAATACATGGTGTGGCCGATGGCATACACTTCCACGTTCCTGTCACGACGGGTGCTCTCACAACCCTCCATCGACACCGCCATCATAATTAGGGGAGTACAACAAGGTCTGACCATTGTTGTAGGTCTGTTTCTCCCCGTACGATTACATCATGGGCTTCTACCACGAATGCACTACTTCCCTCGGGTCCTATCAATTAGGCCCGAGGTTCGTTGGCACCTTATCTATGATCTAGGTATCTCACAACCCTAGTTTGCTACTATTTTCTATCTCTACCCAGAACCTCTCAGACAACTTTACGAAGCCAGATAAGACTTGTGTGATGGCAAGTAAGTCAGAGCATTCTCTTATCCCCCGTGCACACACCCACGCGGACGCGTTCTCCCTTACCCATTCTAACAACTAGGTTTCTCTTCCCAATCATGCATTGATATTTGCATCATACATGAATATAGCCCAAAGTGTGTGCTTATATGTGGTGAACTATTCATGCATTTTAAATAATCAAGCACAATCATAATAATATCATGAAAAAAAAATTAGGAAGAACTAAAGAATCTCAAAAAGCATATTGATTTAGACCATGCTCCTACAATTTATCACCAAGCTATAGAAACTACTCCCTAGACATGGAATTCAAATAAATATTTGAATTCTACATCTTAGGATCAAAGCAAAAGAAAGAAGAAAAAAAATTTTCTCTCCTAACTACAAAGATAAAAATACTAATGATAAAGTGTCCAAGATACTTTTGGGTATAAAAACCTAGTAGATGAAGGTTATATTAAAGTAGTAGAAGATTGGGCCTAAAAATAGGCTAAAATAGGGTAAACCTTAGCTCAGCCACCGCCCGGCACGGGGCGTCATAGATGGTGCGGCATGTGGAGTGTCTTTTGCACGGGATGCTGGGTGCCAGATCTGGTGCGTGGTATGGATTTTCAAGAGTTGTGGGGAGCGAAGCTTGGCGCAGTCCGCATTGTATGGTGCGGGGCGCCATCAGGGTATTGATAATGAAGGTTCTAATCTGCGCCCGTGGCCGTTGGCACGGACCGTGGTTAGGATGGGTACTCACTCAGAAACTTTGGTGCAGGCCGTGTGATTTCCCACACCCCACTGGCTGGTCTTGGCATATTGAGCTTGGAACAGTGCGGGATGCCAAAAACAGGATGTCAAACGCCAATACTTAGCCTCGTGGAGGGGGTCTTCACTTCGTGCTGGTGCCTTGTGGCATCTGGTGCGGGTTGTGCCGTAGCCTCATGCTAGTCTTCTTGGCGCAGCCCGCTGGTGCCAAATCATGAACGGCCTGCGCCGACCCGTTTATGCCTCGGCCGGCTGAACTAGTTTTCTTTGCTGCGGGTGAACCGTTAGTTTGTTTTGAGAGTTTTAGTAGCCAATTTTTTAGTGCTCAAGAAGACGAATCCAATGGAACCAGTCTTGAAGGATAATTATTCTTAGATCGTTCTCATAATTAAGCACAGCTCATTGGACCACGATCCTCGTTTCTTCGTTAGCCACTTTGAACTCTGCTGCTGCCTATCTTTGGTTTCATTCTCCTTCTACCATGCATCGATGCTCGTGGCCTTCGTCTACTACCATTATAGTGTGAATGGCCTTCGTCTTTACTACCATCCTTGCAAACGGCTTCAATATCTTCTACCGCCCTTACATAGAATGTAAATAAAAAGTACCAACGGGCGACCTACAAAAGATGATCACAAGGAAGATTAAGGAGCCTGTGGATACAAGATGTCCATTAGTACCAATTAAGTCTATAAAACACGGGATTTAGACGAGAAAACCAAACATGACCGCCTAAACCCCTTGTCACGTAAACTCAACTAATACTAGCAATCCACCGAATAAAACTAGATAAAATGTATGCCAAATGCAATGGTTAACGCAAACATAATGAAGCAGATCATTAATAACTCGTGAATATTTGCATTGTTGATTCGAGTATGTATTAATAGTTGATAAAGAACACGGCTAGTGTAGAATCTAAGTTGTGATTTCTCTTATTTCTCTAGGATGGATGGAGTACTTCATTGTGAAGATAATGAGGGTAAAAGTAAATGTGTATCGAGCATTTGCTCAAAAATGACCTTGTTATATTGTAATCCTCTGCCCTCCTCCCGTTAGAAGAACACGACAGTTTTGAATCATTTCTTCAACAATGAGTGTGATATATATATTCTCACCCACTTCCTATTAGAATTAGTCTATGTTTGTTGTAACCATAATATATTTAGTTTCCTTCTCTATAGGAATCTGTTAAACTACTTAGAGAGATTGTAGGATTATAGTTAGACAAATCCTTGTATTTATAGACCTCTTGCATGAATGAGAAAGGCAACCTTTGGCAGCACAATATTCTGCTTTGTTTATATGGTATCAGAGCTGTCTTGATCCATAATCATGGCTGAAAACAACCAGCTCAATGCTTCCGCAAACCAAATTCTCTTCACCGCTTCAGGCGGCGCTGCGGCCAACCTTCAATTCCCAGCGCTGTCTGTCCATCTCGACCGCACCAACTATTCGCTGTGGCGCGGCATCGTCAGATCAGCACTTGAAGCGTACGAACTGGAGGGCTTCCTCACCGCAGACAGCATCCCCGCCAAAACTCTCGCACCTGCTGCAGGCTCGACAGAACGTACGACGAATCCCGCTTACACTGCCTGGAAATGCAAGGACCATCTGGTTTTGTTGTGGCTTCGTTCAACACTCACAGCACCTATGTTGGGCCACGTCGCTAGAGCAGTCTCCACATCAGAGGTTTGGCTTATGTTTGAGCAAATGTTTCAATCTCAGACCCGAGCACGTCAGATGCATCTCCGATAGCAGCTTCAAATGCTTAGCAAAGGTGGGCTGTCCATCATGGAGTACGTCGAGAAGAAACGTGCCATTTCTGATGCACTGGCAGAATGCCTCATGCCCGTCTCCGACGACGCCTTTGTCGAGTTCATTTTATTTGGGCTTGGACATGAATACAACGCCTTCAAAACTGCACTGGGTATGCGTTCTGATTCTGCTCCTTTATCATCTAATGAGGTGTTAGGTCTCTTACTTCAGGAAGAACAGCGAATCATTGATTCCTGTGCCGATACTGCCTTCCCGTCGGCTCATCTGGCGTACAAGAAAGGTGGCTTCACTCATGGCAGCAACTCTGCGGCCTCGGGTTCAGGTGATCGAGGTGATCGGGCTCGTCATACCTGCCAGATCTGTGAGAATCCATTTCACGATGGCCGAAACTGCCATAACCGTTTCAACACGGTGGATTTTCCGGCGACAAATCCAAAGGCAGCTGAGCGTCAGCATCAACAGCAGGCTCGCAGCAAGGGTCCCTCTGCTCATGTGGCGTACACCAATCCATCGTCACTGACAGATCCCTGGGTCATAGATTTTGACGCTTCGCATCATGTCACTGCTGATCTCGGTGCTCTCAACCTTCAGGCTCAATACACGGGCAACGACAACTTAGTTGTCGGTAATGGTGAGTCCCTGCCTATTTCTCATGTCGGTACTCATATTTTACCTTCATTGCATGTTGCTTAACCTTGTTTTAAAAGAAACCCTTGTTGTTTCAAAAATATCAAAGAACTTAATCAGTGTTTCAAAATTGTGTAAAGATAACAATGTTTTTGTTGAACTACATGCTGATCACTGCCTTGTTAAGAATCTTCAGGGACAGAACCTCCTCAGAGGGATAGTTGAAACGGTTTGTACCATCTGCCAGCATCTCAACCTTCAGTCAGTCCTAGTGTCTTCATCAGTGAGCGTGCATCAGTGGCCTGCTGGCACCACCGCCTCGCCCACCCTAATGAGTCTATCCTTCGTCGTCAATTAGCTGATTCAATTTGCCAGTTTCTGCCAATAAGACTTTACCTATTTGTAGTGCCTATCAATTAGGAAAAAGTCATCGTTTGCATTTGAATTCCTCACATGTTTTATCCATTACTCCTTTTGAATTAATTTACTCGGATGTTTGGGGTCCATCTTATGTTCCTTCTATGCATGGAAATCGGTACTTTGTGTTATTTGTTGATGATTGCACCAAATTCACTTGGATTTACTTCTTGCCAACGAAAGATCAAGTTTTAAATGCTTTTACACTATTTAAAAGTATGGTCGAAACACAATTTTCAACAAAAATAAAAGCTTTTCAATCGGATTGGGGAGGTGAATATCGAACCCTATCCACTTTTCTTCAATCCCATGGCATTTTACATCGTGTCTCTTGTCCTCATACACCTGAACAAAACGGTGCAGTTGAAAGATGAAACCGAATTGTTGTTGAAAAGGGCTTAGCTTTGTTGGCTCATTCCCATCTTCCTATAGCATTTTGGGAACAAGCCTTTCACACAGCTATTTATCTAAATAACAAAACCATAACTCCCACTCTTCAACACAAGTCACACTATTCATGTCTCTATCATCGAGAACCTGATTATCATTTTTTAAAATCTTTCGGGTGCTTGTGTTATCCCTATTTAAGACCATACAACAAAAGCAAACTTGAATTTCAGTCAGTCGCATGTATCTTTCTAGGTTATAGTGCAAAACACAAAGGCTATTTGTGCTTTCATGTTCCGTCATCCCGCACTTACATCGCTCGCCATGTAGTGTTTGACGAGTCTCAATTTCCATATCATGAACATGTTGTCACAGATTCATCTTGTGAGTCTCCGGTGTATGACCTTTCTCTGTTGGACTCCACTTGGTCCACTCAGTCTACTTCATCTGTGTTCATGCCGTCTCGGTCTCAGCCCGTGCCCGTGCCAAGTCTGTCTGTCCAGTCCAAGTCTGCATCCCATACTGATCCTATCCCATCGTCTCCCGCGCCTGCTCTGTCCGATCAGTCCGTGTCTCGGTCTGCCTCAATCTCAGTGTCTCCCGGTTCGTATCAGTCCCTCTTTAGCGAGTCTCAGTCACAATCTGCCTTGTCTCGGTCTACGTCTCCCGAGCCTTCTACAGCATCCACTTCTTCTACCTCCTCATTGGCCATCATACCATACCACCATGCACCTTCCTATTTTCGACCATCTGATTCATCTCACCACTCTATGGTCACTCATGCCAAAACCAATTCTCTCACCTCGAAACCTCCAAAAGCTCTACTTGCCACCAGATATCCCATTTCACGTGACCCCTCCACTCCGGAACCTAAAACTTTTGCCCAAGCTTCCAAAAATCCTTTTTGGCAACAAGCAATGAACCTAGAATGTGATGCTCTATTGAAAAATAGGACTTGGGACTTGGTTCCAAAGCCCTCTGCTTCTAATGTTGTCGGTTGCAAGTGGATTTTCAGGGTCAAAATGAAGGCGGATGGCTCTGTGGATCGGTACAAGGCTCGTTTGGTGGCCAAGGGGCTCAATCAGGAGGAAGGTGTGGACTATTTTGATACTTTTAGTCCCGTCATTAAACCTACCACCGTTCGTCTCGTTCTCAGCATTGCGGTCATGAGACAATGGCCTCTTCGCCAGGTTGACATTAACAATGCCTTTCTCAATGGAGATCTTGCTGAAACTGTCTACATGCAACAACCACCAGGTTTTGTGTCCTCTGCTACACCTGGTTATGTATGCAAGTTCAAAAAGGCTATCTATGGTCTTAAACAAGCTCCCCGTGCCTGGTTTCAAAAGCTATGTCAGGCTCTCGTTCGCCATGGTTTCAAGCAGTGCATTTCTGACACATCTCTCTACATTAAAACGCATGACCGTGAGGTTGTCTACGTTCTGGTCTATGTTGACGACTTGATCATCACTGGCTCCAACTCCAAGTTCATAGAGGAATTTGTTCGGTATATGAACTCAGTTTTCTCTCTCAAAGATTTAGGGCGTCTTGATTATTTTCTTGGCATCGAAGTTCAGCACCTCCCCTCTGGTCTTCTTCTATCACAGAAGAAGTACATTCTAGACCTTCTGGATCGTAGCAACATGACTGGAGCCAAACCGATCTCCTCTCCTGCCATTCCAGGGTCACGGCTTGTAGCTGACGGCGATCCGTTTGCTAATCAACACCTTTACCGTAGTATCGTTGGCGCCCTGCAATATGCCACAATCACCCGGCCGGAGATTTCTTATGCCGTAAACCGAGTCTGTCAGTTTATGCACAAGCCAACTGAAGCTCACTGGCTAGCGGTCAAGAGAATTCTCCGTTACCTCAAAGGCACCATTGAAGCTGGGCTTTATTTTTGCCCGTCTCGAGATGCTCGTCTTCTGTGTTACACCGACGCGGGTTGGATTTCGGACCCCGACGACTGTCGTTCGCAGCATGGTTTTTGTATCTACTATGGTGGCAATTTGATCAGCTGGTCTTCAAAGAAACAGGGGGCAGTGGCTCGGTCAAGCATGGAGGCGGAGTACCGTGCAATAGCTTATGCAGCCGCGAAAATCATTTGGCTCCAGCAACTGCTCAGCGAAATGAACATCTCTCTACAAGGTCCTCCTATTGTCTTATGTGACAATTTGAGTGCCACATTCCTCATTGCTAATCCTGTCCTTCATCATCGGTCTAAACATATGAAGCTCGATTTTCACTTTGTTCGTGAGTAAGCACAGGATGGCTCTCTCGCTGTTCGTCATGTCAGTTCCATTGATCAGGTCGCTGATGTCTTCACCAAAGCCATTGGCACGGCTAGGTTTAAAGACTTGCGCTCCAAGCTCCTTGTTCGTGTCCGATCATGAGCTTGCGGGAGGATATTAGAATTAGTCTATGTTTGTTGTAACCATAATATATTTAGTTTCCTTCTCTATAGGAATCTGTTAAACTACTTAGAGAGATTGTAGGATTATAGTTAGACAAATCCTTGTATTTATAGACCTCTTGCATGAATGAGAAAGGCAACCTTTGGCAGCACAATATTCTGCTTTGTTTATACTTCCACATCATCTTCAAGAAATACGACAAGGTCTATACACATTCCACCGACGATTACCTGCAAAGGGAAATATTTAGAACTAGAACCCAATGAACATAGTGGATCTTCTTCTCCATTTTTTACTTATTAGTTATTCTTTATTGGTTTAGTTTGTGCATGTCACTTTCCTTATACCTTATGCAGGCCAAGAAAAGAAGTGGGTGGAAGGGATTAACGAGCAAAAGTAAAGTTAATCTTGAAGTGACCCGAAAACATGGTGATGCTCTCCTTGGGACAATATGTAGTGGTATGGTGTTACCATTTATTTAGAGTTTCTGTAGGAGATAAGCTTAGCTTGTGCTAGAATTTGCTTTGGTCAAAATTTTCCCTAAGTATCTATTATATTTATTTCACTTATCATCCAAAATTAGGTTGGTCAAAAATGATTTTCCTACCATTTGGGCCTGTTTATCATTAATCTGATTTATCTTCCTTGAGACTTCTTTGAAATGTGAAGTATCATGTTACTTTCTTGTGCTTAAAATATAAGGAGCATGCTTTTAACTTTTCAAAATATCATATCAGGGGTTTTTGTTCGTATACATCTTGAAAATGACAAGATATCTTACGTGCGTATATGGTTGCAGGAGATATTCTAGATTGATGATTTATGTTAGAAATTAGCACACTGGTTTATATTAATTACCATAAACATACTTGATTCAAATAATGGCATGCATGAATGAATGAACAAGTTTCCTATTTGATTTATAGAAAATAGAGAAACTTGGAGAAACTACTGAAACTGACTTGCTATACTTTAAATTTAAGTGAAACAATATGTCTCGGCATATGTCAGGATATGATAATATGAATGCCCTTGTGTTGAGAGGTTAAGGCTTGGTGGTGGAGTTTTGTTGCATTAGATGGTTAATTCTTCTTGAAACCGGCTAGCATGTACGCATATGACACGGCCTTGGAATTACTGCATGCGACTGCTGAAGAGATAACATGCTTGAGAATGGTTGAAGAAACCATGTTTCTTAAGCATTTTCTGGTTTTAGTATTAGCACATAACGTGTTTGATTATTTCTCTCAGAAACTTATTAGGATTTTTTAAAAGTTTGTTGACTATTTGTCTTTAAAAGAGTGAGTATTGCCTTCTTATGAGACAGGTATTTGTTTTCTTTTCACCGGCCATGGACCGGGAAGGCTCCGATGAAGAAGGCAGAGAGGAACATCAAGTTGTTCGAGGAAAAGGGTATTATTCTGGTGGGAAACAATGAGGTTCACAGGGTTCGCCATTTTGAGTTGCTGAAAGCTTATGAGTTGGGGCAGTATATAAATAAGCAGGAATAACCATCAGCTCAGCTGTTGTTTCATAGCACAACAACTAAAGGGAAAAAAAAAATCAGAACCAAAAGAATCAGACAAAAAAAAACACAGACTATGCTGCCCTTCTCAACAGCCCGCGCATCGCATGGGCTGGAGATCATGCTGGAGAGTCCTAGTAATTATAAAATTAGCAAACTTGTCATGTACCAATGTAACGAAAAAGATTTTTTAAAATGGTGAAAATATACTAAATTGAAGTATATTTAAATACATAAAGATATACTAAGCTGGAATGGTATGAAAAGATAAGTTTGCAAAACGAGACTTGTGAGCAAATCCAATCATGCTAACTAAATTTTAGCTATTTTATACAATCAAATCACTGAAAGTCTTTTTAGCCAACCATTTTTTTACTTGACACCGTAACCAGTGGTGGAATCAGGACAAAATTTGAGGGAATGCTGAATTATACAAGTATTTTTGGGCAGACAAATTTCCTTTCTACACAGAACGCTTTTCAATTTTAATGAGCGGGGCAGACAAAGACATGAAGAGTACTACTCGCTTAATTCACCATAGTTTATTGGGACGGCCGCACCGGCTCGCCCCGGTGTAGTTCCACCAGTGACCATAATCATTCTAAATATTTTAACTAGTATATTTTTTTAAAAAAAGGAATTAGCTAGTATATGATTAGTTTAACTAATGGTATTATATGTTTTTTGCTCTCCACAAAATAAAATAGTTAAGGAGCATAATTTAACTAAAAGGAGACCTTCTGACAAATGGCATGCCCTAAAACTATAGACACTACGTTGTATTTGTTTTTACTTATACACTCAATTTGTTAAATAAAACACTAGAATTTTAAATTTAAATAAAGTATTTTAAATTTTGTAATTTTTATAAAATATTTCTTATATTTTCAGTTTTAATACACCTTATTAAATGTTTTAACTTATAAAATATAATATCTGAATTTTTAAAATATAATTTATAAAATAAAAAGTAAAAGAGAAAAATGCTTACATAACCTGATGTGACCATTTTATATGGTTATTTTGCGACTTTGAGGATTCACTTTTGTACTATGGATGTGACATTTTGCCTTGAAATTCTCTAAGGAGAGCCAAAAGCACCTTTTACGCTTTTTTTTAAAAAAAATCTAGAGGATTTTGTGTGACAAGGCAATTTGTGAAGACTTTGAAGATTACCGTTGAAGATTTGAAGACTTTCATTTGAGCTTTTGAAGACTTGAAGAATTGAAGATAGGTAAAGAGAAGAGGAGGACTTGAGACGAAAAGAAGAAAGAAATCAAGATGCTGGAACTTGGCTCTGTTGCGACTCACTATGGATTGGTCGTGAGTCGCGACGGACGGGTGGCCAGAACCTTTCTTACATTTTTGTACTATAAATACTCACCTTATTCTCTCTCTTCAGCACTCTTCTTCTTCCTGCAATTTTTTGGGTTTCAAACCCTAGTTTTTCTTCTTTCTTTTCTTAGTTTTTGTAGGTTAATCATGTCTTTTCATTATCTAGGTTAGTTTGTACTTGGGAGCAATTGATTGAAGCTTCCATATCTATATAGTAAGAACCTTTATTTCACTCTTTCTTGAAGCATTTGTTATTTAACATTCATGTGTTTTAATGTGATGTTTTACTTCATTTATATCATGGGTTGTTTGAGAATAGGAAGTGTTTGTATGATTGAAGTGTTAGGGTGTTAGAAAAGTTGCAAATTTTTTAACTCATTTGGCATGAAAATCCAAGAACATGGACTTAGAACTTCTAGTGTATAATGTGTTGTAATTCTTGCTAGATAAGTATGTTAATGTGGATTGTTCTCATATTTATCCTATAGAAGCAATGAAAGGTTGAATTTTGAATGTGGTTTGTTCTAGGTTTAGCCTAATGAATGCTAAGTTTGGTTAAGTGACTATGTCTTTGGTTGAAGGCTTATTGTTATCAAATCTTTGGTTTTTCGTGTATAATGACATTGATGAAATACATTTATGGTGTGGTTTTCCTAAAGTAATTATCAATGAGGTTTGCAAATGGTCATTGTTTGTCTTTGTGAATTACTCTTAAGAAGAAATGAATGTTGATCTTCAATCAGTAAGTGATAGCATTCCCTATAAGTAATGAATGTGATAGAATGAGCGAATGGTTCAATGATCTACATTAGGTTTGGAAGTGGATATCAGTTGCCCCCAAGGCTTTATCTTTTGTAGTTTTTACCATTTTTCGTAGTTTGTTTGATAATTAGCATAGTTACTTAACTTTACTAGTTATCTTGTCTTTAAATTTCATAACTTAGGAAAATCAACCAACCAAAACCCCCTCATTTACTTGCTTTTATATATCTATCTATATATATATTTGCTCTAAGCATAATATCAACCTTATATGTTTAAATGCTTAAGAAAATCCCGCTTCTTCGTGGACGACCCCGACTTACCATTATCTACTTAGTTGTAGATAGGAAGAATACAGGGCTTATAAATTTAACTTTGAGAGGTACGGTGACGACCTCCCAAATCTTGGCGCCGCTGCTGGGGAAGAGGCGTTTATTTTTAAGTGTTTGGGCATATTTGGTTACATATTAGCTAGTTGTTTTTATTTTTCACTTCTTGGTGGTTGTTTTTGTTCGGAGTAGGTATTGCTTGAGTTCTTGGTGAAGTTTTATCGAGAATCTTTGCAATATGATTCCGGACCTTTGAAAAAAAATGGAGCATCTTACCCTGAGGGAACTCACGATGAGGAAAGATGCTCAACAAGCAAGGTTTTGTAGGATGCGTCATTCCAACCATCCTACTTAATCTTGCTATATGTCGAGAGAGGAGCACTATGGGGGGGAAAGAACCGTTGGTTTCCAAAACTAAGGGTATTATGAAGAGTGCTACCAAGAGGTAGGAGATGTTGGTTTTCAAGGGCAAGAACCCAAGAATGGTATCCATACCACAATTCTTACAATCCGGAGTGGAGTGGTTATATCAGCATGTTAGTAAAAAGTGTAGGGTTATATCAGCACATACCATTAAAAACAAAGTTTCATATCAGTACATAATCAACACCAGCCGCAGGGAACCGCTATTTTAACCTCCTCTATCGATCGCCGACGTTCCAGAGTGTGATTCTAGTGGCCAAGGAGGAGCTTTGGCGAGGACGACACAACGAACGTTGAAGTGGAGGTGTGGGAATCCTTCAAAAATAGTATTTTTCATATGAATTCCCTTCAATTCACTAGATTAATGCAATATTGAGTTTGATTATGTGATTTTCCTTTGTTTTCCGTCATATGAATAAGGATATGTGGTATATATGGTATAGCATATAGGGGTTTTGATAATATTTTCTTTATTTTGTTGTATTTAGTCCGGATTGATGATTAGATGACCTTTAGTGTTGTGTGTAGTTGTTATTTTGTTGCGTTCTTCGACTTAGGGGTTTTCATGTTGATGGGTTTGAAATGAGGCTAGGATATGTGATAATGGTGTTTAATATGAATGGGGGTGTTATGATGTCACATTTTACGGTGCATATGATGTTGTTATGATGTGATAATGGTGTATATGATGTTGTAAGCGTCTGTTAAGTCCAACCGAGTGTAATACCATACACGATACTTTTATAGTATGTGTTGATATAGCGTATAAGCTCTAGGAATGTGCTAATATAACCATATAAGTTTTCATGATGTGCCAATATAACCCTGCATGGTCCAGTGGTGGTCCGGCGATGGTGGATAAGGGTATAATTGTCCACACATATTCAGCATTTGGTCTGAAGGTATTTTTGTCATTATTTAGGGGGGGAGGAGGTGTGTGTGTGTCAACTGTCAGAAAACACGGTCAATGCCGTCCACCTGAGAGTTATATTGACACTTCCATCAACTAGTTAGAGTTGTTTTTGTAGTTTCAACTATATCAGGGTTATATTGGCACTTTTGAAAGTATATAAAGTTATATTTGTATAGAGTGGGTCTCCTGACAGGCGGCCTGTCCATAAGCTTATGGACATGCCACTTATTTCTTACCTTATACATCGCATTTCTTAAATTACATACAAAATTTAAAATTTTTGAAAATATTTTTTTATATCATATATTTTTATATTTTCACCTTCAAATACATATATTACTTGTTTTAACTTATAAAATGCAATATTTAAATTTTATAAAAAAATACAAAATTTAAGGCAAATGCCCCTGAGAACTGTTCATAAACTTTAAAAAATGCTGTCTTTTCTGAGACTTTCCCATTTGTATATATCCCTAAGTAAAATGACCTATTCATAATTTTATGGACAAACAAACTTTCCTAACACCTACCATCCAACTAATCCTTTGGACCAGATTGATTTCAAAACTTGCTAACTACAAGCGTTTTCTCAACATCTAAATAAAACCAATTCTCTGGAATGATCTCACTCACTCTTCAGCCTTACAGTAAATTGACTTCTTTAACCTCTTCGCTTACATGACAAAACCCAATGTAAAGCCCAACTGAGAAGAAAACCCACGAGGATATAAATATATCAGTACGCATAAACCCTAATCCATTTACAAGGCGCAGTACTCCTTATTTCCGGCGGCGGCAGCAGCAGCAGCAGCAGCAGCGGCAAAATGAAGGTCTGATATGTGGATTAGTTCATGACTCGAGTGTCCATATTCGATTTGATATCAGTATCCAGATTCAATCTGCATTGTTGTGATTTTGTATTAGGCGCTTTCCCTAATCTTTTGGGCAGATTCGATTTGCATTGTTGTGATTCATATATGCGTGTTCATAATCTGGTACCTAATTGTTGTTTTGGCTTTGATTGCAGTTCAACATCGCTAACCCTACGACAGGATGTCAGAAAAAGCTTGAAATAGACGATGACTCGAAGCTGTACTATTCTATTCCTATCCTCTTGTTCATTTAATTGCCTTTTGCCCAAACCGTAGAGCACGTGTAATTGGGCTGCTCTATTCAATCGAGCATGTGAAACTTTGTTAACATGTCTTCTCAGAATGCATCTTGTTTTATGGTCATTGTGATTCATATGTATCCTTTCCCTTCATGTGATGTGAATGCTGTATGTTTGTTATGTTAAAGGTATCGTATGGATGTTTTTTTGCTCATTAAGATGAGCTGCCTCCTTCATACTTGGATTTAGAGAATTTTTATGCATATATGATTCTTGTCGGGAATGCTTTGTTTTCATTTGGTTGCTTCCTTGTATCTATGTCTCACTTGAGAGTTCTGTTTGATCGCCAGCCGTGTTTTCTGGGATAAGCGCATCTCCCAAGAAGTCAATGGTGATGAGCTCGGAGATGTATGTTCCCTTCTTGCTCTTTCTGTATAATTAGGTTCCATTGAGTTTGGCAATGTTTTGACTTATTATTTTCTCACAGGAGTTCAAGGGTTATGTGTTTAAGATCATGGGAGGCTGTGACAAGCAGGGATTCCCAATGAAGCAGGGAGTATTGACCCCAGGGAGGGTTCGCCTTCTCCTCCACCGAGGTGATTTTTTTTTATGATAGTGTTCTAATTTGCACTTACTCCCTCCATCCCCATCCAAACATGATTAGTTTGAGTCAAATAGAGGCAACTATGATAATTAAATTCTTTTTATATATATATGTAAAAAAATATTATGTAAAATATTGTTGGATACATTGTAACGTACAGTTTTAAATTATAATTTTTCACATATTTTCTACCCAAATTAAAGTTAAATATTGATGCTTTTGATGCCAAAAAGGCAATTAAGCAACTTTGAGTGGGACGGAGGGAGTATCATTTTCCTATGTTGCTAATCTTATTGATGTGTTGCTAATCTTATTTATGTCTTTAGGTACCCCGTGCTTTCGTGGACACGGAAGGAGGAATGGTGAAAGGAGAAGGAAGTCTGTTCGTGGCTGCATTGTGAGCCCAGACTTATCTGTTCTGAATTTGGTCATTGTCAAGAAGGGAGAGGCTGATCTCCCTGGGCTGACTGATTTGGAGAAGCCAAGGATGAGGGGCCCAAAGAGGGCATCCAAAATCAGGAAGCTCTTTAACCTTTCAAAAGAAGATGATGTGCGCAAGTACGTCAACACTTACAGGAGAACTTTCACTAACAAAGCTGGTAAGATTATATACTAGCATTACTTGATTGTGTCATTACCATTGATGTCTTGAGTGCATATTTAACAGTGTTGATTCTTCTTGTGTCTCCAGGTAAGGAGGTGAGCAAGGCCCCAAAGATCCAGCGCCTGGTCACTCCTCTCACCCTTCAGAGGAAGCGTGCAAGAATTGCTGATAAGAAGAAGAGGATTGCCAAGGCCAAGTCTGAAGCTGCAGATTACCAGAAGCTACTGGCCAGCAGGCTGAAGGAGCAGAGGGAGAGGAGAAGTGAGAGCATTGCAAAGAAGAGATCCAGGCTCTCTGCTGCTTCTAAGCCATCTGAGGCCCAGGCCAGGAGCTAGAAATCTTGTGTTATGTTGACCTCCATTCTCTACATATGTTGAGGATATAAAGTCTTGGTGGTGGTTGAACTATTTAATTTGCATAATTCCTGATTGTTTAGTCTGGATTTTGTCTGTTCATTTTGATGGATTTGCTTGGTGCTGGTCTCATTATTATGAAGCCTTTTGGTGTCTCTAGGATATTCTTATGAATCTTTTTGGTATCAAGTAGCTGATAGTTGTTTTGCTATTGCTTATTGTGTGCATTCTTTATAGTCTTTTCGGTACTAAGTAGTTCCTTTTGTTGTATGTGTTGCTGAATCCAAATCTCTTACATACTCCATCTGTGCAAGTTCTTTTGCTGCATGTATTTTTTTGGCTAATGATTAGTAACTGGCCTTAGCTGTTTTTCTGATGTCGCTTAATGTAATGTTGAGTTAGCAGCTATGAAATTCTGGAACATCTGGTTTGGTCGTACTATTGTTTTGCAGCTTATTTATGCTGTCTAAGATGAGTTTCCTAGCTGCATCAACAGAATTGCAGAACAGAAAATAAATTAGAAATCGTTGCTACTTGATATGCTCTCTGATTCTGAGCTTGGTAAAAAGTTCTCGTACACTAATACTAGTTAGTATTCAGCAACTTTTTATCTGATCCTGTTTGAGTTGAACTTCACATGGAGTACTAACAATACAAAGAAAGTGGTTGGATCTGTACTTTTTCTTTTCTTACCAAGTCTTACCCTCTTTGGATCATATCAGGCGATTAGAGTGCCTCCAACTGGTCAATTTTCTCAAATCATGTTTTATCACTGATAACTTTAGCTATGCATAGTGGTGTATCGAAAATTGATATGTTTCAAATATGCTTTGAGAAAGTTGATTAAAAAGTGTGCAAATATGACTGGGACATGCATTAAAATAGTTGATAAAAAATTGTGCAGATATGAGACACCGACCCTGTCATCGCTAATCATAGCAACAGTGGAAAGGTTAAAGTTGCAGTCACCACAAGCCTAGTAGTTTTTATATTTTTTCATCATTGTTTTTGCATAGTTCTCTTGGGAGAGGTGTACTACGAGTCGAGATATGTGCTAACTTTTCAGAAGGCCACAACAAATGCTTGCATGTTATTCCTTCCATCTCACGAGTTTTGACATATTTTAAAACCAAAGGACTGGACGATATTCTTGAAAAACAATCGGCTGAATATTGAAGACGCTTGCTTTTTCGAGCTTACTGAGTCCTGCAATTAGAAGATCCTGTTAAAAGATGTCCTTTTATTGTTGCACCTCGTCGCCAGGTCCTCCACCACCTGAGCTTGATTTACACTCACGTGATTCACTAAAAACACCATTTTTAGTTTGCTACATTTAAAGATTTGTTCTCGATTTTATAATTTTATTGTTCTGGATGTTTCAATTTTAATATGCATTATTTGAAGTTTGCTATATGCTTTTTGTTGACTGAATAATAGTAATAGTATGCATGGGATTGTCTGAACTGATTTAAATTGTTAAAAATGGATTAATTTGTGCAAAGTGATAGTTTTTAAATTAAATTTTATACCTTTGCAACCGACATTGGACACATTTCGTCTCCTCATCGTTTCCACCGATATCAAGCCGACATGTCACCGACATCAGCTACATAATAAATTTATGACAAGGTTGCAATCAAATAGATTTTGGTTACGACGAAATATAGCAATATCGGAAGACCGAGTTGGCTCTTCTTTGGTTCTACATCAAACTAATCGGCATCGAAAACATGCTGGCTTTGGTGTTGGGATTATCAAACACTTTATCGACATCAAGAAAAAGATGACTTCATGGCATTGAACACTTAAACTATGCATCTATATCAGTTGCGTCTCGGTTCAACCAATATGTAACTGACTCCATACCAATATTCAAATTTTAGTGTCTTTTTACCTCGATTATAAAGAAATCATGGCAAAAGACCAACCTTTTACCCTGATTCTTAAAAGATGAAAGTAAAAAAAGTTCCACTGTATTTTTCAAAAAATTCGGGTAAAAAAACTTTTCACCTCAGTTTCTAGCATTTTTCATTAAATTGAGGTAAACGATGTGAAGTTAAAAGTGTATTTTCTGAGAATGTTAAGTGACAAAATTGAGTTTAGGTACGAAATTGTTTAGTAAGAATATGTTTTTTTTTTCTCGATTTGTGCGTGTCATCTTTGCGCAGGGGCCATGCTAATCTTCTCTGTATCGTTCCAATTTTATCGGATGTCCCCGAAGGGACTAGTAAGAATATGTTAATTAGAAGGTGAAGCTATGCATTAAGGATATTTTTCTTATAAGTTAATCTGTTTGGTAAAATTCTGAAAAGCAGATTATTTTAAAAGTATAAACTTTTTTTTGGGAAAAGTAAAAGTTAATTTTTCATACTTTCATCATAAACCAGATTTTATATAAGCACAACTATGTAAAACTGTCAAGTAGACAAGTAGGTCTTCACCAATAAATAGGCGATGGTCTCAATAAATATATCATTTATATGCCGTTTATATAGAAACTAGATATTACGAAACGATGTAATATAAGTTATTATATTTATTCATAGTTCATGTTATTTAAAAGAAAATTGAAAATATAATATTATTGATTATTCATTAATAAATAATAATATATTACATATTTATATAAAATAATATGTGACAAAGTTTTGGGAATGAGCGTCTTTCAATATGTCTATGGAAAGATGTGGTTTAATTAGAATATTATGAAGTTAGTGGTTTACATTTTGCAGTAACTACGAGTGAAACATTTGAGTTTTGATTGTAAACATTAAATTTTAGAGCAAAACATACTCACTCCGTCCCACCATTAATTGCTTAATTTAACTTTTGAAAAGTAAACTGCATCAAATTTTAACTATTAATAACTTTATTTATGTGTGCAATTTTTTTTTAGAAAAGTTGAACTATAAAAATATATGTTATGATGGATCCAACGACCTATAATATTATGACAATAATCTTATATATATAATAATAGAATTTAATAGTTGAAATAGGTTAATTTAACTTTCAAAGTTAAATTAAATAATTAATGGTGGGAAGAAGGGAGTATAAATTATGAGAAAATGGTGAGATGAGGGATTAAGTTGTACAATTAAGTTCACGGGCAACATGATTGTGACTCACGCACCCCTCTTTTACTCTCTCTCCCTTCGTTCTCTGAGAGAATTCTACTGTTGTGGCTACAGTAGCTTATGGTGGAAGCAGGGGTGGAGAACACATTCAGCGAATGCGTTCTCTTGAATATATGGTTTTTTTTTGCATGGCTGTGAGAGGAGGTCATTTACCAAATGCGTCCTTATGCATTTAGTTTTTTTTGTGCAGAAATCATGAGGACGCATTTGGTGAATGCGCCCTCTCCCAATTTCCATTTTTCAAAAACTTATTTCGATGAGGACGCATTTGGAAAATGCGTTCTCCAAAAAGTCTGTATTTTTTAATCAAGGTTTTAGATGATGCATTCGGTGAATGTGTCCTCATCATCTTCCTTTTAATCCACATACTCCTTGTTTTTTCCGTCATTTTGTTCATTGAAACGAAGCACACACGCACGACTTCCTCCTTGCTTCCTCCGCTATTTTCTTCAGGCCACTGCCATCTCCATCGTTGTTCAGGCCGCCATCGTAGCTCAGCTCACCGCCGTTCTCCTCCCTCGATTGGTTCCCCTTGAAGGTTTATTTTTAATTTTTTGGTTTGTGTTCAGATCCGCTCTGGTTCCATTTGTTTTGGTCTTAATTGTTGCCCGTTTTGTAGTTCCAACATTTGGCTGCTTGTTCCCAACTCCCTCGAAGTCGCTTGAACGATGCACACGCCGCCTGCAAGACCGCGCGTGAACCTCACGCACCACACGTGCTGCCTTGAAGACCGTGCTTGGACTTCACGCACCACCACCACCTCCGTGAGTTTTAGAACGTTCCGAGGGAATTTTTTAATATCCGAGAGGTACCTGAACAGTTCATTATTATACGAATGTGTTGAATGATTATGTGTGATTTGTCCTCTAACAATTTTTTTATTGAATTTGTAGTAGTTGTGTAATTTGTGAAGTACTTGAAAAAATCTTGTTGATACGAGTGTGTTGAATGATTGTGTGTAGTTTGAATGTTTATGTTTGGTCTGATTCTACGAAAGTGTTGAATGAGGATGCGTGACTATGTGTGAATTGATTATGTATGGTTTGTTCACTAATTTTTGTAATGAAGTTGTAGTAATGGTTTAATTAGTGTGGCGTAAGTGAGCACACATTTTAGGAAATTGTAATAGTTTGAAAGTCGATAATAGTGTATGATGTGGTTGACTGACGATAATGGAACCCTGTACGGTATAGGGTTTGAGGAGTTGAATATAAGTTTCTGAATATTACCGTATTTCCGAATATCGAATTATATGTTATTTATTTTTATAATGCAGTTCGACGATGTTTTTGCCGGTGTACCTGTATAAAGGGGGGCAAATTAAGTTTGATTTGATTGTGGGTGTGTATTATGATACTCCTATACCGGAAAGAAACGTGACTCTCGAACGGAGGTTAATCCACTCCGAGTTAGTTGATTTAATTTTCATAAGGTTTGGCATTGCAAGTGAGGGGTTCCTGTTGAAAATATATTATCGTTGTCCTGAGCTGATTGGTTCGGCCGTATACTATCGGTGTTATAATGTGGAAGATGACGAATCTACCACGACCTTCTTCGACATTGTTGATCGAATGTCGTTGTCCTCAGCAGATCTGTACATTATTACGGAGAAGATGTCAAGCACCATTGATTGTGCGGGTGATGTTAGTTCGGGCACGTTCATGTCGTTGTTGAGCAATATCCAGAACTATACACCTTTGCCAACCTTACCACCCCCTGCTCATTGCCAAGGTTTTATCATTGGTGAGTCCATCCAACCCAGTGCGTATGTTCACATCGATTGCACTCAGGGTAAAATGGTAAATAGAAAATGCAGTTGAACATCCGAGGGGGCCCCATGAAAGTACATGCAACCCCACCAAATACAAAGAGTAATTCAAACCCTAAGCTCAATGATGAAACCCTAGGGAAACCTGAGATGCGGGTGGGGGGGGGACCCAAACGGGCACCCCCTTCCCCTTCCCCTAAAAAATGCTAACCCCGAGCTAGATGGTGCTAAGCCTTGCGGAATAAATGCAAGTCCAGATATAAGTGTTAATCTAGACCTATACATAGCAACCAGAAATGTGTACTGGATCTTCATATGATCTCCTAATTGCAGCCGTCCACAAATGGTGGTATATATGGTGTGCATCATGAGGAGCTGAATATTTTCGATGATGATTATGTGGGTGAAATTGGAGAGCATGTTGTTCGTCATGTTGGTAGCGATGATGATGGCGAGGAAGGGGAACTTGATGAAGAAAGTGAAGATGATCGTTCCTTATCAACTGATTCGAATCCAGGGGACGATGATGAACAAGTGGTGGGCACGAACAATGTAACCACGTCGTTCCATCTTTTGGCGAATCTTGATACAGAGGCCTAGTTTAAGGATTATGGGGGCCCTGATGAGGATGGCTATGACCCAACTAATTGCGGAGACAGACTTCCTAGTTATGTTCAAGCGGCTGGTGAAGTGGCATTGGGTATGCGATTCTGGAGGAAGCCAGAATTGGTAGAAGCTATTTCTAGGTGGAGTTCCATGATGAACAAGGAACACAGGGTCGTGGAGAGCAGGACCACGCACATGGTATGCAAAATGTAAAGACGTTGTTGAAGGAACTGGTGATTGTCATTGGGTTGCTAGAGCCAGCATAAAGGCTTCGCATAGGATGTGAGAGATCACCAAATGGGCAATTAGTCATGGTTGTTGGTGCTGGTCGATCGACTGGTAACACTAATCTGACATCGTTAATGATTGCCCATTCCATTATGCACCAGATTGGCGTGAACCCTTCTTATACGCTGAAATATGTCCAAGCGCATGTGAAAACGGAGTTAACTGTGACGCTTTCCTACAAGAAGGCGTGGTATACTCGCCACAGGGCTATTGATTTGGTATTCAAAACTTGGGAGGAATCCTTTGAACAGTTGCCAACATATATTGATGAGCTAATCAGGGCCAATCCGAGAACTGTTGTTGATTGGGCAGACATAGCTGATAGCATACATGGTCATTGGTGTAGGAAATTTAAGTTCATTTTCTGGGCATTTGGTCAGGCTATCGATGCATTTTGCCACTGCAGGCCAGGGATTAGAGTGGATAGGACTCATTTGAGAGGTGCATACAAGGCTACAATCCTGGTTGCCGTGATGCACGACGTGAACGATTACATACTACCCATTGCTTATGCAATAGTTGATGCTGAGACTATCGAGAGTTGGAACTGGTTCATGCAAAGACTGCGAGTCCATGTGGTAGGTGGTGATAGTAGGCCAATCTGTATTATATCAGATCTCCATGATGGAATTTTGAATGCAATAAAACATGTGGAGGAATGGATGGAGCCAGCAGGATACCACCAATTTTGCTTTCATTATTTACAGTCCAACTTCTTTAGTGCTGAGGGTGGGAAGTTCAAGAATGCGCATTTGAAGACTCTGGTTTGGCAGGTTGGTGGTGCTAGACGAGAGAGCATGTGAAGGGAGTACAAGGAGGAGTTGGAGAGTATCAAACCATCCGCTTGGGATTGGTTGAGACAACATGATAACAGTAAGTTGTGCCTTGCCTTTGATGAGGGTGATCGTCTTTGGGGAATTTTTACAAATAATTTTTTAGAGACTTACAACAACTATTTAAGGTGCGCATGACATCTCCCGATAATTGCGTGTGTCAAAGCCACTTTTGAATGAACAGTTGAAATGTTTGCATGAAGGGTAATGGACACTACAAATTGGAGGTACTTTCATGATTCATTACAGTTCATCTTGTATTCGCGGACTAGTTCTAAATTGATATTGAATTGTGTAGGTTCGAGTTCCCTAGTAGGATTTGGAAAAAAGTTTTGGAGCAAGACACTTGGGGTCAGGCACATATTGTTACCGTGTTTGGTCATGCATCACAGACTTATAAGGTTATGACAAGGACCATTGATGGCAGCATTGGTGAGAGGCAGTATACAGTGAAATACCAGAGAAAGGAGTGTAGCTGTCGCGAGTGGAAAAATTATCGCTTCCATTGTTCCCATGCATTGGCTGTCTGTAGGTATATGAGTGATGATCCATCTTCTTTATGTGACAGGGTATATCACACGACCACATACGTGCAACAATATAGTCAGGATTTCATGCCTGTAAGAGATCCATCACTGTGGAAATGTGCTAGTTGGAGGTTGATTCCCAATATTGAAAATTTTTGCAATAGGAGGCGTGGTCAGTTTGCAGAGAGAAGGATAAGGAATTAAATGGATAAGAGGGTACCGGGTGATTGCAGATGCGTCCGTAGGCGAGGGTGTCCTTAGGGCCTTAGGGTCATGTTTGTAATATGGAGTTTGTAATATGGAGTTTGTAAATTCTTTTGTTTTTCTAGTGCAATTGATTGTGTTGATTCGTATTAAGTGTATTTTTTAAAATTGAAGCTAATGTACGATTTGGTTCTATTATTTATCACATGCTGTAGTATTTTATTTTGTGGAAATTTGGACTGATTCATTTTGCCATGTGATTCTGATTGTCAGCAGGGATACACTATGTATCATCCAGGACCCATCGACGAGGATTTGCTGTACCTTCACTAGGAGCATCGTACACGTGCTTCGTACATCGGTCATTTAGAGGATGAGGCACTGCAGGTGAGGCGGTGCGATGGGGCTTGCTGGATTGGTTGGATCCCTGATTGAGTGATTCGCTATGTGCGTCTGATGTGCCCATTTTATACGGTTATATTAGGACTTGTAGAATTCACTTTTGTACACTTTTGTGCTCTAAATGTAGCATTTTGCCTTGAAATTCTCTAAGGAGAGTTAAAAGCGACTTTACACTTTTATTACTTTTCTAGAGAAATTTGTGTGACAAGGCTATTTGTTTGAAGACTTTGAAGAATACCTTTGAAGATTTAAAGACTTGTATTTAAGCTTTTGAAGACTTGTATTTAGGCTTTTGAAGACTTGTATTTAAGCTTTTGAAGACTTGAAGAATTGAAGAAAAGTGAAGAGAAGAGGAGGACATGAAACAAGAAGAAGAAAGAAATCAAAATACTCAAACTAGGCACTGTTGCGAGGTCACCGCGAACCCGTCGTGACTCGCGATGGACGAATGGCCCAAAATTATTCTTGCTTTTTGTACTATAAATACTCACCTTATCCTCCCCTCTTCAAAAACACGAAAGAACCTCTTCTTCCTGCATTTTTCTGGGTTCAAACCCTACTTTTTATTTCTTTCTTTTCTTATTTTTTGTAGGTTAATCATATCTTTTAATTGTCTAGCTTAGTTTCATCTTGGGAGCAATGGATTGAAGCTTCCATTTCTATGTAGTAAGAACCATTATATATATATATATATATATATATCTATCTATCTATCTATTTGGTGCTTTTGCTATTGTGCATTTATTGAGCTTTGAATGTGAATTGTTAATGGCATTGATGTTGTTGGAAGCTTGATTTTATGAATTTCTTGTATGATTACTTGTTAGGGTTGGGAGAAAGTAGCTAATTCTCTTCTTTTTTAATGTGGAATCCAAGAGCATGAGTTAGAGTTTCGTAATGGTGTTGATGTGTTGATAATTGCTAGATGAATGTAATGATGTCGAACTCGTTGTCATGTTTGTTTCTTGTAGTAAATGAGAGAGGTCTATGAATGTCGATCGTTCTTGACTAATCTTGCGTAAATGCATGAATTGGTTAAATGCTTAGACACGGTATAGTGTTTATAAGTGTTGCCAAGCTTGTTGATCCTTCGTGCTAAATGCCATGAATGGGATACTCTTAGTACTAAGGGAGTTATTGGTGAGGTTTGACAAGAGTTGTCGAATTTACTCTTGCAAACTACTATCTAAGAAAGATAGAAGATTTATCTTCACAACAAGTAGTGGAAGTAGTGAATAGATTGTTTCACTCGTTCTTGAAGCCTTAGTTATTTAGCATTCATGTGTTCTTAATGCTATGTTTCACTTCATTTATGCCATGGGTTGTTTGATAATAGAAAGTGTTTGTATGACTCAAGTGTTAGGGAGTTAGGAAAGTGACGGATTCCTTAGCTTCTTTGCATGAAAATCTAAGAACATGGACTTAGAACTTCTTGAGCATGATGTGTGGTGATTCTTGCTAGATAAGTATGTTAATGTGGTAGGTAAAAAATGTGATAGGATGAGTGAATGGTTCAATGATCTATATTAGGTTTGGAAGTGGATATCAATTGCCCCCAAGACTTTGTTTTTGTAGTTTTAAAACCCCTTTTTCTTAGTTTGTTTGATGATTAGCATAGTTACTTGACTTTTCTAGTTTTCTTGTCTTTTAACTTTCATAACTTAGGACAACCAAAAAACCAAACCACCCATATTTACATGCTTTTATATGTATGCATATATATCTACTCCTAGCACAATAGCAGCCTTTTGTGTCTAAATGCTTAAGAAAATCTCCCTTCTGCGTGGATGACCCCGACTTGCCGCTATCTACTTAGTTGTACATAGTAAGAATTTAGGGCTTATAAATATTAACTTTGAGAGGCACGATGACGGCCTCCCAAATTTTGGCGCCACTGTCGGGGAAGAGGCATTTATTTTTAAGTGTTTAGGTGTATTTTGTTGCATATTAGCTAGTTGTTTTTAGTTTCCACTTCTTGGTGGTTGTTTTTGTTCGGAGTAGGTATTGCTTTAGTTCTTGGCAAATTTTTATTGAGAATCCTTGCAAAATGATTTTGGACTTTTGAAAAAAAAATAAAAAAAATAATGGAGCATCTCACCTTGAGGGAACTCATGATGAGAAGAGTGGCTCGACAAGCAAGGTTTTGTAGGATGTGTCATTCTGACCATCCTACCGAGTCTTGCTATATATTGTGGGAAGAGCACTATGAAGGGGAACGTACCCTTGGTTTCCAAAACCAAGGGTATTATGAAGAGTGCTACCGAGAGGTAGGAGATGTTGGTTTTCAAGGGCAAGAAGCTCAAGAATGGTATCCATACCACAATCCTTACAATCTGGAATGGAGTGGTAATCCAGATTGGTGGTATGAGAATGAGCCGAGAAACCAACAACACGAGCAAAATAGTTGGCCATCACCATCTTATACCATACCCCAAAACCAATCCCAACAAGGAAGTTCAAGTTTTGACACGTGAGGACGTCATGAATACAATAGGAAACTTGAACAACTTTACTAGTGAAGAACCGGACACCCGGCTCTCCTCTAGTGTTGAGGCTATTGAGGGGCATGCATGGAGTTTATAAGAAGTGTTGGCCCAAATGGAAGCTCGTGATTCTAAAAATACACCATCCCAAATCGAACTCGAGGATTCGGTGAGTGAGGTCATTATGGGAAATGATCTTGAGTTCGAGGGGGATGAGGATGACAAAAAGAAGGAAGAGGTGATTGTGCTACATTCATTAGCATTGTCACCCCTACCCCTATCTATTGAACCAACTTCACCATTTTTGGAAGTTTTGAGGGAGATAAGAGAGGAGCCAAAAGAAAATCCCAAGCCTCCTAACCACCCAACTCCCTTTAAACCATCTCCACCTCAATAAAACTTTCCTCTTGAAATTTTTGTACCCCCACCTCTCTACTTTTGGATACTCATGGTGAAAGGGTTTAAGCCTTCACCATATTGATAACATTAGGGTCGTGCCAAAGACCTTAAATATATAGAGCTTTGTTGTGCCGACGACATAAATAAACTCGGCCTTTTATTTTGGTTTTTGTTGTTTAGTTTTTGTTATTTTGTCTTGTTCTTTTTACGGTGTATTTTTCCATGATTTTGTAGCAAAGTGAAGTGCATTTCATTGGAGGAGATGAAGGAATGAGATCCATGAGAAAGGGAAGAAAGCTTGGAATGTTGGTAAGAAAAGATTGAATTCTTTCTAAGTTCTTGGAGGTCTTGTATCGCGAGTTGTGACCACCTCGCGACGGACCATCATGAGTTGCGATGTGATCAGAAATTTTGTGTTAAAATTCAACTCCTAGCCTCCATTTTCCGCGAGTCGTGACGAGCCATCACGAGTTGTGACCTACGGGTCCTCGAGACAACATCCCCTTGAGACCTCGAGGTAGCAAGCTCTTGGCTCGAGCAGAACTTGAAAGACCATCACCTTTTTTAGGCCAGTTCTCGAGACCAACCCTTGAGATATCATCCCCTCAAGGCCTCAAGGCTGCAAGCCCTCGACTTGAGCAGAACTTGAAAGTCCATAGCCCTCGAGACCTCAGGTCCTCGAGGCCAAAAGCCCTTGGCTCAAGCCAAACCTGAAAGACCATCATCTCTCGAGACCATCATTCCTCGAGTCGAGCCAAACCTGAAAAACCACCAGTCTTAGAGGCCACAAGCTCTCAGATCGAGCTGAAGTCTTCGAGACCTCTGGTCCTCGAGGCTGCAATCCCTCATCTCGAGCTGAAACCCTCGAGACATCCGGTCCTTGAGGCTGCAATCCCTCGTCTCGAGCTAAAGCCCTTGAGACCTCGGGTTCTCGATATAAAAAACCCTCAACTCGACATTAAGCTCTTGAGACCTTGGGTCCTCGAGGCCGTAAACCTCAACTCGAGCTGAAGCCCTTGAGACCTCGGGTCCTCAATATCAGAAACCCTCAAGACCAGTCAAGCCTTTTATCCCCTCACGACGATGCATCACGAGTTGCGACTAGTGCTGTCGCGAGTCGCGATGAAAAATACAACTTTTCAACTGAGCTTAAACACTGCATAATCCTTCCTTCTTCTCCACCAAATACTCCCAAGAACCACCACACATCCACTCATTCCTCCACCATCTCACATATATTGACATATGACAATTATTGCATCATTATAGTATCTTTGTTGATTGTAGTATGCCGAATACATCGTTGAGTCTTTAATTACTATATTCTGTAATGATGCTTGGATATGTGTCAATATATGTTGGATATTTTTATTGGAAAATCTTATAGTGGTTATTGCATGATGGATTGGTTGTTCTTTGATAATACTATGGTTATTAACTCTTGATGCTAAACCTAGTATTACAAATCCTTATGTATTTGTGAGTTTGATATTGTTCTTTGTGGTGTTAGTCTTGATCAAATGCCGCCAAGGAGAAAAATGTTTTTTCGAGGGGTGAGTTCTTCTACAGTACTTTTGCTCCCCCTTCCAGCTCCGAAATAAACTTCGGGACCAATTCTATACAATTACATTGGATTGTGCCATATCACCGACGACTATGTGGAGAAACAAGTGTCACTCTACCTCTTACCTTGAGTTTTATTATTCTTGCCTTACATGTTTACATTGATGGCAATGTAATTTTTTAAGTGCGGGGAGGGGTTAGAGGACTCACATGCATGCTAGCTTCATTTGGAATGCTTTTTACTACTTTTGATTGGAAAAACATGAGAAAAAGAAAGAAAAAAAAATTGAAAAATTGAAAATTTTGAAAAAAATAGAAAATGAAAAAAATAGAAAGAAAAGAAAACCCGCTAAGTTGAAAACCCGAGAGGGCAACTTAGGCAACATTGGGGGCCCGGATATGTCAAAAACCCAAAAGGACGACCTAGGCAAAAATGAGAGGCCAAAATGTGCGGAAAAAGGTGAGGTGTGAGCCAAAGAAACATAATGCGTGGCTAGGATGAAAACCCAAAAGGGTTCCAAGGCAAAATGAGAGAAAGAGAGAAAAAGAAAAATGCTATGATTTCACTCATTTACCGACGTTGGAGTCATAAGGTCGCGGTTGTCATATGGATGGATCGCGTAGCTCAACATCTTTAGACCTCTTGGGATTGGGTAGTTTAGTGGGTTGAAAAACGAAGTATTGTTATGAAATTTTTGATTATTGCATACTTTGTTTTGGTTGATATATTGGCTTTGGGTGAAGTATGTGTTTAAACCTCCTCTATGGTTTTGACTTCATTTTGTGTCATTGGATTTTGGTTGATATATTGGTATGAAGTGAAGTATGTGCATGAACCTTTCCTATGGTTTTAACTTCATTTTGTGTCATTGGACTTTGGGATTATCAATTCGGGACTTTGAAATGTCTTTATGGGTAGTGAAGTGATAAGTGGTAGGTTTGGTTAGATTTAGGAATTGGGGTTGTGTGTGTGAAAAAATTCCATGAGAACTTTGATTTTGTGATTTATGATATTGAGAGTTTTTGTGAGGTGTTGATTGGGGGAATATTAGTCAGGATGTGGACATATGAATTCCTTCGTGTGCTTAAATCTTTTCTTACTCGAAGGCGAGTAAGGTTTAAGTGCGGGGAGGTTTGATGTGCCCATTTTATACGGTTATATTAGGACTTGTAGAATTCACTTTTGTACACTTTTGTGCTCTAAATGTAGCCTTTTGCCTTGAAATTCTCTAAGGAGAGTTAAAAGTGACTTTTACGCTTTTATTGCTTTTCTAGAGGAATTTGGGTGACAAGGAAATTTGTTTGAAAACTTTGAAGAATACCTTTGAAGATTTTAAGACTTGTATTTGAGCTTTTGAAGACTTGAAGAATTCAAGAAAAGTGAAAAGAAGAGGAGGACATGAAACAAGAAGAAGAAAGAAATCAAAATGCTCAAACTAGGCACCGTCATGACTCGAAGCGGATGAATGGCAAGAAATTCTTCTTGCTTTTTGTACTATAAATACTCACCTTATCCTCCCCTCTTAAAAAGCACAAAAAAAACCTCTTCTTCTTGCATTTTTCTGGGTTCAAACCCTAGTTTTTCTTTCTTTCTTTTCTTAGTTTTTTTGGTTAATAATGTCTTTTAATTGTCTAGCTTAGTTTTATCTTGGGAGCAATGGATTGAAGTTTACATTTCGATGTAGTAAGAATCATTATATATCTATCTATCTATCTATTTGGTGCTTTTTCTATTATGCATTTATTGAGCTTTGAATGTAATTTGTTAATGGCATTGATGTTGTTGGAAGCTTGAGTATATGAATTGCTTGTATGATTACTTGTTAGGGTTGGGAGAAAGTAGCTATTTCTCCTCTCTTTTAATGTGGAATCCAAGAGCATGAGTTAGAGCTTCTTAATGGTGTTGATGTGTTGATAATTTCTAGATGAATGTGATGATGTCAAACTTGTTGTCATGTTTGTTGCTTGTAGCAAATGAGAGAGGTCTATGAATGTCGATAGTTCTTGACTAATCTTGTGTGAATGCATGCATTGGTTAAATGCTTAGACACGGTGTAGTGTTTATAAGTGTTGCCAAGCTTGTTGATTCTTCATGCTAAATGCTACCAATGGGATACTCTTAGTACTAAGGGAGTCATTGGTGTGGTTTTACAAGAGATGTCGAATTCACTCTTGCAAAATACTATCTAAGAAAGATATAAGATTTATCTTCACAACAAGTAGTGGAAGTAGTGAATAGATTGTTTCACTCGTTCTTGAAGCCTTTGTTATTTAGCATTCATGTGTTCTTAATGCTATGTTTCACTTCATTTATGCCATGGGTTGTTTGAGAATAGGAAGTGTTTGTATGACTTAAGTGTTAGGGAGTTAGGAAAGTGACGAATTCCTTAGCTCATTTGCATGAAAATCTAAGAACATAAACTTAGAACTTCTTATGCATGATGTGTGGTGATTATTGCTAGATAAGTATGTTAATGTGGTAGGCAACAAATGTGATAAGATGAGTGAATGGTTCAATAATCTACATTAGTTTTGGAAGTGGATATCAATTGCCCCAAGGCTGTGTTTTTGTAGTTTTAAGACCCCCTTTTCTTAGTTTGTTTGATGATTATCATAGTTACTTGACTTTGCTAGTTTTCTTATCTTTTAACTTTCATAACTTAGGACAACCAACCAACCAAACCCACATTTACATGCTTTTATATGTATATATATATATATATATATAAATACTCCTAGCATAATAGCAACCTTTTGTGTCAAAATGCTTAAGAAGATCCCCCTTCTTCGTGGATGACCCCGACTTTCCGCTTTTTACTTAGTTGTAGATAGTAAGCATTTAGGGATTATAAATATTAACTTTGAGAGGCACAACGACGATGGCCTACCAGCTTGAAGCTGGATTCCAGGGACTGTTGGATTCCGCACCAACTCACATTGACCATTCTGTCATCACTACCTTAGTCGAGCGTTGGAGACCAGAGACACACTCATTTCACCTACCGATGGGGGAAGCTACTGTCACTTTGCAGGAGGTAGGCATTCTATGGGGTCTACCGATCAATGACATGCCAATCACTGGTGTAGGCAATAGCAGGCGTACAGATGACTGGCAAAGATTGTGTATAGAATACCTTGGGGCTACACCAGACCCAAGTGCTATAGAGGGGTCACATAAGGGCCAGCTAGTTGGGAAACTTGTTGCGCAGTCCGTAGCCTCTTGATGCTACTGAGGTACATTGTCAACAATGGGCTAGGGTTTTCATTCTACTGCTGGTCGGTGGAATGCTCATGTCAGACACATTTAGAAACCTTATCCCTTTGCTCTATTTATCGGTACTGATGGACCTAGATACAACCCATCAGTACAGTTGGGGGAGTGCTATTTTGGCACACCTTTACACGTGCTTATGTGATGCTACAATCCCAAAAGTTAAATCCATATCTGGGCCACTTGTATTACTACAAGTAACATTGTTGGTTAATCTTGTCAGTTGTACATACTGTTCATAATAACCTCTTATATCATATTAAATTTTATTTTAATTATTGTCAGCTGTGGGCATGGGAGCGAATACCATCCATCTGTCCGGCCGGACGACTGCCAGTGACCGTCACGATGAGTGCTATTGGGTCTAGGTACGTATTGAATTAGTCAGGAGACAATTTTTAAACCATTGACAGTTACATGGAATGGCTAATATTATTCATTCTGTTCCTCATAGGTGGAGAGCCCGGTATGATTTATCACAATCACCCATGCATGTATTCAAAGTGTACTGCGATCAGGTGGCATCTCTCTGTGACAGTCCAATATATTGCAATTCGGATTTCCTTTCATTGAACTAATGGAAAAAAGGTTTTTCTATCCTAACCACAATACCTACCTGTTATGTCAGTTTGTTTGGCATCTATACACCGAGGATGTCGTGCAACAACTCCCACAGTACTGTACAACCGGTAGCAACAACTGGCTACTTTGTGTTGACCTCATTTGCTGGAATGTCATGGAGTACCATCATGTTCATCGTGTTCTTAGGTAGTTTGACCTTATCCAGCCAATACCCACCCAGTTAGTCACTAGGGATGAACATAAACTGCTTCATAATAGAGACCGTCGAGGGATGCCAGGCATGGATTGACGTGTTGAACTAAGAAGATATCTCAATGCTTGGGAACATCGATCAGAGCAACAAGTTAATGCACTTGGGTCAGCGGATCCATACACACCCGATCGAAAATACATGGAGTGGAAGTTTCGCAGGACAGTGACCCTAATTGATCAGCCAGGACGACCCTAAACAATTACGGAGGGTTTTCATAGAGACGGGGCTAATATGGAGTATATGGTATTTCTTAAATGTCTAATAGTGTTAACAAATAATACTTTAGATTCCCTCAATATTAAATATCTAACATATTTATCTCATTTATGTAGTTGCAGGAAGTGTCCGAGATGCACCTCATGTAAGTAATTAATTTGGATGCATGCCCCCCATGTTTCGCGGGCGTTATCAGGGGGGGTACATGGTGTTGCCGCATGTACTCTACAATATGTGCATGAGCCCTTCAGACTGCAGTTTTATCAGCCATATGTGCACTGTCAGAAACTTCCCCCTGGTGTGAGATATAATGACATCAGAAGCCACCATCCAGCTCCACCTGGTTGACAGGGTGGTCGGCGACCGCGTGCTTGGGGCCATACAGACCCCATTGGTTCATCACAAGCCGGACCCTCATATGCGAGTCCAACAAACCCCGGACCATCACATGGTGGACCCTCACACTATGACACTACTACAGCTGATTTCACTGTACATCTTACTCCCACTGCTAGTCATGCCGGACCATCACATGGTGAACCCTCACAGCATGACACGACTACAACTGATTTCACTGCATATGTTACTCCCATTACTAGTCATGCATACATGTCGCCTACTGCTCTATTAGATACAGGTAGTGTTCCACATGTCCAGTATGATTTGAATGAGAACGCATGAGACGATATGGTGGAGGATTTAACAGAGGGAGCTCCGCATGATGACGTACATGTGAGATGGCTGTTCTACGACACACATCCCACACCATACGTCCTCCCCCATGTGAAACAGGTGGAAAGCTTTGCAGAGGCCATCATTAGTACATTACATGCCATCGGATATTAGTAACTATATGTTTAACACGTATTCATCGGATATTGTACATTTCTATTTATTATATTTGTTAACAGTGGAAAAAGTACACAATTCAAAAAAAAAAGAATCTCCCAATTTACAATTCAAATAATTCATTCCTACTCTATAAAATAATTCATTCCTACTCTATATTCAAGACTAGTTAAAAAATTGCAAATCCCACGATCAAAATTTATCATTACTGTAATTTTTAAAAATTTATAAAACAATCACAAGTCTACTTATGCGCTATTTTCACCCAAGACAAAAATATGAAAAATAATAATTGAAAATTTAAATAATAGACTGATTGAAATAGTAATTTTAAATTTTGGACGCACTCATTCTCTTCAATGGCCTCCGGTCTTCAAGTGTCGATTTTTAAGTGTCACTCAAAATTCACTTAGAAAAGGTAAAATGGCGTAACATCGCTCTTACCTCTCCTAAGAGAATTTTAAGGTAAAACACAAGCTCTTGATAACAAAAGAGCACAAAAATAACCCCATAAAGTCCCAAAATATGCACACAAAGACACATCAAACCTCCCCGCACTTAAACCTTACTCGCCCTCGAGTAAGAAAAGATTCAAGCACACGAAGGAATTCACGTATCCACATCCTAAAAACTATTCCCCCAAATCAATACCTCACAAAACTCTCAATATCACACATCCCAAAGTTAAGATCAAATGAGAAGTTACCCACAACCCCCATTCCTAAATCTACCTAAACCATATCAACCTATCAATTAATTGATAACCATAAAACATTTCTAAGTCACGACCATCAAAATTTGATATACTCTTATGTAATTCACATTGTCATGACCATCATGTTTGAATTTGGCCATGAACGCATCACCGGAACTGGCCCAAATTATTCACGGACATAGCATTACAAAACTCTGGGGAAATTACACTACACCCCAAACTTCCTTGCTTGTCACTACAGTTAAGAGACATTCACTCGGACAAAATGACAAATGTTTCATATGGAATTTGTGCGTACTGTCTTATAGGCATGCAAACTTGGGTAATCTTCCGGGGTTTTTTTATAGTATTCCATTAATACCGTAACGATAATCATTATGGGAACGAAAATTTCCGCCATATAGAATCACATGAAATGTCATATTCTATATTTTTAATGAAATATAAAAGTAATAAAATTCTATCCTTAAAATTTTACGAAGCACTAGCACGTGGTCTAGAGTAATTGTAGATGATTACTTAAAAGTATACGAGTGTCAGCCGTATGGTCTTGTGGAAGTCTATGGGGAAACAAGACCAGTTTCTTTATTACTCTCGGTTATTATAAGTTCGACTATATATGGATGATAAAGCTTCTTTTCGGGACGATGGAATGGAGATTGGTACAACACATTCTCTTTTTTTATTTTTGTACTTAGGTCCCTCCAAGAAAGTGGGAGATGTCGAAATGCAAAATTGGAGATAACATTATTTTATTCAAATTTTGATGACAATGTTGTTCCGATTCAGGCATAAACAGGTTAACAGAAGGGCCCGAAACCTTTGAATGGACATTTTTACGACAAATTTTGATTATTAAACTATGGCCACATACTCGATGTCGCACACATGTCGCATGTAATGAAACAAATACTGAATAGTTAGCGACGTCGTTCATTCTGAAAATTCTAGTGGGAACCAATAGTTCAGATGAAAGTTTGAAATAAAATTCCCCCCCTCCCAAACCTATTTTTTCATGTCAATAACTATCAACACTAACACCCATTTCCATCTCCAATACATATCCACAAACCCACTCTATCCATTCACACCATTACAACAATGAAAGAGCTAATTCAAATTGATTCCTTCAACCATCAACAAGTGTCAAAGGATGAAGCATTTCTAGGTTCAAATTTATTGAGGTACTTTTCCATTTTTTATATGTTCATTTAGCAATTTTGTTACCATATATACCTTCTATATGTTTATTTCTTCATTCAACAAAGATCAAATAATTTCATGAACGATGAATCATCGTGTCACATGTTATATACTGTATGTAGTTTTTGTAACCAATAAGATGACATGTTTGTAAAGAGTGAGAAAAATGGCTTAGATTTGGATGAATACAATATGAATGTGCGACGTTGGTCAAAGTTAATCACTCCTTATAACATGGTACTGAATAAGAATCGACATCGCAGAGGTCAAGGAATTTTTGAGTTTAGCATTAATATCCATGAATATCCAAAGTCGTTTTGAAATTAGTCTCCGCGATGTCGGTTTTTATTAGTGCGTCGCTTTCATACAAGTCCATTACTATCCCCATACTATGAATAATGATGTCTACGTATGAATATATTACATGTTTTTTTGGGTATTGCCCAATTGTAACATAATTTTTGTTCCTCATGTATTGGTTGTAATAGAATCAAAGGGAATTATCAGTGGACTTCTAGCATTAGGATGGACATAGTTGTTTTTTCACCGGTCGCCCTAAAAATATGAACGCCGTACAACATAGAAAATGGAGGTTAAATACAATAATTGTTTCAATTTTATATCAACCTTGTGTATTTTAATATACTGTTACATTTATTTGTAATATATGTCATAATTTTGTTGGTTTAAATGAACATATCAATTAATGATTTCCACAACAATTGAACAACAATTGAGTGTTGTATGATGTTCAACCACTATTCAATTTATCACATTTTTAATAACATGTCATGGCTATCGAAGACCGATTGTTTGCATCACCGAATATTTAATATTATAATATTTTACGAGAAATGAGAGCTGGCTGACTAAACCGTAATGTCGCATTAACTAGCTCCAAAATGACATATTAGCGACATCGCATAAACCAGCATCACTTTTTTTTCGACGTTGAACAATAAAAAATGACGTCATTTTGTTAGTGTTCCATCTCATATGGCACATGACATGGGTCCTCACTATGTGCGATGTCGCTTCTCATCGCCTGTGACATCGCTCGTATTATGAATGACATTATCTTGTGTAACGTCGACACACTTCCTCTCCCATCGGCTGCTATATTCCTTTGATCAACGTCTCATGCTTCATGATGTTAACATCTATAATGATGTCGCAACTGGGGTATCATATCATTGGCCTTCTACCATAGGGCAACATCGGTTTTCAATTCATATCGATGTTGGTCCAAAAACAAGGTAAAAGGTACTATTTACCTTGGTTTTGAACCGAGGTAAAAGTATACCTTTTACTTCACCCACATTTAACTCGGTTTTTTTAGGGCTGAAAAGCGAGGAAAAAACATTGAAAAACCAAGGTAATAGGTGTTGTCTCTTGTAGTGATGTATACAAACATAGTGTAACAATCATGCTATTAATAAGAATGTAAAGAACAAGCAAACGTAATGTTCATAAGCATATAAAGATAGGAAGATTCATAGAATCTTCCAAAATAAACACTAAGTCATGAATACACATACAAAACCCCAAGCTAATTAACTAATCTATAACAAATAAACCCGTTGAGTTCATTAGATTAAATGCCATTGATCTAAGAGCTAAGAAAATAAAAGAAAAGAGAAGGAAAAAAAAAGAACTCTAGAGAGATAGATAACTCTCCTCTTCCTTCCTACCTACCAAGAAAATAAAATCTACATTATGCCAACTTAGTTCAACCTTAGGAAACCAATGGCTCCTTATATAAAGGCTAAGTTTGGAAGAAATCCTAATGCTCCCACTAGTGAAAACCTAGGTCCCCACAAGTGCCACATCAGTACAGTTGTACCCCACCAGTGCCATATCTGCACGGGCTGTGTAAAAGCACGTGACCCATTTTGGCTCAGCTTGGCACGACCCCTGTAATTAGGAACATGCCGCCGACTTGAATCATCTCCTTGAGCATTTGAATGGCACGAGCCGTGCAGATCTTCACGGGCAGCTGGATGGATGCGTGATTTCCTCTTCTCAGTAGCACGAGCCGTGTATATCCTTGTGGGGCACCATCCGGGAGTCAATTTTCAGGAAAAATGATAGTGCAGGTGTGAAAGATGTTGTGGGGCATGGGCTGGAGGTCTAGATCTTCAATATTTTGGCATACCGACTGTGCAAAAGCACACGACCCGTGCTACTATAGTGGCTCGTGCTGATCCCCTTTGGCATGGTCAAGCTGAACCCCTCTAGCACAGTCATGCTGAATAGTTCGTGTTGAGCCCCTCATGCACGTTTGTGCCAAATAGGTCGTGGTGAGCTCCTCTGCTGTGGGTCATTTCGGCTTCGACTCGTCCAAACTTGGTTTTTCCTTCAACTTATTTGCACTGCTATGGATGAACCACTGATTTAATTTATAGTTCTTGTAGTCAATTTTATAGTGCTCGAGAAAAATAAATCAAGTTGTATCACCCATGGATGCTGATTCTTCTTGGATTATTCCCAAAACTCTGTACAATCCCAGATTACAATTCACCCACTTCTTTTTCTTCCTTCTTCGTCCCCAGTATCTCCTACCATATTTTGACTCGTGACCTTTAAAATTCTACCATCCTTGCAAATGACCTTATACAATCTACTACCACCCTTACATATGGTCTTCTACAAACTACGTCAAAGTGCTCACGAGCAACCTACCAGTAACCTCCCAAAACAAGCTCTAGGCGCTCGTGAGAACATAGTATCCATTAAATCCAATTAAGTCTACAAAACTACATATTTCGATGATAAACCAACAACAGTCATCTGAACCCTTTGTAATGTAAACCTAACTAAAACTAGGAAATAACCGACCAAAACATAATATTAATGTGTCAAATGCATTAGTTAACACATGCTTTTAGGTTTAGATCAGTTCTCCCACACTTAAACCTTTACTCGTCCTTGAGTAAGCAAAAATGAGTAAATATCTAAGATAAAAGTAGCATGCAAGGATAAGTTAACCGATACATTCAACGTTATTCCTAGACTACCCTAATTTCCCCAATGATGTAAGAATATAACAACCCTCACGCTGCCCAAAGAAGCTAAAGTAATCTATCCAACCGATCATACCAACAAAAAGGAGAAATTCACAAATATGAGTAAGAAGCTAAGTTACCCTACCAAAAGGACTCCTAAGAGAACAACCCAAGAGAAGCATATAATTTTTATTTTTTTAAAAAAATTTCTCTCATTTTTCCTAGGAGCTCTTTCGGGGTTTCATCCCAGCTTTACACACAAATTGAACTAAATACTCAACTAAAAAGCTATGGAAGTTAAGAATTAAACCTTTAGACTAGCATCCCCAGCAGCAGTGCCAAAATTTGACCCGCCTCCCCGTAGGGTCGCAAATGAACTACGGGAGATCAACTAAAACCAGTGGAGAAGCGTTAGATCAAAGATAAAGATATATTTTTTTATTACTGATCCAGTTTCTACTACTAATCTACCTAGAGGATAGATAATGGTGAGATGGGGGCCGTACACAAAGATGCTAGGAATCTAAAAGTTAACTACACACAGCTGCGACCGGGTCAACAATATGATCACGTGTTATGAATAACTAATGTTGCAAAAAAGGTTTTTTTTTGGGGGGGATTATCTAACAACTACGAGCATGAAAAATCACAAGAAAGTAAAAATTTATATCACTAACACTTGGGGAATATTTGCGTAACATGTTTGGTAATATGTTTTGATCCTAGATTCAATCACATTCAAGACATACAAACCTATCCTAATGCTTATGACACATAGTGTGGTCGATGGTCAACACTAACCCCCTATCTGTCACATAAAGGTGCTCATGTTTTCTTCAATTGGCACTGCCTCCGTAATTAGGAAAGTGCAACAATGGCCCTGCCGTTGTGCAGATCTGATTCTTCCTCATTTGATTACGTCCATGAAAATCCACTAAAAATTCTTATCCCTCGGCCTACATACGTAAATGAATATGCACCTTATTATTGACTCTAAGGTTGTGAATTACACTAATCCTAGTTTTCTACAAACACTATCTCTATCTGTAACCCTTCTGGCCAATTTATCAGCTAAGACTAGTGTACGATCATCATAACGTTAACTCAGCAACCCAGATGCATACACCCATACCATCTCGGACATCGCTACTTGTATTAAATCTAGGTTTCACTCCCCAAGGGATATCAATAAAGGCTCCTTATATAAGAGAAAATAAATGGGCTTTTATAGGCCCAAGTGTGTAAGAAACCCTAATCTTCTCACTAGTGAAAACCTAGGTCCCCACTAGTGCCACATTAGCACGGTTGTGCCCTACCAGTGCAAAATTGACACTAGCCATATAAAAATGCATGATTAGTGTTGGCTCGGGCTGGCACGGCCTGTGTAATTCAGCACGGGCCACCGACTGGAATCACCTCCTTGAGCATTTGAATGGCATGGGCTATGTAGATATTCACAGGTCGCCGGCTGGATGCAAGATTTCCTCTTCTAAAGGTGCAGTCTGTGTATATCCTTGCGGGCAGCCAAATGTAAGTCAATTTCTGGGCAAACTGATGTGCAGGTGTTCAAAACATTATGGAGTGTGGGCTAGAGGTTCGGATCTTCAATATTTTGGCATACGAGCCGTGCGAAAGCACACGGCCTGTGCTACTACAGTGCCTCGTGTTGAACCCCTCTTGCACGCTCGTGGTGAATGGGTCGTGCTGAGCCCCTCTAGCATGATCTTGTCGAATGGGTCATCCTGGGCTCCTCTGACATAGGTCATGCTTGCTTCAACTCTTCCAAACTTGGTTTTACCTTCAACTTGTTTACACCGCTACAGATGAACCGCTGATCCAATTTGAGAATTATTGTGGTAGGTTTTATAGTGCTCAATAAGACAAATCCTACGGTACCACTCATGGACACTGGTTCTTCTCGTATTGTTCCCCAAACTCTGTACAACTCTTGGATTACAATTTTCCCACTTCTTTATCTTCCTTCTTTGACCATTTTATCTTTTACCACATTTTTGACTCGTGGTCTTTAGTACACTAGCATCACTGCGAATGGCCTTCTACAATCTACTATCACCCTTGTAGAAGATTTTCTAAAAATTACATCGAAGTGCTCACGAAAAACCTACCAAGAAGCTCCCAAAAGAAGAACTAGGCGCTCATGAGGACATAGTGTCCATTAGATTCAATTGAGTCTACAAAACTAAGGATTTAGATAAAAAACCAACAACGGTCATTTAAACCCTTTGTAATGTAAACCTAACTAAAACTAGCAATCAACCAACCAAAACATAATAACAAATGTGTCAAATGCATTAGTTAACACATGCTTTTAGGTGTAGATCCATTCCCCCACACTTAAACCTTTACTTGTCCTTGAGTAAGCAAAAGCGTGCAAAGATCGAAGAGGAAAGTAGCATGCAAGGATAAGTTAACCAATACATTCAATGTTATTACTAGACTACCCTAGTTTACCATAATATGTAAGAATATAAAAACCCTCACTCTCCCCAAATAAGCTAAAGTAATCTATCCAACCGATCATACCAATAAAAAAGTGAAATTCACAAAAATGAGCGTGAAGCTAAGTTACCCTACCAAAAGGTTTCCCAAAAGAACAACCAAAGATAACCATAGGATTTTGTTTCTTCAATTTCTCTCATTTTTCCTAGGAGTCCTTTAAAGTTTTCATCCTAGCTTTACACACAAATTGAACTCACTTCTCACCTTTTTCCACATCATAGCCTCTCACTTTTTCCTAGGTTTTTCGACCTATCTGGGCCTTTCCTATTGTTACCTAAGTCGCCCTTTTGGGATTTGACTTAGCCGGGTATATATATTTTTTCTTCATTTTTTCTTTCAAAATGCTCTTAGAATCGCTATTAGCTACATAAAAAAAAGAATCATAAGTGTTATCTAATCCCTCACCCACAATTAAAGCTTGCATTGTCCTCATAGCATATACACAATCATAGAACATATATCAAGGGAATGAAATAGGAGAGCACTAACAATGAAAAATGAACACTAAAATCTACCCTTGGTGGCACAATCATGGAATGTAACGAACAAACTACCATCACCTCAATATTATACCCCAAACCTCTAATCAAGAAAGTTCCCTCTAACCACTATCATGTATCCCAAATAAAAATAAAGAATTGAATCACAATGGAAAATAACCTCTTAGGTTTTGAGTTGTGTGTTTCAATGGTTTTGATGGAAAATGGGGTTCGGTATTATTTTGGGGGTGGTAGGGAAGAAATAGTTATTTGGATGTAGGAAAGTATGTAAGCTTCATGGGTCATGCACGTCTACACGCCTCATGAATTTGGGGTTTGGTTCTCCTCCTTATTCACATTTTGAGCATCACAAATTATGTACGTCTACATATGATCCATGAGTTGGACTCTTGCTAAACCCGTTTGCTTGCCTTCCTCCAAAAACCATATGCTTCCTACAAAATAAACATGCACACCAAGTGTAATAATGTTCCAAAACCACAAGCTAAAACTAGGAAAACACACCAAAAAAACTAAACATCTTAAACACAATGCAATGGGACATGTTATCCTCCCCCACACTTATAACACACATATTCCACAAATAAGAAACATGACATGAAAAGAGAGGGAGGTAAAAAATGATAGGCAATCATAACTTCCGAATCCATTGTTCCCCCCTCAATATCCCCAAATGTACAATTCGAATCAAGGCACAAAAAATACACACTAAATAAGTATCAATCAACATCCACACAAAGAAACAACTGGTGTACAGCCCTAGGTTGTGTATTTGGTGGTGGTTTAGGTGGTGGATAGTAGCGGTGTCTAATGGTTTAGGGTAAGAATGAGAGGATAAAAGTGACGATTTTATTTTTAAAAGAAAACTAACTTAACTTATTTTTGAAAGTTTGGGCTTCTTCCCGGGAAGCTCCATATATTTAAGGTCATTGGCACGACCCTATTGTTATCCATATGGTGCAGGTTTTTACCCCATCACTATAGGCAACCAAAAATGGAGAGGTGGCGTGTAAGAATTTTCCAAGAGGAAGATGTAGTAGAGGAAGAGTCAGCCTTAGAGGAAATAGGTGGTTTGAAAGCTTAGCATATTCAATTGGCTTCTCTATGGTTTCCTCTAAGGGTTCCGAAAATGAGAGAGTTGGTTCTATAGGTGGAGGTTGGGGTGACAATAGGTAATTTGGTGAATTAAGTATAATCACCTCTCCTCAACTTCTTTGCTCTCAACAAACCACTCCCAATCCCCTTTGGATTCATCTACCAAAATCTGAATTTTAACTAGGGATGGTTCATTTTCGGAATGTTGGGTTTCTAGTTGGCTCACCCTTTCAATCAAATTACTAACTTGCCCTTTAACTCTCTCAATGCTTTGAAAGAGTTGAGTTCTCAAATTGTTACCATTGCTAAGAATTTTTGATTGGAGTAACTCCTTACTCTTGGTCACATTAGCTATAGCTTGCAAAATTAGTCTATTATCCAATTTGGGAACCAATCCTAGAGATTGGTTTTTGGGCATTGTATAACTTGGTTAAAGCCAACTATCTATCCCATAGCATTGGTTTCCCAATTCATACCAATACCATGGATTTGGGTTACCACTCAACCCTAAATTGGGAAATTATTGTATGGGTACCAATCTCAATTCCCTCGGCCTTGGGAACTAGCAACTCCTACCTCTCGCTCATATTTTCTCATCCAAGAGCAAGCCTCCGTAGGGTGGTTGCAATGACATATCTTTAAAAACCTCACTCGTTGAGCCTCTCTTCCCCACATATATATTTTTTTCGATAAAAATAAAAATAAAGAAAACACACACAGTTCGGAATTGTAGTGCAATCCGTTTGCACCAAGAGCTCAAGCAAAACCTATTTTGTAAAACATCAAACAAACAAAAGAACAACACTAACTACTCAACTAACAAGCCATACAAGTTAACAATTAAACCTTTAGACTAGCATCACTGGCAGCGGTGCCAAAATTTGACCCGCCTCCCCGCGGGGTCGCAAATGAACTACGGGAGATTAACTAAATTCCCTTGGAGAAGCATTGGATCAAAGATAAAGAGATTTGTAATACTAATCCCATACCTACTACTAAGCTACCTAGAGGATAAATATTGGTGAGACCAGGGCCATCCACATATAGGAATCCAAAAGTTAACTACACACAACCGCGACCAAGTCATCAATCCGATCACGTGTTAGGAATAACTAATGTTGCAAAATAGGTTTGGGGGGAGGGGTATCTAACTACTACGAGCATGAAAAATCACAAGAGAGTAACACTATATATCGCTAACACCTAGGGAATATTTACGTAACATGATTGGTAATATTTTTTGATCCTAGATTCAATCACATTCAAGACATACAAACCTATCCTAATGCTTATGCCATGTAGTGTGGTCGATGGTCAACACTACCCCAATCTGTCACATAAGGGTGCACATATTTTCTTCCATTGGCACCACCTCCATAATTAGAGAATTGCAACAACGGCCTTGCTATTGTACATGTCTGATTCTTCCCTGTGTGATTACGTCCATGGCACTCCACTTCAAATGCTTCTCCCTAGGCTTACATAGGCAATGAAATAGGCACCTTATCATTGTCTCTAAGGTTGAAAAATACGCTAAACCTAGTTTTCTACTAATTCTATCTCTATCTGTAACCCTTTTGGGCCAATTTTCAAGCTAAGACTAGTGTACGGTCATCATAAAGGAAACTTGGTGACCCATATGCATACACCTATACAGTCTCGAACCTTGCTACCCCTATTACATCTAGGTTTCACTCCCCGAGAGATATCAATAAATGTGCAAACATGAAAGTAGACTAAGGTGTATGCTAACATGCTATAGACTAAGGTGTATGTTAACAATCATGCAATTAACAAGAATGTAAAGAACAAGCCAACATAATGTTCATAAGCAAATAAAGATAGGTAGATCCACAGAATCTCACAGAACAAACACTAAGTCATAAATACAAATATAAACCCCAAGTAAATTAAATACTCTACTACGAATAAATCCATGGTAGTCATTAGATGAAATTCCATTGATCTAAGAAATAATGAAATAAAAGAAAAGAAAAGAAAAGGAAATGAGAAGAAGAACTCTAGAGAGAGAGAACTCTCCTCTTCCTTCCTGCCTACCAAGAAAAAAATCTACATTATGCCTACTTAGTTTAACCCTAGGAGACTAAAGGATCCTTATGTAGGAGATGATAAATGAGCCTTTAAAGACCCAAGTTTGGAAGAAATCCTAATGTTCCCACTAGTGAAAACCTAGGTCCCCACTCGTGCCACATCAGCACGGTCGTGCCCCATTAGTTCCACATTGGCACGGGCCATGTAAAATCACATGGCCCATGCTGGCTATGGGTGGCATGACCCATGTAATTCAGCATGGGTCACTGGCTAGAATAATCTCCTTGAGCATTTGAACAATACGGGCCGTGTAGATCTTCACGGGCTGACAGCCGGATGTGTGATTTCCTTTTCTGAAAAATACGGGCCATGTATATCCTTGCGAGCCTCAGGCTGGTAGTATATTTTTAGGAAATATAATGGTGCGAGTGTGTAAAACATTGATAAAGGTGGGGTGGAGGTCTGGATCTCCAAGATTTTGGCGTACGGGCCATGCAAAAACACACAGCCCATGCAAAAACACACAGCCCATGCTGCTATAGTGCCTCGTGCTGAGCCCATCTGGTAAGATTTTGCTGAGCCCCTCTGGCACACTCGTTCCGAATAGGTCGTGCTAAGCACCTCTGGCATGTTTGTGCTGAATGGATCATGTTGGGCTTCTCTGGCTCGGGTCGTGTCGGCTTAGACTCTTCGATACTTTGTTTTTCCTTTGACTTGTTTGCACCGCTACGGATGAACTTCTGATTCGACTTGAGAGCTCTTGTAGTCGAATTTATAGTGTTTGAGAAATAGAATCCTACGGTACCACCAATAGATGCTGATACTTCTCAATCATTCTCAAAACTCTTTAGAACTCTCGGATTACAATCCACCCGCTACTTTGCCTTCCTTCTTTGTCCCTTCTATCTTCTACCACATTTTGAATCGTTGCCTTTAGTATTCTACCATCCTTGCGATTGGCTTTCTACAATCTATTACCACCCTTGAAGATGGTCTTCTACAATCTACACCAAAGTGCTCACGAGCAACCTACCAATAAGCTCACCAAAGAAGATCTTAGTTGCTCATGAGGACATGGTGTCCGTTAGATCCAATTATGTCTACAAAACTAGGGATATAGATAATAAAAACTAAAGACGGTCATCTAAACCCTTTGTAATGTAAACCTAACTAAAACTAGGAATCAACCAAACTAAATATCATAACAAATGTGTCAAATGCACTAGTTAACGCATGCTTTTAGGAGCAGATCATCAACAAACTACTAAAAGATGATAAAATCACAAATGAAAAAGCCTTAGGGGCAATTGATTCCCACTTTCAAACCTCATGTAGATCATAGAATTATTTACTTATTCAATCACATCAATTACCTATGGTGAATGCTATCACTTCCATTTTGAAGATAAACATTCTTTTCTTCTTAAGAGTAATTTACAAAAGCGAGCAACGACTATTTGAAAACTTTATTAATGATCCCTTTAGACAAACAATGCATAAAGGTATTTCATTAATGGCATCATACGCAAAGAACCATAGATTTTATAACAACTACAAGAATTGTACCAAACGGCTAGCCATTAAACCAAATAAAACATTTATTAGGTTTAACCTAGAACAATCAACATTCAAGATTCTACCTTTTAGGGCTACCTTGGGATAAATATGATATCAAACAACATCAACTTACTCATCTAGCAAGATTAACATCACTTACACATCAAGAAGTTCTAATTCGAAGTTCTTGGATTTTCATGCCAAAGAGCTAATAAATTGTACACTTTCCTAACACTTTAACGCTTAATCATAAAAATGCTTCATATTTTAAAACAACCCATAGCATAAATGAAGTAAACATACACATTAATGACACAATAAATGCTAAGTAATAAATGTTTTAAGAAAGATTTAAATAGAGATTCTCACTACATGAGTTTGGAAGCTTCAATCAATTACTCCCAAGTGATTACTTAGCTACTACAATCCATACTAATAATCAAAGACAAACTAAACATAATTGATGTGCTTCATAGTGCGTGCATTAACTATTGCATTTGGCATAATAATTGGTTTGTTTTATATGTTGGATTGCTAGTATTAGTTGTGTTTACGTGATGAGGGGTTTAGACATACATGTTAGGTTTTCTTGTCTAAATCTCGCATTTTGTAGACTTAATTGGTATTGATGGACATCTTGTATCCACGAGCACCTAGATCTTCCTTTGTGATAATCCTTAGTAGGTCGCTCGTGGGTACTTTTTGTTACATTCTATGTGAAGGCCGTTCGCAAGGACGGTAGAAGATATTGAAGGTTGTTCACAAGGATGGTAGAAGAGGTCGAAGGCCATTCACATTAGAAGGGTAGTAGATGAAAACCACAGACATAAAATTACGGTAGTATAAGGATGAAGCAAAAGATAGGCGACATTGAAGTCCAAAATGACCAAGGAAGAAGTGGTGAATCATTTTCTGAGAGTTGCACCAAATTCAAGGAACAATACAAGAAGAATCAGCCTTTAAAATTGGTTCCATTGGATTTTCCTTCTCGAGAACCATAAAATTGACTACAAGAACGCTCAAAACGGACTAACGATTCATCCATAGTGAAGGAAATAAGTTTAGCTGGCCGAAGCATAAACAGGTCAGCGCAGACCACTCATGGGTGGCACCAAGCAAGAAACCAATGGACCTCGCCACACTATATGACCCACGCCAATCTGAATGAGCCTCGTGCTTAAGTGCCCATTTTCACTCCAAAATGGCTTAGTATGGGCGTGAACCATCCCATTTTTTATGGCTCATGCCATTTCATGTGCAAAATGTCGAGACCAGCCAGCGGGATGTGAAGAATTGAGCGGCTCATGCCAAAATAATGAGAAAAACAAGTTTCTGATGATGGTCTGTGCCAAACGACATGGCTCGTGGATTAGAAATGCTAAAATGACCATCTTGATGACGGTTCACGCTAGATGATGCAGACCATGCCCGACACAACCTACAGAATATGCCACACCATGTGCCAAGGAGGTGGCAATGCCCACGCCAGAATTTTTGGCCAACCCCAGTACAGATCAAATGGGTCGCGCTAGATCTAGCTCCCTGCACTGGTCCACGCCACTGGCGGCTGAACAAGGATTTCACATTATTTTGGCCTATTTTTAGGGCTCAATCTCCTACTACTAAAATAGCCTTAGTCTACTAGGGTTAGAGAGTTGGATCATTTTTCATTAGTTCACTTGTAATTTGGAGAACATTCTAGAGCGAGAAATATTCTCTCTTCTTTCTTTCTTTCCATTTTATTTTTCTTTGATCCAATGATGTGGAATTTAAATCCATATTTAAATTCTATGTCCAGGGAGTAGTTTGTGTATCTTGGGGATAATTGTATTCATGTGTTGATTTATGCTCTTGTGAGATTCTTAGTTCATCATAAGTATTGTGCTAGTGATATTATTGTGACTTGTTCTTGAATGTTATAGTTGCATAAATGGTACACTCTATTAGCCCACACTCTACTCTACATTCATGTTGGGGAAAATATTGATACCCCCGGGGAAAAGAAACCTTGGATGTGATATGGGTAGCAGGGTCCGGGTCCACGTGGGTGTGTGCATGTAGGTATTTTCTGATTTTTACTGTTACAATGATAGCACACTTGTCTTTGCTGACTATTTAGAGTAGTTTGAAGGGTTATAAGTAGAGATAGGGTTGTAAGAGGTCCTAGTGTCATAGATAAGGTGCCTACCTCCTTTTGCCTCATTTATAGGCCTATGGAGTAGAGTATTCGTGGCGGAGTGCCTAGGACGTAATCGTACGGGAAAGAAACAAACCTACAATAATGGCTGGACCTTGTTGTACTCCCTTAATTATGGAGTTGGTGCCGATGGAAGATTGCAAGAGCACCCGACGTGACAAGTATGGGGAAGTGCTTACCATCGACCACACCATGTGTTATGAGCACTAGATTAGGTTGTCTAAATCTCACATGTGAATGAATCAAGGATCAAAGCATTTAATCAACCATGTTATGCAAGCATTCCCCAAGTTCCTAGCTAATATAGCTTACGTGCTTTTTGGGAGGTCGTCACCGTACCTCTCAAAGTTAATACTTTTAAGCCCTAATACTTCGTATCTACAATAAAGTAGATAGTGGAAAGTCGGGGTCATCCACGAGAAGAGGGATCTTTTCAAGTGTTTAAACATATATAGGAGCAGACATACTAGGCATATACATACATAGATATATATAAAAACATGTAAACAGGGGGGGGGGTTGGTTAGTTTGATCCTAAGTTATCAAATTGAAATACAACAACTAGCAAAGCAAGAGAACTATGCTAATCATGCAATACAACTAAAGATACGATGTAAATGATAATTAACAGAACCTTGGGGGCAATCAATTTCCACTTCCAAACTTCATATAGCTCATTGATTCATTCACTCATTCAATTACATTTATTGTCTATGGGGAATGTTATCACTTCTTATTCAAAGATCAACATTCATTCCTCCTTAAGAGTAGTTTGCAAAGACAAACAACAACAATTTGCAAACCTCATTGATGATCACCCTAGACAAACAACATCATAGGGGTGTTTCATCAATGACATTTTACCCAAAAGACCATAGGTTTGATAATAACAAGCCTTCTACCAAAGACATAGTCATTTAACCAAACAAAACATTCATTAGGTTAAACTTAGTAGATCGAGCCTTCTGACGACAGCCCGAGCCAAAGGTCACACCCCGTGGATCAGACGTTCCAAATCCAGCACGATAACGGTGGCCCTCGTCAAAGACTGGTGTGTTTCATTTTGTGTGTGTTAACTGTTGCATTCGGCATAGTTTTAGCTTGTTTTATTTGGTGGATTGCTACTATTAGTTGAGTTTACGTGACAAGGGGTTTAGACGGCCAAGTTTGGTTTTTGTGTCTAAATCCTGCATTTTATATACTTAATGTGTACTAATAGACATATTGTATCCACGGGCTCCTAGATCTTCCATATTTAGTAGGTCGCCCATGGGTACTTTTTGGTTATATTCTATGTGAATGCCATTTGTAAGGGCGGTAGAAGATATTAAAGGCCGTTTGCAAGAATAGTAGAAGAGATCAAAGTCTATTCACCTCTAGAATGGTAGTAGCCAAAGGCCACGAACATCAACGTGAGGTAGAAGAAGATTGGAGCCAAAGATAAGCAGCATTGAAGTTCAAGGCGGCCAATAAATAAAAGGTGAACCATGGTCCAATGAGTTGTGCTAAATTCTGATGATTCGAGAAGAATTATCCTTCAAGGATAATTTCATTGGATTTTTTTTCTCGAGCACTAAAAGATCGACTACTAGAACTCTCAAATCGGAATAAAGGTTCTTCTGCAGCAAAGGAAAGAAGTTCAGCTGGCTAAGACACAAATGGATCAGCACGGGCTGCTCTTGCATGGCATCAACGGCCCACGCCAAATGAGTCTTCCCCCGCCAAAGGGATCAACATGAGGGCACGGTGTAGCCCACACCAAATTCCATGGGCTGCAAGCACAAGTCTCAACTCCACTCAAAATCAGCTAAGCATGGGCATGAACCGTCCCATTTTCGACGGCCAGCACCATTCCAAGTCCAAGATGCCAAGAGCATCCGATAGACCGCACAACCTTTCTGAGCAGACCGAGCCTTCTGACGACAGCCCGTGCCAAAGGTAGCACCTTGTGGATAAGAAGTTCCAAATCCAGCACGTTGATGGTGGCCCGCGCCAAAGGCTAACTTGCTTCATTTTGTGTGTGTTAACCATTGTATTTGGCATAGTTTTAGCTTTTATTATTATTTTTTGGATTGCTAGTATTAGTTGAGTTTATATGACTAGGGGTTCAGACGGCCATGTTTGTTTTTCATGTCTAAATCCCGTGTTTTGTATACTTAATTAGTACTAATGGACATCTTGTATCCACAAGCTCCTAGATCTTCCATTTGATCATCTTTAGTAGATCATCCATGAGTACTTTTCAGTTACATTCTATGTAAAGGCCGTTCATAAAGGAGGTAGAAGATATTAAAGGCTATTCGCAAGAATAGTAGAAGAGATCGAAGGTCATTCACCTCTAGAATGGTAGTAGAAAAAGTCCACGAACATCAATGTGGGGTAGAAAGAGATTGGAGTCAAAGATATGTGGTAATGTAGATCAAAGCGGCCAATGAAGAAACTGGGAATCGTGTTTTGATGAGTTGTGCTAAATTCTGAGAATGATTAGAGAGGAATTAGCCTTTAAGCCCGATTCCATTGGATTCTTCTTCTTGAGCACTACAAAATCAACTACTAGAACTATAAAATTGGACTAACGGTTCACCCGTAGCGAAGGAAACAAGTTTAGTCAGCCGAGGTACTACAGGTTGGCGCGGGTCATTCATGGTTCAGCACCAACGGCCTGCTCCAAAGGAGTCGTCCTGTGCCAACAGTGATCAGCACGAGGCTATGGTGGGGACCATGCCAATTCTCATGACCCGCGCGAATGAGTTCAGGACTTTGCTCCAAATTGACTAAGTATGGGTGTGGACCATCCCATTTACGATGGCCCATGCCATTCCAAGTCCAAGATGCCAATACCAGCCGACAGTCTGCGCCAAAGGCCACGCCCCGTGCTAGGTCTTTGAGTAGATCAATGCTCCTTACGATAGCCCATGCCAAGACCTACGCCCTATTGCCCACACAGACCGATGCTCCTGATGATGGCCTTCTCCTATAAATAAGCCTTAGTTTACTATGTTATAAGAGGAGAATAGAAAGAAGATAGTTTATTTTTCATTCTTAGGCTATTAGGAGTGAAATACTCACTTTTTTTCTTTCTGCTTTTATCCTAAATGTGGAATTCAAATCCATATTTGAATTCTATATCTATGGACTAGTTTCCATAGCACGGGGATAAATTGTAGGCCCATGGTTTTTAAATGTTTTGTGAGATTCTATAGTTCATCCTAGTTTTGTGTTCATGATATTATTGTAATTTTTATTGAATGTTTGAAATGCATGAATAGTACACCACATTGGCACACACTTTAGGAGATATTTATGTATGGTGCAAATATTGATGCCCCATTGGGAAGAGAAACCTGGATGTTAGAATAGGTAAGGTAGTACGTTGCAACTGCATGACTGTGTGCACAGGATACCAGAGTATTGCTCTGACTTATTTGCCATTACACCAGTGAAAGCTTGGGACGTAATTGCACGGGGAGAAACATACCTAATTACAGTGGTGGTGTCGATGGAGGGTTGCAAGAGCACCCGACGTGATAGGTACGGGGAAGTGTATGCCATTGGCCACACCACGTGTTATGAACACTTTATTAGCTAGGTTTTCTAGTGAATCTTACACGTGAATAAATCGAGGATCAAAACATTAGACTAACCATGTTGCGCAATGACTCCCCAAATACTTAGTTAATTAGATCACTTGCTTTTTACTTTTATGGATTGTAGTTGTTAAATTTGAAAAGCCAACCCCCCATTTGTTTTCATTTACTAGGTATTCCTTTCACTCGAACAGATTGATGACCAATACGAGGTTGTGTTTTTAGTTGATACTTGAGCCCTAGCATATCTGTAGATGAACCCAGGGCTTACAGCTAACTACCATTTAGGTACCATAATAGTAAGAATGGGTGCAGAGCTATATATCTTATCTTTGACCTTTCCCACAGGAAAGCCTCTGCTTGTGTTAATTAGCTACAATTAAAAACCCTGGGTGGAGGTGAGTCAAATTTTGGCACCGCTGTCGTGGATGCTATCAAGCTTAAGTATCAATTACCACAACTTATTAGTAGAGTAGTTAGTAATTTCTTTTATTTTTATCTCATGTTGATAGTTTGTTTGTTGAGCTGTTGTGATATTTATTTTGTTATCTTTTGATACATTTTCTAGTGTTGTATTCGGAAGGGTATTGTTAACCCTACTTTATGGTACACACCCGTACCACTAATCAAGGCATCTTACACTACCCGACTGAGAACACAGGTGTTCAGAGGTGAAGGAGACATAGTACTAGGGCATAAGTTCAACTGAGGCAAGCAGTGTTGGTGGAAGAACAAAAAAGAGTGGAGGAAGACAATTGTACCTTATGGGAACTCATGGCACCCAACCTGGAGAATAAACCATTATGCATTACATTCCTGCCATTAACTGCCAATATTAGTTGCGAGCTTAAAAGTGGCATGATCAATTTCCACCCGACATTTCACAAATGGTCTAGGAAGGACACAAACAAGCATCTATCGGGGTTTCACTTGGTGTGTACGAACATGAAGCCCCCAGGAGTTTCTGAAGATGACTACAATTTGAGAGCCTTCTTGTTTTCCTTTCAAGACGAAGCAAAAGACTGGCTATACTACTTTCCATCGGGATTCATTGGTTCTTGGATGGACATGAAGCATAGGTTCTTAGAGAAGTATTTTCCAGCATCCAAGTCGGCGGGGCTAAAGAAACAACTGTCGAACATCACCCAAGGGGCTACCGAGAACTTGTATGAATATTGGGAGTGCTTCAAGAGATTGTTGGCGAGTTGCCCCCTACCATCCCTTTAAGGAGATGGATTTAGTGTATTATTTCTTTGAGGGGTTATGCGATTAAGATATACGAATGGTGAACGCTGCTTGCAATGGTTTGATAGCGAACAAGATCACTAAGGATGCAATGGTTTTTTTGTGAAGAAATGGCTAATGGTATGCGACAATTTGGCACAAGGTCAATGGTTTAGGTTTTGGATAAACCCATACAATTGCTTAAGTTGGAGGAGTAAGTCTAAGCTCTTTCTTCCATGACGAGGGAGCTTTTGCGAGGAAAAGTGCACCAAGTCAAAGTGTGCGGAGTTTGTAACCTTAACCATAACTCTGAAGAATGTCCTAAAGTTGTAGATAATTTGCAAGAAGTGAATGCTGTTGAGTACAATAATCGAGAGATGCCATAGTTTGCTAAGGGTCAACCACAAGGGTTTAGGGGAAACCAAGGAGATGCGAGGTCGGATCCCTATGAAAACTTGTTCAACCCAAGGTATTGAGATCATCCAAATTTCCAATGGAGGGAGGATAACCAACCTCAAGGATCCCGGGGTGGACAAGCCCCTCCTCAACCATACCCTTGAGGTGAAGACCCTTTCAACAACCATGTCTCAATCTACAATTCGGATCGAGAAGAGATCTTAGAAGCCATCGGTCGATTGGGCAAGAAACATGAAGTCTTTGTGGAGAGAACACCATGTGAGATTGAATACCTTGGTAATAGAGCTTCCTCAGGTATAAAAAATATTGAATTTTAAGTTGGGCAACTTGCCACCTCAGTGAGCCGACTTGAAGCCAAGGAGTCTGGAAAACTCCTTTCCCAATCAGAGATCAATCCAAGGAATGTGAGTGCACTCAAGTTGAGAAGCGGGAAGGAAGTTCATGAGGCTGAGAAGAGGGTTATGCAAGAGGATGATAGGGTATTGGAGGCTACCAAGGCACACTTCAAAGAAGAGGAGGCTGTGGTTAAGAAGGCACCTTCTAAGAAGCTTCCACCGCCCAAGACACAAGCTACGATTCCACCTTCATTTCCAAATATTTTGGGGGGAAAGCCAAAGGTGGTGACCAATGAGGGGAACATTAAAAAAATCTTCAAAAATGTCGAGGTAACTAACCCTATCTTAGAATTAATTGAGAATGTGCTATCATAAGCTAAATTTCTTAAAGTTGCATGTACAAAGAAAAGAAGTAGGCCAACTAAGGGGTTAAGACATTTAAAAATGAGGGGAGTCGCCGCTTTGAACCATAAAAATTTACCTAAGAAATTATTTTCTATCCCTATCTCTTTAGGTGCATCCATGATAGATTTAGGCGCATACATCAATGTGATCCTATATAGTCTATATGAACACCTAGAAATAGGTGAGCTTAGGGAAACTAGAGTGATTGTCCAACTCACTGATCATTCCCAAGCTAGTCCTCGCGGACTAGTAAAGGATGTGCTGGTGCGAGTTAGCATATTGGTTTTTCCAGTGGAATTTTATGTCCTAGACGTGGCGCACGACGGTAGTTCACCCCCAATAATTTTGGGGAGAACTTTTCTTAAAATGTCTAGGACTAAAATCGATGTCCACTTGGGAACCTTGACTCTAGAATATGAGATAGATAAAGTGGAACTTGATATCTATAAACCTGGGCATGATTTGACAAATTCTTCTTTTATGTGCAAGGGTGTAACCTTATGTGATGAGCATGATGAAACCTCTTGCATTACCAATGAGCATGAATATTTGGATGAATCTCATTTTGATGATATTGTCGATGAGTTTGATGAATTGCATGATGCTATGGATAATATAAATGTGCTAGATTGTTACTACATGCTAACTAACTTGTAGCGGGAAAGGGAGAGTGTCAAGTGTTTAAAACCTCCTTGAACTCCCCCTAACCCCAAAGTGACTATCATGGACTCATGCTAGCGAGACATGGAAATTCATTTCCCATCACGGAATGAGGTCCGAAGGTAACGATGGCTCATTGTGGAGACCTCTCCACAATGATGTCATTGTGTGTGGAGTCACCGACGGCAATTCCGGAGACCCACATGTAGGAGGTTTTAACTAGACTTGCATGAGAAAAACGTTGTGAGAACGACAATAAATATCCGGTGTTTCTTTTTTGCTTTCGTGTTTTAAGCAGTGATTAGATAGATTTTGCTCGTTCTTGTTTACAATGAGGATTTTTGAGATGAAACTCTTGTTTGATTTGAAAAGTTGAGTTGGAGACTCGTGATTATGTTTGGATGGAATTAGGTTTGGAGGGTGACATATTTTTTTGGAAAAGGAGGAAAAACTAAGGATTGGGTCAAAATTTTGTAATACGTGCCAAAACTTGACACGGTCCGTGCCAAGAGCTTGGATCCATGCCAGGAGAGTTTGCGTGAGGGGATGCCCCTTGCCAAGGAGTTTCACACGAGGGTTGATTTGTGCCAAAATGATTGGCGCGAGGCCTTGTTTCATGCATAAGATTTGGTGCGAGACCTGGAACGTGCCAAGCACATTTTGCGCTGAAAATCAATTTTCCATTGTCAAATTGTTCAACAAATGCATATAGTCGAAAATTCTGAATTTCCAACTCAAAAATGCATTTTTGGTTCAAGAATTTTGAAATTCCCTAATTCCTTAGGATTTTTTTATGGAAATAGTACTTCTTATATCCCTAGGAATTAATTGATTTGTACTATTGTCCCCGAATATGCAATTTTTGAAATTCCACTCATATCCTAATTATGCCTCTCTCTCTCTCTCCTATCACCTATGCTGAAATTCTAAATCCATAGTACACTTTCCACCTCATTTCATCATTTCACGCAATCTTCCTTCTCAAGAAACACTCACTCACACACACTCTTGGTGAAACTCAAAAAATTGAAGCTTTTCTTCCAAAAATTAGCAATCGTTACTTCTTCTCGTGTGGATCTTACAACTCTTAGCTTCAATTTCTGCATAATCCATTGAACTCTTTGTTTTTATGCTTTATTGACATTGTGGTGGTGTTATGAAAAGCATGATTCTTGAATGATTGTGTATTTTTGAGAAAAATGTTTGGGTTTGTATGCATGATCTTGTGTTGAAGAAGGTTTGGATGGTTTGATGTGCTATTATGCTTGAATGATGTGATCTTCATGTGCTGGGTGATTTAGGCAAAAATGAATTTTGATTCCATGATCTTATTGATGGGATGGTAAGAACATACATGGCTTTGCCATTTAATGAGTAATGTTCTTGTTTAAATAGCCTACAAGCTTAAATCATCATGTTATGCTGTCTTATTGAATTGTAGGCCATGCCATGCTTATGATCATACCACCACTATTGTCCTCACTTTGATGGGATGCCTCCTAAGAAGGACATTTCGAAGAAGGGCAAGTCCACTCAGGGTGAGATGAGGAAGAAACTGGCGAAGGGTGCCAACCTTAGCCGGTGACTTCTATTCTTCGCAATCCCACATTTATGAACGAAGAGTTTATGGGGTTATCCCACATCTCTAGAGCTGCAGTCCGGAGGTGGAGGAACTTGAGAGAGCCAAAAAGAAGTATCTAGGAGACTGGATTTGCATGGAAGGACACCTTGGCGGATCTAGGCTTACTCAAGCTTGACACTTACCCATTAAGACGAATAGGTCCAGAGGGGTTTCTTGAGAGACACTCGAAGACGTATGGCAGGTGGACTCTAGAGTTCCTAGCTACTCTATAGCTGGCTGTGGATGACGATGGACACAAGGTGATCAAATTCAACCTGGATGATAAGGAGTACAAGATGACCCACCGAGAGATAGCACGTTTCTTTCGATGGAGGTATGGCAAGGAGATCAATAAAACACACCATCATGGGGCTCCCTTTTCTCCCGGACGCTTTTGGGTGCAGCTGACAGGTACTGATCCAAAGAACCTGTGGAAGAGTACTACCCTGGTTCACTCGGTATTCCACTATATTCACCAATAGTTGGCTAAAGGGGTTTTCTACAACGGTGACCTAACGCAATGCCCGGGTTTGGATGTTCATTACCTTTGGGCAATGAAATCCTAGGGTAATTTTTACCCAAACTTGATAGGGTCTTTTGTGTAGGAATGTTTAGAAATGGGGATAGAAAGAGTGGAAATATATCTATGGGCGGTATGGTAGGTTTATTGGCACAATACTTAGGGCATCCAGTCACACAGAGAGCATTGGCTAACTTGCGGCGATCGGGTACAAGGTATAACATTGAGAAGTTAGTCAAAGCATCCATGGTGCGACCTACGACATCGGTGTGTAGATATGTATGGCTTTATGGCGGAGCGAGCACTTGTAGTTTCATGGTACTTCCATAGCCGGAGCGCACAACCATCAACCATGACACATGTTTGGGTGACCTATTTACTGATCCCGACCCGCTATTTGAGAGAGATTTCTACCGAATTTTAGCCACCCTAGAGATAGATGTTAAGGAGGCTGAGGGTGAGAGCTCTTTGAGAGCACCTCCTAGTTGTTCTCGTGTATCCACGTGCATTTTGGACCAATTTCAATCTCTTGGGGAAAAATTTTTGAGCTCTACCCAAGTTTTGCAAGATATCGTCCAAACAATGGGAGAAATGTGATCACAATTGGATGAGATGAGTGCGAGAATGGACTCCATGGAGGAAAAGTTTCAAGCAACAGGATACATTGAGAGGAGCTTCACGAGCCAAGAGGAGGAAGGCCATTTGGGGCCACAAGAGTGAGTGTTGTTTCTCCCAACCTCACTTATGTTTTGCATGATATTTTTTGCATTGGAGACTATGTATCAATTAAGTGTGGGGAAGGGAGTAGTGAGCACTTAGGGAGTTTCATTGTTGGATATCCTCGGTGCATTTTCATGGTTTTGTTAGTATTTTTCCTGATTGTTGGTGATTTTGGTTTTTGATTATCGAGGGATGTTTTTGGATGGATATTTGGTGGCATGAAATGCTATGCTAGGTTTTCTAGTTTTCATGGAGTATGTTGTTTTAGGATATTGGTGGTGTATTTTTTGTGATTGATCCTATCTTTTATAGTATGAAGCCCACTTTTGGGGCGATTTGTGCTACACTAAAAAAATTGAAAAAACTTGAAAAATGAAAAAAATATAAAAACCCGGACAAGTTAAAAACCCAAAAGGGCAACTTGGGTAACATTGGGAAAAGCCCGGATAGGTCGAAAAACCTAGGTAAAAATGAGAGGTTAGGCCCAGCTAGGCTTACGAGCCTAGACAAAAATGAGAGGTCGTGTGGAAAAAGGTGAGAAGTGAGTACCCTTTGTGTGATAAAGGTAAGATTAAAACCCGAAAGGGCTCTTAGGCAATATGAGAGAAGTTGAGAGAAAACAAAAAAAAAACTAGGTTGACGATACATTTGACTCCTTGGTTGTAACTACGTCGAGAATAACGAATTATGCCTATGTTACAACCAAGTCGGCGGCTCTTGGATTTCCTTGGTGGATTTTTTTTGGGGAAAACTCTTGGATTTCTTTTAGGGATTATTTTGGGAAAAGTAATCTAGCATTGCACTTATCTTCCTGGCTTACCTTTTTCCACATTTTACTTTTGGGTGGTTAGATTACTTATGTTCTTCGGGGAGTGTGAGAGTTGTGAGATTCATACTCTTTTTGGGGGAAACTGGGTAATCTAGGAATATGTTGGATATCTCGGTTAACTTTTGGTTGCACGCTACATTTCGCTTAATTCTTTGTCTTGTCATTATTTACTCGAGGGCGAGTAAAGGGTTAAGTGTGGGGAGTCTGATGTGCATTAACCGTTACATTCATCATAGTTTTAGCCTGTTTTATTTGGTGGATTGCTAGTATTAGTTGAGTTTACATGACAAGTGGTTTAGACTGCCATGTTTGGTTTTTGTGTCTAAATCCAGCATTTTGTAGGCTTAATTAGTACCCATTAACATATTGTATCCATGGGCTCCTAGATCTTCCATTTGATCATCTTTAGTAGGTCGCCAGTGGGTATTTTTTGGTTACATTCTCTGTGAAGGCCGTTTGTAAGGGCGGTAGAAGATATTAATGGCCGTTTGCAAGAACTGACCTGCCTCCCCCCGTGGTTGTTAATTGTAGCTAACTAACTCGGTGGAGGCTTTCCCGTGGGAATGTCAGAAGATTGAAATTTGTATTATGCACCCTGTTCTTACTACTACGCTACCTAGAGGGTAGTTAGCAGCAAGCCATGGGTTTTTCCACAGAGATGCTAGGTCAAATGTACCAATCAAAACACAACCTCGTACGAGTTGTCAATCACTACGAGTTAAATGAATAGCTAGTAAAGAAAACATGCCAATGGGGGAGGGGGTTGTTTTTCAAACTAACAACTACTAAGCATAAAAGTAAAAAAGCAAAGTACAGTATTAAACTAAGCACTTGGGGAATCAATGAGAAACATGGTCAATCTAATGCTTCTATCCCCAATTCATGCACATAGATAATTAGGCAATCCTAATAGAGTGTCCATAATACGTGGTGTGGCTTATGACATGCACTTCCCCGTCAAAAATACAATGAAATATATTCCTCTTTACCTCCCCACACTTGAAACACACATGGTCCTCAATGTGAAAAGGATAAGATGAAGATATAAGGGAGAAATAAAAATACTCATAACTAGGACCTTGAAGGTCCTTCCAGGTGATGGAAATGCTCACTTATCAATGAATTTTCTCTCCTTCATGTTCTCGAACTCCACCCAATATGGAACTTTGATCCATCCACTACGAAGCCACAAGTATGCAAATCCCGATCAACACTCACAAAAGACAACAATTAGTAGTACTCCTAGATGGTGGTTTTTGTAGTGGTTTTTGGTGGTGGATTGTGGTGGTATCTTTGTGGTTTTGGGCAAGGGCTTGAGGAAATGGTTGAGGATTGTTTTTCAAGAAAAGAAAAACACTAGCCTAACTTAAAGGCTTGGGTTGCCTTCCAAGAAGCTCCGTATTTTTAAGGTCATCGGCACGACCCTAATGTTATCCAGTTTGAACCCCTTCACCATGAGTATCTAAAGGTAGAAAGTTGGGGAGTAAAAAAATTCCAAGAGGAAAATTTTGTGGAGATTGTTTGAAAGGAGTTGGGTAGTTAGGAGGCTTGGGATAGTCTTTTGGCTCCTCTTTTATCTCCTTCAAAACTTCCAAAAATGGTGAAGTTGGTTCACTATGTGACGGTAGGGGTGATAATGGTAAGAATGATGAATGTATCACAATTACCTCTTCCTCCACTTCTTTGTCTTCCACAACCGACTCCTCATTCCCTTCGAACTCGAACTCATTTATAAAGGTGACCTCACTCACAAAATCTTCAAGTTCGACTTGGGATGGCGTATCTTCAGAATAATGAGCTTCCATTTGAGTAACCACATCCAATAAATTGCTCACATTCCCCTCCAAAGCTTCAAGACTAGAGGAGACTTGGGTTTTCAATTCTTCATTAGTCTTGGATCGGATGGTTAAGTTTGCTATTGCATTCATGATCTCCTCATTTGTCAAACTTAAACCTTCTTCTAAGGCTTGGTCTTGGGGTAAGGTGTATGGTGGTGGGGGATAACTATTTTGCTCGTATTGTTGGTTTTCCAGCTCATTCTCATACCACCAATCCGGATTACCACTCCACTTCGGATTGTAAGAGTCGTGGTATGGATACCACTCTTGAGCTTCTTGCCCTTGAAAACCAACATCTCCAACCTCTTGGAAGCACTCTTCATAATACCCTTGGTTTTGGAAACCAATGGTTCTTTCCTCCTCATAGTGCTCCTCTTTCAACATATAGCAAGAATCGGTAGGATGGTCGGAATGACACATCCTACAAAACATTGCTTGTTGAACCCCTCTTCTCATCATGAGCTCCCTCAAGGTGAGATATTCCATTCTCTTTTTTCTTTTTCAAAAGTTTGGAATCATATTGCAAGGATTCTCGATAAAAATTCACCAAGAACTTAAGAAATACCTACTCCAAACAAAAACAATCACCATGAAGTGGAAAATAAAAACTAGCTAATATGCAACCAAATATGCACAAACACTTAAAAATAAACGCCTTTACCTCAGCAGTGGCACCAAAATTTGGGAGGTTGTTGTCGTACCTCTCAAAGTTAAATTTATAAGCCCTAAATGCTTCCTATCTATAACTAAGTAGATAATGGCAAGTTTGGGTCATCCACAAAGAAGTGGGATCTTTTAAAGGGTTTAAATATATAAGGTTGATATTAGGCTAGAGGTAAATAAATAAATAAATAAATAAATATATATATATATATATATATATATATATAAGCAAGTAAAAAGGGGGGAGGGGGGTTTGGTTGGTTTTGGTCCTAAGTTATGAATTTAAAGACAAGCTAACTAGAAAAGTAAAGTAACTATGTTAATCATGCTACAAACTAATAAAAAGGGGGTAAAAACTACAAAAGACAAAGTCTTGGGGACAATTGATTTCCACTTCCAAACCTCTTATCAATCCTTGAATCTACAACCTATTCATTACTTTAACTACTTGTTGTCAAGATAAATCTTCTATCATTCTTAGATAGTAGTTTGAATGAGTGAATTCGACATCTCTTGACAAACCTCACTAATGACTCCTTTAGTCGATAAACGACTAAAACTATCCCATTAATGGCGTCGAACACGAAGAATCAACAAGCTTAATAACACTTATAAACACTACACCGTGTCTAAGCATTGAACATATTCAAACATTTACACAAGATTAGTCAAGAACGTTCAACGCTCATAGACCTCTCCTATTTACTACAATAAACAAGTATGACAAAGAGTTTGACATTATCACATTCTTCTAGCAATTATAAACACATCAACATCATTAGAAGCTCTAACTCATATTCTTGGATTTCATATTAAAATAAGGGAAACTTAGCTACTTTCTCCCAACCCCAACAAGCAATAATACAGGCACTTCATATACTCAAACAACCAACAACATTGATGCCATTAACAATCCACATTCAAAGCTCAATAAATGCACAATAGTCAAAGCAATAAATATAATAGAGTTCTGAAGATATGGCTTAGAAGCCTCAATCAATTTCCCCTTAGTACAAAACTAAGCTGGATAATCAAAACCAATAACATAGAACATAAATCTACAAAGAAAGAAGAAGAAATGGAAGAAAAAGGGAAAAACTAGGGTTTGGAGTCCCAAAGTCGGGCTTAGAGGGATGGGAAAGAAAGGGGATGAAGTGCTGTTTATAGTACAAGAAAAAAGGGAGTAAAAAGAAAGTTTCAGGGCAATTTTTGCAAGTCGCGGCACCTCATTCGTGAGTCACGACTAGATCAGGAATTTGTGAGAATTGTGAGCTCCCAGGTCTACTTTTCGCGAGTCGCGACACAAAAAGTCCAGTTTTGTTTTGCTTCCTCGGGGTGAACTGTTGATATGTTTTGGGAGTTCTTATAGTCGTTTTTATAGTACTTGAGAAGATAAATCCAATGGTAGCACTCTTGGAGGCTGGTTCCTCTCGGATCATTCTCGGAACTGTACTTCTAAACATAGATCATTGTTTGCTCTCTACTTTGCACTCCTTCTTCACTTTATCTTCTACCACTTTGTGAGTGGCCTTCCATCTTCTACCATCCTTAACTTTCGAAGTGCTTACGAGCAATCTACAAATTAATCTCACAAAAAAGAATCTAGATGGTCCTAAGGACCAAAAATCCATTAGACTAAAAATAGGTTACAAAATGAAGGATTTAAATATGAAACCCGAAAATGGTTATCTAAACCCCTTATGATGTAAAAATACCTAAATATAGCAATCTTACAACAAAAGACGACAAAAGAGATGTTAAATGATTAAAAAAAAATACATGCATTTGACGTCTCATCAGAGCCAGAAAAGTCACTTGAAAAGTGTCTTCTCTGGTTCGATGTAACTGCCTTTAGTCTAGCGATTTTCACTAGTGACTCCTCCTTATTCAGAAGACAAACAACCTCAAAACTTAACATAGAACAGTCAATGTACACTACGTTGGTCCATGAATCTTGTACGCCATACTCTTTCATCACACAAATGTCGAGGTCAAGCCTTGACCTAATCCACAAAGCAAGAAACTCTTCAAGAACCGTAATTCCAAACCCTAATCACTAGAAAGGGGGTACTTCCTCAAATTCGTTGCCAACTTAAAAGCAACTAATGAATGAGGCAAAGTCTTGGAAAAACAGTCTTTCCATACGCTTATGGAAAGATGGAATTTAATTAGAATAATAAAAGGTAAAATGTTTGTGTTGCAATATTTAAAATTAATTATGCAACATGTAGTAGTAATAAAGTTTATAACCTGATTCATGCAACCCAAAAATTTTATCTTCATTTCTTCTACTTGATCTTTTCATGACATATGTGAAAACCGTCTTTAAAGCCTTCTAGAGTATACAATATTTGAGAAACAAATTGGGGAAATACAAAGACCAAAAACTGTACAACACGCACAAACACAACAAACATGCCCGCTACTCGCACACACAAAAAATTACATACAATGTCCTTGTTGCATGATACAGTAATAATTTCACTAAAAAGATTCCATCTTTTAAGTTTGAAGCATATTAAAGCAGTTGAATCGATTCTTCAAACCTGAAAGGAAACCAAAAAATACATTCATGCAAATGTTACTCTAGAAAGAGACATATTGATGTAAATTTCAGAATTTAATACTTTACTCGGGAAATTTAACTTAACTTTGTACATATGAATATTTAAAGTTTGAAGAACTTGGTGATGGAAACATGCCTAAAGAGCTTGCCCCTTATGTAGGGAACCTTTTTTCGGACCCTCCCTACTTAATGAGGTGGGGAAAACTGAAAACATAAGGATTTGTATCACTTGCACCAAGAATGGTTGCAAGTATTGCGTACCTTCAGGTATGCATAAAAAAAATCATAACCTCCTTGCATTTCATCAACGTGTGTACAGAGACATCATGTCTAAAGGAAAAGATCTCATATAAATGGTGCTGAAAATCACGAAAATAAGTTTCCGTTATTTCTATTAATTTAGAATATGGAATGGAATATGAAAATACACAACTTATCTAATAATATCAGACAAGACAATATCAATATTAATCTGTTAATATACAAATATAATATTGTGTGAATATATATATACACACACATTTACTATTCACTAATTACAGTTACTGTTCACTATTTTTTACTATTCATGATTGCTGTTCACATGTACTATTCACTAATTATGGGTTAATGTTCACTTACTATTCATGATTACTGTACACTATTCATTACTGTTTACTATTCATACCTATTCACTACTGTTCACTACTATGTATATATGCTCCTGTCCATTAGCTTAAATGGTATCAGAGCCAAGTTTGAGCTTGATTATGGCTATTCCACACAAATTTGTTTACTTATTTCTTAAGTATAAACTAATCAACAATTGTTAAAATTAATGTCTGTATTATACTTTCTACATTTACGTTCGTTGGTTCAGCATCTGGAGCATGTAAGACGGTTGGTCAGCCCAATGAGGTGGTCCACGCAAGGTATAGATGTGGTCCCGTTAGATGTATGACTGTCTAATACATACAATAATTTGAACAATTAACGAGAAGTTAATATGGCAGAAAGAGTTAAAAGTCATACAAGAGAAAATTGCAAGAATAGAGAAAGAATTTAAAAACCAAGTATGTTCGACACATCCCAATGATTTTTGGGATAGAAAGAAACATGTGGTATCATTACCCTATGAAAAGGGTTTCTTTTAAATAATTCAATTCATGTTTGATTGAGTTAATCTCAATTTTTAAATTATTTATCTAAGCTCGCAGGTCATCAGATCTTGCTGGTTTCTTCTTATCTATCTTTGAATATTTTTTTAACAATTTTATTTAAACTAAAGGCTTCTATTATTTGTGGTTTGTCGTCCTCTTTCATTAATTCTTTGATCATGTTTAAATACTCTTTCTTATCTGGTGAATTGTCTATTCTATCAATCATTTCTAATAATGCTTTTCTATTATTTGTTGAATTGTTTAACATATCAATCGTTGGAATCTTACATTGACAGAATTCTGAATTATTTGAAGTATCTGAACTAGATTCATAATCTGATTTGTCACTATCTGATTCATCTATTAATAATGATAATAATTTATTCATTACTGTTTCCTATTCATTACTATTCACTAATGTTCACTACTATATATATATGCTCCTGTCCATTAGCTTAAATGGTATCAGAGCCAAGTTTGAGCTCGATTATGGCTATTCCACACAAATTTGTTTACTTATTTCTCAAGTATAAACTAATCAGCAATTGTTAAAATTAATGTCTGTATTATACTTTCTACATTTACGTTCGTTGGTTCAGCATCCGGAGCCTGTAAGACGGTTGGTCAGCCCAATGAGGTGGTCCACGCAAGGTATAGATGTGGTCTCGCTAGATGTATGACTGTCTAATGCATACAATAATTTGAACAATTAACGAGAAGTTAATATGGCAGAAAGAGTTAAACAATTTCTGTTTGGCAAGCCCAGTCGTTCGGATTTAGAATATGCATCATCCAGTATATTACAGAGTCATGAAATACAACAAGTTTTACCAAATCATAGTATAAATTCAGTATACCAGCATGGCATATTAGATTTCAGTAAATCATATTCGATTAAAATTCATGAAGAAGTACTTCCAATGAATCAATAATTTCAATCCGTAAAATTACTTTCACCAATGGCTATTATCAAATATAGAACCCAGAATTATAGGTTTTTACATTTTGGACTAATTCAAGTAGCTTTACATCCCTTAGTAAGATTAGGAATTGATACTCCCATTTTTATGACATTAAGAGATGATAGATTAATTGAATATAAGGATTCCATATTAGCAATGATTCAAACTAATATTTGTAATGGTACAATAAGATTTGATTGCATTCCAAACTATTCTGTTAGTCTAACAGATCCGCATATAATGGATTCATTAAAGTTAGATATCCAGTTAAAACAAGATAAAATAGTTAAAGAAACTGAACATTTTATATTAATTTATAGAGTTTATTTCAAATTAATGAAATCTATGATTCCAACAGATGAGGACATATCAGTAGACATATGTAAAGTAGAGGATCAGGTGGTTATTGTGAAAATCAAATCCTCCAATTTGTCAACTGTATGTCAGCTCAGATTTATCTATGCTAAGCACACAATTTAGGAACGTAATAAACTGTGGCAAGTCTTAGCAACACTGAAAAATAAATCATTGTGCTTAATAGGTGATTTTAATGTCATCACAAAAAATGTGGAATATTTAGGTAAATCAACTCCTAATCAGAACAGTATAAAGAATTTTAACACTTTCCTTAATGATCAAAACTTGACTGAAATCCCCACCTCTGGTAGCTTGTTCACTTGGACTGACATGAGACCAAAGGGTAGGGTATGGAAAAGACTTGATAGGGGGATTTCAAATAATAACTGGTGGTCTAATTTCCCTAGCTCTAAAATAAAAACACTATCAAGGGAAGGCTCTGATCATACCCCTCTAATTCTACTTGTATCTGATACATCCTCTATGTCTACTTCAAAACCCTTTAAGTTTCAAGAATGCTGGGCAAACCATCCCACTTTCATGAAGCTAGTGGAAGATGCTTGGAGTGCCCAAACCAGTCATAAGGAATGAAAAGATTAGTTTTCAAACTAAAACATTTAAAGCAAGTCCTAAAACTTTGGAACAAAGAAATATTTGGTAATGTCTTTGATGATGTTCAGATAAGTGAAGATATGTTGATTAAGGCTGAAGAGGATTTACAACAGGATGATTCCAGTAAAAACCTACAAGCCCTCAACATAGCTAAGGCAAATCTAAAATTAGCTCTAAACAATCAGGAAGTATTTCTAAAACAGAAATCAAGATTAAAATGGATGAAAGAAGGTGATGTAAATTCAAAATTCTTTCATCAAACAATTTTAAGTAAACATAAAAGGCAAAAAATCTCTCTAATAAAAAATAATGAAGGGATATGGCTAAATAAAATAGAAGAGATAGAGAAAGAAGCTATCAGTTTCTTCTCCAAACTTCTTACAGATGAACAACTGAATCCATCAGGAATTAATACTGCATGGTTATTGGAAAACATTCCAAGAGTTGTAACAAATGAAATGAACTCTAATTTACTTAAACCAGTCAATATGGAAGAATTAACTAACATAGTTAATTCCATGGATAGCCATTCAGCCCCAGGTCCTGATGGTTTCTATGGTTTCTTTTTCCAGAAATGTTGGGACATAATCAAATCAGATGTGATGATGGTAGTGGAAGAGTTCTTTGCTGGAAAAGACATTCCCAAAGCAATCTCATCAACTCTAATGATCCCAATACCCAAAAAAGATGTTTTCTCATCATTTAAAGACTACATACCTATAAGCTTATGCAATTTCACAAACAAAATCCTTTCAAAAATACTGTCAACAAGACTTAAAAGCTATCTAGATAAAATAATCAGCCTAGAACAATCAGCATTTGTTTCTAGAAGAGAAATTGCTGATAATGTTCTCCTCATGCAAGAATTCACTAATCACTTGCATTCAAAAACAAAAGGGTCTAATATGATTATCAAACTGGACATGATGAAAGCATTTGACAGAGTTTCTTGGTCATTTCTGGCAAAAATCCTTATCAAGCAAGGTTTCTCCCCAATCCTAGTTGACCTAATTATGAGGAACCTAAAATCTGCATATTTTTCATTACTGCTTAATGGAAAATCATTAGGTTTTTTTCCTGCATCTAGGGGTTTAAAACAGGGTGATCCTTTATCCCCTCTGCTCTTCATACTAATGGCTGAAGCCTTTTCACAAAATCTGAACTTTCTCTATCAATTTGGAAATATTCAGCCTTATAAATTACCCTTTGGGATGAAATCATCATCACATATTTCCTATGCTGATGACACAGCAATTCTTTTGAAATATACAAAACAAGGTTTACAAACAATAATGAACTTTCTGAAATCTTATGAATTGGCTTCTGGTTAGAAAGTTAATTTTGAGAAATCTACATTTCATATCTCAAAACACACACCTAACAGAATCATAACATTAATCAAACAGGAAACAAACATGCTGGAAGGATCCATTCCTTTTAAATATTTGTGATGTCCTATTTTCACAGGAAGAGTTAAAAATTCTCTTTTCCAAGGCATGCTAATTTCAGTCCATAATAAAATTAATCACTGGAAAAATAAACTTCTATCCCCAGCTGGAAGGGCAATACTGATTAAACATGTCCTGTCCTCCATGCCAATACATCTTATAACTGCGTTGAAGCCAACTAAACACATTATAAGTCAAATTCATAAAACTTTTGCTAGATTTTTCTGGAACAATAACTCAGACAATAATCAGAAAAAAAGAATTTGGAAATCATATCCTAACTTATGTTTCCCTGCTAAGGAAAATGGATTAAATTTCAAAAATTTGAACACTTTAACAAAAGCTTTCTCCCTCAAACTGTGGTGGAAACTTTAGATAGGGAAATCATTATGGGCAAAAATCATGTGGTCTATGAGTGACACTCATAAAACATCTAGAACTTGGAAAAGAATCAAAGAGGTTCAACACATAGCTCTGTGTAACACAAAAGTCCTTCTTGGATCTGGTTTAGTATCTTTTTAGAACTCTAACTGGACTACTTTGGGACCTCTAACAGACCACTTATTGAATTCTTTACTCTAACAGACCACTTATTGAATTCTTTACTCTAACAGACCACTTATTGAATTCTTTAGAAGTGCCTTATCCCAACTTAACAGTTGCTGATTTCATATAGAATAAAGTATTCTATTCTGCCCAGATCAGGAACTGCCTTACTGATCATAGTTTTCAAATTCTGGATCTGGAATATAAGCTATTTCTATGCTATGATGATTCACTAATTTGGAAACCTACTCAGACAGGAGTATTCACTGTAAAATCAGCGTATGAGCTGATAAGAGAGAAGAAACTGAACATACTCTCTTACACACATCTGTGGTCTAATCTTTTACCAAAGAAAATTAGTTTATTTAACTGGAAACTTTTAAATAGACTAATAGTTTTACCAGACGTGCTTGAGGATTTTCAATTTCATCTCCCCTCAAGATGTTGTTTCTGTTTTAATGATTCAGAATATATCCATCATTGTTTTAATTCTTGTGTTAAGGTCAAAAAAATATGGAAATTAGTGGATTATACTTTCAGTTTGTCTACAAACACATTTCAACTACTATGGGATAGATTATATTTTTATTGAAATGTCTCTTCCTGTGATGGATCCTTGCAAAGCTAATTAGAATCATACCGTGTGTAGTCAATTGGTACCTGTGGTGTGCCAGATGCACTTACATGTATGAGGGTACAAAGCCAGATATAATGTTCATTTTCAAACGAATATTGTATCATGTTAACGATACCTTGTTGGCATTCAAACTGGACTTCAAGTGGGCATTGTCTCATATTCCAAAACTTTTGCATTAGAAACCCATAAGACAGAGACAAATAAGAATCATTAAATGGTTACTACCTTCAAAATATAAACTCAATACTGATGGTTCTTATCTTAGCAATGGTGCTGCTGGTATCAGATGCATAATCAGAGATCATGTTGGTAAGGTATCTGTAGCTTTATCCAAATCCATTTCGGCTGAATCTGTTTTGCAGGCCGAAACCACAGCTTTATTACATAGTCTTTATCTAGTTCGAGAACGAGGTATCATGAGTATTGACATAGAAACATATTCAAAAGTCCTACATGATATGATTCGACAACAATTCAAGATTCCATGGAAATTACAGCAAATGATGAGGGAGATTCGGAACCTACTTCAAGGAATGGATTATTCATTGCAACACATTTTCAGAGAGTCAAATGGCGCTGCTGACTCACTTGCAAAAATGGCTAGCCGAGAGCAGGTAAATAACATCTATGTTTCTGCAGGTTTGCCTCCAATAGTAGCTGGTCAAGTAAAGCTAGATGCGGAAGGAACTCCTCAAATTAGATTAGAGTAGTCATTTATAACTATGTACTTACTCTCCCACGTTTGTATCTGTTGATCTTTGGGTTAGTATCAGGTTAATGTATAGTTTTTAAAGATCATCAGACGAACTCTCAGAGGTAAGGTATTACGTCCCCCTCTTTTTTCTGTATCTTTTATTTTAATTAATAAACGGGCAGGGGTCTGCCAAACCCCCCACCATCACAGGTGGATTTATCTAAAAAAATGATTCCAACAGCATTAAGACTAAATCCTACAGAAAAAGATGAATCGGTTTTTGTTACTACAAATTCTGATGCCTGGAGCTTTCAGATCAAATCCATATATCCAAACAAGCCCTTTTCTCTCATTCGACAATTCAGGATTAAATGGTGGAACAATTACAAATCTGAATTCTGCTCAGTCAAAGCAGTGACCCATTACTTACAAACTGGGGAAAAACTGAGAATTACATTCCCGATAGAAGACATCATTAAAAAAATACAAGCCAAAAGCCCAGTTCAACTTGCTTTAAGCATTCAACCATCCATTCGGAGTCCAATCCCAAGGCCATTAAGTGTTCAACCTACTCAACCTACACCAGCAACAAAGGATGAAAATGATGAAGAATTCCAGAATCTATTAGCTATTTACAAACAGCTCAAAAAGACCTCCACAGAGGTAAAATCAGAAGACATTCCAGATGATGATCCCATTGGAGGTCAAGATCCATTTTACTTCTAAAATCAACACTCAATAGACGAACTCGATAGACAGTCAGTCATGGAGGGTCCCAAACTCCACTCTGACATCTACTAAAAATACGCAAGCAATGACAAATTCAAGCACTCAACAATAAAACAAGACTTAGAGGCGGGTCCCACACTCCACTACCACCACTCACACCAAGCAGCGGCCAACAAAAGATAGTGGAGGGTCCCACACTCCACTACAATTCAAAAGCAGCCATGTACTGGAATGGGAAGTATTTCTCTTGATGGTCCTAATTTGGATCACCAATCATAGAACCACATTGGAATATCTCCGCTAAATCGTTGGTGGAAATTAATGAACCATGAATGGTCAAAGGACCTAATATAGAAAGCTCTATGCCAGGCTTGCATATAGTCAACATAGTTGAATCTAGTAGGAAAGTAATTTACCGAAAAATGTCTATCAGAATGAATATTTTGGAAATGGCTGGGACGAAGTACTTGCTCAATATATATTTTGGAATAGTCAATTCTACTAGGATCTTGTTTATTTCGTACATGCTGTATTTCAATGGACTGGGTATCTACTAAAATCAGCTCATAGTAGTTTTGAATCTTGTTGATGTCATCTGCCAACCATAAACATGTTGGCATGAATATACTGGATACAAATGACTTTAGTTGAGGGATATCTGGTTCTGTCTGGGATTGAGTCATTAGAATATATTCTGGGTTTGGTTTGTCAAAATAAGAGGATTGGCTGGGGCTTGAGGTTGATGGAATAAACTTCTTGCTGGGGATTTGAGTAGTTGGCTTGGGGAGTAAGAATGGTATAATTTGGAGTTAATAATGGAGTATGAATCAATCTGGAATATGAACTTTGGGCTACTGTGGAGTAAGTGAGGGGAGGATAATCTGGTGTTGGTGTCTTTGGTGTCAAAGGCTTTGGAATTGCATAATTTTTGGCTGATTTTGAATTTGAGGAACTGGATGAACTTGAATGTTTACTCATATCTTCCTGTAAGGAGTTCAAGAGTTAGAAAATATGGGAGAGAATTATCCTTCCCTTTAATAAATTCTATGTCAAAATAAAAAACGGAAAGAATGGCTTGCCATCTAGCAAAAATCTGTTTTGAAACTAAATTTTTGACATCTTTTTGTAAAATATCCTTAGCCGATTTACAGTCTATTTTTAATAAAAATTTCTTATTATATAAATCATCTTGAAATTTTGAAATACATAAAACAATAGATAAAACTTCTTTTTTAACAGTTGAATAATTGATTTGGGCTCCTGTCCATAACCATGAGTGGTATCTCACTATTGACTCCTTTTCTAAATGCAACTGCTTTAATATTCCTCCATAACCTAAATCCGATGTATCTGTTTGGATAATCATAAATGCAAATGGATGTGGAATGCCTAAACATGGTAATGATTTGACTTGTAATTTTATCGTTTTAATAATTTGAGTATGTTCTTCTGTCCACATAGGTGGATTAATTTTTAACCTATCATATAATGGCTTGCATATGATTCTTAATTTGGGGAAAAAAAATCTGATATATAATTTAAACATCCCAAAAATCGTTGTAATTGATTCTTATCTATTATTTTATCTGGAAATTTATTAGCAAACTCAATAGCTCGTTGAATTGGTTTGATTGTCCCTAAATGAATATCATATCCTAAAAATCTTATTTTTGTTTGAAATAATTTCATTTTTGGTTCCGATATAACTAATCCATTTTCCTAATAATATTTAATAATATATTTAAATGTTTGAAATGACTGTCTATTGAATCAGAAAAGACTAATATGTTATCAATATATACTATAACATATTTGGAGTAAGGAGTGAATATGTCATTCATGATTTTTTAGAATTCTGATGGTGCATTTTTTAATCCAAATGGCATAACATTCCATTCATATTGGCGGAATGGAACTACAAATGTTGTTTTATATTTTTCCTTTTCATGAATTTGAATTTGCCAATATTCTGATTTTAAATCAAATTTAGAAAATACCTTTGCATTTACTAATCTATTAATTAGATCTCTTTTGTTTGGCATAGGGCATCTAACCCATTGTAATACATTGTTTAATGGTTTATAATTTATTACTAATCGAGAAATTCCTTATTCCTTTTCTGCTTGTTTATTAACATAGAATGCTGAGCAACTCCATGGGGATTTTCTTTTCCTAATTAATTTTCTCTCTAAATGACTTTGAATTTCCTGTTTGCATAATTCAAATAAGTCTGCATTCTATGTTAATCATATTGGAAATTGTTAATATTAATGTCTGTATAAACTAATCAGCAATGGTTAAAATTAATATCTGTATTATACTTTCTACATTTACGTTCGTTGGTTCAGCATCCGGATCTTGTAAGACGGTTGGTCAGCCCAATGAGGTGGTCCACACAAGATATAGATGTGATCCCGCTAGATGTATGACTGTCTAATACATACAATAATTTGAACAATTAACGAGAAGTTAATCTGGCAGAAAGAGTTAAACAATTTATGTTTGGCAAGTCTAGTCGTTCGGATTTAGCATCTACATCATCTGCATCATCCAGTATATTACAGAGTCATGAAATACAACAAATTTTACCAAATCATAGTATAAATTCTGTATACCAGCATGGCATATTAGATTTCAGTAAATCATATTCGATTAAAATTCATGAAGAAGTACTTCCAATGAATCAAGAATTTCAATCCATAAAATTACTTTCACCAATGGCTATTATCAAATATAGAACCCAAAATTATAGGTTTTTACATTTTGGACTAATTCAAGTAGCTTTACATCCCTTAGTAAGATTAGGAATTGATACTCCCATTTTATGGCATTAAGAGATGATAGATTAATTGAATATAAGGATTCCATATTAGCAATGATTCAAACTAATATTTGTAATGGTACAATAAGATTTGATTGCATTCCAAACTATTCTGTTAGTCTAACAGATCCACATATAATGGATTCATTAAAGTTAGATATCCAGTTAAAACAAGATAAAATAGTTAAAGAAACTGAACATTTTGTATTAATTTATAGAGTCTATTTCAAATTAATGAAATCTATGATTCCAACAACATTAAGATTAAATCCTACAGAAAAAGATGAATCGATTTTTGTTACTACAAATTCTGACAATACCAAAATAGAAACACCAAAATTACTAAGGTGGAATGAAGTAATTATTCTAGAAGAGATAGTTGCTATAAGACCACTAAGTATACAAACAAATTCGAAACTAACAGAACCTTCAGTAATTGAAGAACAACCGGATGGAAAAGTATTCATTAAATTCAATAGGTCGATGTCTAGTAGATATACAGAAAAATATAAACCTACGTTTGGTCAATCATCTAGGCATTCAAACCCAGATAGTTATCAATCACATAGACATTCAACATCTGACATCCCTTCAAATTTTCAAGATTCAAGAATTAGATATTCCACCCCATTACCAGAAATAATTCCAGATTCCAATTCTTCAGTTGGTTCACCCACATATATAGTCAAATGAGAAATTCATAACTAAACATGATGACTATTATTAAATAATTTTCAATAGATAAAGAATATTTAAATAATGATTATTACAATGTCGAAACACCCAATGTAGATTATGGTTTGAAAAGTTTGATACAGAGATTAAAGAAAAATTTAAACAAGAATTTTATTCATATCTAAATGAAAAAATGATTAGGAAAATGAAAATTTTTATATGGTTAGAATATTACTTAAAGATTGAAAACCTAATTAATGAAAATAAATTAGAAGAAATTCCAGTAATTAATGTTCAGTCTAATTTATATAAAAAATGGAAACTACAAAACAACACAGTTGTAAGTTCCATCCATCCCCCATTAAAAAATATAGAAATCACTATAGATAATGAAGCAATAACTGCTTCACCCTTCAAATTAGGAAGAACTGAGATAGACACAGTAAATACAGAAGATATCAAAAAGGTTTATCAACAAAATAATTATTCAAATCAATTATTACATACCATAGCTAACCAAGTAGACTTCATATCAACCAAGTTAGATAATAAAGACAGATTTCCAAATGAGACTTCAAAACCACATTTTCAAGTATCTTCATTTCCAAAACAAATGGAAAATTCGGTATCATTAATAAAAAAAAGGATAAGGCTAGTACTTCTAGAAATATAGGAGTATTGTCTCAAATAAATCCACAAGATTCAAATACATCATGTTCGTCTTCTGAATCAGAGGAAGAATCAGATAGCCAGTTAGAACATCAATTAAGTATGATAGAACAACTATTTCAAGATTATTCAGAACAATCTAATGACAAGACTTAATTACAAATAAATAAGATGAATAGATTCCGAAACAATTGGAGGAACAATAGGACAAAAAATTATTATCCTAGACCTAATCCACCTGATATTCAATATGAAGAACAACATACTACATTAAACAGTTATGGTGGTTCATCATTACATCAATGGAATATAGATGGTAAATCAGAATATCAAATATTAAATATATTACAAGAAATGGGTATAGCCAGAATGACTTACAAAGCTAAACTTAATATATCTGAACCAAACTTAGTAATGTTATTGGTAACAGGATTTACAGGACAATTAAAAGGATGGTGGGATAATCATCTTACATTAGGAGATAAGCAATCCATTGTGAATCATGAATCGGAAGAAGCTCACGGTGAAGGTGATAATATTGAATATGTAATGGTCCAAGATGGTTCAGTATATTTAATTTATGTAATTTCAATGTACTTTATAGGAAACCCTGAAGAGGAATTAACCAGTTCAAAAATTTGTTTAACAAATTTAAGATGTCGATCTTTAACTGATTTCAAATGGTATAAAGATATATTCCTAACTCAAGTATTAAGAAGAACATATTCAAATTCCTCATTTTGGAAAGAAAAGTTTATTACAGGATTACCAAATTTATTTTCCCAACGAATAATTACTAGTTTACAGAAATCATTAGGAACTGAAAAGATAGATTACAATACTTTAACTTTCGGGCAAATATTTGCTTTTGTTAAAAAAGAAGCTTTAACATTATGCCAAGATTTAAAAATCCAACATAAATATGGTTCAGAAAGAAAAGAGATGGGCTCATTTTATCAACAATTTGGCATTGTGGGTATCAAACCACCATCATCTCAACATAAAGAAATATATAAAAAATATAAAAAGTATAAGACTAAAAAACATCGCAGTAAAGATAAATATAAAAATTCTAAAAATTATAGTCAAGAACATAATAAGAACTTTTATAAAAGAACTAATAAATTTAAAAATATTCAATGCTATAAATGCAAAAGATTTGGTCATACAGCATCCCACTGTAAGACTAAGAAAAAGATTAATTCTTTATTTGCAGAAGAAATAGATTTAAAGAATAAATTATTATCATTATTAATAGATGAATCAGATAGTGACAAATCAGATTATGAATCTAGTTCAGATATTTCAAATAATTCAGAATTTTGTCAATGTAAGATTCCAACGATTAATATGTTAAACAATTCAACAAATAATAGAAAAGCATTATTAGAAATGATTGATAGATTAGAGGATTCACCAGATAAGAAAGAGTATTTAAACAGGATCAAAGAATTAATAAAGAGGACGACAAACCACAAATAATAGATGCCTTTAGTTTAAATAAAATTTTTAAAAAATATTCAGAGATAGATAAGAAGAAACCAGCAAGATCTGATGACCTACGAGCTTGAGATAAAAAAAATTTAAAAATTGAGATTAACTCAATCAAACATGAATTGAATTCTTTAAAAGAAAAAGATTTAGAATTAGAATTAAAGTTTAGCTCAAGGAACCAGAAAAGTATGGATACACCTTCTATTTCAGGAATCAAGATATCTAAGGACGATCAAACAGATGATCAATTCTTCAATATTATTAATAAAATCAATATGGAAAAATGGTACTCTTTAGTAACCATAGGAGTTCAAGATTTTAGTATTACCATAATTGCATTAATAGATAGTGGAGCAGATTCGTCATGTATTAGATCAGGCATAATTCCAAGTAAGTACTTAGTCAAGACTAATGAAAAATTAGCAGCAGTAAATGACACTCCAATGTCAATCAATAGAAAGTTACCCAATTGTTTTATATGTAATGATAATTACTGTATTAAACATTCATTTCTTATACTAGAAAATATAGCATATGATGCAGTATTAGGAAATCCATTTTTATATCAAATAACTCCTTTCAAAAATACTCAAGAAGGAATAACCACTAAAATATTAGGTAAAAAATTATTATTCCCATTCCTTGACCCACTTAGTCAAATAGAATTAAATCTATTACAAACAAATTCTATATATAGAAAGATATGTTTACTAAATACAAAGCAAAAGGATATTACTTTCTTAAAAGAAGAGTTAAGTTATTCAAAACTAGAAGAACAGTTAAGTAGTAAAGTCATACAAGAGAAAATTGCAAGAAGAGAAAAAGAATATAAAAACCAAGTCTGTTCGACACATCCCAATGATTTTTGGGATAGAAAGAAACATGTGGTATCATTACCCTATGAAAAGGAATTTAATGAACAAAACATCCCACAAAAGCTAGGCCAATTCAAATGAATGCGGACTTAGTTGAATTATGCAAACAGGAAATTCAAAGGCATTTAGAGAGAAAATTAATTAGGAAAAGCAAATCCCCATGAAGTTGCTCAACATTCTATGTTAATAAACAAGCAGAAAAAGGAAAGAGGAATTCCTCGATTAGTAATAAATTATAAACCATTAAACAATGTATTAAAATGGGTTAGATACCCTATTCCAAACAAAAGAGACCTAATTAATAGATTAGTAAACGCAAAGGTATTTTCTAAATTTGATTTAAAATCAGGATATTGGCAAATTCAAATTCATGAAAAGGACAAATATAAAACAGCATTTGTAGTTCTATTCGGCCAATATGAATGGAATGTTATGCCATTTGGATTAAAAAATGCACCATCAGAATTCCAAAAAATCATAAATGACATATTCACTCCTTACTCCAAATATGTTATAGTATATATTGATGACATATTAGTCTTTTCCGATTCAATAGACAGTCATTTCAAACATTTAAATATACTATTAAATAATATTAGGAAAAGCGGATTAGTTATATCGGAACCAAAAATGAAATTATTTCAAACAAAAATAAGATTTTTAGGATATGATATTCATTTAGGGAAAATCAAACCAATTCAACGAGCTATTGAGTTTGCTAATAAATTTCCAGATAAAATAACAAATAAGAATCAATTACAACGATTTTTGGGATGTTTAAATTATATATCGAATTTTTCCCTCAAATTATGAATCATATGCAAGCCATTATATGAGAGGTTAAAAATTAATCCACCTATGTGGACAGAAGAACATACTCAAATTATTAAAACAATAAAATTACAAGCCAAATCATTACCATGTTTAGGCATTCCACATCCATTTTCATTTATGATTATCCAAATAGATGCATCGGATTTAGGTTATGGAGGAATATTAGAGCAGTTGCATTTAGAAAAAGAGTCAATAGTAAGATACCACTCAGGGTTATGGACAGGAGCCCAAATCAATTATTCAACTGTTAAAAAAGAAGTTTTATCTATTGTTTTATGTATTTCAAAATTTCAAGATGATTTATATAATAAGAAATTTTTATTAAAAATAGACTGTAAATCGGCTAAGGATATTTTACAAAAAGATGTCAAAAATTTAGTTTCAAAACAGATTTTTGCTAGATGGCAAACCATTCTTTCCATTTTTTATTTTGACATAAAATTTATTAAAGGGAAGGATAATTCTCTCCCAGATTTTCTAACTCGTGAATTCCTTACAGGAAGACATGAGTAAACATTCAAGTTCATCTAGTTCCTCAAATTCAAAATCAGCCAAAGATTATGAAATTTCAAAGCCTTTGACACCAAAGACACCAACACCATATTATCCTCCTCTCACTTACTCCATAGTAGCCCAAAGTCCATATTCCAGATTAATTCATACTCCATTATTAACTTCAAATTATACCATTCTTACTCCCCAAAAGCCAACTACTCAAATCCCCAGCAAAAAGTCTATTCCATCAACCTTAAGCCCCAGCCAATCCTCTTATTTTGACAAACCAAACCCAGAATATATTCTAATGACTCAATCCCAGACAGAACCAGATATCCCTCAACTAAAGTCATTTGTATCCAGTATATTCATGCCAACATGTTTATAGTTGGCAGATGACATCAACATGACTCAAAACTACTATGAGCTGATTTTAGTAGATACCCAGTCCATTGAAATACAACATGTACAAAATAAACAAGATCCCAGTAGAATTGACTATTCCAAAAAATATATTAAGCAAGTACTTCGTCCCAGCCATTTCCAAAATTTCATTCTGATAGACATTTTTCGGTAAATTACTTTCCCACTGGATTCAACTATGCTGACTATATGCAAGCCTGGTATAGAGTTTTCTATATTAGGTCCTTTAACCATTCATGGTTCATTAATTTCCACCAACAATTTAGCGGAGATATTCCAATGTGGTTCTATGATTGGTGGTCCAAATTAGGACCATCAAGAGAAATACTTTCCATTCCAGTTGCAGAAGGATTAGAATTATTCCACAAGCTTAGCAAGTGCAAACCTTTTGAAACAGAACTCTTATTCCATTTCATATTCAGGGTTCCATGGATTCTTGCCTGGAGCTCTCAGATCAAATCCATATATCCAAACAAGCCCTTTTCCCTCATTCGACAATTCAGAATTAAATGGTGGAATAATTAAAAATCTGAATTCTGCTCAGTCAAAGCAGTGACCCATTACTTACAAATCGGTGAAAAACTGAGAATTACATTCCCGATAGAAGACATCATTAAAACAATTCAAGCCAAAAGCCCAGTTCAAATTGCTTTAAGCATTCAACCATCCATTCGGAGTCCAATCCCAAGGCCATTGAGTGTTCAACCTACTCAACCTACACCAGCAACAAAGGATGAAGATGATGAAGAATTCCAGAATCTATTAGCTATTTACAAATAGCTCAAAAAGGCCTCCACAGAGGTAAAATAAGAAGACATTCCAGATGATGATCCCATTGGAAGTCAAGATCAATCTGACTTCTAAAATCAGCACTCAATAGACGCACTCAACAGACAGTCAGTCATGGAGGGTCCCAAACTCCACTCTGACATCTACTCAAAATATGCAAGCAATGACGAATTCAAGCACTCAACAATAAAGCAAGACTTAGTGGTGGGTCCCACACTCCACTACCACCACTCACACCAAGCAGCAGTCGACAAAAGATAGTGGAGGGTCCCACACTCCACTATAATTCAAAAGCAGCCATGTGACTCATCAGTCCACCACACGGACTTCAAATTTCATTCAATTCAATGTAATAGATTAGATATCTGCCTCTATAAGTACAGAAGCCTTAGTTCATTATTCAGCACGCTTGAATTATCGCCCTTTTACATTCTCTTACAACCACCTCCATCTGAGTTCAACGTTCATACTTGAACTTCCCATGTATTACCAACCTACCCACTTCATAAATCTCAGTCAATAAAAAGAAATCATTCCAGTATTTTGTAAGTTATTTCTTAAGTACTTAATTTTACTATGGTTTTACTATTCACTATTCACGATTAATGTTCACATTTACTATTCACTAATTATGGTTTACTGTTCACTTAATGTTCATGATTACTGTACACTATTCATTACTATTTACTATTCATAACTATTCACTACTGTTCACTACTATATATATATGCTCCTATCCATTAGGTTAAATGGTATCATAGCCAAGTTTGAGCTTGATTATGGTTATTCCACACAAATTTGTTTACTTATTTCTTAAGTATAAACTAATCAGCAATTGTTAAAATTAATGTCTGTATTATACTTTCTACATTTACGTTCATTGGTTCAGCATCCGGATCTTGTAAGACGGTTGGTCAGCCCAATGAGGTGGTCCACACAAGATATAGATATGGTCCCGCTGGATGTATGACTGTCTAATACATACAATAATTTGAACAATTAACGATAAGTTAATTTGGCAGAAAGAGTTAAACAATTTCTGTTTGGCAAGTCTAGTCGTTCGGATTCAGCATCTACATCATCTGCATCATCCAGTATATTACAGAGTCATGAAATACAACAAATTTTACCAAATCATAGTATATAAATTCAGTATACCAGCATGGCATATTAGATTTCAGTAAATCATATTCGATTAAAATTCATGAAGTACTTCCAATGAATCAAGAATTTCAATCCGTAAAATTACTTTCACCAATGGCTATTATCAAATATAGAACCCAGAATTATAGGTTTTTACATTTTGGACTAATTCAAGTAGCTTTACATCCCTTAGTAAGATTAGGAATTGATACTCCCATTTTATGGCATTAAGAGATGATAGATTAATTGAATATAAGGATTCCATATTAGCAATGATTCAAACTAATATTTGTAATGGTACAATAAGATTTGATTGCATTCCAAACTATTCTGTTAGTCTAACAGATCCACATATAATGGATTCATTAAAGTTAGATATCCAGTTAAAACAAGATAAAATAGTTAAAGAAACTGAATATTTTGTATTAATTTATAGAGTCTATTTCAAATTAATGAAATCTATGATTCCAACAGCATTAAGACTAAATCCTACAGAAAAAGATGAATCAGTTTTTGTTACTACAAATTCTGACAATACCAAAATAGAAACACCAAAATTACTAAGATGGAATGAAGTAACTATTCCAGAAGAGATAGTTGCTATAAGACCACTAAGTATACAAACAAATTCAAAACTAACGGAACCCTCAGTAATTGAAGAACAACAGGATGGAAAAGTATTCATAAAATTCAATAGGTCGATGTCTAGTAGATATACAGAAAAATATAAACCTACTTTTGGTCAATCATCTAGGCATTCAAACCCAGATAGTTATCAATCATATAGGCATTCAACATCTGACCTCCCTTTAAATTTTCAAGATTCAAGAATTAGATATTCCACCCCATTATTTAAATATTCTTTATCTATTGAAAATTCTTTAATAATAGTCATTATCTATTACTTAGAGGCCTAAAGAGCATTGTAGAAAATAAGGGTTATAACTGTGTGTGTATTCATGAATTCAGGATACATTATATAGTAGTACAAGATACCTATACAAGCTAGGAAAAGGTAATATAATACAATTACAGTTACAAGTAATATTGCAAGAATATTCTAATTCCTTAACACTCCTCAAGGTGGAGCATGGGGATCGGAAATGCCCAACTTGTTAAGTAATGAATGAAACTGATTACGTCCAAGAGCCTTAGTGAACAAGTCTGCAGGTTGGTCCGCCGTACGAATATGGTGAGTAACAATAGCGCCAGATTGAACAAGATCCCAGACAAAATGACAATCGACTTCAATGTGTTTGGTACGTTCATGAAAAACTGGATTGGCCACAATATGAAGAACAGATTAACTATCACAAAACAACCGCATAGGAGAGGATTACAAAACCCCCAAATCCTTCAGTAAAGACCGAAGCCATAACAACTCACAGCAGGTAATAGCCATGGCACGATACTCCACCTCAGCGGAAGAACGAGAAACAGTAGGTTGCTTCTTAGTCTTCCATGAAAAGGGAGAATCACCAATCATCACAAAATAACCAGAAAGAGAACGCCGAGTAATTGGACATGCAGCCCAATCAGAATCACAATAAGTAGTCAATTGTAACGTACTACGAGAAGAGAGAAATAAATCTTGACCAGGATGACTCTTTAGGTAGTGCAACACACGAACAACAGCTTGCCAGTGAGGAGCACAAGGGGACTTCATGAATTGCGCAAGAGTGTGGACTGAATAACTCAGTTTAGGACGAGTAATAGTCAGGTAGATTAGGCACCCAACTAGGCGTCGATACTGCTCCAGGTCATGGTAGGCTGGACCTTTAACACGTGCCAAATCATGCTGTTACTCCATCGGAAAGTTAGTCGGCTTAGAGGCAGATAAATCAGTATCCGATAAAATGTCCAAAGCATATTTCCTTTGCGAAAGGAGCATCCTCTCCAGTCTTCTAGCAATCTCTATGCCCAAAAAATACATAGGCAGACCAAGATCCTTCTTGTGGAAATAAAACCTAAGTATTTCTTGAACTCAGTGATGAGTGAAGAAGAACTACCAGCAATAACCAATCATCCACGTAAACCAGAACATGTAAGGAAACTAATCCACGAGAAAAGATAAATGAAGAGTAATCGACCTTACTCTGAACAAATCCAAATGCTCGTAAAGCTTGAGCTAGTTTAGCAAACCAATTTCTAGGAGCCTGACGAAGACCATAAAAAGATTTCTGAATGAGACAGACTTGACCAGGCAGTACAGTGTATCCAGGTGAAGGATGCATGAACATTTCCTCATGCAAATCACCATGCAGGAAGGCATTATGAACATCTATCTGATGCAGTCCCCAACCACGAATAACTGCAATGGACAGGAACAAGCGAACATAACTCATCTTCGAAACCGGAGCAAAAGTCTCAGTGTAATCAATTCTTTAAACCTGGAGATTCCCAAGAACCACTAGGTGCGCCTTATAACGTTCAATAGTACCATCTGACCAAAACTTCGTCCGGTAGACCCATTTGCACCCAATCGCCTTCTTATGCACAGGCAAATGAGCCAATGTCCATGTCTGATTGCGCTCCAACGCAGTAATTTCCTCATCCATAGCAACTCACCAATGAGAATGACAGGAAACCTCAGAGTAAGTAGTAGGATCTGCACTAGATGTTACAACACCCAAAAATCTAGAATGCATACTAGAAAAATTATCACAATTTACATAATCAGTAAGAGGATAGAGAACACCTGAGGAAAGTGACGACGCATGATGGAACGTATTCGAAGGGGGGGTCTTTAGTAGTAAGAGCACAAGCATAATCATCACAATCGTAATCTGCCAAGTAAGACGGCGGACGACGAGATCGAACACTTTGTCTGGAAGGTGGCAACTCAACAGCGGAACCATCCAGGATGAGAGAAGCAGGTAAAGTAGAAATCGAAGGAGAAAGATCAGAGGCAGTCGGATGACCGGCGACGACTGGTGGTGGCGCATCGGTGGCGAAAGACAGTAGTTGACCGGCGGCAGATGGCGACAGCGAGCTGGTGGTGGACGGCGGCGACTGGCCCGTGGCGGATGATGAAACTGACCATCGATAGATAGTGGTGATGGACCGGCAGCAGAATGCAGCAATCGATCAATAACGGTTGATGGTGACGGCCGGCAGCAGACGGCGGTGAACGGCTGACGGCGAATGACAGGGACAAGCCAGCAGCAGCTGATCGTCGGTGGACGACGGATGACAATGGCGATCGGCGGCGAAGGAACGACAGCGGCTGGTGGAATGAAAATTTTAGGCGGCTCTAGCAGCAAGGAAGAGGAAACCGGTGGTGAGGAGGATGAGCCGCCGGGTTCGTTGGCAGAAGTTGGAGTAGTTGAAAATGGGAACTGATCTTCAAAGAAATCAGCATCCCGGCTGGTAAAGATTACACGGGTTCCCAAGTCATAAAGGCAATAGCCTTTCTTTCCAGTAGGATAACCAATAAACAGACACCGCCGACTTCTTGGATGAAACTTGTCATGATATCTGGGAACATAAGCAACAAAACACAAGCATCCAAAAACTCTTAATGATGAGTGATTGGGAGCTTACCCATAGAGCAACTCAAAGGGAGTACGACCATTGAGATGCTGTGTCGGTGTTCGATTAATCAAGTAAGCAGCAGTAAGAACACATTCTCCTCAAAACTCAATAGGAAGACTGGCTTGGAATCGTAAAGCACACGCCACATTGAGTAAATGGCAATGCTTTCTTTCAATCCAACCATTCTGTTGTGGTGTGTCAACCATAGATGTCTCAAAGATGATCCCAGATGCAGTAAAATGAGATCGCAAAGGCAGAAATTCAGTCCTATTATCAGCCCAAACACGCTGTATGGTTCAGCCCCACTGGTTCTTCACCAAGGCACTAAATTCTAAAAATCTAGAGGCTACTTCAGACTTAGCGACTAATAAATAAACCCAAACAGCTTGGGAACAATCATCGACTATCGTCAAAAAATAAAATGCACCACTAGATGATGGAGTTCGATAAGGTCCCCAAACATCACAATGTACTAATTCAAATAATGTAGTAGCATTTGTAGAACTCAATGGAAAACTATGTCTAGTCTATTTTGCTCTATAACATACAGAGCAAGGTATATTAGTATTATTTGTGCTAAAATCAAGAGTTGGAATGGAAGACAACACCGTAGATGATGGATGACCAAAACGTTGATGCCATAAATCAGATGAAGAAACCGAAGCAACTGTCGGAATAGACTGCAGGATATGAAGACGAATGCTAGTATCCAATAGACGAATCCAATAAACCCCCCCTTTCTGTTCACCCACGCCAATCACAATCCCCGTACTGATTTTCTGTAAAATGCAATAATTTTCAATAAACAAGGCTAGACATTTTAAGGCAGATAACAATCTAGAGCATGATAAAAAATTGCATCGCAAAGTAGGTATGTAGAGCACATGAGTAAGGGTGACATCACCAAAACAAATAGACCCATATTGTGTAGCAGACGACACAGATCCATCAAAAGTATAACATTCACAGTATTGGTAGCAGTAGTAGTATCAGTAAGAAAACCCTTGTCACCAGTCATGTGATATGAGGCTCCCGAATTAAGAATCCAGGGTAAAGTATAGTTACCTGATCCATGGTCAGATAACGAATAAAACTGATTAAATATATGTATGGTCGTACTCCATTGGTCGTTAGAAAGAGCAGGACCAAAATCAGATCGTGTAGGTAACCGAGAGGAGGCGGCCACCGCAAAACCCTTGCGGCGATGTCACTACGCCTGCAAAAATAGCCATAACATAAATGGCAACCAAGGGTAGATGTATAATTAAAATAAGTACATAAATTCTTGCAATAATGCTGGAGAAAGAGGCAACCAAACGTGAGCTAATATGCGTGGAGACATAGGCACGTGGAGACACACGCTATGAAAGAGGAGGAGCGCGTCTGGAGACAACTGCGCGTGGGTTCACGCGCTGTTGGGTATGGCGTGCGTGTGAATCTCACGCACGTCTCCGTCGACTGAGCTGTCGGCGTCGGCGGCGAGCAAGCTTTGAACGGCGTTGGCGTCTGCACAACCGAGTGAGCAGAAAGATAGACCGGCGGGCGGACGTAGAGGAAACTTGGACCAGCGTTGGTGGTGGCACAATCGAGCGAGCAGGAAGACGGACCGACGAACAAGAAAGACGGACCGGCGAGCAAAATTGGACCGGCGAGCAAAATTGGACCGCCGAGCAAGCTTAGATATCCGGCGGCAACAAATTGGACCGGCGCAACGAGCAAAAGGCTGTCTATCGGCAAAGAGAGGTAGAGGCGGCGGCAACAAGTCTCGGCAGGCAGAGGCTAGGTTTTTTTTTGTCAAAAAGGTAGTCCGGATCGGCGGCACGTGGAAGTCAAGCATGGACGACGGCGGAAAATTTAGGACAGTATTTTAAGGTTGTAGGTTTCAGGATTTTAGGCTCTGATACCATGTAGAAAATAAGGGTAATAATTATGTGTGTATTCATGAATTCAAGATACATTATATAATAGTACAAAATACCTATATAACATAGAAAAAGGTAATAGAATACAATTAAAGTTACAAGTAATATTGCACGAATATTTTAATTCCTTAACGAGCATTAAAATTCATACACACGGGTATACACATGCATTAAAAATGCACACCAACACACGCTACACATAAATGTTCGTACAAAATTTTTTTTGTGGGTCTTCATCTGTGTAGTTATATGCATATAATATCCTATCATACCAATTCTGGACAAACTTCTCCTCATTCAAAAGACTAACAACCTCAAAACCCGACGTCGGACAATCAATGTACAAGACGTTGGTCTAAGAATGTCGCACGCCATACTCTTTCATCACCTAAATGACGAGGTCAAGCCCCGACCTAAACCACAAAGCAAGAAACCCTTCAAGAATCATAATTCCAAACCCTAATTGTCCATCAAAAGCACTAGGAAAGGGCACATCCTTGAATTCCTTGCTCGCCAACTCAAAAGCGACTAATTATGATCTCCAGCCTCCAGATCGTATAGTCATCCAGTATATATATCCATCAAGAAACACACTGAGGAAATGACCGATGAAACCATAGGGAAAATCTGCGAGTCTTCTCCACATTTTCATCTTCACACAGGATACATTAATTGTTCTTTCCATAATAATTTATACAACCTTGTAATTATATCTAACACTATCATACTCTGAACAATAAGTGCAGATCTCGCATTACAGCCATGTGGCAAATCAATAGCTACTTGAGTAATGGGATTTATCAAGATCTTCCATTGCGTCTGCAAACCCTTCATTATAAGCATATTCAAACCATGGCACGAAGCTTCAAGCTGAGGAGCTCTTCTCCTTGAATCATGCAAATGAAGCGCCATTCTTGAAGCTCCATCTCTACTGCCATTTTCTGAAATTTATCATGTGAAAAATCAAAGAAATCTATTCCAACAGAAGATATTCATGCGCACACACATGTAAACTATGCACACACACTTGGGAAAGAAAATACGATTGATAAGACCTGGACCTTTGATAAAAATAAAGGAATCCATTTTTCTTGATCTAAGCATGGACAAAACAATGAAATGAAAAAATTTCAATCTAGCTAAAGGAATTTTGAAAGATTTAACTTCTATGATGAAATTTTTTTTATGGATAAAAGAGGTCCCTTTTTTGATACACTTGTTTTCCGGAATTTATAGATGGACAAAGGAAATGTACCGGAAAGTGTTGTAGTTCCGGTAGTAAATATCCCCACGCTGCTAATGGAAATATATCTGTAAAGGTGATTTCCAATATGTCACTTCATTAGGATTGAGTAGAGTATTTATACAAGAAGCTTAACACTACAAGAAGCTTCTAGTGTCTGACTATTCATATTCTATCTTAATGTGGCTGACTATTCATATTCTATCTAATGAAAGCTTCTAATGAAAGCTAATGAAAGCTTATAATGAAAGCTAACTATTCATATTTTGACTATTCATATTCTTCTATTGTCACACCCCCCTTCAAGCGAAGCGTCGGGTTGGCCGAAACGCGAAGCTTGGATCGGAAAAACTCAAACAAGGCCCGATTTAGCCCCTTGGTGAAAATACCCGCTACCTGTAATGACGTGGAGACATGACTAACACGAAGCCTACCAGCAGCCACCAGTTCTCGCACAAAGTGATAGTCAATGTCGATGTGCTTAGCTCGCTTGTGAGCAACGGGGTTCTCGGCAAGAAAGATAGCACTGTTATTGTCACATAAGAGCAATGGGGAACCCTGCAGCGGAAACTGTAGATCACGAAGAAGATGCGAGAGCCAAACAACTTCCGAAGCAGTGTTGGCAAGGGCACGATATTCAGACTCCGAGCTCGAGCGAGAGACCGTAGGCTGCTTCTTAGCACTCCAAGAAACCAAATTCCCACCAAGGAAAACCGCATACCCATAAGTAGAACGCTGTGTCTCCAAGCAACGGGCCCAATCAGCATCAGAATAGGCAAGGACCTCTGGGACGCCCTCATAGGAAAAGGCTAAACCACAATGCTGCGTTCCACGAACATAGCGGAGAATCCGAGTGACAGCTGCAAAATGATCATCTCGGGGGTCCTGAAGAAACTGACTCACCGAATTGACCGCAAAGGACAAATCGGGACGAGTAATAGTGAGATACTGAAGGGCACCAACGAGTGAACGGTACAGCTTGGGATTGTGAAACGGTCTACTCGTACTGCTGTGAAGCTGCGACAGCGGGAAAAATGGTGTAGATACAGGGGAAGCCTCCAACATCCCAGCACGCTGAAGAATATCTCTGGCATACTTAGCTTGTCCTAAAAACAGACCAGTAGAGGTAGGGGTAACCTCCAACCCAAGAAAGTAGCTAAGAGTACCAAGATCCTTGACCGAGAACTCACGATCAGCCCGAGCAATGAACTGGTGGATGGCGACAGTGTTATTCCCGGTAAGAATAATATCATCGACATAGACCAGAAGATAAAGAGTAATGGTCTCCCTGGAAAACACAAAGAGAGAAGGATCCGACAAACTGCCAACAAAACCGAGCAGCCGAACAAAGGCACTGAATCGATCAAACCATGCCCTGGGTGCCTGCTTAAGACCATAGATAGCCTTCCGCAAACGACAAACATGAGTAGGGCGAGCAGGATCCTGATAGCCAGCAGGCTGAGCCATATAAACAGGAGTGTCAAGAACACCATTAAGGAAGGCATTCTTGACATCCAGCTGATGAAGCGGCCACTTCCTCATAGTGGCAATGGCAAGAACAGTGCGAACAGTTACAGACTTGATCACTGGACTGAAGGTGTGATCGAAATCAAAGCCTGGGATTTGAGAATACCCCTGAGCAACCAGACGAGCCTTAAAGCGATTAATAGACCCATCCTGCCGATACTTAAGCCGGTAGACCCACTTGGAACCAACCACATTGACATCTGGCGGACAAGGCACTAAATCCCAGGTGTGCTGAAGACGAAGAGCAGCCATTTCCTCATCCATGACAGCGACCCATCTGGAATCCTTGACAGCAGCGCGGTAAGTACGAGGCTCTTGCTGATGAAGGAGTTCAACAACCAATCCGGTGGCCACAAAGTCAGGACCAAGATCTCGAGCCACACGTGTCCCATCCTTAAGGCGAGTAATCATCCGATGAGTGCGAGGCACAGGAGACGACGAAGACTCTTGTGCTGAAGAGACAGCAGACGAGGAGCCCAAGACCGACAAGGCACCATCAGAAGAGGCCGATGAGAAACTCGAAGACACAGGGGAACGTGCAGGAGTGATAATAGGATCATCATCAACAAGTATCGACGGTGCAGTCTCCGTCAACAAGTTAGGACACAGCGAGCAAGCGGAATCATTCACAGCAGGAGCATCAACATGAACAGTGAAGGATGGGTCGGGGTCAGTGGGGTCCAAAAAGGAGGAGACATCCAAGGATGTAAACTGGGCTGCCGAAGATGCCGTGGAAAAGGGAAAAAGTGACTCATCAAAACGAGCATGACGAGTCATGTAAGTACGTCCTGAGGCTGGATCCAAACACCTAAACCTTTTGTAGTGCGCACTGTATCCAAGAAAAATACATGGAAGACTACGAGGGGCAAGCTTGTGAGCCACAGTGGGGCGAACATAAGGAAACACCCTGCACCCGAAGGGATGAAAGTTGGAGTACTCAGGTGAGCGGCCAAAAAGAACCTCAAAGGGAGACACATTGTCGAGAACCGGAGTAGGTAAGCTGTTAATGGTAAAGACCGCAGTAGCAAAGGCATCATCCCAGTACGAGAGGGGCATGTGAGAATGAAACATCATGGAGAGAGCCATTTCTGCAATGTGGCGGTGCTTGCGTTCAGCCCTACCATTTTGCTCCGCAGTGTAGGGACAGGAAACCTGATGATGGATGCCGCGAGTGCCAAAGTGGGATTGGAGTCTAGTATTGAGAAACTCGGTACCACCATCGCTCTGAAAGATTTTGATGCGCGAAGAAAATTGATTCTCAACAAGTGCCTCAAATCGGAAGTAGACATCAACAAAGTCAGATTTCCGTCGTAAAGGATAAAACCATGAAAATCGTGAGTAATCATCCACAAAGACAGCATAATAAGAAAATCCATTTCCAGAAGTCACTGGAGAGGGTCCCCATAAATCACAATGCACTAAGTCAAGAACATGACTAGCGCGTTTAGAGTTCTCAACAAATGACAATTTCTGCCCTTTCGCCATAGCACAAGGCTCACACACAGTAGGCTTAGGAAGTACTGAAGTAAGAGAAACAGAACCAGTCTTATGCAACAAAGAAATAATACTAGGGGACACATGTCCCAACCGAGCATGCCAGGTCTCGAAAGATGCTCTTTTAATCTTCTCACGAACAAAGGAAACAAGCGCCTCTTCACCACGATCTAGCACATAAAGACCATTCTCACTGTGCCCCCGCCCCAGCACCGCCTTGGTAACCTTGTGCTGAATCACAAAAGACTGTTCATCAAAGGAAATAACAGCACCAAGATCCCGAGTAAGCTTGCTTATGGATAACAAATTTTTAGTAATAGCAGGCACAAGTAAAACATCAGATAAGTGTAATGTAGAACTAAGACGAGCATCACCCACAGCAGCAATAGAGAGGGAAGCACCATTACCAATAGAAACAAGAGTGTTACCCTGATAAGGTGTGACACTGGACAGATTCGATGCGGAATAGCTCATATGGTTGGTAGCTCCGGAGTCCACATACCAGTCCGGAATAGACGAAGAGGCTGAAGTAGCAGATGACTGAACTGGCTGAGCATGATAAGATAGTAAATGGGCAGCGGACTGAGGAGGCGGAGACAGGAACTGCTGTGCAAGATAAGCATGAGGAGCCTGAAGCTGTGGAGGAGCATAAGGAAGAAAATGCTGAGCAACCGAAGCCTGTGGAGGCGGAGCATACGGAGCAGCAGGTGGCAAGTACTGTGGAGCAGCATGAGCCGGAGGACGAGGAACGAACGAGGGACACAGACTCGATATGTGACCGAAGCCCGCACAGGTAAAGCACTGAACTTGACCACCATTAGCGGCTGATCTGGACCAGGGCTGACGACCAGAAGACCCTCAGGGACGACGACCACCACGCCGACCGCCGGAGCGGCCAGAAATTGATGCGCGTGGACGCCACGCGCCGCTATCACGCGCTGCTCCACCAGGCGCGTGAGCCCACACGGCGTCAAAAGGAGGCTGCTGCTCTGCCGCCATGAAAGCTACAGGACCTGTACTCGAACCCTGTGTAGAAATACCCCTAGTTTTCTCCAAACTAAGCAAAAATGATTCATATCCCTTTGCTTCGTCAACCACATTAAGATAAGCAGGAAGGGGTTGACGATTAGCGATAGGGGCACTAAAATCCTTATAATCATGGCCTAGGGCAGTAAGAAACCATAACAATTTTTCCTCATTCTTTACGGGATCACCCATAGCAGACAACTTATCAATAATAGCCAGTAAAGCAAGTGAAGATCGTGAACCGTACCCGTTTTTCGAAGGAGAGTAGCCTGTTGACGAAGGCTGAAGGCATTGACCAAACTTGCAGGCTGATAGACGGTGGCGAAGGTATCCCACATATCCTTTGCGGTTTCACACATCGAAATCTCATTCTTTGCCTCAACGGAGAGAGAGGAATAAAGAAGACTGCAGAGACGCTGATCATCAAGAACCCATGCATCATAGGCGCTCCGGGCAGCGGAGTAGGCATCCTCGGCGGCCTTAACGGTGGCGGCATCTGGCGGCGTGGAGGAGGAGGAATCCAACGTCGGTATCACCGAAAAACTGGGGAGAGGAGAGGAGCCATCTAGATGGCCAAACAAACCCTGTGAACGAAGCACAAACTGAACCTGTTGCTTCCATTGCAGATACGTAGCAGCTTCAAGCTTGGTATTGAGAAGATGAATCAACGTGGTGAGGGACAATTTATCCGAACTCTTATCATCGGCCATGATCAATTAACAAGAAAATCACAAAAAAAAAAATAATAAATTTTGATGAAAAGAAGAAAATGACAATATATATATATATATTTTTATGAATATGAATATAAATCAAGAACCCACTGCGGCAATATTTATGATTATGGGCACTGCTAATGATTATGGGATTTCGGGTTTCCCAACCTTGTTAATATTTATGCACGGCCAGCCTACAGAGTATTATGGATCGAGGACAGCTGATTTAAAAGAGGAGAAGAGAGGAGGGGAAAGGTTTATGAAACACTAAGATAAAGAAAGAAAGAGAGGATCTTAGAAGGCTCTGATACCATGTAAAGGTGATTTCCAAGATGTCACTTCATTAGGATTGAGTAGAGTATTTATACAAGAAGCTTAACACTACAAGAAGCTTCTAGTGTCTGACTATTCATATTCTATCTTAATGTGGCTGACTATTCATATTCTATCTAATGAAAGCTTCTAATGAAAGCTAATGAAAGCTTCTAATGAAAGCTAACTATTCATATTTTGACTATTCATATTCTTCTATTGTCACAATATCATGCAGTAGTTTAGTCGAAGATGAGAAGAATGCTTCTCGAGTTGTGTTTCTGCAAAGATTGGTGTTTTATTCTTTGTTTCAAGACGACCAATTCAAAAAATAGTTGGTATGTCTAAACTAGATCTAAAGCATTAGTTGATGGGTCATCTTGCACACATTAAGTGTAGTCTTCTGATTTATTAGATTACGTGGCCATGCTGCACACATTTAGTTCAGTCTTCGGCAAAAGGCGATCAATCCGCTCGCCCTCAGCGGCCCATACCAACCCACACCCAGGTCATCGTATGAGAGGTAAATCACGGTAGCCCAGCACCAGGACCCATGGGCTTGGCATTGCCTCGGTGCGCACAAGGGAGCCTTGCAAAGCAAGAACTCCCCACACTGCCGCTGCCGAGGATCGAACCTGGGATTATTGGCTTACCCACCCATGTCCCAACCACTAGGGTACACCCGTGGGTGTATTTAGTTCAGTCTTCGGGTTTATTAGATCACCTGGCCATGTTGCACACAGTAAGTGCAGTCCCTGGGCTTGTTTGGCTTTCAAAGCTCGATGCAGAGTATTATTGCAGGTGTCGTGATTCAAAGGCTGATCTTGTTTTGCACAGTGAAAACTTTCACTAGTCTGTGAGTCATTGACCTACCGTGAGAGTATTGATATAGTACTTACTGTTGATGTTTGTACTATGCGTAGCTCTATTTTTTTTAATAAAATCCATCCTGGGATGGGGGAAATTATATTAGGACTTCCCGAGTCATATAAAAGCAGAACAGGAAAAACATACAAATAAGTTATGAATGTATCATAGTTAGTATTTACATACGTGAGCCATTGGCTGTTGAAGCAACCATTATTACTTCCAAAATGAAATTCTCTATTGGCCTATTTTAAGAGGATTCCAAAAGTATTGAAGCTATTGTAAGATCGTCGAACTTATTAGTGAATCGTACTACGAAACACAAGACAGTCAGACATCCCACAAAGTTTCAAACAACGTATCCTCTATAATAGTCAACCAAAAGAGATCAGTTCCTCAAAGTAATTGTTAGTCCATGTGCATCCGTGTGCAAATCATATATGCAACCCTCCTTCAATTTCTTCATATGCAGCCTATCTATATACAGAAGAGTCTTGTAGTCCTAGAGCCTTCAGTACCCGTATCTACCTGCAAAAGAAAAACAACATACTTGAGTAGCCTCCATTCAATTTACCATCCTAAGGGAGGGTATGCCAATCTGATCCAGCCGTACCAATCCTTGGATAGTATTAGTAAGCATAGAAAGTCTGTGAACAGATGAACCTATCTGAGTTTTGAGACATATTTTAGCAAGTAAATCTGCCACCAAATTAGTCTGTCTATGAGTGTGCACTAATCTAATATCCCTCATATTCTGGTGAATGTCATCAGCACACTGGTATAAATTCCAGTGTGCTTGTAAAGGATCTCTCACAAAATGTATTGCAGTAAGACAATCTGATTCAATAATAGCCGGATCATGATATGTAGCAGACTTAGTCAATGCAAATCTAATAGCCAAAAGCTCAGCTTCCAAAGGGGATTTAGCTTGTATGTATTCTGTATAGGCTGCAATAAAACAGCCTCTAGCGTCTCTGATAATCAAGCCAAGACCGCACATGTTAGAGTGATAGCACCAAGCAGCATCAACATTCATCTTATATCCTATAGTTGGCTTAGTCCATGCAATCTTAAAAATTTTTGGCTTTGGTGGAGCTTTAATCAGAGGCAAGTATGAATGCTCAGCAATGGCCAGGTCAAGTTTTGAAGCTATGTAAGCAGGCTTTGCACAGAAAGTATAGAATATTTGATCCTTTATTTGCTTGATAACAATGCTTGTTAATGGTATGGCACAATCATATAAGCATTTGTTCCTCATCTTCCATATATTCCAACAAGTGATTACAGCCGCAGTTCTAATCATGTTTGAATGTAAAGCACTTAGTCCAGGATAGGTAAGATAAAATGAAACCCTTTCCCATAATGAAGAGAAAGACCTTCCCCTAATACCCATGAAATGATGTATCTTACCCCATATTTGTTCACAGAATTGACAAGAATTGAAGCAATGATCCAGTGAGTCATCATCATTATTACACAAACAGCATTTTGAAGGCAAGCTGAATCTTAATCTTTTTAGCACATTGTCAAAAGGCAAAAGAGAGTTCAACATCTTCCACATAAATATAGAAATCTTCTTTTCTATTCTAGGACTCCAGAGATGTTGGATAGAAAGAGAAGTACCTCTTTGTATACTGAGCTTTTGGTATGTGGATTTGAAAGTGAACTCACCTTTTAAACCTGGCTTCCAGATAAGCCTATCCTGTCTGTGTAGTGAAAGTTTTGAGTCCTGAAGAAGAGAGAGAACATTAGAAGTTATAAAAGGAGAAATCTTCTGAAGCAGTGCTGTTTTTTCAGCAACAAATTCTGAGACAGTACAGGTTGTAGGAATGTCAACACTATTTTGATCACATAGATCCATAATAGGTCCTATGTCCAACCAATTTGCTGTCCAGAAGTTACAATCACCTCTGCCAATTATCACTCTAGTTTGAGATTCTGCCCAATTATCAATCAAGCAGATTCTCTTCCAATTAGGAGAGGTTCTTGCAGAGGGTGGCAGAGAGGCAATGAGATAAGTCCATAATGCTTCAGCTTTTTGAAACTTCCACCATAACTTAGCAGAGCATGTATTTATTATGGTGGTGAGTGATCTAAAATTTAGTCCATTTTGATTAATTGGAAAGCAAAGATCCTCCCACTTTCTCCATATTCTCTTAGGTTTCAGATCCCCATAACCCCAGAAAAATCTGCTCATTTTTTTCTCCAGTGTAGAGATGATCACTTTAGGTGGTTTTATTACTGTCCATATATGCTGTGGGATTGAGTAAATGCATGAATGTATTAGAGTAATTTTCCCCCCAGCAGAGAGCCACCTATTTTTCCAACTACCTATTTTGCTGTCTATTTGTTCCAGAAGGGGTTGGAAGTAAATCTTTTTAGCCGCCCCAGTGTATATAGGTACTCCCAGATATGTGAAAGGCAATTCCCCAAGTTTCATGCCTAGAGTTTTTCTTATATAGTTAACCTTATGGACAGAAGCATGTTTCCCTATATAAATGTCACTCTTGCTGAAATTTATATGCTGACCAGTTACATCCTCAAAAGTGCTCAAGAAATCTTTAAATCTAATCAAGGTCTTATTTGTAGCAGTTAAAAAAATGACAGTGTCATCAGCATAGGATAAGTGTGAAATTGGCAGAGCATTACCTGGTAATCCATAATATGCTAATTTACCATTCTGGAAAACATGAGATAAACTCCTAGTAAAAGCCTCAGAAAAAATGTTAAACAGAAAAGGTGAGAGAGGGTCTCCCTGTTTGATACCCCTCGTAGATTGAAAGAAACCAGCAGGCTTACCATTTATTAGTACGGAGAACCAAGCTTGTGAAAGATTTTTTAGAATATGGAAAATAAATTTAGCATGAAATCCAAATTTAGCCAATACACAGTTTAGGAAAGACCACTTCACTCTATCAAAAGCCTTTTTAAGGTCAAGTTTCACTATACAATTTGGTTGGCTTTGCTTCCTATTTAAAAATCTAACCATTTCTTGCAAATATATGACATTATCCTAAATATCTCTACCTTTGATGAAAGCTGTTTGGTGTGGTGAAATTATCTTAGGCATTATAGGTTTAAGTCTTTCCATTAGGACCTTGGAGCAAATCTTATTGACTACATTAGAAAGACTCAGTGGTCTATAATCATCAAAGGATATTGGGACTTTCTTTTTAGGAATAATGCATATCCAGGTGCTGCTAATGCCTCTAGGTATACTATTTGCAGATAAAAAATCATGTACAACAGAGAGCAAATCAGTTGCAATTATGTCCCAAGACTTGATAAAAAACTTAGCCGTAAAACCATCCGGTCCAGGGCTACTATTTTTATTAAGACTAAATACAATATCCTTAAGTTCAGAGAGTGTGACAGGTTGCAGCAATTTATCATTATCCTCCTGTGTGATTAGTTTTGGAATCTGGCTTAAAAAATGTGTTTGGAAAAGATTACTATCAGGGAGGCTATCATCAGTTAATAGTTCCTGGTAGTATTTAATGGCCTCTTTTTCAATTTCCTGTATATCCTCTAGCCACTGACCATTGGAGCTTTTAATTTTTGTAATCTTTAGCCTACTATTTTTTTCTTTCACAGAATTGTGAAAAAAACTAGTATTACTGTCCCCTTCCTTTAACCATTTGAGTTTTGCCTTGTGTTTCCAAAAACTTTTTTGTTCTGCAAGGGCCATCACTACTTTTGCTTTGGCTTTCTTAAGTTGAATCAGATTATCAATGGAGGCATTTTGGTCATATATGTGTTCCTGTATTTGGAGAGTATTTTCAGCTTGCACAACATTATCATGTATATTCCCAAAATGCTCCTTGTTCCAAATTTTCAACATCTTTTTTAATCTGATTAGTTTAAGATAAAATCCAGTCATTCCTGATTTATGTAAGGGGAGATCCCAATTATGTCTAATTAGTTCATTAAATTCCTTCCTCTTATACCATGTGTTCAAAAATCTGAATGGCCTGGGTATGGATGGGATGTCACTGCCAATGGTAAGGAGCATGGGGTTATGGTCCGAAGATATCCTATTCAAGATATGTATTGAAGAAGCAGGGAAAGCAGAGGACCAAGGAGAATTACATAACCCCCTATCCAATCTTTTTGTTGTGGGATTCCTTAGTCTATTATTGGTCCAAGTATAATAATTACCCACAGTTTGGATTTCTTCCAGTCCCATAGTAGTTATGAATTCATTAAAATCTCTCATACTACCCAATTTTGGATCAGAATGGCCTTTGTATTCATTTACAGAAGTTATGGCATTAAAATCTCCTATAAAAAGTGATTCTGAGTGTGTACAGGATTTGAGATCAGACCATAAACTTTTCCTGCCATGTCTAGTTCTTAGGCGATATATAAAGAAAGCATCCATACTTGCATTCAAAGATAAGCTATGTAATGTAACAGCAAGAAATTGAAGGTTGTCACATTTAACTGTCAATGTAATGTTAGAAGTCCAGAAAATCCATATTTGGCCATTTGTTGTAGTGACACAGTTATCATATTGTGATAATTGCCTGTACTTATCACACTGCAAATTGTCATGTTTGGGTTCAATAAGGCATAATAGCTCAAATCTATGCCTACTAATTAGATTATGTAATCTAATCATCGAAGTGTCCATGCCCCTAACATTCCAAACCAGCATTTTAATCTTCAGAGTTGTGCAATTCATAGGGAAGCATTATTTAGGCTTTTTGATCTGGTCATGATGGTATTTAACTGGGTTAAATAAGTATCATTACCATAGTTAGATAGATTCTCTGGTTGTTTCCTTCCCTTCAGTTGTCCCTTTTTAGGATGCAAATTAGAGGGACTTACCTGGCTTGCCTGAGTTGGGACAGTGCCTGTGTCTTTAGCAGCAGTAGTATCCTTCTGACTCATTTGCTCTTGACTCCTTATGTTCTCCATGCTAGGCTCAGATGTTGCGTCAGGTTCAGGAGTGTCAGCAAGCATTGGATCAGCACTTTCTTCTTCACTTACTATCTCATCTACCTCTAGGGGTAGAAATCTGTTCTGTTTATTCTTCTGCTGGGAGAAAATGTAGTTTTTAGCTGCCATAATTGAGTGAAAAGGTGAGAAAGCCTTACCTCTTTTGATAGGAATGTCATCCTTGGCCAAAGGTTTTTTTGATTTGAGGTGTGGTGGAGCGGATAGAGACTGTGTACTCAGATGTTTATGGAATTGATGTTTTGGGGGACCACATTCAGTATGCTCATCTTGGGTATCTATGGGGCAGTCCACAATGGGAGCCCTATTAACCCCAACAGTATCCATATTAATGACCTGATCCGGAGTGTACATATCTAATAATTGCTCTTCAACCTGAGTATCCTTGCCCATGTTAGTAATCTTTTTATTCCCAACTGAGGATTTTAGAGGGGGAACTGAATCCTTAAGCATCTCCTCATTCTGTGGTAAGGCATCACAATTATTTGTCTCAGCATTCACTTCTGACACTATGAATCCCATTGGAACATATTTAAACTTCTGCTTTGCCAAGGTTCTTAGTTTCTCAGATGCGGTAACACCAGAGCCCTCTGCCTTATATCCATTTTTTATACCCTGATCTTCAGAAACCCTTTGTTGATCATCACTTCCGATATGTCTGTGGTTGAGTTTATCTATCCTATTGTTCCTAGGTCTCTTAAGTTTAGGGTGCAGATAGATGCAGTGGGTGTCGTCATGCCCAATAGAGTTTAAGTGATGGCAGTACAATGGTAGATCCTCAAATTCTAAAGGCAATTTAACCACATTGTACTCCACTCCTTCCTCTTCAATCCCTACTCTAATGAATGTTGGGATTTTTCTTTTCAAATCTATTTCTACACACATTTTAACCACTGAGGGTCGTGATAAAGCTGCTGTAGCAGCATCCATTTTAATATACTCCCCTATTTGATTCCCCATAGTTTCAATCATGGCAGTATTGTAGAAGAAAATTGGAACTTGTGGAATATTAACCCATACCGGAACAATAGACGACTCAACCTCAGGCGAGAAGTAGATGGTCCACTTGAGAACTTTCATCGGCGCGTGATTGAATATCCATTGTCCTTTGATCCATAGCCTCTGGTAGTCCTCCTTGTCCTGAAATCGAATGAGGATGTGTCTGGTATCAATGGATCCAAGCTGGAAATTGCCCTTGAATCCCACCGATGATCAAGGGTAATGAAGTTGTTCGATTGTTTCTACACTGCTTTTTTAACGGTATTATTTATCTTAATTTTTTTAATTATCCTGCAGATCTTATTCTTTAAATAGCTATGTATATTGCACTACTTTAAAGGTCGTCTGGCATATGTATATGTATTTAGAAGAAGAAATCATCAAGAGACAGGTTCTTGACATTTCCGAAGTTGGTGTCACGTCACCCAATCCTTGGTCCACCCAGAAAAACTAGCGGGGAATCGGTTGAGAAGGTTTAGCCATGTTGCATTATTTGATCATTTGTTTTCTTTGTTGCAAAATGGCGGGTATGGCGAAATTATATGTGAAGTGTTAGTTGATGGGTCATGTTGCACACATTAGGTGAAGTATTCAGGCTTATTAGACGTGTTCATGTAGCACACATTAAGTGCGGTCTTTCGGCTGATTAGATACATGTGGCTATGTTGCACAGATTAGGTGCAGTTCGGGCTGATTATATGCTTGTAGCCATGTTGCACACATATATTATGTGCAAACTTCAGAATTATTTAGCATTCATAGTTAGATGAAGTTTTGGGAAGCTTTCATCAACAAGATACATTTAAATAAATGATCATATATTTTTTGTTAGACATTGTCCCGATATAGGACATGTAATGCAACAAAAGTTTGGTTACACATTTCCCCAATTCCGAAACCTACCTAGCTCATCTATGGCTGTCGTGAAGCAATGTGGTTGTCGTGGTAGAGCTAATAGGCATGTACAGACACCATTCTTACTCTTCATGTAAATCCACCAGTGGTGGCATCTTGGGCACAGAGAGTGGGATCCGCATAACTCGAGATTGTTTGATGTCGTATAGGGAGAAGAAGGTGGTGGTTGCACACACTACATAGGGCTCCTCCCAACAACTTTCAAAGACCAAGAGCTGGCCAATGGAGACTACCTCGAGGCCATCTGATTAATTTGTTGGATAATCTTCTTCCCTTATTTTGTTGTAGCATTACTGCAACACTTTCCTATTTTTAGTAAAGCTTTCAATGTTCAAAACCAAGTCATAGTTAGTTGCATGAATGTAGCAAGTTTGGTTAGAGGGATAGTGGCTTGGAAATAGGAGTTTTACGTGGTCATGTTTTCAGTTTTTGTAGGCTATTTTGGTTATAAAATGAAGTTCAGAAAATGCAGTAAAATATACTGCACCAAAAATGTTTTCCTCTTGTCTTCCTTTAGTTTTTGTTTCTGCAACAAATCATTTGGTTTCAAAGCTTTGCTTTCGTTTCTTTGTTCCTGCAACAACAAGTGGTATTAGAGCATTGGTGTTTGATCCAAACCTCTGTAGTCGTTCGGTGTTCGATCCGCTTCGACAAAATGGCAGGACGAGGAACAGGAACAGCAGCAGGTGACAAAAACAAAGGAGGAGCATCCACACCACAACCATCAGAATGGCCAAAACTTGGTCGAGGCAACGAGACGGGCGAAGGAAGTGAGGCACGCATAGTAGAGCGGTCATAAGGGAGAGCGATGGTACCGTGCCCTTTCCGGTTCTCACACGGACCAACTATGCAGATTGGGTGATCCTCATGAAGGTGCAACTTCAAGCACAAGGCTTGTGGGAGGTGATCGAGGATGGTCCGGGTGATCAATGTGATGATCGATGGGCAATGTCGGCACTTCTTCGAGCAGTCCCGTCGGAGTTGGTTCGTACCCTTGGAGTGAAGACAACTGCTAAGGAGGCATGGGATACATTCAAGGTCATGCGAGTTGGATTCAAACGTGTCCGAGAGGCAAAGGACAAACTCGTCGGACGGAGTTTGAGAATCTTGCATTCAAAGATGGCGAGGGAGTGGAGTCTTTTGGGATTCGACTCACAGCAATTGTGAATGATCTTGAGGTGTTAGGCGATCCGGTGGACGAGCACAAGGCAGTGCTCAAATTCCTTCGAAGTGTACCACGAAAGTACAAACAAATGGCCATGGCGATCAAATCGCTTATGGATTTGAAAACTCTATCCATTGAAGAACTCACTGGACGGCTGTTGGTTGTTGAAGAACGCAACGAGCTCAACGATTATGCACAAGATGGAGGTCGCTTAATCCTTACCGAGGAAGAGTGGCTAGCACGAAAATGACAATGTGAACCAGGGCAAGGTTCAGGCGAATGTGACAGAAAAACCAAAGCCGTGACTAAACCGAAGTCGCCGGTCGGAAGAAAGGAAAAACCATTTCCAGGTAAGGGAGGCTGCAAGAAAGGTAATTGTAATTATTGTGGGAAAGCTGGTCATTGGGCAAAAGAATGCAGAAAGGTGAAATGCGATCGGGAAGAACGTGCAAACCTTGTGCGCACCGAGATGGAAGGAGATGAAGAACCTGCACTACTCATGGTGCAGATTGGGACTGAGACCAGCAACACGTCTCAAGTTGTGTATTTGAACGAGGAGAAGGTGATGCCGGTAATCGCAGCTGATGGCGTGTGGTACCTCAACACCGGAGCAAGTAGTCATATGACCGGTGACAAAGCTGCGTTCAGGTCTCTTGATGAGACAGTACATGACACCATTTGTTTCGGTGATAACTCGGTGGTAGACATACGTGGGAGAAGAACGATAATGTTCATGTGTCTTATGGGGGACCATCGACTCTCACTGACGTCTACTACATTCCGAGCTTGCGAAGTAACATTATCTCCCTCAGACAACTTGATAAAACGGATGCAAAATCACCATTGAAGATGGGAAGCTTTGCATTTTTTATCGGTCTCGGAAGGTATTGGCTTGGGTTACACGATTGCGCAACAGACTCTACACTCGAAACTTGAACCTTGTGACTCCCGTGAGTCTTTTTGCGCAGAAGGAAAGTGAAGCATGGTTGTGGCATGCGCAGTTTGAACACCTTCACTTCTGGGCATTGCATACACTTTCAAGCAAAGAAATGGTTCGTTGAATTCCCTACATTGAACATGTGAAAGCGATGGTTGTGCAATTGGGAAACAACACAGGACACCATTCCCGAAGGCCACAACGTTCCGAGCAAAACATCATTTGGAGTTGGTCCACAGCGATTTGTGTGGTCTAATTGCACCTCCAACAACAGGTGGAAGAAGGTATTTTCTACTTGTTATTGATGATTATAGTCGATAAATGTGGGTTGAACTACTCGGGACAAAAGATGAGACGTTGCGACATTTCAAGAAAATTAAGTCGGCAGCTAAAGCCGAGCGTGAATGCAAGCTTCTTGCATTTCGTTCGGATCGTGGTGGAGATCTCAACTCCAATAAGTACAAGGAATTCTGTAATGTAAACGGGATTAAGCATAACACCACTGCCCCTTACTCGCCTCAGCAGAATGGGGTAGTAGAGAGGCGAAACCAGACGGTGGTCGAGATGGCTCGGTGCCTCATGAAGTCAATGGATATACCCGGAACATTCAGGGGCGAAGCAGTGAAAACTGTGGTTTATCTACTTAATCGCTTGTCGACACGGAGTCTAGATGGCATGACACCATACGAGGCATGGCACGGGAAGAAGCCGAGTGTTCACCACCTAAAAATATTCAGGTGTATTGGGCATGTGAAGAAGCTTGGCCTGGGGTTGGACAAACCGGCGGACCGATCAGTTCGAGGAGTCTTCACCAGTTATGAGGAAAGTGCTAAGGCATATCGAGTCTACGATCCGATTGGGAGGCGCATGTACGTGACAAGGGATGTTGTGTTCGAGGAACGTCGGGCATGGAAATGGGGAGCTTCCAGCGAGACAATAGCAGCAGAAGGAGAGAACACGTTCACTGTGTTTACTCTACAAGTGAACACACTATTCCCGTACCCGAGCAAGCTACACCAGAAGTCGAACCACGGACACCAGAGCCTACTCCATTAAAGACACAGTGGGAAACACCTCCTACACACGACGACAACATTGACACTACATCAGGCCCGCAGCATTACATGTTGGTTATGGATTTGTACAATGCCACTGAAGAAATCGAAAATGTCGAAGAAAACGGTAACTGCTTCTTGGCCACAGAGGCTCATCGAGATGTAGCTTGGAGAAATGCTATGAAGAAGGAAATGAAATCAATCCTCGACAACAAAACTTAGGAGCTTTCATCACTTTCGGTGAACCACCATGCTATCAGACTCAAATGGGTCTTCAAAGTTAAAAAGGATCCTTCGGGAAAAATTGTTAAGCACAAGGAGAGGCTCGTCGCAAAGGGGTATGCGCAACGACAGGGGTGGACTATGAAGAAGTGTAAGCTCCAGTGGCAAGAATGGAGATGGTTCAGCTATTCTTGCACTCGCTGCACATGAAAGGTGGGAAGTGCACCACATGGATGCGAAATCAGCTTTCCTAAACAGAGATCTTGTTGAGGACGTTTATGTGAAGCAACCACCGAGTTTCGTTGATAGTGCAAATGATGGAAAAGTGCTTAAGCTATGTAAGGCTTTGTACGGGCTTCGATAAGCGCCGCGTGCATGGAACTCAAAGCTTGATGCCTTACTCACTGCACTTGGGTTCACGAGAAGCCAGCTTGAGCATGCCATTTATCGGAGAGGTACTGCTCAAACTTTTCTGCTTGTGGGTGTTTACGTTGACGATTTAATTATTACGGGGACAAGTGTTGAAGAAATCGTTGAGTTTAAGATCCAAATGCAGCAAGTGTTTAAGATGAGTGATCTCGGTCTTCTTAGTTATTATTTGGGAATTGAGGTACGTCAAGGTGATGGTGAAATCACAGTTTGCCAAGGAGCTTATGCGGCAAAGATACTGGAGTTTGCAGGTATGATGGTTGTAATCCATGTCATACTCCAATGGAAAATCGACTTCGTTTGAGCAAGCAAGATGGCAGCGGTTATGTGGATGCAACAAAGTATCGGAGCGTTGTTGGAAGCCTTCGTTATTTGGTGAATACACGGGCAGACTTAGCTCATGCGGTTGGCGTCGCAAGTCAATACATGGAAGCTCCAAGTGCTCAATATTGGGCTGCAATTAAACAAATATTTAGGTACATTCAAGGTACTCTAAGGTATGGATGCTGCTACAAGTTAGGTGGAGGCAATGTTAAACTAGTTGGCTACAACGATAGTGACTTCGCCGGCGACATAGATGGCCGGAAAGGCACTTCCGGGATAGCCTTCTTCCTTGGGAACAACATGGTTTCTTGGACTTCACAAAAGTAAAAGATTATTGCTTTGTCTTCTTGCGAAGCGGAGTATGTTGCAGCGGCAAGTGCAGCATGTCAAGGCGTTTGGCTCAGTCGACTCATCGGCGAACTAGTTAGGCGTGAAGAACTTGGTTTCAAGCTTTTGATAGATAACAAATATGCAATTGCTCTTACTCAGAATCCGGTTCACCATAGTAGGAGCAAGCACATTGACAACAAGTTTCACTACATTCGAGAGTGTATCGAAACCGGGAGGATGAATGTCGAACATGTTGGCACCAACGAGCAACTAGCTGATATCTTAACAAAAGCATTGCCAAAGATCAAGTTCGTCGAGATGCGGCAGAAGCTTGGAATCATTCAAGTTTGAAATGAAGAAGAAGCTTAAGGGGGTGATTTGTTGGATAATCTTCTTCCCTTATTTTTGTAGGCTATTTTGGTTATAAAATGAAGTTCAGAAAATGCAGTAAAATATACTGCACCAAAAACGTTTTCCTCTTGTCTTCCTTTAGTTTTTGTTTCTGCAACTAATCATTTGGTTTCAAAGCTTTGCTTTCGTTTCTTTGTTCCTGCAACAACAAATGGTAGGCTCAATTCCAATCGTGTCACAATGGGTAAATGGTTCGATAAAAAATCTAGTGATGATGAAGAGGAAGACAAGACAACCTTTGTTATGAATTAAACCAACTTCTATAGTACATTAGTCCATCTAAGTTGGTCGGTGACATGATAAAATCAATAAGATGATGCATTATATTTCTTTCTTTGGTTAGCGAAAATACAAAGTCAAACAAAATGAGGTCAAATAGGTAGAGAAGAGGATGAACAAAATAAAAAAAAAGCAGAAGTTAATGATCAAGTTGCGTGTTGGGTGCACGTCAATGTGTCTTTGCATGCTTTGAATTTATTTATTTACTGGCGTTAAATTCAAAACATGCTAAGTACGCTAGTTGTGTATGTAAACTGGTAAAACCTCTCCAAGCCCCTACCACCTGCACTTTGAGAAAGACTCAAAATGGTTTGGAATTCTGAAATCTAAATGTGTCATGAGAATTGTTGTTCATAATTGTTGAACGACACCGGACAGATAATGAGGGACTTCAAAGGAAGATATTGGAAAATGTAAAGGCTTTATCTAACCAACAAGTGTTGGAAATAGAAATCGAAGAACTTAAAGGGGGTATTAATGTGATGCATTGTTTTGGAGATGATGCTAATGTGGTGAACAGGATCAAGAAATGCATTAGGAGCTTGAGAACAAGACTGCTGATGAGCTTGAGAAAAAGACAGAAGAAATTGAGAATAAGACTCAGGAGCTGAAATCTCCCAGGACCAACGTATTTATGAGTTGGATCTAAATAATGTGTGAACCCTAAATATTTATAGTTTCTACTCTGAAATGTCTGACTTGAATTTAAATTATGAATGTGAGATGCCTAAACCCAACTCCGTGAAAAATAATGCTGAGTAAATTATTGGTGTTGTAAGATCAAACTTGATTAAGATATCCCGTGAGCAAGCAAAGTTCTTCATTCACTGTAATCCTTTAAATGATTTTTTTTGGTTTTTGATATAATACACTCAAGGCTCATAATATACTCCTATATCCCTACACCTATAACTGAGAATTGCTTCATTTTGAATAATTCAAATTCTATCACACTCAAACACAGAACTATTCTTTCAAATAAAAGGAACAAAGAACAGATAAATAGATTAATTTTCTCGATCATAGTTATATGTATGAAATCAATTGACCTTTTAAAAATAATTGAAAAATATTGAATAAAATGAGAACAAAATAAAATATTACGAAAACTCATATCATTATATTAAATAGTTTGATCGTAAACATATAAACTAATTAAGTATAATGTTTAATGCAAATAGTTCAATGGTAAACATATACTCCTCCGTCCCAAGATTAAAAGAACAATTGCTTTTTCACAGTCTATAATGACCATTTTTTACCATCAATATCTCTAGGTGCATAAAACAAATCAACTTAAAAAATTGTTATTTAGAAAAAAGATACCCCTCTGTTTCTCTAATAGTGGTACATCATTTTTTTTGTTAAAATTTGGGAGATGGTAAATGAGTGGATGCAATTGAATTGAAAGAAGAAAAAGTAAAATGAGTGGATGTAATAACCTTAAGCTTGTCATAAATAGAACGTGTCTATATAAAAGAAACATCCCAGATTAGAAAGTGTGCCACTATTAAAAAAAGAGAGAGAGTATTAAAATGAATCTATCAAAATTTCACATGATATATTTAGTATATATATGTATTAATTTATTTTTAGAGTCAATATTTTTCAAGTTTAACTCTGTAAAAAATAATCGTTCCAATAATCGTAGGATGGAAGGAGATAATTATATATAGTTCGAAAAAATAATACGGTACGCATGCACTATTGTGCACAATGCTAGATCCACTAATTATATGCAGTTATTTGATCGACCATCTAAATTTGCAAACAAGATCAAATTAAAGTAAATTTTTTATACTCCCTTTTTCTAAACTAATCTACCCACTTACTATTTAATAGCCCACACTATCAAATTTTAATCAAATATTTGAATAGATATATAAATAATAATACTATCGTATGTGATATTGTTGTATTTATTATAGTAAGTAGTTTCTGAATATAAACCTTTTATTTGCCGTTACTATATATAGCTAAACATACTAATGGTTAAACATATTTTTTGAACAGCATATGTGAAGATTAGTAGAAGGTTAAAAAATGGTAGCCTTTTTTGTTGTTTGATGAAATGAGATTCAGGTGCTTGTTTCATGCCTCTGTGCGTGCATGGCATTGTGGTTTTCACTTTTAGCACAACACTTAACTCAGTAGCACAAACCTACATTATAATTTATTTTCCAACAAAAATTAAAGAAAGATTTCTAACTATGCTAAATACCTTCAATTTCACTTACTCCTCTAGAGCCATTTTAAACATAAAATATATCAATGGAGAACAACCCCAAACAACAAGAGTAAGTAGAGAAAACACCAAGAGCAGCAAAGAATCATCAATTTTTAAAGTTATTCTAGAATTAAAAAAAGAGGCGGTAAATGTCAGCCAACAGAAATTCATACTGGATAGAGAAGTTGAGGAGAGGTTTAACTCAATAATGAAGCTCTCCCTGCACGTAATGCCGGTCTAGTTGTATTGTGCGACATCCCAATCAAACCAAGAAGACAAATAACCAATCAGGTCTAATAAGGATCACGTCACTTTTATGAGTATTTTCCTTTCATAATTAACCGCTGAAGTAGCAACTTAACAATGGAGGAACGTGGAAGAAACAAATGAGTAATTAGGAGTAATTACAAAATAGTGTCGCATTCCATCAACATGCTTGGATACTATGCTCCCACGCATTTTGTATTTAGATTTTAAGAATAAAATGTTGGAGGAGTCTCGGGAAAATTCCTTACGGTTATTTCCTTTCTTTTGGAGAGTTTCTAAATGGTTAGGCTCATTGGTTGTTTTCTAAAAATGAAAAGTTGTTTCTTGCCGTTTTCAATTTTGTGAGTAAGGAATTTGAAGAGAGACCACTTCCAACTGGTATTGATGAAGATAAAATCGAGTACGTACGTTGGTTTAAAATTCCGTGTTCTTGGAGGGTGCCTTACTGTGAGACATGGTTTGTGTCTGCATATGTGTGGCATTAGGTTTTGGTTATGAAAGAGTACGGTGTTCATGATTCATGGACCAAACACACTCTATGGTTTCCTAATAATGATTAAATCTTGCACAATATTGTTGGTGTTTTTGGAGAGGATGAGTTTATTTTGCGTAAGTGTTTCACGAAGTTTCTTGCATATAATTGGAGGACAGGAGCTTGGAGGAAAGCATTTTTCGAATATATTACTGGTAGCATTGTTGATTTGAAGGCCTTTACAGAAAGCCTTATACCTTCTAATTACAATAGTTTGGGCGAGTGCATTTTTCGCGAGGGCTCTTAATCAGATTGATTACCTTTAAAACTATTTTTTTAAAATAAAACCATCCGAGAATGGAGGGAATATATTAGGTTTTTCAAACTGAAAGAAAATAAAAAATAAACTGGCCTCGAAGGCATAGTTCGATACATAAAAGATCATCCAATTTATGATCCAAGAACCGTAATAAGCTCTTGAAGCAAATTAGCACTTGCTTCCAAAAGTGGTGTTTCCGCCTAAAACACGACTAAACCATGTTAATGTACGTCGATGATCCAGCAGGAGACTTTGTTTATATACCATCTGGCTGTAATACCCCGAACAGATCGGCGAATCGAAAAAATGAAATCCCTGTTTGTCAATGGCATGTTAACCGGATGGTATTTGATGGTAAGTCCCAAGGAACAAGTAAAGCTCCAAAATCCATTGTTCTGGGATGGTGTCATTCCTAGGTCTTCAAGATCAAAGTGTGTTTGTTAATGGTATCTTGATAAAATTAAAGTTGACTATTTGCTCTTAGTTTCTAAGGATATAGTATAGAAACTATTAGAAAATTAATAATATATGAAAAGGGTGTTATAGGAATATATCTAGCAGATGGAAAGAGACCAAACTTAAAACATTGTCAAGTACGTGCATGTTTGGTACGTACCCTGGACAATATTGCACGTACTCACATGCCTGCACTTCAGATGCATAATTAAGTAAATGTATAAAATTATTTTAATTTTTTTTTCTACTTCTACAAATTAGATATCGCATTCCTAAAATTTTATTCATTATAAAGAATTTTTATGCTTGTCTTCGTAGTTTAGTTTGATTTTTTTCGTAGTTAATAGTTAATATGTTTTAAACGTACGTAGTAGGTGATCAAAAAGTGAATTCTTAAAGTAAAAAAATATTTTCAATGTTTTATATTTGACTGACCTTAATATTTAAATTTAAATTTAAATTTATTAGTGAGTTGATATATTTAGTAGAATGATCCATCACTATTATAAAATCATTCGACATTGTTTGTGTAGCACAACCATTTTCTGTTCCCACGATTTTATATTTACTATTTCTTTTACTTTTTAAAATTATTATTTTAATATGCTCTTTACATTTCTTATTTAGTTAATTCTATTAATATAATTAGTTACATATGATATTAATCAAGGAATAATAAAACACCAGTTTCATAGATTTAATGGACATATATAAGATCCTGATTGTTTTTAGCAAATTATTATTCTTATTTTGCCATTCACTTATTTTTTCATAGTATACATTGTGATAGGAGTATGGAAATATTTTAAAAAAAATTTCCTTTCCTCTTTGTACCAGCGAAACCCCCACACCCACCAAAAGAACAGACCCCAAACCCTAATTTGGGGAGGTCATCATCGCCAGATCTGGGGGTCTAGAAATCTCCTGCACCCCCCTCTTCTTAGTTATTTTATTGTATATAAACCATTTCCCCCATTTATTTTACTTTTTCTTTTCGATTCGAAAACTTTTTCATTAAAAACTCCCTCTTCAAGAACTCCCATGACTCTTGATCTCCTTCGAGTGGCCGGAAGGCAGTGTTTGGAGAAGGGTGAGCGGAAGCTGTCTGACCGTGCATGACGTAGGATCAACGAGCACAACTGGATTTGCTCATCCCTTAGATCGGAGATTAAATTAAGGAAACGTGAACTTGAGATCGAGTTTCCTCATGGCCAAGCACGGAAACAGGTATTCGGCATGGCTACTGCTTATATTCACTGGCGGGCACAGATCTTGGCTGAAACCTGCGTAGGGGCATTTATCCCTCACCTGGTGAACTCTTGCAGAACCCGGCGAAGCCACACACCCGGATGTTCGCACAATCCATCGAACCAAAATAGGCTTGACATTTCTTTTAGAATCCGATGGAAGAAGGAGGAGCGGAGTGCATACAAGCAACTCACATCTCCTCTCCATTTTCAAATGCACTCAAGGGTTAATAGGCAACTCGTGGAATTCCGATGAGTTTTCTTTCTTTATTGGCGATCGCTGGAAATGTCACCGACAACCATAAAGACAATTGGTCAGATCCACCTTGTACGGGGCGGTGGGTTTGGTCATATTAGAAATGGCTAAACATGGTCTCCAAGTTGAGTTAACAGATCTGTCAATTTTTTTTCTATCACGTAGCAAACAGATTAGTCCATTTTTTTACTTTATTTAAAACCATTCATTTAAAAGGAATAGTTGTAGTCAAACAGTTCTTACATATGAATGTGAAATATATGGTTTCTAGGTGTCAAAGAAATATTACTGTAACCTGCTTTTGCAACTCTACGGTGGAGGTGCTACCATTATTATCATATATGCAAGACTATTGTTATGTTATATGTTGTTGGATTCATCATAGCATACACTTTTAAAATATTATCTTTTCATATTTTTTTACACACATAAAGAAAGATATTAATAATTAAAAATTGATTTAGTTGCCTTATAAAAGTCAAAATGTATCCTTTTTACTGGGGCAGAGGTAGTATAACCTTCTCTCAAATGAAAATCCTTCCACTTGGAGGTTTGACCATAATGCTTGAGAGCTTGTTTAACTTGAAGTGCCTGACAAGCTCTATTGAGGGGTTTGGCATTGAACCTTGATTATTTGACTATGAGTTTGTTTGCTCTTTCACGTTATAATAACTATTATAAACTTCTTAGATAAAAGGAATATTTAACTTATTTGTGTACAATTCTACACATCATAAATTTTCAAAATAAATATCACTACTATAACTATTTTTTTGCAGTGACATCCGCCTCAAATGTATTACTTTTTTCATAAAAATAATGAAATATTTCTACCCAGTTATTGTACATACAAATAATAGATAGGACAAATAATCTCATTAGAATTCACAGATAGCAAACTGGAATTCGTAAGAAGTTAAAATTCTTACAACTTATGAATACACTTAAGGGTGTAAAATTGTATAGGGATTGTGTAAAACTTACTTGAATTCATTCAAGACATAAACATGTATTTATAGAAGAGGTTACTTAGAAAATAAACAATACCGTGATAACCTAATCATGTACAACATTTGTTTTCCATATATACATATTATATTCCAATACCCCCTTCCCCCACAAGCTCATTAAGGTGGAGCGACATGAATCTTGGACCGAAGAGTGGAAAAAAGAGTAGTACTAACGACATTAGTAAAAGTTTTAGCAATTTGATCAAGGGAGCGAACATGATGAACCACCAAAGAACCATCTTCAACCTACTCATGAACAAAATGATAATCAATATTGGTATGCTTAGACCTCTGATGAAAAATAAGATTGGCCGAAATATAAGTAGTACTAAAATTGCCACACAACAGAATATATGGAGGCAAAAGAGCAGCCTAAAGCTCATGTAAAAACTGTTGAAGCCAAATGGGCTCAATGGCAGTAAACGCGATTGCGTAATATTCCGCTTTCGAGCTGGATTTAGCGACAACATGTTGTTTCTGAGAAGACTAGCTGATAAGATTTCTACCATAATAAACTACAAAGCCATGCTATGAACGACAACCATCACCATCAGATCACACCCAACCAGAATCAGAATAAGCAATATGACAATGATCGGTACAAGGTCAAAGATGAAGACCAAAAGTAATGGAACCCTTCAAGTAACACATAATTCTCTTTACAGCAGACTAATGAAGCTTAGTCGGACTGTGCATGAAACGAAAAACATGATTAATTGAATAAGAAATCTCATGATGAGTAACTGTGACATACTTCAGAGCACTAAGAATACTTCGCTACAAAAGAGGGTCACATAAAAGATCACCAGCCACGACAAGACGCAAAGCTGGTTCAAACAGAGAGGTAACAGGCTTTGTGTCGGCCATTTTACCGTGTTCTAGAAGATCACGAATGTTTTTTTTCTGAGACAAAACAACATCATCCTTTGAACGAGTAAACTCAATGCCTAAAAAATAATGTACATGACCAAGATCACGAAGAAAAAAAATGTCATTCAACTTCACAAGAACCATAAAAAATGGTATTCGAAGAAGAACAAGTAATGATCATATCATCCACATAAAAAAAGAAGATGAGAACAATCTTTCCTGAATGACGAATGAAAAGTGTAGCATCAGACTTAGAAAAAGCCTTGATCCTGAGGAAAAATGTTTAGCTTTGTAAACCATGCATGGGGTGCTTCTCAAGGCCATATAAAGAGATTTCTGCAAGGGATAGACATGTGAAGGATGAGTTTGATCATGAAATTGAGGAGGTTGTGACATATACACCCTCTCACAAAGATCACTATTAAAAAAGCATTATAATATCAACATGACGAATTGGCTAATTTCGAGTAGGAGCAATCGTCAGAACAAGACGAATGGTAGTTGGCTTGACAACTAGACTAAAAGATACACATAATCAACACCCTCCTCTTGAGTAAATCCTTTGGCCACAAGTTTGGCTTTGTACCTTTCAATGGAACCATCAGGTTGACGCTTAATCATGTACACCCATTACAACCAACAATGTTAGCATTACCAGGAAGCAGGATAAGCGTCCATGTATCCATTATGCATAAGGGCATCATACCTAAATTGTATTGCATTTTTCCATTCAGGAATTTTAAAGGCTTGTAAAAAACTTTTGGGCTTAAACTAAAGAGAATCAGAATGATGTAAAGGATGTTTAGTGGTTAAAAGAATTTTTTGTTTTAAATTATTTTTCCAAGCATTAGTAGCCATGGAGTGTTCACTAGCATCAACAACTCGAAAATAAGAGGGAACTAAAGGAGTATCAAAAGATGTGGATTCAAGAGAAGCGGAAAGGGGGACAGTCGTTGACGAGGAGGGGGCACAGCTTAGCCAAGGTAACTACCGCAGGGAGCCAGTAGCTTTGGATGGGTGGTTAGAGATAGATGACAAGGCGGTGTCATCCATGTCTGAATCGCAAGACATATGGTGGACACTAGGGCACTGTTGCGGTGGAGCTAGAGCCGGTGGAGGCTGGTCCATAAAAAATGGCACAGCGCGACCTTCGACTTGGCATGTTTGATAGGCGGCTGTAGCGGGGTGGTCCAGCTGATGCTGCAGGAAGAAGGGCACTACAAGCTGAGTTGTCAACGGTAAGCTGGGCTTGAAGGAAAGAGGATGTCGTGAAGATGACGCAAGCGGTGCTCGGGAAGGCAAGCTGGAGTGACAAAGGCACAGATGATGACTCAGCTGAGGGTACATAGGGAATGAACTCAAGATGACCAGGATAGGGAAAAGTAGTTTCATAAAAAATAACATTACCGGCAATATAAACACAATTTGTAGGTACATGTAAACACAAATAACCTCTATGATTCAAACTATAACAAATAGGGAAGAAAAATATTCAAGTTTATTAGACCTATATGGACGTAAGAAAGGATAACACAAACAACAAAGTGTTTTAAGAGAATCATAATTAGTAATTTTGTGATGAAGAGACTCATATTGTTTTGATTATGTAAATAAATATATGCATGAAAGGCATGCTCCCAAAAGGGGATATGAAAACGAGCTCGAGAGAGAAATGAAATGCCTTCTTCAACAATCATTCTATGACGAATTTCAGAAGCACTATATTGGGATTGAGTATGAGGAGCAAAAATACGATGAACAATGCCTTTAGACTGAAGAAAAGTTGAAACTGTACGAAATTCACCCTCTCACTTAGATTGAAATAGTTTAATTTAGAGTTTAACTGTGTTTCAACCATATTTTAAAATTTTGAAATTAATTAATAACTTGATATTTTTGCGAAAGAAAACAAATCCAAACAAATTTTGTATAATCATCAATAAAAATAAGAAAATAATGATTTCTATTAAATGAAGAAACTAGGACGGTACCCCAAACATCATAATACACCGAATCAAATGGAACTATACTGGGTTCATAAACATGGGAATTTGGTTCATAATGACTTTTGACATGTTGAAAAGACTTGAAAAATACTTTTTAAATAATTTAGAGAAACATGTAAATGAAAATGAGAAATAAGAAGCCTAACAGAAGACTGATGAGGATGATCAAGACATTCATGCTAGGTTTGGAGATCAGTCTTGGTACTAAGAAAAGCACAACGGATAGTGGAAGCAGTGGAAGTGGGTGGATTGAGGCGATAAAGGCCATTCTCAACGGTTCCAGCTAGGTGTGTCCGATCTCGAGATACTTAAAAAGATAATGGTTTGAAAAGAATAACATATAAGCATTATTATCAAATGCAAGTTGAGAAAAACTTAACGGATTCTTACAGATATCATGTTCAAATAAAATATCATGCAAATGGACGTATTTATTCGATGATGGAAAAATAAATGAGCCCAAATGAGTAATAGGAAGAGACTTACCATTACCAACTTGTAAGCCATCATTGCCAGTGTAATTAGAATCAAAGGAACGATTGAAAGAATCTGAGGTGACATGATTGGTAGCACCAGAGTCGAAGAACCAAGCGTGATCATGAAGTGAAGAAGCAGAGGCACCAATGGATGCGACATAAGCCTGGTGTGCGGCTGGCTACTGGTTGCATCCCCTATCACAGACAACGCTGCATGGCAAACGTGGCTGAGTTGCCGAAAACTCCATGATATTCAAGCACTACCAACATTTGAGGGCCTCATGTCCCTTGCGATGCAAATCTTGCTAGGGGGCTGAGAAGAGGACTTGTCGATGGACGAAGAAGTGGTTCGAGCTGCGATATTTGTGGCAAAGCTCAGAACAACCGTGTGGAGTTCCTGAATCTAAGCTTCTTCCTAAAGTAACATGCCTGGAAGTATATATGAGGAGGTAATACTAGAGGGAATATTGAAGCTGGTGAGAAAAGTGGCATAAGGAGAATCAAGACCTGGGAGAATACATTCAACAAACTCATTGTCAGAGACAGGTGAGAGCATTCTACTAGTGAATGAGAGAGGGCATCCTTGTTCTCTACATATTCAATAATAGAGAGATATCCCTTTGGAAAAGTATAAAGTTGGTGTTTTTTTATGCATCAAATTGGCGCGAGTTTGCGCATAAAACATCTTCTCCAAATTAATCCATGTGTTGGAGGGTAAGACTGCACAAACGATATTAGCAAGCAGGGAAGATGAAATAGTTGATTGAATCAAGAGTAGCACCAAGTGATAATTTTTCCTCAAAGTAATAGAATCTTGATTAACCTCTAGTGGAGATGGTGGTTTGGATGAGTATGAAACAACTTCAATAAGTTCATTTGGGGCCGAACCAGGGAAAAGAAACAAATCAAGATCATAAGGGACAAGAGAATATTTGATTGAATGACACCATAGTGAATAATTATTGCGATTAAGACGCAATTGAAGAGCAGTGAGCTTGAAGTTACGGGTTTGATTAGAGGTTGTAGCGATAAGAGGACCAAAATTATTGCAGAACATATCATCAAAACCTATGGTGGCGGTGGTAGTGATCAGGAATTGACAGTGGCTGTGCGGAAATTGAGGGTTAAAGGCGGCGGTCGTGTATAGTTTTGAAAGGGTGGGCGGAGGAAAAATTTGAGATTATTAGGCTAGGGTTTATAAAAATTAAGAGGATCGAGGTTGGCCTAATACCATTAAAATTGTATAGGAATTTTGTGAGATCGGCTTGTATTCATCAGAGATATCAACATGTATTTATACAAGAGGTTGCTTATAGAATAAGCAAACTATGATAACGTAATTGTGTACAACTTTGGTTTCCATAAATACACATTAGATTCCAATATGATTAGGTTACAAGAGATACATATTATATTCCAATAGAGGGGAATGACATTTCAAAGTTTCACTAAACATGCATAACCTAGTGATAGGCACATTTTGAGCACACAAATGACATGCACAAACACACCCCATTTAAAATTATGGTTATTTTTCCTGACCAAAATAAATCTATACATAAATTATTTCTATTTTTAGATAATGATGTAAGATGATTTCAATTTTATTCATATTGCCCTTTTGCGCTTATGATAGACTTGGCACAATGTGCATACAACATATATAAATTTTAAATAATAAGCTAATTAACCAGTTGATGTAGTTTAGGATTGAGAATTGAAAATTGAGTTTGGTCCATGAATGTTTTATGCCATATTCATTCATAATCCACATGTCAATGCTTTCAGAATTTTTTTAAGGGAATGATGATTCCGAGTCATCCTTTGCAGGTAATTTCAAAACATGGCTTGTAATAGAGAGGCGAGTGGCCCTTGGAAGGGTTTTGATTAGGAAGGGGTTCTCAGCATCCAAACGCTCTGAGCCCGGGCACCTACCAGGCACTCTAAGCTCCGAGCATCAGCTAGACCATCTAAGCAATGACCTTCCAAGAAGGACATCTCGAATGGCTGATTCTTTGAGTGCAGGGCATTTGAGAAGGATATCTCGGCTGCAAGACACTCTGAGCTTCAGGCTTTTGAGAACTATAAATTATATTTCTTTTCAGCAAATGTGGCATGCGTTCAAACATTTTAATAAATACTCATGCAAGAATATTCATGGTACAGACATCATTAAACATGATAAAGAGTATGGTGTTTGGTCATTTCAATTTTTTTGGGGGAATGGAATCTATAAGCTTAATACACACAATCATGATGTAAAAAAGAAAGAAGTGAATATCACTAGCGGAAACCGGCCTATTAAAGGCAGTTTTATCAGGCCGGAGAAGTCACTTTGTAGGTGACTTCTCTGGTAGTGATTTTGATCGTTATTTATCAAAGTCACATTGAGGAACCGCCTTTGAAAGGCACCCTTCAAAGGCTGCTAATTTCTGCCTTTGAACATGCTTGAAAAACCACCTTCCAATTGTTAAGAACTGAGGACTAGGGTCAAAATGAGTTATGAATTTGGAACTTTTTCTGGGGGTTATAAAAAAAGTGCCGAAAAATATTGGCAGCGGTTTCCCGCAACAATTGGAAACCAGATATGGAATTGACTAGAACAACAAAAAGGAAATCAACAAATGTACAGAATGCAAATGTACAGAATGAAAATGTACATATATTAACAAATGAATAGATCTTGAATGTAAATAGATGTGGAATTTAAAAATGTACATATATGCAGAAAGCAATAAGGAAACAAAAATCAATACAAAGGTAATCGGTGGAGGCAAAGAACCAATCAGCGGACTTCGATGGGATTTGATGTGGGCAATCGGTGAGCTTCGATGTGGAGGTGATTGAGCGGTGGCGGAGGCCAGTGCAGTGGCGGTAAAGACCAGGGCACGGCAACAGAGGCCAGAAATCGGAGACTGTGTCCAGGGCAGCAGAGGCGGAGGCCAGGGTAGTGGCAATGGAAGTTTGTAATGTTACGGAGGAGGCCATGAAACGGGCTCGCCGGCTTCAACGGGTGGTGAAGGCAAGGGAAAAGACGCTGACAGGTGGTGGAGGTGGGCTCGATGACCATTGTGAGAAGAAAGGGAGTGGGGTTTTGAAGTGAATTAATATGAAGGGGAGAGATCTAAAAAATGGCTAAGTAAAAAACTCTACATGGTCATTTATATAAACTATAGTTTTGAGTGCATAACTCGTTCATGCGAGCGTCCTACAATATGACACATATTTCCGACTTTAGAACACACTCAAGAACGTTTTCCGATTTAGTAACTGCCTACCTACAAAGGTGGAAAGTCACAACCGCTTTTGAAAATGGAAGATAAAAGGCGGTTATTACGCGGAACAGCCTTTGATCGAACCATTTAAAGGTTATTATTATATTAACCATCTTTCATTGATATCCAACTGCCTTCTAATGTCAGGGCCGTCCGAACGCAACCAGTTATGATATCATAAATGCTTCTAGAAGGCGGTTCTACAGAAATCACGCGGAACCACCTTCCAAGGGGTGATTTTAATCTCCCATCCTCCACTAGTGTATGTTTTTTTTCATTGGCCTAGTTTTGATGTAAGAAAGAGTATATCTTCAAAAAAAACTAAAGACTAAGGCTATGCTTCATCAATCTTGAATGTACTTCAATTCATTTAAATTTAATTTAGTTTAGTTTGGTTCATTTCATGTAATTTTAATTTGATAAAATTTAGCTTATTAAGAAATGAAGTGTACAATAATTAAGAAATGAAGGAAATTTCACTATTTGCAGTCTTTTGTTTTTCTTCCTTCATCACCTTTTGCCTTAGTTATGCAAGAACATACACGCACCACACACACGTACATTTTTCATGAACAATTAATTATAACTCACTCACCTCAAGAACACCATTGAACCAACAATTAGGTTTTCAAACTCTGATGTTCATTGGTTTCTTACTTAAATTCCAGTACACTTAAATTATTACTAAATAATAACCTAAGAGTCACGGATGATAAAAAAAACACACAGTTTCTTCAAAAATATTGATGGAAAAAAATTGGGAGAATTGTTACTGGAACTATCAAATCCCATCGCTTGTCGATATCCATATTCCTGAAAAATAAAATCTATGAAAATAAACCTCTTTTACACATGAAAATAATGAAATATTTCTACCCAATTGTTGTATATTCAAAAAAATATATAGAAAAAACTAAACTACCTCGCGAAAATTCACAGAAAGAAAATTAAAATTTGCAAAAAGCTGAAGTTCTTGCGCAAGGATTCATACATTTTGACCGGATTTATGAGACGGGACTGAACTAGTTTTGTGGGAGCACCAACCAAGAGGAGCGGAAATGGCAAACTATGTTTAACTCCGATGCACCACACCTAAAATACATACTGAGAATAAGAGATTCGCATAATATGATGGCCATTTGATAGTTTTAATGACAGAGCTATCGATATCCAATGCATGCATGTAAGATTAATATCATGGTTCCTTTGAAAGTCATCGATGCTAACTATTAATAAACTAGATGGGTATGTCTTTAACATAGTTAGGGCTTTTTTCGTGCTTCTATTTTGTGCACATTCCGTAACGGATGTGTGTGGTTGTAATAACATCTGTTTATGCATGTCTATGGTATTTCCATTTCATCTATCAGTTACTTATTTTATAGCGTAGAATAGGGCAAGAGTGATTAGAAAATAGTGGATCTTCAGTATTTGTTTTCTCTTCCCTTTGTGTTCTTATAATTCTTTTTATTAGGTGGATCATCTTGAAAGTATATTGTCGATTTATTTCACACTGAAACTGTTGTTTTAAATCCAAGTGTTCTAAAATTGATAAATTCTAAGTGAAATTATAGCCGTTTATATGTTCTTCAATAATATTGTTGATTACATTATGTTTTGCATTGTTATGATGTTCACCCTAAGTTATTATAACATCATCTTCAGGGAGTTCGACTAAATATTCCCTAGTTTATACTTAGAAAAATGTATAAATTCCCACTCAGGAATTGGTGATCATAGCTGCACAGTTTGATGAGGAGGCGAGTGAAAAGATTATTGAAGAAAGAACGGAAATAGTTGGAAATGAAGATGCCAATATGCCACATAAGAATAAACACACTCTATTGTGGTCCACACTAGAGTTCATGGAAGTTTTCCAAAAATTCCCATAGAGGCCACATTTTTGGCCTTCAGGAAAGTTTAATGAGATTTTTTTTAAGGACGAGCCTTAGCATGCATTGTGGTCAACAAAAGCTTACATATTCAGTTTCTCAATGAACCCAAGAGCATAACAAACGAGCTGAAACAAAATAAGTTCGAACCATAAGAGAATGGATTCAATGATGAGGTTGTGAGAAAACATGTAGCCATGAGGGAGAAGCTAGAAAAGATTCGAAAACATATTGAAGAAGTAAAGAGCTTGTTTTGTGCCCTTATTTTATGCACATCTGTAATGGATGCATTACTAAATTATTTGTTAGTCTTTAGGCTGCGATAATTTTTTATGACTTCTTCTTTGAATCAGAAAAATATATTATTTTTTAATCACAACAAGAATGTGAGTTGAAATCTCTTAAGGAGTCCTTTGGTTACCAGGCCAATATATTGATGAGTTGGATCTAAATAATTTGTGAACCCTAAAGATTTTTTGTTTCTACTCTGAAATATCTATGATTTGAATTAAAATTATGAATTGTGAGATGTCCGAACCCAACTCCAAGAAAAAAAATGCTAAATAAATTATTTGTGTTGTAAGAGGAAACTAGATTGAGATATCTCGTGAGCAAGCGAAAGTCTCCATTTAGTGTAATTATTAATGATTTCATTTTAGTTTTTGATATAATACACTCAAGATTAAGAAGATACTCCTATAGCCCTACACCTACAACGAAGATTTGCGTTACTTTTAATAATTCAAATTCCGCACACATTAAGTAGAGCAATTCTTGCAAATAAAAAGAATGAAGCATAGAGAAATATATTGACTTTCCTGAACATATAATCATATGAATGAAAATAATTGACTATATTAAACTAAATGAAAAATAATTTAAAAATGAAAATAAATTTTAAAAAACACTAAAGCTCATATCATTATATTAAATAGTTCGATAGTAAACATATTAACAGTTATGTATAAAATTTAATATAAATAGTTCGATGGTAAACATATAATAATAATGTATAGTTCAAAAAAAGTAATTGGTGCACATGAACTATTGTGCACAATGCTAGATCCAACGATTCTTTGCAGTTATTTGATTGACAATTTCAATTTTTATACAAGATCAAAATAAAGTAAATATTTAATAGAAGGTTAAAATTTAAAAAAAAGGCAATTTTTTTCTTATGAAATGAAATTGAGGTGCTCGTTTCATGCATGTGCATGTGTACATGTACTTGCATGTCAGTGTGGTTTTCACTTTTAGCACAACTTTTAATTCCATAGAACAAAACACACATTATAATTTATTTTTCTACTAAAATATTAATACTCTCAAGTTCACTTCCTCCCAGAGCCATTTTTTCAATCAAATCTATCAATAGATAACACCCTAAATAGCAATACTAAGCGGCGAAAGCACCAAGAGCAGCAAAGAATCATTAATTGTTTCAGTTAATCTAGAATAATAAAGAGCCTGTATAGGTCAATGAAAGGAAATTCACACCAGATGGAGATGTTTATAAGATGTAACGAAGTTCTCTCTACCTGTAATGTCGGTCTAGTTGCATGGTGTGGCATCCCAATCAAACCAAGAAAACAAATAACCATCCAGGTTTGATAAGGAACTCTTAATTTTTATGAGCATTTTCCCAAAATGGTTAACCGTTGAAGTAGCATCATAATAATGGATGAAAGAATGAAATAGGAGTAATTAGAAGTAACAACAAAATAGTGTCCCATTCTATAAACGAGAATGGATACAATAGTCCTAAACATCTGTATTTATTGTTTATAAATGAAATATTGGAGGAATCTCTGGAACTATCCTTGATATTATTTTCATTCTAGTAAAGAGTTTCTAAATGGTTGCACTCATTGGCTGTTTTATGCTAATGAGAAGCTTGTTCTTATTGCTTTAAGTTTTGCGCATGAGGAATTAGAAGAGATATACCACTACCAGTTGGTTTTGATGGAGAAAAAATTGACTGCGTTGGTTTAAAGCTCCGTGTTCTTAGAGGGCTCCTTACTATGGGACATGGTTTGTATCTGCTTGGGCGTGGAATTAGGTTTTGGATGATTAAATAGCACGGTGTTCAAGATTCTGGGACCAGGCACACTCTTTGGTTTTCGGATAATGATCCAACCTTGCATAGTGTTGGTGTTTTAGTATAGGGTGAGTTTCTTTTGTGCAGGTTTTTAGCGAAGTTTCTTACATATAATTGGAGAACATGATCTTGGAGTGATGCATTTTACGAACATATTACTAATAGTATTGTTGATTTGAATGCCTTTACAGAGAGCCTTATACCTCATAATTACAACAGTTTGGGCGAGTGTGTTTTCCCTAAGGGATCTTAATAAGTTTGATTACCTTTAAATTTATAACATCCTTAATGAGTTTGTACATGGTGTCATTCCTAGGTCTTGGAATCAAAGTGTGTTTGTTAAAAATAAGTTGATAAAATTAATGTGACCATTTGTTTTTTTTAATGCACCCTAAGGTGGGGGATATTTATTAAGGTTCCCCAAACCTATTAAGTACCAACAGATGTACAATGGTGATTTGAAATATTACATCAATAAGGCAAAATCGTTGCCTTCAAAAGTAGTGGGCTATTGGTTCAGATGGAGAGGAAGTAGTACTTGCTGGCTCGAGGTCTCGAGGGGTCGGACTCGATGTTTCAAGGGCTTGAATGCTTGAGTGCTCGATGGTTTGAGTGCCTAATGGCTTGTGGGCGATGGTTCGAGTGCTCGAGAGCTTGAGTGCTCGAGGGGTCCAGGGCTTGAGGCTTCCTAGGCTCGAGAGCTCGAGGGCTTGAGTGTTCGAGGTTCCCAGTGGTCGAGGGCTCCAAGGCTCGATGGTTCGAGGGCTCGAGTGCTTGAGTGCTCAAGGACACGAGTGCTCAAGGGCTCCAGTGATCGAGGGCCCCAAGGTTTCCAGTGTTCGAGGTGTTGAGTTTTCGAGGTATCCAGTGTTCGAGGCTCGAAGGTTCGAGGGCTCAGTTGCTTGAGTGCTTGATGGCTCGAGTCCTCGAGGGGTTAGTGCTTCGAGGGCTCCAAGGTATCCAGTGTTGCTCAAGGCTCGATGGTTCGAGTGTCTGATGGCTCAAGGGCGGCAGTGCTCGATAGGTTGAGCGTTTGAGGTATCCAGGCTCGATGGTTCAAGGGCTCGAGTGCTTGAGTGCTCGAGGGCTCGAGTGCTTGAGTGCTCGAGGGCTCGAGGGCTCGAGTGCTTGAGTGCTCGAGGGCTCGAGGGCTCGAGTGCACGAGGGCTCCAAGTATCCAGTGTTCGAGGCTCGATGGTTTGAGGGCTCGATTGCTTAAGTGCTCAATGGCTCGAGTGCTCGAGGACTCGAGTGCTCGAGGACTCGAGTGCTCGAGGACTCGAGTGCTCGAGGACCCCAAGGTATCCAGTGCTCGAGGGCCCCAAGGTATCTAGTGCTCAAGGGCTTGAGTGTTCGAGGTATCCAGTGTTCGAGGCTCGATGATTCGAGGGCTCGGTTACTTGAGTGCTTGATGGCTCGAGTGCTCGAGGGCTCCAAGGTCGACAGTTTGAGTGCCTGATGAGTCGAGGTATCCAGTGTCTGATGGTTTGGTTCTTGCATACTTGATGGCTTGAGTTCTCAAGGGCTCAGTCCTCGAGGGCTCCAGTGCTCGAGGCTCGATGGTTCGAGTGTCTGATATCTCGAAGGCGGCAGTGCTGAAGAGCTCGATAGGTTGAGAGTTCGAAGTATCCAGGCTCGATGGTTCAAGGGCTCGAGTGCTTGAATGCTCGAGGGCTCCAGTGCTCGAGGGTCTGAAGGCGGCAGTGCTCGAGAGCTCGATAGATTGAGTGTTCGAGGTATCCAGCACTCGAGGGCTCCAAGGCTCGATGGTTCAAAGGCTCTAGTGCTTGAGCGTTCGAGGGCTCGAGTACTCGAGGGTTCCGGTGCTCGAGGGCTTCCAATGAACCTGCAGGAAGAAAAGAAAAAAAAACTTTTTCAGCAGTATCAATCCTATGAAGAGCCATTTTTTGCACTCTAATATAGGGAGTATTCTCCTTATCTAAGGAAATTAGGCCTTTGATATGTATTGGAACATTAGAAAGGCTAAGGCTCTGATTATGAGTAGAGTGATGTTTGGCAATTGCATTTGCCACTGAATTGCTTTCTCTAAAAACATGTTTAAGCTCAGCATCTCTTAGGAGGGAATGTATTTTTGAGGTCAGATCAAACAGGGGCCAATTTGCAGTATAGGGATCTTTAACGATTTTAACTGCTAACATAGAGTCAGATTCAATTGTGAAAGTATGATTACGTTGCGGAAAAGTTTGGCAGGCAAATAGTATGGCTAAGATCTCAGCTTGGATTGGGGAGGAAGCAGTAACTGTTATTGATTTAATCAGAAGTGGTGTTCCAGAACTATTCCTTACAATCAGCCCTGCTGCCGCTTTGTTAGGGTACCAAGATGCATCTATGTTGATTTTATTGAACCAGTTTTAGGCCTTTCCCAGAAAACAGTAGAAATATTTGGCTTTGGGGGTGGTCTAATGTATGGAACCAAATGCCTAAGTCTGGTTGGAGAAGCTGAAAGGGAGACTAGGTGGGAAGATTTAGCATAGAGAGTCAGTTTAATTTGATCATGAACATCCTTACATATAAGGTCTGAAGAAAAAAAGCTTCTGATCAAATAGGAACCTATTCCGTGCCTTCCAAAGACACCTGCAAATCAGAGGTGGGAGAATTTTACAAATCAGTTGGTGCCATTTAGATAGATCATGACTATTCCAGAAGAGAAAGAATCTATCAATGATGGAATGTTGATGATTAAGGTGAAAATCCAGTAAAGATGCCAAGTTATTCTATACAGTTTGAGCAAGAGGACAGGATATGAAGAAATGTTGAATGGAATCTGAATGATAACATGCTGGACATTTAGAAGCAAGACTAAAACCACACTTAATTAGCACATCATCAAAAGGTAAAAAAGAGTGCAGCATTTTCCATGTGAATATAGAGACCTTTTTCTGTAATGCAGCGTTCCAGATAAGCTTGGATGCTGGAATATTACCTGATGAGAGTGTGAGTTCCTTATAAGCCGACTTGAAAGTGAAAGCCCTTGACATTTCTGGTTTCCATATCAACCTATCCTCCCTATCTTGTGTAATTGCAGCTTCCTGAAGAAAAGAAAGAGTATCATGTTCTAGGTAGGGTGAAAACTGGGCTAGAATGGAAGCTTTATTGGTAATGAACTCAGCCACAGAACAATATAGCAGTGCAGAAGAGATGTGGCTGGAGATATAGTTAGAGAGAGGGCCATTGGGACACCAGTTAGCAGTCAGAAGATTGCAATTACCTTTGCCATGTATAATGAGAGTATTATTTTCAGCAAAAGAGCTCATAGAGCAGATTCTTCTCCAAGTTATTGATTTCCTATGTGATTGTGGCAAGCCCCATAACAAGTTTGCCCACATTGTAATACCTAACTGGCTCTTCCACCACAATTTGAGGGAGCCGGAATCAATAATGGCTCGGATTGATCTGAAACCTAGGCCATTCTGGGCTATTAGTACAGCTAAATCAGGCCATTTTTTCCAACTCTTGTTCTTTTTACCATCTGCTTCTCCCCAGAAAAATCTAGCCATTTTCCTCTCAAGTGTGTTTACTATGTGGTTAGGGGGTTTGGTAACAGTCCATAAATGCTGAGGCATGGAGTATAAACAAGATTGGATTAAAGTCAATTTACCCCCTGAACTTAACCATTTATTTTTCCAGTTTTGTAACTTTTTATCAAAATTTTCCATCAAAGGTTGGAAGTATCTATTTAATGTTCTGCCTTTGAAAATAGGACAACCTAAGTATTTAAAGGGAAAGGATCATTTTTTCATTTTCAAGATCGTCTTAACCTGATTCCATTTAGCTACTGTGGCCCTTTTACTTATGTAGAAATCAGATTTGTCAAAATTAAAATTTTGACCTGAGGTATATTCAAAGATCTCTAGGAAAGCTTTAATCTTAATGAGGTTAGTCTTAGAGGCTTGCATAAAAATGATTGTATCATCAACATACATTAAATGAGGGGCAACTAGAATTGAAGCAGGCAGTTGATAATATGAGAGGCTCTTGTTCCAAAAAATAAAGGAGAGGCTCCTAGAGAAGGCCTCTGAGAAAATATTGAAGAGGAATGGAGGGAGGGGATCACCTTGTTTGATGCCTTTAGTGGCTCTGAAGAAGCCCACTGGATTGCCATTGATAAGGATTGAGAAATGAGCTTGTGAAAGATTGTTCATTACAGCATTTAAGAAGTTACCACTAAATCCAAGCCTAGTTAAGACATTCCTAAGAAAATCCCAGTTTACTCTGTCAAAAGTCTTCCTAAGATCCAATTTGAGGATACAGTTTGGGACTCTACTCTTTTTGTCTAGAAATCTTATCATTTCCTGTAAATAGAGAATGTTGTCTGAAATGTCTCTATCTTTCATAAAAGCAGATTGTTTGGGGAGATTAGTTTATCCATGTGAGGCCTTAATCTTTCCATTAATACCTTTGAGCATATTTTATTTACAACATTAGATAAACTAATTAGTCTAAAATCATCAAAAGAGCAGGGTGTAGCCTTTTTTGGAATTAGGGTTATCCAAGTACTAGCTATACCCCTTGGCTTATCTACACCTAAAATAAATTCATTCACAGCTTCCATAAGATCCTTTTTTATAATAGTCCAGCACTTACAATAGAATTTATTTGAAAAACCATCTGGACCTGGACTACTATTTTTATTTAACCCTTTAATCACAGACTCCAGTTCAGCTTCTGAGACTGGTATGGATAAAGCCTGATTGTCCTGGTCAGTGATGATGCTTGGGATTTGACTGAGAAAGTGAGGATAATAGGTATCATTTGCTGTTTGGTTAGGTTCAGTTAACATATCATAAAAATAGGCAATAGTTTCCTTTTGAATGTCTGAATTTGAGTTTAGCCACTGCCCTTCCATGTTTTTAATCTTAGTGATCTGTAACTTACAGTTTCTCTCCTGAACAGTCTTGTGGAAAAATTGGGTGTTATTATCTCCTAACTTATGCCATTTAGATCTTGTTTTTTGCTTCCAATATTTTTCCTTCTCTTTAAGGGCTCTAAGCAGTAAAGCTTTTTTCTCATTTAATTTGATAAGTTCAGAGTCTGTGGGGGTCAAATCAAAGACAAGTTCCTGAAATTTTAAAACTTCCTCTGCTGAAATTACATTAGCATCAATATTTTCAAAGCAATCTCTATTCCAGATTTTTATCACCTTCTTAAGTCTAACTAACTTTAAATAGAATCTAAGCATTCCAGACTCTGGAAGTGATTTTTCTCAGTTTTCCTTAATTAGATTTGCTTTTTGTTTTTGAGGATATAGTGTATAAACTACTAGAATATTAAAAATATATTAAAAGGGTGTCGTAGGAATAATTTAAGAGGTGGAAAGAGACCAAATTAAAACATTGTAAAGTACATGCATATTTGGTTCATATCTTGCACAGCGTTGCACATACTCACATACCTACACTTCTGATGAATAACTAACTAAATTTATAATATTATTTTATGCATTCGCATCTTCTGTACAAATTCGATATCACATTCCTAACATTTTATTATTTATTATGTTTGTCTTTGGAGTTTAGTTAGATTTTATTTTCTTAGATAATAGATAATCTGTTCTAAACGTGGTAGGTGATCAAAAGGTGAACTTTTAAAGTAAAAATTTATTGGAAATGTTCTATATTCGACTGACCTTAATATTTAATATTTAAATTTGAATTTAGGCAAAGTCTTGGGAATGACGGTTTTTTCATAAGCTTATGGAAAGACGAGGTTTAGTTAGAATTGTAAAAGGTAAAATGTGTTAGTTGCAATATTAAAAATTTATTATGCAACATGTAGTAGTTATAAACTTTATAGCCCGGTTCATACAACCCGGAAATTTTATCTTCATTTCTTCTAATTTACACTTTAAAACTTGGTCTTTCCATGACTTATGGAAAGACCGTCTTTTAAGAGACGGACTCTTGAATTTATTAGTGAGCAGCTATAATGTATAGAATGACCAATCACTACACCCGCGGGTGTGCCCCAGTGGTTGGGAGTTGGGTGGGTGTTGGAAGAGACCCGGGTTCGACGCTCGGCCGCCACCGTGTGGGAATGTCCTGAGTCTAACCTTGGCCTTCGGGCCAAGGGACTGCTTGGGCTTTCTGGTGGGCACCGAGTATGGGCTGCCCCAATGGTCCTGGTGCTGGGCTACCGTGACTTACCTCTCACATAATGGCTGTGGTGTGGGCTGCTGAGGGCGAGTAGTGATCGCCTTTTTTAGAAGGACCAATCACTAATATAACATCATTTGACATTGTTGTAGAGCAGAACCATTCGACATTTCTACGATTTTATATTTATTGTTACTTTAGTTTATTATATTATTTAAATATGCACTTTACATTTCTTATTTATTTAATTCTATTATTAATATTTAGTTACATTTTATGTAAATAAAGGAATAATTAAACACTAGTTTCATAGATTTTAAGATGCCAGATTATTTATTTAATGGACATATATGAGATCCCGGTTGTCCTTAGCAAATTACGATTCTAATTTCACTTTTCACTTAATTTGTCATAGTATACATAGTGATAGGAGTAAGGATAAAAAAAAGAGACAGTGTTAGGAAAAACGACATTTTCGTAAGATTATGGACAGTTCACAGTGGCTTTTATATTAAATGTTGTAATTTTTTTATTCATTCAACAAAAGCTTTTCTCTCTCTAAACCTGTTTTCTCCCCCTTCTCTCTAATCGGACACATCTCTGTCTACTAACAGCTATTTTTTACCAGACCTCCGACCATCTTTCGCCGGACTCTCAACCTAGTGACGAGCAAATTCACGCCACCATTGTGGCCGCTCCAAACCCTACCAACTATGTTATCAAAAATGCTATTAACCCAGCTAGATCGTTTGCTTAAACTCTATCACATCGTTCTTCCCCAATTGCATATGCTCTTCCATCGATTCCAAAATTAACTCCTATTACTTAACACAAGGGTGAACTCTCATGATTATACTCATCTTATCAAATTGACAGGTTGGCGGCCCCATAAAAAATGCTCTAATCGAGAACATTCCAAAAGGCAGGCCATCTATGGAGAAAATAGAAGTTGACTTTCGCACAATTGGATTCACTGGCAAGTTTCAGGTAGGTGCTCTAGACTTCAAAAATATTTTGATTAGGTTTCAACTGGTAGAATATTTTCAAAGATGTTGGTTAAAGGGTGTTTGGTCTCTAAACGGAAACACTATGAGAATACTGTGATGGACATCCGAATTTAGACCTAATACAGAGTCATCCATTGTTCCTGTCTGGGTAACCATTAGAAATGTGCTTTTATACGACTACAACACGGAATCTATCCAAGCTATATGCTACCAGATTGGAATTTTCATGAAAATAGACCTAGCTACTGAAAAGTTGACTTGGCCTTCTACTTTAAAATTTTGTGTAGAATTGGACCTTCAAGCCCCCATTCCTTCCACTATAAGACTGGGATCACTACAAGACAATGAGAAGTATAATCTGGAATATGATAATGTCCCTGCTTATTGTAACCATTGTAAAAAGATAGGACATGACCCTGCTGCTTGTAGAATCCTGCACCCTAATTTGGCAAAAACCATTCCCAAACCAGCCACAAAGACCAATCTTATATGAACCCCTAAATCTGCTGTAAAACATACCCTGCCCCAGCCCTCAAACATAACTAGTCCTAGCCAAATGGACCCTATCCAAGAAAAAAGAGAAGGTAGACTCATTTGGTATGACTATATCTTAAAAAGACCAAGAGGCAAAAACCCAAGACTGTAACAATTTAGCCCTTAGTAAGAACCAACCTCAAAACATACCTGTAGCTGAAACCTTGGAAAATCCCACCCATCTTCTTAACTTCTACATTGACCTATCAGCTGAACCAATTAAAGATAAATCCCCAGGACAACATTCAAGGAAAGATAGTAGTGCTGATTAAGCCATCATAACTCATACCTCTGTTATTACTCAGTCCCCTGATTTATCTGATAACTCTTTATTGTCACTAATGAAAGCTGACAGGCCTAACATCAATCATCCATCCAAAGATGACTTATCAAGCATTTCTCTGACCACAAGAGATGACTTGGACACCAACACTCCACATAACTTATCACTCAAGAGCAGTCCCATAGCAGAAAACAGGTTTGCCCTCCTTAGTGACCTGGATAATGATCCTAGCTCTGACCAGGAGTTTGAAAATTTTTTGGATGGCTAGTTAAGTAACCACCAGGTAAGTGTTTCCAACTCTACCATCAATATCATAGCTGATAAATCTAGGAAAATAATTCTTTAATAAGGTGAACACAATGAACTTCAGATCATCTTCAAAAAGCAAAGCCACAATTTTAGATGTCTAGTAACACTCAGAATGTTAAATTCTTAGTATGAAACGTTAGGGGTATTGAAACATCTTTGATTAGACTCAAAAAACTAATAAAAATGCATGTTGTTTCTTTGTTGTGTATTATTGAACCTAAGAATGATGCTAACCTAGGTGATTCTTACATAATGAGACTAAACTTCCAACATTTTTACTGCTCCCAACCAGCTAACATTTGGCTTTACTGGAATCCTGACCTCAGGATTGATTTGATTGCTGAAATTGATCAATTCATTCATACCAAGATTTTTGTTTCATCATTGCAAAAATAAACGTTTGCTGTTTTCTTACATGCTTCAACATCTGTTGCTAATATGAAAACATTTTTTCAACTCTTTGACTCTTGAAAACAATGCTAACAATATGTTTATTGGAGACTTTAATGCCATGACTTCGGTCTTGAGATATAAAGGTCCCCATTCCCCAAATAGAAGTAGCATAAAACATTTCTCACATTTTATCAACAATAACAAACTAAATGAGATTTTTACAGTTAGAATTACATTCACTTGGTCTAATTTCAGGAGAATTCCTACTCTGGAAAGACTTGATAGAGCCCTATATTGTAACAACTAGTATTCTAATTTCCCTAATAGCTCTGTTCATTCTCTGAATAAACACACATCTGATCATTGCCCTTTATTTTGGTCAATTGGGAGTAATATACTTACTCACCCAAAACCATTCTGAATCATAGATGTCTGGCTAACTAGACCTCAGATTAAGGACATAATAAAAGCTTATTGGATTAAACCTTTGAGAGAATCTGGCATGATAGGTTTGTTCCTTAAACTTAAAAGATTTAAGATAGTTTTAAAAGCCCGGAACAAGGAAGTTTTTGGTGACATTAATGAAAACATTAAGATGGCTGAAAAAGAAGTGTTAGATCAGGAACTATTATACAAAAGCTCTAACTCTACCTCTGGTCTTATTGAACTGAAACAAAGAAAAGCCATGCTGATAAAAGCTCTCTATGAAGAAAACCTCCTCAAGAAACAAAAAGCTAATATTAAATGGCTTAAGGATGGAGATGAAAAAACAAAGTATTTTCATGCTTCTTTCAAGGAAAGGAGAGCTAAGAAATCCATTACGAATATCAAAGCTTCTAATGGAAACTGCCTTGATAATAGCTTGAGGATTGAGAAAGAAGCAGTCTCTTTTTTCTCCAACCTCCTCATAGATGACCTGGACCCTAATGAATCACTTCCTTAGTCAAATCCCTTTGTGTATTAAAGATGAGGACAACACTAGACTATCCAAAATCCCTGACCTAGAGGAAATCAGATCAGTGGTCTTTTCACTTAATACCAATGGATCTCCTGGTTCGGATGGTTATACAACTTCTTTCTTTAGAGAATGCTAGGAGTTTATAGGTAGTGATATACTTGATGCAGTTATTGATTTCATGAAAGGAGGAAAGATTTCACCTGCTATCTCAAGTACTTGGATTGTAATGATCCCAAAAAAGGAAATACCTTTTTTTAAAGATTATAGACCTATCAGCTTATCAAACTTCACTAATAAGGTTTTCTCAAAGGTGACTAATGAAAGAATCATTGAGTTTCTGCCTAAAATCATATCAGATAACCAATCTGCCTTCCTAAGGGATAGAGAGCTAGCATATAATATCATTTATCTGAAATGACCAGATTTTTAAATACTAAACAACCTAGTCCTAACTGCATCATTAAGCTTGCTCTAGCAAAAGCATTTGATAGAGTTAATTGGAGTTTCTTAGCTTTTACTCTTTAGAAATTTGGTTTTCATGCTGATTTAATTCAAATTATTTTAAGTAATCTATGATTTGTTGTATATTCAAAAATATTGATGGAAAAAAATTGGGAGAATTGTTACTGGAACTATCAAATCCCATCGCTTGTCGATATCCATATTCCTGAAAAATAAAATCTATGAAAATAAACCTCTTTTACACATGAAAATAATGAAATATTTCTACCCAATTGTTGTATATTCAAAAAAATATATAGAAAAAACTAAACTACCTCGCGAAAATTCACAGAAAGAAAATTAAGATTTACAAAAAGCTGAAGTTCTTGCGCAAGGATTCATACATTTTGACCGGATTTATGAGACGGGACTGAACTAGTTTTGTGGGAGCACCAACCAAGAGGAGCGGAAATGGCAAACTATGTTTAACTCCGATGCACCACACCTAAAATACATACTGAGAATAAGAGATTCGCATAATATGATGGCCATTTGATAGTTTTAATGACAGAGCTATCGATATCCAATGCATGCATGTAAGATTAATATCATGGTTCCTTTGAAAGTCATCGATGCTAACTATTAATAAACTAGATGGGTATGTCTTTAACATAGTTAGGGCTTTTTTCGTGCTTCTATTTTGTGCACATTCCGTAACGGATGTGTGTGGTTGTAATAACATCTGTTTATGCATGTCTATGGTATTTCCATTTCATCTATCAGTTACTTATTTTATAGCGTAGAATAGGGCAAGAGTGATTAGAAAATAGTGGATCTTCAGTATTTGTTTTCTCTCCCCTTTGTGTTCTTATAATTCTTTTTATTAGGTGGATCATCTTGAAAGTATATTGTCGATTTATTTCACACTGAAACTGTTGTTTTAAATCCAAGTGTTCTAAAATTGATAAATTCTAAGTGAAATTATAGCCGTTTATATGTTCTTCAATAATATTGTTGATTACATTATGTTTTGCATTGTTATAATGTTCACCCTAAGTTATTATAACATCATCTTCAGGGAGTTCGACTAAATATTCCCTAGTTTATACTTAGAAAAATGTATAAATTCCCACTCAGGAATTGGTGATCATAGCTGCACAGTTTGATGAGGAGGCGAGTGAAAAGATTATTGAAGAAAGAACGGAAATAGTTGGAAATGAAGATGCCAATATGCCACATAAGAATAAACACACTCTATTGTGGTCCACACTAGAGTTCATGGAAGTTTTCCAAAAATTCCCATAGAGGCCACATTTTTGGCCTTCAGGAAAGTTTAATGAGATTTTTTTTAAGGACGAGCCTTAGCATGCATTGTGGTCAACAAAAGCTTACATATTCAGTTTCTCAATGAACCCAAGAGCATAACAAACGAGCTGAAACAAAATAAGTTCGAACCATAAGAGAATGGATTCAATGATGAGGTTGTGAGAAAACATGTAGCCATGAGGGAGAAGCTAGAAAAGATTCGAAAACATATTGAAGAAGTAAAGAGCTTGTTTTGTGCCCTTATTTTATGCACATCTGTAATGGATGCATTACTAAATTATTTGTTAGTCTTTAGGCTGCGATAATTTTTTATGACTTCTTCTTTGAATCAGAAAAATATATTATTTTTTAATCACAACAAGAATGTGAGTTGAAATCTCTTAAGGAGTCCTTTGGTTACCAGGCCAATATATTGATGAGTTGGATCTAAATAATTTGTGAACCCTAAAGATTTTTTGTTTCTACTCTGAAATATCTATGATTTGAATTAAAATTATGAATTGTGAGATGTCTGAACCCATCTCCAAGAAAAAAAATGCTAAATAAATTATTTGTGTTGTAAGAGGAAACTAGATTGAGATATCTCGTGAGCAAGCGAAAGTCTCCATTTAGTGTAATTATTAATGATTTCATTTTAGTTTTTGATATAATACACTCAAGATTAAGAAGATACTCCTATAGCCCTACACCTACAACGGAGATTTGCGTTACTTTTAATAATTCAAATTTCGCACACATTAAGTAGGACAATTCTTGCAAATAAAAAGAATGAAGCATAGAGAAATATATTGACTTTCCTGAACATATAATCATATGAATGAAAGTAATTGACTATATTAAACTAAATGAAAAATAATTTAAAAATGAAAATAAATTTTAAAAAACACTAAAGCTCATATCATTATATTAAATAGTTCGATAGTAAACATATTAACAGTTATGTATAAAATTTAATATAAATAGTTCGATGGTAAACATATAATAATAATGTATAGTTCAAAAAAAGTAATTGGTGCACATGAACTATTGTGCACAATGCTAGACCCAACGATTCTTTGCAGTTATTTGATTGACAATTTCAATTTTTATACAAGATCAAAATAAAGTAAATATTTAATAGAAGGTTAAAATTTAAAAAAAGGCAATTTTTTTCTTATGAAATGAAATCGAGGTGCGCGTTTCATGCATGTGCATGTGTACATGTACTTGCATGTCAGTGTGGTTTTCACTTTTAGCACAACTTTTAATTCCATAGAACAAAACACACATTATAATTTATTTTTCTACTAAAATATTAATACTCTCAAGTTCACTTCCTCCCAGAGCCATTTTTTCAATCAAATCTATCAATAGATAACACCCTAAATAGCAATACTAAGCGGCGAAAGCACCAAGAGCAGCAAAGAATCATTAATTGTTTCAGTTAATCTAGAATAATAAAGAGCCTGTATAGGTCAATGAAAGGAAATTCACACCAGATGGAGATGTTTATAAGATGTAACGAAGTTCTCTATACCCGTAATGTCGGTCTAGTTGCATGGTGTGGCATCCCAATCAAACCAAGAAAACAAATAACCATCCAGGTTTGATAAGGAACTCTTAATTTTTATGAGTATTTTCCCAAAATGGTTAACCGTTGAAGTAGCATCATAATAATGGATGAAAGAATGAAATAGGAGTAATTAGAAGTAACAACAAAATAGTGTCCCATTCTATAAACGAGAATGGATACAATAGTCCTAAACATCTGTATTTATTGTTTATAAATGAAATATTGGAGGAATCTTTGGAACTGTCCTGGATATTATTTTCATTCTAGTAAAGAGTTTCTAAATGGTTGCACTCATTAGCTGTTTTATGCTAATGAGAAGCTTGTTCTTATTGCTTTAAGTTTTGCGCATGAGGAATTTGAAGAGATATACCACTACCAGTTGGTTTTGATGGAGAAAAAATTGACTGCGTTGGTTTAAAACTCCGTGTTCTTGGAGGGCTCCTTACTATGGGACATGGTTTGTATCTGCTTGGGCGTAGAATTAGGTTTTGGGTGATTAAATAGCACGATGTTCAAGATTCTGGGACCAGGCACACTCTTTGGTTTTCGGATAATTATCCAACCTTGCATAGTGTTAGTGTTTTAGTATAGGGTGAGTTTCTTTTGTGCAGGTTTTTAGCGAAGTTTCTTACATATAATTGGAGAACATGATCTTGGAGTGATGCATTTTACGAACATATTACTAATAGTATTGTTGATTTGAATGCCTTTAAAGAGAGCCTTATACCTCATAATTACAACAGTTTGGGCGAGTGTGTTTTCCCTAAGGGATCTTAATAAGTTTGATTACCTTCAAATTTATAACATCCTTAATGAGTTTGTACATGGTGTCATTCCTAGGTCTTGGAATCAAAGTGTGTTTGTTAAAAATAAGTTGATAAAATTAATGTGACCATTTGTTTTTTTAATGCACCCTAAGGTGGGGGATATTTATTAAGGTTCCCCAAACCTATTAAGTACCAACGGATGTACAATGGTGATTTGTAATATTACATCAATAAGGCAAAATCGTTGCCTTCAAAAGTAGTGGGCTATTGGTTCAGATGGAGAGGAAGTAGTACTTGCTGGCTCGAGGTCTCGAGGGGTCGGACTCGATGTTTCAAGGGCTTGAATGCTTGAGTGCTCGATGGTTTGAGTGCCTAATGGCTTGTGGGCGATGGTTCGAGTGCTCGAGAGCTTGAGTGCTCGAGGGGTCCAGGGCTTGAGGCTTCTTAGGCTCGAGAGCTCGAGGGCTTGAGTGTTCGAGGTTCCCAGTGGTCGAGGGCTCCAAGGCTCGATGGTTCGAGGGCTCGAGTGCTTGAGTGCTCAAGGACACGAGTGCTCAAGGGCTCCAGTGATCGAGGGCCCCAAGGTTTCCAGTGTTCGAGGCGTTGAGTTTTCGAGGTATCCAGTGTTCGAGGCTCGAAGGTTCGAGGGCTCAGTTGCTTGAGTGCTTGATGGCTCGAGTCCTCGAGGGGTTAGTGCTTCGAGGGCTCCAAGGTATCCAGTGTTGCTCGAGGCTCGATGGTTCGAGTGTCTAATGGCTCAAGGGCGGCAGTGCTCGAGAGCTCGATAGGTTGAGCGTTTGAGGTATCCAGGCTCGATGGTTCAAAGGCTCGAGTGCTTGAGTGCTCGAGGGCTTGAGTGCACGAGGGCTCCAAGTATCCAGTGTTCGAGGCTCGATGGTTTGAGGGCTCGATTGCTTAAGTGCTCAATGGCTCGAGTGCTCGAGGACTCGAGTGCTCGAGGACCCCAAGGTATCCAGTGCTCGAGGGCCCCAAGGTATCTAGTGCTCGAGGGCTTGAGTGTTCGAGGTATCCAGTGTTCGAGGCTCGATGATTCGAGGGCTCGGTTACTTGAGTGCTTGATGGCTCGAGTGCTCGAGGGCTCCAAGGTCGACAGTTTGAGTGCCTGATGGGTCGAGGTATCCAGTGTCTGATGGTTTGGTTGCTTGTATACTTGATGGCTTGAGTTCTCAAGGGCTCAGTCCTCGAGGGCTCCAGTGCTCGAGGCTCGATGGTTCGAGTGTCTGATGTCTCGAAGGCGGCAGTGCTGAAGAGCTCGATAGGTTGAGAGTTCGAAGTATCTAGGCTCGATGGTTCAAGGGCTCGAGTGCTTGAATGCTCGAGGGCTCCAGTGCTCGAGGGTCTGAAGGCGGCAGTGCTCGAGAGCTCGATAGATTGAGTGTTCGAGGTATCCAGCACTCGAGGGCTCCAAGGCTCGATGGTTCAAAGGCTCTAGTGCTTGAGCGTTCGAGGGCTCGAGTACTCGAGGGTTCCGGTGCTCGAGGGCTTCCAATGAACCTGCAGGAAGAAAAGAAAAAAAGACTTTTTCAGCAGTATCAATCCTATGAAGAGCCATTTTTTGCACTCTAATGTAGGGAGTATTCTCCTTATCTAAGGAAATTAGGCCTTTGATATGTATTGGAACATTAGAAAGGCTAAGGCTCTGATTATGAGTAGAGTGATGTTTGGCAATTGCATTTGCCACTGAATTGCTTTCTCTAAAAACATGTTTAAGCTCAGCATCTCTTAGGAGGGAATGTATTTTTGAGGTCAGATCAAACAGGGGCCAATTTGCAGTATAGGGATCTTTAACGATTTTAACTGCTAACATAGAGTCAGATTCAATTGTGAAAGTATGATTACGTTGCGGAAAAGTTTGGCAGGCAAATAGTATGGCTAAGATCTCAGCTTGGATTGGGGAGGAAGCAGTAACTGTTATTGATTTAATCAGAAGTGGTGTTCCAGAACTATTCCTTACAATCAGCCCTGCTGCCGCTTTGTTAGGGTACCAAGATGCATCTATGTTGATTTTATTGAACCAGTTTTAGGCCTTTCCCAGAAAACAGTAGAAATATTTGGCTTTGGGGGTGGTCTAATGTATGGAACCAAATGCCTAAGTCTGGTTGGAGAAGCTGAAAGGGAGACTAGGTGGGAAGATTTAGCATAGAGAGTCAGTTTAATTTGATCATGAACATCCTTACATATAAGGTCTGAAGAAAAAAGCTTCTGATCAAATAGGAACCTATTCCGTGCCTTCCAAAGACACCTGCAAATCAGAGGTGGGAGAATTTTACAAATCAGTTGGTGCCATTTAGATAGATCATGACTATTCTAGAAGAGAAAGAATCTATCAATGATGGAATGTTGATGATTAAGGTGAAAATCCAGTAAAGATGCCAAGTTATTCCATACAGTTTGAGCAAGAGGACAGGATATGTAGAAATGTTGAATGGAATCTGAATGATAACATGCTGGACATTTAGAAGCAAGACTAAAACCACACTTAATTAGCACATCATCAAAAGGTAAAAAAGAGTGCAGCATTTTCCATGTGAATATAGAGACCTTTTTCTGTAATGCAGCGTTCCAGATAAGCTTGGATGCTGGAATATTACCTGATGAGAGTGTGAGTTCCTTATAAGCCGACTTGAAAGTGAAAGCCCCTGACATTTCTGGTTTCCATATCAACCTATCCTCCCTATCTTGTGTAATTGCAGCTTCCTGAAGAAAAGAAAGAGTATCATGTTCTAGGTAGGGTGAAAACTGGGCTAGAATGGAAGCTTTATTGGTAATGAACTCAGCCACAGAACAATATAGCAGTGCAGAAGAGATGTGGCTGGAGATATAGTTAGAGAGAGGGCCATTGGGACACCAGTTAGCAGTCAGAAGATTGCAATTACCTTTGCCATGTATGATGAGAGTATTATTTTCAGCAAAAGAGCTCATAGAGCAGATTCTTCTCCAAGTTATTGATTTCCTATGTGATTGTGGCAAGCCCCATAACAAGTTTGCCCACATTGTAATACCTAACTGGCTCTTCCACCACAATTTGAGGGAGCCGGAATCAATAATGGCTCGGATTGATCTGAAACCTAGGCCATTCTGGGCTATTAGTACAGCTAAATCAGGCCATTTTTTCCAACTCTTGTTCTTTTTACCATCCGTTTCTCCCCAGAAAAATCTAGCCATTTTCCTCTCAAGTGTGTTTACTATGTGGTTAGGGGGTTTGGTAACAGTCCATAAATGCTGAGGCATGGACTATAAACAAGATTGGATTAAAGTCAATTTACCCCCTGAACTTAGCCATTTATTTTTCCAGTTTTGTAACTTTTTATCAAAATTTTCCATCAAAGGTTAGAAGTATCTATTTAATGTTCTGCCTTTGAAAATAGGACAACCTAAGTATTTAAAGGGAAAGGATCATTTTTTCATTTTCAAGATCGTCTTAACCTGATTCCATTTAGCTACTGTGGCCCTTTTACTTATGTAGAAATCAGATTTGTCAAAATTAAAATTTTGACCTGAGGTATATTCAAAGATCTCTAGGAAAGCTTTAATCTTAATGAGGTTAGTCTTGGAGGCTTGCATAAAAATGATTGTATCATCAGCATACATTAAATGAGAGGCAGCTAGAATTGAAGCAGGCAGTTGATAATATGAGAGGCTCTTGTTCCAAAAAATAAAGGAGAGGCTCCTAGAGAAGGCCTCTGAGAAAATATTGAAGAGGAATGGAGAGAGGGGATCACCTTGTTTGATGCCTCTAGTGGCTCTGAAGAAGCCCACTGGATTGCCATTGATAAGGATTGAGAAATGAGCTTGTGAAAGATTGTTCATTACAGCATTTAAGAAGTTACCACTAAATCCAAACCTAGTTAAGGCATTCCTAAGAAAATCCCAGTTTACTCTGTCAAAAGTCTTCCTAAGATCCAATTTGAGGATACAGTTTGGGACTCTACTCTTTTTGTCTAGAAATCTTATCATTTCCTGTAAATAGAGAATGTTGTCTGAAATGTCTCCATCTTTCATAAAAGCAGATTGTTTGGGGAGATTAGTTTATCAATGTGAGGCCTTAATCTTTCCATTAATACCTTTGAGCAAATTTTATTTACAACATTAGATTAACTAATTAGTCTAAAATCATCAAAAGAGCAGGGTGTAGCCTTTTTTGGAATTAGGGTTATCCAGGTACTAGCTATACCCCTGGCTTATCTACACCTAAAATAAATTCATTCACAGCTTCCATAAGATCCTTTTTGATAATAGTCCAGCACTTACAATAGAATTTATTTGAAAAACCATCTGGACCTGGACTACTATTTTTATTTAACCCTTTAATCACAGACTCCATTTCAGCTTCTGAGACTGGTATGGATAAAGCCTGATTGTCCTGGTCAGTGATGATGCTTGGGATTTGACTGAGAAAGTGAGGATAATAGGTATCATTTGCTGTTTGGTTAGGTTCAGTTAACATATCAGAAAAATAGGCAATAGTTTCCTTTTGAATGTCTGAATTTGAGTTTAGCCACTGCCCTTCCATGTTTTTAATCTTAGTGATCTGTAACTTACAGCTTCTCTCCTGAACAGTCTTGTGGAAAAATTGGGTGTTATTATCTCCTAACTTATGCCATTTAGATCTTGTTTTTTGCTTCCAAAATTTTTCCTTCTCTTTAAGGGCTCTAAGCAGTAAAGCTTTTTTCTCATTTAATTTGATAAGTTCAGAGTCTGTGGGGGTCAAATCAAAGACAAGTTCCTGAAATCTTAAAGCTTCCTCTGCTGAAATTACATTAGCATCAATATTTTCAAAGCAATCTCTATTCCAAATTTTTATCACCTTCTTAAGTCTAACTAATTTTAAATAGAATCTAAGCATTCCAGACTCTGGAAGTGATTTTTCTCAGTTTTCCTTAATTAGATTTGCCTTTTGTTTTTGAGGATATAGTGTATAAACTACTAGAATATTAAAAATATATTAAAAGGGTGTCGTAGGAATAATTTAAGAGGTGGAAAGAGACCAAATTAAAATATTGTAAAGTACATGCATATTTGGTTCATATCTTGCACAGCGTTGCACATACTCGCATACCTACACTTCTGATGAATAACTAACTACAATTATTAATATTATTTTATGCATTCGCATCTTCTGTACAAATTCGATATCACATTCCTAACATTTTACTATTTATTATGTTTGTCTTTGGAGTTTAGTTAGATTTTATTTTCTTAGATAATAGATAATCTGTTCTAAACGTGGTAGGTGAACCAAAGGTGAACTTTTAAAGTAAAAATTTATTGGAAATGTTCTATATTCGACTGACCTTAATATTTAATATTTAAATTTGAATTTAGGCAAAGTCTTGGGAAAGACCATTTTTTCATAAGCTTATGGAAAGACGAGGTTTAGTTAGAATTGTAAAAGGTAAAATGTGTTAGTTGCAATATTAAAAATTTATTATGCAACATGTAGTAGTTATAAACTTTATAGCCCGGTTCATACAACCCGAAAATTTTATCTTCATTTCTTCTAATTTACACTTTAAAACTTGGTCTTTCCATGACTTATGGAAAGACCGTCTTTTAAGAGACGGACTCTTGAATTTATTAGTGAGCAGCTATAATGTATAGAATGACCAATCACTACACCCGCGGGTGTACCCCAGTGGTTGGGAGTTGGGTGGGTGTTGGAAGAGACCCGGATTCGACGCTCGGCCGCCACCGTGTGGGAATGTCCTGAGTCTAACCTTGGCCTTCGGGCCAAGGGGCTGCTTGGGCTTTCTGGTGGGCACCGAGTATGGGCTTCCCCAATGGTCCTGGTGCTGGGCTACCGTGACTTACCTCCCACAAAATGGCTGTGGTGTGGGCTGGTGTGGGCTGCTGAGGGCGAGTAGTGATCGCCTTTTTTAGAAGGACCAATCACTAATATAACATCATTTGACATTGTTGTAGAGCAAAACCATTCGCCATTTCTACGATTTTATATTTATTGTTACTTTAGTTTATTATATTATTTAAATATGCACTTTACATTTCTTATTTATTTAATTCTATTATTAATATTTAGTTACATTTTATGTAAATAAAGGAATAATTAAACACTAGTTTCATAGATTTTAAGATGCCAGATTATTTATTTAATGGACATATATGAGATCCCGGTTGTCTTTAGCAAATTATGATTCTAATTTCACTTTTCACTTAATTTGTCATAGTATACATAGTGATAGGAGTAAGGATAAAAAAAGAGACAGAGTTAGGAAAAACGGCATTTTCGTAAGATTATGGACAGTTCACAGTGGCTTTTATATTAAATGTTGTAATTTTTTTATTCATTCAACAAAAGGTTTTCTCTCTCTAAACCTGTTTTCTCCTCCTTCTCTCTAATCGGACACATCTCTGTCTACTAACAGCTATTTTTCACCAGACTTCCGACCATCTTTCGCCGGACTCTCAACCTAGTGACGAGCAAATTCACGCCACCATTGTGGCCGCTCCAAACCCTACCAACTATGTTATCACAAATGCTATTAACCCAGCTAGATCGTTTGCTTAAACTCTATCACATCGTTCTTCCCCAATTGCATATTCTCTTCCATCGATTCCAAAATTAACTCCTATTACTCAACACAAGGGTGAACTCTCATGATTATACTCATCTTATCAAATTGACAGGTTGGCGGCCCCATAAAAAATGCTCTAATCGAGAACTTTCCAAAAGGCAGGCCATCTATAGAGAAAATAGAAGTCGACTTTCGCACAATTGGATTCACAGGCAAGTTTCAGGTAGGTGCTCTAGACTTCAAAAATATTTTGATTAGGTTTCAACTGGTAGAATATTTTCAAAGATGTTGGTTAAAGGGTGTTTGGTCTCTAAACGGAAACACTATGAGAATACTGTGATGAACATCCGAATTTAGACCTAATACAGAGTCATCCATTGTTCCTGTCTAGGTAACCATTAGAAATGTGCTTTTATACGACTACAACACGGAATCTATCCAAGCTATATGCTACCAGATTGGAATTTTCATGAAAATAGACCTAGATACTGAAAAGTTGACTTGGCCTTCTACTTTAAAATTTTGTGTAGAATTGGACCTTCAAGCCCCCATTCCTTCCACTATATGACTGGGATCACTACACGACAATGAGAAGTATAATCTGGAATATGATAATGTCCCTGCTTATTGTAACCATTGTAAAAAAATAGGACATGACCCTGCTGCTTGTAGAATCCTGCACCCTAATTTGGCAAAAACCATTCCCAAACCAGCCACAAAGACCAATCTTGTATGAACCCCTAAATCTGCTGTAAAACATACCCTGCCCCAGCCCTCAAACATAACTAGTCCCAGCCAAATGGACCCTATCCAAGAAAAAAGAGAAGGTAGACTCATTTGGTATGACTATATCTTAAAAAGACCAAGAGGCAAAAACCCAAGACTGTAACAATTTAGCCCTTAGTAAGAACCAACCTCAAAACATACCTTTAGCTGAAACCTTGGAAAATCCCACCCATCTTCTTAACTTCTACATTGACCTATCAGCTGAACCAATTAAAGATAAATCCCCAGGACAACTTTCAAGGAAAGATAGTAGTGCTGATTAAGCCATCATAACTCATACCTCTGTTATTACTCAGTCCCCTGATTTATCTGATAACTCTTTATTATCACTAATGAAAGCTGACAGGCCTAACATCAATCATCCATCCAAAGATGACTTATAAAGCATTTCGCTGACCACAAGAGATGACTTGGACATCAACACTCCACATAACTTATCACTCAAGAGCAGTCCCATAGCAGAAAACAGGTTTGCCCTCCTTAGTGACCTGGATAATGATCCTAGCTCTGACCAGGAGTTTGAAAATTTTTTGGATGGCTAGTTAAGTAACCACCAGGTAAGTGTTTCCAACTCTACCATCAATATCATAGCTGATAAATCTAGGAAAATAATTCTTTAATAAGGTGAACACAATGAACTTCAGATCATCTTCAAAAAGCAAAGCCACAATTTTAGATGTCTAGTAACACTCAGAATGTTAAATTCTTAGTATGAAACGTTAGGGGTATTGAAACATCTTTGATTAGACTCAAAAAACTAATAAAAATGCATGTTGTTTCTTTGTTGTGTATTATTGAACCTAAGAATGATGCTAACCTAGGTGATTCTTACATAATGAGACTAAACTTCCAACATTTTTACTGCTCCAAACCAGCTAACATTTGGCTTTACTGGAATCCTGACCTCAGGATTGATTTGATTGCTGAAACTGATCAATTCATTCATACCAAGATTTTTGTTTCATCATTGCAAAAATAAACGTTTGATGTTTTCTTACATGCTTCAACATCTGTTGCTAATATGAAAACATTTTTTCAACTCTTTGACTCTTGAAAACAATGCTAACAATATGTTTATTGGAGACTTTAATGCCATGACTTCGGTCTTGAGATATAAAGGTCCCCATTCCCCAAATAGAAGTAGCATAAAAAATTTCTCACATTTTATCTGCAATAACAAACTAAATGAGATTTTTACAGTTAGAATTACATTCACTTGGTCTAATTTCAGGAGAATTCCTACTCTGGAAAGACTTGATAGAGCCCTATATTGTAACAACTAGTATTCTAATTTCCCTAATAGCTCCGTTCATTCTCTGAATAAACACACATCTGATCATTGCCCTTTATTTTGGTCAATTGGGAGTAATATACTTACTCACCCAAAAGCATTCTGAATCATAGATGTCTGGCTAACTAGACCTCAGATTAAGGACATAATAAAAGCTTATTGGATTAAACCTTTGAGAGAATCTGGCATGATAGGTTTGTTCCTTAAACTTAAAAGACTTAAGATAGTTTTAAAAGCCCGGAACAAGGAAGTTTTTGGTGACATTAATGAAAACATTAAGATGGCTGAAAAAGAAGTGTTATATCAGGAACTATTATACAAAAGCTCTAACTCTACCTCTGGTCTTATTGAACTGAAACAAAGAAAAGCCATGCTGACAAACGCTCTCTATGAAGAAAACCTCCTCAAGAAACAAAAAGCTAATATTAAATGGCTTAAGGATGGAGATAAAAAACAAAGTATTTTCATGCTTCTTTCAAGGAAAGGAGAGCTAAGAAATCCATTACGAATATCAAAGCTTCTAATGGAAACTGGCTTGATAATAGCTTGACGATTGAGAAAGAAGCAGCCTTTTTTTTCTCCAACCTCCTCATAGATGACCTGGACCCTAATGAATCACTTCCTTAGTCAAATCCCTTGGTGTATTAAAGATGAGGACTACACTAGACTATCCAAAATCCCTGACCTAGAGGAAATCAGATCAGTGGTCTTTTCACTTAATACCAATGGATCTCTTGGTCCGGATGGTTATACAACTTCTTTCTTTAGAGAATGCTAGGAGTTTATAGGTAGTGATATACTTGATGCAGTTATTGATTTCATGAAAGGAGGAAAGATTTCACTTGCCATCTCAAGTACTTGGATTGTAATGATCCCAAAAAAGGAAATACCTTTTTTTTAAGATTATAGACCTATCAGCTTATCAAACTTCACTAATAAGGTTTTCTCAAAGGTGACTAATGAAAGAGTCATTGAGTTTCTGCCTAAAATCATATCAGATAACCAATCTGCCTTTCTGAAGGATAGAGAGCTAGCATATAATATCATTTATCTGAAATGACCAGATTTTTAAATACTAAACAACCTAGTCCTAACTGCATCATTAAGCTTGCTCTAGCAAAAGCATTTGATAGAGTTAATTGGAGTTTCTTAGCTTTTACTCTTCAGAAATTTGGTTTTCATGCTGATTTAATTCAAATTATTTTGAGTAATCTATGATTTGCTTACTTCTCCATTCTCATCAATGGAAAACTTGTTGGCTTATTCTCTGCTACTAGAGGAATTAAACAAGGAGACCCGTTGTCTTCCTGTTTGTTTAATATTTTCTCAGAAGTGTTTACAAGAAGCCTCAAATTCATAGTTGCTAATGGAAAATTAGCTAAGTATAAGGAGCATCTCTGGTTTCACATTTAGCATATGTTGATGACACAGTATTATTTCTTCAGATAAATAGGTCTACTGTCATTAGGCTCAAGGCTTTTCTTTCTGTGTTTGAAGCTACCACAGGGAAAAAGATAAACTATGAGAAGAGTATTTTAATTTCATTAGTAATAAAGCTAAACCTATTATAATCATCTCATGAAGTCTAAGCTAGGAATTATCCAAGGTAATACCCCTTTCACCTATCTAAGATGCTCAATCATCTTAGGTAGAACAAAATATTCCCATTTTAGGCATTTGATTGAACTTTTTGACAAAAGACTTAAAAACTAGAAGAACAAATGGATTAGTGCGGCTATAAATATAACATTGATTCAATCAGTCATGTTATCTATTCCCCAGCATCTTTGGGCAGTGATTAAGCCTACAGAATAATTGCTCAGAATGCTTAGGAAGAAGCTTAATACTTTCTTTTGGGGAGAAAAAGAAAAAGGGGAAAAGAAAGTATGGAGAAGCTGGGACAAAATCTGCTATCCAAAGATGGAAAATGGCTTGGGATTTAGAGAATTTAAGAAGACTATTTTGGCTTACTCTTTGAACCTATGGTGGAAATTCCAAACTGGAAAAATTCTTTGGTCATAGTTTCTTTGGTCTGTTCCACAGACCAAAAGAAGCTCACCAAACTGGAAGAGAATAATTCAGTGAACCAGTTAGCCAAAAATAACTCTAGAGTTATTCATGGCAAAGGCATTGCTAATGCTTTCTCACCTAACTGGACATGCTTTGGTCATTTTCTTGATTACTATGAAGACCAACCTTTCAGTTTAGATACATCTCTTACTATAGCTGAATGTATTCAGTTAAGAGATGTGATTTTACCACAGCAACTTTTCTTTCCTACTAACATTCTCCAATTTTTACAGGTTGCAAAAATTAATCAACAAAGAGAAGACAAGTTGATATGGACCCCTGCAAACAATGGAGCATACTCACTCAAATCTGCATACTAGACTATTGATGATAAGAGAACAACCAGAAGATCACTTAAACGGGTTTGGCACCCTATGATCCCAACAAAAACAATGTTTTCATATGGAAACTTGCTAACTCCATTCTTCCATTTGATGACATCATTGATTTCTCCAATATTTCCCTAGCTACTAAATTTTGATGTTGTTACTCTTACGATTCTATTTCTCATTTTTCAATGACTACATTCTGGCCTTAGAGATCTAGAATCATTTTGAAAATCTGATTAACCTAAATTGGCCTAATTAGAATCATTCCCTCATATGTGTGTTGGTATCTATGGAAGGCTACAAATAAAATCCTGTTTGATCAAAAAATGAATCCACAGACTCATGTCGTCTTGATTCAATTAATCAAACAAGAAGTCTACCTAGCATTTTATAACAACCCGATTAGAAGCTCTAATCCTGATGACCTGTACTGGTTTAGATTAGGTATTATTCCAAAACCTAAAGCACAAAACAAAAAGAAGATTATCATTGCTAGTTGGTCTAGACCATTCTCATGACTGAAAATCAATGTTGAAGCTTCTTGGTCTATTTAGAACAACAAAGCTGGTCTTGGGGGTCATAATCAGAGATCACAAAAGCAATTTCCTTAATGCCTCTTGTAAAGTAACAAAGGCCATATATAACTTACATGCAGAATTACTTCCAATTATACACGACTAAAATTTTGCCTTGAAAATGGATTTAACCAACTTCAGTTTGGAATCAGACTCTAAGGTAGCTCTGGAATGCATTAATGATCCAACCAAAGCCCCATGGGCTTTGTCAAATTTGGCTTACACAATCAGAGAAAGGATAGAATCCATTCCCATATTCTATATTTGGAGATAAGCAAATTTAAACAACTGATTTTCTAGCTAGAAATTCACTAAAATTAAATAGCAATTGTACCTTAACCTGGGAATTACTTGATAAAACTGTAGTTGGACTTATTAAACTAGACAAATGTGGAACTCCTGCTATTCATTTTTAAACCTTGAGTTAGATGCTACTCATATCTCTACTTGACACAGGTACTCCTATGAAGATACAAAGCGATACAACGATGGGAAGGATTCACAAGCTGGATTTTGCTCACTCGGGATTCAGAAGCATCGAAGGATACCCAATCTGCTCTAACAATAACACAAGATGTAGTCATCAATTTTTAAATCAAGACTCAACATGGAGGATCAATTCAGAATTTTTCATACTAAATTACTATCATCCTCAATCTCTCTCTCACCATATAACCTTTATTTTAAATGATCTGGCCCCAAAACTATTCACACGAAGGGTAGAGATAGTTTATTGGGAAACATCATTTAAAAATGGTACAAGTATATATTGTCCTAACCTAGAATGATATCATTTGCCGTTTTTGACATTCAAGCTAGGGTTGAACCATTTTTGTATAATTGAATATCTATTAGGTTTGGGGATCCTTAAATAACCCCACTCCCACTATCAGTGGAAAATTTTAATTAAAAATAATTGTTGTAATTTTTTATAAAATTTAAATATTACATTTTAAAAGTTAAAGTATTTAATAATGTGTAATTAAATGTGAAAATATAAAAATATAGGATATAAAATTTATTTTAAGATTTTCTAAATTTAATATTTAATTTAACAAATGCAAATTATAAGGTAAAAAATACATGATCTATCCATAAGCTTATTGACAGGCCGCCTGTCAAGAGACATACTTATAAAAAACCATTTCCCTTTCCTCTTTGTACTAGCGAAATTCCCAACCCCGCAACTACCAAAAGAACAGATCCAAAACCCTAATATGGGGAAGTTTTCATCACTAGAACTGGTGGTCCAACAGTTTCCCCCACCACTCTTCTTAGTCATTCTTGTTTAGATTTAACCTCTTTCCCCTTTCTTTTACTTTATATTTTCAATTTGAAAACCTTTTGCATGAAAAACTCCTCCTTCAAGAGCTCTTGTCACTCTTGCTCTTCTTTGAGTGGCCGAAAGAAAATATTTGGAGAAGCCAGATCAGAAGCAGTCCGAAGTAAAACTAAGGATTGATAAGCATGGTCGGCTTTGGTTTTCGCTCAGATTGGAAATAAAGGAAACGCGAACTCGATCGAGATTGGATTTCCTCACGGCTAAGCTTTGCTACATGCATTGCACACGATGGCTACTAATATCCACATGCAAATGTTGGATCTTGGCTAAACCCTGCGCTGGGATATCTATCTCTCACATGGTGGAACCTTGTAGAATCTGGCAAGCACACATACCTGGATGGTTGCAGAATCAATTGTAACAAGAATGGACTCAACACTGCTCTTCGAAGGACAGAAGAAGGAGTCGCTGAACTGCTGCAAGAAACTCACAACTTCCTTAGTTTTTAAAAGTACTCAAGGGTTCATAGGCACCCCGTAGAGCTCCGATGATTTTTCTTTCATTACTAGTGACCGTAAAAAATGTCGCAGACAATGGTAAAAACTGTTGGTCGAATCCACCTCGTTTTGGGAGGTGGTAGGTTTGGCTAGATTGGAAAATGGTTAAATCCCAGTCATCAAATTGACTAATAGATCCATAGATTTTTTCTATTCACGTAGCTGACTAATTGCTTCTTGTTTTTTACTTTATTTAAAAGTATCCAATTTATAGGAATAATTGTAGTAAAACATTTTTTACATATGAGTTCAAAAGATAATGTTTATAGGTGATGGAGAAATCTTGCTGTAACCTCCTCGATGGCTCTACGGTGAAGCTGCAACCATTCTTTCCTTCCACCATTATGAAGGAATGTAGATATTATCTTGTAATTGTAATTAGATTCTATTACCTTTTCCTAACTTGTGTAGGTATTCTGTACCACTATATAATGTAACCTGAGATCATGAATATAAACACACGTTATTACCCTTATTTTCTACATGGTATCAGAGCCTAAAATCCTGAAACCCTAAGAAAAGTTTTCTTGCTTTATTTGAGCCGGTGCCGCCAATGACAGCTGAGCATAGCATCCCTTACACTCTCCGCTATCATCCAGTTGCCATTGCTGCTCGTCTTTCGTTGATCGCAGTTGCCAATTCTCTGTTACCGTGACCAACGTCTGCCCCGATCTGTTCGCCCGCGTTGTCCACGCGTCGACAGTCTGACTCACGTGGTGGTGCCATCTAATCACCTGCTGCCATGTTGTTCCCTCTGCCGGCCTATCTGCCATAGCCACTTTGATTTACCGCTGATCTGTACCTAATTCTGCACTATTTTTTTCCTATGAAGTAATTCCGAAGAACATGCCGGTAGTGATGCTAGTTTTGAGGCTACTGCACTTCAAAACATGAATGACTATGAGGTAATTTTAACTTCATTGAAATTGTTGCAGTTGCAATCTGGCCTTAAGATACCTGTACCTGTTGGTCATTTGTCGAATGACCCCTACTTCATTGGCTCTTTTGATGGACCTGGTTTGGTTATTGCACCTCAAGAGAACTACCTGGAATGGTCACATGGTATTTTCCGTGCTAGGCTTGCTAAGCATAAGATTGGGTTATTGATGGATCCATTACCAAACCTCAGGATGATTATCCTTATACTTCCGAGTGGCTTGTTGTCAATTCTACCCTTATCTGCTGGATCTTGCAAACCCTGGATCCGGCACTGCGATCTTCTATAAGTTCTTTTGCAACAGTTAAGGAATCATGGGAGGACTTGAAGGCATGTTTTACTCTTGGCAATGGTATAATGATTTTGCAGATGGGCAACGATATTCAGAAATGTAGGTAGAATGGTCAGACTATCGCCAAGTACTTTGGCAGATTGAAGAAGCAATTTGGAGATTAAAATTCAATTCAGCCTCATCTAGTTTGCGATAGTGAAGCTATGAAACTACTATGCACTTGTAATCTTGTTGCATGCACCTCCCTTGAGAGAGATATAGAGAAGAATTTGATTTATTAATTCATATCTGGTCTCGATGAAGGCTATCACACCTTGCGATCCCATATCATAAGCACTGATTTGTTGCCATCAGTCAACTGCGTGTATGCGCTTGTTGTCCAGGAAGAGAATCACCGAGCTGTCATTCGGTCTCGCGAGGCTTCTTCTAACTCCATGGCATATGCCGTATGGTGACTAGAACCTACAGGTTCTTTGACAGTTGTTATAACTTCAATTGATCGCAAGAATCTCGTCTGTAGCATTGTCATCACAAGGGTCATGACAAAGCTTCTTGTTTCCAGATCACTTGCATTTTAAAATGGTTCAAGGAGTTAAGGAGAAAGCCAATGCTACCAAGAAGACGGCGCCTGCACGGCTGAAGGCCGTTGTTGGCCTATGGGTTCCCACCGAAGTGGCCCTTTCACTCCTGCAGCCGTTCGCCGGTGCTGCCATATCTTTGCCAGGGTTAGCGGTGGCAGTCTCTACTAGCAGTGTCCCCACGTGTTCAGATTAATGGAGCATGACCATGGATTTATTTAATCTATTTAACTCTCTTTCTGACCATGGGCCAGGTAAGTCTACTATGCCTTGGATTCTTGATTCAGGAGCCTCGTATCATATGACTAGTGACAAGGGTTCTCTTACTTATATTACTACTGCTATCGATACTGTGAATGTTATAGTTCCTGATGGATATGTGTCGTCTACTACACAATATGGTTCTATCTGCTTTGATGATGTCACCCATAATCATGTGTTATACATACCTGCTTTGTGATACAACTTATTATCATGCTCTAGATTGTTATCTGCATTAAACTGTCTAGCTTTGTTTACAGGAAATTATTGCATTTTACAGCAAATAAGTACGAGGACTATGATTAGCATGGGTGAACAACAAGGGGGAGGGGGGTGTTATTTGCTTCATATAATGGATACTCATGTTTGTCCTTCTATCCTGTAGTTTTTTCTGATTTATGCATCAGCGCCTTAGACATCCTTCCTCTGCGGTTTTGTCTTCTGTTTCCTCTATTGATTTTAGCACAAATAAGATTTTTGTTTCTTGCTTCATATGTTATAGAGCAAAGCAGACTAGAAATAGTTTTTCTCTGAGTTCTTCCAATGCTACTTCATTGTTTGAATGAATACATTGTGATATTTAGAGCCCTTATAGCACACCATCTTCTAGTGGTGCATTTTATTTTTTTACAACAGTTGATGATTTTTCCCAAGCTATTTGGGTGTGTCTATTAGGTTCTAAGTCAGAAGTAGCTTCCAGATTTAGAGAATTTTGTGCTTTAATCAAGAATTAGTTCGGCCACAGAGTTCTACGCGTCTGGGCTGATAATGGCACTGAGTTTCTACCATTGTGATCATACTTTGCTGAATCTAGGATTATATTTGAGACATCCATAGTTGATACTCCTCAGTAGAATGGTCGTATTGAACGCAAGCATCGACATTAGTTAAATGTGGCACGCACTCTACATTTTCAAGCTAACTTGCCAGTTGATGTTTTAGGAGAATCTTATCTTATTGCTACTTATCTGACAACCGAACACCAATGAAGCTTCTCAATGGCCATACTCCCTTTGAGATGCTCCATGGGCAAGCTCCAAATTACAAATATTTGAAGGTCTTTGGTTGCTTGTGTTTTGTGTCTTACATTCCTAGATACTGCGACAAGTTTGAGCCAAGAAGTTAGCGATGTTTGTTTCTTTGATATCCTGCCGGAAAGAAAGGCTATCACCTTTAAGATCTAGAATCTTGTACTTTTTTCAACAGTCAGGATGCCAATTTTCTTAAAGATTAGTTCCCTTATGATAAAACTCCGACTTTGGCCTCATTAACGGATCCTGGAGGCGCCACCACCTCACTGCCGGCTTCGCCTTCACCACCGTCGGAGACATTTTTGCCGATCGCCATCCTGCCAGACTAGTTGGCTCCGATGCCCACCTTCGATCATCGGCTGCCAATTTTTCTTGATCGGTCCTATGATGGGTCTCCCAGATTGCCGCTTCCCCATACACTTCATGCGCCTTTGGCGACCGATAACCACGCACCTCACACGCTGCTGTTTCTCGATCCAATGTCTATATCACCATCTGCCACAATTTCCTCGGCTCCTGACTCTGCCATTCGTAGCCAGCTACTACTTGTTCCACCGATAATGCCGACTCTTCCTCCTGATTGTAAGCCGCCTGCTACCCATTAGAGTGTCTGTAATCGTCGACCTCTTCCTTACCTGGATGCTTATGACTATGATAACTTTGTTTGTGATTTTCATACTGAAGAAAACCCTCCTACTGCTATGATCACTCCTGCACTATAACTATCATCAAGTGTATTCTATCACCTTGCTGATTATGTAAATTGTGATAATTTTTCTAGTACGCATTCCAGATTTTTGTGTGCGCTAATGTCTTGTGCATATCTCACCGCTTATTCTGAGGCGTCAAAACATGCTCATTGGCAAGATGCTATGAATGAAGATCTTATTGCACTTGAGCGCAGTTAGACATTGAAAATGCCATCTCTACCTCTTGATAAGCTACAATTGGTTGCAAATGGGTTTACCGCATGAAGTTTAAATTTGATTGTACCATTAAGGGTCATTAGGCTCGCCTGGTGGTTCTCGGGAATCACCAGATTGAAGGGATTTACTATACTAAGACATTTTCTCCTGTTGCAAAGATGAGTTTGGTTCATTTTTTCTTTTCAGTTGCAGTTATTCATAGTTGGAAACTGCACCGGATGGATATGCATAATTCTTTCCTGCGTGGTGATATGCATGAAAAGGTTTACATGCGTTCTTTACCTAGCTCTCTTGCGTCTTTAGAAATCTCTTTATGGTCTTCACCAGGCTCCTCACAATTGGTTTGCGAAACTAGCTTAGGCATTACGTGCATTTGGCTTTTTTCGGAGTAAAACAGGTTACTCTTTATTTGACTTTACCCGTGGTTCGGTATCGTTGCATGTGCTAGTTTATGTGGACAATTTGGTAATTCCTGGTAGTTCTTCGTCACTTATCTCTGAAATTCAAGAAACACTTGAGCTCTTGTTTTAATATGAAAGATCTTGGCCTGCTTAAATATTTCATAGGTATAGAGATTGCTAGAAGAGTGGATATGATGTTTCTTTCACAACGGAAATATGCTCTGGACATCTTATCTGACACAGATTTATCTGCCTCTAAACCGATAAATTTTCTGAAGGAGCATTAACACAATTTTGTGCGTGTTAAAGGTCCACTTTACCATGATCTTGAGAAATATCGGCTTTTGGTTGGGCACCCAATCTACCTCACTATCACTCGTCCTGAGCTCAGTTATTTGGTTCATAAATTTTCACAGTTTATGAAGTTTCCTTGTGTTCCTCATTGGCAAGCTATTGTCCACACTTTGCAATACCTGAAGAGTCACACCTGGTCCGGGTTTATTTCTCTCTTCCCGTAGTGCATTGCAATTGGTAGCTTACTGTGATTCTGATTGGGCTGCATGCCCTATTACCCAGTATTTTCTTTCTGGATACTTTGTGATGATTGGTAATTCTCCAGTTTCTTGAAAGATGAAGAAGCAACCTACGGTTTCTCGTTCTTCTGCTGAAGTGAAGTATCATGCAATGGTTGTTACCTGTTTTGAATTGTTATGGCTTAAGTCTTTACTGAAAGACTTGGGGGTTGCGCACACTACTCATATGCGTTTGTTTTGTGACAGTTAATCTGCTCTTCATATTGCAGAAAATTGAGTGTTCCATGAACTTACAAAGCATATTGAAGTTAATTGTTATTTTGTTCGGGACCTTGTGCAGGCTGGCACCATTGTTATTCGTCATATCCGTACTACCTATCAACCTGCAGACTTGTTTACAAAAGCTCTCGGACGTAGCCAGTTTCATTCCATACTTGGCAAGTTGGGTATTTTTGTTCCTCTGCTCCAACTTGAGGAGGAGTATTAAGGAATGTAGATATTACTTTTAATTGTAATTAGATTCTATTAAGTTTTCCTAGCTTGTATAGATATTCTGTACCACTATATAATGTACTATGAGATCATGAAAACAAACACACATTATTACCCTTATTTTCTACAACCCTTGAAAATTATTTTGACGAAAGTTACGAACTTAGAAGCACCAAAAGTAGCTGGATCTGCATGCCACACAATGATATGCAAGTCATTAATTATTTCTTCTCTCCTTTTAATGTTGGTGAGGGAACATCTAGGACCCCACCTCAATCTTCTCCCGGCTTCACAAAAGATGTCGAAGATGATTATTATGATCACATGACCAGCAGGAAGAAGATAAAGAATAGACAGAAAGCTAGATTATCTAAAGATGTATGGTCTAAGTCTCCCACTGTCAGCTCCCTAACGGATGATATTGTTATAATCACAACAACAATCCACAACAATACTTAAAAGTAATTGTTAATCATTTCTATCTAAGTATATATTATTTATTTTTTATTCATTCATGGACTCAAATCATTTATGTAATATTTTTCAAACTTTTATAGTTAATTTTCTCATATGATAATTAGATTTTGTTTTTGCCTGTTACAACATATATGAATACTAACTCCGTTTCTTTAACATTGACATCTTTACTACCTAGATTTATGATGAATGAAATAATCAGTGGATGAAATTGGGTTTAAAAGAAATAGAAGTGAAATATTTAATAAAATTGAAAAAATATTTCCAAAAATAAAATAAAACAGTGTAATAATATAAATAAAACAACCAAAAAAATATATGTTACTGATAGTGAAACAGAGGGAGAGTTCATTGTGGTGGAATACACCATTTTTCATTTTTAATCCACGTATGCATATATACACACGACACACATGCACGTTTTAAGCACACAGTAAAACAAAATACCAAAATAAAGGATTATAATTGAAGTCTGGCATACATGCACTCAGTGCACACAAAATAGTTGATTTCCCCCCACATCACTTCCATGTTTTCTCCCTGTTCAGTAGCTGATTTTATAAATAACAAAGTATCAATTTTACCTAAGATCGTTCCTTTTCTGGAAAATGACACTTTTCTATTTTTGCAGGGTGCAGAAATTGTACATGACAGAGAGGACAGGATGATTTGGAAACCTGAAGAGACTGGCAGATTCTCTTTCAAGTCAGCTTATAAAACTCTAACATATATACCAGGTAATTTCCCAGTTACTAAGCTCATATGGAACACTAGGTTACCTAAGAAGATCTCCATCTTTACATGGAAATTGCTCAACTCATTCTTACCTTTTGATGATATCCTCATTAAATGTGGTTTTAGCTTGGCTTCAAAATGTCCTATGTGCAATCAATCTGACTCTCTGGAACATTTCTTCATTAGCTGCCATCTTGCTAAATTTGTTTGGATTCAGAGTGCTCGTTTAGTTAACTTCAACCTGCAAAATGTCCATAGTGTTGTGGATACTTTCTTCATCTTTTGGAATTGTAGTGACCTTTCTGGGTTTCAGAAAATAATATGTCGATTGTTGCCTCCAGTGATCTGCTGGGCATTATGGAAGGCTAGAAATTCCTACTTTCTTGAGGACAAACCCTTTTCTTTTACCCATATAAGCAAGGAAGTTATAGATACTCTTAATCTTTCCATTTCAGTCTCTTCCTGCCTCTCCATTATACACCATAACTCATGCAATCAATTCTATTATCTGATATCCCCCCCAGACCACCACCAAAGCCAACCATCTCCACTGTATGCTGGGAATTTCTAGGTCCCAATGTCATCAAGGTTAATGTGGATGCCTCATGGTCTGCTACAACTGTTTCTATTGGCTTAATTGCTCGTGATAACCAGGGTTTCCCACTCCTAATCAAGTCAGAGTCCATATCAGCCATTTTACCACCGGAAGCTGAAATAAAGGCAGTCCTTCTGGCATGTCAAATCTGTATCCTTAGATATCCAAACTTCATTACCGAATCTGACTCTTTACAGGCAGTTCATATGATCAATGATCCATCATGCTCCAAATGGACTTTATACCCATTGGTGTTCCAAGTTCACACACTTCTATCCCAGGTTTCTCTTAAGCACACACACAGAATGTAATTCAGTGGCTGATGCTATTGTTAAACACCACTCAACCTCCCGGATGGATTTTTCACTTCATTTGAATAACATTTCAGCGCATATTAAAGGGCTAATTTATATGGATAGCATTCATACACCTTATATTAGAATCCATAGGCAAGCCTCTAAAGATGATTGATACCGCTGATCTTTCCTTCCTTTTGCCGCAGGTTATGGACCTCATCATGGCTCTAAAACCCTATGCTTCCCCCTGATGGTTATGGTATTTCACTTTCCAGAGGGAGCTCATAGCCACATTTGCTATCCACATTCGTGTGCTAGAGGGGACATTCGTGTGCTCGACGGGACATCCGTGTGCTCGATGGGACATCCATGTGCTCAAGGGGACATTCGTGTGCTCGAGGGGACTTTCAAGTGCTTGTGGGGACACTCGTGTGCTCTACGGGACATTCGTGTGCTCGAGGGGACATTCATGTGCTCGAGGGGACATCCGTGTGCTCGAGGGGACTTCCGTGTTCTCGAGGGGATATTCGTGTGCTCGAGGGAACATTTGTGTTCTCGAAGGGGCATTACTGTGCTCGATGGGACATTCGTGTGCTCGAGGGGACATTCGTGTGCTCGAGGGGACTTCCGTGTGCTCAAGGGGACATTCATGTGCTCGAGGGGACTTTCGTGTGCTCGAGGGGGCATTCGTGCACTCGAGGGGGCATTCGTGTGTTGGAGGGGACATTCGTGTGTTCGAGGGGACATTCGTGTGTTCGAGAGGACATTCGTGTGCTCGAGGGGACATTCGGGTGCTCGAGGGGATATTCATGTGCTCGAGGGGACTTTCATGTGCTCGAGGGACATTTGTGTGCTCGAAGGGACATTCGTGTGCTCGATGGGACATTCGTGTGCTCGATGGGACATTCGTGTGCTCGAGGGGTCATTTGTGTTCTCGAAGGGACATTAGTGTGCTCGATGGGACATTAGTGTGCTCGAGGGAACTTTCGTGTGCTCGAGGAGGCATTCGTGCGCTCGAGGAGACATTCCTGTGCTCGAGGGGACATTCGTGTTTTCAAGAGGACATTCATATGTTCGAGGGGACATTCGTGTGCTCGAGGGGACATTCGTGTGCTCGAGGGGACATTCGTGTGCTCGAGCTACATTCGTGTGCTCGAGCTGATTACGCTTGGTTTTTCTGGCTACACACATGCCATTCAACAACATACTCCTCCGGCTGTTTCACCATGGTCTGCAAGTTTCTCCTGCTTACGAGCTCAAAATACCAACAATGGCAGACTTACTAGCCTAATTCCTCCATCAGTTTTACTTACGGTTATGACTGACTGGTTGTTACCTGGCCAAAGTAATGAATTAAGACTGGGTGTGGACATTCGCTACTTTGGAATCGCAACTACCTTTTTCTTCTAGATCTCGCACATATATAGACTTATAGTTATTAGTATCTGATCATTCTTTTGGAGGCAATGATGTTGCCTTTTTGTATAAAACTACTATGATGTCACTGGCTCATAAATTATGTGGCTTGGGGTACCAATATATCAACCCCCGCCCTTGGGTGTTTTCAGTTAAAAAAGTGCACACAAAATAGATTATAATCCAAGTCTTGATGCAAATACTCCAGTATTTTCGTAACTTGTTTCACAGAAAACTTTTACTAGTATGTATTTTATGCTATCACTGCTTGATAATAGGTACTTACGCATCGGTATAAATTCATGATTGTAGGTTTATCGGTGCGTATGTAATTAGTTGTACCGGTAATTATATTGTAACATCAGTACTGGTGCAAATAAGTACATATGCACCAGTATCACGTCAACCTGTGTAGAGTTCACCTATTTTCGCATTGGTGTTGGTTCTACTGGGGTACAAACTCAAAATTTTGCAGTGGTAATGTCCAGTGGCGGAATTAGCCTAGTATTTTAGGGAGGGCTTATTTATACTGGCAAAATTTTTTTTCGGACGCTATATTATATTGGTAATTTTTTTCTGGGTGCTGAATTACATTGGATTTTTTTCTGAACACAAGTCGACACATTCAAACAAAATTCGCTTCAATAATAGAGTGTTTATAAAACAATCCAATTTCTACTAATACGATAAATCACACTTAAAATTATTCGATCTTGTTAATTAATATGTTAAAAATAACTTAAATGAGATTACAAAAATAAAATTAGTGAGCAAATCACATGTATAAATAGTTTATACCTAAATGAAATCAATTTATACCTAAATGAAATCAATTTATGTCTAAAATTAATTAAATAATTTAATAACTTGGTAAAATTACAACTGAAAATATAAAGCGTTATTGTGATTTTCTTAATTTTTTAAAAAATTACCATATTCATCAGCATTAATTTAAAAATGAGATAAAGAAGCTCTTATGATCCTCTCATCTTAATTAATTATAGTAACAAAATCATATTTAATGTAAAATAGCAAATATCACAAATGACAAACAATTATACTACCGAATATAAAGTTACAGTAAACTATTGTTAGCAATACTATTTTGACTTCCATAAAAGCAGTGAGCCTCAAAGACTTGGTTTTTTTTAAAAATAATTATGGGGGAAATTTGTATTTGGCTCCCCAAACCATAAAGCTGGCAAAAGCCTAAAGATTCATACGTGTATACAAAAGATCATCTGTATGATGATCAGAGATCAATGTGAATATTCAGAAACAAAATTGGTTGCGAATGAAGCTAAACTAGAGTTAGTACCTTTCTATAGATAACTTTCCAATGTTTTCCATAAACAGGTCGGTGAATCGAGCAACTCGAAACCCCATTATGTCCGTGGAAATCAACAGGAAATAAGCTATAGAAAGAAGATTAAGAACATCTAGAAGAGTATATCTCTATCCGAGAGATGTGTCGAGCTTCTAAGTCCAGCAGAGTTGGTCTAGAGTAGTATAGTTTTTCTGAGTCCAGTGGTAATTTTCCTCGTGTTCCATCAGAGTCGGGCACAATCCATCCTGAGGCAAAAATAGAAAAACAGCGTAGATTCCATTCCAGAAACAGGAAGTAACGACAATTTTGAGTCCATATAGTGGATTGCATATAGTAAATGAAGAGCAACTAGAGTAAATGAGCATGTCAAGATCCAGAGCCTACTCGTATGGAAGGTAAACCAAGTCTGTCTAGTGAAATTAGACCTCTGAGCACAGGAGGTGCCAACTGAAAATCTATGTTCCCTTGTAAATTATTTTGTAATGAGTATTTAGCCAAGTAACCCGCAGCACTATTAGCCTCTCTGTGAATGTGTGTAATTGGGAATTTCATATGCTGGAGGCTAAGAGTACTGCAAATAGAGAAATTCCTCCAAGGGGCAGTCATCGGATTATGTATACCCCTAACAGCAGTTAAACAGTCAGATTCCAGTTCACCATTTGCGATATCTAGTTCTTCACATATTTCATATCCAAATTGTATAGCTATCAATTCTGCATGTAGTGGTGTATGGGATTGGAAAGTTTTAGTTCGCATTGTAACCACATTCCCGAACATATTCCTAACCACTACAGCCGAAGAAGCCAAACCAGATTTTTTCCATGAGGCATCTGTATTTAACTTAAGTCCATAGGAAGGTTTCTTCCAAGTTACAGCAATTAGAGGTTTCCTTCTCTTGGGGTGAATGTTAGGGATAATGTTAGATTCTATCCAATACCTATTCCTGGTTATGTTACTAGATTGGTGATGCACAGTAAATATATCATGAATGATGCATTTGATCTCATGTAAGCAGGCTGTAGGGGAGACTGATTCATTATCAAAAATGATTTTGTTCCTCTTTACCCACAAAATCCATATTGTAACCAAGAGTGAGGCTGTGATAATATTAGAATGGATCTTTGTATCAGCTTTAAAAGATAGGAAGTAATCAACTCTGTGCTTCAATTTTTCAAACAAAGGTAGGTGCAGATGTATCAGATCAACCACTCTTTCCCAAACTTCAATAGCAAATGAACATGAATTAAAAAAAATGATCTAAGTTATCAGTGTGGTTCATACACAAAGGGCACATAGATAGGGGTGGGCAAAAAATCCGAAAACCGAAAACCGAACCAAAAACCGAATTATCCGAATCCGAATAAACCTAACCGAATTTAAAATACGGTTTTTGGATAACCGAATTGAATAAACCGAATTTTGAATATGGTTTTTGGTTTGGTTTTGGATATTGAAACTCAAACCGAAAACCGACCCTAATACCGAATTGTAAATAAATAAATTAAATATATAAAATAATAAATAAAATTTAAAAATACAAAACTAAATTTATAAGTAAATATAAGTAGGAGGACTAATCTATACATTTTAAAAAAATTACCCCAAACATCTTAACATGAAAATGTGAAATGGATCAAATAGACAATAGATTGATATTCAAGTGTCTTACAATCCATATTCATTATAAAAAAAGTTTAATAAATTAGTTCGTTTAAATTTCTTATAAATTTAAAAACAAGTGTATATATATATATGTATATATATATTCTTATAAATTCTTATTGGAATGAACGAAAACGGAAAGTATTAACTGTAATCAATAAATATCCATATCTAAACTACAATGATCTTATTAATCACAGTGATAAGGTGCACGAATAATTAATTCTTCAACAGTAATCTTTCACTAGACTAAAACATTCCTCAAACAATGGGCATTTTCCTCTGCTCTAAAAAATTAACAAACTACAATGGACTCATAAGAGATTACTTGGTGAAGAGATGGAAAGAGTGATTAGCCAACCGAGAAGCATAAACAAGTGAGGATGTGGATCGTTGTGTAATGGTTATGCTTCCGGTAGCATGAAAATGAGCCTATTTCAACCTGATTCGTAATCTCCAGTCTCCACTTCCCATATTCACTAAAACAGAAGAAGAAAATATGTCAGTTCAAAGTCAAAACCAACGTTTAAATCTACTCGTATATAACCTAAAGCAACTAGCCTGGTACAACCTTTATTTAACCGCAGACAGTGGCAGAACCAGAACTGATTTTAAGGAGGGGCGGAATGATAATAGTAGACAAATAATTTCGCATAATACACGATCTATAATGTATAAAATATCATTTTTACATAAACATAAAGATGTAAGAGATAAAATTAATGATAATTTAGATTTTATATTTGAACTAAATATAATACATTGTAATACATTAACTCTTAGTTTTAAAAAAATAAAATTCCTAATAATTTTGATGAATACATCTACTAAAATATGTAATTTTAAACTTAAAAAAAATTTAAAAACCATAATATATAAATACCATACTCCTACCATCTAAATGTTAGATTAATCATGAAAAATCTCCTATTAGACCATCTAAATGTTAGATTAATCATGAAAAATCTCGTTTCAATAACTATTATGATCAAATTATAATTATTTATACATTACTGTACGTTTTAAAAGTTATGAGAAATTTGTTGCAATAAATAAAAACAAATATTAAATCAACTTATTAGTTATATCAGTTATAAAATAACCTCGTATAATGATTTGTCAGTCTAAAACAAGATATTGTGTTAATTTAATAGTGGAATTTTTGTTCCACCCTCTAAATGTATTTAAATTACTTATATAAATAGAAGAGAAAGAAATCATAAAATATATTATAAATACATTCATCATGTATGGAAATGGTAAAAACATAAGTCAAATTAACATGGTAATAATAATAAAAATGATTTGAGATTAAACGGTATTAAATAATCTTCAGTCACAAAATACTCCTCAAATTAAATAATGTAATAATAAATGACAAAATCTTGGAAAATACAGTCTTTCCATTATTCCATAGGCTTATGAAAAGACATGGTTTAATTATAATAATACAAAGTAAAAGATATTAGTTGCAATATTAACATTTTATTATGCAACGTGTAGTAGTTATAAAGTTTATAACCCGATTCATTCAACCCAAAAAAATTATCTTCATTTATTCTAATTTGTATTTTAAACCATAATATTTCCATGACTTATAAAAAAACCGTTTTTCAAGAGATAGACTCATAATAAATTCAACAAAAAAATTAATAAAATTAAAATTTTGGAAATGAAGGCGTGTGATGTGTGAATCATGTTATTGAAGGCAAATGCAAAGGCAATCATGTTATTGAAGGCGTGTGAATCAAGGGCCAAGAGGCAAATGCAAGCAATGGCAAAGCTGCCAAAGCAAAGCATTAGTGCTGTAGTGCATTTTAGTCCCACATCGGCAAAGGAAGAGGACTTAGGTTCTCTTCCAACTATAAATAACTCACTCTTCCTCTCTTTCACAGCCAAACCAAAGCATCAGCTATTTGATGTAATTGGCAATTGTCAATTGGGCCTTAAATGATAAATCATTTGGCCTTGAATTATTGAGTTGTAATTATTTTAAATTTGTGGGTAAAAAATTTGATTGAAGAATAAATTTAATTTATTCGGATGAATTTGTTTTTAATTGAAATTGAATTTAATTTTTTAATATATATTAAACACAAATTGGTTTATTTAGTTTTAAACCGAATTCCAACCGAAACCGAATTTTAGATTTGGTTCGGTTAATTCGGGTTATTCGATTGATTCAGGTCGGTTTTGGTTTTGGAGTTTTTTGAAAAAAAACCGAATAAACTGAACCGATTAAACCGAAAATCGAACAACCCGACCCGACGCCCACCCCTACACATAGATGCAATTTGGAAACCCAGCCTGACTAAAATGTTGTCGAAAGGCAGGATGTAACTGATTGCACGCCACAAAATTATTGACATTTTCCTAGGGATAAAACTACTCCATACCTTAGAAAGGTGTGATTCTGAATTTTCGACGCCTGAGAGTGTGGTAGGCCGAGCTTACTGTGAAACTACCGTTGATGTTTGGAGTCCAAATCATTCTATCCTCATGATGATAGTCCAGTTCTGCAACCTGTAAAATGGCAAATATATTGGTATCCAGGTGTGGCTCCAGCTGTGGTAGGAGATTAGCTTTATTTTGTATGAAATACCTCAGGGAGATATCCTCAAAAGGAATATTATGCCCGTCAGGCCATTCATAGAAAAGGGCCCCCACACCAGTCCAGTTCGAGTTCCAGAAAGAGCACTCTCCCAGTTCATATATCACTTTAGAGTAACGGTTAGTCTTATCAGTGATTCGGCAGATTCTTTTCCAAGTATGAGATGTTTTATAAGAGTTGGGGAGTGACCATATTAATGAAGTCCATTGATTTTTGTTAGCCTGTAATTTCCACCATAGCTTACATGAGAATGCATCTGCTATTGCTCCTATATCTCTTAGGCCTATGCCATTTTCATCAATTGGTAAACTCATGTTTTTCCATGATCTCCATTTTTTCCTATCAGTATTGTCCAGTTTCCCCCAGAAAAATGTTGAAGCAATTTTTTTCTATTTTCCTTAGGATTATCTTGGGAGGGCTCAAAACAGAGAAGATATGAGTAGGAATCAAAATTAGGCAATGGTTTATGAGTACTAACTTACCAGCACTAGAGAGCCATCTATTCTTCCAATTGTTGATTGTCTTCTCCATCCTCTCTAGCATCGGCTTGTAGTATACCTGCAGATTACGACCATAGAAAACAGGCACTCCTAGGTACTTGAAGGGAAAATAACCTTGTTTCATTCCCAGTATTCTTTTAACAGAAAGAGTGATGTGAGGAGAGGTTTTATGTGAAGCAAAGAATTCCGACTTCTCAAAATTAACTTTTTGACCAGTAGTTTGTTCATAAGCAATTAAAAACCTTTTAAACCTCTTCAGAGTTATAGGTTTGGCATTGAGAAATATTGTTGTGTCATCTGCATACATCAAGTGAGTAACAGTTGAGCAAGATTGAGGTAAACTAAAATGTTGGAGATAACCAGTGTTGATCATCCTTTTAAGAACCCTTGAGAAAGCCTCAGATACCAGATTGTAAAGAAAAAGGGATAGGGGATCTCCCTGTTTTAGTCCTCTGGAAGATTTAAAAAAACCAGAAGTGACTCCATTTATTAAGACAGAGAAGTGAGCTGAAGTTATATTACTCAGTATTATTTTAACAAAGTTTCCATGAAAACCGAAATGAAGAAGTATAGAAACTAGAAAAGACCATGACACTCTGTCAAAGGCCTTTTGCATGTCAAGTTTCACAATTATATTATGTGCCTTTGATTTTCTATTTAAAATTCTTGTCAATTCCTGCATTTGCAACACATTATCAGTAATATCTCTACCATTGATAAAAGCATTTTGTTCAAGAGAAATTAATGAATGCATTAAAGGTTTGATCCTTTCCATTAGCATTTTTGAAAACACTTTATTAATGAAGTTAGATAGACTAATTGGTCTAAAATCGGAGAAGGAGATTGGGATGGGTTTTTTGGGGATCAAGGCCAACCAGGTGCTAGATATAGCTAAGGGAATATTTCCTGAAACCAGGAAATCATTTGCTGCATCTAACAAATCAGTTTTGATGGTTTCCCAGAAAGTTGTGTAGAAACTACCTGAGAAACCATCAGATCCAGGGGCACTGCTTTTGTTCAAGTCGAATACAACATGTCTGAGTTCCTGGATTGTGAACTGTTGAAGAAGCATTTGGTTTTGTTCTTCAGAAATGACCACTGGTATCTCACTCAGAAAATAATTAAGATAGGATCCTAATTTTGGAGGGGATTCCTCATTTAATAAGTCCTTGTAAAAACGGATGCCTTCTTCTTTAATCAGGTTAGGGTCAGAAATCCAGTTACCTAAGCCATCCTTAATCTTGCTAATTCTAGATTTGGCTCTGTTTTCCTTAATGGCATGGTGAAAGTAATTAGTATTAGCATCCCCAAACTTAAGCCAATTTAGTCTAGCCTTTTGTTTTAAAAAAATGATCTTCTTTCTGAGCTTTAAGCAACAAGGCTTTTGATTCATTCAGTTCAGCTAAGTCCTGTTCATTTTGAGTTTGTTGGAAAATTATTTCCAATTCACAAACTCTGTCCTCAGCATGTATGAGGTTCTGGTTAACATTCCCAAAACTGGTTCTATTCCATTGTTTAATTTCCATTTTAAGCCTCTTCAGTTTATGAACAAAGCCAGTCATTCCTTTTAAAGGGGATATTAAATTCCAATTTCTAATCACAATATCCTTGAAGTCTTGCCTAGTGGACCACATATCCTGATATCTGAAAGGCCTAGGGATCATTTCAGAAGCAGATTGTATAGACAAAAGTAGAGGAGAATGATCCGATGTGATTCTATTTAAAACTTGGATAGAACTATTAGGATATAGATCCAACCAGTCAAGATTACAGAGTCCCCTATCTAGCCTTTGAAAAATGAGGTCTTTACATCTGTCCTTAACACGATTGTTAGACCAGGTAAAAGAATTCCCAACAGTAGTAATTTCATGCAAATCAGAGCTATTGATGAAGTCATTAAATTGTTTCATGCTTTTATGAGGAGTGGTTTTCCTTCCTTTGTATTCATTAACTGATGTCACCGTGTTAAAATCCCCAATATATATGGAAGGTTCAGGCTGAGGAGAGCCCAAATCTTGCCAAAGATTTTCCCTAACATTCCTATGAACACTAGCATATATAAAGAAGCAATTCCAACTAAGTGAGGTAGCTACTTCAGAAATTCTAGCTTGTAGAAATTGATCAGATTCTCTGATACAGGTTAAGTGAAAAGATTGATTCCAAAGAATCCAGATTTTAGCAGTTTGAGCTGTAAGAGCATTGGTGAATCCTAGGGCATGCATTAGAGTATGAATATGTTGATTATCATGCCAAGGTTCAATCAGACAAAGTATGTCTATCTTATGGTTCATCTTTAGAGTTTTTAGTCTATCCAGGGATGATCCATATCCTCTAACATTCCACACTAATATATTCCCTATGATTGTGTATCTAATCATTTAAAAACCATTGGGACAGCTTTGTGTGAGGATCGAAGCTTCCTAGTTTTGTTAGTAGAGGCCTTACTAATATTATCTAAAGAGTCCTTACCTTTTTCACTACATTCAGTAGACTTTGGAGTATCAACCTTTGTGTGTACCTTATTGTGTTCCTCATTTGTGTGTTGATCAGCTTTGCCCGGTCTGTCAGTTGATACCTCATTCTGTGCTTGATCCTGCTCTAGTTCTGCTGAAGATTTTGTTGCTGATATGAAGATTTGATCTGGTTTATCATCTTGTTTATTACCTGGAGTTAGTTTTCCTTCTGACCTATTTGCTGGTGAACCTGGTATACCTGTGTGTACTACTTGCTCATGTGTTTCCAAAGATTCGTGGAAGATTTCCAAAGATTCGTATATCGCACGTTTTTCGCCAAAAATGGCACCTAGTGATTGGGGAGCGAGTATCCGACAACTACAAGACTTGGTTAAGAAACTTGACAGTGGGCCCACGGCTTCGTTTGAATGGCCCAATTAGTTTATTTTACCTTCAGACTTTTAATAAAAATGACGTCGTTTTGATGTCTGAAGGGAAAGGAAAAAAAAGGCAGGCCAGTCGTCTTCTTTGGTGAAAAGACGAACAGGGGGCAGAGCTGGCCATCTGGGGGGGGCGGAAACTATTTTTTTGGTGGAGGCTAGACCAAATTTCCACGCTACTAAATCTTAAGGGGGCGCCAGCACCCCCTCGCTCCCTAGATCCGCCCATGGTAATATCCGAATAGGCATTTTGACCGGTGCATTTGCTTACATGTGCAACTGTACATGATTATCGGTGTGTACATATTTCCATTTTCTATTAATTTGGCACCAAGAGGACAAATTTTTAAACCGGTAATGGAAAAAATACCAGTGCAAAAATAAAAAATTGTGGGAAAAATTTGCATTTGTACACCGGTTACTATTAGAATCGGTGTAGGAACTGAACACGTACCGGTATTTTCTTAAGATCGGTGCAAACGAAATTTCTTTTTGTAGAAATTTGGCATAAAAACTATTTGATTTTGCACCGGTACTGTGATTGTACTGGTGCAGAAGAAGAAAATACACGGGTTTTGGCTAAATATCTACACCGGTAATAGACTTTACCGGTGCAATAAGCTACAAATACACCGGTAAAGTCTAAATACTAGTGTATAAAATCGCATTAAATGCTCACCTACCACATTTTTTTAGCGGGATAAAAATGAGATTTTTGGAAGAAGATGTTCATTAATGGCGTTTTTTTGTTGATGAATGCATTGAATTCTCCACAATGAAGACCCTAGAAGGTACCACTTTTTGAATTACATTTATGGATATTAAGGATTTCATGTATGATTTGGGTTAGTAGAGACATTTACATTTTGTGTTTGATCATTTGATGGTGATTGAGGTAGAATTGTAGATATTAGTTTGTGATTTGTTCTCAAAGTTGCTGTTGTTATAACGCTATGACTTTTGATTCCTATAGTGTTGGACATGTTAAGAATCTTATAATTGTAATGTGGAATATTGATGTATAATGTGCATTTATGATGTTACATGATTAGGAAGTCATCATGAAAATTTCTATTGTATTAAATGTGTTAAAGTTTGATTGTTGGACATTTATTGATATGTAGAGTTGTATCACGCCATCGAGAGGCGTAAGCATGTGTATGACAACGTTAGTAGGGTGAGTGATGAATATATTTTGTTCGTGGATGAGTTCTTGGAGCATGCTTTTAGTCAAGAGAAGAAAATATTATGTCCCTGTCGTGATTGTGGAAATCAAATTCGTTGTGATAAGAAGGACACCATGAAACTCCATTTGTATAGCCGGGGGTTTGCGAAAGATTATGTTGTGTGGACATTTCATGGGGAAAAATCACAGCCGAAAGTGAGAGTTAGTAGTGAGGGAGAGTGTTTTAGGAATTCTATATTGGATGACATGTGTGAGGATGTTGTTAATGAGTTTAGAGGGAGGCCTAAGGTTTTCGCTAACTTCCTTGGTGAGAAAGATACACCATTGTAGCCCGATTGCAAGAAGAAAGATACAGTCATCTCATGTTTGTTGGAGTTGTTTAATTTGAAAGGTGTAGGGTTTTTGAATGAAAAGCTTCCACCCGGTAACAGGGTTCCTGATAACCTTTATGAAGCTAAGAGAATTTTGTGTCCGATGGGATTGAAGTATGAAAAGATATATGCTTGTCCGAACTATTGTGTCCTATATAGGGGTGACCTTAAGGATAAGCTTGTTTGTCCAGTATGTAATGTGTCGTGTTATAAGAAGAAGAGAAATGTGGCTATCGGTGGAGATCATGATGTACCGATGAGGAGACGGGTGCCCGCCAAATGTATGTGGTATCTTCCCATTATTCTTAGGCTGAGAAGGTTGTTTATCAACAAAAAGGATGCAAAGAACATGACATGGTGCGTTGATATGTGAGGTTGTAAAGATGATATAATTCGACACTCAGCTGACACAGACCAGTGGAAGAAATTTGATAAGATGTATCCACACATTGCATATGAACCTAGGAATTTGATATTTTCTATGTGTACTGATGGTATGAACCCATTTTTGAATATGTCCTCGAAACACAGTTTGTGGCCTGTTATGCTTTCCATTTACAATCTTCCCCCATACTTTTACATGAAGAGAAAATATGTGTTGATGCCCATCGTGATTTTAGGCCCAAAACAACCTGGAAATGACATAGACACTTATCTTTCCCCTTTAATAGAATATTTGAAGGTGCTTTGGTCGGTTGCCGCCTTAATGTTTGATGGTTTTAGTGGTGAAGAGTTTACATTGAGGGCCATGCTTTTTGTACCATAAATGATTTCCCGGCATATGGTAACCTTTCCGGGTATATGGTCAAGGGTCACAAGGCTTGTCCAATTTGTGAGGATGAGACAGATTACCATCAGTTGAAGAATGGGTGGAAGACTGTTGATTTGGTTCACCGTAATTTCCTGCCTGTAGGTTACAAGTTGCAGGATAATGTGGTTGCATTCGTTGGTGGGAAGGAGAGGAGAAAGGAATCCGAACCTTTGACCGGTGTAGCTATTCACAACAAGGTGAAGAAATTGAATGTTGTTCTTGGTAAGAAGTTATCAAAGAGTGGTGGGGCTGTAGACGGACCGTGGAAGAAACAATCAATTTTCTTCAATTTTAAGTAATAGGAAAATTTGGAGGTTCGCCATTGTTTGGATGTCATGCATATCGAAAAGAACGTTTGTGAGAGTCTAATTGGAATGTTTCTGAACATTCCCGAGAAGACTAAGAATAACTTGAATATGAGGAAAGATTTAGTGAATCTTGGTATACGGTTGGATACGTCACAAGAGGTAAGAGGAAAGCGAGCGTACCTATCTCTCACTCCTTACAATCTGTCAGTTGCTAAGAGGAGATCAGCGTGTGAGAGCATCCAAGGAATGAAAGTACCATCCGGTTACTCTTTTAATGTTAGTCGGTTTGTGAATGATGAGTTGCGTCTTAATGCTTGGAAATCACATGATTGTTATGTCCTTATGCAATAACTTTTGCCCTTAGCAATACGTGGGTGTTTGGAAGAGGAAGTTATATTTTCAGTTATGCGCTTGTGTTTCTTCTTCAACTCGATATGCAAGAAAAATATTAGCGGGCAATATCTACATGAATTGGATCGAGAGGCTGTTGTTCCACCGCCCCCCTGTTATTCTTTGACATTATAGTGCACCTAGTGGTACGGGCCTGTTGGAATGCATTGGATGTACCCCTTTGAGTGTCACATGGCTATTTTCAAGGGTTATGTTCGTACTCGTAGTCAGCCTGATGCCTCCATTGTTCAGAGGTACATCATTGTGGAGATTATCGAGTATTGTACAATGAACTTGATTGGAAGAAGAGCGGTTGGTGTTCCAGGTGAACCTCACTACGGAAGGAGGAATGGAATTCCACGTTCCAAGGGTACATTTTATACACCCTATCACGCTGAGTTGATGACTATTCACCTATATGTATTACATAATAGTAGCGAGACTGTAACATATGTTGAAGAGCATATTTCCCTGTTGGAAGAAATTTATCCAGAATGGCCCCCAAATAAAATTTAGGTCGAGCATTCTTCAAGGTTTGTTAATTGGTTTTACAATCATTGTAATGTTGAAGGGATGCTCAGTAACCTACGGGCGTTTGTAAGGAAGCTGAACTGCACCATTAGATGATACCTTGGTTATGACATTAATGTCTTTAGTTTCTCAACATTGGCAAAGGATGAGAAGAGCACTACTCAAAATAGTGGTGTTTATATTGAATCTGAATCCATGTGGCAGGCAAGCAAGAGAGATAAACATCCGGTTATTGATGTGATGCCCTTCTATGAGACGATTGAGGAAATTTGGGAGTTGGATTTTGTAGAGTTCAAGGTTGTTGTTTTCAAGTGTCGTTGGGTGGAACAGAGTTCTGGTGTTGTAGTATAAAGCTCATGGGGTTCTTGTTGGTCGACCTTAATTGTGTAAGATATGAAGATGACAAGTTCATCTTAGCTACTTAGGCACGGAATATTTTTTACAACAAGGACCCTTTGAATGACAAGTATCATTTGGTGTTGCATGGGAAGAAGTTTTACTTTGATGAGGAGATTGATTAGCCCACCATAACTGATAGTCCTGAGTTTCCATCAGTATTTCCTGGTTTAGAAGATGATGGGGGACCTGTTGTTGGAAGGCGTTATCATGGTGATGGGCCGTGGGTTGATGAGAGAGGTGAAATAGTAGGTGGGGACAATGTCTTGAAGCTAAAGTGGTAGATTGGTCATTCCTGCCCATTATTTTTTTACCATGTTTTATGAAAAATTGTATGATCATTAAGCGATTTAGTATGTAATAGATTTAATTGACACTCTTTTATGAATTGGTTTGTATGATATGTGATTTCAATGGAGTGTTTATGAATTGAATAAGTGAAAATGTGTTTTAATTTTAATTAAAATTTCTACTAGGTGCTAGTTTTTTACACCAGTAAAGATTAAATTACTGGTGTAGAAGAACAGGGGAGGTACTCTATTTTGTACTTATGCACAGGTACTATTAACGGTGCACATGTACTATTACCGGTGCATAGTACTTAGAATTGTTTTTGTTTTTTGCTCTCGGGTCCGACAATGTTAATTTTTTGGCATTTAAAGCAGCCTAAAGCAGCTTCTTTTTGTTTAATTTTCACCGGTAAATGTACCGGTCCTTGGTACTTAAAATTTATTTTGAAATTTACTCTCAGGTCAGATTAGATAGAATTTTTATATATTTAAAGCAGCCTAAAGCAGCTGCTTTAGGCCTTGTTTTACATCGGTATATGTAGAATACCGGTGTATAAAAAATGTTCCATTATTTAAAACCCTCTCAGGTTCCCATTTTCACAGTACCAAATTTATATCTCTCACTCAATACCATCTCCATCACTACCCATCTTTGTTGAAATCTTACGTAAATTGTCATATAATCAGTTCAACAACTTCAATACCTTTTCAGTATGATTAATTAGCAATTGCATATGAAATAGAATCATTGAGAATATGACTTCATGAATAGCTTGACTTGCATGTAAGGTGTTTGATTAAATGCTTCAATGTGTTTGTTAGGAAATGCCTCCCAAAATCAATTCGAAAAGGATACGCCATTCACCGTCCCCATCATTGTCGAAAGTATCACCGTACACTTACCCAGATGTTACCTTCGTGTCCAAGGAAGCTAGGTTGGTCCATGATTCATAAAAAAGATGCCATCATCACATAGACAAAGGAATTGAAGCTTCTCCCCCATTCGAACAAACTACCCGGAAGCTTGGGTGGGAAAAATTTTGCGAGACTGCGAAACTGTTCAACCTGACCATTGTAAGTGAGTTCTATGAAAACTTGAAGTGCGGCCGAGCTATGATCACGTGTATTGTAGAGGTAAAACTGCTCCTGTCACACCAGAATCTATCAATGGCTTGTTTAGGTTGCCCAATGTTCAAAACGTTGAGGACGAGTTTCTCGCACTCCATTTTCTAAGTGATGATGGCTTTATTCGACAACAACCAATTGAGAAGGAGATCCTTGGGAAAGTAATTAGGGCAGGTACGGACATAGATGAGTTGGTCAAACCAGGTTTGAGCAAAATACCTAAGAAAACTCTAACTCCGGAAATGAATGGGTGGTACCACTTCATCGTGTCTGGAATCCATCCAGTAACTATGAACACAGAAGTTCACAAACTTTGCCTCACCTTCTTGTATGCAATAAAGAAGGAGCTTCGATGGAATGTTAGTCATTGACTTTGTCCTTTGTTGCAGAGGAAACGAGATCAGATGGGATCTTATGCCTATTGTAGTGTCATCTCTGTGCCTTGTTCAAGAGCGGGAGTTAGTGCCCGTGCATGTGATGTTTATGGCCAACCAATGGGTAAGATTTGTGTGAAATCTTTCTACAGACAGACATCTGACACGCCTGTCGCTACTATTTTATCCAGAGTTGCTGCCTTGGAGGTCGGTGTAGCAAACTTACTTGAAGAATCCAAATATCAAAGATCTTGGCACGAATATATGGCCAAGGTTATGAAGTATCAATTTCCTAACGATGTGGAAGCAGTTAGAAATTTCCCAACCTTCCACAAATGCGATGTCGATAACATGGATGTTGGCACAAGTAAGCGTGATGGTGATGCAATAGGACATGCTAATGGGGTTGAACCTTTTTCTCGTTATTATTTGTAGAAAACTTGTAGTAGCAATTAGAGAGAGCAGATTATGTACTAAACATTGATAGTGTTGCACTTAGACGGCTTGGCATTTTTACTTTTGATAAACATGCACGATGATGGGTCGAATAAAAAATTTGTACACTACGTGATTTAAAATTTTGTTAGACAAATACACTCATGAAGACAAAAAATATAGGCCGAACGATGATGGGTCGAATAAAAAATTTACACACTGCGTGATTTTTTTTTTAAATAAAACACCCGAAGGTGGGGGAGTTATGTATTGGGTTCCCCATGCCCTATATCAAAATAAACAGTTTGTACATGAGTGTGTCTAGGTCACTAGACTTGAGGCAACACTGTTGTCTCCAAAAGTTCTAGCCTAAATATATGTACATCTATACAGTAGTAGTGCAGTTTCTTAAGAAGTTACGATCCAAGGGAGAGAATCTCCACCCCTTGTGTTAATTTTCTCCCTCGGCCAGGCAACTCCTACTTGTAATCTATAGTCAAAACAGCATCTATACAATAGGAGGTAGTGAATATGCTGAAAGGGACATCCACACCATCAAGGATCAACCAAAGTGTTGTATTAGCATCTGCAACTCCATTCCAAACCTGCATAATTGTTAAAAAACTCCATTCAGCAGTATCAATTCAGGTTACTGCTACGAACCCGAATGGAAGGCATGGATTGTTTGTCTAAAGTAATAAGACCACTAATATGCCTAGATACATTAGATAAAGAAAAACCCGGATCAACATGGTATTTAGCAAGAGCATCAGCAACAAGGTTCCCCTCCCTAAAGACATGTTGGAGCTTAGCTCGGCCCAACATAGCCCTAGCTTTGTAAACCTTGTCAAAAAATTCCCACTGAGCATTGTAGGGGCCATTAATCATAGAAACAACCATTTTTGAGTCAGATTCAATTACATGAGTATGGTCAAGAAGGGGGAAAATATGACAAGCATGTATTATAGCCTCAATTTCAGCTGAAAGAGATGAAACAGCAGATAAGGCAGCAGAGGATATCATAATTGGGCAAGCCAAAGAATCTCTAGCAATAAGTCCCATTGAAGCTTTGCAGTTAGACCAAGATGCATCAACATTTATTTTTATACAGCCAGGGCCGGGCCTTTCCCATAAAATCTTTGATATATTTGGCTTAGGAGGGGGTCTAGATAGTGTAACAAGTTGCCTAAGTGAGGGTATTATAGGACCAGATGGAATCAGTTTTCCAGGACACACCAGAAATGTTAGTTTGATCAAGTCTTCAACCTCTTTGCAGATAGCATTTAGTAAAAATGGTTTATTATCAAAGAGAAAACCAGTTCTGGCCTTCCATAGGTCCCAACATATCAAAGAAGGTAAGGTTACACACTGCGTGATTTGAAATTGTCTGACAAATACACTCATGAAGACAAAAATAATAGGCCGTGCATAGTAGGCCTTAGTGGTTACTTCAGGTATGCCGAATTTGGTGCATTATATTCCAAGAATGGTTAGAATTAAAAAAATTGCAGCATTAGGAGCCATGGAGGTTCTCCAAGTAAATTTGTGGGCAGTGGTATAATTTTGGAAAATATAGTGCAAACACTAACTGTTGGTTTTACAGGGCCTTCCGTCCACCAGTAGGGTCTACAAATGCATTAACACAATAGTAATGAATTGAATTGCATATATGTAAAGCCAATTTTATATTTCGACCCTTCCAAGATTCTTGGAGGGACTAAATTGTAAAAAGTAAAAAGTTTACTTGTAAATCAAAATCGCAATCCAATCGAACCGGATGGTCCACAAAACAACCTTTTTGTATTTCCAAGTTCCATATGCGGGGAAACGAACGAGTCCAGACTCCATATTTAGTTTGGAAGATGTTTGGATTACACATAGAAACAATGAAGTAAACCCTTCATGTTTACTCTACAACAACTACTAGCGTTTCAGGACGAATCACCACCCGAGCACAAATATGTTGCAATTATGATTTAAGCCCAGAATATTAAATCTGGTAATTTATGTACTTTCCTAACATTTCGTAATCACATGTCAAAAATTGGGGAACCTAATTGCATAAACACATATAATCAATTTTGCGGGATCCTCGGTACTATTGATGTACGGAAATGTTACTTATTCAATATGGAGCATCCTAAAATTCCATTTGGGCCGGTGGAAAAGTGCTTCAAGGGGTGGACCAAAATATTTGGGGTCAATATGCCAATTTTAAAAAATTGAACAATGCTTAGTAACGTCAAGTACGGGGCCCATGTGTGATCGATATTTGCATGAAACAACTATTACAATGTCTATTCACATTAATTAAACGACAATTTGAATAAATGGGGTTGTTGGTAAATTGCATGGGAGGTAATTGAAATAAGAGGGAATTTAAATAAATAAAAATCTTTTTTTACACCAATAATATTTAGCAATTACCGGTGTATGTGTTCAATATGTTGGCACACATTTCAAAATTTTCAATTTCTTTAATTTTTAATAAGGCGCAAAATTTTTTACACCGGTACATTATGTTCTTGCACCAGTAAATATACCAGTGCTGAACACTTAGTCTAAAAAAATTTCTAAAGTTCCCCTCGGGTTCAACATATGTTTCCAAAAAATATTTAAAGCAGCCGCACGCAGGTGCTTTTTATGTATTATTACACTGGTATCGACATTTTCTACATCGGTATTTCTTACCGGTGTACAATAGTTAGTCTTAATTTTCATGTGTTGCTCTTGGGTCAGTGAAAAAATTATTTAAAGCAACTGCTTTTATCTTTTTCTAAATCGGTAAACATGCTAGTGCTGAACAGTTAGCCAATTTTCAAACCCGTCTTCACAAATATTACACCGGTACTGTGCATATTATCGGTGTAAAAATCATCTTCATATGAATTGGTAACCATTTCAAATGGACATAACTCCCACAACTCCTCCTCTTCTCATCAAACACCTTCAAATTCTCTTTCAAAACCGCCCTTCACCACTTTAACCACTCAATTTACACTAAATTGAACCACCATAACTCCTCATTAATTATTGTAACTCCTATCATCTATCCTACAAAGTGTTGAGCAACACAAGAGAAGCAACACAAGAGAAGCAACCCTTTGCCAACTCTTGACAACACATGAGAAGAAAGTACTTGGCGAGTTCATCATCCCATTCCGTTCTTGGCGAGTTGGACAAATGGGAGTAGAAACACAAATGCTCCATTGGTGAAGGTAAGTGATAGTTTTTATGTTATCATGGGTTACCATATCAATTTCTCTTCAAAAAACCACTCCAACCCTCACACACAATACACGTTCAACCAAATGCGTCTATGAACAAAACAATGTAAATGGACAAAAAGTTGAAAGGGTATCTTGAATGGTATGTTTATACAATTGTGGGGTTCAAATGTTTTACATTTTTTATGGATAGATGATGTAGTGCTATGGGTTTTTGGTTGGTGATAATGTTAATAGTCCCGTTAGGGGGGAGTGATAATTGCTCGGTTGTAGGCCCATTTTATGAATCTGAAGACATTGGTATGGTTTTCTATCAACTTCTATAAGGTTCCATTTAATTCTATATCAAGTTCCATGCCTTAATTGTTCAAGTTCTATGCAATGTTATATGAACTTTAATGTGTTACATAATGTAGTTTTATGTATGAATTGTTCAATTTCCATGCCATGTTTTGCTTAAAATTTTTATGAATTCGTTGTTCAAGTTGTATGCCATGTTCTATCAATGTTGATCTTTAAGTTCCGTTATTGTATGGATTGATAATTTTCTATTCTACTGCTTTAGATGATGATGAAGAAGGGGAAATTAAACACGAAGAGGAAGTGACCAGTTACGAAGAATGAGGAGGAGGTGAAACATGTGTTCTATGAGGAGTTGATGTAGCGGACCAAGAAACTCCGCCAAAAAGGATCCCATTGAAGATACAAATTGAAGAAGAAGCAACACAAACAAATGACCTGACTAGTGAAGAGAAGAAAGAAACCGCGGAACATGGTGATGTTATTAGGGGATATTGAAGGAGAAGACGCCGGTAAAAAGTTGGCCAAAACACCAATTCGCAAGGGAAAGGCAAAGAGCACCATCAAAGGAAGGCCAACTGTTGATGAAGCGGACGATGACTTGACAAAAGCTGGAGGGGAAAATGGAGAAGGATGGGACAAGTTTGAGGTAAAAAGTTATTTGAGGAGGCGAGGAACTAGCACGTGCCAGTCTGTGATGTTAGCAAATCATATCACTCCAACTCCTGTTGCATATTAGAGGTAAACCTATCATCTCAAAATCTGTTGTTATTAATTTCTAGTAAACGCAACATTATTGACTAACAATGTAAGTTTGAAATTAACATATTTTTCCATTTGAACAAAGGGCCATACCATGTGTACGAACTTCAAGGCGTAACAGAGAGATGTTGTGGGGCTTGAATTGGAGATTACCAGCAGCAGGCAAACACTACATTGCAACTTCTGGATGATAAGAATGACACAATAGGTTGATGGTTTATTTTGAATGACCGATGATATTAGAATTCTATGGATGGTGTTTGGTTATAGTAAACTTGTGTGATTTTTTACTTAGTTTCATTCCATGCTTAAGATAGTTCTTCTATTTCATAGTTTGAATAATGCTCGCATGTTTTGCGAGTGATATTTTTGTAATAGGATGTTTCAAATTTCTTACCGATTCAAAGGTTTCCGATTCATAGTAGTTTACAAGTATCTCTGACTGTCATTGCCCCGGAAATGATTCGGGAGGGACCATCAAAAAACAAATTGGGCATTGCAAAATTTAGCCAAATAATACACCGGTATAAAATGAATGTATCGGTGTAAAAATATTACATTTTAAATAATATTTTTAAAATTATTTAAATAATACTGGTGCATAAATTAAAGTAATACCGGTGTAAAAAACATATGGGTGCAAACTATTCGGTGCAAAAAACAACATTCCTACTACAAAACAAATACCAGTGTTATATTTAATACCAGTGTATAAATCACGGTTTTACAAAGCTTCATATGTTAAATACCGGTGCAAAATATCCACACCGGTGTTCCAAATAATACTGGTACAGATATTCAGTGATTCCAAAATTTATATGCCGGTCTAAGATGCCGGTGCAAATAATTTTCTACACCAGTTCATTTTACCAGCGCAAATGTGTTGCATTTTTACACCCATATACATATGCACCAATATTTTGGGGAAACCAAAATACCAATGCTATTGTCCTAAATTACCGGTGCAAATATCCCTGTCCTACAGTAGCGTATGAATATTATTTTTAAACTTTAGCAAGAAGCAAATAGTCATTTCAAACTTTTTAGAATGGAATTTTAAGAATAAAACCCATAAATCATAATTGTAATAGGTAAAAACCTATTTCATGCTCATTTACTTATAAATAAATATAATTAATCCAATTTAAGAATTGATAAAAATAAAATTTGACATGTGCAGTCGTTGGACGTGGAGAACTGGAATAGAACTTGGAAGCTGAGGAATCGATTTCATGAGAGTTACTGGAGGATATTATAAACGCACGCAGACACATTGTAATAAGAAGAAGTTATTACCAATAAACATTTGTTTCATCAACAATACTCATTACAATGTTTTCATAACCTTAACCCTAACCCTAGCCCTAGCCCTAGCCCTAGCCCTAACCTCTACATGACATCCTCCATTTACAACCAAACACATAATGTCTTTATCGTTAGTGCAGCCACTAGTACCATCACTTATAGTGCAGTTACTAATAATAATGCAAATAGATCACTACCTCCTCCTATCTGAACCCTCTCTAAAGAGTCAACCAAGCTGATCTGCACCATTATGTATGCGTTTAACTAGTAAACTTGACATATTTGTTGTTATATTTTGTTTCGTTGATTGCTTGTTTTAGTTAGGTTTACACGACAAAGGGTTTAGATGACCATTTTTAGTTTTCTTATCTAAATCCCAAGTTTTGTAGAATTAATTGGAATTAATGGATAATTTGTATCAACAAGCAACTAAATCTTACTTTATGATCTTACTAGTAGGTTGCTCGTGAGTAATTTGCCATCATTTTGTAGACGGCCACTCGCTAGGGTGGTAGTAGATAATAGAAGGCCATCCACAGGGGAAATATTAGACAAGAAAGCCATGAGCTAAAGTGTGGTAGTAGATGGAAAGAATCCGGAAAAGAGTAGAGTCAAAGTCCAAGATCTTAAGACAAAGTGTGGTAGTATTTGGACAGCATGGCCTCTTGTATGGGCCATGTTGGATGATAGCCTCGTGCAATGGGGGCCCAGGCACGGGACTAGCTGCACCGAGCACCTCGTGTTAGTGCCTTCTAGCACGGCCATGCATTAGCCGACATGGCCGTGCCAGAAGGCACTAACACGAGGCGCTCGGTGTAGCCAGTCCCGTGCCTGGGCCCCCACTACACGAGGCTATCATCCAACATGGCCCATGCAAGAGGCCCTTTGCACGAGGTCTCATCCACCACGGCTGACCATCCTCCACTTGGGGTCGTTAATTGTAGCTAATTAACCCGAGTAAAGGAGTTGAGGTCAAAGAGATCAAAGGAAGGATTCAAATTTAAATTTATACTTCTAAACCCAACTCACTGCTATGCTAGTGATAGGGTAGTTAGCGGCAAGCCCTGTGTATGTCCACATAGATGCTAGAGAATAGTAGTCAATTAAACATAACCACGTCTGAGTTGTCAATTTGTCCATGTTGCTAGGAATAGATAGTATGGTAAACCTTGGGGGGGTTGTTTTTTTTTAAAAAAACTAAAAATATGGAAGTAAAAAGAGAGTAAACTATTTTAGCTAGAAACTTGGGGAATATTTGTGTAATATTGTTGATTAAATGCTCCGATCCTTGATTCAGTCACATATAAGATTTTAACAACCTAATCTAGTGCTTATAACACATGGTGTAGTCGATAGTCATCACTTCCTTGTACCTATCACGTAGGGTGTTCTTGCAATCTTCCATCGACACTACCTCCATAATTAGAGGATTACAACAAGGTCTCACCATTGTTGTAGGTATGTTTCTCCCCTAAAAGATTATGTTCCAGGCACTCCACCACGGTTGCTCTACTCCCTAGGCCTATAAATAAGGCAAAGGGAGGTAAGCACCTTATCTATGACACTAGGACCTCTTAGAACCCTAGCTTGCTACTTTTTGCAATCTTTACCCATAACCCTTCAAACTAAATAGTCAGCTAAGACTGGTGTGTTGTCATTGTAACAGTAAAACTCAGAAAAGACCTACAAGCACACACGCATGTGGACCTAAACCCTGCTACCTATATCACATCCAAGTTTTTTCTTCCCCGGGGGCATCAATATTTGCACCAACATGAATGTAGACTAGAGTATGTACTAATGGAGTGTATCATTCATGCAATTATAACATTCAAGAACAAACCTTAATAATATCACAAGCACAAGGAATTAGAATGAACTAAGAATCTCATAAAAGCAGTAAGCAACACATGAATACAATTGCCCCCAAGCTATAAAAGCTACCCCCTAGACATGGAATTCAAGTATTTCATTGAATTCCACATCATAGGGCTAAAGAAAAAGAAAAAGAAAAAGAGAAATAACCTAGAGAGAAGAGAAAGTGATTCTCTCTCTAATTTGCTCATCCTAATTACAAGACTAAGATATGAAAAATGTCCAAAGTCTCTAACCATACTAGACTAAGGCTTTATATATAGTAATAGGGTATTGGGCCGAAATTAGTTTAAAACCCTAGTCAGCTGCCACTAGCAAAAACCACCATGGATGGCACAGTTTGCACCACTGATGTGGCTCGTGCCGGTGCGGGGCACTAGATCTGGCGCGACCTGTTTGGTTTGTGCTAGCGCGGGCCGCACAATATGGCGTGGGCAGTGCTACATCCTGGGTGCAGGCTATAGCATCTGGTGTAGGTTGTTTCATGCACGCTGCACGTCATTTGGCACGGCCTATCGTTGGGAGAGTTGTTTTTGCACTTCTGATCTGCAGTCCATGTCGTTTTGCGTAGGCCATCATTAGAATCCTTATTTTTCTCAGTCTTTTGGTGCGGTCCGCTCAATTCTTCACATCTCATTGGCTTGTCTCAACATCTTGCACTTTAAATGGTGGAGACCGTCTAAAATGAGACGGTCCACAGCCATACTTAGCAATTTTGGAGTGAAAAAGGGCCCTTATGCACACGGGTCATATAGTGTGACACGGTGTGTGCCTCTCGGCACGGCTCGTGCAATAGACCCTTGGCCCGGGTTGTATAGTGTGTCATAGGTTGTTGGTACCTTGCTTGGTGTCACCCATGAGCGGTCTGCGCTGATCTATTAATGCTTCGGCCAAAAAAACTTCTTTTGTTCGCTACGGATAAATCGTTAGTCCATTTTGAGAGTTCGTGCAATTGATTTTATAGTTTTTGAGGAGAAGAGTCCAATGAAACCAACCTAGAAGGCTGATTCTTCTTGGATTGTTCCCAGAATTTGGTGCAACTTTGGACCAGGATTCTTCGTTTCTTCCTTAGCCATTTTGAACTTCACTTCCACCTATCTTTGGCACAATCCTTCTACTACCATGATGTAATGTCCGTGGCCTTCATCTACTAGCATTCTAATTTGAATGACCTTGTACTTCTTCTACTATCCCTCTGAATGGCTTTCAATATCTTCTACCGTCCTTGCAAATGGCCTTCACATAGAAACAAAAAGTACCCACAAGCAACCTTCCAAGGATGATAAAAAAGAATGATCTAGGTGCCCGTGGATAGAAGGTGTCCATTAGTACCAATTAAGTCTATAAAATGCGGGATTAGACAAGAAAACCAAACATGGCCGTCTAAACCCCTTGTCATAATTCTAGCAATCCAACATATAAAACAAACCAATTATTATGCCGAATGCAACAATTAATGAACACATAATGAAGCACATTAGACCCCCTACACTTAACCCTTTACTTGTCCTCAAGTAAATAAAGACAAAAAAATGACTAAGCAAAATGTTGTGTGCAGACATAAGTAAACCGAGACATTCAACTTATTCCTAGATTATCCTATTTCCCCCAAAAGGGAAAGAATCTCACAATTCTCACACTCTGAAGAACCTAAGTTATCCAACTACTGTGGTATTGCCAGTCTAATTGGTTAATTGTTGTTTATTGTGATGTGCTTGTGAAAGAGATCCCGGAAGTAGTTTTGGGGAAAAGACTCTGACGCCCAAGGTAGTTCCTTCCTTCTCAGAATCAAGCTTCTTTAGTATAGTTGCACTTACCTCTAGTCGTGTCCTCTCCATTTCTTTTATAGTATATTATGAATGTGGCCATGCCTTTCTCAGTTTTGCCATCGTGTACTTGATTATGGCTCTGAGAAGGACGGTTTGTGGTTAGCACCTGATCATGGTCTCCATTTTTCACAGTTCGTGGGTTGACTCTGTCTCAGCTTGCATCGTAGATTAGCCTCAAGCCCCTTTGCAGTTTTGGGCCTACGGTTTAGCATTTGGGGTATGTATATACCATAAGCCCCCCTAGCTATGAAGACTAAAAGACACAGAGTAATGGCGTCGATTTTAGTTTAAATGTGAACTGATGGTGTTCATCATAAACATGTTTGCCATTTAATGCTACCTTTGTAGTCATTGCAAAGTGACGTTAGCTTTTGGCTATACCTCTATCCTTGTCCCCTCTTAAAATTTTGAATTTTAATCCTTGTTATATTTATGCTAAGGCTTTATGCAAAAAATTTGTTTGTAATGGCCGAGATTTTATCCTCATTTTTTGCTATTTCATTCCTAAATTTTCTAATGTTAGTTCTCACTTTACTTCTTAAATGAGGAATTTTCAATGAATATTTTAATCTTGCCCTCATTCAGTGTGTTGTCTATTCATATACCACCTCCGTTTTGATATATACACAAGGTAACTTGCTTTTGTTGCAGATTATCATCATTGCATTTTTGAACTAATTGTCTTTCTCGATCTTTCCATTTATTTTTTAATATTTATGTATCCCATCTCATTTTTGTTTCAATTTGTCTTTTCTGTTGCCCAAGCCTTCATCTCCTCTGCTCTTTTTTTTTAATGGAGAACACCCGAGGGTAGGGAAATATATATTTGGTACCCCAAGACAAAAGGAACCAGAGTATAGAAAGTAAATTTTACAGAGGCCAACCTCATTGCCCGCAAAAGTGAGCCTAATCTAAAATCTGTACGTAAACCAGAAATTTCGGTCCAGTTTTGTTAGTTGCATTTCCAAAGCTACGAATCTCCACACCCCGTGTTAATTCGCATTTTGGCCAGGCAACTAACAGAATAACCGTTTGAAAACATGTATTCTAAAAAGGCACAGCCGAGCAGCAGTAGCACTGAAGCAGTAGCACAGTACCAGCAGCAGCAGCAGGAAATCATAGAACAAAATGGAGAGGTCCACAATCAGGTGGCCGATCAGTGGCCAACCGGAATGAGCATCAGACAGCAAGTTGAAAAATAGGGAGAATTGACCTGCAGAATTAGCCATCAGCAGTATCAATCCTATCTCAAGTCATGTGAAGAAGTCCTTATTTGGGGAGTTTGTGATCTGTCAAGGGCAATAAGACCTCGGATATGCAGAGGAAGATTGTTGAGATCTAATGATATATTATGTGCAGTATGATGATATTTTGCTATTGCATCTACAACCAAATTTCCTTCCCTAGGAACATACTTAAGTGTAGCATCACTCAAAAGCTTATTAACTTTATAAACCACATCAAAAAGTGTCCAACGAGCAGTATAGGGTTCACAAATCATATTGACAACTAATAGAGAATCAGACTCAATGATGACCGAAGCATTCAAGTTGATATAGGATTGGCAAGCAATTTTAACTGCAAGTATTTCAGCAAGCAAGGATGAGTTTGCAGAGATGGGAACCGATTTGATCAGTGAAGGTGAACCAGTGCAGTCCCTAATAATTACCCCAACAGAGGCCCTGTCCGGGAGCCAAGATGCATCAGTATTAATCTTTGTGTAATGTTGTGGTGGTCTATCCCAGGAAACAAGTCTAATAATCGGTTTCGGAGGAGGTCTTAAATGCGGAAATAGATTCTTTATGAGCTGAGGCATGCTACATGTGGATTTCAGATAAGTAGGGTTAGAGAACATAGCTAGCCTAATAATGTCTATAGCTTCCTTGTAGGTGTAGTCAGCAGAGGGAGGAATCTTATCAAAGAGAAATCTATTCCTAGATTTCCAAAGGCACCAGCAAGTGATGGTAGGGATAATATAGCAAAGTAGCTGGAAGGCCTTAGGTAAATCACTACAGTTCCAAAAGGTGTAGAAGGTTTGAGCTAAGGTTTGAGGTTCAGGTAGTTGGAAATTGACCAAAGAGGCCATGTGTCTCCATACAGATTTGGCCAGGGGGCATTTGATGAAAAAATGTTCAAGGGAATCTCTGTGTCTACAGAAAGGACATTTGGAGGCAAGACTAAAGCCGCATGTAATGAGCACTTTATCAAATGGAAGTAGAGATTGTAGCATCTTCCAAGCAAAATAGAGATCTTTTTTGGTAAAGCTCTATGCCATAGGAGTTTGAAGACCAGAGAGTTACCTGATGAGCTAGTAATTGCTGCATGATATGCAGATTTGGAAGTGAAATTACCAATTGGATCTGGTTTCCAGATAAGCCTGTCATCTCTTGTTTCTTCAATTTGGGCTTCCTGTAGAAAGGAGAGAGTATCATTTTCTAAATAAGGAGAAATCAGAAGCAAAATGATAGACTTATTCCTGATGAAATCAGACACAGTGAGTTGCAGAACTGGAGCAGAAATATGTTCAGGAACATGACAAGTAAGTGGTCCAATTATGCACCAATTTGAAGTCCAGAAATTGCATAGCCCTTTACCATGAATTATTAAGGAGTTTTGTTCAGCAAACTGATTAACTGAACAAATCATTTTCCATGTAACCGATTTTTTATGAGACTCAGGAAGTGACCATAACAATTTAGCCCATAATGTGTTGCCTGTTTGACTTTTCCACCACAGCTTTAGTGAGCATACCTCTAAGATATCTCTGATTGACCTAAAACCTAAACCACAATTGGAAGTTGGAGTAGCTATGTGAGTCCATTTTTTCCAAACTTTGTTTCTTTTTCCATCAGTCTCACTCCAGAGAAACCTAGAGAGTCTTTTTTCTAAGTTCTTGATTACTGATTTAGGTGGTTTAGTCACATTCCAAAGATGTTGAGGCAATGAGTACAAGCAAGTTTGAATCAATACTAATTTTCCTCCTGAACTTAGCCACATATTTTTCCAGTTATGAAGTTTCTTATCATATTTCTCCATTAGTGGTTGGAAGTACCTAGTGAGAGTTCTACCTGTAAAGATTGGGCATCCTAGGTACTGAAAAGGTAAGGAACCTTGCTTCATTTTAAGAATAGTCATAATCTGATTTATTTTTCCAAGTGAAGCCCTGTTACTAATATTGAAATCAGACTTATGGAAGTTAAATTTCTGACCAGAAGTATATTCAAAAACATCCAGAAAAGCCTTAATTCTAACCAGATTAGATTTAGATGCTTGCATAAAAATAATGGTGTCATCTGCATACATAAGATGTGTAGTAATTGAAGAAGGTATCTGGTAATATGCAAGTTTATTGTTTTGAAAAATGAAAGATAAAGATCTAGAGAAAGCTTCAGAGAAAATATTAAAAAGAGAGGGGGAAAGGGGATCGCCTTGCTTAATCCCTCTTGTTGCCCTAAAAAAACCCACAGGATTACCATTGATAAGAATAGAAAAGTAAGCTTGAGAAAGGTTAGCCATAATAGCATTCAAGAATTTTCCTTGAAAACCAAATTTAAACAATATGTTTCTCAAGAAGTGCCAGTTCACTCTGTCAAAAGCTTTCTGCAAGTCTAGTTTCAGGATACAGTTAGGAGTCCTAGCTTTCTTATTTAGAAAACGAATCATTTCCTGAAGATAAATGATATTATCTGATATGTCCCTATTTTTCATGAAAGCCGATTGATTAGGGGAGATCAGTTTGTCCATATGTGGTCTAAGCCTTTCCATTAGAACCTTGAAGCATACTTTATTTATTACATTAGACAAGCTGATAGGTCTGAAGTCATTAAATGAACTAGGAGTGGGTTTTTTTGGAATTAAGGTAATCCAAGTACTAGATATTCCTTTGGGCAGAGGAGAACCATCTAGAAAATCATTAACAACAATCACTAGATCAGTTTTAATAATAGGCCAGCATTTCAGATAAAATTTAGGTGTAAAGCCATCCGTGCCAGGACTGCTATTTTTATTCAAACCTTTAATTACAAACTCTACTTCAGATTCAGTTGCAGGCTTAGAAAGATCATTATTATCAGCATCAGAAATGATATGAGGTATTTGATTCAGAAAATGTGGGTAGTATGTATCATTAGGTTCAGTGTTTGGTTCCTTCAGCAGATCAGTAAAAAAAGAAATGGCTTCATTGTTTATATCAGTTTGGGAGTTAAGCCATTGACCTTCTGTATTTTTAATCTTACTAATCTGAAGTCTACAATTTTTCTCTTGAACCACTTTATGAAAATATTGGGTGTTATTATCCCCTAACTTATTCCATTTCAACTTAGCTTTTTGTTTCCAAAGCTTTTCTTTTTCCTTTTGAGCTCGTAACAGTAAAGCTTTATGTCTATTTAATTCCATAAGCTCATTATCTGAGGGATTAAGATCAAATCTAGATTCCTGGAGTCTAAGGGCTTCTTCAGCATTTAACAGATTAGTATCAATGTTCCCAAAACACTCTCTGTTCCATGTTTTTATCTCTTTTTTAAGTCTGATCAGTTTGAGATAAAAACCAAGCAGGCCCTTAACATTCAAATGTTTGTCCTAATTTTCCTGTATGAGTGGGATAAAATCCTGACGATTAAACCATACATTAAGGAACCTAAAAGGTTTAGGATTAGTGATGGTTAAATCAGAGATTTGCAGTAACAGTGGTGAGTGATCAGAGGTTTGCCTGTTCAGAATCTGAATGGAGGAGGAGGGAAACTTAAGGTTCCAGGAGATAGTAGATAAACCTCTATCTAGCCTTTTGGATGTGGGATTCCTAAGTCTAGAGTTGCACCATGAGAACAAGTTCCCAACCGTATTAATTTCCTGCAAACCCGAGGTATTTATCCATGCATTAAAATCCCTAATGCTGCCTAAGGAGGGTGTGCTTGGGCCCCTATACTCAGAAAGGGAGGTGATAGTGTTGAAATCACCAATAAAAATGGTATCTCCATTAGAGATGGGAGCTAGATCTTCCCAAAGAGTCTTCCTACCTTCTCTATTTCTAAGTGCATACACAAAGACAGCATTCATATGAAAATTTAAGGACAGATGCTCTATATGCACATATAAAAACTGTTCATGGGAGGCTAGTAAGGAGACTGAGATAGAGTTAGACCACATAATCCATATCTTACTATTAAAAAGAGTGGTGCCATTTTGGTAGTGAAGCTTCTCCTTATAAGAGTGAAATTTAGAGATATCATGCATAGGCTCAATGATGCATAGCAACTGAATCTTTTTAAGTCTAATCAAATTAATTAGTCTCAACATTGATGATTCCATTCCCCTAATGTTCCATACTAAAAAATTTACTGAGGGAGGATTAGTCATTGTTCACTCGATTTACTACTTTTGGTAGATGATCTAAGCATCATTTTGTTTATGTGGGAGAAGTAGTTAGTCATTTTACCTCTGGACTTACCTAGCATTGTATCCTGACTCAGTTTGGATGGAGAAGCAGAGATGGCATATGTACTGGTGTGTTCAGCTTCTGCCACTTCTTCCGGGATGCCAGTTAGGTCATCCGGCTAGTCCTGTAAAATAGCAAACCTATTTCCCACTCGACTATGGGGGGAGTTAGCAGTAAACTTTTGTTGTTCCAAAAATAAAGTATGTTTTCCCAAACGCATATCATCACTGGCATATATCCTCGGGGTGAAATTTATGTGAGCAGAGTCATGAAGTAGCTTCTTTAAGGAGTTATCAATACTGTCATTAAAATTGGGAGCAGAGGATTTGTCAGGTGTGTTGTGAGGCTGTGAATGAGATGACTCAATGTTAGGAGTGGATTGGGGGTTTAGAGAAGAGGATGGTATATCCAAAGAGTCCAGGGTCTTATCCGTCTCCATGATAATTTGATCAGATTGTTCATCCATAAGGATCAGGGGGGGAATCAAATATTTTTCCAGTTGGCTGCCACAGGGTCTGGTTAGTTTTCCTAATTTCTTCCTGAGGTTTAACAGTGTGATTAGGAGGAAAAACTCTACATTGGGCCATAGAATGACCTAGCTTAGAGCAGTGATCACAGTATAATGGGATATCCTCATACTCAATTTGATATTTCTTGTTGTTTGTGACAGAGCCCAAACGAATATGAGAGCATAGTGGTTTTTGCAAATCAATTTCAACACATAGCTTAATGGCCGAGGGCCTTGTAAGCATGTCAGTGGCCATGTCATTTTTGATAAAACTCCCAATACTATTACCAATAGATTCAATTGAGGCAGAGTTATAGTAGTATAGGGGAACCTCTCTAATTATGCACCATACAGGAACTATAGGGGATTCCTTATGAATTGAAAATTCAGGGGTCCATTTTAGGAGTTTGAGTAAAATGCCACTGAAATTCCACACTCCCTTCATCCAGCAACGCTGGTAGTTATTAAGCAGTTCAAAACGAATGAGAACATGCTTATAGTCTAAAGAACCAAGTTGGTACTTACCTGAGAAACCAACAGTTCTGAAGAATTGCTCCAGTTGTTCCATGGAACATCTTCCTTTCGTGAATTTTCCTACCAGCGCGTTTGTAAGAGTAAGTTTTGTCCTTAACATAATCTCAAATTTCTTTGATGTATGTTCTATACTTGATAAGTTGTATTTCTTTTTTTATTGTTCATAATTTTAGTAATTGTTGTGTTTCTTACTATTTTCCCGTTAACTTCTCCGATGTGTCTTCTGTTGAGCTTTGCTCTGAGAAACTTATATATGTGGTCTTTAACCCTAATTAAGGTTGTTATTTCCAACTCTAGGGTCCTCGTTTATCCACATGTCTTCCTCTAACCGAGTCAAGTCTACCGTAGAAGATGCTCACTTCGATGAGGATTCCGGTCATGTCACTGGATCCTTTACCATACACAGTATGTTGTCGGGTTCATATTTGGATGACTTGAAGAAATATTTCCCATTTTAAAATCCTTTTAAGCTTCACGCTCCCGTGAACTCTGAATGTGTTTGCACTCCTCCACCTTGATATATATCATATCAGTTAGCCTATTTGAACTTCAGCCTTTATTTTCTTCTTCCCCAACATGTGGTTGATCTTCTCTATTCGTACAAAGTCGCATTTTCCCAATTTCAACCCCAAGGGCATCGCTATAATAATGGGGTTTCTTCAGGGTGTACGAAAGCATACATTCCTTTCACTTTTTAGTTGTTTCACAACTTCTATCATCTTCGAAAAGTTTAAAAAATAGTAGATGAATTTACCTTTTATCCTATGATTGCTGGGGTTGAGCTTGTGAGTGGTTTCCCTAGTAATATTGGTCTCTGGCATACAAAATAATTTTTAATAAAATTAAATCAAGATCCCAAAGTGGCAGTGCCTTCTTGGAACTACAAGGTTCCCAAGTCTAAGCTTCCCGGTCTGAATGTTCATTTTACTGCTAAGACAGACATCGTGGTCACATTTCGTCCTCATACACAACATATCCATCATGATGACTCTGATGCTGAAGGTGTTTTTTTTGTTATTATTTTGATGTGTTTGATCCATATTCTCTCTTATTTTAACTAACAATTACTTTTTTCATGTGTTCATTTTATTTCAGACATGGATATAGTATCGACAAATCGATCTTTGATGACGACAATGAGGAGGTGGCTGAGACTATGGTTCAGCCTAATAATGTTGTTGTGAATAGCACCTCTCAACAGGGTATATACAAAATGAGCCCTAGTAATAAGGGTAAGTCTACTAAGGGCTTAGAGAAAGGTGGCCATCACTCCATTGGCAAGCATAAGTATAAGAAGCACAAGAGGGATAGGAGTGATGGACCTTCAGGACATTTTCTTTCTCCTATGAAAAATGGGCATGGTAACCAATCTCGTTCGCAAACTCAGGCGCGAACTGAAAATCTTCAAGAGGAGAATGATATCTAATATTCTCTCCAACCTTTCCCTGCACGATACATTAGCTATGGTAAGTTCGTGGCAAAATTTTAGTTCCATTCTCTATATCTTGATAATTTGTAAGTAAATTGTTGACAAACTTTGTCCCATGTGTTTTTGTTTTGTAAGGTTGGCAAAAGCCTTCAACTCACGAGTGAGCGGTTTTCTAAGTTCTCTCCTATTGATGAGTCGCTCACGGAGAAGTATATAGCATAGGAAACAAAATGTGCAACTTTAGAAACTTCCCTTAAAGCTGCCCAGGAGAGAGCGAACACAGTTGAGAAGCGTGCCAGGCTCGTGGAGGCGGAAGTGACTAAGCTTCATTCTGAGTTAGAGGAGATACATACCAAAGGACCTGCTTCCCCTAAATACCCTCAAATTCTGGTAGATCAGCTTTGCAAGACATGTCTTTCTATAAAATATTTGAGGATGTTTCCAACAACGCTTGCACCATTGGTTACTGCTAGGCTGTGAAGGATCAGCGTGAGTGGAATCCAACTTGTAAGCTGAAGAGTCTGCATTCTATAAAGAAGTGTACTGAGACCTTAGAGAAGCATAAGGAAAAAACTCAACAAAGATTTATTGAAAAGATTGCTGACGGGGGATATCCTTATGCTTTGCTATTGCATCTTGCCAGCCTTCCCTGCCATCCTTCTGCGCTTGAGCTAATGGGATGTGAGGTGGATTATCTGTAAAATCTTCCATTTGGATCTCACTTTGTTACTCCAACTCCTAATCCTGATGCTAGTGTGGCCACTAGGGTTAATACGAGCATTGAAGCTCCCACTCAGGTACCAAACAAGCACACTCTCACTTAACAACCAAGCCAGGAAGCTGCTGTTATCATTGTTCAGCCTTCGCCTACCTCCACCTCCGAAGTTAGTTGATTCCTAGTGAACTGGGCTTTTGGATTTTTAATTGTAATCTTACGAAAATATTTTGATGTATGTCTGTACTATTTATGTGGCTTCAGTTATGAATGTCTATATGTTCTCCTTGTTTTACGACTTCTCATCGCCCTTACTTATGTATTGGGTTTCAATATTTTGGTTGATCATAAATACTTGAAACACCCTGACTTTCTAGAATGTACTTTTCCTTTTTCTTATCACTACGGATTCTCACCACTTGATTTCCACTGCTCTCTTTGTTTGCTTTGTGCCACTTAATCTTTCACCAAAGAGTGTGATGAGCTTGTTTCTTCTGATCGCTTTTCTCGTATAGAGTGTCTTCCCTTATGCATTGGGTGGCAACTTCCTATTCCCACTTGATTTCTATCGTCGTCTACAACATGTCCTTCCAGTAATTTTTTTCATGATGGGTATAATGTTGAATCGCTTAGCAAGGATATTGTCTGCGGTTTGGTTTATCTTGAATCTACTGGTGTGTACATGTGGTCGCTTAACCTCCCTGTCTGTTTCTAAGAGTGGGCGTTATCTTTAGGCATTTGTTTGAAGTACATGCTTCTAGGTATTAATAATCTTGAACCAAAGTGGGATACAATTGTAAAGGACACCCAGGATGATATGCACAATTTACATAGAATATGCAACAAGCAGAATAGTATTATTCAACGTTAACAATTGACCATGGTAAAGATGCTTCGGCAACAGGAAGAGGCTAGGAATTATGCTACGAGCAAGACTCGCGAGGCCCATCAGAAGACATTGATCATTGATAAACAAATGTACTCGCATAGATGATTTTTTCGATAAGTTGAAGAAAAAATAGGATAAGTGTGATCACTTTTCATTTTCTGCACTATGTTGACAAAGTAAGTTTGATGAATAGTTTGCTAAAAACACACAGATGCAAAGTGAAAATGAGCAACTTCACGCTGAGTACGATCGGCTTGATTCGTCTGTGCACCAACTCGAGAAATCTTGTCTTGAGTAAAAAGATAGACTTTAGGCTCTCCCTTCATTATCTTGCAAAACTACTAGTTGTGGAGATCTTACTGTGGGAATCGAGAGGCAGCGGATTAACTTGTCTAAGCTTTTCCGATCGCATATTCATACCCTAGAGGAAGAAGTATAAAATTTAAGGGCTAAAATAAAGTAGTGTGAGGAAATTGTTAATGTTATAAGTATGCAGTTGGACCGCAAGGAGTTTTGCCCTATAACTGACTTCAAGGTGTATTATGGAGATATCTTTGTCATATGGAGTTAAGGGGTCTAATATGCCATCCTGCTTATTTAGACGTGAAATGGCAACATGACCATATGGTTAGAAAGGAGCGTGAGGATGAGGAAAACTGGTGTAGGGTTGAGCACTCCCATCACAAAGCTGAGCACAGCCATCGTTGTGGTGGTTCGTTTTCTTCTGGATTATCACGAGCATCTAGGCATAGATAACCTGTAATGATTTTTTCTTCCGAACAATGATGTTGTTTTTGTTGCAGCTTTTGGACATTATGGTTGTCCTTTTTTTGCCTTCATACTTTTGAATTCTCTTGATGGCGTGATTCTCTTTTATTCACAACATCTCTTTCTCATATATCTATTGTTTTTTTTTAGCATTGAAACTCTGTTTATCGCAAAGCTGCAAGATCTATAGCTTGCTTTAGTTGCTGTTTCATAGGTATATCTGTTGTGTATTAAGATCTATTGCTTACTTTATTGAAAGTATGTAATGTGCGAAGCCGCGAGATCTATTGCTTACTTTTTTTTGCTGTATTAGAGCAATGTTTTCCTGGTAGCAAAATCTATACCTTGCCTTTTATTGAGAATGCAAAATCGCAAGATCTATTGCTTGCTTTTGCCACTTTTTTGTAGGCATATCTCTCTTATTGAAAAGATCAGGACTTGCTTTCTTTTATACTTTGTGAACATGCATGTTGAGTGGCATTTGTAATTGATAATTATGCCACTATCATCATTTGTTCGTCTCTTAAGAATTTGTAACTTAGTTTTGTGACCGAAAAGTATAGTTTTTTGAAAAGAAAATATGTTACTCTAAAAGATTTATATTGCGATAATTAATACCTCCTTCAGCGCAAAATAAGGGAATGAACACCACCAGTTATTATATCATGGTTTCTATACATTGAAACTAGATTATCTTGCCTCTTTGCTGATTCTGCACATAAAACCTTCTTAAGTTGACTATGTGCCAAGTGTTAGGAATGCTGCTTCTATCCATTCTCTCTAACTTGTAGAAGTTGGATCGGTGAGTCTTCGTTATCTTTTGCGGCCCTTCCCACTTTGGGCACAACTTTCCTCTTTCCTCAGCTAGGCTAGCTTCATTCTTCCTTAGCACCAGATTTCTGGTTGTATGCTCTGGCTATCCTTTCTTTGTACTTTGCTTCCTTGATTTCCACCCTCTATCTCTTTTCTTCGAGTTCATTTAAGTCCAACCTCACCATCTCTGGATTGATTTCTTCTTTATATTTCTCTACCCGAAGGCTTGATTGTCCAATTTCAACTGGTATTACCACTTTATGTCCATATACCAGACTATACGACATTTCTCCTGTTGGTTCTTGCATTGTTGTTCTGTATGATCACAGGGTATTGGGTATCTCATTAACCTAGCCTGCTTTCTTTCCTTCCTATATGTTTTAGATACCTTAGAATATCGTTCTGTTCATTACTTCTACATGACCGTTCGCTTGAGGGTGAGCTGCACAAGTAATTTTCTGCGTGATTCCCACTTTCAAACACCATTCTGTAAAGACCCCACTTGTGAACTGCGTGCCATTATCAGTGATGGTGGTTTTTGGTACTTTGAAGCAAAAAACTATATTTTTCCAGATAAATTTTCTCGTTGCTTCTGCAGTTACTCTTCCTAAGGACTTCACTTCTACCCACTTCGTGAAGTAATTAACTGCCACAATAAAAAAACTTGGAACTGCTAGCACCTTTTGGAAATGGTCCGACTAAATCAATTCCTATTTATCAAAAGGCCAAGTGATATTCCTATTAATGATGACCGCAATTTGTGCGACATTGGAGCATTCATCTGGCAGGTTTTGCATTTAAGGACGAAGCTGTATGCATCATTAAACATGGATTGTGAGTAGTATCTAGCTCAAATGATCTTCTTTGTGATTGTTCAATGCCCTTGATGCGATCCGCACAGGCCTTCATGTACTTCCTTCAAGATTTTGCTTACTTGTGATGGTCCCACACACTTTATCTATGGAGATAGGTATTTTTTTGTGCTAGGTTCTATTTTCGTAAACATAGTTGTGGGATTGCATTTTAGCTTCCTGGCTTATACCTTATCTGTCTGTAGCTTCCCCTTGTCAAAGTATTCAATAAATGGTGTAATCTAGTTTGCTTCTTGTGCTTGAATTGCTGACATGGTTGTCCTTATTGTGCTTCTAATTGGAATGACTTCTACATTCTATGGATGGGTGGGTAAGGACCTGTACAAGCATCCTTTGGAGTTCCATTTGGTGTGTACTAACATGAAGCCCCCGGGAATATCCGAAGATGACTGCAACTTAAGAGCTTTCTCATTTTCCCTCCAAGGTAGTGCCCAGGATTGGCTCTACTACTTACCGTAGAGGTGCATTGGATCATTGATGGACATGAAGAGGAGATTCTTAGAAAAATAGTTTTTGGCATCCAAGTCTTCCGGGTTGAAGAAGGAGTTGTCGAATATCACCCAAGGTTCCACCGAGAGTATGTATAGTTATTGGGAGCGCTTCATGCAACTTTTTGCAAGTTTTCCTTACCATCCATTCAAAGAAGAAGATTTGGTGTATTACTTCTTTGAGGGATTTTGCGATGAAATCATATGGCATAGGGAACAAGAGCCCCAAGGATGCAATGGCCCCTTTTGAAGAAATGGAAAACGATATGTGGCAATTTAGTTCTATATAAGGAGTGAAGGCCTTGGATGAACCCACACACTCACCCAAGTTGGAGGAGAAAGTCCAAGCTCTTGCTTCTACAATGAAGGAGCTTTTGCGAGGAAAAGTGCATCAAGTTCAAGTGTGTGGATTTTGCAACCTCAACCAAAATTCTAAAGCTTTCCTCGAAGTTGTAGATAATTTACAAGAGGTGAATGCAATTAACTACATCAACCGGGAAAGACCATAATTTGCTAGGGGTTAACCACAAGGGTTCCGAGGGAACCAAGGAGATGCAAGGCTAGAACCCTATGAAAATTCATTCAATCCGAGGTATAAAGATCATCCTAATTCCCGATGGAGGGAGGACAACCAAACTCAAGGGTACCGGGGAGGACAAGATCTACCTCAACCATATCCTCAAGGTAAAAGCCTTTCCAACAATCATGCTTCAATTTACAAGTTGAAACACGATGAGATCTTGCAAGTCATCGGCCAATATGGGAAGAAACACAAGATCTTTGAGGAGCAAACAAGGTGAGAAATTGAGGTCCTTGGCAATAGAGTTTTCTCAAGTATAAAGAATCTCGAATTTTAAATTGGGCAACTTGCTACTTTGGTAAGCCGACTTAAGGCCAAGGAGTCCGGAAAACTACTGTCCCAATTGGAGGTAAATCCAAGGGATATGAGAGCACTAAAATTGAGAAGTGGGAAGGAAGTACGCGAGAGCGAGAAGAAGACAATGCAAGAAGATGACAGGATATTAAAGGCTACCAAAGGACACTAAAAAGAGGAAGAGATTATGGTCAAGAAAGCACCCTCCAAAGAACTTTCACCACCATTCCACCTCTATTTCCAAATGCTTTGAGAGGATGGCCAAAGGTGGTGACTGATGATGTAAACATTCTTAGAGTTGCATGCACAAAGAAAAGGCATAAACCAACTAAGAGATTTTGATATTTTAAAATGGGAGGATTCAGTGTTGTGAATCATAAGAACCTACCTAAGAAATGCGATAACCCCAAAATGTTTTCTGTCCCTATCTCCGTAGGTGGTAAACTTGTGGAACATTCCATGATAGATCTAGGTGCATCCATTAATGTTATCATGTTTAGTCTATATGAACGCCTAGAAATAGGTGAGCTTAGGGATACTAAGTGATTATCCAACTTTCCAATCATTCCAAAGCTAGTCCCCGTGGAATAGTGAAGGATTTGATGGTCCAATTGACAAGTTGGTTTTTACGGTGAACTTTTATATCTTAGACGTGGCGCATGATAGAAGTGCACTCCCAATACTTTTGGGGAGACCTTTTATTAAACCTTCTAAGACTAGAATTGATTTCCACTTGAGAACCTTAACTCTAGAAGATGACATGGATAAAGAAGAATTTGATATATGATCTGCACCATTTCGCATGCTTTAACCAATTCATTTGCCATAGATTTTAGTTACTTTTGGTTGGCGGTTTGGCGATGTTAGTTGATTTTGCATGACAAGGGGTTTAGAGAACCATGTTTGGTTTTCTATTCTAAATCACACATTTTTATGCCTAATTAGTGATTCTTGACATATCGTGTTCACAGGCTCATTGGTCTTCATTATGAGTACCTTTAGTAGGTCTCCCGTGAATACTGTTTATTACATTACCTACTTGCAAAGGCCGTTTACTTTTAACAACAGAATATTTGAGGGCTATTTTCATTTTAATGGTAGTAGATGAAGACCATGAACATCAATATGTGGTAGAAGGAGATTGAAGCCAAAGATAGGCACCTTCGAAGTTCAAGATGGCCAAAGGAGAAAATGGTGAATCATGGTTTGAGGAGTGTTGCCTTATTCCAAGAAAATTATAGGAATAATTAGCCTTCAAGGCTAGATCCATTAGATTCTTCTTCTTGTGTAATACAAAATCAACTACTAGAACTCCCTATTCAGACTAAAGGTTCACCCGTAGCAAGCAAACGAAGTTCAGCCGACAAAGCACCAGCAGATTATCATGAACCGCCCATGGTCAAGCACCACCATCCTGTGACAAAGCACATAGCCCATACTACACAATAGTTCTGGGGGTTCTATGAAGACCTGTACCAGACCTGCACTAGACCTTCACGAGGTAAAGCACTGTGCCATGAAAAAAGACCAGGCCATGAAGCAAGGGGATGAAGAGTTGAAGAATTTGGCTAAGTATGGAGCCAATCCATGAAAACCTTCATGGACCATGTGAAGACTTCTGAGCAAGACCAAAAGCTATTCGCAGTCCATGAAAACCTTCCCAGAACCTGAGAAAACTCTAAGAAAAAACCATGCATTGCTCGCATTCGTGAAAACCTTCACAGACCGTGGCATGAACCCAGCTTCAAGGACCGCACCAGATCTTATGGACCACGGCTATGAACATTCATGGACCCTGAAAGATCTGTCATCCTGCAGTTATGCATGTTTCACTGACCGTGGCATCTGGCAGGCCCGTGAAACCTTGGCGGCTGACCTAGAATTTTGATACTTTTGGCCTATTTTGGGCCTATTTTCAGGGCCAATCTCCTACTACTATATATATATAAATATAGTCTACTCATTCAAGGGGGGGAACACATATGGAAACACATTGGAGAGTAGAGAGTTGGGATAGAAGGAAGGAGTTCCTTTTGTAGGTTTTGGTAATCTTTTCTTTTCTTTTTTCTTTGTCCCAAAGATGTGGAATTCAAATCCATATTTAGATTCCATGTCTAGGGAGTACTTATATTAGCTTGGGATTCATTTTGGCACTTGGTATATTCTATATGCTTATTGAGATTCATTAAATTCATCCTATCCTTCCGTTTATGATATTATTGTGATTGTTCTTGAATATTATAAATGCATGAATACTATACCACATATAAGCACACACTTTTGGCTATATTCATGTATGGTGAAATTATTAATGCCCCATTGGGAAGAGAGACCTGGATGTTATAACGGGTCGGGGAGAACCCGTCCGCGTGGGTGTGTGCACAGGGATTAAGAATGCTCTGACCTATTTGCCGTTGCACCAGTCTTAGCTGACTTTGTAATAGTTTTCTAAGAGGTTGTGGCTAGAGCTAGCTAATAATATCAAGCTAGGTGTTGTGTTGAAATACTAGTATCACAGATAAGGTGCCTATGATCCCCAGGACTAGCATATATAGGACCTATGTGGAGGAGTTGCATTCATGGTGGAAGCCCAAGTTGTAATACCATGGGGTAGAAATAGACCTACAATGATAGTTAGACCTTGTTATACTCCACTAATTACGATTGCGGTGTCGATGGAGGGTTGCGAGCGCACCCACCATGACAGGGTTGGGAACGTGTATGCCATCGGCCACACCACGTGTTGTGAGCACACTGATAGGTCGTTTGCAATTCTTTATATGAATGAATAGAGGATTGGAGCATTAGAACTACTATGTCTCTAAATGATTCCCAAGTTCCTATTCTAAATAGTTTCTCATTTGTTCATTTTATTCTTTGTATTTGATAGTTGAAAATGCCAACCCCCCCCCCCCCCCCGCAGTTGCATGTCTACAATAATAGCTATTTCTTTCACTTGTGCGGATTGAAAACCCACACGAGGTTATTTTTTAATTAGTACTTGATCCCTAGCATCCTTGTGGACAATCCCAGGGCTTGTCGCTATTTACCATCTAGGTAGCATTGCAATTAGATCAGGGGGCAGATTATAAATTTCATCTTCTTAACCCATGAGATCTCTATGCGTGTTTTAGCGATAGCTGGGTGGAGGAAGGTCAAGAATTTTGGCGATGTTGCCAAGGATGCTTTTTAGTTCAAGTATTAGTTGAGCATAATGTGTTAGTAGAGTAGTTAGTAGTATCTTTTATTGTTTTACTTTTGTTTTTTTTGTTTGCTGCGAGTGGAGTTTCCGCCATAGTTTTCTCATTACTTTGATTCTTTTTGCTATTGTGACATTGGAAGGATAGTGTGACCCTAGTTTATTATACATACCCATACTATGAATCTAGGTGTTTTGCATTCTCTAACTAATTCCACAGGTAATCGGAGGAAAAGGAGAAAGAGAACTAGATCGGAGGCTCAACATAGGGGTTTGAATTTTGAGGAAGCATCACACAAGATGGCAAAAGATAACTGCACTTTGAGAGAGCTTATTGACCCAAACTTAGAGAACCAACCCTATGTATCACATTCCCACCTTTTCCTCTGAATGTTACTTGTGAGATGAAAAGTGGGATGATACATTTCCTTCCTACTTTCCACGGTATGGTGGGAGAGGATCCAAACAAACATTTGTCGAAATTCCATTTGGTGTGCACGAATATGAAACCACCGGGAGTGTCGGAAGATTAAAACTTGAGAGCATTCCTCGTTTGACTGTAAGAGGGAGAAAAAGATGGGTTGTATTATCTATCACCGGGTTGCATTGGGTCATGGATGGATATGAAGCGGCGATTCTTGGAAAAATATTTTCCTGCATCTAAATCATCCAGGTTGAACAAGCAATTGTCCAACATTGCTCAAGGAGTGACTGAGAGTCTATATGATTATTGGGAGAAATTTTAGCTAGTTTCCCCTACCATCCCTTCAAGGAAGGAGATTTGGTCTATTATTTCTTCGAAGGCCTTTGTGACGAAGATATTAAGATAGTAAATGTTGCTTACAACGGCTCTATAGCCAGCAAGAGCTGAAGGATGCGATGACACTTATTGAAGAGATAGCCAATGGGATGAGGCAATTTGGTACTAGGTCGAGGGTCAAGGTCTTGGATAAGCCCGCACACACAACAAAGTTGGAGGAGCAAGTCCAAGCTCTAGCATCTATGATAAAAGAGCTTTTGCAAGGAAAGGTGCACCAAGTCAACATGTGTGGGGTTTGAAACCTTGACCACTACTCTGAAAAACACCCCAAGATCGTTGGTGATGTGTAAGAAGTGAACGCTGTTGACTACAACAATCGGGAGAAACCTCAATTTGCTAGGGGTCAACAACAAGGGTTCTAAGGCAAAGAAAGACAGGTCCCCTATGCAAATACATTCACTCCGGGATATATAAATCACCCTAATTTTTAATGGCAGGATGACTGTTATCCTCAAGGGTATAGGGGAGGAAAAACACCACCTTAACCTTATTCTAGAGGTGAAGTTCCATCCAACAATCATACCACACTTTACAAGTCGGATAGGGAGGAGATCTTGGATGCCATCGGGCAATTGGGAAAGAACATGAGATCTTTGCCGAAAGGACTAGGAGGGAAATTGAAGACCTTGGTACTAGAGCCTTCTAATGTATCAAGAACATTGAGATTCAAGTTGGAAAACTAGCCACCTCAGTGAGCCAAATTGAAGTGAAAGAGTCCAGCAAACTACCTTCCCAACTGGAGGCAAATCCAAGAAATGTGAGTGCACTCAAGCTAAGGAGTGGGAAGGAAGTTCGCGAAAACAAGAAGAAGGTGACATAAGAGGATTACAAGTTAGTGGAGGTCACCAAAGCACATTTCGAAGAAGAAGAGATAGTTGTGAAGGAAGCACCCTCCAAGGAGCTTCCACCACCCGAGGCATAAGTTGCTATTCCACCTCATTTCCAAGTGCTTTGAGGGGAAATTCAAAGGTGGAGACAAATAAAGGAAACATTTGGAAAGTCTTCGAAAAAGTGGAGGTATTTATCCCTATCTTGGAATTGATTGACAATGTGCCTTCATAGGCTAAGTTTCTTAAGGTTTCATGTACTAAGAAAAGGCGTAGACCACCTAAGAAGTTAGGGAAGCTAAAATTTGGGAATTCACCATTTTGAATCATAAAAATTTTCCTAAGAAATGTGATGACTCCTGAATGTTTTCTATCCTGATTTCTTTTGGTGGAACACGTTTTGAACATGCCATGATAGATTTAGGAATTCTTATCAATGTGATTCCATTTGTTATAGTTAAATGTCTTGAAATTGGTGAACTTAAAGAGACTAGAGTTATTTTTCAACTCGTCGGTCACTCCCAAGCTAGCCCTGATGGGCTAGTGAAGGATGTGATGGTGCGAGTGGGCAAGATGATTTATCCAGCGGACTTTTATGTCCTAGACATAGTGCACGAGGGATGTGCACCCCCAATCCTTTTGGGGAGACCTTTTCTAGAAACGTCTAGGACTAAATTTGATGTCCACTCAGGAATGTTGACTCTAGAGGATGGCATAAACAAAGTGGAATTCAGCATTTATAAATTTAGGCATGATTAAATAAAACCTTCTCTTATGTGCAAATGTGTGGCACTTTTTGATAAGCATGATATTCTTGAACCTTCTTGTGTGACCAATGAGCATGAATCTCTTGTTGATGAGTTTGTGGAGGACCCTGATGAATTTCATGATTTGGTCAATGATATGTCCGTACTAGATTGTTTTTGTATGCTAACCAAATTTCAGCGGGAAAAGGGAAGTGTCGAGGATTTGATACCACCTCGACCTCCTCCTAATCCCAAAGTGACAATAAAGGAGCCAAGGTTAACAAAGCATAGAGAGACATTTATAGGTGCCAACAAGTGCTACAAAGGTTATAATGGCTTATTGTGGAGACCTCTCCACGATGACGTTGGGAGGTCATCGTCGTACCTCTTAAAGTTAATATTTATAAGCCCTAATGCTTCATATCTACAATTAAGTAGATAATGGCAAGTCAGGGTCGTCCACGAGAAGAGAGATCATTCTAAGTGTTTACCCATATATAGGGGACAACATACTAGATGTAAGCATATATATATATAAGCATGTAAATGGGAGGGTTTTGGTTGGTTTTGGTCCAAAATTATGAATTGAAAGACAAGTTAACTAATCAAGCAAGTTAAATATGCAAAGGATGCAACAATGAATAAAAGGGAATTAAACATATAATTAACAGAACCTTGGGCGCAATTGATTTCCACATCCAACCCTCTTATCCATCATTAAACATGCAACCTATTTACTACATTCACTACTTGTTATGAAGACTAAACTTCTATCCTTCTTAGATAGTAGTTTGCAAGAGTTAATTTGACATCTCTTGTCAAACCTCACCAATGACTCCCTTAGTTGAAACATGACTAAGAGTATCTCATTAATGGCATCGAACACGAAGAATCAACAAGCTTGGCAACACTTATAAACACAACACCGTATCTGAGCATTTAACCAATCTATGCATTTACACAAGATTAGTCAAGAACGTTCAATGTTCATAGCCTTCTCTCATTTGCTACAAGCAACAAGCATGACAAAGAGTTCAACATTATCATATTTATCTAGCAATTATCAATCCGTCAACACAATAAAAAGCTCTAAATCATACTCTTGAATTTCCTATCAATAAAAGGGGAAACCAACCCATTTCCCCAAACCCTAACAAGCATATCATACAAGTATTTCATATGCTCAAGCTATCAAGAACATTAATGACATTAACAAAAACATTCAATGCTCCATAAATTCATGATAGTAAGAGTATTAAATAGGCTACAAATTGTTCTTGATACATGGGCTTGGAAGCCTTAGTCAATTGCTCAAAAGAACTAGTTTATCTAATACAAATCATACTAACCTTCATAGATGAATTCATACATAAACAAAGAGGGGAAAATGAAAGAAAATGGAGAACTAGGGTTCTTTGATAAGGATGTTCGGCCAAAGGGATAAGATGAGAAGTGGGTGGCCAAAAGTTCCTTTTTATAGTACAAGAGAAAGGGAAAAAAAAGCAAAAAGAAAAAGTGTAGCAGAATCTCGGCCGGGCAGAAATGGGCTCACCGAGCAGGCTGCCCCTTTTCACCCTTATATCGATTCCTCTTTGCTTTGTCGCCTTGCCTTCAAATCCTCGATTCTTCTTATCTTCAGTCTTTAAAGCTAGTCTTCTAATCTTCAAAGTCTTCAAAAGGTAATCTTCGATGGCCTTGAGTCTTCAAGTCTCGATGGTCTTCCTTTGTCACACAAAATCCACTTAGAAATGGTAAAAGAGAATAAAGTCGCTCTTACATCTCCTAAGAGAATTTCAAGGTAAAACACAAGCTCTTGATAACAAGAGATCACAAAAGTGATCCCAAAAAGTACTAAAATATGCACATAAAATGGACACATCAGAGCTCCCAGCACTTAAACCTTACTCGCCCTCAAGTAAGAAAAGATCTAAGCGCACAAAGGAATTGACTTATCCACATCCTAACTACTATGCCCCCACGTCAATACCTCACAAGACTCTCAATATCACACATCCCAACGTTAAGTTCAAATGAGAAGTTTCCCATAACCCCCATTCCTAAATCTACCCAAATCATACCAACCTATCAATTTATTGATATCCCTAAAACATCTCCAAATCCCGAATTGACAATTCCAAATCCAATGGTACAAGGTGAAGCTAAAAAAATGCATAAAGTTCAAACACATACTCCAATTTATATCAATATATCATCCTTAAAACGAAGTATATCAACAATCAAAATTTTCATAACTTACTTCATTTTCCCCACTAAATTTCCCAATCCCAAGAGGTCTCAAGATGTCTAGCTACCTGATCCATCCATATGACCACCACAACATTATGACTCCCACGCCGGCAAATGAGTGAACACATAACATTTTTCCTTTTTCCTCTCTTTCTCTAGTTTTGCCTAGGAGCCCTTTCGGGTTTTCATCCTAGCCACTCATCATGTTTCTTTGGCTCACATTCACCTTTTTCCACACTTTTAGCCTCTCATTTTTGCCTAGGCCGCCATTTTGAATTTTCATCCTATCAGGGCCCCAATGTTGCCTAAATTGCCCTCTCTAGTTTTCAATTTAGCGGGTTTCTTTTTATATTTTTTATTTTGAAAAAAAAAATTCTATTTTTTCCCCAAATTTTTTTTTTCCATTCAAAAGTAGCTAATTATATACGTCAATCGTTAAACCCCCCCTTCCAATTTTTGGATTTGAAGATTTAATGGGTTGGAGGATGGATTTGATGAGTGGAAAGGATGGAATGTTGGCTAGGAATGATGAAATTTGGAAGATGGAGATGGGTTATTTGGGAAAGTTCTTGAAATGGAGAGGAGATGGAGAAAATATAAATGGAAAAAGAGAAATTAGAGAGAAATCAGAAATAAAAAAATATATTTTGAATAGTGCTTGCGCGTGTCGCGTGGGCGGGGGCTTGACGCGAATGCTCCCAGCATTTGTGGCTAGCCTTACTCGACCTATTTTGCTACAAAATCATGGGAAATCATAACCATCATAGAAATAAAATAAAATAATGAAAAATAACAATAAATATCATATTGAAACGACATCGACGTAATATCGCGAATGATTATCAGGATGATGAAAACCAAGTTTATTTAGCATCATCGGCATGACTTAATCCCTTTATTGGAGCTTACTCATAAAATGAGCCGAAGTGTTCGGTTTCTTTTCCCCGATCTGGGTCAAAACATGTGGGATCCACATCATTCCCAAACAAGACTTGGCGCACCATGGCTAGAGTCTCTTCATGTTCCCTTAGCATTCCTAACTACTCACATTTTTCTTTCACGGTGATATTAGTCAAGTGAGCATTTAGGGGTTTCTCTCCTTCTCCATGGGATGAACATTTAAGAAATTTAGATGGTCGTTTGCACTCTACCACCTAAGTCTTCTCAAGAGAAGGTGGGAAACTCACCCCATTGTCTTACCCGTGGACACACGAAAGGTGTCGGATGTTGCTTCCCAAGAGAGCATTCACCATTGTTGCTTTCCTTCAAGTTAGTAATAATAAAATTTTCAATCAAAGCATCACTCAAAGGAACATGTATGGCAACATTTAAGGAACTACCATTATTGGGCTCAAATACATCTCACTCTATATCATCAACTACATTAATACTTTGGCAAGAATGGTATTTACTCGGATGTTCAATAGAATTGATAGTGTTAAATTCTATCTTCCGCCCATTAAATTCCATGGTTAAAGTTCCACTATGCACATCAATTATTGTCCTTGAAGTCCTTAAACATGGTCTACCTAAGAGAATAGGTTTATAACTATTACCACCTTCCATTTCAAGAACAAAAAAAATCAGCGGGAATGTTAAGGAGCCCACTTTCACCAACACATCCTTCACAATACCTTTTAGGTATGTGCTAGAGTGGTTGGCTAGTTGGATAAAAACCCTGTTTTTGTGCAAAGTGCCTAGATCTAGACTTTCATACAAGGAATATGTGATCACATTAATGGAAGCACCTAAGTCTAGCATGGCCTTGTTAACACATTTTCCTCCTATCTTACAAGGGATCGTAAACATTCCTGGATCATTTAGGAGGAATTTCATCATCAAACTCGGCGGAGACATATTCACTCTTCACACTCTTTTTCTTACTCTTCAATTGTTCTTTCCTATTAAGGGTACTTAATTCCTTTAGAAATTTAGCATGCCTAGGAACTTGATACAGCATTTAAGAGTGTAATGTTTACCTCACATCTACAAAAGACTTTGGAGATGTCCTTTAATGCCTCCGGAAAGGGTGGCTCCAGCACATAGATCGGAGATTGCACTCACATTTTGTCAAGGGTTGATCTCTGGTCAGGAAGGGAGTTTTCCATTTTCTTGGGCCTCTATCTAGTTAACAACTTGAGATATTTGGGTTATTTGAGTTTCCAAGTTCTTGATGCTCGCCTTGGCTTCATCTTGGAATTTTTCATCTTTCTCCGCGCACATGCTCAACCTGTGAATGGCTTGCATTACCTCATCCTTTGACAAGCCCAAGCTCTCCCCTTGATCTTGGGGCTTATTTTAGAGCCTTTGGTATTGTTGTTGAGGTGGCCGATATTGTTGAGCATTTTGGCTTCCTTGAGGATTTCTATACTGGAGATTTGGGTGATCTCTATTACCCATATTGTAAGGCCAGGTTTGGTAGCCTTAGCCACCTTGCCCACCTTGATACCCCATGACACTCATCTCCTCGACATAATCATCTTGCAAAGTAGGGCAAGTGTCCTAGGATGTGCCAAGTAACAAATTTCACAAGAATTAACATGTGGAACATTTTTGGGCTTGGTCATCAAGGATTTCACCATAGAAGTAAGGGCTGTGACTTGGTCCTCAAGCTTTCCACTGTTGTAAGGGTCACTTATGGACATTGGGTTTCTTCTTCTCAAATTGGTCCTCGAGCTAAAGTTCATTGACTCCTTCGCTAGCTCCTCGTATAATTGTATAGCCTCTGTTGAAGTCTTGTTCCCATGGCTACCACCACAAAACTCCTCACTAGTCTTTGGTCCTCGTCAAGAAGACCATTTTAGAAATAGTAGACCAAGTCTCCCTCGGAATAACCGTGGTATAGAAAACTTGAAAGAAGCTTCTTGAACCTCTCACAATAGTCGAAAAGAGACTCTTCATGCCATTGGATGATGTTGCTTATATCCTTCTTCAAAGCGGCAGACTTTGAGGCCATGAAGTACTTGGCTAGAAATTTTGTGTTCATGTCAAGAAAACTTTTGGTGCTCTTGGGTGGTAAGTAGTGGAGTCAATCCCTTGCACCATATGTAAATAGGAATGCCTTCAACTTGTATAATCTTTATCTACTTCTTGGGGAACCATACCACTACAAAAAAAATGGAATTCGGTGAGATACTTGTTGGCATTTACCCCTCGCCTCCCAAGGAAGATAGGTAGCAGGTTTATAAACCCAGTCTTGAGCTCATTCGGTCCAACCAAAGGATACTCAATGCACATTGGTTGTTGATCAAGGTTGGGAGCCATAATGCCCCTCAATAAGGCTTTCCCCAAAGGAATCTCCCTTCCTTAAAGAGAATGAGCTCTCCCTCGGAGAGGAGGATGTTGAGGCCCTCCTCCCAGATGCTTATCTTCATGCTCATGTTGATGCTCCATAGAAGTAGAAGTATCCACAAAATGGTTACTAGGAGGGGTGTTATTCACACTTTCCAAAGAAAGCCTCCTAGCCCATCTAAAATTCAACTCTAACTCGTGGTCGTAATGTAGGGATTCTTGTGAAGAGGAATGCATACGAACCATACACCAAGACCTCGAACAATACATCTCCAAGCCAAGAAAACATGGCAAGTCAACTAAAAAAATCAAAACAAAAGCAAACAAAAAAATATTCACAAATATCACATAATCACACATAATATACCCAAACACTTAAAGATAAATGCCTCTTCCCTGGCAGCAGTGCCAAAATTTGGGAGGTTAATATCATACTTCTCAAAGTTAATATTTATAAGCCCTAATTCTTCCTATCTATAATTAAGTAGATAGTGGAAAGTCGGGGTCGTCCACGAGAAGAGGGATCTTTCCAGTGTTTAAACATATATAGGAGACAACATACTAGATATAAGCATATATATATAAGCATGTAAATTGAGGGTGGGAGATTTGGTGGGTTTCGGTCCTAAATTCTGAATTGAAAAACAGGTTAACTCATCAAGCAAGGTAAATATGCAAAACATGCAACAACAACTAAAAGGTAATCAAACCAATAATTAACAAAAACTTGGGTGCAATTGACTTCAGATCCAAGCCTCTTATCCATCATAGAACATGCAATTTATTTACTACATTCACTACTTGTTGTGAAGACTAAACTTCTATCCTTCTCAGATAGTAGTTTGCGAGAGTTAATTTGACATCTCTTGTCAAACCTCACCAATGACTCCCTTAGTCAAAACATGACTAAGAATATCCCATTAATGTCATTGAACACAAAGAATCAACAAGCTTGGCAACACTTATAAACACAACACCGTGTCTAAGCATTTAACCAATCCATGCATTTACACAAGATTAGTCAAGAATGTTCAATGTTCATAGCCTTCTCTCATTTGCTACAAGCAACAAACATGACAAAGAATTCAACATTATCATATTCATCTAGAAATTATCAGTCCGTCAACGCAATCAAAACCTCTAAATCATACTCTTAGATTTCCTATCAAGAAAAGGGGAAATCAACCCATTTTCCCAAACCCTAACAAGCTATCATATAAGTATTTCATATACTCAAGCTTTCAAGAACATTAATGGCATTAACAAACACATTTCACTGCTCCATAAATGCTTGATAGTACGAATATTAAATAGGCTACAAATTGTTCTTAAGACATGGACTTGGAAGTCTTAGTCAATTTCTCCCTAGAACTAGTTTGGCCAGTACAAATCATACTAACCTTCATAGATGAATTCATACATAAAAAAAAGAGGGAAAAGATGAAAGAAAATGGAAAACTAGGGTTCTTTGATGAGGAAGTTCGTCCAAAGGGATAAGTTGAGAAGTGGGTGGCAAAATATTCCTCTTAAGTACAATAGAGAGGAAAAGAAAAGCAAAAAGCAAAAGTGTTGCAGGATTCGCCCAGGCAGGAATGACCTCACCCGGGCAGGCTCCCTATTTTCACCCTTGTAATGATTCCTCTTTGCTTTGTCGCCTTGCCTTCAAATCCTTGATTCTTCTTGTCTTCAATTTTCAAAGCTAGTCTTACCTCAATGGTCTTCACTTGTCACACAAAATCCACTTAGAAAAGGTAAAAGAGTGTAAAGTCGTACTTACCTCTCCTAAGAGAATTTCAAGGTAAAACACAAGCTCTTGATAACAAAAGAGCACAAATGTAATCCCAAAAATTACTAAAATATGCACATAAAATGGACCCATCAGACGTCATCATGGGTGGAGTCGCCGATGGCGATTCTGGGCACCCACCGGTATGTGCTTCAAATTAGAATGCATGAAGAGGAAATAAGTCATGATGACGACAATAAATATACGTGGTTCTTTTATTTTCTTGTTTGAAGTAGTGACTTGGTAGAATTTGCATGTCTTGCTTGAAATAAAAGATCCTCTAAATGCAATTCTTGCTTGATTTGGAGATATAGATGTGAAAATGTGTACTTATGTGTAGATGTAATGGATTTTGATGGGTGACATTGTTTTCTTTCAAAAGATGAGAAAAATTAAGGAATAATAAAAAAATTTGGGGTTTTCTTTGTGACAATGCTTGTCAAAAAAGCAGGTCTCGTGCCATGATGATGGCCACGGGACTCTGTCTCGTGAAGGTGGGAAAACTGGGCAGAAAATTCTTTTTGTCAATTTTTTATTTTCCACCCCCCAACTTGTTTCAAAATTGCAACTTTTTGAAAATGAAGTTTGGATTTCAAAATTAAAAATGCATTTTTGATTCAAGAAGTAAGACTTCCTATTTCCTTAGGATTTTTTATGAAAATAGTACTTCCAACATTAATTGACCATACTACTAGTCCCCTATTTTGAAATTTCATCTTTCATCCAAATTATACCCCTCTCTCTTTTTCACCTATGCTGAAATTTTGTTCTCACGATACCTAATTTCATCATCTACACATTATTTCTTCTCAAGAAACACTCACTCACACACACTCTTTCGTGAGCTCGAAAAAAAATGAAGCTTTTTGCCCAAAATTTAGCAATTTCTTCTTCTTGTTGTGTGGATCTTACACTTCTTGGCTTCAAATTTCAGGTAACCCTTTGTTCTCTTTGTATATATGCTTGATTGACATTGTGGTGTTGTTATGAAATGCATGATTTTTGAATGAGCAAATGATGATGTGATTTTTTTTGGGTTTGAGTGTCAAATCTTGTGATGATGAAATTATGGAAGTCTTGAATGTGCTATTGATCTTGAATGATGTGTTCTTCATTTGTGGGTGATTAGAGAGAGTATGAATTTTTTTTTGCATGAATCTATTGATGGGTTGGTGAAAGGCATACATGATGTTGTAGGTTGATGAAGAATGTTCTTTTTTTAAATAGCCTTTATGCTTATACCATGATGCTTTGAATGTTTGATCTTTTTTGGAGAATATTCTTTGTTGAATGACATCATGGGTCATGAAATGTTTATTAGTGATAACATTACCATTCTTCTCTTCCATTGTGTTAGGATTCCTCCTAAAAAGGGTACTTCGAAGAGAGAGAAGTCATCGCAGGGTGAAAAATGGAAGAAGCCGGTAAAAGGTGCAAACCCTAAACTGACAACTCCCGTTCCTCGTAACCCCAAGTTTGTGACTGATGAGTTTATGGGCTTAACCAACATTATCAAGACTGCAGCCCGACGATGAAGAAATTTTAGGGAACCAAAGAGGAGCAATTTGGAGACTGGTTTTGCTTGCAAGAGCACCTTGATGGCTCTAGGCTTACTTGAACCCGTGACCTTTCTTTTGGGTGGGTAGGCCTAGAAGGTTTTCTCGACATGCATTCAAAAACCTACACAAGGTGTACCCCAGAGTTTCTAAGCACTATTTTGAAGGTCATGGATGAGGAGGGTCACAAGGCGATTAAGTTTAACTTGGATGACAAGGTGTACCAAATGACCTATAGAGAGGTGGCATTATCTTTTGGGTGGAAAACCGACTGGGAAATTCAATGAACTCATCGCTAATGAATGCTATTCTCCCTTGGGAATTTTTGGAGACAACCAACCGGGAGAGACAGGAAAAATCTGGGCACAAGCACGGCTATAGTCCACCCTGCAATATGTTATGTTCATCGACTCCTTTCTACGAGTGTTTTATGCCATGGTGAATTGACTCATTGTTCAAGCTCTGATGTACACCTTCTATAGGTAATAACACCGGAGGGGAACATCTACCCGAACTTGGTTAGTGTTTTTGTTCAAGAATGCATAGCTATGGGAGAGCAGAAAAGTGGAAATATTCCTATGGGAGGCATTGTTGGCCTTTTGGCGCAACATTTGGGATATCCTATCTAGCATCGGGCATTGGCCAATATGGGTAGTTCAGGATCGACCTATACAATTGAGAAGTTATTTAGGGCATTCATTTTGGGAACTACAACTTTAGAGGATAGATTTGTGTGGATTTATGGTGGAGCACCTACTTGAAAATTCATGGTTCTTCTGCAACTGGAGCGCACCTCTATCAACCTTGATATGAGCCTAGATTACTTGTTCATTGAACCCAATCCATGATTCTAGAAGGACTTTTATAGAGTATTGGCCAACCTAGAGATAGACCTAGAAGAGGCTGAATGGGAGACATCTTCGAGAGCACTTCCGAGCTATCTCATCTTCCCACGGGCATTATGGATCAACTACACCTGCTTGGGGAGCAACTCTCAAGTTCTTCCCAAGTGCTTCAGGAGACAGTTCAAGCTATTGGAGGAGTGAAGGCACAAGTTGAGGAGCTAAACATGAGGGTGGATTACCTTGAGGTCACAATCCAAGCAACGGGACTCATTGAAAGGTGTTTAACTAGCCGTGAGGAGGCCAGCCCTTCGGGGCTGGAAGCTTTAGTATCACTAATTTCCCTACTTCACCTTTGTTTGATGTGAGAATGCATAAGGGACTATGCATTGTTTAAGTGTGGGGGAAGGGATTAGTGAGCACTTATGAATTTTCATTCATGGATTTCTTCATGCATGGATGCTTTCTTTGTTTTTCTTGGTAAATTTTTTGTCACTTGTGATTGGGATGCTTTTGGAGAATTTTGGTGGTTTGTATGTTGTGCTAGGATTTTAGGATTCTAGTTTGCAGGTGGAATGTGGCTTTAGGATTTGGTGGTGTATTGGTTTGTTGCTTATCTTTTGTAGTGTGAAGCTCACTTTTGGGGCAATTTTGTATTGCACCAAAAAATTGGAAATTTAAAAAAAAATGAAAACAAATAATAATTAAAACATGGACAAGTCAAGAACCCAAAAGGGTGACTTAGGTAACATTAGGACAAGCCCAGATAGGAAAGTGAGAGGCTTGGCCCAGGTAGACTTACGAGTCTAGGCAAAAATGAGAGGTCGTGTGGAAAAAGCTGAGAGGTGAGCACATTTTGTGGGATAAAGCTAAGATGAAAACTTGAAAGGGCTCCTAGGTAAAATGAGAGAAATTGAGAGAAAAAAGGGAAAAAAAAGAAACTAGGTTGATGATACATAGGACTCCTTGGTTGCAACTAGGTCGAGAATCTTAAGTTATCCCTATGTTACAACCAAGTCGACGGCTTTTGGATTTCCTTGGTGGATTTTTTTTCTTAAGGATTACTCTTTGATTTCTTTTGGGACTACTTTGGGGAAAGTAAGCTTGTCTTTATTCTGATCTTTTGTTACTTATCTTTTTCCATATAGATTTACTTGCTTTGGGTGGTTTGGTTACTTTAGGAACTTTGGGGAGTGTGAGAGTTGTGAGGATTTTCACCTTCTGGGGGAACTAGGATAGCTTAGGAATAAGTTGAATTCATTGGCTATTTTTGCATGCTTCATTCCATTTGAACCATTTTCTTTGATTTTATTTACTCGAGTATGAGTAAAGGTTTAAGTGTGGGGAGTTTGATCTGCACCATTTCACATGCTTTAACCAATGCATTTGTCATAGTTTTTAGCTACTTTTGGTTGGCGTTTGGCAAATTAGTTAAGTTTACGTAAAAAGGGGTTTAAAAAACTTCATTAGTGATTCTTGACATATCGTGTTTATGGGCTCCTTTAGTCTTCATTATGAGTACCTTTAGTAAGTCGCCCGTGAATGCTACTTGTTGCATTACATTCTTGCAAAGATTGTTTACTTTAATGGTAGAAGATTTGATGGCCATTGGCATTTGAATGGTAGTAGACCAAGGCCACTAACATCACTACGTGGTAGAAGGAGATTGAAGCCAAAGATAGGCAGCTTCGAAGTTCAAGATGGCCAAAGGAGAAAACTATGAATCCTAGTACAAGGAGTGTTTCCTTAGTCCGAGAGTGATCCAGGAATATTTATACTTCAAAGCTTTGTCCATTGAATTTTTCTTCTCGAGTACTACAAAATCAACTACTAGAACTCTTTATTCAGACTAATGGGTCACCCGTAGCAAGCGAGTAAAGTTCAGCCAACAAAGCACCACCGTCTGATCACGGACCGCCCATTGTCAAGCACAAGCGGCACATGAAAAGGCACACATCCCACACTACACAAGAGTCCCAGGGTTTCTATTAATACTTTCATGAGACCTTCACAAGGTAAAGAGTCAGGCCGTGATAAAAGCATCGGGCCGTGAAGCAGGGGGATGAAAAGTTGAAGAATTTGGCTAAGTATGGAGCTAATCCGTGAAAACCTTCACGAACCGTGTAAAGCCTTCTGACCAAGACCACATGTCATTCGCGGTCCGTGAAAACCTTCCCGGATCGTGGGAAAACTCTAAGCAAAAACTATGTACTGCTCACGGTCCGTGAAAAACTTCACGGACCGTGGCATGAACTGAGCTTCACGGACAGCACCAGATCCCACATACCACGGCTATGAACATTCACAGACCGTGATAGGTCTAGCATCTTGTATGCTTCATAGACAGTGGCATCCGTGATGGCCTGTGAAACCTTGGCGGCTGACCTAGGATTTTGCTCCTTCTGGCCAATTTTGGGCCTATTTTTAGGCCCAATCTCCTATCACTATATATAGGACCCTAGTGTACTCATTTAAGAGGGGGGAGACATATTTTGAAACACATTTGGAGAGTAAAGAGCTTGCAGAGAAGGAATGAGTTCCTTTTCTTGGTTTTGGTAATGTTTTCTTTTCTTTTCTTTTTGCTTTATCCCAAAGATATGGAATTCAAATCCATATTTTAATTCCATGTCTAGGGAGTAGTTATATTAGCTTGGGATTCATTTTGGCACTCTTTATGTTCTAAATGCTTATTGAGATTCATTAGATTCACCTTATCCTTGTGTTTATGATATTATTGTGATTGTTCTTGAATGTTATAAATGCATGAATACTACACTTCATATAAGCACACACTTTGGGCTATATTCATGTATGGTGCAATTATTGATACCCTCTTGGGAAGAGAAACCTGGATATTAGAATAGGTACGGGAGAATGTATCCGTGTGGGTGTGTGCATGGGGATTCGAGAATGCTCTGACCTATTTTCCGTCACACTAGTCTTAGCTGACTTTGCACTGTTGTCCTAGAGGTTTCTGGTAGAGATAGGTATTAGTAGAAAGCTAGGTGTTGTGTTGAAACCTTAGTATCACAGATAAGGTGCCTACAAACCCTGGGCCTAGTGTATATATGACCCGGGGGAAGTAGTGCATTCGTGGTGAAAGCCCGAGGCGTAATATATAGCACATGGGAGAAACAAACCTGTAACGATGGTCAGACCTCGTTGTACTCCCCTAATTATGATGGCGATACTGATGGAGGGTTGCGAGCACACCCACTGTGACAGGGTTGGGGAATTTTATGCCATCGGCTACACCACATGTTGTGAACATAGTGATAGGTCTTTTGTAATTCTTTACGTGAATAAATCAAGGATTGAAGAATTAGAACTACCATGTTGATAAATTATTCCCAAGTGCCTAGTATAAATAGTTTCTCATTTATTCATTTTATGCTTTGTAGTTGATAGTTGAGAATACCAACCCCCCCAGTTGCATGTCTACACTAATAACTGCTCCTTTCACTCGTGCGGATTGATGACCCGTACGAGGTTGTGTTCTTACTAGTACTTGAGCTCTAGCATCTCTGTGGACAAACCCAGGGATTGCCGCTATAGTAGCTTAGCAGTGAGAATGGGTGCATCATAAAAATATCTTATCTTTGGAACACAAAGCCCCTCGACTTGTGTTCTAACGATGCTAGGGTCGAGGGCAGGTCAGTGTTTATCTGCTGCTTTTAAGACAAACCAAATAAGTGTTGCCAGTGACCCCATTAGAAGTTGTACGTGTTTGACAGTTTGTATCCTAACATTGGCTTGGACTTTCTTTGGGCTAGCCTCGATTACCTTCAAGGACACCTTGTATCCTAAGAATTTTCCAGCGCCTACTCCGAATACCACTTCTTAGGGTTAAGCTTCATTCCTATGGCACTTAACATTCCCAAAGTCTCATGCAGATCCGCCGCAAAGCTACTCACCTTCTTTCTTTGGATAACCATGTCATCGATGTACACTTCAACATTCCTCCCTATTTGATTATTAAAAGTGTTATTCACTACTCACTGGTATGTTGCCCCTGCAATTTTCAACTTAATGGCATCTTTACGTAACAAAACATCCCAAAGTTTGTTATAAAAGATATTTTTTCTCTGTCTTCCAGGTTCATCAATATTTGATGGTATCCTGTTTATACGTCCGGAAATGCTAGCACTTGATACCCTGAAATTGCCTCAACCCATTGATCGATTTTTTGTGGTGGATAACAGTCCTTTGGGCAGGCTCTATTTAAGTCTGTAAAGTCGATGCACATCCTCTATCCTAGATCAGACTTTCTCACAAAAATTGGATTTGCGATCCATTTTAGGTATACAACCTCATTTATTATGCTATCTTGAAGCAACGCTGTGACCTCTTCTTTAATCGCTTGTTGCCTATCACTGGCGAAGCAGTGTTGCTTCTGTTTGACAAGTTTTACCACATCACTAATGTTGAAAAAGTGTGTAGCAATTTGTGGGTCTACTCCCCCCATGTTGTGAACACTACATGCAAAATTTTCTCTGTGGTTTCGCAGGATTTGTATGATTTTCTCTTTTTCTTCACTAGGAAGGTATTTTCCTATCCTTACAAACTTTGAGCTATCTTCATTTTCTAGGCTAACTATCTCTGTTTGTTCTCCTAAATCCACTGTCGACTCTAGCTGGTTTGGGGAATCACCATTTGAAATTGTGGTAACCATCTTTGCTTTTTCTGCCAATCTTCCTACCTTCATTGTAATGACCATCAATTGCCTCGCTGTTTGCTAGTTTCCTCTTATAGTTGCGATTCTGGCTGGAGTTGGAAATTTCATGACTATGTGGTAGGGAGACCATATGGTTTTCCTCTGTTCATCCACAGTCTTCCTATGATAGCATTAAATGTACTTGGAGCGTCAATAACTACGAAGTCACACATGATGGTGCAACGTTTTCCACTTTCCCTAATGGTGATAGGTAGTTGTGTATTGCCCAAAAGTATTTTTGATCGCCCTGTGAATCCAACTAGAGAGGAAGTGGATTTTTGTATGTCCGCAATCTTGAACCCTAGTCTGTTAAGCATTCAAAAAATAGTATTTTGACTGCACTTCCATCGTCTACGAACACACTATATACAGTAGCATTCCCAATTTTCACTAAAATTACCATGGGGGTGATTATGAGGCAACTTGTTTGGTACTAAATCCTCTTCACTGAAGGTGATTGTCTCATCCATTCGGAGTCTTTTGTCAACATGTTCTTGCAGGAGCGAGTATCATGCTCTAGCTTTCCAATCATTGTTGGAAAATGCCTCCATAGATCCATGTATAGACAAGATGAGTGTCTATGGAATTTCATCACTCTCGTTCTTCTTGCAGTCAAATGTCGTGGTCATCTTTTGATTCTTTAGCTTTGTAGATGTTATCCTTGATTCCTTGCTACGGTGTTCGTTGTATTTCTATGTTCACCAAACCGGCTTTCTCCTTCCTATCTATATTGACCTAAGAAGCCATTCCTCAAATTCTGTTCAATTTGTCCTCTTTGGTCTCTGTAATACTCGATGTTGTGGCCATGTTCCTTGTGGAAAGCACAATAATATTCCTTGGGTCTATTTTCTAGTGGTGCTAGCATGGGTGCTAGTTCTCGAAATAGATCCATGTGTGCTTGCCATATTTCCTTCCTTGGCCTTGCCAAAGGTTTATACTGAAACGTTGCTGCCTGCGAACCTGCTTCTCTTCCTTTGAAAAGGATACTTCCCTTTCCTATTTTAATAAGTCCCTTTCGTGAATCTTCCCACGTTCACTTTTTGCCTCTTTCTCGCTCTATTTTACGGTTATTTGCTTCTTCTGTTGGCACATGCTACTCGATCATCTTTTGAGTTCCCATGGTTTTCAGGCATATTCTTCATCAGTTCATTGCAAAACTCTCCTGATCACATGCCTCCTGTGAATGCTTTTAATGACAGTTGGAATGACAAGTCACGAACCTGTACGATTTTCGTGACAAACTGACTGTGATAGCCTGCTAGGGTTTCATCACTTTGCTGAGCGATGTTAATGAGGTCTGCAATTGTTTTAGTGAATTATTTGTTGTAGAAGTGCCCCAAGAATATGTAAGAAAACTATGCCCAAGATTTGATACTACCATTTGGGATTTCTTTATACCAAGTGATCGTTGCCCCTGTCAAAAAGATGGGAAATGCCTTACAAGCTAAATTGATGGTCGCATCTCAAAATCTCATTTTGTTCCTGTATGAGTTTAGAAATTTCTTTGGATCTATGGTCCGTCGTATATTTTAAAGTGCAAAGGGAGCTTGAAGTCCTTTGCATTTTAAAATCACGCAAATGTGGAGCTAGAGGCGATTTATCTGCATCATCTTCTACAACAATATCATGCAACTCTTCTTCATAATTAAAGTTTTCACGATCTTGATTTAACTTTTTTTCTAATTTTGGGGTTTTTACTTGAGCGTTTCCAAAAATTGGTTATAAAGGCTTTCTCTGTTCACTTCCAATAATGCTGTGAATGCCCTTTTGTCATTATCATGGTTATTGTTTGGAGACTGTTCTTTCTCCTCAGTCTTCTCTTTGATGTGTTCTTTTTCTCTATCTGGTGTGTGTTCTTAATTGTGATGTACCTCCTTATCTGTCCCAGTACTTTTTCACGTGATTGATGGTTATAGCTTCGCTCACTCCTGGTGAACACTATTGCTTACCTGAATGATCTTGAAATGATAAACAAAATGTTTTGTCCCTACAGTTGGTACCAAATGATGTAGTTGATCTCTCAGGTAGGCTGGTTGTCCTCTCCGAGAATTCTTACACCTGCAAGGTTAATCCCAGAAGTAACTCCGGGAGAAAAGCTCTGACAATCAAGTCAGTTTTCTCTTTTAGAACTAAAATTTCTCAAGATAGTAACACTTACCCTGGCTCTTCCATAGCCTATTGTATTGAAAGGATAATCTTGTTGGGGTTCTTTGCTTTTCAAGATTGAGATCGTGGCCATACCACAATCACCACATTCTGCGGTCGTGGTTTTCATGCCCGTTGTATGTTCCATGTATTTTGGTTCACGTATTTCATCACGAACCAAACTGATTCTCGTCTTGGGCTGAAATGCGTTCGTTTTATTGTGGGATGACATTGGGCTAGGCCTTGTAGCCATCAGCCTCTTGATTGCTGGGCCATATATACACCACAAAAATTCCCCAAGTGTCTAGCTAATATAGTTTACGTGTTTTTTACTTTCATGTTCTTAGTTTTTAATCGAAAAACCAAAAACCCTCCTCCGTTTACCATACTGTCTACTCCTAAAAATACAGATGAATTGACAACCCAGACATGATTGTATTTAATTAACTGTATGGCTCTAGAATCTCTGTAGACATAAACACGTCTTGCCACTAACTACCCTATTGATAGCATAGTAATGAGTTGGGTGCAAAATTATAAATTTAAATTTGACTTCTGCTGATCTAACTCCTTTGCTCGTGTTAATTCTAGCTACGAGGATCAGTTTCTCTCTCTAAGTTCCTCTTCCTAATTAAAAGACTAAGTTATGAAAATTTTCCAAAGTCTCTAACCATAGTAGACTTAGGTTCTATATATATTAGTAGGGGATTGTGCCTAAAAATAGGACAAAATTAGGTTAAAACCCTAGTCAGCTGCCACTGTCTGTGCCGCTAATGTGGCTCATGCTGGCGCAGGAGGGCACATCTTGTGCGGCCCATTTGCTTCGTGCTGGTGTAGATCGTGGGATCCAGAGAGGGTTATAATGCATCCCTGGCACATGCCATGGCATCTGGTGTGAGTTGTGTCAAACGCGGTCTACATCTTTTAGCCCGGCTTAAGAGAGTTTTTTTTGCACTTCTAATCTGTGGTCCATGTCATTTAGCGTGGACCATCATCAGAATCCTTGTTTTGCTTAGTCTTTTGGTGCAGGTAGGTCAAATTTTCACATCCCGCTGGCTGGTCTTGATATTTTGCACTTGAAATGGCATGGTCCATCTAAAATGGGATGGTCTTTGCCCATACTTAGCAAGTTTTAGTGAAAAGGGGCACTTGAGCACGTGGGCTGTATAGTATGGTGTGGTCCATGCCAGGTCTTGGCACGAATGGTGCCAGAGACCCTTGGTGCGCATTGTATAGTATGGCAAGACCCATGTCGGGTCTTGGCATGGCTCGTGTGAGAGACCCTTGGCATGGGCCATTGGTGCCTTGCTTGGTGCCACCCATGGGAAATCTACGCCGACCCATTTATGCTTCAACCGGCTGAACTTCTTTCCTTTGCTACGGATGAACTGTTAGTCTCTTTTGAGAGTTCTTGGAGTCGATTTTATGGTTTCAAGGAGACAAATCCAATGGAACCAACGTCAAAGGTTTATTCTACTTGGATCATTCCCAAAATTTGTCATAACTCTCGGACCACGATTCTTCATTTCTTCATTGGCCATTTTGAACTTCAATGCCGCCTATCTTTGGCTTCATTCTTTTACTACCCTAATGTAATGTCTGTGGCGTTCATCTACTACTATTATAATGTGAATGACCTTTGACCTCTTCTTGCAGATGGCTTTCAATATCTTCTACCGTCCTTGCTAACGACCTCCATATAGAATGTAATGAAAAGTACCCATAAGAAACCCAGTAACGATGATTACAAAGGAAGATCTAGGTGCCCGTGGATACAAAGTGTCCATTAGTACCAATTAAGTCTACAAAATGTGGGATTTAGACAAGAAAACAAAACATGGCTGTCCAAACCCCTTGTCATGTAAACTCAACTAATACTAGAAATCCAACATATGAAATAAAAGAATCATTACATCGAATGCAACGGTTAACGTACGCATAATGAAGCACAACAACGCCCCGTGCTAGCCTTTCTTAGCATGAGCAGTCGGCCTCAGCACGACCTATTTCATCCACCATGAAAAAATGGACTATGTATATATGCGAACCATTTCCCTTAAAATGGACTGTATCGTTACAACTTAAGATTCAAAGACCAGCTGATGGGGTGTGATGTTCTACAAGGCCGCAATATCATTTTGCTCAGAAAGTGACTCCCAGTTGATGCCCCGCAAAGTTCTACAGGGCCTGTGTCATTCAACTGGTCGAGATACCACTCCTAACTGATGGCCCACACTAAACAATGCAGGTGCACATGATTAGATTGCCAAGGACCAAGCCTAGTCAATGGTCTATGTTAGTTGGCACAGCCCACGCCAAGGGTAGCTAGTATAGCCATGCCAACTAGCATAACCCATGCCAGAGCTATCGAGCATGGTTGTGCTCAGCCACATGGCCTGTGCCAGTAGTATCCATCACACCCGTGCCAGGCTACATAGCCTGTGCCATCAGAGCCAAGCACGGTTGTGCCACACAAGGCGTCCTATGCTGTTTGCAGCTACATAGCCTGTGCTAGGCTACATAGCCTGTGCCATCAGAGCCAAGTACGATTCTGCTTATTTTGGGCATTTTGCAAGGCCCATTTACCTAATACTATAAATATAGGCCTATGTCTACTAGGGTTTAAGTTTGGCTACATTTTAGATCGTTCTATATTCTTGGAGAGCATTTTAGAGAGAGAAAGGGAATATCCCTTCTCTCTACTTTTATTTCATTTTTTCTTGATCTTGCTCGAAGGTATTCAATCCAATGAAATACTTGGGTTCAATTCTTAGGGAGTAGTTAATTTACTTGTGGATTTTATTTGTTTTTATGATTTTTTGTATATTTTGGGAGACTCTTTAGATCTACCTATATCTATGTGTTTATGATATTATGTTGGCTTGTTCTTCATATTCTTTTTAATTGCATGAATATCACGCTAAGATTGGCACACGCCATAGTCTACATTTATGTTGGCGAATCTATTGATACCCTCGGGGAAGAGAAACTTAGATGTGATATGGATACAAGGGTCTGGGTCCATGTGGGTGTGTCCACGTAGGTATTTTCTGAGTTACTGATATGATGACTGCACACTAGTCTAGTTGGTGAGTTAGTCTGAAGGGTTACGGGTAGAGATAGAGTTGGTAGCAATTTTCAACCCTAGGGCAATCGATAAGGTGCATATCCATTTGCCTCTATAGGCCAACGGAGAAGCACTCTTGCTAGAGTGCCTAGGATGTAATCGTATAGAGGCCATTGTTGAACTCCCATAGTTATAGAGACGATGGCGATGGAAGATTACAAGTGCACCCTATGTGATAGGTATGGGGAAGTGTTGACCATCGACCACACCATGTGTCTTGAACACTGCAATAGGTTTGTATATCTTGAATGTGATTGAGTCAAGGATCAAAGCATATCACCGATCATGTTACACAAATATTACTCGAGTGCTAGTTTATATAGTTTTACTCTCTTGTGATCTCACATGCTTGTAGTTGTTAGTTACCCCCCCCCCCCCCCAAAAAAACTTGTTTTGCAATATTGAGCTATTGGGAACACAGAGACGAATTGACAACCCGGATGTGGCTATGTGTAGTTAGGTTTTGGACATCTAGCATCATTGTGGAATAACTTGGTCTTTATCTTTAGATGCCATCTACTCGGGATTAATTGATTAGCTACTATTATTAGACTACCCCGAGTGGAGGAAGGTCACAAGAAAACCATAAAGCAAGAAGATTAACGAACCAAACAATGAGTACAATTCAATACTCCCTTTGTCCCTACCCAATTTTTCCCTATCATTGCATGAAGTTCAAGAAAAATATTCGACCATTTATATGTTTAACTACATAAAATAATGGCAAAAAAATTTGATACATACAAACAAAAATTTGTAAGTTGACATTCTTACAACTTATAACATTTAAGGGGAATGACATTTCAATTTTTCATCGAACATGCCAGCTATGGATAGGCACATTTTAAGCATGCATATGACATGCACAAATGATATGTACCATATTAACCAATGCATTCGACATTATTGTTACCATGTCTTACATGGTTTATTGCTAGTTTTTGTTAGGTTTACACAACAAAGGGTTTAGATGACCATTATTGGTATTCCCGTCTAATCCTGAGTTTTGTAGAATTAATTGAAGCTAATAGATACTTTGTATTCACAGGAACCTAGATCTTCAATTATGATCTCACGAGTAGGTTGCTCGTGGATATTTTAGCATCATTTTGTAGTAGACGATACGCAAGAATGGTAAAAGATACTTGAAGGCCATTCGCAAGAATGGTAGTAGATATCAAGGCCATGGAATTAAAGTGTGGTAGTGGGTGGAATTGAGCCAAGAGGAATTGAAGTTCAAAGAAGTCAAGGATGGATTACGGCATCAACCAGCCGGCTAGCTGATCGACCGGCACGAAGCCAGCACGGTCGGCACAAGGCCAGCATGCCAACACAAAGCTAGCCTAGCATGAACCATGCTAGGGGTACTTAGCATGGGCTATGCTAAGAACACGGTCCATGCTACAGCCCCCAGCATAGACCGCGTCAACATCTACAACCTGTGTCCCTTTGCTCAAAATCCACTCTTAAATTGGTAAAATATGTGCATGGACTATCCATTTCACATGGTCCGCACCATTTCAATTCCCAATTGTAAATACTAGCCTGCAAAGTGTGAAGGATGACACGGCTTGCACCATTTTACTGAGGAAAACATGGCTCCAGCCGATGGCTTGCTCTAAAAGACACGGGACTTGCAATCTAAGGCATCAAAATGAAGCTCCAGCTGGCTATCTGTGTCGGGTTATATGGTATGTGCCAGCATGAAGCACACAACTTGTACCAGACCGAGCAGGCTATGCCTGCATGAGGCAAATGGACCATGCCAGACCAAACATCTTGCGCAAGCACAAAGGGAACCCGACAGGCACGGACCATGCCATTTTCCACTAGTCATGTCCATTTTGGATTCTAGGTTTTTTAGGCCTATTTTGGGCCTATTTCAAGGCCCAATTCCCTACTACTATATATATAGACCTATGTCTACTAGGGTTTAATTTTATGCTCATTTTTAGATTTCAAGAGAAGAGTAGAGAGAGAAAGGAGCCATTTCAAGAGAAGTTTATGCTCATTTCTAGTGTTTCTTTTAATTGGGTATTGTTTGGCTCCTAGTTTATGGTTGATGTGTCCATTTTATATGGTTATATTAGGACTTGTAGAATTCACTTTTTTACACTTTTGTGCTCTAAATGTGGCATTCTGTCTTGAAATTCTATAAGGAAAGTTAAAAGCGACTTTTACGCTTTTATTACTTTTCTAGAGGATTTTGTGTGAAAAGGAAATTTGTTTGAAGACTTTGAAGACTTTTAAGAATACCTTTGAAGATTTGAAGACTTGTATTTGAGCTTTTGAAGATTTGAAGATTTGAAGAAGTGAAAGAAGAGGAGGATATGAAACAAAAAGAGGAAAGAAATCAAGCTGCTGGAAATGGAGTCCATCGTCAGGTCGTCACGAGCCCATCTTGACTCGCAATAGACATATGGCCTGAAATCCTTATTGATTTTTGAACTATAAATACTCACCTTAGCCTCTTCTCTTTATATTCCCTCTTCTTCCTACAATTTTTCTGGGTTCAAACCCTAGTTTTTCTTTCTTTCTTTTCTTAGTTTTTGTAGGTTAATCATATCTTTTAATTTTTTAGCTTAGTTTTATCTTGGGAGCAATGGATTGAAGCTTCCATTTCTATGTAGTAAGAACCATATCTATCAATTTAGTGCTTTTGCTATTGTGCATTTGTTGAGCTTTGAATGTGAATTGTTAATTGCATTGATGTTGTTTGAAGCTTGAGTATATGAATTGCTTGCATGATTAATTGCTAGGGTTGGGAGAAAGTATGATTAATTGCTAGGGTTGGGAGAAAGTAGCTAATTCTCCCATCTTTTAATGTAGAATCCAAGAGCATGAGTTATAGCTTCTTAATGATGTTGATGTGTTGATAATTTCTAGATGAATATGATGATGTTGGAACTCGTTGTCATGTTTTTTTTAGGTAGCAAATGAGATAGGTCTATGAATGTCGATCGTTCTTGACTAATCTTGTGTAAATGCATGAATTGGTTAAATTCTTAGACACGGTGTAGTGTTTATAAGTATTGCCAAGCTTGTTGGTTCTTTGTGCTCAATGCCATCAATGGGATAATTTTAGTCGTGTTTCGTCTAAGGGAGTCATGGGTGAGGTTTGACAAGAGATGTCAAATTTACTCTTGCAAACTACTATCTAAGAAGGATGGAAGATTAATCTTCACAACAAGTAGTAGAAGTAGTGAATAGATTGTTTCACTCATTCTTGAAGTCTTTGTTATTTAGAATTCATGTGTTGTTAATGCTATGTTTTACTTCATTTATGACATGGGTTGTTTGAGAATAGGAAGTATTTGTATGAATTAAGTGTTAGGGAGTTAGGAAAGTGACAAATTCCTTAGCTCCTTTGCATGAAAATCTAAGAGCATGAACCTAGAACTTCTTGTGCATAATGTAAAGTAATTCTTGCTAGACAAGTATGTTAATGTGGAATGTTCTCATATTTATCCTATAGATGCAATGAAAGGTTGAACCTTGAATGTGGTTTGTTCTAGGTTTTGCCTAATGAATGATGTTTGGTTAAATGGCTATATCTTTGGTAGAAGGCTTGTTGTTGTAAAATCTATGGTTCTTCGTCCATAGGTAAAAACTGTGATAGGATAAGTGAATGGTTCAATGATCTTTGTTAGGTTTGGAAGTGGATATCAATTACCCCCAAGGCATTATTTTTGTAGTTTTAAAACCCCTTTTTCTTAGTTTGTTTGATGATTAGTATTTTTACTTGACTTTGCTAGTTATCTTGTCCTTTTATTTTCATAACTTAGGACAACCAACCAACCAAAACCCCCTCTTTTACATGCTTTTATATGTGTGTATATATCAACAACTAGCATAATAGCAACCTTTTGTGTCTGAATGCTTAAGAAAAACCCCCTTCTTCGTGGATGATCCCGACTTGCCGCTATTTACTTAGTTGTAGATATTAAGCATTTAAGGCTTATAAATATTAACTTTGAGAGGTACGGCGATGACCTCCCAATGTTACACACCCATTCCATGAACTTAAGGACTTTGTACTGTCTAATAAAGTATGCGGGTAGTCTAAGAAGAATGAGGAGGAGAACTAGAGTAGGGGTTCCAAAAGAGCTGGCTTTAGTGGTATAAGAACCAATTGAGATGGCGGAGGAAAAATGCACTTTGAGGGAGTTGATGGCTCCAAATTTGAAGAATCAACTCCTTTGCATCACCTTTCCCCCGTTGCCACCCCATTTCAATGGCTAGCTGAAGAGAGGGATGATTCATTGCCTCCCAACTTTTCATGGGATGGTTAGAGTGGATCTGAACATGTACTTTTCGTAATTTCATTTTTTGTGCACAAATATGAAACCACGTGGAGTCTGAAGAATGACTACAACTTGCAGGAATTTCTTTTCTCACTTTGAGACACTGCGAAGGATTGGTTTTAGTACCAACCACAAGGCTGTATCACATTATGGATGGACATGAAAAAAATATTTCCTCGAGAAGTACTTCCCAGCCTCCAAGTCTGCAGGATTGAAGAAGCAGTTTTCCAACATCACTTAGAATGCCAATAAGTCCTTGTAAGAGTACTGGGAGAGATTCAAAAGATTGTTGGCTAGCTATCGTTATCACGCGTTCAAGGAAGGCAACTTGGTCTAATATTTCTTTGAAGGTCTCTATGGTGATGACATGTGGATGGGTAATGCAGTGTGCAATGGTTCGATCGTCGACAAGAGTCCAAAATATGCTATGACTTTATTCGAGGAGATAGAAAATGGAACTAGGAAATTTGGCACAAGATCAAGGGTGAAGACGTTGGAGTCAACTCAATCTCCCAAGTTGTAAGAGAAAGTGCAAGCACGTACCTCTATGATGAACAAATTCATGAAGGGGGGGATCCAAAGTGTGCGGCCTATGTAATCAAGACAATCCCACCAACATGTGCCCACAAGTGATTGAATACTTTGGAAGAGGTGAAAGCATTGGATTTCAATGGAAGAAATAGGTAAAAATTTGGTAGGGAGCAACAAAAATAAGGGTTCTAGAGGAACCAAGGAGATGCAAGACAAGACCCCTGCGTGAATACCTTCAACCTAAGGTACCACAATCAGCCCAACTTCCGTTGACGCAAGGAGAATCAAGCTCAAGGGTACAACTGAGGTGGACAAGATCCACCGCAACCCTATCAAAGGGGCGAAGAGCCTCCATCAACAACACTTCACTCTTCAAGTCATATCGAGAAGAAATCTTGGATGCACCAATTGGAAAAGAAGCATGATGTGTTTACGGAGTGAACAATGAGTGAGATTGAATATCTTGAGACTAGGGCCTTTTCTAGCATCAAAAATCTTGAAATCGAAGTCGAGCAACTCGCACTACAAGAAACAACACCTATTACTTCGCCCCTTTTACCTTCCTAAACCCTAAAAAATTGAGGTAAATAGTTCTTTTACCTCGGTTGTATTTTTTTGAAGTAGAAAATATTTTTTACCTCGGTTTAAAAAACTGAGGTAAAAAGTACACTTTTTACCGCAATTTTTAAAAAACCGAGGTAAAACATATGCATGACCGACGTCGCATGTATATCTAGCTTACCGACGTTGTGACTGGGGTCACACGTACCAATCCCAGACAAGAATGATCAACATCGCTCGCATGTCTGGCTTACTAATATTGTGACCGAGGTCGAACATACCTATCCCAAACAAGAATTTGAATAATAGATAACACCCTTGTGATGAACGATTTAAAATAATTATACATATATATATATTAAGAATGTAATTAATTATTTAATAAAACTGAAATATAAGTTTTAAATTTTTTTATACAGCTTCATTTCTTTTATATTTTAAAAGATTTTATATACATATGCTTTTAACGATGACTTTATGTTTACATTTTAAAATGAAGTGAATTAAACGTAGAGTTAAAGTAATATATGATCGTAGTCGAATATAAATGAATAAACTTTATTATCTCACCTACGAAAATTTTATGTACTACTTATTCATAATTATATAAAATTAGTTTTGTATAAAATAAGTAGTATATAAAATTTTATATGCTACTTATTTTATATAATTATGAATAAGTGGTATATACAATTTTATTTATTTGATAGGGGGCTAATTCCAAGGGTGATACGTGTCAAATATAACGTGGCTAAGAGTTACTCTTTTAGTAATTTCCATTTGACACATGGCTAATCCATTTCTTACTTCTATGTAAACAACTCTAAGTTACTTTAAAACACGTATTAGTGCTTTCCAACATTTCACCATTATATATATATATATATATATATATATATATATATTTAGGCAAGGTAGCAAAAGTCGTGTATTTTGGAGCAATGGATAATGGGGTAACACAATTTTGGTCAATAGTGTAGAAATAATCAATGTTGACTTTTGAGGTCTTTCTGTTCACCCATACATGCCAAAATTGAAACCATATATTATTGAATTTAATATTATGTTGCCAATTTAGTTATTCGACAATTCAAACTTTCTTGGAGGGACCTAAGTGCAAAAAGTAAAAACTTCACTCGTAACTCCAAATTGAAATCCGCTCAAACATGATAGTACCCTATACACCCAAGTTGTATTTTTCAAGTATATAACATAGTATTTATCAATAAACATACACAATAATATATTTGTAACCTTTTCCTATTTACATTTCTCACTTCTATATAACTAACTCTAAGTTACTCTAGAACATGTACTAGCGTTTTCCAACATTTCACGAAAAAATCATCTATTTAATATTTCAATATTTATGCAAGAATAACAAAAATCATGTATTTTGGAGCAATGGATCACAGTATAACACAATTTTGGGCCATAGTGTAATTTTTCAACATTGTGTATGAGTTATCAATGTTGACTTTCGAGGCCCTTCCGTTCACCCACACATGCCCAAATTGAAAAATTGCAACTGTATATTATTGAATTGAATTTTGATGTTGCCAATTTCGTGATTCGACAATTCCAACTTTCTTGGAGGGACCTAAGTGCAAACAGTAAAAACTTTACTCGTAACTCCAAATTGAAATCTGCTCGAACGTGATGGTACCCTATAAACCCCAATTGTATTCCAAGTCAATAACATAGTGTTTATCGATAAACATGCACAAGAATATATTTGTAATTTTTTTTCCGATTTACCTTTCTTACTTCTATATAACCAACTCTAAGTTACTATAGAACATGTACTAGCATTTTTCAACATTTAATCAAAAAAATCATGTATTATTATTTCTATATTTATTCATGAATTACAAAAATCATGTATTTTGGAGCAATAGACTATAGGGTAACACAAGTGTAAATTTTCAACAAATGGTCAACCCTCATTTGACATTCCATAAATAAACACTAATGAAATGGTTTGAATATAACTAATCAACAGTCAACGCTTACTTGACTTTACATACATAAACACTAGTAAAATGGTTATAATATAACTAATCAATGGTCAACCCTTACTTGACTTTCCATATATAAACACTAATAAAATGGTTATAAATTAACTATCAATGGTCAACCATTAATAATTGACTTTCCACATATAAATATTAATAACTATAGTTTTACACAATTGTTCTTTTACAAAAATTCATTTTTTAAAGTTAAAAATTTCTTAATTTATCATACTCAAATGAGAATAACCTAAGATGATTACGTGCACTGAGTATGTAACATTATTGTAATTTAATATATAATTATTTTATTCTATAAAAAGTAAAAGTTAACTTAACATGAATATTTAATTTAGAAAGACATTATAAAATTTTAAAATAGATTATAATAATTAATAAATTAAACAAACAGAACTAATTCTAATATTAAAAAATTAAAACCTTGATTCCTTTTCAGCCCAACCTTCTTTTCACCCTATTTTTTTTTAATGAAAACACCCGAGGGTGGGGGAGAATATATTAGAGGTTCCCCAAGCCTTGTCCCAGATAGATAGAATATACATTTAGAGCAGATTATTCAGAATAAGTAATGAAGCAACAGGGTTGCCTCCAAAAGTCCTACAAATCTATACTACATTATGTGAACAACTATCCAAAGACAGTGGATAGGTGTCAAAGTTGCGATCAAAAAGAGAGGATCTCCACCCCGCGTGTTAATTCCCTCTAATGGCCAGGCAACGTTAATCACAAAATGAGAAAGCCTACACTACAGAGATGAGTAACCAAAAGTAAGGTAAATGGTGAAACAATAATCTGCCTCCCAAGACTAGTGGGGATCAGCTCCAATGATGGATTTGTGCCAAAGGTATAGTAGATAGAGACAGTAGGGATGGTACATGGGAGAGAAAAGGTCCCAAACATACTCCCGCCTCCAAATCATGTGTAAAACAGCAAACAAGCTGAGCTGCCAGCACAGGAGATGCCAACACAATAGGGATGCCAACACCGGACTAATCTAAATAAAAAATTAAAAATCTGACCCAAACCTAGTGATATAAATATGAAAACCCTTGTCTAAATATTACACCCATCGCCTCCCTCTTCTCATTTTCTTAAATCTGACTCTCTCCCCTAGCAGTTAGTCTCTGCCTCTCTTCTCCGCACATACTCGATCGTCTCCGTTCGTCTCTGTGTCTTCCCACCGCCTCCAGATCCACCGACATCCGGGTCGTCTCCATCTCCATCGCCACTCTGCTTTACTTCGTCTGCCACACTGGTTATTGGAAGGTCGTTGTCGTACCTTTTAAAGTTATATTTTAAGCCACAATGCTTCCTATCTACAATTAAGTAGATAATGGAAAGTCGGGGTCGTCCAAGGGAAAGTCGGGGTCGTCCAAGGGAAAGAGAGACCTTTCCAAAGGTTTAAACATATATAGGAGAAAACATACTAGATATAAGCATATATAGATACGTATAAAAGAATGTAAAGTGGTAGGGGGTGTTTGGTTGGGTTTTGGTCCTAAATTATCAAATTGAAAGACAATTAGCAAAGGAAGAGAACTATGCTAATAATGCAACAACTAAATAGATGATTAAAATAATAATTAACGGAGCCTTGGGAGCAATCGACTTCCACTTGCAAACTTCTGATAGCTCATTGATTCACTCACTCATTTAATAACATTTATTGTCTATAGGAAATGCTATCACTTCTAATTCGAAGATAAACATTCATTCATTCTTAATAATAGTTTGTAAAGACAAGAAACAATCATTTGCAAATCTCATTAATGATCAGCCTAGGAAAACAACACCATAGAGGTATTTCATCAATGGCATTTCACCCAAAGGACCATAGGTTTGATAACAACAAGCCTTCTACGAAAGACATAGTCATTTAACCAAACAAAGCATTTATTAGGTTAAACCTAGAACAAACAACATTCAAGGTTCAACCTTTCTTTGCATGTATGGGATAAATATGAGAACAATCCACATTAACATACTCATATAGCAAGAATCACCACACATTATACAAGAAGTTCTAAATCCATGTTTTTGGATTTCATGTTAAATGAGCTAAGAAATTTGCTTACTAACACCCTAACATTTCAATCATGCAAACATTTCATATACTCAAACAACCCATGGTATAAATGAGGCAAAACACAACATTAATGGCATAATAAATTCTCTCCAATAAATGTTCATAAATGAGAAAATATAGAATCTTACAACATATGTTTGGAAGCTTCAATCAATTGCTCCCAAAAACTAGATTTAGCTACTAGAGTTCATAATAATTAATGCTAACATACCAAACATAATACAAGAGAAATCAAAGATGAATATGGTGGAAAACTAGGATTAGAATAGTACCAAAATTGCAGGAAGAAGAAGTTGTGAATAAGAGGAAAGAAAATGTTATTTATAGTACAAAAAGGATAAGGCTAGGTTCTGGCCACCCGTGCATCGCGACTCGCGATGGATTCGTCATGACTCACGATAGGCACAAGAACTTAACCTTGTCTTCTTTTCTTCTTCTTGTGGCAAGCAATCATCTTCACAATAATTCCTATCATTTTTCAAGTCATCAAATCTTTGAAGCAAGTCTTCAAAGTTTTCGAATGGTGATCTTCAATGGCCTAAGTTCCTCAAGCCTTCATGTTCTTCCTTTGTCACGCAAAATTCACTTAGAAGAGGTAAAAGAGCGTAAAGTCACTCTTACCCCTCCTAAGATAATTTCAAGGTAAAACAGAAGCTCTTGATAATAAAAGAGTACAAAAGTTATCCCAAAAAGTACTAAATTATGCACATAGTATGGACACATCAAACCTTCCCACACTTAAACCTTACTCACCCTCGAGTAAAAAAAGATCCAAGCATACGAAGGAATTGAAGTATCCACATCCTAACTACTATTTCCCCAATTCAATACCTCAAAAAACTCTCAATATCACACATCCTAATGTTATGGCTAAATGAGAAGTTTTCCACAACCCCCATTCCTAAATCTACCCAAACCATATCAACCTATCAATTCATTGATAACTCTAAAATATTTCCAAATCTTTGAATGGACAATCCCAAATCCAATGGTACAAGGTGAAGCTAAAAACATGCATAAAGTACAAACACATGCTCCACTCTATACCAAAATATCATCCTAAAAATGAAGTATATTAATGATCAAGAATTTCATAACTTCATTTTTCCCGCTAAATCTCCCCCTCCCAAGAGGTTCTCAAGATGTTAAGCTCCTGATCCATCCATATGGCCACTGCAACCTTATGACTCCAACACCGGCAAATGAGTGAACACATAACATTTTTCCTTTTTCTCTCTTTCTCTCATTTTGCCTAGAAGCCCTTTTGGGTTTTCATCCTAGCCACACATCATGTTTCTTTGACTTACATCTCACATTTTTCCGCACATTTAGCCTCTCATTTTTACCTAGGTTTCCCTTTCGGGTTTTTGACCTATCCGGGCCCCCATGAGTTGCCTTAAATGCCCTCTCGGGTTTTCATCTTAGCGTGATTCTTTTCATTTTACATTTTTTTTCATTTTCTATTTTATTTTTTTCAAATTTCCCAATTTCTTCATGTCTCTTCAATCTAAAAAGTAGCAAAGTGCTTTCCAAATGTTAAGGTTAAGAAAATATCAAAGCTAACATCATCAAAGTACGTCAAAAGAAAAGCATCCCCCAAAACAAAAAGGGGAGAAATATCCAAAATAAAATGAAAAAGTTTATCCCAAAACTAGCGAGTCTACCCAAAAATATCTCCAAACCAAGCAGTGAAATTAGTCAATACCTCTCCCCACACTTAGAACGCTACATTGCCCTCAATGTTGACAAATAAGGCAAAAGCGTACACAGCAAAGTATGGAAATGGTAAGAATATAATGCTCACAAATCACTGCTATAAGGAAGAATGACCACCACTGAAATAACATTGCTAATAACGAGCCAACCAATCCATGATCCTCTGCCTCCTAGCTCTATGCCTCTTTGCTCCCAAATCAGGACTTGAGACACCACCTGCCTGGGACTGCATCTCATGGATACGATCTGATAAGTGGTTAACCTCCCCATCCATGTCGATCAAGCTCTGGGAGACAAACACATTGTGCCTCACTATCATGTTGTCCTGGCGGTGGAAACCATCCTGGACAGTCTGCATCATACACTAATAGAAATTAGGTGGGGGCTGGGAGTAGTGAGGTGGCACCTAATGTTCCTGCATAGGCTCGGTCTCCGGTAAAGGTTATGGGGAGTGATGTCGTTGTCGCTCAGAGAAAGGCAGGTTTCTATCATCACGCTGAACAGAGGCTAGACCAAGGTAATGGAGCTCACGCTAGAAGTTCTCTCTGCACGAAGAGTCTGGTGAAATTGCCAAGTCCACTAGGGGTGTATCAAACTCCACTTCGTCTTGTTAGGCTAAGGAAGTGTCATGAATGTAACCTTCCTAGCACCATATAACCAATGAAATACCCCTCATGGTCCATGGGGTGCTGAGCATCTCGAATCTCACTAACCTATCTAGAGTGATGAGGTAAGAAGTGTGTCTCCTAAGCGTGGAAAATTAGCCTGTGGGACCAATCCTAGGTACTCCACGAAGAGGCCAATCATACCTCCAACCATAATCTTCCCCTTTGGCTTCCCTTCCATCTCTAAAATCCTCTTCATCCATAGCTCAACCAATAACTTGTATCCCAGTCCCTCACTCGTCAAGTGCTATAAGAAGTGAATGTCATCATCCGGCACATTCGTAGGCTCTGCCGAACAAAGCACTGTGTTGGCCGAAAGTCTGTGCATATAACAGAGTGCGGAATGGATGATGACACTACTCTTATCATGGGAGTTCTCTGCCTTTATGTTGATGACACTCCAGAATTACATGTAATGCTTAATCGATCAATCATGGGCATGTGGGTCCAGCCTCGCCCGTATCTCAGTAATGTGTCATCCAAAGGCTTTCTCAACCTGTGAGATGGTCATCTCCCGAGGTATATCATCTAGTTGGAAAGTGATGTACCTCTCGCGTGGTTGATCATCCCTCATGATGTATATCCTGACAGTGGACATGAACTCTAGTGTGTATCGCCAGTAGGATAGGGCACTCTTTCCCATAAAACCCTCCAACCCCTTTTTGGCAAGAAGGCATCAGATTGGCTAGGTGAGCCTAAGAGCTTTTAATGTGGGCATGTCAACAAAACTCATCTCCTTGAGCTGGAAGTTGACCAAGGCTTCCCACCTCTCCGCATAGGGCCTGGTGATCCAGGTGAAACCCATGTACCTATCAGGAGGAGGAGGTACAAGGCTCGACTCCAGAGCTGGCGGCGGAGGTGGAGGTGGAGCGGCGGTGCGCCCACCTCGTGGAGGAGCCCTAGGTCTCTTGGTAGGGACCATATCTAACAGCCACAAAAAAAGTCAAATGCACAAGAATATACATATATGCAATATCACAAAATCACACTCAACCTTAAACTAGTTTTGCCAACATCACAAACCAAATCAAATCCGAGCCAACTAGTTCAAGTCCTATCCACAATTGCATATACAATTCATGTCATATCCAACATGCCCATATTCTCAAGTCCATTAGGTTCTCACATAGTTAAACATCGAATATGCTTTATCTCATAATCACAGTCATGCCTAACTAGTTTGGCAACCATTAGTACGTTCACAACGTTAACATTCCAGTGCCATGGCAAAACTATCCTAAGCATAATAACATTGCATCCAAATATCAACTATGTCTAAACAAGTGCTAACATGCCTAATATCCAGTATAAGCCATAACCAATTATCAACCAAAGCAGCACTATAAATACAATGCAAGCACAATACCAACATGAGCAAATCAACACAATCAAAGTGATAATAATGATATCCCACACCCAACCAAACCATGGGCAAAATGCTTTCACACAATCCCCATTAAACCAAATCACAAGCACAATATATTCAAAAGAATTTACAATGTTCCAACAATCAAAATTCCTAAGGCATCACACAAAATTCACACAATATCCCACAAAATAAATTATTCAACATAATTACAATTGAAGCTCAAGAAAGTGAATAATTGTACCACTTACATGCTTAGGATGAAAAAGGAACTAAGCCCACAAGCAATTTGAATCCGAATTTCCAAAAATCACAAAACCCCCAAATTCTAGGGTTTTGTGCTCTCCAACAAATTAGGGTGATTTATGGGTAGAGATTGGAAAGATGAATTGGGGAAGTGTTAAGTGGTAGCCATAGGGTAGTTTTAGGGGTGGGAGTTTGTGAGCGGTGGCCGCAAGGCAATGGAGGAGATGAAGGGAACGACAGAGAGGATAAGGGAAGAATGGAGATGGGGAATTTTTTTTGTTTCTGCCCATTTTAAAAACTACTTTGTACGCCCCTCACGATTTGTGATGGGTTCGTTGCAACTCACGACAGGTAGGTCAAAAGGGATCTCAGGTCAATGCCCTCGTTGTGAATCGCGACCACTTTGTCGTGACTGGCAATAGTACCTCGTGACTCGCAGTGGAACTGTCGCGACTCACAAAAAATGGAGCCCGAGAGCTCAATTTTCAGCAAAATTATCTAATTTTATTGCGACTTGCGACAAAACCATTGCGACTCACAATTAGGCCATTGTGGCTCACAAAACATAGAGTCTGAGGGTTCAACATTCCCCAAAATGTTTTGAGCCCGTCGTGACTCGCGACGAGGTGGTCGTGACTCACAATGGGCAACCCACCCAGTACTTAGAAATATTTTTGATTTCATCCCTTGCCCAAGTTTTTCCTTCTTGACTCCAAGCATTTCTACCTTCATCTATCTAATGCCTTGGGTTCAAATCGCTATAAAATCATGGAAAAACAAACTGTGAAAAGCACAGAGCAAAACAATGAAACTAATGACAAAACTCAAAACTAAGCAACATCAACGAAAAGTCATGGCTGACAATCCGGATGATCAAAATCAAGTATATTTAAAGTTGCCAGCATGGCTAACTCCCCTTCTTGGAGCTTACTCATAAAATGAACCGAGATGATCGGTCTCCTTTCCTCGATCCGGGTCAAAACAATTAGGATTTGCATTATCCCCCCAACAGAACCTTCTTCAAGTAGCTTAGCATTTCTTCATGGTTCCTTAACATCTCCAACAACTCACCTTTTTGTTCCTAGGTGATCTCAGGCACATGAGCATTCAGGGGTTTTTCTCCTTCTCAAAGAGATAAAAATTTAAGAGCTTTCGGTGGTGGTTTTCACTCTACCACCAAAGTCTTCTCAAAAGAAGAAGGGAGAAACACCCTTACTGACTTACCCTCGAACACACAAAAAGTGTTTTATGTTGTGTTCCCTAGAGTGCATTTGTTATTGTTACTTTCCTTCAAGTTAGTACTAACAGCATTTGAACTCAAAGAATCACTCAAAACATTATCGATGAAAATATTTAAGGAACTAATATCTCTGGGCTCAATTACATCTTGTTCTTCATCATCAATAACATGAATGGCTTGGAAAGAATGGTGTCTACTAGGATGATTAATATAATTTTAGTGTCAAATTCTACCTTCTGCCCCTTAAATTCCATGGTCTATGTTCCTTTATGCATATCAATTATGGTTCTTGAAGTCTTTATAAATGACCTTTCTAAAAGAATAGGTTTAGCACTGTTGTCACCTCCCATTTTAAGAACATAAAACTCTGCGAGGAATGTCAAAGAAACCACTTTCACCGACACATCCTTCACAATACCTTTAGGGTATGTGCTAGAGTGATCGGCTTGTTGGATAACAACCCCAATTTTGTGCAAAATGAATATGGGATCACATTGATTGAAACACCTAAGTCTAACATGGACTTGTTAACACATTTTCCTCCTATCTCCAAGGATTGTAAACATTCTCGGATCTTCACATTTAGGGGGCATTTCATCATTAAACATGACAGAGACATATTCACTCTTCACACTCTTTTTCTTACTTTTCAATTGTTGTTTCTTATTGACAGTACACAATTCTTTAAGGAATTTAGCATACCTAGGAAATTTATTTAAAGCAGTTAAGAGTGGAATATTTACCTCGCATCTACGAAAGACGTTGTAGATGTCCTTGGTGTTCTCCTTGGTTCTCCTATTCTTTAATGCCTCCGGAAAAGGTGGTCCCGGAACATAGATAGGAATCTCCTCCCCTCTTAACTTCTTTTGAAGTGGGGATGAGGTTTTGGGATTTGATCCCGGTCTTGGCATAAATGTCTCCCCCTCGATTTCTTCTTCTTTGCTCCCTTTGGCCAACTCATCGGCCTTCTTCTCATGGTCTTCTTCTTTCTCAACTTTCCACTCAACAATAACCCTTGCCTGGGGCTCCTTCACTTCCCTACCACTTCTCAATGAGACTGCACTCACATTTTGTGAAGGGTTGATCTCTGGTTGGGAGGGAAGTTTGCCTTTTTCTCGGGCCTCCATCCGATTCACCACTTAGGCTATTTGGTTTACTTGAGTTTCCAAATTCTTAATGCTCACCTTGGCTTCATCTTGGAATTTTTTTCCTTTTCCACACACATGCTCAGCCGGTGAATGGGTTGCATCACCTCATCCTTTGTCAACCCCGAGCTCTCTCTTTTGTCTTGGGGCTTGTCTTAGAGCCTTTGAAGTTGTTGTTGAGGTGGCCTATATTGTTGTTGAGGAGGATGATATGGTTGAGGGTTTTGACCTCCTTGAGGGTTTCCATACTGGAGGTTTGGGTTATCACGATTACCCGAATAGTATGGGTGGTTTTGGTAGCCTTAGCTACCTTGGTACCCTTCATTTCTATTATATCCTTGTGGACCTTAGTAGTTTTAGTTTCCTTGGTATCCTTGGTTTCCTTGATACCCCATGGCACTCACTTCCTTGACATAATCCTCTTGCAAAGTAGGAAAAGTATCTGTAGGATGCTCCAAGTAACAAATTTTGCACGATTTAACATACGGTGCATTTTCAAACTTTGTCATCAGCGATTTCACCATAGAGGCAAGGGCCGAGACTTGGTCCTCAAGGTTTCCACTATTAGAAGGGTCATTTGCAGTCATTGGATTTCTCCTTCTCAAATCCCTTGAGCTAAAGTTTCTTTACTCCTCTGGTAGCTCTCCATATAATTGCATAGCCTCCGATGAAGTCTTGTTCCCAAGGGTACCACCACAAGAACTCATCACTAATCTTTGGTCCTCATCAAGAAGACCATTGTAGAAGTAATAGACCAAATCTACCTTTGAATAGCCGTGGTAAGGACAACTAGCGAGAAGCTTCTTTAACCTCTCCCAATAGTTGAAGAGAGATTCTTCATGCCATTGGAGAATGTTGCTTATGTCCTTCTTCAAAGCGACGGACTTCGAGGCCGGGAAGTATTTGGCTAGAAACTTTTTTTTCATGTCAAGCCAACTTTTAATGCTCTTGGGTGGTAGTTAGTGGAGCCAATCTCTTGCACCATCCCTTAGTGTGAATGGGAATGCCTTCAACTTATAAAAATCTCCATCTACTCAATGAGGGACTGTACCACCACACACAAAGTGAAAATCGGTGAGGTTCTTTTTGGAATTTTTCCCTTGCCTACCAAAGAAGATAGGTAGCATGTTTATGGAATCGGTCTTTAGCTTGAAGTTCCCATTCGGTCCAACCAAGGGATACTCCATGCACATAGTTTGTTGATCGAGGTTGGGGGCCATAGTGTCCCTCAACAAGGCTTGCCCCAAAGGGATCTCCCTCCCTTGGAGAGGAGGAGCTCTCCCTTGAAGAGGGGGATGTTAATGCCCTCCTCTCGGATGCTCATCTTTGTGCTCATGTTGATGTTCCATAGAATTATAAGTATCCACAAAATGGTTTGTAGGAGGGGTGTTATTCACACTTTCCAAAGAAAGCCTCCTACCTGTCTCAAATTAAACTCTAACTCGCGTCGTAGTGTGGGGGTTCCTGTGAAGAGGATCGCGTAGAAACCCTACACCAAGAACTCAAACAATACATTTCCAAGCCAAGCAAAAATGGCAAGTCAACTAAGAAATCAAAATGAAATAAAACTACCAAATAAAAGCTTGTAAAATGGGGGGGGGGGGGGTTTGGCTGATTTTTGGTCCTAAATTATCAAATTTAAAGACAACAATTAGCAAAGCAGCAGAACTATGCTAATCATGCAACAACAACTAAATAGATGATTAAAAAATAATTAACGGAGCCTTGGGGGAAATTGACTTTTACCTCCAAATTTCCCATAGCTCATTGATTCATTCACTCATTCAATTACATTTATTGTCTATGGGACATGCTATCACTTCTCATTCGAAGATCAACATTCATTCCTTCTTAATAATAGTTTGCAAAAACAAGCAATGACCATTTGCAAACCTCATTGATGATCACCCTAGGAAAACAACACCATAGAGTTATTTCATCAATGGCATTTCACTTAAAGGACCATAGGTTTGATAACAACAAGCCTTCTACGAAAGACATAGTCATTTAACCAAACAAAGCATTTATTATGTTAAACCTAGAACAAACCACATTACCACATTCAAGGTTTAACCTTTCTTTTCATCTATGGGATAAATATGAGAACAATCCACATTAACATACTCATCTATCAAGAATCACCACACATTACACACAAGAAGTTCTAAATCCATGCTTTTGGATTTCATGTTAAATGAGCTAAGAAATTTGCAACTTTCCTAACACCCTAACACTTCAATTATACAAAAATTTCATATACTCAAACAAGAGATGGTATAAATGACGCAAAACACAACATTAATGGCATGATAAATTCTCTCCAATAAATGTTCATAAACGAGAAAATATAGAATCTTACTACATATATTTGGAAGCTTCAATCAATTTCTCCCAAGAACTAGATTTAGCTACTAGAGTTCATACTAATTAATGCTAACATACCAAACATAATACAAGAGAAATCAAAGATGAAAATGGTGAAAACTAGGGTTTTGAAGCCCTCGAGTCGGGCTTAGAGAGTTGGGGAAGAAGGGGGCGAAAAGCTATTTATAGTACAACAAAAAAGGGAGTAAAAAGAAAGTTGCAGGGCAATTATCGTGAGTCATGATGCCTCCGTCGTGATTCACGATCAGATCAGGAAAATTGAGAACTCTCAGGTCAACTTTTCATGAGTCACGACACAATTGTCGCGAGTCGCGACGGAAAAAAGTCTTGTTTTGCTTTGCTTACTCCGGGTGATCCCTTGATCCATTTTGGGAGTTCTTGCAGTCAATTTTATATTATTCGAGAAGAAAAATCCAATGGTACCATCCTTGGAGGCTGATTCTTCTTGGATAATTCTCAGAACTCTGCTTCAAAACATAGATCATTCTTCACCCTTTGCTTTGCTCTCATTTCTTCACTTTTTCTTCTACCATTTTGTGAGTGGCTTTCCATCTTCTACCATCCTTTCAAATGCCCTTTACTAAACCACTCCTAAATGATCACGAGAAATCTACAAATTAATCTTACAAAAAGGAATCTAGATGCTCGTAAGGACCAAAAATTTATTAGACTAAACATAGGTTACAAAAATGAAGGATTTAGATACAAAAGCCAAAAATGACTATCTAAACCCCCTATCATGTAAATCTACCTAAATAGAGCAATCTTACAACAAAAATATGACAAAATAGATGTTAAATGCTTTGGAAAATACATGCATTTGACGTCTCATCAGTTATTCCGGTAGATATAGCTCCTCCTTCATCGGATATTAGGATCTCCTGCGACCAGCTTCCCTATCACGTCACCGGTCTTACTGACTCATCACCGTGCTTCTCGAGTTTTCCAGATCTAAATTAGGTTTGTGTCTTCAAGATTTAATGCAATCTTTGTGTTCCTCATTTTTAAATTCGAATGTATACAAGTATTTGTAAATATGTGATGTAAATTTTTAAATCTGGGTTGATGTTCTTGTTGTAAATCTAAGTATCTCTTTGAGAGAAATGACTTTTATTTTTTAAGTATTTGTGTTTCTAGATTAGGCTCGTCTGAACTCTGTGTTGCTAGATTTGGCTCGACGGAAAAGCTTGAGAACTACAGAAAGCAGAACCGATATCGGTTATGCTTTTCGGTAATTTTTTTTTCATTCCATTTCACTCCAGCGTGCGATCTCGCAACTTGATCATTCCAAAAACACAATAAATGATACTAACCAAAAACACAACTTGATCATTCCAAAAATACTTTTTTACATCGGTTATTTTTTTAGAAAATTGAGGTAAAAAACAACCTTTTTACGCCACCAACATTCATCTCATTTTTTTTGGATGAAAAACCGAGGTAAAAACCCCTAAATAGCCGAGGTAATAGGTGTTGTCTCTTGTAGTTTCGTCACCTCGGTGAGCCAACTTGAGGCCAAGTTTGACAAAATTTCTTCCCAACCGGAGGTCAATCCAAGAAATGTGAGCGCACTAAAGCTAAGGAGTAGGAAGGAAGTGCATGAGCCCAAGAAGAAAATCTTGCAAGAAATGATCAATTGTGGAAGCCAACAAGACCAATTTCGGGGAGTGTGAGATCATTGTCGAGAAGGATCCTTCCAAAGAGCTTCCACCCACCGAGGAGAGAGTGACCCTTCCACCACCATTTCCAAAAGAACTTAGGGGGAAGCCGAAGGTTGCGAGAAATGATGCGAACATCCAGAAAATCTTTGAAAAGGTTGAGGTAACCATTCCTATCATAGAGTTGATTGAGCATGTGTTATCGTATGCTTAATTCTTGAAAGTTTCATGCACAAATAAAAGTAATAAACCAACTAGGAAGGTAAATACTTGTAAATAAGGGGAGTCACCGTTTTGAATCATAAAAATTTGTCTATGAAATGTGACAACCCTGGGATATCTTCGATACCTATCTCCTTAGGTGGGAAAGTAGTGGAAAATGACATGATCGACTTAGGAACATCTATTAATGTAATTTTATATAGTCTTTATGAAAGCCTAGATATAGGTGAACTTAGGGACACAAAGGTGATTGTCAAACTCACCGATCACTCTCAAGCTAGCCCTCGAGGGTTAGTGAAGGACATGATGGTTCGAGTTGGCAAGTTAGTGTTTCCAGAGGACTGCTACGTCCTTGATGTAGCACACGAATAGAGTTCACCCCCAATACTATTGGGAAAGCCATTTCTTTAAACATCAAGAACAAATATCGATGTCCACTTGGGAACACTAACCCTAGAGAATAACATTGATAATGTGGGGTGTGATATTTACAAGTCTAAGCAAGATTCACCTAACTCATGTTTTGTGTGAAGAGGCATTGCCTTATTTGATGAACATGTTAAATTTGACAACTCTTGAATAATTAATGAAAAAGAATGCCTAGATTAGTTCCTTGATAGTGGTGACATTGATGATAAGTTCTATACAATGCATGATTTTAGATATGATATGTCCATCTCAGAATGTTTTTCCATGCTCACTAACATGCAGTAATTAGGGGAGAGTGGCGAGGATGTATAACTCCCCCGACCACCTCCTAAACATAAAGAAATGGAAACATTGGCTAGGTATGTGAATTCACTCTCCATGGCAAGAAAAGCACTCAAAGGTAAGGATGACACTTTGTGGAGACCTCTCCACAATGATGTCATTATGGGTGGAGTTGCCAATAGCTACTACGGAGACCTAATGGTAGGTTATTTCAATTCAAATGCATGGAAAAGAAATAAGTCATGAGGACGACAATAAAAATATGGTGTCCTTTCTGTTTTTGTGTGTGATAAGGCTCTTGTTGATTAATAAATTTGAGTTTGAGTATCATGATTTTTTATTGGAAGGAAATGGGGCTTGATGGGTGACAAAGTTTTTCAAAAACAATAAAGGAGGAACTAAGGAAAAAAAGGGTCCTTTCACTGGCAACCTCGTGCCATGGGTTGCTAGCACGGACATGGACTATGCCACAGCCCTTAGCACGAAGGTAACTTGTATCAGGTGCTCTCAGCACGAGGGTAGCCTTGTGTCAGTCACCCTCAGCACGAGGCTACACGTGTCAGTACCTCATGTGAACTGTGAATTGGGCAAAAAATGTAGATTTTCAAAAAATTAAAATTTTCAAGCTAAAAAAATGCATTTTTAGCTCATAAATTTAGAAAATCTCTTATTTCTTAGGTTGTTTAATGTAAATAGTACTTCAAAACCTCCCTTGTGCATAACTTGATTAGTACTTTTGTCCCCTAGATTTTTTTAATTATAAAAGTGTTATCCTTATCTCATTTGTACATCCCCTCTTAATCACCTTCTTTGTTGAAATAGACATTTAAAGTACATTCCCTCACCTATATGAATCATTTAGCTCATTCAAGTTCTTCAAAATACTCAGTCTTACTCCTTCTTTGTGCAACTAAAAAAATTGGAGCTTTTCTCTAAGAAATTAGCATTTGTGCTTCTTCTTGTGTGGATCTTTTAACTCTTAGCTTTAAATTCTGGGTAATCCTTCGAACTTCATGCTTACCTTCTTTATTTAGCATTATGGTGATGTTATGTAAAGCTCGAATCTTGAAAGTGGATATGTTTTTAGGAATTGTTTGGGTTATGTGAATGATCTTGTATTGAACTAAGTGTGGGGGAAGTATATGCTCTTGTGCTTTGATGATATGATCTTCTTGTGATGGTTTAGGAGGAATGACTCTCGGTTGCATGATCTTGTTGATGGATTGCTATAATTTTCCATGAGTTTATTTTTAAATGAGAATGATTCTTTACGGAATAGCCTTTATATTGAGAAAGAATGATTTGGAATGCATAGGCTATTTAGAATGAGTGTTCTTTTTTAATGATATTCGTGCATGCCCTTGTGTACTATTGCATTACCACCTTCTCCTTGTTGGGATTTGATTCCTTCAAATAGGAATAGGCCAGAGAAAGGAACAACCTCCCATGGTTACAAAAGGAGGAAGTCGGCTAAGGTTGGAAGAAAAGAGCGACGACCTCTACCCTTCCTAATCCTGCATTTCTTTTTTAGGAATTCATGGGATTAACCAAGATCTCCAAGAGTGAGGCCCATAGGTGGAGGTACCTCAATAGTCGAAGAAAAACATTCTAGAGACGAATTTTGCTTGCAAAGAAACATTAGGAGCTCTTGGTCTACTCAAACCGGTCACTTATCTACTTAGTTGAACAGGCCTAAAGGGTTTCTTGGAAAAACATTCCAAGACCTACATTAGGTGGACACTAGAATTCTTGGCAAAATTCGAGCAGACAACGGACACCAAAAGAAAGAGAGTCATCCACTTCCATTTGGATAATGAGGAGTACACTATGTCGCATTGGGATATTACCCAAGCATTCAGGTGGAAGTATAGGAAAGATGTTCCAAGGACACACTGGCAAGGGCTTCCATTTTTGTTGGGAAACTTTTGGAGAATTCTATCAGGTACAGAGAGAAAGCATCTATGCAAGAGCACTATCATCATTAACCTGGCATTGCGATATGTTCAGTGACTATTATCCATGGGGATATTTTTCCATGGAGAGTGCCCCCATTCATACGTCCATGTTCTGTGGGCACCTTTGTACAAGAATGTTTAGCCATGGGAGACAAGAAAGGTGGAAATATATCAATGGGAGGTGTGGTTGGATATTTAGCCCAACACTTGGGCATTCAAGTTCCTACTCTATTCGCCTTGGCCAACTTAGGTCATTCGGGGATGCGATACACCATATACAAGCTACAATGTGCTTTGATGATCGCTACCACCACTTCGGATAACCAGTTCATATAGTTATATGACGGAACTACAATTTGAATCTTCATAGTTCTTCCATAGTCGGAGCGCACCGCTATCAACCATGACATTTATTAGAGGACTTTTTCTAGCACCTGGCCCACGGTTTGAGAAACATTTCTACAAGATATTATCAATCTCGGAGATAGACATTGATGAGGAGGATGGTGAACTCCATTTAGAGCACCACCTAGTCACACTCACCTACCCACGATTTTCCTTGACCAATTGCATATTTTTGGGGAAAACTTGCAAGTTCTACCCAAATTGTGCAAGAGGCCAAGCCCGTGGTTGGGGGGGTTAATTTGCAATTGGACGAGTTCAGTACTAGGTTGGATTCTATAGAGGGCACTATACAATTTTGGGGGTCTAGATTGGACTCCTAGAGCAAGAAGTGAAGGAGGAGTTCGCTTTCTTAGGTGAGAGGGCGGATGTCCAAGAGGAGGCCATCGAGCAATTGATCAAGAAATTCCACATCTCAAGGCCTGATGGTTTTCGGGATGTTATTCCCATCGGGAGACAAGAAATGTGAGATGAAGAACGGAGGAGGAGACGAAAGACAAGGCGCTTGAGGAAGGACACTTTAGGGTCACATGCGTGGGTTCCACTACTTCTCTCCTCCTCACCTATGATTCATATTTTTTCATTGCATTTGGTACAATGCAAAGTTTAATTGTGGGGGGAGTTACTAGTGAAACACCTAGGAGTTTTTCATCTAGAGATTCCTATGTTTTTTTGGTGTTGATTCATTTTGGGGTTGTTTTGGATGTATTTTAGTGGTGTGATTTGTTTGGTAATCTTTGTAGTTTATTTTGGGGGATGCGTTTGGAAAATTTTGGTGGTGTAATTTTTGTTTCTCTTCATGAAGTATAAATCCCATCTTTGGGGAATTTTGTGCTTCACTAAAAATATTTGAAAATTTTTTAAAAATGAAAAAGCAAAAAAATATATACCCGGCTTAGTTGGAAACCTGATAGAGAAACTTAGGAAACAATAGGAAAAGTCCGAATAGGTCTAAAGGCCTAGGTAAAATGAGAGGCTAGGCCTGACCAGGTTTGGAAAACCTATTAAAAAATGAGATGCCGTGTGGAAAAAGGTGAGAAGTGAGCTCAACATGTGTGAAAGCTAGGATGAAAACCCGAAAGGGCTCCTAGGTAAAATGAGAGAAATTGAGAGAAAATGGAAACTAAGTTGAGAATCCTTGGGCATTATCCTTAGTTGTAACTAAGTTGAGAATCTTGAATGATCCTTAGTTACAACCAAGTTGAGGATCTTTTGGATAATCCTTGGTAGTTTTTTGGCAACAACTCTTCGATTGCTTTTGGCAGACTATTGGGTGGAGTAAGATAGTTTAACACTTATCATTTTTGCTTAGCTTTTTCTTCACAAGAATTTGGGTGGTTAGGTTACATTAGCATCTTCTGGGAGTATGAGAGTTGTGAGATTCTTACTTTTTTGGGGGGAACTAGGGTAGCTTTGGAATAAGTTGAATGCATTGGCCAACTTATCTTTGCATGCAACAACATTCCGCTTAGATATTTTCTTGTTTTCTTTTACTCGAGGATGAGTAAAGGTATAAGTGTAGGGGATTGATTTCCACCATATTACATGCGTTAACAAATGCATTCGACACTATTGTTACTATGTTTCACTTTGTTGATTTCGAGTTTTAGTTAGGTTTACACGACAAAGGGTTTAGATGTCCCAATATTGGTTTTCTTATCAAAATTCTGAGTTTTGTAGACTTAATTGAAGGTAATGGACACTTTGTATTCATGGGAACCTAGATACTCATTTATGACCTTACTAATAGGTTGCTAATGGATATTTCAGCATCATTTTGTAGAAGACCATTTGCAAAACTGGTAGAAGATACTTGAAGTCCATTCGCGAGAATTGTAGTAGATATGAAGGTCGTGGACATAAAGTGTGGTAGTATATGGAATTGAGCCGAGAGAGGTGGAATTGAAGTTCAAAGAGGTCAAGGACAAAGGATGGCATCAACCGTCCAAACCAGCCGGTGGGACTTGCAATCAGAGGCATCCGAACGAAGCTCCAGCCGGCGGTCAGTTCTGGGGGACACGACTTGCGCCAGCATGAGGCACACATCCAGTTCCAGACTGAGAAGGCTGCACCAGCACGAGGAGTATGGCCTATGCTAGACCGTGCATCCTGTGCCAGCACGAAAGGAACCCGGCTGGCACGGACCGTGTCATTTTCAACTGGTCGTGTATGTTGCGGCCGCTAGGGTTTTTAGGCTCATTTTGGGCCTATTTCAAGGCCTAATTCCCTACTAGTATATATATGGATGTATATCTACTAGGGTTTAAGTTTATGTTCATTTTTAGACTTCAAGAGTAGGGTAGAGAGAGAAAGGAGCTCTTCCCTTTCTCTAGAATATTTTATTTGTTCTCTTTATTTTAAATTTTCCCAAATGCATTGATCCAATGAAATATTTGGGTTCAATGCTTAGGGTGTAGTCAATTTTCTTGTGGATCATATTTTTATTCATGATTTGGTATATGTTTTGTGAGATTCCTTAGATCTACCTAATTCTATGTGTTTATGATATTAGTATTTGGTAGCAAACTAAGTTCTAGCAACCCTAGAGCCATCGATAAGGTGCCTATTTCCCTTTACCTCCGTTGGCCTAGGAATATAGCATTTTTGGTGGTGTCCAGGACGTAATCATACGGGGGAGAAACAGACCTGCACAACGGCAATGCCGTTATTGCACTCCCCTAATTACGGAGACGGTGCCTATGGAAGATTACAAGAGCACCCTACGTGACAGGTATTGGGATGTGTTAACCATCGACCACAACATGTTTTATGAACACTGGAATAGGTTTAATGTCTTATATGTGATGGAATCGAGGATCGGAACATTTCACCAATCATGTTACGCAAATATTCCCCAAGTGCTAGTCTATATAGTTTAATCCCGTGTGATCTTATATGCTTGTAGTTTTTAGTTTAAAAACCCCCCAAAACTTGTTTTTCAATGTTTAACTATTCCTAACATGCAGACGGATTGATGAGTCGTACGTGGCTTTGTGCAGTTGATTTTTAGACATCTAGTATCTCCGTGGATAAATCCGGTCTTGCAACTATCTACCCTATAGGTACCTTATAAGTAAGTTTGGGAGTAGAATAAAAATTTTAAATTGATCTCTATTTCTGTTTGAACACCCTCCACTCGGGTTAGCTACATCATCACATTAACGACCTCGAGTGGAAGTGGTTCAACAAACGTACCTCATTCAAAATTATGGTTATATAATTTAGGTCTCCTAAATAAATCTTACTCATAAATTATTTTTATTTTCAAATCACGATGTAAGATGATTTCAATTTTAATCACATTTAGTGTGCATAAAAGGTGCCCTTGTACTTTTATGGTATACATAGCCCCATGTGCAACACATATTAAGAGCACATGTGATCTCTCCAGCTCTCTCATGCGTAGCTATTCAATCTGTTTCATGACGTTCGCAGCGTTTAGGGGTTGAGTTCATCATTCAGCAGTTATCGATATCCATAGTCCTGAAAAGTACAATCTATAAAATGAGACCACTTTTAGACATGAAAATCATGGAATCTTTCTACCCAAAAATTGTTGTATATTAAAAAAAAGATAGAAAAAACTAAACTATTCTAAGAAATTCATAGAAAGCCAACTTTATTTCACAAAAAGTTGAATTTCTTGCGCGAGGATTTATACCTTTTGACTGGATTTCTGAGATGGGGTTGAACGGGTTTTCTGGGAGCACCAGCAAACAATGTTTAATTCCGATGCACAACACTTAATTAAAACATACACTGAGAATTGGAGATTTGTATAATCTGATGGTCATTTAATTATTTTGATGACAGAGCTATCATTTGGTGCAATGCATCCATGCACCACACCTAAAACACACATTGAGAATGAGAGATTTGTAAAATTTGATAACCATTTAATAGTTTTGATGACAGAGCTATCGGTTGATGCAATGCATACATGTACCACACCACAAACACAAGTGTAGTTAGTCAATTTTTCAAAGCATACGTATGTGTAGCCAATCAAATTTTTAACTGTCACTTTACTTTGCACATGTCTTACAAAACGTGGAAATCCTTGGGATACAAAAAGTATTTTTTAAAAGTTTGTAAACCTTTTTGATTTTATTGATTGAAAAAATATTTGAAAATTATAGTATATTTCTATAATTACGATAAAATAAGAAGCAAACAAAAAAATACGAAAAGAGAAAGAAATGCAGTACTTTTGGGGAGAGTCGCGGTGCAACAACTCCCTATACTAGTTCCTTCTCCATTTTTTTCATCAGTTTTCTCCATTGGGTCCTTCAACGATCCTCATTTTTCTTTTTAAGAACCCTGTATAGTGCATTTATATGGATGTGGAGAATGTGGTGTACTCCTTCTGTTCAATTTATATTGGCACACTTTTCAACCAATTATCTCAAGCTACATTTGACCAAAAATTTCATATAGTACGTAAGCAATACTATCACTTGAGGTGTCGTTACATTCTTTTAACATGTATTTTCAAAATATTACAATTTATTTGACATTAAGATATGTAACAAATGTTAGTAGCGGTCAAACATGCCTTTAGAAAACACGTTAAAAAGTGTGTCATATATAACTAAATAGAGGGAGTATGTATTTTTTGCATGGATAATTTTGGATTCTTGTGTTTTGCATGAGACAAAGTCTTGTGCAAGACCGTCTCGCAGCGAGACCAAATATTAATGTGCAATATAATGAAGTTTAATTAGAAATGAAATTCAAATATAATTAAAGAAATTTTGGGAGAGGAGGGCAGGATCTGGGTGCAAATACCACTTTGGGGGGGGGGGGGGGGGGGGGGGTTGCTGACCATATATAATTGGGTAATAAATCCGGTTCAGAGAAATTTGCGAATAAGATTTTTCCCCATTTCCGCGCAATGACCAAGTTCTTACTACCAAATTTTATGTTTCATATTCAGTATTTGATGTTTCAACAATACTCTGTGATGTTTTTTGATAATCCTTTTTTCACTTCAATAATGCGTAAATTAAATTTTGATCTTTTTTAATGTAATCTTATGTTTGCATGTTGAATTTTTTGTCACTTTTAGTATGTTGACACTAGTTTGTGATATTTTATTATATTTATTTTAAATTTGTGATCTATACTCTAATTTTTATTGATATTCTAATTGTTCATTGTGTTGTTTTAAAAATTGATATTAATATTTTTGGGTGCATATATTTTAAACTTATGTGTTGATCTTTTAATGTTAAAAATTGTGTTTACATGTTTTATTTTAATGTTAATTTATTTTGATGCTAGTTAATGATATTTTATGATCTTAATTGTAACTTATACTTTCATTTTTATTGATGTGTTAGTTTTTCAGTATGCCATTTAAAATTTAAATGACATTTTTTTCTTTTCAAATATTAATTTTTATTTTATGTTTAAATTTTTTTGTTTGATTTTAACTAATTTAATTTAATATATTACATTTAATTTGAGTTATATAGATTAGGCCCAACTAAAATGGCCCAAAATGATGAACAACAGCTAAGGGTATGGGCGGTGGTGGTCTTTTAAAATTAAAAGACCGCTCTTGAGACTAAAAACCACCACAGTGGTGGTCTCTAGAGTAGTCTCTTAACAAGAGACCACTCAAGAGTCTCTTGATAAGAGACCATCCAAGAGACCGGACGTGGCCCAAGCAACTGACACACACACATGGGCTTTGTGCGCGCCTATTTTTTTTTGACCGCCTGGGACACGTGTCGCCCCCTGAGTGGGCCACGTGTCCCACTCAGCCGCAACTTTTTTTAAAATTTTTTCTATTGCGGACACGTGTCACCAAGGAATTGGGCCACGTGTCTGCAATGGATTTTTTTGGTGGAGCTGAAATTTAAATCCGGGGGACACGTGGTCCAATCAAAAGTCGACACATGTCCCCCCCAACGGCTGTTAACGGCTAGTTTTTTTAATGGGACACGTGTCCCATTCTGGTGGCGACACGTGTCCCAGCCGTATTTTTTAAAAAACATTGGCAATTTTTAATTTTTTTTATAATTTCTATTTTAATTTTTATATTCCATCTTCCTACACTTTTTGCCTATAAATATAGAGGATTTCAACTCATTTCATCACACTACTTCCAATTCCAATTCTTCTACCTCACTAATTCATCTTCTACATTGCAATCCATTTCTTTCTTCAACACAACAATGTCTTCCTCTAATTCCCCTAACAACGATGATGAGCTTCACTTTGGACAATCATCAAACCCATCAACCTATGATATTCCCGGTTTCCTACCCGATACCGATCCTGAGACAATTAACTTTTTCTTGAATTTGCCATAAATGGATAAAAAATGGTATGCAGCCATTGAGGACGAGAGTGCTCAAACTTCTCCAACCTTACCAAAGAAAACCAGAAATCATATCAAAAGAGATCGTGTTCGAGCATAGGAAGTACTCCAGAGGCAATATTTTGCTCAACCTCCTGAAAGAATGTACGACGATCAATACTTTCATCAAAGGTTTCTTATGTGGCGAAATGTATTCGAACGTATACTGGAAGATGTCACCAACCACGACCCCTATTTCAGACAAAGGCCTGATGCAACTGGTAATCAAGTATTTTCGCCACTTCACAAGTGCACGGTGGCAATGCGTCATTTGGCATATGGTTGTGGATACGACCCACTGGATGAATGCTTACAGATGGAAAAAACGACGGTTAGAGAAACGGTGTCTCAATTTTGTGAATGCAATTATTGCCGTATACAGTCCAACATACCTCAGACCAACCAATCAGAAGGATATTGCTCGCCTAATGCATGTAGCCCGTGGACGTGGATTTTCAGGTATGCTTGGTAGTATTGATTGTATGCATTGGGAATGGAAAAATTATCCTGTGGGTTGGAAGGGTCAATTTCAGGGTAGGAGTGAACGCGCCTCAATTATTTTGGAAGCAGTCGCCTCCTACGATACATGGATATGGCATGCATTTTTTGGAATGGCTGGGGCAAACAATGATATTAACGTCCTAGACAAGTCACCTTTGTTTGATGACGTATGTGAAGGGAGAGCTCCACGTTTTCCTTACGAAGTCAATGGTCGCAGCTACGATCAAGGGTTCTATCTTACAGATGGAATCTATCATAAGTGGACGACCTTCATGCCAGCATATACGGCTCCAAATGACCCCAAGAAACAACTCTTCACAAAGCGTCAAGAAAGTTACCGGAAAGAAGTCGAACGTGCTTTCGGTATTTTACAAGCTAGGTTTTCCGTGATCCGCAACCCAGCCCGATACTGGAATGTCGAAACGTTGGGCAATATTATGATAGCTTGTATCATACTGCACAACATGATAGTCGAAGATGAAAGAGACACATATGGGTTGCAAGTTCAACCAAGTGATTATGACCAATCGACGACTCTCCTTGGCATTATAACGCCGAGCGGCATGCTGATCTACCGACTTTTAGGCAAAATTGGAGGGATGTGCGCAACAGAGCTAAACATGACCAGTTGAAAAATGACCTTACTGAACATCTTTACCAGTATTTGGGTGGTCAAAATTAAGATATCGATATGGTTTCGTCATCTATGTTTTCTTGGTCAGACTAGATCAATATTTATTTTTTTCTATTTTCAATAAGTGGTCACATTAGATCAATATTTTGATTTTTAAATTGTAATAATTGGTTGGAGTAATTCAATATTTTATTTTGTATTTTCTGTAATTTTTGTAGTTGTTATAATTGGTTTTTGCACTTTTTATGTTTTTCATATTATTTTATTAAAAAAATAAATTCTCATAGTATTTATTTATTTATTTTCGTTTTAATAGTTTCTTAAAAAAATTGAAATTAATTTTATTTTTTTACATTGAAACATGATATTGACAAGAACGAGAAAAATAAATTATTTAACATATTTTTAAAAAACGAATTTATATTTAAATATTTAAACATTATATCAAATTTTACATTCAACTTATTTTTGGTGGACAAATTTATTTAAAATAATATTTAATGGTCAAATTAATGAGTATGATAAAGAAAATCACGTGGGTTCCATGAATAGTATATAGTGATCTCTTAATCATTGTGGAGAAAAAAAAAGATGTCTCTTAAGTTCTTAAGTGATCTTTTAATTAGTAGTAGACCGCTAGTGTTCTCTCCCATTGCCCATGGCCTAAATTCATGTCACAATTGTGGATCAAAACCACCCTCGAACATCGTCCGATGTCTGCATAACCGAAAAGCCAAATCTCTTCCCCAGTCAATGGAAGCCATGAACGAATCTGGTTCCCTGTCCGAAGCCGTTTCAAATCTCGAATGCCATTCCAACAAGTCCATGCTGCTACAGTTTCGATGAAATGCATATTCACGCTGCTACAAAATTAGTCAAAGAATTTCCCTGAGGCCTGAACATTAGAATAGAACCCACGCTACCGCAGCGTTTTTTAGCATTACCCTAAAACCACAACGATTGTATGATTTGAAGAAATCAATGCAGAAACCGCTTTGCAAATCATTTCCAACAGGCCTCAGGGGAATTCTTTTGTTCCAACAGGCCATTATCAAATCATGTGAATAAATCATCGCTCCCAGATGGACGGGGATTTATGCTCATAGGAGGCGGGCGGTATTTGCGAAAAATGGCAGAGTATCGCTGATGAGAACGAGGTTTTCGGCCGCGGCAGAGAAGGAGGAGGCAGCTTATTTACAATGTGTGCAATCAAGTCCCTGAAGTTCAGCAATATGTTTAAAATTGGACCCGAATCAGAAGTATTTATACTTACACCAGCTAATTCAAAACATCATATTTTATACCTTCCAGCCTATTTTTGAAATAAACTCTCACACTCCCTTTCCAAAAAAAAAAATCAATATACCAAATACTATACTTAGATTTATTAGATTTTTAGTTTACCCCTTGATCTTACCGAGAGACGGTCTCACAGACGAACTCTTTGCATGTATAGAGGGGGATTCTTTTCTAGTTGAGATTCAAAAGAGAGGAAAAAGGCCTCTTGTCAAACCTCCATAAAAAGAAATATTTAAAAGATAAGACAAACTCATTTTCGTACAGTTTTTCTAAAAATATAGACCAAGAAAAAGAGTGTGAATCTTCATTCTTTAAAATTAAAACTGACCAATGGTGAGGGAGGTATTTTATTAGGTTCCCCGGACTTTAGAAAAATATAAACAATTAAGCTCAAGAGTCGAATGATGAGTACATCGTGGAAATTGTGGAATACTACGCGAAATGTTCATATGAACTATGAAATCCAATCCTATCACCTCCACATCCCGTGTTAGCAATAAGAATGGCCTACTCCACATTACAAGGTCTAAAATGGCGTCCCACTTTTTTGTCTCCACACCCCATGTTGACAAAAATAGGTGGTATTCCATTTTAACCCCTTGCATATTGTTTCCACAGAAATAATATATTGTAGAAGAAGCTTTGAATCGGTTGCTTATCAACTTCTTTCTTAAGTGTATAAAACTTACCATCTAGGAGTTGCTCAAGCTACATCCAAATCCTCAATATTTTAGCAGCTGATGACTTCTACTTGCCATAAAAACAGAAAGAGAGCATTACCTTGCAAAGTTTTTTGCATTTCATGTAATTCTAATGTATGGGAACTCTCTTGCATCGAGCATACTAGTCCCCTAACAATCTGTGGCAAAGAATCATGAGTAAAAGTTTCAGTGTTCTTAGTGGAACTTGCTAATTTTGCAAGAGCATCAGCTACAGAGTTTGCTTCCCTATAGTTATGTGAAAAAGAGATAAAGAGTTCACCTACAAGGCTCCATATGGTTCTAAGAAGTGGAATAAATCTCCATTGGATCTTGTAATCCTTTCTGATCATGTTTAACAGCAATAAAGAATCCAGTTCAACTTGAATGTCATTAAACTCATGAAAGTAAGCTATTTGGAGTCCAATGATCAGAGTTGTAATTTCAACTTCCAAACTATCCATATCTTCCAAATACTGAGATTTTTGCAATCAGGACTTTGTCGTGCTGATCCCTGGTAACCACTCCTCACTAGTGGATGAAGGCTTATTAAAGACAGCAATAGAAGGTGGTTTGCTGAGAAACGCCTTTAATCCATGTTTCTGAGTTTGGAAACCCCCGTTCGTGTCCCCTACAGATTTTAAAGGTGATTTTTAAAATTGATTTAAGGCGGTTTTCCATGAACCGCCTCAAATTTAGGCTAATGAAAGGTTGTTCAAGGCATAATCGCCTTTAATTAACCCTAATTAAAGGACTGCCTTTATAAATGATTGTTTATGAACTCAAAAACATGGTCTGGAAGCATTTTTCAAGTTTGGAAATAGCACATTTCTAAATTCGAAAATAGTTTCCAAGGTCACTTTTCATTTTAAAGGCAGTTCTAATTAGAACCACCTTTAATGAGCTTGGCCCAACCCATTTCTTTTGTTTTCCCCTTAATTTCTTTATTCCCTTAAGGTTTTCATCTGCAGAGCACCTCTCTTTTTCCATCCTTGATCATTTCTTCTTCCGCCTTGTCTTGGTCCCTATTTTTCTTTTTTCCTTCCTTGGTCATCTGCTCTGTCCACACCGTTACGCCCTATCTTATTTTCTTTTTCCTTTCCTTGGTCCCCATTTCTTCTTCCTCAGCTCTCTAGTCGTTCTCTTCTCTCCCTTGATCGATCAGCCTTTGCTCTCTTTTTCTCTAGCAGCCTCTACCACCGTGCCTCTACCATTACACCTCTCTTATCTCTCCCGCTCCAACGCCTCCACCACAGGCCGACCACCTCTCTTCTCTCCCCTCCTCAAATGTCTCCATTGCCGCCGACGAGTCGAGCTCTACCACCGCAGGCGAGTCGAGCTCCACCACCGCTGGTAAGTCTAGCTTTGCCACCACCGCTGGTGAGTCTAGCTTTGCCACCACCACTAGGTCAACCTCCCGGAACAGCCGACGCCTACGCTCGATTACCCATCCGTCTTTGGATCGATGTCGATGCTCAAATGCCCACCGGCCATTGGAGTTGGTGCTCTTTGTCACCGGAGATCGACGTCGCTGTTGTAGTTGTGTTGCCATTAAAATTGTTATTGTTTTTATGAAATTGTTTTGCGATTAAAATTTTTTTTGCTGTTACAAAAATTTTGTTGCTGTAATCATATAAACTTTTTTATTGTTAGAGTTTTAGTGTATATATGGCCCAACGAACACTCTTCCAACTTCACAAACCAAACAAAATGCAAGCTATAGATCTTGCTCAATTACCGATGCTGGCAAGCTTTGGATCTTGCAGCTTTGTGAATCGAACAAATTGTAAGTGGTAAATCTTGCAGATATGAATATATACCTCCAACAGCTATCGATAAATGCAAGAAATATAACTTGCACCTTCACACCTCACAAAGAAAAACCAAACTACAATGAAGATATGCCTACAAAGTTCGGCCTAAGTCAAGCCATACACTCAAAATATTTATAGCTTCTAAGTTCCACAATAACATTCACAAAAGGACAGAGGGTGGATAGTCTGATACCAGCATAAGCATACATTAAGCAAATCCATTACCAAGTTTATTACAAGGAAGAAAGTAAATCTATCTACTCCCCATAGCTTGCAAAGACCCGGAAGATGACGACCCATCACAGCGGTGGCCGCACACACCTTCGGAATGAGAATTCTCAGCCCTACGGTGTTTCTCTTCAGCCTCCTTTTCCTCACTGATTATCTTATCATAATGCCATTTTTTTCATGTGCAGATAAGCAGGATTGCGTATGAAACCTCTTTGCTCTATGTGGCTAATAAAAGGTTGTTCAAGGCATAACCGCCTTTAATTAACCCTAATTAAAGGCAGTTATGACTAACTGCCTTTATAAATGATTGTTTACGAACTCAGAAACATGGCCTGGAAGCATTTTCGAGTTTGGAAATGGCACATTTGTGAATTCAGAAATAGTTTCCTAGGTCACCTTTTCATTTTAAAGGTGGTTCTAATTAGAACCGCCTTTAATGGGCTTGGCCCAACCCACTTCTTTTGTTTTCCCCTTAATTTCTTTATTCCCTTAAGGTTTTCATCTGCAGCGCAGCTCTCTTTTTCCTTCCTTGGTCATTTCTTCTTCCGCCTTGCCTTGGTCCCTATTTTTCTTTTTCCTTCCTTGGTCATCTGCTCTCTCCACACCATTACTCCTTGTCTTATTTTATTTTTCTTTTCCTTGGTCCCCAGTTTTTCTTCCTCAGCTCTCTAGTCGTTCTCTTCTCTCCCTTGATCGATCAGCCTTTGCTCTCTTTTTCTCCGGCTGCCTCTACCACCATGCCTCTACCATTGCACCTATCTTATCTCTCCCGCTCCAAAGCCTCCACCACAGCCTGACCACCTCTCTTCTCTCCCATCCTCAAATGTCTCCACCGCCGCCGGTGAGTCGAGCTCTATCACCGCAGGCGAGTCAAGCTCCACCACCACTGGTGAGTATAGCTTTGCCACCACCACTGAGTCAACTTCCTGGAATAGCCGACACTAATGCTCGATTATCCATCCACCACTGGATCGATGCCGACACTCAAATGCCCACCCGCCATGGGAGCTGGTGCTCTTTGTCAACGGAGATCGACGTCGCCATTGTAGTTGTGTTGTGATTAAAATTGTAATTTTTGTTATCAAATTGTTGTGGGATTAAAATTTTTGTTGATGTTAATAAATTTTTGTTGCTGTCATCATATAATGTTTTTTATTATTAGAGTTTTAGTGTATATATGGCCCAGCGAACACTCTGGCTGGTACCCGCAAACCAAACAAAATGCAAGCTATAGATCCGGCTGGTACCCGCGGACACTCTTGCAACTTCACAAGCCAAACAAAATGCAAGCTATAAATCTTTCTCAATTACTGATGATGATAAGCTTTGGATCTTGCAGCTTCGGGAATCGAACAAATTGCAAATGGTAGATCTTTCTAATAGGCAAATATACCTCCAACAGCTATTGACAATAGCAAGCAATATTACTTGCACCTTCACACCTCACAAAGAAAAACCAAACTACAATGAAGATATGCCTACAAAGTTCAGCCTAAGTCAAGCCATACACTCAAAAAATTTATAGCTTCTAAGGTCCACAATAACATTCACAAAAGTACAAAGGGTGGATAGTCTGATACCAGCATAACCATATATTTAGCAAAGCAATGACCAAGTTTATTACAAGGAAGAAAGTAAATCTATCTAATCCTCGAAGCTTGCAAAGACCCGGAAGATGACGACCCATCACAGCGGCAGCGGCACACACCTTTGGAATAAGAGTGCTCAGCCCTATGGCATTTCTCTTCAGCCTCCTCTTCCTCACTAATTATGTTATCATAATGCCATTTTTTCATGTGCAGATAAGCATGATGGCGTATGAAACCTCTTCGCTCTATGTGTGCATGATGTTTTCCATAGTACAATTTGAAGTCTGTAATGGGGCCAAACTCATTGCAATGTAATTGCATGTTCATAAAGTTGATGGTCTCTTCATAACTTTTTATCTTAACACGTAAGTCTTGTATTTCTTTTTTGATGGATCGTATGTGTAACCGAACAGACTCAGATAAGTTTAGTCTCTGACCACCAACTTCCATAGTAATATCTCCAGGACTAGTGACCCTACAAGAAGACGAGGGTAAAGGCTGAAGTCTATCTTTGTGCTCAGTAAAAGTTTTCTCAAGTTGATGCACATATTTATCAAGTCGAGCACACTCAAGGCGAATCTCCTCATTGTTGTTCTGTAATGTGTTTGTAGCGAGTTGTTCATTGAACTTCGCCTGCCAACCAACATCAAAGTTGGTAAATGATCGCACTCATGCTACTTCTTCTCCAACTTAGCCAACAAATTGTTATTACGGCCACATTTTTTTTAGAAATGATTAATTCCTTTTGATGGGCCTCGCGAGTCATGCTCACACCATAATCTCTAGCTTCAACCTATTGACGAAGCATCTTTGTCAGGTTCAACTGCAGTCGATGAATGAGACCGTTCTCCTCATTTAAAATTCTTTGTAGATTGCTCAGAGCATCTCAATTATCCTTCACAGTTGTGTTCCACTTCATCTCAAGATCGCTAATACCCAATAGCATATACTTTAACCGTATATCTGAACACAAAGCCCACTCCTGAACACGGGCAGGAAGATTAAGTGTTCGCAGGTACTTACCAGCTGACTCAAGACCAACTAAACCGTAAACTATGTCTTTGCTGAGTAGTTCAACACTATATCCATCAGGGATGAGTTTGCTGTTAGGACAACTCGTAGATGAGGAAAGAGGTAAAAATGAGACAGGAAGTTGCCACTCAATGCACAGGGAAAGCTTCTCAACACATGAAAATAGTTCAGATGACATGATTTTAGTGCACTCTTCAGTGAAGAAGCGGGTGACGCGAAGCAAGCTAAGGGACACACAAAGAGGATTTCTAGGTCCTATAAAGTCAATATTTTTTAGGAACTTATGATCAACTAAAATATGGATGCCCTACACATAAATAAGGGTGATAAGAAATAAGTGATAGGAAAAGAAGATCAACCATTATACTTAAAATTATACAAATAATACAAACGAACATTTTTTTAGTTTACAATCAAAAATCCAAAAATCAAAGTTTTCTAAAAGATCAACTAACTTTAGAGTTGAAATTAGAAGGAGGCTAAATGGTGATTGCAACTGCATCTTGGCTCGGTGGCTCAATAGATTCCTTCTCGACAGGCTGCTGAATAGGAGCTCCAATACTTGCACTAACCCAACTAGTCGCATTAGTATCAGGGTTAGGAGTGCGAGTAGCAGCTTTGGGCTTGTATGGAAGATCTTCAAAGTAATCAACCATATATTCCTTCAATTCAGCCAAAGATGGAAGACCGGGAAGGCTAGCAAAATGCGAGGTCAAGGCGATGGGATATCCCCTAGCGATCTTCTGGATGAAGATTTTTTTGAGATGTGCTTTCTTTTTTTCCAGGGTGGCAATGCACTTCTTCAGTAGAGGAAGACTCTTCAGATCTATAGTTGGATTCCATTTGCGTTGATTCTTCACAGTCAAACAATACCCAATAGTTCAAGCCTCTGTCAAAATATCCTTAAAAACTGATAAACGACTTGGTCTTGCAAAGTTAATCCACCAACGTTTAAGGATATTGAGGTGAGGCTGGTCCATTGGTGCAGATTTCTTTCAACTCAGCACGGAGCTAAGTTACCTCTAATCCTACGAGCCTAGCAGCCTCCTCAGCAGCGCTCGCCTTCTCTTCAGCAGCTTTTGCTCTCTCCTCAACGACTTAGAATGAACTCTCTAAGGTTGCATATTTGATTTCTTATGATTTTTATTTCTCCATTAGCGACACATCACAAAGAGAATGTTTCGATAGCAGCACACTTATGAACTCAAGACCTTTTCCAACCTTAGAAAGCAAAGTAACATAGGATAAGGTTACAAACAGTGTTACACATAAAGATATTAAAATGAAAAAAACAACTACTAGGATATGGCTGCAGACTCACCGCTGCTAAAGTATCAAGTAAGGAAGGTTAGAAAGGATATCAGGAATCATTCTCCCAGCCAAAGGATTTTTGGTTTGCGGCACAATCTACGAACCAAATTTGTTAACACGTTCCCTCTTAATGGGAGGAGCAGTGTGTCCAGTAGACCCACCATCCCTACCCCTCTTGGGCTTCTTCTCCCTCTAAACAAGGTGATGATTATTGGTTTTCTCTCCCTCTTTACCCATACCCTTATCCTCAGGGTTCATAGAGTTCTCGTTATGAAGAGTAAGGTTATTACCAGCACCATTTTCAATCTATGTAGCAACCTTGTCCATCTTCTCATCATCACCATCAAAGAATGATAAATCAACCTCACCTTCAGATAGGTCCATATCTGAAACATGACGAGCACCATGGATCAGACCAAGTACATACAATAAAGGGAAAACTAACAAGTTCAGCAAGATATGGAAGACCACTGATCGAACACATCAAACGACAAAAAAAACAACTTTAGCATCAGAGTCAGCATGGCAAAGGTATTGAGTATGCACATGGAGCATCGCCAAGATCTCCATCTCTTCGGTATAGCGAACACTCAAGCTAGGGAGTTTAGACATAGGGGCTTTGTAATTCCAACAAGGGACAACTGCTTCAGGAGCTTGGGTTGCTTTTATGAAAAAGTACTTGGTACACCAATCATCAACATTGCTAAGAAACCAGCTTAATAGCTCAACCCCAAAAATCACGGGATAAAAAGTAAATTCGTCTACAGTGTTTTTCACCTTGCAAAGGTGATAGAAATTGCAGAATAGATAAAGAGTAAAGAGTACGTTCGCCTTTTTACATACCCAGAGGACCCCCATTATTATAGTGATGCCCTTATGTTGAAATTGAGACAACTCAATCTTATATAAACAAAGGAACTCAATAACTTGAGCAGGAAGAGGGAAATCTGAAATTCATGTAAGCCAAATAACGGGAAATATAACCAGGGGGAGAAATGCAAACACATTTAGATTAGGTAGGAGAACAAAGCTTAAAAGAAGAAAGGAAAGGAAAATAGTTCTTAATATCGTTGACATATGAACCAGTCAAAATACTTTGGACAGCCGAAGATCCGATGGCTTGACCGGAAACCCCATTGGAAGGAACATCTTCTGCGGATTATTTATCACAGCTAGAGGAAGACATTTTCCTAGATTTGGAAGTAAGTGCTATAATTAGGTCAAAATAGCATGGAACCAAAAGTTATTGAACAAATCTTCACAGAAAAAATGCTAGAGAAGACGATAGAGATCAATTACAGACAACCACTAAAGTTACCACAAAATTAGGAATGATTCAACTGAACTAAATTAAGAAAAGGTTGCAAGTAAATTGCAACATGAATTAAAAACAAAACTTACTTGGGAAGAGGGTGAAGAAGGAATATGCAGAATATCTAAAGACCTCACACAAGAAGGAATTCTCAGACAGATTAGAGCGATAAAACTGAAACAAAAATGGAGGCAATTACTTATATGTCAATAAAAAAGTGGCATAATCGAGGAAGGGAACTGTGTAGAAAATATGCAATGATGGCAGTCTGACAGAAAGAGGAAATACCTTTTCCTTAAATCGAGACGGCGGCGACAGATGAAAAGACAACAAATTGATTGAAGCCATCAATTAGGTAAATCGGTTCAAATTCCTCGTTTAAAAGGTGAAATAGAAACAAAAACTCAGAAAATACAGAAGGAAAGGTGGAAGAATACAGAGCAAATCTCGGAGTAATTAAAATAAGGTTACCGCAAAAATAGACTCACTACGGGGAGTTCAAAATTCAAATGTTCAAATTCGAGGAGAGTTGAAGATAAAAATACAGCCCTGAAGCTAACATCACTTTGCAAGACAGATGAGCGTGGCATTAAAATGTAAACACTTTGTTCACAATATAACTTCTGTTCAAATTTAACACACATGGCCGCACCATTATTCTATTCCTTTTAAGTTTTCATGTATATGTGGCTCAACAAACACTATGGCTGGTACCCACCAGACCAAGCCCAGCAACATCCAATAGCAGGATGAATAACTGTTAGACCAAGGTGCAGATCAGCTGGGTGCGAAGCTTCTGATCGTGGCCCAACAAACACGGGATAAGCAACGACCACGAAGACCATGAACAAAGAACATGGTGATCATGGAATATCCACGATCCCAATCTTTAAAGACAAAGAACTGCAATCATGTCAGCCTCTAAATACAACAAGCTCTGCACGAGCTGGAGGTAAGCACAACCAACTGGAGAAATTTGAATTCTCAAGAAAAATGACAGACTTGGTCGTTGGAGTTATTTTCCTGGAATCAATTCCCAAACTAATTGTGAAAGTACTAAATATCAAGAAAGGGACGACTAGTGACCTACCTGAATGGGCGACAACATCATGTTTCCAGATCTGGTTTGTGCTGTCGAAAACAGATTTGGTTTCCGGTATCTATTTTTTGGAAGACAAGAAAGATTTCTGAGTTTGGAAACTCATTAAAGGTAATTCTAGGAGCTTTAATTACACAATTTAAAGGTGGTTGTAGGAACCGCCTTAATTTATAGGCACAACCATTAAATGCACCAAAAAAGTTCCTTTCAATTGCTGATATAACCATCTTTAACAGGCTATTCCTACACTAGTGCCTACTCCAGCTGCCTTTGATTTGAGTGAAAAACCATCTGTATTAAGCTTGAAATATTGTTGAGGAAGTTTCCAAGAGACCATGGTTTGCTCTCTAGATTTTGAACCTGTATCAAATGGAGAAACAAATAGTAGAGATGGACATATTTGATCCATATCTAAGTTTTTCATCTTAAACTATTAATATGAACCAAAGTCCTTATAGTGTCTATGACATTCTTAACTATGCAGAGCATATCAGGTGTGTGATTGTCATAGATGTATTTATTTCTTTCACACCAAATAAACCATGAAGTTACTGATAGAAGAAGTCAGATACAGATAGTGATGCATCTCGGACGATTGTCCAACTAATGGGCTTCAACTCCTTGAGCTAACTTGCAATGAAAACTGCCCCTCAGGGTTCCAGGGGTTAGTCCTCCGATGGCTAAGTTAGTCAAAGAGTCCAAAATGTGATTAAGACCAAATTAATGAGAAATGAATCGTTACCTGGTATTTATGCCGTATGTCTTTAAAAAATTCCTCAATTATAGAAATCAGTTACCCTATAAATCTAGTAATTATTATAATGTAATATCTTAGATGGGCCTTGATTATTATGGCCCAACATACCTCTTGGGCCTGACCCACATCAAAAGCCCCTAGAAAACTTGATCCTTCTTATTCAAGACCGGGGAACGACACACTGTGACTGATGCAAAATATCTTATTTTTCTCGGTGATTCGAGATCCTCGAATCATCCTTACTCGAGATCATATATTTCCAAGGGTATCTCGAGAATGTAGTGGTTCAAGAAAGACTCTGTTCCATACATTTCCAGGTCTCAAAGGAAGGAATATGGTTTTCTCCTTAAATTCTTTTATTAGAATTTCAAGAGATGCGCATGTTTTGATAACAAAAACCAAAAAGACAGTGGCGTCTTTTCAAAGTGGCGTGCATAGAGAATACGAAAAGAAAGTTGTGTCTTTTCATAACTTTTTAACTTCCCAACGCGGTTATTAATCATCCCTTCACTTTTCAATTCTTACTCATTTGCAGGAAAATTCACAAGGGAAATTTATCTCAGAGCTATTTCTTTCCTCTTTTTCCATCAGCAATCTCATTCTCGTTGTCTTTCTTCCAAAAACCAGTAAGTTTTTCCCTCTTCCCCTTTTGTTCCTCTGTTTGTTTCTTCCTTTGAAATCATGACCAATTCAATTGAGGGTTCCGCCGAGAAGGGCTTTTTCGGTGAGGTTACGGCAGATGAGGGGTGAGTATACTCACCCGAGGGAGTAATCACTAGCTCTAAACATGATTATCCTGATGAGCTGCGATGTGATTTCAATGCGGCAAGGGATGCGCTTGACCATACTAACCATGATCCTAGGGTTTTCCCATTACGGATATGCCTTCTGGGGGGTACACTAAAATTTGGGCCCCAAGCATGGGTAAACCCTATGTGAGAAGGTCCCTTACCAGTGGTAAAATTGGTTTTTATCCCCCCCCCTGAGTTATATTCTCGAGGACCAAGAGGGAGAAGATATGTCTCCTTAAAGAGAAGATGTACCCCCAGAAGGGAAGAAAATTCCCCGTAAGGCATTAGGAATATCTCCAGGAGAAGAAATACCTCAAAAGAAGAAAAAAGGGGTATTGAGAAGGGGAAAGGTTAAGACTTCTATAAAAGAGCCCCCATCCTCGAAAACGGGAAAGGCTATCTTAAAAATCATAGGTTCGATCCCCCTTGGTCAGCAAATATCTCCGGATGTATATTTCCAACCTTTTCGAAAGGGAGATACCCCCTCATAACCTTCCCGAGGGAGATCAACCATTTCCCTCAGGCATTTACGTTGTGGGATCACTTTTCCCTTTCCTTCTTTATTCTCCAAACTTCTTAAACAGTTCCAAGTGAGCCCCGCTCAAGTTCATCCCAATGTCTTGGTGATTATCATGATATTCTTATCGAGGTACCACGAGTTTGGTATCAAGCCGATGTATAAGTTTATCTATTCATTTTATTATGTTTCCTATAGTGAAAATCTTACGATAGTATTATTAATTTCACTAGCCGAGAGATACACCATAAGGTTTTCACCATTCTTGGCAACTCGGGCGACTGGTGAACTTGGAGGAAGGGAATCTCGTTTGACAGTCTGAGGCATCTAGTTCCTTCATGAAATTGGAATGTATAGATTGAGTCTACCAAACCAGGGGAATACATTTTCCCTAAAGATATCGAGAAGGATATGCAGAAATTATTATCCAGTTCCCTAGATTACACTTCTTTTACCAACCCCAACTAGAGTATTGGTGGCTTTTCCTGGTCGACTGTAATCTATCAGAAGTATGTGTATAAAAAGCTTATGAAGAATGTCAAGAAGAGGAAAAGGGAACTTGAGCCCTCTCGAAGACCCCCCCTCTCGACAGTGGTTTTAAACCCTTGGAAGCTTCCGAATGTGTTTCAATGGAACTCTATTATTATTTTGTTCCTTTATTTTTTTCTTTCTTTACTAACGTCATCTTTGCATTTTTTTTTCTAGTGGGTCCCGGAGGGCCTTTACAAAACAAGAAGGATGTCCCAAAGAACGACCTAAAGCAGGGTCAGAACAATCCCAGGGAGACCCCTGCCCCCTCCAATCAGACTTCCACCCCTCCGGTAGTTGGTGTAAGGACTATCTTGCCCAAGAGGGATGCTCAACCCCTCAAAACTAGTAATGTCCATCAAAGGACAGAAACAGAAAGTGGGCAGAGTGCTTGCTTCTCCCACCATATTCCGTCCCCGACACCCTCCTTGAATGCTGGAACAACTACCTCTAGCATCCTAATCGTGGATGAACAATCCCTCATAACCATGGTCGTAAATCCTTAGGTTATTTTGTGAACTCCCTAAGGTTTTATTACAATAAAAATGTAAGTGATAAATGATTGATTTGGTTAAGTAGGTTTCCCAGCTTCTCAGCCAAGCTGCTCAAAACCTCTCCACTTTTATTCAAGCTGTGACAACGGGTCATGGTAAGTTGCAAGAGCAACTAGGCCAAAAAGATGTTGAGATCCCCAAGATGAAGAAGGTGCTTGAGGAGGAGAGGAAGGCATGCGAGGTATATAAGAGAGCGCTCGAAGAGGAGAAGAAAAAGAAGACGAGAGTTGACAGCAAGAAAGGACAGCTCATTCTAGAGAAAAATACCCCCAAGAAGAGGCCGTCAAAATAGGTTCAAAATAGGTTAGTCCCTGGTGGAAGATATATAGTCAGGCCACTGAAAAATGTGGGTCTTCTGTAGTGCTATGCAGTCGTCGAACAGAGTTTCTAGCGCAAAACAGAGTTCCCACTGTAAGGCTGGAGAATAATACTCTTGAGGGGACACATGCTTCTGGGATAGAGTAGACTTGAGTTGTGGCATGACTTCCCTGAATAATAGGGTAACTGCTTTAGTTTGTTTTTATGTTTTAATTCTAGATGTAAAATTGGTACTCTCGCAACTCTGGTACGCTGATTAGAGAAATCTAGCGTCAACCTCCCAAAAGGTTTTCAATGTCAGAACGACGGAGTTGTGGCAACCCGGCGAGGATAAATCTAACCAACAATGAATAACATAGGCATGCAATACTGGACTGCTACAAATCAAAATGGATCGACTCCTTCAACGAACACCTTCTGTCGCGCTCTCTAAACTATAGAGCTGAACCCAATGAAGAAGACCAACTCAAGTTGCAGAGATTGTCAATATTGCACATGAACCTAATGTTAAGTCCACTTGTGGGAGGCTCACCCTATAATGTGTAAGCTAATAGAAACGTTTAGAAAGTCTATCAAATTAGTTATAGTTACTAGTTAGGGTTGTGCAACCTAAACCTGACTCAAATTTATAACAATCTTGCAGTTAATGAGAATGCACCCCTCTTTGTTTCCATAAAAGAGAATTACAACAAAAATGAATTACTTGTAATTTGGCCCCAAAACATGGTTTGACGTCTAAAGTTTAGACTGTTTCACAGATTTTCTCTATAAAGAGGTGGTTTTTTTTTCCCGAAACTTGTCATAAACAACAAATCATGGATGAATTAACTCACATTTATTTGTGGAGTAAACAAATGTTCAAGTGGACATCTGATATTATAAATTCCGTCGGCAATCCAATAACTATATATAAACTGAAATGCCCATTACCTAAGAGCAAGGCATACCAATGTGCTTCAAGAACATAGCATAATGACCAGCCATCCCAGTACAAAATTTGCATAACTGGAGTCAAGCATCGGGTCGGAGAGGTTTTCTCACCAGCCGACAGACAACCATGTACTTCTTAAGGTCACTGGTTAGACATTTATTTACATGTTTCAACATGTATGTGCTCTTCGGATGATACTTTTGCTGGATCATTACAGGGCACTACCGGACTTCCAAAATACAGACCACACACTCTTCAAGAAGCTGAAATTTCTGAAGTTGAGCAATGTTAAGAAAAACTTGCATTTTGCTCTGAAACTCCAAAGCGTCTTCTTTGCACTTGAATGATCCAGAACATGAACAGTGCTCAGCTAGGTGTGCAGCTTTTACCTGGTTGCATTTGAGGCATACTACATCTTGCAGATGATACAGTTTCTCTCGTTGCCGTACAATCTGTAGAAGAGCATTCTCCATAACCTCCCGATCATATGGTTGTCCACAATGGGGTACACCACAAACCCATTCTTGAGAGATTAATGCTTTGTCCTCGCCAAAGTCTAAGTCTCTACAGTCATTGCAGTAGCTATAAAAATGAAAGTTGTGACTGTGAGAAACAATATCATAGTGCACAAGAAAAATGCAGTTGACAAGTAATCAGAATATGATCATTGCAGCCCTTAAGGGAAAAAACATGTATGGGTCAATCCATAATGCCCTTTTTCGATAAGTTTTATGATCCTTTCCAAGGTTGCATAAGAGGTTAAAACCACATACAATAATTTCATCGAGCTTGGGAGGAAGGAGTGGGGCCACAACCGAGAAAACAATAATAAATATCATGACAGGGTAGGTTATTAAGTATAGATTGTAAGAAAAACACTTGAATCAAGTAAAAGTTCTATATATCATGGTCCAAAAGGAGTGGGTACAAGTGGAAGTTGTATAATGACCTGTTAACAGCAAGTTTATCATGCAGTCTGAAGCTGCTGATAGCACTTGCGAGCAAGTGATTCATGCGAGCAAGTGATTCATGCGAGCAAGTGATTCATGCGAGCAAGTGATTCATGAAATTAATTATTCTACTTGCCACGTTATGCAGATTTATCAGTTTCCAATTAAAATTTCACCTACAGAGAAAATTACATCTAAACCCACTTCCGAGTGTTCAACTTACTTTTATGTTTCGAACATTTGACAGATTAGCCATGATGAGTAAAGATTATTTGGAAGGCACCCAGTGTCTCACAACTCTCACCTAATAGCATTTTGGTCAATAATGCTTCCTATATAACACATGTGATCCCTGACAATTTGATTTCACATATTTTGTTTAAATGTTTGAAACTAACACATGAAATATTACCTACAAGGGGAGTTTCTCGGAGTTAAATTTGGGAGAATAAGGACTAGAAAGGATTTATAGTGAAACATTCAAGAGTGAAAATTACTATTTTTCCTAATGAATATTCCAACTCTATCTCATAAGTCATAATGAAGGACTCCATCCATTCCACGAAAACTGGCTTATTTTCTATTTTGGTCCGTCCCAACTAAAATGACATGCTTTGAAAATTACTCAAAATGACAAAGAATATGTTAAATTCCCACAATATTCACTTTTAACTCGACCCACTATTTTCCCAAAATATCCCTACTTTTCACAATTATTCCTAGCCACCTCTCCTAAGAAATTGGTCCAAAAGTAAACATGTCATTTTATTTGGGACGGAAGGAGTATAAATGTGCACACTCCAGTTTTGCATGGTTTCCCAGAAACATTAACTAAAGCTGAAATTGCTGAAAGTAGACGTTTTGGAAAAATATACAAACCTTACAATATTCCATGTGATAGTATTCTTACATATATGTCAATTACATTTTATGTTCAAAGTTAGACGATTTTGACTGAATGAATAACAATGGGCACATTAGTTTAGTTTGAGACAAACAAAACGTGTTAGGTAGGTAATACCTGCAAAAGACATTGGGAAGAGTAAAGGATGGAGATTGATTGTTGAATTCAGCCTCCGGTGCAAATTCCCGTACACGAACATATTTTAGCAGATTCTTCCTCATGATCTGCTTAAATACAGAGAATAAAGACAAAACAAACATGTCCAATATATACTATTACGCACATAGAAATAAAAACTGCACATTACCAGAACCTCATGCTGCACGTTCTTGTCAAGAGCCAATACAGCTGATACATACTTAATAAATTCCAGTGCAGGATCCCCATGATGGTCATCCCCAGAAGGCTGATCTCCATTGTTGTTGCTCTTTATTTCCTGAGACTTTATCTTTCCTTTCATGTGAAGGCTGGGATCACGAATAATTTTTAAAAGCTTGGGTGTGAAGTAAGATGTAATCTACATGATGCACAGATAACAGAAACCAAGTCTCAGTATCATAAGGCAAATAACCATGGACTTGGACTAATTCAGACACATGGGTATAATATCCCCACAATACCTTCTTCTTTAAATCTTCTGTCGCCTGTAACTCATAAGTTTCAGCAACAGCAGCAGTTATTGATGGAGTGCATAAGTCACCATCCTCTGATAACAATCGGTCTGCAACTTGCTCTTGTGCAAACTTCCATGGCATATACAAAAATTCAGACACTACCAAAATGAAGTGGTCCTGTGGGAGACAGGAAAAAACAGACATTAGGACAGTAGCATAATAATGCTTGTATATCGATTTTACAACAATCTGTATTAAAGTGTCTGCAACATCCAAAACTTTTGCGAAGTAAATTTAGTGTCACGGGATATTCGGTCAGACAAGAAACCTGAGTCAACTTCGGCAATTTTTCAGCAATGTTCCAACTTGACGTAAGCTCCACACTAGAATCATCATGCATGCCTTCATTACCAGGTCTTACTTTGTTATCCGATGATCCATCTTGAAGATTAGCTGGAATGCCACCAAAATTGTACTGCACAAAGAAAGATCAGACCAAAATCATTAGGGAAATAAAAAATAATTCAGAGCGTAAGTCAAATGGCCATTGTTAACAGGGCATAAATGGACTTTCTACAAACCCTCCTTCACACTCCTTTTGATTTTTAGTTTATATTTGGAATTGGGCTTGGACCTTGATTAACAATTGACGGGGAATGCAGTGAACAAATCGTATTCAATTTTTCTGTTTACACAATGATGTATTGACTAGACTCAAAATCATATGATTTTCCTTTGTATGCTCTTTTGCAGAGTGCTGTGTGAAAGATGCACATTTTTAGTTTTTGGTACTTCAAATTACAAGAGGGAAGGCTTGTATTATTTTGAACTGGTCCATCATAATTATAATGTGGCTTCTAAAATATTCAGAAAGTATCGTCCATATTGTGCATAGTCGTAAAGAAAGGTCACCTCGCTGGAGCCCAACAAAAGATTATCCAAACATCATTTACTAGCAAAGAAGAATCGGAATGTTTTGTACAGAGCCCAGACAAATAGGAGATATGGAGGCATTATTTTTATTTTTAAGGTAAATAGTAGTGCAAGAAGAACAGTAAAATAATAAAGATAAAAGGAACATGCAGCACATGTAGGCTAACCATCTGTGGTTAAAAGCAGTAAAAAAGCTACCTGGTCCATAAAAAGGAAGGAATGCCAGTACTGCAAAGGCTCAATCTCAATCCACTCAAATAAATCTCTGCAAATTGCAAGCCAAAAATGATACAAATAGACAAGGGTCAAACAGCATAAAAAGCATTCCGTGTATGTAAGGCATAATAAGAGGCTAGGACCAACCTAGTGTGAAGAGCCTTGAGCAAGCTATCACAGTAAGCTTTGGCTGCAATCATATCTGACTTTCCTGTGTTGATAATAACTTTGGAAAAACTAGCCAATATGATTGTCGCGCCTAGTTTCCGGAACTCAGCCATCAGCAGTGCAAACACCTTTTGCATAATCTACAGTTCACAACAAAAACTTACTCATTGACAGCTTGAGCTTTGATGAGATGGTAAATGTCAAGTATGTAGGGTTCAGCTTTATCCAAAAAAAATTTAAATATATTTTAATTCAAAAGGATTTAGCCCTCTTTCAAATACATGCACCTTTGATTTACCTATTCCTCTCTAAGGCAATCTTTCCAGTAACACTTTTTGTGATCAATATGGGATGATGAAATAGACATTTGCAATAAAAGAAGATAGAGAAAATTAAATGTAGGAGAAAGTCCTGGGAAACTGAAATAACTAATTAATGAATGTCTGATACAGTTGGTTCTACCATGACAGTGCTTTAAATGCATGGAGAGAATCAGAAAACATGTTTGTACTGCTCATTACCTTATGCAGCATACGATAAAGAGCAGGATCATGAAGCCTGGATTTTGGGCTGCATTATAAATTAAAAGGGTCTAAGAATCATAAAAGGCAAAGGCAAAGACAAAGGCAAAGGCAAAGGCAAAGGCAAAACAGAAAAACACTATTCGCAACAAGTAAAGCATAAACCTGCAAAGCCATCGGTACAAATGTTCCAATATTGCATCAGCAAATAAATTGCCGGATGTATTAACATCTGTGAGACATCTTTGGATCAACTGCTTGAGCACACGAAATGCTGGTGCACATGCAGTCCCCTCATCGAAGCAATATTGCTCATCAGAATTTTTTGTAGCTGGATTCAGATCCTGGTCTAATCCAAATAGTGTGCCTCCTTCTATTTCATTAATTTGGTTGCTTTTAAGAAGAGCGTTAACAGCCAGATGGTGAATCTAAGAAAAGAGTAACAGTTATGACCTATACTGATCATTGCAAGAAACTGGGACCTAAATTTAACTAGACATATAATATGGACCTTAAGCTCCACAGAAAATTTCCTGTATGCACCAGGGTAGTTAAGAATAGGTTGATGAACCTAAAATCAAGAAAGCAGTGTCAGTACCAATAATACAGAAAATGACACACAGTTGACTTGCAGTGACATACAAAGTAGACTGAAAGAGGACAAGGGTGGTAAAAAATATTTTAGAAACATATCATCATTCCATACAATACCAAAGCCTCCCCACAAAACAACATTTCTTAGTATAAAAATAAAAAGTATGTAATTGTATTTTTGGGGAACTAACTTCATCAATGAAGGTTGCCAGCTCTTCATTTGCACCACCAAGGTCAGGGATCCCATTATCAGACATCCATAGAACCTACATAATAAACAGTAGCATGAAAAGTTTTGGGACCATATATGTACTGTTAAAAATCTAGCAAATGGCCCACAAATAATTTAGACTTTCAGAATTTTATTTTCACATCTTGAAAAGACTTCAAAAGCATCAAAACAGATGGGAAACCTGTTGATGATCATGTAAATCTCTGGAGAAGAAGATATCTGTTGTCTGTAGGAGCCAATCAACTTCAAAACTCCCAAGTGGAACCTGCTCAAGTTGATTATTATATCTTCAGTTGAGAATGAGGTAGTGGACGAAGAAATCAATACCAGAGGATGTATAACATATTTACATGGGCATAACGCGAGAGAGAAATTCTTTCATTCAACCAATGAGAAGATGCAGCGCACCGATGCATCCCAACTTTTGCAGCAACATTTTGCCAACCTAGAGCCTATAATGGAGCAGCATAGATATTATTTTTTAGACAAATTCATGAACAAAATTCAAAAGAAAGGCAACTACTGAGCAACAGCTGCCTAACTGTATCACCTGATACTGACTATCACGAGCATTAGAAGGTTTGTCGACACAGGGATAATCTTCCAATGCTGGAATGCCAGACTTCAGCAAATGGGAATTAGGACACTCGATTATCGCAATTACAGGTCCATAAACTCGGTCTCTGAAATTATACAACAATACAACCCAAAAATTAAAGTTTTTGCATAAAGACATCGAAGTGTCAGAACCAAAGTTCAAACTATACAGCTCTTTAGGTCAATAACATAACAGAAAGAAATTAATCAATAAGTATTTTTTATCGACATCAACATACAAGGCCTACTTAGCAACCTGTTTTATTGTTTTAAATTTCCAATATGTCTGCTCTGAATTGATTATGATAGTGACATGGGAGCATTGTGGGATTATAAAGAACCATCTGGTCAAGGTTGGTTCAGATGTTTCAGTCTCTCGGCCTCAATAGATATGAGGTGTCAACATAAATGCAAAATAAGATCATAATCCTGTCTAGACAGGCAGCGTCATTGTCACGAGTGGCCTAGGACATAAATTTGAAGTATCACAAGTACAGCATGAGTACAATTTTGACTCAGGGGTTGACACAGATTCTGTAGCTTGAACAAATTGCTATACCTAGAGTCAAAATACAAAACTCATGATGTGCGAGCCCTGCTGTAGTTAGTTAGTCCACTTGAAAACTATTGAACAATACTTGGCACTTCAAGTTACATTTATTTTATAACCAGATGCAATAGAAATTAAATTTCGTGATCCACTTCTTAAGATTATCCAGATACGAGTAATCAATTACCAAACCAAACTTGAGTCGCCTGGTTCTTTGATAGTATACTATGTATACTCAACAGGTATTGAGAAAAAATGAAGGCCATATACTGGAATTCATTGTAAATTGGATTTGGTATTGTTTTACCAATACTGGAACCATACACTAAGTGCCTTATTCTTGATATTATACAAAACTCCTAAGGAACCACACAAACATAACTCTAACAAGAACCCATACTCCTCTACTTCCAGCAATAACCTCCCCCAAACCACCAGACTATAGTTAATGGGAATATCTACAGAAATCTATAACACACTATAAATTTAGAGAAGTACACAATTGGCTTTGCCTAAGCTAAGCAGTACTGTTTATAGACGTAATCAATGACTGATGAGGACACATTTAGCAAGTGATTTAGACTCCATCTGTTTCCTTCTTAATGAATAAAAACATCCAAGCTGTCTTTTTCATTCAATCCAAGTTTTTAAATTATTATTCCCAAAAAAATTATCCTCGCGCTGCTTTGGAGAGATTAGCTCCAATACAATTTTTCTTCCCTCCAAAATCTCCCAAGCAAAATATTTACCCAAACTTAAGAGATAACCTTTAATATTTGTTTCCAAATAAAAAATAATGACAAAACATATTTGCTCAGGTAAGAAACTCCACAAGGAGCCACTAAGATTTAAGCATCAAAAAAGGTAACTGAAATAATGATGAACATAGAACCAATTGAGGAGAAATACCTAAAATCATTAATCATTCTTTGCATGTTCTTCTCAGCTTCCTTCATGTGCCGAACATACTCCACCTAGTACAAGTATGCATAAGGAAATATTTTGAAGTTTGAGATGATATATTAGCAATGGGATGAGAAGATGAACACCTTAAAACTCATTCCTTCGGTTGTGTTGGGGGATTGAGAAGACTGTGACAAGCAAGCTTCCCGGAATAATTTCTCAAGAATTTGCGGTGATAGATCTTTATTTTGGAATGGATTAACCACAAGAAAAGATATTATTCTGGTTGAAGGAAAGTAACCAACATATATTGCTCGTGACTCAGACACACTGCAACAAATTTAACAAAAGAAAATAGAACACATTAATGCAGAGGTAATGTATGAAAAAAGATACAGAGAGAAATACAGGACAGCTCTAGATGAGTCTTTTAAAACTGAACGGTAGTTCATAAGCTGCCATGAAGGTCAAATTTATTAAAAACCCTGATTTACAGTATATTAAAAGGAAAGAAAAATCAAGTAGATAACAAAACCTAAATGAAAATACAAGTGACAGGAAAGTGCAAAAACCTAAACAGCATATCACCAGATTTTAATTTTGTAAATATCGTATTATATATACAAGTGACAGGATAGTGCAAAAATCAGCACCAACCAAGAAATTATTACTCAGTTTAACATTTTTTCTTTTCTTATTTCTTAAGTATCCAGGCTGGCCTACCACTCTAGCCACACCAGATATCAAGTATCACCTTGCCAAGAGTCTAATTATTAATCCCCCCAGATAAGTTTCAACGAGAACATAAATTCATAGTAACTCACCTGTGATACAAGTAGAAAAAAGACAGTGATTGTTCAAGATATGGGCACTCGGTTGTTGTTTTCATATGCAGTTCGTCCAGAGTCCAGCTATCTTGGCTGTTTCCTTTTCTGGCCTTTTTATCTGCTGTGCAGACACAGCCAAGCTTAAGGACAGCACTGAACTCCAAGGGTACCCTAGTTTCATAAATTCCCTGTCAAAATTTCCACTAAGAGTAAGTGTACAGTGTGATAAACATGAGAGTAATATAATCGACCACTGTAGGAATTTTTGCATATTAGCTGATTTACAGGTCTGAGGCATGTTATGACATCTTCTGATGCAAGGTTTTAAGGGATAGATAGGTCTTGACAATCACAGTTGTTTCCTAAATTGATTACTGAAGATACAACAAAAGCTAACCATGGATGTAGACTAAGATACCTATATTTCTTAATTAATTTATCGTATACTTCTTTAGTCTTATCTCACGAAGTAACACTAGACAAGGATAATTCACTTTCTTGAGATAATAATTAGCATGATCTACCAGCAGTGAAAGTGCCACATGTTAAGAAACTTTTAAACTAGGGATAACAAAAACATGTCAGTTGCATTGGGGTCAATGTTTCACTTTAGGGTAAGTGTAGACAAGTAAACCGGCAATTTTGGCTTCTGACCTCCACTTCGGGATCTGCAAGGTGAGCCACTAGCTTCTTGCTTTCTTTTTTAAAGTGGTCTTCTTTAATGCTGACCTGCAGACATGCAAAAAAACATACTAAGAATCCTCAAAACTCAAAAGTTGAACATTTTAGAACAGTGGAAACAATGTACCTCCATAAGATTGTAGCTAATGTGTCCATGGGGAAGAATTTTGTTAACGCGCCTTCCCGGAAATTCTTCAGTTACTGGAGCTTTAGAGTTTAGATAAAATATTCTAGGAACAATAATAGGAACTTTGCGCATGACTCCTTCCACAATTACCCAAGCAAAAAGTTGCCCGTGCTGTGAACTTGGTACAAGCTGAATTATCTACATTAAAACACAGGCAGTGTTTAGCAGAAAAGTTGTCAAAAGTTACTTCTTGGGAGCATAAAAACAGAATCACCTGCCAGTGACTGCGCGAGAGAGCCATTTGATGCTTCTCAAAATATGAATTGACACCAACTCGGCCTTTAGTCTTTCCATGTTTAAACGTAGGACCCTCCTCAGAGCCATTCATAAAAGTTGATGCATTGCCCCTGTCCATCATACAACAGTAAAGTATTCCAGATTGAATGCTCAGATGCCTCTCAAAAAATTTAGACTACCAAAGACATAAATCTGACTGATAAGAACAGAAGATGGAAGTTTAGAATTCTTTGGGTTTGACAGAATAAAGTACAAAGGACATACTGCAAATAAAAGCGAACAAGATAAATAAGCCTTCTCCCATGTGAGGTTGGAAACTAAAGCTACACCAAGATTAGAAAACTTCAGGAGGCAGTTTTATAACAGAGGACACAGCACATGTGCATTGACTGTTTTGTAGCATCTTATACAGAAACAATCAGCATATTATAATCTTCTAATTTCCAGAGAGTTTAGAGGCATAAATGTCAAGCTAAGTGAGGAACCAAACCGAGGTTTTAATCCTCAGTTACATATCAAATTTACACAATAGGATACTGCAGACTACAGATAACACAATCTATCAGACAGAGAAGAAAGTCACCTCTGCCTCTTTCTTTTCTCCCGTGTTGCTTTCCATTTTCTTTTCTTCAATTCCAGCCAACCCTCATAATTTACATCCCTGTCAATGAATTCAAATGATACAGCATTTGCTTGAGAAGGCGTCCATAGTGTGCCAATTTCTCCCTGGCAATCACTTCCTTGTGGGGGGCAACCCATTTCATAAGCTGCTTTAGATTGATGTTGCCCAGCAGTGGCTTTGTGGCAATGAACAATTGGCCGTGGTCCTACCGGAAATTTTGTACCATTGTTCCCTAAATCCTCTAAATCATCAGTACTTTGTTCATCTGCTCCTTGTTTATTGGTGTTTACATCCTTAATTGCCATTACCCCAGCTTTTTTACTCAAAGATCCAAACATATCAACCAGTTTTCTCTGGCGATATTTGTCATCCTTCTCACGAACCTTCTTATCAAGCCAATCAGGATGTACAACCCTTGGGACAGGATTAGCAACCTGGTTTTTTGCATTAGCATAAGAAAGTTAATCAAAAAACTACAAAACATCAATAAAATAATAGTTTCCAGCACCTTTTGCATGGCAGCTGGAATAGTAATAGTTTTCTGAATAGCAGAACTGAGCCGTTGCTTGTAATAGGACCAGTCAACGATTGAACGTATGCCACCATCTGATGAAAACTTGCACCATTTCTTTATGTAGAACTTCATAAGCTCTGAGAAGCCAAAATGTCAGAAAACTCTCAGTTCAGGCTCAAAGCAAAACATGACATAAACCAGGAAGAGCATGGTATTTACCAGGTTCAGTTTCAAAAATAGCAACAGGTACTGCACGCTCACTTACAGGCGTTCCCTGCTCAAGAGAATGCACAAAATTAAGAAATCTTAAATAAAATAATCCTAAAACATAGAAGACTGTAAGAAGCAAGAGAAATACAAGTCTAAATACACAAAAGCAAATAATGGCCACGTACTCCAGTAACAGAAAAGATAATTATTACTGAGAAACAATTTAATTAAGAAATCATCTACAGGAACAAGGTTAAAACAAGAAATTCATTTAAAGTAATGTGATGACTTACAGTGCAGAATTTTGATGATATGGGTAGTTTAAATAACATGGAACTGATTTTGCTAAATCGTGTGGTGTACACATATATGTAAATACATAAGAGAGGGCATCTACCAATTTAAGTCATCTCCCTTGCAGTATGTTGCATCAGAAGGTACGTCCTGGACTACAAAAAATAAACTTTTAGGGGCAAAAAGCTTCAATCACCTCCTACTATTGTCTTAATAAACTCTTGGCCATTGTACCAAGTTTTTTACCAAATCAATCAGTAAATTATTAAATTGGTCAATTGGTTCCCCTCTATCAAGTTTGGCAGTTAAGCGTGCCTGGTAAGTAAGTGTGCATTTCATGTCCGACTTTGTTTCTCACAATTAATGCCTAAACTTAGCATAAGGGATAAGAATTGCCATTTTCAGCAGTTGATTAAGTAAGAACATTAGTTCAGAAGCCAAATATATACAATGAATGATAGTAGGGTGGCCTTTGAAATTTTTGATTAGATGTGTATAAAAAGGCAAGGAGCCAGATGAAACAGAGGTCAGTTCCCTATTGCATTGAATTGGCTGAAAGTTATACATTTTGCCTAGAAAATAATAAGCACTAGGAAAATGCATGAAAACATAACTACCTTTGGCATTGCTCATGGATGCAAAATACCAGTTTATAAATGTTGAGACAGGTTATTAGATAGCTACTTTTGTCCCATACCAAAGTTCATAGTTTGTTTGGGCACGCGTATTAAGAGAAGAAAATGTGTGGATGATAAGTAATAGAGAAAATGTAAGGAAATGAAGAAAAGAAAGTAACATAAATCAATGAATAAATATGAGTAGGGATGTGCAAAAAAAGTTGGAATTTCAAAGTGTGTGAAAAAGAAAGTGTGAACCTTGGTAGGGGAAGGAGGGAGTATATGGTCTAGGAGAAGATGTATAAATAAACATTTTCAATAGATTTTAAACCAAGCAATTACTATCTTTGAGAAGACATAGCCTACAGCTACTATACACAACAGATTTGAAGCCATACATTATCAGATTCACTGAATACTCATTATCTTTAACAAGCCGCTTTCAGCACCTGATAAAACAAGAAAGTCCAAGGAACTCTAGTTTCTGAGCCCACATGCACTTTGCATTTCCTTCATGCTCAACAGCCAAAAAAATTATGTGGGTGTAAATGATTTGATTTCCTACACACATATTTAGCAAAGAAGAAAAGGTTTTAGGTTTCAGAAGATACAAGTATCAGGACATACTTCAGAACATATTACACCCAAACTTCCGGTAAAATTTCTGTGGTTAAAACAGGGTGATGCATGCTCAATTACTCATCAAATTAAAACTCATCCCCATTGTGATACAGGCAATATAGCATGAAAGAAACAAAAATGAAATCTGAAACCTAATCTCCCGAGTTTAAACATATCCATACCTTTGGCTCACAAGCAACTATATACTGGCAACGTAATCCTTTTTCCTTAACCATTGCATCCCCAAGAAAATCAGCAAGGCGTTTGGCAGTGGTTACAGCACAAGACTTTTGCTCTCCATAGTCTACTAAAGACTTGCTCATTGTACTTGATTCTGAAATGTAATCCAGTAATTCACTGTCTGCAACATCCAGTCCTTGGTTCTGGCAAATAAGAAAATTATAGATGAAATTTAGAGTTAATATTTGGCTGATACAATAGCATCAAATACAGTAAGCAGAAAAATATTAAAATACAGAGTAAAAGAGTGAATTTGAATAATTACTGTCATGCTCTTATGAATATGAACAAAGGATCAGCTGAACATACATCAAGAAGATCAAGCCAGCGGTTTGCAACAGAAGCAACAGCCGAGTAGCACTCCTCCAGGGTTGACCCATGAAGAAACTTATCAAAAAGTTCAGCCTGAAAATATCTCAAAAAAATCAGAACCAAGCACTGAATCTGACATTTGTTTTATACTGAGTACATAGTACTCTAGTATCATTTTCCCAGGGGAATGAAAATTTTACAAGCTGATCACATAGTGGGATAAAGACTTAAGTGTTATTGAATGGAAGTTTTGCCAAACCTTTCAAAAACATGTTTCCATCCTATCAATAGTGTTAAAAAAATCCAAGATTTAGCAGAAGGATTCTGTTTCCTAGATTACATAAATAGAAGTGTGGAGGATAGTGATATACTGCGAAGAATGTTACATTTAAGTAATGATTCATCTCTTCTATAACCATATAAGTTCAACTCTAGGGTAAAGTGTTCATGGAATTTAAGAATTTATCTTTAAAATCAATCTCTTTGTAAAATAGATAAATTGCATAAGAAAAGTAGAAAAGGGTTTATGAATGAATATATGTCTCAAAATGCTGCTTTCTCAGTTCCTCCATGTCAAACACAAGTGACTACAGTCTTCTGCAGCATTCTAAAATTTCATAATCCTCAAATTACATTATAAAAGTTCTGATAAATTAAAATACTAGTGGAATGTTGTGTGTAGTCTTCAGATCAACTAATGAGATTAGCCTACTTAAGAATACCTCTACATGATAAATTAAAGATCGCCCATGGACGTACGAATATAACCAAAAGAATAAAGAAGGAATTTTTAAACAATAAGAAAAATGGTCCATATCAGATGCATACAGGGAGGCATTTTACATACTCATTTCTTTCGAGCCAATCTTCTTGAGATTTTGATCTATTCATGAGGTTACCTGGAAAACTTTTATGAGCTTTAGCTCACCTCGGCGTTTTATCTCAAAACCTTTCAACTCTGCTAGGGTTCCATCATCATTAAAAACAGCATATCGCTTTTTTATCAAGATCCCTTCTTCCTTCGAAGCTGGAAGAATCATTGCCTACTTGAAGGAAGATATAATGTCCAAAATTAATGTCACTACCAATCCCACTTGCATTAAAGTCACTATCGCATGTAAACTAACAAAAGGAATCCATATACTGCACCTTATAGGGGCCATCTACTTCAAACTCGATAGAGCAATCACTGTGTGTGGTATAGGTCTTATTGACAGGATCTTTGAGAGTCTGAAAATAGTAATTAAATTTATCATTAACAAAGCAGAGCCTATAAAATTTCAGTTGATAAAAATTGACATTTTCGCAATTTTAAAATGAAATCAAGACTTTGACTCAGTTGAAAAAATCAGAGCAGGTTCCTTCCTGACCTGGTATTGATTATTTGTGTTGTTTCTTGCCACATCAACATTAAGCATAACACATGGATATGAGATTGTCAGTTTCTTCTGAGAGTCTCTGCAGTAATACATTCCATGAATACTTATTGTGTCTCCAGAACACTTATAAGAAACGATTCCCAAGCTTTCACAAGTCAACCACATAATCACCATGTAATGGAAAATATAGTAATAAATGAAATGCTAGATGAAAAATCAAATGGCAGTTAGCTGACCATGAATCAAAAGCATACTTTATTTTAAACGTGAAGTTCTCTGGAAATGATCCAGGCAATGCACACCAGATACCATCTGTGTCTAGTTCAAGGGGTCTTCCAATTCGCTCAATCAGCAACCGAGCATTCTGAATAATTTTTGCACCAGTATACGTAACAACTCCAGCCATTTCCATGGAATACCATCTCGCACCCCTGCAAAGGAACTTTGACATGAGTAACATATATCCAAAGAACACAGCAGAAATGCGACACTAGAGATAAATGAAATAAGTAAATCTAAACCAAAGTCTGTGACACATACTTCCGCATTACATATCCATAGAAGGAATTGAGAATGCACTTGTGAGCCAGTTGTAATGAATCGTAAAGAACTACCATGTCCTGCAGAAACCAATAAGAAAGGGCAAAACTATTAGCTATATATTCACTTAGTTCAAAAATGACAACACAGCTGAAAGAGAGAGAGGTACTTGAGCTTCCTGGATCTTTATAGGATTTCCACTAGCTTTTGCTTCTGAATACTTTCCTTTCCAAACTTTATTAAGCCCTTTGTATTCATATCTTCTATCTCGGAAACTTCATCAAAATCAAAATATTACAACCAAGTTTACAAAGATGGACTGGTAAGCATTAAAAATTATTTAAAAACTCTGCCAGAAAAACAGAAGATGAAATGGAAATTTTTTAAATAAGAGCCCACTTGCAGGCAAGAGAGAGAGAGAGACCTACGGACAGTGTCAACATAAAAGGAATTTTCCCGCATACAGATCCCTGCTTCTCGAAGCTCAGTAACAGGTTTGTTAAGTACTCTTTTATAAGCCTATAAGGTAATCAATTTCAGCTTTCCAAGACATCAAAACTTAATGGGGGAAAAGCCTAACAGACAGAAAAAGTACCTTTTGGCAATATTTCTTTAGACGGTCTTTGAGTTTGGATTGTTGCTCAAGTTTAGGCAAATCAAGGAAAGATTTTGTTAGTCGACCATCCACACCTTCAACAATCTCAGACTCAAGCTGCCTCTTTAAATGATTGTAATCACTGACATTTAAGAATAATGTGAACACAAATTCAACTGACCAGCTCATGAAAATATTTTCATGTAAACAGCAAAGTAAAAGTATACCTTCTCTTAGCCATGTAGGTCTCCCCTCGCCAAACCCATTCAAGCTTTCGCAGACAATTTTTTCCAGGACGATTGAAGTCACATGCAGTGCAAATATCGTCCGTGACAATGGATGGAGGCTAGCATTCAAATGAATAGGTAAAAAATAACAGGATTGGAGGACAAGATGGTACAAAGAACATGGCAATCTTAAAAGGTGCCAAAGTATTAAATATGCCCTCTCTTGAGATTGTGGAGGAAGTTAAACAAACCAGCTTAGAAAGAATGGTTAACTTGATGCTTCTTTACCATTTACATCTTTTGACTTTTTTACTGGGCAGTGTAAGAAAATCATATTTTTAAACTACTCTGCAAAAATAAGGGGTATCGAGCTTGTCATAAAGAGCATGGAATACTTATAGAATGCCAGTGGGTGACAGTATCAGATACCATGAAAAGAACTAGTAATTTCAATGCATAAATATTCTGAAATGGGAAAATTCCTGTTTTACCTCTGCTAAACATGTATGGACATGAGAGAGATGAGAGAGAAATGTGGTGAGAATAATTTTGAAAGAGTATCATGTAATGATATATCTTATCCAGCTTCAAAGACACTGAAGCACTATTCAACATCTCAGCAAATAAAAAAATAGTGATATAACTCAAATCAATGACCCCATCTCATCCATCCAGGAAGCTTATAGGTTCCTTGGTCATTTGTCTTGCTCTAGAGATTGCTAAAGCAGAGTGAAACCAATTGTCAAATGCCACCGACTAGCTTAAGTAAGATAGTGGAACTTTTCATGTTGCTTTTTAAAGTTAATTATATTAGATTAGATGGCATCCAAAATGCAGACCAATCTGCTTGTGAGAAAATAAACAAAGAGAAGTGGTCAACTTTAGGACCCAAAAAGCGCCATTTAAAGAAGTGTGCCAGGTCCTTCTGCTTCCCATAAGAAATAATCTCAACAGTGGAATACCTGAAGCCTGTTTGTGAGTATAATATTTGGATACATAGCAGCTACATCCAGATGGTAAATGAGCGGACATTCTTCACGTACAGGATTGGCTTGCAACATTTTAAGCTGCAGATTCCCAGCAGAAAGATGAAAATCTATTGTGTAAATAGGCTAGGAATATGAAAAGGGAGAAAACGACAACAGGGAATAGTGGATTGAGGATTGAATATGAGAGCTACTAGAGCAAGCAGTAAATCTTCAAATGAATAAGCAAAATTAATTGATCAAACTTGTTGCAAGATAATATGATAGACTTAATATATATATATGTATGAAAACAAAGAACAAAAACAGAGGAGATTTACCAAATGAAACTAACAGAACAGCTTTGTTTGCATAATAGTCATGTATGAAATGCATTTTAGATGGAAACACTGCAAAAACTCCAGCAAGTTTCAGATAGATAAATGGAAAAGAGTAATATTTTTACCTTTTCAATGATTGTCTCTCTCACTTCATCATAGTTTGAGATTGTTTCTATATCAAGCTTACCCTCCACTTTAATGGCATATTGAAGATCACGATCAAGATTGTCAATTAGTTGCTGGACACAAGGATAATATTTAATCAAAAGTTCCATACGGGAAAACATTGACTTGGAAAGGAAGTGGGCATAAGCATAAGTCCCTTGTTTCACAGTTAATGGCAACATAGATACGCTATATCTCCCAAAAAGCTCTTTAGCAAAGTAGGATGAAAGATGATATATTCAAACATATCTTGACACTCCTTGTGCTTTAGAGCATATCCACAATGGTAGTAGACTTAAGGAGCACTTCTTAAATGCCACATCATAGATTTTGATAAAAATTAGGTAAGAACCAACTACTAACAATGGAAAACACTTCTTAAGCACTTCTTTTTCATTTCAAATTATAATTAAACAAAATACAAAACAAAGTGTCAATCATTGGTTGGTAGGCATTGCACAAATAAAGAGGTACCCACTCCTTAAATAAGAAGCAACTCCCTATTAAGGAGTGGTTCTTAAAGCTCCACAATGGCTCTCCTTAAATAAGGAGTGCTCCTTATTAAGGAAAGTGGGGTTAAGGAGCTACCATTGTGGATGCTTTTAGGTATCTCAATATTACATGGAAGATATGGTCAAGTGAATTCCAAACATATGCCAAACAGTGGGGGCTTATCATATGAGACACGAGGTACCAGTTAAACATTAATCATACAAGATACCAAGATAATAACCTCATAGGCAAATGGATCAAGTTTAAAACTAGACGGAAGATCGGATCTGAAAACACCACTTTCCAAGCATTCAACATGTCCACCAATATACGTTTCACTCTCCAGTAGCTGATTATTGTAAAATTTCTCCGGATCAGATTGGTGTTTGTTTGGACAGATAACATTAGCTACATAAGCCTGCAAAAGATGGGGAGGAAATAATATAATGAAGCAAACATGCCAAAGTAAAAGCAGATAGAAACAAGCCACGTGTCAACCAAGATCTTTACGAAGTGAAGAAATCCATAACCACCCACCTGGACCATAAGAAGCATTTCACATAAAGTTCCACTTCCTTTGCGCAAAACTTCGTCTGGAGGCATGGGTATAATGGTTGCCAGAGAGAAAATGAAAGGATGAACATATGTCATGTACAAGTAGTATGTAGCCACAGCATCAGACACTGAATATGATGCCATCATCTGAAAGTTTTTTAAAACACAAAGCATTACCATTAGTAAATGTGAAACAATTTATCCAGAAAATCACCACTCGGTAGTATAAACAGACTAGCAAAAGCCTACGTCAAACAATTGTCCATTTGAGCAAACAAATCTGTATCCATCGTATATCAGTAAAATTGAAATATAAAATTGCTACTCACATAAAAATTGCTAACCCCCCACAACAATGAAAAAACACATGCAGCAGCTGAACTATAAGTTGTTCACCCTATCATATACTCTTTTCTTATTTTGGAATGCCCTGCAAAAGTTATTTACTTGAACTATTGCATTTACCGAGGGTTGGGTTTTCAGGATTGTTCAATTTGTAAAAAGTAAATGAATTAATTTCAATACTCAAGCACTCATACCTGGGGCTTCTCCTTTGCAAAGAGCACCATATCCTCAGGATTGACCTCCAATGGATCATAACCCAATTTGGCCTTCGTAACAGCCTGGCTTATTGAAACCATATTAGTAATGTACGTATCTTTTAAATAACAATTTAAAACAAACAGAAAAGACAACAAGACCCAAAAATTAAAGTGGTTTGACCCTGTTGGTGGGGGCAATGAGTGAAACGAAAAATAATTTACAATAGCTAGAATGATGGCTTTGACCAAAGACACAAGCACTAAGAAATAGATCGATCGGTAAAAGTTAAATACTGGGAAAAAAAATCAAGAGAGGATACAAATGATATTGTGATTGATGTCACTCTCTGAATGAAACTGAAATGTTTAAAAGGCATGTACTGCTACATGAACGTATAAACTTAAAGATAACATAATTATTGGTGATAATTTGTGGAAGGCTAAAATATGCTATCAAGCAATCATCAGGTGTTTGTAAGTGCAGGTGCTGTAGTGTGCATTAATCATATTCTAAGAGATGTGATTTATTTCCTAGTTCAAGAGTAAGTTAGGAAAAGAAACTCAAGTATTTGCTTAACCAACAATGAAATTCAAGGTAAGTAAGTCATCAGTGAAACTTTTTCCGGGTTCAGATTTTATTGACTAATTGGATTGTAAAATAGATAGGGAAAGAAAAAACAGAAAACCATTCAGAATTGTGACCTACTGCAAAACGAGAAAACAATGAAAGAATCTGCACCTTTAGGCCTTGGCTTCCTTGGGGAAGATAGCTATCACGTTTGACCCACGCAAAGCAATCCAAATGACAAGCAAATTTAGAACGACATTCGCCTTGATTCTTGTCACACTGGAATCCAAGCTCCTGCAACTCAATGGAATGATAGAATGACAAGATGTAACAAATTAAAATTTTAAGAACTCGTATGCTTAAACTAGCACAGCATCTAAATCTACCAATACAACATCCCCATCTAAACAGAAAAGGGAAAAAACTGCTGGTAGCCATCATACTGCTCAAAATTAAACAGTTGCCACACACAAACTGATCCTAAAAAATGACAATATTATAAGATAGTAATTGCTCATGCTTCCAGAAAATGTTGAGAGCCATATAATGCAAGTATCTTACCTTTGTCTAAGCGACAAATCCAGAGAGTAACACTATTAATTTTTTTTTAGAGGCAGGATAAACCTAAAAAGACAATGTAGTACAAAAATATAGCCATTTCTAAAGAAGGGTCAGTATATGAGTGTGTGTAGAGTTTTAGCTCAACAACTCATAGATCAATGTAGTGCTTCCAGAAATCATTGTGAAACTATTGATATTCGGGGATTTTAGATTGAAAAACACTAAAAAAATTTATGCTCACTTCTAGAGAAAGTGTCCGAGTCTCACATACTGGAGAAGGTATAATATTAATATCCACAATTTGGAAAAGGACCACAGATGCAAAACGATTAACGACTAATGAAAGGCTACAAGTGTATCACATGCATACATCATTCATTTGAAGACCATGTTGAGCAGCTCTATGTTCTAAGAATGGCCAGTCAAAAAAATCACCGTTGTAGGTGACATAGATTCCAGGCTTTACTTCTCTCATATGTGCAAACCACTGTCTGATAAGCTCTTCCTATAAAAAGAAATAAAAATTTCTTGAAGTCAGAGTTATTAAGGAGAGATGACTTTAAGCGACAAAACTTAGACCAGTACCTCATTTTGCACATTAAAAACTTTAAAGTAACCTTCAAACTCTGGTTTTGGAGTATACTCTAAATCCTCTATATCTTCTCCAACACACTGCAAATTCATGAGAAACCATACAGTCAGGTTCAACTAGACATTCAAATGCAGATATGCAATCTTAACACAAATTTTGAAAAACTTATTAGATGTCAAGGAAAGAGCAGATATAGGCAAACATGTAAAAATATCATAAAACCAAAAGATTAAGTTAAATCATAAAATAAGAAGTGCTTGCTTCTTCAAAATATAAGCACCTCTCTATTAATAATGAGATAGCCTTGTCCATCAACCATGTAAGAGATCATCATTATCAAATCATATTCAGCATCTGGAAATTTCAATGGGAGCTTTGTAGTCTCGATATCAAATGCACAAACATGAACCTCTGCGCGTTGCAAGAGATCTGTCCTCCTTCTCAGGTCTAATCCTGAACTTGAAACAGTAACATCGTACCACTGCCCACTTCTCACATCTAAATAACACAACATACAGAGGAATTGTGATGATTCACAAGTACCTATAATTATGCAAATCAAACAACTCATTATGATAAAAATTAGAAAAAGTAATCACCATTGTCAATGGCAAAGCGAACATAATAAGGGACATCATATTCACGGAGATCGGTGATACACTCCATGAAATCTTGAGGCCTTTGATTACTGCATCTCGCACAGACAAAACAATTATAATGTCACTATGGTATGATGGAGAACCACTGAAAAGGCTAGTAAATTCAATACAACACTACAGTTAAATATATACTCAATTTCCACAGAACAGAGAACAAACAAATTTATAATTGACAAAGGAAAATAAAGAAAAAGATATGACATGAACTATCAGGATGATATTAAACAAACACCCCTTCACCTTTTTCCTGACAAGATAAACTCATATGCCTCTGAAGCATCAAATTTGGCTTTGTTTCTTTCAACGATATGCATTAGGTCATTCTTGACATTCAGCAATTGTTGAACAGTATCAAAAGATATCTTCAGGTATCGTTTGTGCAAGCCAGAGAGGTGATTTTTCTGTAAATGCAAACAAACAAGTATATGAGCTAGAATGAAGCATGAGGAACTAGTAGTTGACAATGAGGAACAGTTTCAATGCCAAAGTTCTGTGGAGTATGTGAGTTCTATTGCATTACAAGGAGCATCACTAGAGGTAAGATGCAAGGAGCAAGATTTAAGTCCTGCATTTCCATATCAAGTCTCTTAAAAAAAAACTTCTGAATTAGACAAGCACGAGATCATATATTTCCATCAGACAAATAAAATTCTTCAGAAACATGAAATTATTAACAAACAATATAGATGCTTGATCATATAGCTAAGACTCTTTTCAAAAGCTCAAAAAACAGGCTACTGCTTTACATCACTGCTCAAGGTTGTAAAATTGCTATTTATTGAACGTGATCAACACTTAGATACAAGCAAATTCAATAGCACTATGAATTCAAGACAAAAGTACTACAAAAAAAACAAGCAGCTCACTAGATCAAGGTCTTCTTTCTCTACAATGTCAACGTCTGCAATTTGACCTTCATATCGCCTTCGCAGATAGGCCTCTACATCCATTTCCATTTTGTCCTATTACCACAGCACACAAAAACCAAAAGCATATAAGAACTGTGAAATTTTAATAGCACTGATTTTGCCAAAAGTCATTGAGTACCTTAGGGGCTGCATAGAAATATGGCCGAAACCTATACTTAGCCTTAAACGTTGAACCATCCTGACATCAAACAAAAAAAAAACAAATCCAAATCATAAAAACTTTTATAAATTAAAAAAAATGTTAAATCGGCAGCTATGTATTTACCTGGCATACAAAATAAAGGTCGACGCAGCTGTACACTTTTTGAGTGTCCTGATCCTCCCAGGAAGACTGAAACCAAGGAAGAATAATTACACAATTAAATTAGGTTGAATGAGGAAGCATCACTATAATTTAATACTCTTATGAGGGGCATACCGATGCGAACGTCAGGAGCCAACCGAGGCGTTTATCGCCCTCGGTGAAGAGATCAAAGCCGAGTTTTGACTCGAGCTGCTCCTCTGCATTGAGGAAGAGCTTCTGCTTCTTCGAAATCCTCGTGTCTCGACGATCTCGCCGTCGATTATCACTGCCGTTCATTTCACACGACTTTTCTCCAGAACCCTATTGAAAGTTAAACTGAATCTCAGGACGGAGGTTGTTGGAATGTTAGGAACCCTTGTGAACTTCGAGTGTGTGACTGTGAGAAATGAAAGAGGCGGGACAGCGAGGCGATGGTTTTCCCGCCTTTGGGTTTTGAGGGTAGGGGACAGGGGATGATTAATGCTTAGTCGATATTGCCCCTCTATTATTGGGAAGGTTTGCATGTCCATAAATTTATTGACAGATCATTATCCAATGGGTCATTATTCAATTAACTCATTTATTAAATGGGTCATAATGGGTTTGGTCATAAATGGGTTGGGTCATTAAATGGATAACCCATTGGATAACCCATGAGATATTCATATGACCCAATGGGTTAAAATATATTATCCAATAAGTCATTATATAATTAACCCAATAAGTTATCATTAAATATTTTCTATCGATTTGGGTTACAAGTTGTCATTATCCAATGGGATCAGGTATTAAGTGCTCATTAGTTTTTGGGATTGAGCGAGATGAAAATAATTGTGTTAATGGAAAATTTTGATCTCCATGGGTCCCATATTATGTTAATTCAATAAGAACGTAACAAATACCCAATAAATATTCAAAATTACCCAATTAAATGCATGTGTAATATTTAACATAAATATTCACTATAATTCACAAATTATACAAATTATAATTCACAAATTATTCAAGCTCAATCTCGTACAATATTCGAGTTCGTACAGTATTCGATCTCGTACAGTATTTGAGCTCAATCTCATACAGTATTCGAGCTCAATCTCATACAGTATTCGAGTTCGTACAGTATTCGAATTCATACACTATTCGAGCTTAATCTCGTACAGTATTCGAGTTCATAGAGTATTCGAGTTCGTATAGTATTCGAGTTCGTATAGTATTCGAGCTCAAACTCGTACAATATTCGGGTTCATACAGTAATCGAGCTCAATCTCGTACAGTATTCAAGTTCATACAGTATTCAAGCTCAATCTCGTACAGTATTCGAGTTCGTACAGTATTCGAGTTCAATCTCGTACAATATTCGAATTTGTACAGTATTCGAGCTCAATCTCGTACAGTATTCGAGCTCATAATATTATATATTTTTATATATTTTATAAAATTATATTTTTATATATTTTTTATATATTTATATATTTATATTAATATTTTTTATATATTTATATATTTATATCAATTTATATATTTTTATTTTTATTAAATATAATATAATATACATAATATTATATTACATAATATAATATTATGAACTCGAATATGAATAAAATGCAGACCGATTGATGAACAAAATGCTGACTGATTGATGAACAAAACGCGGACTGATGAAACAAAACGCAGTATGGAAAGTGAGAACTGAGAAAGAACGCGGACTTGATGGGTAATTCACGTTTCACCCAAATAAATGACATATACCCAATTGGTCATTTAGTTCGACCCAATAGATAATTAGTATAGACCCAATGGATAATTAATATAGACCCAATGGATAATTAGTATAAACCCAATGGATAATTAATATAGACCCAGTGGATAATTAGTATATACCCAATCAATAATTCAGTAAATACTTAATGGATAATTGAACGAGCTTGAGGTCAACTATATCTCTCAGATCTTCGTTCGAGGTAGGGCTCGAGCGAAATTAATTTTCCTCGAGTTCGTGTTTGAGTTCGATCGAGCCTGTAAGATCTTGACTCGTTTTGAGCTTGAACTCGATCCATAATTAATTATATTTTTGTACTTTTATTTTCCTATGTACATTATAATATATTATATGATGAAAATAGTGATAGAGTATTTAAATTAAAAGTATACGAATACATGTCCACGTTTTTTATCCATATGCAACAGACAAAGCAAAATGTGATTGTTTTTCAAAATATGATGAGGCTTCTTCACCAAATTATGATACGTAAGATCAAATGTGCGATACTCCTCACTAAACACTAAATAGTAGAAACAATGTGTCCAATGCCTTCTCCATTCGTCCAATGCCTTCTCGCAGGCTGAACCTCCTCCAAAACTTCATTGCCTTCATTGCGCATGTGAAGATATATCTTGCTCACCAATAAATCGAGTTATATCAACTCCAAGTACATTTTCTTCCGCCTCAAGAGCAACTCCACAAATTTCATCGTGCAATGCAGCTGCCAAACAAAATATTTACAACAATTTTACAGTTAGAAGTATACTGAGGTATGCTATGCAAACTATAAAAAAAAAAAATAATCAGATACCTCTTTTGGCACTCAACCAATCACGATAACATACAATCACTTCCACGTTTTCAGGCGAAAGTGAAGTCCGGTACGTGCCTAAAATTCTTCCACCATGACTAAAAGAAGATTCAGAAGCCACGGTTGTAATTGGAATACTCAAAATGTCTTTAGCCATAAGAGACAATTGAGGATATCTAACTGCCATATCATTCCAATAACCAAGAACATCAAGATGTGGATGCACTTTTCGATCCATTAGCCTTTCACCAAGATATGTGTCTAGCTCTGATGTACCCCCACTACTACCATATTGAGAAGTATACGAGTCAAAAGCCTACAAATCAAAACATAAACGTAACAAGTAAATATACCAAATTAAAATTTAGCAAATATATCAACTGTGAAATATTATATATTGCAGGGTAACTTACATCGATGATATCAGTAGAAGAATCACCACCGCCTGTAGTAGTCTCTGAAGGTTCGCTAGAACTAATTCTGGAATACTCATCAAACAAATCTGTCAACTTGCTTTTTATCTCCTCTACTTTTTCTCTCTTTGTTGAAGAATCCATCATTTCGAGGCTAAAATCGACGAACTGAAGTTTGAAACGAGGGTCTAGAACAATGGCAAATGACAAAACCATACTGTAACAACTCCAATACTTGAGAAACTTACTTTTCATTTTCAATGCCATTACTCTAATCAAATCATCCGCAGCACATGCGTCTTTCTCCAAGAAATACTGAATTTTCCAAACATTTTGAAAATAAAGATTCGCTGTAGGATACTTCCTCTTCGAAAACAATACTGTCAAATCATAGAAAGGCTTTAAGAAACATGCAATCTTTTCTATTCTCTCTCACTCTTCATGCGTAGGGCAATGTTCATATCCATCATCATCATCCTTCAATCGAATAAATGCACCCTTGAATAGTATTGCCCTTTCAAGCATGAGAAATGTGGAATTCCATCGTGTTGATACATCTTGCCTCAATTTCTTATTTGTCGGCAAAGAAAGTTGTCTAACATAAGTAGCAAACCTTTTCAACCTCAATTCAGAACATTTCAAATATTTGACACTTTCCCTAATCTTGTAAACTGACCCCTCAATCACATCCAATGCCGATTGCACAATCAAATTTAATATATGCGCACTACAACGGACGTGAAGGAACTCATTTCCACAAACCGCTGAACCCTCAAAAGAAAAGTAATTTTTCAGAGATCTTATCATTCTATCATTATAAGAAGCATTGTCCAAAGTAATGGTAAAAATTCTCTTTTCAATACCCCATTCCTTTAGAAACTCAAACATTTTCTCTGCTAACACAAGACCATTGTGAGGGGGAGGAACATGACGAAATATCAAAAGCCTATTTTGCAATTCCCCTTTTACATTAACATAATGAGCTGTAATTGCCATATACCCATCACTAGTTGGTGAACTCCACATATCAGAAGTCAAACAGAATTTTTCCAACACTAAATCAAGTTCCTTCTTGATTATTTTTTTCTCTCTTTCATAATATCTAACCATATCCCCCACTGCTGTATTTCTACACACAAATTTCACAGTTGGGTTCAAAAATGCATGCAAATCTCTATTTGCCTTATGCTCTACAAACATAAGCGGGTAATCATGCTCTACGATGGCATTCACACATTTCTCACGGTACATTTCTGGATCCACTAACCTTAATGTGGCAGAATCTCTTTCAGCATGCTGAATCCTCAAGTGCCTACTCAAATTTGTGGTTCCTTGGGCTGGATTATAATTAAAATGACTCGAACATAGCCTGCATGTTGCTTGCATTCCTATGTGCTCCGTAGCTTGCAATATGTCAAAGTTAGACCAAACAAATGAAGTCCTTTTACGCTTGCGAGAAACACTGCTCTCACAACTTTCCTCTCCATGAAGAGAAGTCGACATGCTACAAATCGAAACCAAAAACGAAAATGTTAATCCATGCCATTACTAAGGAAAAGACAAAGAAATTTCATGTTAAGAAGAAATAAGAAGACTTATCTAGCAGCATTGTGAACTAACCATGTTAAGAAGAAATAAGAAGAAATAAGAAATAAGAACTAAAGATATCATTGCTTGTGGATTTGACATATCCAGGACCTTTATATTCTCTAATTTTAACTATATGGGGAGGGGGGCAGTGATTTCATCCAGAACATAAGGAGGATTCAAAAGTGCGTCACTACAAATAAGACGACCAGCATTTTTGGTTTCAGTGGTGAAGATAACATTGGCAAATGCAGACTCACTTCCACTTGTTTGAACTGATAGTTTGTTGTGGGAAAGGTCAATATGATAAAGATTCTTAAGCTCTGCAAATTTGGTCAACTCCACATTGCCTGAAAACTGATTCGAATTCAGTGAGAGGCTGGTTAGAGTAGTGATCTTGAACAAGAACTCAGGCAGGGGACCCTGAAGTTTATTCCCACTCAAATCAAGGTCATTCAATGGAGACAGAGGGACACTTTTCACTTCATTGATCTGACCAGAAAATCTGTTGTCTGAGAGAACCAAAAGCTGAAGTTTCGGGAGAGAGAAAAGATATGATGGAATATTCCCAACCAGATTGTTTCCGCGAAGGATCAAGGAAGAAAGATTTCACAAACAACTTCAAGCATAAATTAGGTGAAGAAACTTATGGAAATGGAGATGGATACTATAGAGGGTACAATAGAAATGTTTCCGTTCTTTCCAAACAGATTTGACAAGACTATAAGGTTGAAGAAACCAGTTTTCACTAACTTGGCATATGCTACCATGTTCTGGGATTCCTCATTACAAAACATGCTTTTACTAGCACTAGATTCATGAATTGTTTAGATCATTCTCCCTTAACTTCAAAAGTGAACACAAGGCACAACAAAGAGAGCAAATCCAGAAGCCATAAACCTTAATGCAACAAATTTATAGATTTCAAAATGTGAAGTTCTCTTTAGTTTTAAACTACACTACCCAAAGTGGCAAAGCATATTCTGTACAAAAACAGAAAAGAGAACAGTACCTGAACTTGAGAACTGAAAAAACCTTGCCCTGGTCTCTTGAGTGCCTGAAAACAGATTAAAAGAGTACATTCTGGTAAGATTCATGTGAGTTGTGACTTGTGATTAGCCAACCTAAAAAAATTAGAACATAATCAGTCCTAGATATACAAGGAGAATCAGAATGGAATGCATAGCAACCTCACTTCACCGCTCCAAAACAAACAAACATGTCAATATCCCCACCCACCGCCACCGCCACCACTAACTCCGGCAACCCAACCACCTACTGGTGCCACGAATTCAGTCCTCCCCCTTCCCCCTCATCTGTTCCCACTGCCGCAACGACTTCCTCGAGCAGATGGACTTCCCCCCATCTGTTCCCACTGCCGCAACGACTTCCTCGAGCAGATGGACTTCCCCCTCATCTGTTCCCACTGCCCCACCGCTGCCCCCCTGTACGACCGGACGACCACCTCCTCCCCGACGCCTCCTACTACTACCGTCTCAAAACCCAGAAAAACCCACATTCCAAAATCCCTCATCATTTGAATATACTCAATAAAATCATATGAACTAACCTGATATGTCAAACACAGCTCCAAATTCGAGTTGCGTTTAATGATGGATTGATGAAATACTGATTGATGCCGATTGATGAACACTGATTGACGCGCGATTGATGAAACACAGAATGAAAAGAGAAAGAGAAACGCAGAGAAAGAGAAACGCAGAGAAAGAGAAACGCAGTATGAAGTATGAACAAACGCAGAGAAAGAGAAAGAACAAACGCAGAAAGAGAAAGAACAAACGCCCAAATAAATTGGGTTTACATTTGGACCCAAATAAATTATCTATATCCAATGGATAATTGGGAATGACCCAATGGATAATTGGGTATGACCCAATGGATAATTCAGCATAACCCAATGGATAATTTAGTATAATTTAATGGATAATTCATTATATACTTAATGAATAATTGGTATTTTTAACCATTTAAACTTTAAATGGAGTCACGTAATATTTTACTTGGAGTGAAAAATTACGATTAACTCTAATCATTTTTTTATATAGGCTATATCGTGTACATAACTACAAAAGGGGAAATATTTATTCGAGTGGCTAAATGTGGGAATTTCATTTATTATTTCTTACGTTCAATAAAAGAAAATATTTATAAAAATCTTCATATTTCATGGAGGAGAATTTTCAAATTTAGTAAAAGTTTTTTAAATACTACTTCTACTTCTTTCATCAAGATCTTTTATCAATTTTTAATTGGTTCAAATTAAAATTGATTAAGACATGAACTGAAATCCATAAATATGATGAATCGAGAATTTGATCGTTTCAAAAATGATTATATGTGTTAGGAAAAAATTAAATCATTCGTAATCAAAGTTGTGAAAATTTTGTTATCTTATAATATGAAATTATCCACGGGTCACCCGTTACCCAACCCAACTTGACCCACCCAAAATTATCCAATGGATAACCAATTATCCAACCCAACTAAACCCAATAACTACAACCCAATTATATCCATTAACCCAATGGGTCATTATCCAATAAGTCTTATCCAATAAGTGAAATTAGTATATGGATAATGGTTATCCAATGGGTCATCCGACCCATTTGACGGGCCTAGCTTTGTCCCTCACGTCTTCCTCCTCACAGTTAGTTTCTCTCTCTTTCACTTTTATCAACACTGTAAAAGTCTCTCTCTGCTTTCTGCCATTGTTGTTCTTCAATTTTTTTCCATTTATTCGCGAAATTCGTCGCCAATTTCTACATTTTATTCGCCGTTCAATTTCCTCACGATCTCGACATCATTTTCCTCGTACTTTTCTTCGTTAGGGATTGAAATCGGTAAGTTCTATGATTCTAGGTTTTCATAATTGATCGTTGTTCTTCTGCATTTTTGTTTGATTATCGTTCTCCGTTCTGATTTAACGAATTTGTTACTTATTTGTTGTAGTCTATGGGTAGGGCAAAGGGTAAAGGTTCAGGTCTTCCTCCTAAAGCAGGTGCTGATATCACCAAGGGAAATAAGGAGGTTTCTTCTAAACTAGAGAAGTTGACTCAGCCTTCTCCTTCTCCTTCTCCTGGTTCATTTTTTTGTTTTTCGTTTTGAATATTTGGAGTTTCGCGTTTTTTGTTTCTCATTGTATGTGTGTGTGTGTGTTTTTTCAGTCTTGATATTGTTGACTTTTTTAGAGTATGCTTATTTGTTTTGATTTGTATGTCAGATTTGCATGTTTTGAGTTTTCTTTATAACGTGCATTTGATTATTTAGACGTTGTGTGTGTTAGTGTATTAGTTAGTTACTCTATTTTTTTTATTTTTACTGTATGATAGCTAGTCCGGTGATGGCTTTATTGTGTTATTGTTGTCTTAGGAGTTGCATATGTTAGTATAACATATGTATAGATAGTTATTCTGTTTTTTTGATTTGTATGTCATATCCACATGTTTTGACTTTGTTTTATAATATGCATTTGTTATCTTAGAAGTTGCACATGTTAGTATAACATATGTATTAGTTACTTGCTCTGTTTTTTTTACTGTATGATAGTCAATCCATTGATTGTTATAACGTGCATTTGTTGTCTTATAAGTTGCACATATTAGTATAACATATGTATTTGTTACTTTGTTTTTATGATTTTTACTGTATGATAACCAGTCCAATGATTGTTATAATGTACATTTGTTGTCTTAGAAGTTGCACATGTTAGTATAACATATGTATTAGTTACTTACTCTATTTTTTTTTACTGATTGTTAGCTACTTATTGTTATTATTCTGATTTGATAGAATGTATTTATTTCATTACAAGTTGCATATGTTAGTATACTATATGCATAAGTTAATTACACAGTGTCAGATTATGTTGCTTACAGACTGTCAGACTATGCATGCATTTTTTTCATTACAAGCTGCATATGTTAGTATACTTTATGCATTAGTTAATTATATTGTGTGTGTCTCAGATTATGTTGCTTACTGACTGTCAGACTATGCATGCATTTTTTTTCATTACAACTTGCATATGTTAGTATACTTTAGCATTAGCAAGTTATATTGTGTGTGTCTCAGATTATGTTGCTTACTGATTGTCATAATATGCATGTATTTTTTTTCATTACAAGTTGCATATGTTAGTATGCTCTATGCATTAGTTAGTTATTTTGTGTGTCTCGGATTATGGTGCTTACTGGCTGTTAGACTATGCATGCATTTTTTTTTCATTACAAGTTTCATATTTTAGTATACTCCATGCATTAGTTAGTTATACTGTGTGCATATCAGATTATGTTGCTCATCGACTGTCATACTATGCATGCATTTTTTCCATTACACATTGTGTATGTTAGCATACTCTATGCTTTAGTTTCTGACTGCGTACATGATTCTTTTTAGTTGTGTATGAAGAAGGTAAAGACACAGTTCAAAATGAAGAACCTGAGATAGCAGAAGGTGATTGTAATTTTTAAGACTTACATTTATTTACACATTCACTTATACATTTGCTTATTTAAATGTGTTATGTTGTTTAGATCCTAATCCACTGGTTAGGAAATCTAAAAAGAATTATGGACCTTCTCTACAAGATGAGTTGAAGAAGATTCAACAGTCTTATGCTTCTGGAGCTTATTTTATTCCCTTTATATGTTGTATTTTATTTATGTGATTATGTTTGTTATTTTAATATGTGCTTATGCAGTTTTTGTTTTTGATTTTAATTTTTTGTGTAGCAGCTGCACTGGCACGTAGGTCTGCCGGAATTGGTGGTGCTGCTACTTCATAGATTATAGTTCTTCTTGTTCCTAAGGATGGAAAATAAGAAAAAGATGAATGTGAGTGTGAAAAAGCTAAAGGATGGTGAAGGTGGATCAACTTAGGGTGAAGGGGGATCAACTCAGGATTTTGACTACGACACACTGCTAACTAAGGTTATTCGAATGAGTAGAGAGTTAGTTGGTATTGATGATAGTGGTGAAGGTGGGGGTTCTAAGGTTTGTGAGGAGGGTTCTAAGGTTGTTAATGGGGATTTATTTGTAGCTGGTGTAGAGAAGGAATCTAGTGTAGAGCTTGGTGAGGGCTCTAAGGTTGTTAATGGGGATTCATTAGTAGTTGGTGTGGAGAAGGAATCTAGTGTAGATTTTGGTGAGGTCTATAAAGCTGTTGATGGGGATGCATTGGCTGGTGAAGATGTTAGTTCTTTGGCAGCTGGTGTAAAGAAGGAAGACGGTGGGGGTTTAGAGGGTTGTGAGGGTTGTGAGGGTTGTGAGGGTTCTAAGGTTGTTGATGGGGATTCAATGGTTGATGTGGATGGGTATTCAATGGTTGATGTGGATGGGGTAGTGAAGAAAGATGTTAGGGAGGTTTTGGATGCGATGATTGAAAATGCTACCGTTGGTGTTGAAAAGGTTGGAGTTGCTGATGAAGGTGGTCCCAGTGTTGCTGAGAATGTTAAGAATTTTATGGAGAACAATTCAATAGATGATAATATGGTTAATACGTATATACAAGAATGTTTTGGTGATTTAGGTGAAGTTGATAGGAATGAGAGTGTGGATGCTCGACTTTTTGTGGTTGTCTCTTTTGAAGGACAAAAGGATACGTCCCTAACTGGTAAGAAAACGAAGGTAGTGGTTGCTAGTCTTTCGAAGCAGAAGTCCCTAGTTGGTTCGAAGAAGAAGTCTGCACTTGGTAAGTTGAGCAATAAGAAGGGGAAATAAATTGTTAGTGAGTCCACAACTGGACAATTGAAGAGGATGGTGAAGGAAGTAGTCGCAAAGTCTCCAGCTGGGGTGGTGAAGAAGACAAAAACAAAGAAAATTGCTGTTAAAAAATCTGATGGGGTTGTGAAGGAGTCCGGTGACAGAGTGAATGTGAAGGCGAAGAAAACTGTTGAAGTTGCTAAAACATCTAGTGTGAAGAGGAAAACATATAGTAGTGTTGGTGAAGCATCGGCTTCGGGAAAATGGTTGTTGCTGGGGAAAGACCTGTCAAACAACAACGCACTTGTCCGAAGAAGCAGGTTGTTGAAAGTGTTGATGAGGAGGATAACACGTAAGTTTTTTTGTTGTTTACAATGTTATTTTAATATATTATAACATGTATTTATTTCATAAAATGTTTCATTTGTTAATATTCAGTATTTACTTGTTATTCACAGTTTGTATGTGTTCAGTTTTATTTTCCTACATGTTGATAAGAAACTGTATTTGTATGTTTAAATGTTGCATATGTTAACATTCATAGTGTGTTTGTTATTTGTGCATCTAAATGTTCTTATCCAAAAATTGTTTGTCTTGAATGCTATTTTAGAAACTTTATTTGTTTGTTTAAATATTGCATATGTTAATCTTCATGATGTCTTAGTTAAATATATCATGTGTGACTGGTTATTATTTACAAATTGATATTTTTGTGCTAGATTTAAACTTATGTTTTGCATATATTAATTAGTATTCTTAATTTATTTGTATTTTGTGAAAGTATGTATGCTTACTCTTTTCATATTCAATTTTTTTTAGGTTTGCTGAAAAATTCTCTACTAGCTGCTGTCCTTCGAAGCTTAAGTCTCTAGTTGCTGACCTCAGTCCTGAGCAAAAGATTGATGTTGAAGATATAGGTTTTGGTAGACTTCTTGAGTTTGACATTTCATCTTTCCCTCTAGGAATTGTTCCTTGGCTGGTTGACAGGTTTGATACTGTGGGCTAACTTCACATTGTTCTATGTTGACTTCATATTGTTCTAGGCCGACTTCATATTTTTTGTTCTATGTTTGATTCTATGGGTTGTGTTCAAGAAATAGCCAGCTTCATGTACATTAGTACTGATCTGCTTCATTTTGTGTGCGTTAACAGTTGCAATTGGCATACTTTTTGGTTAGTTTTAGTTGGTGGATTGCTAGTATTAGTTGAGTTTATGTGACAATGGGCTCAGACGGCCATGTTTGGTCTTCTTGTCTAAATCTCACATTTTGTAGACTTTATTGGTACTAATGGACATCTTGTATCCATGGGCTCCTTGGTCTTCATTTTGATCATCTTTAGTAGGATGCCCGTGGGTACTTTTTGGTTACATTTTATGTGAAGGTCGTTCATAAGGGCAGTAGAAGATTGAAGGTCGTTCGCAATGGTAGAAGAGGCAAAGGTCATTCACATTAAAATGGTAGAAGATGAAGGCCACGAACATCAATGTGTGGTAGAAGGAGATTGAAACAAAAGATATGCGGCTTCGAAGTTTAAGACGGTCAAAGGAGAAAATGATGAATCATGGTCCGAGGAGTGTTGCATTAGTCCGAGAATGATCTAGGAAGAATTAGCCTTCAAGGCTAGTTCCATTGGATATGCCTTCTTGAGTACTACCAAATTAACTACTAGAACTCCTGATTCGGACTAACGATTCCCCTGTGACAAGCAAACAAAGTTCAGCTAATGAAGTACCAGAAGCCGGTCACGGACCGAGCATGGTCAAGCACCAGCGGCCCGCGACAATCTTCACAGACCACACTACACAAGAGTTCCAAGGGTTCCGTGAAGACCTGCACGAGACCTTCATGAGGCAAGGTGCCAGACCATGACAAAAGCACCGGGCCGTGAAGCAAGGGGATGGAGAGTTGAAGAACTTGGCTAAGTATGGAGCCGGTTCGTAAAAACCTTCACAGACCGTGAGAAGATTTCTGAGCAAGACAAAACTCCTTGCGGTCCGTGAAAACCTTTACGGGCTGTGACAAAATTTCTAAGCAGAAGCCACAAGTTGTTCGCGGTCCGTGAAAACCTTCACGGACTGTGGGAAAACTCTGAGCAAACACCGCATGCTGCTTGTGATATGTGAAAATCTTCACAGACCGTGGCACGATACTAGCTTCACGGACATCGCTAGATCCAACGGGCCGCGGCTATGAACATTCACGGACTGTGGCACATCTGTCATTTTGAGGCTATCATGCTTCACGACCGTGACATCTGTGCCGTTCCATGAAACCCTGGCGGCTAACCTAGGGTTTTGCTACTTTTGGCCTATTTTGGGCCTATTTTGGGCCTATTTTTAGGCCCAATCCCCGACTACTATATATAGGACCCTAGTCTACTCATTTACAGAGGTTGGAATATTTTTTGGAAACACATTTGAAGAGGAGAGAGCTTGGAGAGAAGGAAGGAGTTCCTTTTGTAGGTTTTGTAATCTTTTCTTTTCATTTCTTCTTGCTTTGTCCCAAAGATGTGGAATTCAAATCTATGTTTGAATTCCATGTCTAGGGAGTAGTTAGATTATCTTGGGATTCATTTTGGCACTTGGTATGTTCTAAATGCTTTATGAGATTTATTAGATTCATCCTATCTTTGTGTTTATGATATTATTGTGATTGTTCTTGAATGTTATAAATGCATGAGTAGTACACCACATATATGCACACACTCTGGGATATACTCATGTATGGTGCAATTATTGATGCCCCACTGGGAAGAGAAGCCTGGATGTTAGAATGGGATGGGGAGAATGTGTCCTCGTGGGTGTGTGCATGGGGGATTCGAGAATGCTCTGACCTATTTTCCATCGCACCAGTCTTTGTTGACTTTTTCACTATTTTCCAAGAGGTCGCGGGTAGAGATAGTGAATAGTAGCAATCTCGGTGTTGTGTTGAAACCCTAATATCACAGATAAGGTGCCTACGAACCTTGGACCTAACGTATATAGGACCTAGGGGGAGTAGCTGCACTCATTGTGGATCTAGAGACGTAATAGCATGGGGGAGAAATAGACCTGCAGCAATGGTCAAACCTCGTTGTACTTACCTAATTACGATGGTCGTGCCTATGGAGGGTTGCGAGTGCACCCACCGTGACAAGTTTGGGGAAGTGTATGCCATCGGCCACACCATGTGTTGTAAAAACACTGATAGGTCTTTCGTATGTCTATATGTGAATGACTCGATGATTGAAGCATAAGAACTACCATGTTGCTAAATGATTCCCAAGTGCCTAGTATAAATAGTTACTCGTTTGTTAATTTCATGCTTTGTAGTTGTTAGTTGAAAATACCAACCCCGCCAGTTGCATGTCTACACTACTAGTTGTTCCTTTCACTCGTATGGATTGACGACATGCACAAGGTTGTATTTTAACTAATACTTAAGCCCTAGCATCCTTGTGGACAAGCCGAAGGCTTGCCTCTTACTACGTAGCTTGGCAATAAGAACAGACGCAGAATATAAATCTCTTATATTTTGACCAATAAGATCCTCAGCTCGTGTTTTAAAGATGACTGGGTCAGGTGCAGGTCAAAATTTTGGCGCCATTGCCGGGAATGCTTTTCAGTTCAATTATTAGTTGAGCATGACATGTTAGTAAAGTTGTTAAGAATGTTTTTATCTTTGTTCTATTTTGTTTTGTTTACATGATGCATGAAAAATAAATTGAAAAATATTTGTTTGAAAACTCCCGAAAGGATATTTTTCCGATGTTGAAACTCTATATGCCTTGTCTTGTTTGGATGACCAAGCTTGTGATGGTATTCTTGTTGAACAATTTCCGAGGAATTTTGTGACTAACAGCAGCGGAGAAGGAAGCAAACCAAGGAATTAAAAACTCCCAAGTTCGTTCTAACTCCCATACTTAACGAGAATATGTCTACTCTTAAGAAAGATGGTTTCGTTTGGCTCATAGCTCCAAAAGCTAAAGGTAAACCTAGAATGATGTGGTGACCCATCCATCACAATGTGGTCAATTGTGTGTCAAGGATGGTGATTCCGGTGACCCACCAAACCACTATTTCTAGTAGAGATAATTGAGGAAAAAATAAGTCGTGAAGATGACAATAAATAAACGTTCCCTTTAATTTCTAAGTTAGTATGTTTTTAGAAGGATATAGTTAACAAATTTTGTTTGTGGAGCAATGCTACTAAAGGTTTTGAATGTCTTTGGATGCAAGTGCTAGGAAAATTGCTCGAAAAATTAAGGGAGGCCTGGTGGGTTGTTACAAAGCAAAGGCTCCGTGAGATGATATTTTCACGAAGGAACTTTGTTTCATAAAGGGATCAACACGAGGCCAGTTTTGTGACACGAGACCAAGGCTTTGTGAAGATGGGTATGGCACAGTCAGCTCCTTTGTGCCAGTTGGAGATGACATGGTTGAGCACGTAGATGCTAGCACGGTTTTGGAATGCACTCACACCAACCTTCATGAGACACACACGAGACCCAGTTGTCTTCACGAGACTGGCTGTGGGATCCGTGAAGCCACCCAAACCCTCTAATCCTAGCCTACCCTAGAGCCTATAAATTATCAGATTTCTAATTCATCTTCTTCCTTATACACTCTTTATCACTTAGATCACCATATCTCTCCCAATTCTAACCTAAATTTCCCCCACCATATATCAATTTCATCCTCTCTCAAAGCTTTACACAACCCACTACCCCTCAGCCCTAGAAAAGCCACACCATTAAGCAGAATTCCCCCAAATTGGCTTTGGGTCGTGCTAGGTTTCTTAAAGGAAAGTGGATTTTTTCTTACCCATTGTACCATGGAAGTGCTCTTGTTCACCAAAGGAGAGGCAAAGCACCACCTTCAATAAGAGATTTCACCATAATCACCTTTTGAGGTATTCTGCCAAACTTATTATCATTTTTGAAGAATTAAGACTTTCCCAGCTACTTGTGTGTTGTGCTTGCATATTAGGGCCATGTTGAAGATATTTCTGTTGTTGAATTTTTTTGGGGAGTGTTATATTTCTTGGGGGTAATTTAGGGAAAATTTCCAGATCTTGCTTATAATTTTTGGTGATGAGAGAAATGGCTGCTTACAACGGTTTAACTACTCGGTTTGGTTTTCAAAGAGTTAGATGAGAGAGGCTCTTGAACCATCAAAGTGTGGAGACGAAGTTTGTAGATAAAGAGACCCTTTAAGGATCTCAAACTCTACAAACCAGACAAACTTTTATTAAGTAGGATAGGCATGGAGGAATTTGTCTCTATTTCTGCCCCACTTATACTGGCTACATTATGGAGTTCCTAGCCACGGTGGATAAATGCCAGAATGAGTGAGGGAGGAAGTGTGAGTTTTCATCTAGGAGATGTGCACCTAGTTTTGACTTACAAGGAGCTTGCGAGGATTTTCCACTAGAAGGAGCACAAGAAGGTAACATGGTGCACATCACCCAACACTTGCGAGCTGCATGTGTTCTGGCACACAATTACTTTGCAAGGACGGGGAAAGATGAGCCGTAACACCAATATAGTGCATCCTGCACTTAGGTATGTGGCTAGGTTGCTGAACATTATTGTTAGTTGGCAAGGGGAAGCCACCGTCACCACTGGTGAGGATTGTCGACATCTTTTATGGCCTGTTTGCATGGGTAGGCCCTGCCTTGATTCGGTAGATCTTTTCGTGTCTGGGTGCATGGATCTCTCTCTCTCTGGGATGCGCACTAGGAAAATAGCGAGGAATGGTTTCCTGGATTGCTCGCCATTTTTCAGCTTCCGAAGAATGAAGGTATGGGGGCAAACCCTGGACAACCGTTTACTCTCACTATTCCAGTGTTGGCAGAGGCAAAGTGTGTGAAGAATGTGCATGGCATAGTGTATTGGATGTACATGGGAAAGATATTGACTTCCCCAAAGCAACATAACCAAGTTAGCCAAGAGATTCACCACCAAAGATCTTGTTATACAGCCAGAAGCAAATTTGGATGTAGTCGTGGGAGACCAACACAGGGACCAAGGGGAGTAGGAATAACCAACCCTTGGGGAACCCGAGCATGCTAGTTCACCACCTATGGAAGACCAACCAGTACCCCCACCACCTTTCTAGCCAGTACCGATAGTGCCACCCCATTTTGTAGGGATGACAAGTATACATGATAATTCTTATCATTCTGTGGGAGATATGGCTGGACCATCTCATAGACATAGCTTCTCGAGCCACCCTAGTGCCTTTTTGGAGTTTAGTGGATATGATGGTTATGGCAACCAATGGTCTTCTCTTCCCCCTAAGCAGCACAGACACAGTGTATCCAACACTTCTCATCACAGAGGTCACCCTTAGCAGCATCCTGATTATAGCCCTTTCCGAGAGCATGGATCACTAGGACCCCCACATGCACAATATTATCCTATGTGGACTGAGCCGCCTCAGTACCGCTCCACTTGGGAGAGATTGTGGGAGCAGTCCATCATTGAAGTCAAGTAGGATTTGACAGATGTCACCACTGGCTCGACAACCATCATTGGGATACCATGGCCATATTTGACAAGATACAAGGCCAGATGCAGCATCTCTCAGCAGGAATGGGGGCACTTCACGAAGGCTTATTAAATGTTACTAGTTGATTGAGGGGCATATACATTGAGGAGCGTTACATGGATCTTCCACACGGGTAGGGGCAAGGAGCCAGATGTCGCCAGAGGGATTGATCAGTCTCCATTTTACAACTCCCTATTTCATCTGAGTTGCTTGGGTTGAGGACAACACAAGTATTAAGTATGGGGAAGGGCGGGGGTTGGAATTCCTTTTATCCATATCCCCTTTTTGGTGTTCCCTTATTATCAGCTTCCATTGTTTTAACTTCCATTGTTTTGAAATTATGGATAACCACTATCTCTATATTTTTAGTTTTTCCCTCATTGAACTCTTATTTTTTGTGTGAGGGCACCTTTTGTAGTTGGTTGAGTTTGTTGGCACCCTTTATGTTTAGCATTGTTACTTTTTATTGAAAAAAATTAAAACCTGGACAAGTCGGAAACCCAAAAGGGTAACTTAGGTAAAATTAGGAAAAGCCCGAATAGGTCAAAAGACCTAGGTAAAAGGGAGAGGCTTGGCCCGACTAGACTTACGAGCCTAGGCAAAAAATGAGAGGCCATGTGGAAAAAGGTAAGAAGTGAGTACCCTTTGTGTGTTAAAGCTAGGATGAATACCCAAAAGGGCTCCTAGGAAAAATGAGAGAACTTGATAGAAAACAAAAAAATAGGCTAAATGCATGCTTCCGTGGTGGATTGTTTTTGGAGACGACTCTTTGATTACTTTGGGATCATTTTGGGAAAAGTAAGCTAGCTTGACACTTATCTTTTTGGCTTACCTTTTTCCTCATTTTATTTCAGGTGGATAGGTTCCTTTATAATCTTCGAGGAGTGTGAGAGTTGTGAGTATTTTCACTTCTTTAGGGGAACTAGAGTAGCTTGGGATGAGTTGAATGCCTCGGTTAACTTATGCTTGCACACTACATTTTGCTTGATTCTTTTTCTTGTCTTAGCTTTACTCGAGGACGAGTAAAGGTTTAACTGTGGGGAGTCTGATATGCTTCATTTTGCATGCTTTAACCTTTGCATTTGGCATACTTTTTGGTTAGTTTTAGTTGGTCGATTTCTAGTATTAGTTGAGTTTATGTGACAAGAGATCTAGACGGCCATGTTTGATTTTGTTGTCTAAATCCCGCGTTTTGTAGACTTAATTTGTACTAATGGACATCTTGTATCCACGAGCTCCTTGGTCTTCATTTTGATAATCTTTAGTAGGTCGCCCGTGGGTATTTTTTGGTTACATTCTATGTGAAGGTCGTTCGCATGGGCGGTAGAAGATTGAAGGCTGTTTGCAAGAACGGTAGAAAAGGCGAAGGCCATTCACATTAGAATGGTATAAGATGAAGGCCACAAACATCAATGCGTGGTAGAAGGAGATTGACGCCAAAGATAGGCGGCTTCAAAGTTCAAGACGGTCAAAGGAGAAAATGGTGAATCATGGTCTGAGGAGTGTTGCCTTAGTCCGAGAATGATCCAGGAAGAATTAACCTTTAAAGACGGTTCCACTGGATTCATCTTCTCGAGTACTACAAAATCTACTACTAGAACTCCCGATTCAAACTAACAGTTCACCTGTGACAAGCAAATGAAGTTCAGTGAACGAAGCACCAGCGGCCGATCATGGTCAAGCATCAGCGGCCCACCACAATCTTCACGACTTGCACTACACAAGAGTTCTGTGAAGACCTGAATGAGACGTGCATGAGACCTTCACGAGACAGGGCGCCGGGCCGCGACAAAAGCATCGGACCGTGAAGCAAGGCGATGAAGAGTTGAAGAACTTGGCTTAGTATGGAGCTGGTCCATGAAAACCTTCACGGATCGTGAGAAGACTTATGAGCAAGACCACAAACTGCTCGCGGTCCGTGAAAACCTTCACGGTCCACGGGAAAACTTTGAGAAAAAACCTCAGGTTGCTTGCAGTCCGTGAAAACCTTCACGGACCGTGGCACAATCCCAGCTTCACGGACAAGGCTAGATCTCACGGGCCACGGCTATGAACATTCACAGACCATGGAAGATCTGTCATCTCGTGGCTATGCATGCTTCATGGACCGTGGCATCCGTGCCGATCCGTGAAACCTTGGCGGCTGAACAAGATGGAGCAAATGAAGATCCCGAGCATGTCAAGACCATATGGAAAGTTATGGAAGACCAAAAGACACATGAGTGGGTTGATATGATTATTGATGAATAGATGAGGAAACCCCATTCCTTGATTCCTCCATTATCCCTTGGGATTGAAGGACTTGAAGATCTGTAGTTTTAGCATTTTTGAATTGTTTTTGGATGATTTGTAATCAGTTTATTTTTTGACTGATTAGTTTGTGGCAGATATGTTAAGTGAATTTGAGATGCTATTTTAGGATTTGTTTTTATGGCTGAAGGTTATATGAAACAAATGCATGTTGAATGTTAAGAAGTACTATTTGTCTACTTATTAATACCAAGTTGCATTTCAATTATATCATGTGGTTCATTGTATTAATTTGCGGAGCTTATATGAAAATAGATGCAATTGATAGGTTAATACATTATAGGTGCAAGCTAAGTAATTCTACATGTACTCAATGATTTTGTATCACTAAATTTATGTGAATAAAATGCAAGTTGCTTAACAAATGTTGGTTGTTGGGCAACCAAAACAAATGCAAGTCATAAGTTGATAAGTTATAGTTGTAAGGCAAAACGTACATTATGAATTCAGTGTAATACAATCTTTTAGGTTAATGTAAAACAAATACTATATATCGGTAAATAAATGCAACATGTATCCCTACTTTAAAAGTGTCTTTACATCTGGTGTTTTAAAACAAAATTTAGTAGTATTCTCCCTTGGTTTTTTCTTTTCTAAGCCTGACTTTACCATTTTTCCTCTTCCTTTTGTCTTCACTTGGACTGGATCCAGTACCTTAGGTGCACTTGTTATGGCTGAGTTGCATTTGCTACTTGTGGCTGATTGTTCAATGACATTGGTGTTTGAAGCCAACCGTTCTTCTATTCTTGCTGAACACATGTCAACCATCTCTTCAAGGGTTTTTCTAGCTTCTGAGTTTCCTTCGCTTTTCAGAACTAAATTGTAGCATGTCCTGGACATATTATTCCTCTATGAAACTGCACCATTTATGTTTCTTGAATGTTGTTTTCCTTGGTCAAGAACCTTGTCCCCATACTTTTGTTTTGGCCTTTTTGTCCATCGTTTGAGGATGTACTTCTCTAGTATATCTGTGATAGAGTGGAGGTGTAATACTCGAAGAATATGAAAGCACAACATACCTGACACCTCAAAGCATTTGCATTTTCATTGTACTTCAACTAGCTCATCTTCATTTTTGTACTCGACTGTCTCGTATTTAAATTCATCATGTTCTAGTCTGACTTCATATTTTCTTGATGATGGTTTTGAGAACACTTTATTTACCTTAGTTGCCATTGCCAGAGAAAAATCCCTCTTTGAATCCTTTGTACAATGCAAGTGTGTAAACATAAGCAGGATATTTAACCAAACTTGTACATGCCTAGTAGTTGGGAAACAAATGCACACTGTATGTTACCAATTTTGGGTTCTATGCTAATTAATACATATTGTTAATGTAAATATACCTGCTTTGTTTTTAAATTTTGGCTTTGCTTTTGCACATGTATTTTCCTTTTTTTGCTTCATCTCTCCTCCACTTTTTGATTGTTTGGTTGAGGATCTCATAGAAGTGAGTGAGTGTAGTTGTTTTGTTTGCACTGAAGCATAGGATGTGGTTGGTGCTTTCGCTTCACTGTGATGATAAAATGTCTGCTAAAAAAATATCCTTGCTGAATGTCGTGCTCCATTTTTCACGGATACTATATAGGCTTTGAAACCAGGTGCTACTTTCCAGCTTGTAAGTGGCGATCATCAAGGTCCATTTTTCTTCATATTCTGTTGGATCACCACATCTTTTCATGCAGTAGTCTAAATTGCTTTTAAATGATTCACCTTTCTTTAATCTCCCATAATGTTGTATTGCATTTTTTATGTGCCTTAAGCACAACCTGTGTTTTGTGTTTTGGAAGACCTGAAAGTTGTCCCAAGAAATGGAGTTGATTATTATATGAATTTACAAGTAACTAATTTTTCATATAACATAAGTTATACATACTGCAAGCTAACAGCTGCAGAAGCTAACATCCCCTATTCAGTTTCAGGTTTGTAAGCAATAAATTTTTTGAAGTTGCATCATTTTCATGAAGCCTATTTTTTAAACTAACAAGTGACGCTTATAAGACATTTAGTTATATTGTAAGGTAACAGTTGTAGTTTCTAATAGACCATATTCAGTGTTCAGATCTGCAAGAAATAAATTTCCATAACATACCTCATTTATTGCTTTGCACATTGTAGGATCTTGATATGTGAATATTGTGACATGTTCCTTCCCTTCGAATGATTTCTTGAAAGTGTTGAGGAGCCACACAAAAGTATCAGCCAACTCATTTACAATAAAAACACAAGCAAACATCGTTATGTTCCAGTGATTGTTGATTCCAGCCATGAGAACACAAATCAAGTTATACTTGTTTGTTATGTATGTAGTGTCAAATATGGTGACATCTCCATAGAGTTTTTAGTCCCCCAACATCATTGAAGATCTCTAAAACACCGCTGATAGTTTTGTTTCCTTGTCAAACTTTACTTTGAAGAAGAAATATTTGTCCTTGTTATTGATTTCCATAAGTGTATCAGCAAGTTTATGAGCATCTCCACTTTCTATTTCTTTCATTCGAAGTCAAATCACAAACTTGTGGTGGTCTTTCATCGTATGCCTTAGGTTTTCTTCTCCACCAGTTTCAAAAGACATGTATGTATATCTTACAGTAAGTCTTAAACCTGCTTGCTCCATTGTTGTAATGACTTTTCCTTTGTCTTCTGTAATCCTCCATTCACTCCTACTGAGATACTTCCAGGCTGGTCTTATTAACTCATGATTGTGTACAGTGATGTGGTGAGCCACAATGTAATAATCCTGCTCAAGCTTCACTATAATTTCAGCTAGGCATCCTATTTTTGTAATTGATGCACCCCAATTTATCTCTGTCGCTACGCCCCTATCGTGACCGAAATTTGCAACCCCCAGAGGTTTTTTTGGGGGGGGGGAAGAGGCTCTGACGATCAAGTTAGCAAAAAATTGTGCAATTGTGCAATTATGAATGAATAGTTGAGTTTGTAGGTTTACCTTTATAAAGGTTGACAAGTAGGGCAACTGTTTTGTTTGCTTATGAAGAAAATACTTCTCCCCGGGCCGGCCCAAAGGGTACTACCCAAGGGATAAAATAAGGGACCTAGGCTAGTTAAACTAGGGACGTGGGCCAGTTAGACCAGGCACTTAGGCCCAGTACGAATTTACACATTATTAGTAATCAGGTCCTTTCTCTTCCTCTTCTTCTTCTTTTCAGAATGATTTTCATCATCCACATAAAGAACAAGGATGATAATGCTTGTTTTTTTATCTTTTTGGTTGGCCTCCAGAAGAGCACTTATTGTACTTTTTGCGAATCTGCCTTTTGCGGTTTAGATGTTGATAATATTTCCTGTAGCTGAAACCAATAACACTTGCATGTTTCTTATATAGAGCATGTATTGCTTCCAAATATTTTGCTTTTACGCTAGTAAGATTTTCAGTGGCATCAATTTCATTTAAATTTGGAAAATCTGTACCTGTAACAATAATTAATACAATTTCTAATGTAAGATATGCATGTTTTTAAATGTAATTCGTGCAAAGTCTTCGAGAAGTTACTTAAAATTAGAAAATTGTAGAAGCTCTGTTCTGATAAGCATAACAAATACTACTTTTAGTGTTACATATGCAGAGTGTAGAGTATTTTGTACATGTTATAATCTGAACAATGCACAAGTTTGTCAAAAGTTTAAATTGATAAATGCATTCTATGTGTTTTGCTCAATTTAATCCATTGCATGTTTTATTGTAACCTATACATAATTTAAGTTAATAAATGCATAAAGTATAAGAAAATTTTGACATGTAGTTTATAGTGCTAATGTTTCCACATTTTCATACATATTCATAGCAGTCAAATTTCAGTGTCCAGAATTTTCAAAAACAACTATATTCATATCAATTGCAATTCAACACTATAATTTCATTCCGATGAGAAAAAGCAAACCTTTAATGGAATTCAGTAATATTTCAGCTTCTTGTAACTGAATTTCATTTATTTGGAGTTGAATCTCATCGGTTACAATTGTATTTTCTTAAGTAGATTCCAATTCAGTTGTAGTAGTTTTTATGATCAAAGATGTTGAAATTTGATCGGTTTCAATATCATCTAGTGATAGATCTGCTTCTAATTTGCAATTTTCTTCCTCAATTCCGTTAGAAACACGCAGTTGTCGTTGAAAGACATCAGAATGATGCCATGAACGGTGAGGTTGGTGAGGAGGAATTGCTCGGCTTCGTGGATGGACTGGTTTCGAGGAATCAGAGAAAGGAGAAAGGAAGAAACTATTTAGTGTGTGTTTGTGCATGAAAGATTGTGTTGTTATGAACCATATATGTTTCTTTTGTTAACATGATTCGCTTAATTTTGTATTATTTGCAAAAAAGGTCCTTGCATGTCCACAAGTTTATGGACATGCCACCTGTAAGGAGACCCACTCTGAAGTAAGATGATCGGGGTTCAAATTGCAATTTATAGAAATTTTTGTTGGAGTTAGGGTCAAATTAATATTTGAGAAAAGTGCTAAAATAACCTTATTTTAAGCCGAATATGCCAATATAACCATGCAAAATGGAAAAGTGTCAAAATAACCTAATTTATTGATGTATGTGTCAATGTAACCCTGGCTGTTGTTGACTTCGATTGTCAATGAGAATATTTGCCGAGAATCAAGTAAATGACTATTTTGTCCCTGGATTAAAATAAGAAAAGGATAAAATGGAAAGACAAAAATTACCCTTTATTTCTTCTTCCTTCTTCTTTCTTCTTCTTCTCACCTCTTCCAACTTCTTCTTGGCGAGCGCATATGGACAATTATGATTTTTGTTCCAATGTATTTCGTCGGCCATTTCATACTATTTATGGTATTAGCATTGGTGGTTTATTCGGGTATCTCATCGCTGCAACCAAGCATCATCTCCGACGAAACCTCCAAACCACCTCCAGCCAATTCAGTCGCCTACATTTATAACTTCCTACAACAATATCATTCACACCAAACGCAATTCGATAACATCAATTCAAATGGATGTGAAGAATTACAATATAGTTGAATTCCAGTTTTAATCAAATTGAAATCAGTTTGTTTCGATCAGATTTGGAACTTGACCTCCCTTCTCCTCTAGATGTGGGCATAATTCTAGATCTGCTAGTGCGACTGAGCTCGCCTGTGGTGACACAACTGCACCTGGGCTCTCCGGAGTGACGCAGATGGTCATGTGGCTCCGCTTGATGCGACTGACCTTGCCAAAGTGACAGAGTTCAGCGGCAAAAAAAAGCACCAGTTGAGAATTAAAGCCACAAACCTTCATTGGAAAGGAATCGATCGATCAGAGATGAAAGGATTTCGTCGGCTATGTGATGTTTCGAAAGAAATTGGATTGAAGGTTTGGGAAGAAACGATTTTAGTGTGATGTTTGGGAAGAAAGAGTTTTGGAAGGATCCAAATTCTTTATGACCCAAAATTTTCCGGATCTAACTAGCGAGAATGGATGCATTTTACATTAATTGAAAATTGATCCTATCAGTGGACCCCCTTTAAATTTTATTATTAATTTTGTAGTAATTTTAATACCACATGCTATATATATATCATAAATTTTTATTGCACTCTCCTATCATTTACGCTCTATAATTTTCAAATTGCTTTTTCTCTCCAAATTTATCGTATCATTTTCTCATATACACCACCCTTTTGGCTTAATTTAAACATTTTTCATACCACTTTATATATTTATAGTTTTATTTATAAATTCATTTCTCTCTATATTTTTGACGCTATTTTCTATCATTATATTTCTTATATAAATTCCTCTTTACATTAATTGTATCAACCTCTATCTTGCTACATTTTTCTTACTAACTCTTGGTATTTCTTAAATCGCCCCCTCTAATTTTTTAATCACTTTATTTCTTGAATGGGTGTGACACTATCGACGTTCATCATTGTGATATGGAGAAGCAATGTCACGACCTAGAGTGGAGCTTAAAGCCAAACATAATGTGCAATCTTTGCAAGGAGATTACGTTGGCGATGGGGAAATAGCGTATAGATTTGTCTAAGATGGTAAAATATTATTGTCGATACTAACAAGAAGTGTGGACTTGCAACAAGTTGTCCGCTCGTATTTTTGTATACACCATAAAGCCCCCTTTGCTATAAAGTCAATGTAACTCAAAACGATGACTATATTTATTGAATGTGTACGAACTGTTGTTCTATTAAATTTTTACATAAAAACATGTTCATCGTCATAGTAACATATGTTGTCTTTGCAAAGTGTTACTTGTTTTTTGGCTATACTTGAGTTTTTGTTGGGATGCCTACTTTTGGTATTTGAATTCAGATTTGATAGACTTACCTATTGAGATATAAGCTTAGATCCTCTCCTCATTATTCACTACGTCGTTCCAATTTTTCTCACCTTTCATTATCGTTCTCCTCTTAAAAAGTACTTTGAATCGATTGACGAAATACCATTATTATTCAGTGTACCACCCACTCATATTCTGTCGTTGTCCCGATTTCTAAAGGTAACTTGCTTTTGTGTCAGAATTTAATCACGATGTTTCTGATTGATTTAACACCGCATTTTTTAAGCTTCAGTGTCTAAGCTTAAATATTGAAATTTATTGCTTCTTCAAACAACTCAGCCCTTTGTCTTCCTTGCATATTTTTAATCTCCTTGTGAATCGTTGTTCTCCATTCTCTCAAATCGTAAGTTTTTCTAGCCTTTTCTTTTTCTTTGATGTACTCGTTTTTCTCAATTTTGAATCTGTAAGGTGTCTTCCTTCTTCCAATTGTCATTCATGCTTGAATAAGATCTTTTCCGGTTGTCTTCTCCAGCGTACTACCTTTTTTTCTTTTTAATTTCATTGGAATACTTATATTTGTGTTTTGCAGCCCTAATTAGGGTTTTCATTCAAATTTTAGGACTTCTATCTATTTAAATATTTACTTCTAATTATACTGACTATCCCATTGAGGATGTCTGGCTTGACGATGTTCACTCTGAGGAGGATTCCAATCATGTCACCGGTTCTTCAGCCATTAACAGCGTTTTGTCCGACCATTACTTGGAAGATTTAAAGACTTATTTTCCTTTCATATCTTTGTTTGAGCTTAGGGTTCCTGTTAACTCTGAGAGTGTTCATACTCCTCTTGTTGGTTACACGTCTTGTTATTTAGACTATCTCAACTTTGGTATTTCTTTTCCCTTTCCTCAATATGTTATAGATCTCATTTTATCATACCAAATCTCCTTGCCCCAGTTTCATCCTAAGGGCATCGCGATCATCATGGGTGTCCACCATGTATGTACCCAAGTGAATGTCCCCTTTTCTATTAACTTGTTTCGTAGCTTGTATCAACTTCGTAAAGTAAAAAAATCCTTGGATGAATTCACATTTTATCCTATTATTTTTTGTGTTGAATTCGTCAACGGTTTCCCTTGTAACTGCAGTGTATGGTGTAATTTTTTAAAATGTAAAAATAGATCAATAATTTGAAGAGATCCTTCCATCTTGGAACTATAATGTTCCTAAGTCTAAGCTTTCTAGGCCGGGGGCTCATCTTACCGCTAACTCCGAGGTTGTTTTGACACTCTACAAGCACTCAATATGTCTATGCTATGATGATTATGATACTGAAGGTGTTCTGTTTACTTTTTTTTATATAATTTGCATTCTATCCCTTGTTGTTTTCGTGTTGGCCATATGTGTTTGCATGTTCGCTTGACTCAAGTTGTGTGTTGAATGTTAGATATGGATCTAGTTAGGTACCAGATGAATAGGTCGTTCATCCCGAATGATGAAGATGAGGAAAATGATAAATGCGGCTGTCCAAACCCATAGTACTTATACTGACGGTGTCTCTCAGGAGAACCTTGTTCTGACAAACCCTCAGCCAAAAAATGTTGAAGGCCGGGCACTGGAACAAGGTGAGACGGCTATAGTTGATACTCAGTAAATGAAAAAAGAAAACCTTAGAGTAAAGGTTTATCAGGTTCCTCAGAGCACCCTGAGAAAAATGGGCAAACTAGCCAATCCCGGTCCAAGCCTCCATTGCGAAGCGGAAGTTCTTTGATAGAAGGGACTATTTCTGCTAGTCTTTCCAAGCTCCCTTTACATGAGTCATTTTTTCCGGTATGTTCGTTTGTTCTTTTTCTTTAAAATAAATCTGTTGCTTACTAATATGCTTTTTACTAAGATATCTTATTGCTCTTGTTCGTTTGTTTCCTTTTTCCAACGGGCCTTACAAGATCAGTGGGAGTCTTAAACTTGTTTGTGATCAGGCTGCAAATTTCTCCAAGCAAGACAGTTTGCTACAAGAGAAGTACAAGGGTAGTGAGAAAGAGCATGGGGTTATGAAGGCGCTGCTTGAGGCCACTAAGCAATGTGCGAAGGTCGGTGAAGAAAAATCCAGTTTACTCCATGCTGAGTCGGAGGAGATGTAGACTAAAGGTCCCACTTTGCCTGGTTATCCTCAAGTTCTTGCTGATAGATTATTCAAGATGAGATCCTTCTTCAACCTTTTCGAGGAAATCTCTTGTTCTGCTCCCATTGTTGGTTGGTGTGAGGCTCTGATGGGCTTATGGCAAAAGAACCCTGATTTGAAGGTGAAGATATTGCCCTCGCTGGTTAAGTGTAGGGAGATATTGGAGCAGCAAAAGGCTATGTTTAACTCCAAATTTATTAAAAAAGTTTTTGATGGCGGGCATCCTTATGCCTTGTTATCGCATCTTGCTGATATGCCTTCCATGCCCTTTATTTATGAGTTGCGAGGGTGCAACATTGATCATCTAGAAAGCCTCCCATTCACTTCTCCTTATTCTACGCCAAATCCTAACCCAGAAGTTGATGCACATGTAGAGAATACTGCCTAGGGAATGAACAAGGAAAATTCTGCTCTTGTTATCCAATATTGTATATGTGAACCAGCGATAAAAAAGGTAACAGATACTAGGCCTAGCTCAATGTTATCTCACGAAAAGGGGAATGTGTCCAGCCCAAGGCAAAGAGTAAGAAGGTTTGAAGCTTCTAGTCATGGCAGACTATGTGGGGCGAAGAACACGGAATAGGCAGTAAACACAAAGATCGCGGATGAAGAACGTGGGATCGTGGCAAGTCAATGATCTTAATTCTCGGAAATTAAGGAACCATTAAGGATATCAGTCTATAAATACAGTAGGCTTTGAAGGAGCTAAGGTAAGCGTTACTATATGTAGAAATTCGAGTTCTACAAGGAGAATACTGACTTGATTGTCGGAGCCCTTCTTTTGGAATCACTTTCAAGATAAGATTTGCAGGTAAAGAAACTCTTAGAGGATGACCAGATTCCTTGAACAACCTTCTGTATCATCCAGAATGCGTCAGCTTCTCATAACAATGTTAGTTAATTTTTTGATATGTGATTTAATTTAAGACTATATGAACTTATGTCTATAACATATAATGGTGCTATTGTGTATGTTCGCACTATGTGTATTGTCTTTGATTCAAATTTGGTGTTCCTACTCTATTTTTTTTTCTTCATATTAATTCGTATGCAGGATTTTGATATTTTGATCGACCATAAGTTTTTAAATCTTCTTGACTCTTTGGGATCTAGTAGTCACTTTGAGCATCATACTGGATTTATATCCTCCAATTCTTGCTATCTTAATAGGCTGGTTGAAGCTACTATTACCAAATCCATGGAATATCTTGAGCTACTTTCTGGTGGCCATTTTTCAAATGTTGGGAATTTTGATTTAGAATCTATTCAATTATGTCTCGGATGGCACATTTCTATTTCTTCATCATCTCAATATTCTCCTGGGAATTTACCCATGCAGTAAGTTTTGTTCCTGATGGTTACAATCTTGAATCCCTTGATAAAGATATCGTTCGTAGTTTAGTTGATCTTGAATCCATTGGCGTGTATATTTGTTTGCTCAATTTTCCCAATCACGTTCATGAATGGGCAATGCCGATAGGTGTTCATCTCAAAAATACACTTCTCAGTGTCAATGATCTAGATCTTAGATGGAAGAAGATTGTGAATTAGTCATAGGACTATATACGTTAGTTAAAAATATTTTGCGCCTAACAAATAGCCTTATTCAGCGGTAATAACTAAGCTAGTTAAAATGATTGGTCAACAAGGAGCAAAGAATTTTGTTACGAGTTAGGTATGTGGGGCTTATCATAAAACTGCCATCATAGATAAGCAGTGTTCTCGCATTGATCAATTATTAGATCATCCTAAAAAGAAGCAGGATGAATGCGACCATCACACTACATGGTCCGCAGGGTGGCAGAGCAGGTATGACGAATATTTCATTTTGAATACCCAGTTGCGTAGTGATAATGATCACTTTCGTGCTGAGTGCGAATGCCTTAATCCATGTGTACATTAGCTTGAGAAAGCTTGTGCTGATTATAAAGATAAATTGAAGGATGTTTCTACGGATCCACGTAGTTTTATTGGTCGTGGGGATTCAACTATGAATATTGGCATTCAGATGGTTAATTTGTCTGAGTCTATTAGGTCTCATATTCGTTAGTTACAGGAGGAGATACGTAACTTAGACGATTTGAATAAAAGTTATCAAGCCACTGTGGATATGATGAGTGTTCAACTTGATCGCGAAGAATTTGGTCCTATAACTGACAGTTAAGCTGATTAGCGTCCCCGGTAGCGGCACCAAAACTAACCTGCCTTCACTCGGGGTCGTTAAAAGTCGTAGCTAAATTAACCTGAGTGAAGGTTGAGTAAGGTCAAAGATAAAATTTATAATTCTGCACCCAACTCACTACTATGCTACCAATATGGTAGTTAGTGGTAAGCCCTGGGTATGTCCACAAAGATGCTAGGGCCTAAAAGTCAATCACACATAACCACGTCTGGGTTATCAATTTGTACTTGTTGCTAGGAATATATAGTATAGTAAACAAGGGGGGGGTTGGTTTTTTCAACTAATAACTACAAAGCATGAAAGTAAAAAACACGTAAAATATATAAGCTAAACACTCGGGGAATGCTTTTGTAACATGGTTGATTTAATAATTCAATCCTCGATGCATTCACATGTGAGATTTAGACAAGCCTAATATAGTGCTTATAACACGTGGTGTGGTCGATGGCATACACTTCCCCGAACGTGTTACGTCGGGTGCACTTGCAACCTTCCATCAACACCGCCTCCGTAATTAGAGGAGTACAACAAGGTCCGCGTGTTGTTGTTGGTCTGTTTCTCCCTCATAACATTATGTTCCTGGCGTTCCACCATAGATGCTCTACTCCCTAGGCCTATAAACGAGGCAATGTGAAGTAGGCACCTTATCTATGACACTAGGGCCTCTTACAACACTAGCTTGCTACTTTTTGCGATCTCTACCTATAACCCATCAAACTACTTTACCTAACCTATCGGACTCAAAAGACCTCTGTGCATACACTCTCGCGGACCCGTACCCTGTTACACATAACACATCCAAGGTTTCTCTTCCCCAGGGTGCATCAATGTTTGCATCAACATGAATATAGAATATAGTGTGTGCTAATAGAGTGTAGCATTCATGCAATTCAAACATTCAAGAACATGTCACAATAATATCACAAGCACAATAATTAAGATTACTAAGAATCTCACAAAAGCATAAATCAACACATGAATATAATTATCCCCAAGCTATGGAAACTACTCCCTAGATATGGAATTCAAATAAATATTTGAAATCCACATCATAAGATCAAAGAAAAATGAAAAGGAAAGAAAGAAGATAGAATGTTTCTCTCTATAGAATGCTCTCCCAAATACAAGAGTAAAATCTAAGTCTAAGATATGATATGATTTTCAAACCTAGTAAACAAAGGCTATAATTATAATAGTAGGGGATTAGGCCTAAGATATGATATGATTCAGCCGATGTTTGGTGCAGCCCGTTGTGGATGGCGTGGTCTGCATAATGTACTTAGTCTATGCTAGCTCGAGGAACCAGATTTGGCACGACCCGTGTGATCCGCGCTGGTGCGGGCCACATGATCTAACGTGGTTCTTGCATCTCCTTCGCAAGTGCCGTGTAATCTAGGCCGGTCTGCGTCGTCTCCTTTGGCGTGAATAGTGGTGCTTGGCGTGGGTCGTGCTGGCGTGACCCTTGGCATCTGGTGCGGCCCATCATCAAAATGGTTATTTTTGCACTTCTGATCCGTGGAATCTGATGTTTGGCTCGGATTGTCATCAGAAACCTCATTTTTCTAAGTAATTTGGTGCGGGCCACTCAAATATTCACATCCCACTTACTATCTTGGCAGTTTGCACTTGAAACTGTGCTGGCCGTTCAAAATAGGATGGTCCGCGCCCATACTTAGCCATTTTTTAGTGAAACTTAGAACTTGCGCGCGTGGCCCATCAAGTTTAGCACGACACGTGCCGAGCCTTGGCATGGTCCGTGCCGAGCCTTGGCATAGTCCATGCCAAAGACCTTTGGTGTGGACCACGCTGTCTGGTGCAGGCCGTTGGTGCCACCATGAGTGGTCTGCACCGATCCATTTGTGCTTCGGCTGCCTGAACTTCTTTCCTTTGCTACGGATGAACAATTAGTCTATGTTAAGAGTTCTTGTGGTTGATTTTATGGTTCTCAAGGAGACAAATCCAATGAAACCAACGTTGAAGTCTGATTCTTATTGGATAGTTCCTAGAAGTTGGCACAACTCTCGGACCATGATTCTCCATTTCTTCCTTGACCATTTTGAACTCCAGTGCTGCCTATCTGTAGCTCCATCCTTCTACTACCACAAATCGATGCACGTATCCTTCATATACTACTATTCTAATTTAAATGGCCTTTGATCTCTTCTACCATCCTTGTGAACAACCTTCAATATCTTCTACCGCCCTTGCGAATGACCTTCACATAGAATATAATGAAAAGTATCCACGACCAACCTACTAAGGATGATCAAAAGGGAAGATCTAGGTGCCTGTGGATACAAGATGCCCACTCGTACCAATTAAGTCTACAAAATGCGGGATTTAGACAAGAAAACAAAACATGACCGTCTAAACCCCTTGTCACGTAAACTCAACCAATACTAGCAATCCAACATATAAAAAGTAAATTATTACACTGAATGCAACGATTACGCATGCATAATGAGGCACATCAAGTGCAGCCTCGTAATCCTGCGGCTAAAACATGAAAACCAAGCGTAATTTTTTTCTAACCCAAAAATCTATCAAAATGTTACATGAAAACAAATATCCAAAACTTACTAATAAAAAATATGAACACAATTTTTCTTTATTTTCGTCTTCATGAATTATTTGCAATGGATCAAGTCATCAACAATTTTTCTCACCAAGGAGGGGATTTCCCTTCTTGTTCACTTCCAAGGTTCCCCACTCGAAGTAGGGTTTCAACCTTTGTCCGTTCACCAACAATCTTGTGCCACCCTTTCATTTTTAACTTCTATCGCTCCTTGATCATACACCCTTGTTACCTCATACGGTCCCTCCCACTTTGATCGTAATTTTCTCGGAAAAAGACGTAGCCTAGATTGAAAGACAAGGATTTTTTTCCTACAAAGAAATATTTCTTCACTATACTCTCGTCATGTCTGGCTTTCATTCTTTCCTTATAGATCAAAGAGGTATAATAGGAGTTGTGCCTCATTTCTTCAAGTTCTTGTAATTGCAACTTTATATGCTTCCCGTTTTCCTGTCTTCACTCAAGTCCAAGTTTAGGCGCTTAATGACCCAATGTGTCTTGAACTCAAGTTCTACCAGGAGGTGGCACCTCTTGCCAAAAAGGATCCGGTAGGGTGACATGCCAATTGGAGTCTTGTATGTAGTACGGTAGACCTAAAGTGCATTATCTAACCGGGCACTCCAATCCTTTCTAGACGTGTTCACCATCTTTTCAAGGATGATTTTGATCTCCCGATTAGATATCTCCTCTTGGCCATTCGTTTGTGGGTGGTAGGTAGTGGATGTCTGATGGGTCACTCCGTATTTCTCAAGCAAGGTTCCCATGATTTTCTTACAAAAATGAGTTCCTCTATCACTAATTATAGTTAGAGGCACACTGAAATGTGAGAAGATGTTAGATTTAATGAAACTCAATATTGTTGCCGTGTCATTTTTCCTGGCCGCTTTGGCTTTGACCTATTTGGACATGTAGTCCACCACCACTCGGATATAGTAATTTCCACTGGACTTTGGGAAAGGACCCATGAAGTTCATAACCTACATATTAAATATTTCAACCGGCGTTGAAAGGATTTGGGGCATATCATTCTTGAATGAGATATTCCCTAACCTTTGGCATTGATCACATGAAAAAACAAAATTTTGGGCATCTTTCAACATCTTGGGACAATAAATCCCATAATCCGTTACTTTCCTAGCAGTCATCTTATACCCAAAATGGCATCCAACATGGGAGGAATGACACAATCTACAAACTTGTTCTACCTTATCATCGGGGATACATCTCAGTTTGTGGCTAAACCTTGAATCAACCAAGTAAACCTAACTAAAACTAGCAATCAACCAAGTAAAAGATATTAACAAAAGTGTCAAATGCATTGGTTAACACATGCAATACGGTGCACATTAGGTTACATCTTGGCTCCTACAATCTCGCATTGTGGATCCTACAATCTCACATTGTGGATCCTACAATCTCGCATTGTGGATCCTACAATCTCGGTTTGTGGATAAACCTTGAATTGTGGTTCTGCATTTAATGGTTCATGGCTAAGTTTTTCAGACATGACTCTACCTTTCTCGGTTAGTGGCTGAGCCTCCTGGTCAAGGCTCCAGTTAACCCTACTCATGTCTTAGTCTTGGGTTGGACCTAGAGGCCAGTAACATCTAATTTGTGGGCTAGGTATACACCAGAAGTCTTGTATTCCCTGTAAAGTGGATTTGGGAGGATTTTATTCTTGTATCTTATGTTATATTTTTTCATTATTGTGTGTCACAAGGACACAGTTCGCTTATTGCTATACATGTGATATTTCTAGGTAATGTCAAGCTGTAGGTGGTTTTCCTCTTATGTCGCAGTCGGATGGAGGGTTAATTTTCTATAAAGGCAAGGGTGTATGTGGAGTTCCTGCTTATGTCACCGGTTAGATGATTTTCCTGTATGATTCGAAGTTGTTGGTGATTTATCTACTTGTGTCACGAGTCGGGTGATTTTTCCTTTATGATGCAAAGTCATAGGTGACTGTCCTACTTATATCGCAAATGAGGGCTATTTGCACTACCACATAGACCCCCCTCTAGCACCGGTTTTTTAGCACCGATTTTTTAATTTTAACACCAGTTTTTTTAAAAATCGGTGCTAAATTTTACAATAGCACCGATTTTGGAAACAATTAGCACCGGTTTTTAAAAACCGGTGCTAAAAATTTGAAAATTTTATTTTTCCCGCCAAAGAAATAGCCAAAATTTTTTAAATAGCACCGGTTTTGAATATATTAGCACCGGTTTTTAAAAACCGGTGCTAAATATTTGTAAAATTCTATCTTCCTGCCAAAAAATTTAAAATAGCACCAGTTTTTAAAATCGGTGCTAAAAATTAAAACTTAGCACCGGTTTTTTGTAAAAGATAGCACCGGTTTTTAAAAACCGGTGCTAAAACTTTTTTAGACTCATTTCCCGCCAAAGAAATAGCAAAAAATTATAAAATAGCACCGGTTTTTAAAAACTAGTGCTTAATATTTGTAAAATTCTATCTTTCCGCCAACAAATTCAAAATAGCACCGGTTTTAGTAAAAAATAACACCGGTTTTAAAAACCGGTGATAAAAATTAAGGAATAGCACCGGTTTTTGCAAAGAATAGCACCGGTTTAAAAACCGGTGCTAAAACTTAATACTTAGCACCGGTTTTTTGTAAAATTTAGCACCGGTTTAAAAAACCGGTGCTGAAATTAAAAAAATAGCACCGATTTTTAAAAAATGGCACCGGTTTTTAAAAAATAGCACCGGTTTTTAAAAACCGGTGCTAAATATTTTCTATACTCATTTTCCCACCAAAGAAATAGCCCAAAATGTTAAAATAGCACCAATTTTGAAAATATTAGCTCCAATTTTGGAAGAAAATAGCACCGGTTTAAAATTTTCCTGCCAAAGAAATCGCCAAAAAAAATTTCCCGCCAAAGAAATTGCAAATTGTTTTTAAAATAGCATTGGTTTTGGAAGAAAATAGCACCAGTTTAAACCGGTGCTAAAATTTTTTATATTTTTCCCGCCAAAAATATTTCTCCCCCCAAAGAAATCGCCAAAAACTTCTAAATATTTTTCAAAATTTTTTAAATTTCATTATTTCCACCAAAGAATTCAAAAAATTCGCTAAAATTTTCAAATAACCTTCCCAAAAATTTCAAAAGCTGGGAGCAGCTGCGCAGCCGCTCTAAGCTATTTTTTTAACTTTTAAAATCGTTCACTTCTTTTGTTGACTTTAACTAATGACTAAATTAAGTTAAATATTCAACGATCAACCTTCACTGACCTCATATATACAAATAAGAATAAAAGTTGTTTACCCTTAATTGATTTAGTATACATAAATACAACTTTAACAAGTTAACGGTGAAACTTTACTTTACTTTCAATATATAAACACTGATAACTAGGTTGACTTTGACTAATCAACGATCAACCTATACTTGACTTTCAATATATAATCATTAAAAACAAAGTTGAATTTAACTAATTAACGGTCAAACTTTATTTGAATTAGTATATGATAAATACTAATAAAAAATGTTTGACAGTCTAATCAACAGTCAAACCTTAGTTGACTTTCTATATAAATACTAATCAATGGTCAAACTTTACTCGACATTCAATATATAAACACTAATAACTAGGTTGACTTTGTCTAATCAACGGTCAAACTTTACCCGACTCCCTCTCTCTATATAGGAATACTAGTGACTAAACTGAGAAACTCTCTGAGGCGAGAAACTCTCTAAAGCGAAAATAGGGCGTAGCCCTGACACTGTTCATCGTGTCCGATTTTCGCCGGTTTCTCTTCCGCAGCTCTTCTTCTCCGGCGAGGAGTCCAACAATAACGTTGGGCTCCTCGCCAAGAATCGTTTCATGTATCATATGTCTCTGAATTCGACGTATTTCCCACTTCTCTGAAAATAAGAAAACTAGTCCTGGGTCTCTTTTTTTCAAAGATTGAAGGCTGGATCGTGGACTTCACGAAGGCAGATCATTTTCCCGGTCTCGATAGAGGAAAACCCATAGTCCGAACATTGGTTTTCTTGGAGGAAGAATTACTTCTCGATCTTGAAGCTTAGAATCTTTTGGATGAACAGTAACCCGCAACATGGTGGAGCAAGGAGCCAGACACAAACCCGACGCAACCTATGGTTGACCTCTCTCTGGGTTGCCAATGGAGAGTGTTTGGCGAAGAAGCTAGGAGTTTTGCATTTTCTTAAGGTCGTATCTGGATGTCTGCACAAGGCGGAAGTACTCTGTTTGGCGGCGGCGGAAAAGGTTTCTCCAACTTGGAGGATGAGGATTGACAATCCGGAGCAACACCCAAACACAAACCCGACGCAACCTATCCCTCTATTTTGCCGACGATGAGTGTTTGGTGAAGAAGCTTGGAGTTTGCCTGTTCCTGAAACTCATATCTAAATGTCTGCTAAAGGATAAGATAAGTCCCCAACCTCCTTTTGTGCGGATTTCTTCGAATTGTGTGGAATATGTGGTAGTGCATAGAATATGGCAATACTCTGTTCGTGCAGTACTCTGTTTTGTGGATTTGTACGGATTTATGGGCGGTTTGGACAGAGATATTGTGTGGATTTAGTGGATTTGGTATGCCGTTTCGATGGATTTTTGTGCTGATTTGGGTAGAGATTGTGTCCAAATGCATAATGATGGGATTTGTGTGCTGCTTTGTGGGAAATTTTGTGTCCATCTGTGTGAAGAAATGTAAGGATTTGTATGAAGCAACTCTGTTTCGTGCAAAAATCTGTTTTGTGAGAAATTGTGCCGACTTGCTGGCTTTTAATCTGGGATTAGGGATATTGGTGTGGATTACTGCTGTGGAAATAGATGGATTGTTTTTTGTGGAATCTGTGTAGAACCGTGTGTGGTGTTCATGTTGAACGCGAAAATGTGATGAATTTTATGCCAAAATTCGGATCCTTTTCTTGTCTCATGAACATCCACACGACTATTGGATTTCTGAGCGAGTCTGAGTACAGATCCATCTTCCCCTAGGATCTCTATGTGTTGATTTGTGTAGTAAACTACCTGCCCATGTGCAGATCTGTGTGCGAAATATGCTATAATTGGTGGATAGTAGGAATATTGATAGGTTGCAGGGAAAAAATGTGTTAGATTTTGGCTGAGTTCTTAATTGATATGGGTAAACTAGTGTCCAAATCCTGGGCACCCCACTGGCCTAGCTCGTGTCCAGATCCCGGTATCCACCCGGCCTTGCTAGTGTTCAAACCTCGGTCACCTTCCGGCCATGCTTGTGTTTAGAACCTGGGAAAATTCCAGCCTTGGAGAGTCATAAAAATTTTGGAGAGTTTCAGCCTTCCCTTTTGGACTGAAATTGGGGATCATGGTTGAGGGAGTTCTCACTTTCCTTATCTGGTGGAGTGCAACCTTTCATCATTTGGTTGTGTACCCACTTCAATTGGGTAGTGGATTAATTAATTAGCATACGCAAAATTAATTAACCCATTGCTAGCTAGGCTACTTGGATTTGATGGTTGCGCAGTTTGCATGCGTTGCACTGCAAAGTGTAAAATGGCATTAGGCTGTCAATTTGCCCAAAATGGAGAGGACGGTTACAAAACCGTTACGCGGGGCATGCACGGTAGAAGTCATGGCTAGTCTCTCACCATTAGGAGGTTTTTTCACGGGGAACACTTGGGAGCACCACCAACCACAGTCAACTAGCTCTCAACCCCAAAGAAAGAACCTCGGTACCCACACAGAGATCGTTATTGAAGGCCAATAACACCCCTTTATCTTTATCTTAGGGGTGTACATGGTAGAAGCAGTGTACCAGCTCTCCCAGGAGGCGACACATTGCTTCATTCATTGGAAGGCCGAGACCACCCTCGGTTTCGAAGGCCGTCGCCACACTTTAGCGATGGTTGGGATCATACCCGTGGGGAACAAACCACGTTTCGAGAGCTGGTTACCACTCCCGGTTGTATGGAGGTTGCATGGAGTGAGGGGCTAGTGAGTCTGTTCTCACTCCCCTATGTTTTTCTTGGATGTTTTTTACAGGCCCCTGCCAACATCGTGGGACGAGCATTTTAGTCTCCTAGTCATTGTATGTAGACTAGGGGTGCCGTATAATTTTTGGGCCACCTGGCGGTATCATCTAGTCCAGGGGTAGCTTAGTAGGTATCATGTATTCACGGAGTGGGACAAGGTTCTCACTCCCATAGCCTTTTCTGGTTCCTTCTGGGCCATCTGATTGTACCATCTAGATTAGGGGTAGTTTAGAAGGTTTCATTGTATCACGGGAGTGGGACAATGTTCCCACTCCCGTAGACTCTCACGGTTTCTTTTTATTTACCATTACCTTTGACTAGTGACTAAACTGAAATAGAAAGGCGATTTCTGGGCGAAAAAGGTGTAACCTTCTCCCATGATCTACGGGAGCATTTTTCGTTCAACCAGTCGGTAAATCTAGGCCTGTAACCAGATTATCCAGATTTCCCATGGGATTCCGATCATAATCATCTCCAGGGTTTTCCGATGTCTTCCGCCGGCAATGCGAGGGTTTCTGAAAATGACAGTTTGGAAAGCTCGGACTTGTAGATTCAAAGCCAGCCAACAAGTTCTACTGAGTCACTTTGGTTTTGAATTTAGTTCCAAGTACATATCGTGTGAAACATTCGATTCCTGAAGCTTTTTCTCTGTACTATATGAGAGTCTCTGTGTCCGCTTGCCCTATTTTGTGTTGTCTGACTTCGGTAAAGTTCTACTGCTCTTATTATTATCCGGTTTCATAGTGGTTTTGTACACTCTGTGCTATGCCTATTTGTGTCTCTGTTTGTGTATCTGTTTGAGTACTATTTGGAATGTGTACCATTTTCATCTGCACATATACTTATCCCCTATTGCTGGGATAGGTATTAGGACTTTCTGTATTGTCTTTTCGGAGTAGATTATTGTGTGGGAGATAAGTTAGTCTCTCTTGTGCATCCGATACATTAGTCGGATTGTTTGCCTAACCCCCTCTTATCTTCTCTTACTGTCACTGAGACCAGGAAAGTATGGACCAAATTCTTCCATCACCCCCTGGTACCAAATCTGTAAACCATCCGGGCCTGGCTGAATAGGCTGACATGACTTTTAAGTCCAGAGAATGGCATGATCCGCTATTAAATAGAAAAAGGGTTTGGGACGATGCTGAAATCGCCTTGGACAAAGTAGACATTACTGCAGACCAGGATGTGGATTTTGTCCTCTCAGAGGAAGAAGTCATCAAGGAGCAAGTCTGGGTGTTCTACGGTTTTCTAGGCATCTTCCCAGGTTTCTTCCTAGGTACACATGCTGTCCGGAAATTGCTCATGGAAAAGTGGGGTGTCCAGTGCTGGGTTCAGACAATGACAAATGGGTATCTTCGGATTCAAAACAGCGGAGGACAGGGACAAAGTGCTACAGGGTCCAGATCATTTCCTCCACGGTAAAAAGTTATTCATTGTTCCTCTACCTGAATCTGGGAAGTACGATATGCGCATCATGGCCAAGAAACCGATTTATATTCGCATGAACCACCTACCCAAGTCTTGCTGGCACAAAAAATCCCTCGAGAAGATAGCTTCCACTTTAGGAGATCCCATTCTCATGGAAAATGGAAATCGAGAACTCGTGGGCTACTACGCTAGGGTTCTGGTCCTCATCGACACCTCTAAACAGCTCATAGAAATAGTCAAATTCCACATGCCTGATGGAGCTACCCACTCTACGACTACTGCAAACCGTGGTGCCCTAACTGTGGAGAAAATACACATCTCTTTGAAGTTTGCGATGAATTCTATCGGACCAGGGACAGGGTTTTTCAGGAGCGCATGGTTAAAAGAAATCGACATGAAAACTTTGACAAAGGTGTTCAGCCCACACGGGTAAATGAAGAAAAAAACCCAAACGGGTGCTCTCCCGTACCCATGGAGACACAGTTTCGGGTTCAAAATCAGAAAATTCAGGATCGAGCACCACGGGTCAAGAACTAAACTCGGAAAAGAAGAAGTGTCACGACACAGAGGTGGTCATGGAGATGGTCTGGGACAGGGTAACACGGGATCCTACACCACCGGGCTCTCAGGTCCATACCAAGAGTATTTTCAGTGGTGATGCCGGCTCGGTTGGACCACCGATTTTTGGTGATACAGACAGACCGATGAATGGTGCAGGAAACATACCGGACAGTATGCTCCATCCGGAGGTGAGACGAAGCAATCCCCCTCGGGCAGGAAGACCTCCTGCGCCAAAAGGAAAAACCATGGTTGAGAAACAGTTGTTCAAGAGCAGCGGCAGAACCAGATCTTCTTCCATGTTGCTTAACCCATTGAAGAAGACTTACTAAAGAGTGGCTGAAGCAGCAAAGAGCTCCTCTTCAACTGATAGCAGTAAAGGCGGTGGTCCGAGGCCTAAAGGGACCTTCGGTCCCCAATGAATGCGGCCTGCCTCAATATACGGGGCCTTGGCGCCCCATAAAAAAGGAGATGGGCAAAGAACATCATCTCTAAAAACAATGTCGGTCTGTTAGGTATTCTGGAAACAAAGATAAGTGAACGAACACTGAACAACTTCATGAGGAGTCTCAAAGGATGGAGGTACACCCACAATTTTGAATTGGCACCCAACTCCAGAATTCTTATTGTTTAGGACCCCTATCATTGAATGTGCAATTTCTTTGCACTTATACGTATGGAAACAGTGAGGGAAGATTACACAGACTGCCCCTTTGGGCAGAGTTGAAGCAATATGGTGTAAACCTTGACTCACCATGGATGGTTCTTGGCGATTTCAACTCCATCCTTAGTGTCAATGATCATATGGGTAGCACATCCCCCGGGGTTTACCAAATGAGAGAATTTCAAGAAGCATGTACTGCCTGTGGTCTGAGGGACGCTCCAGCAATCGGGGATCACTTAACATGGCACAATGTGGATTTCACAATTAGGCGCAAACTAGACCGTGTCCTCCTGAATCACAAATGGGATGAAGACTCCTGCCGTACCACCTTTCTTCTTGAATCCGCCCTCTTAGACCACCTACCTTTTGTAATAGCTTTCGCGCAAGATATAGAGCAGCTAAACAGACCCTTCAGGTATCAAAATATGTGGAACGTGCATCCGAGGTGCAAACAGGTAGTGCATGATCACTGGTCACCAGCGATACAAGGGGTTAGACAATATGTTTTATGTCGCAAGCTACAAAGATTAAAGAAACCCCTTAAGGATTTGGGGAAAATTGACTTCCACCACATTTCTGAAAAGGTGAAAAGAGAAGATATGGAGTACGCGAACGCTTTGAAAAGTTTAACACCGGAGAATGCATCACATGAACTGGTACACCAACTGACTGTTCTCAAGCAAACTGCTTTGCTCTTCTACACGGCGGAGTCAAAATTCCTATCCCAAAAGGGAAGAATAAACTTTGTCACTTTGGCGGATAAGGGTACAAGTTTTTTCCACGGCTTGGTGGCTAACAGGAAAGGGGGCGGAGTCCCTGTAATCCTGGACGCTGATGAAAGGATAGTCACATCCAGCGAGAAAAAATGGGCATTACTTACGGAGTTTTACAAGGGCTTATTTGGTACAGATGTTCCACGTACACCAATCGACCCAGATATAATCCGTTTAGGCCCCTTACCGATATGGAGAGAGCAACACTGAGCCAAGATATCGAAAGACATGAAATAAAGTCTGCCCACTTGACAGGCGTGCGGTCGTCGCGCCCGCCGTGCAAAAGATAATTTATAAGCCCTAAATGCTTACTTTCTACAACTAGGTAGATAGCGGCAAATCGGGGTCGTCCAATGAGAAGAGGGATCTTCCTAAGCAATCAAGTTCAAATGGTTGATACTAGGCTAGGAGTAACTATATTTACACACACTTAAAAGCAAGTAAAAGGGGGGTTTGGTTGGTTGGTTTCCTAAGTTACGAAAGTAAAAAGACAAGATAACTAGCAACGTCAAGTGACTATGCTAATCATCAAACAAAACTAAGAAAAGGGGTTTTAAACTACAAAGATAAAAAGCCTTGGGGGCAAGGGATATCCACTTCCAAATCATACGTAGGTCATTGAATCATTCACTCATTCCATCATATAGCATACATGACTCAACATTCACATACCCATCTTGCAAGGATCACAACACATACATCACAAGGAGTTCTAAGTTCATGCTCATACATCTTCATGCAAAGGAGCTACGGAATTCGTCACGTTCCTAACACCTAAACAATTCAAACATACAAGCACTCCCTATGCTCAAACAACTCATGGCACACACGAAGTGAAACACACCATCAAGAGTACATACATGCTAAATAACAAATGCTTCAAGAAAGAGTAAAAGCCATCTATTTGCTACTTCAACTACTTGTCGTGGAGACTAAACTCCTATCCTTCTTAGTTCGTAGTTTGCGAGAGTGAGTTCGACATCTCTCGTCAAACCTCACCAATGACTCCCGTTGTCGCGACCACGACTCAAGGTATCATTGGTGGCATTTAATCACGAAGAACCAACAAGCTTGGCAATGCTTATGACCACTACACCGTGACTAAGCATTAAACCAATTCATGCAATTACACGAGATTGGATGAACGTGCAACGCACATTCATCCAGGAGCATATAACTCTCTCGTTTGCTACACAGACGAACATGACGAAGAGTTCAACATCAATCACATTCGTCTAGCACATCATCAACACATCAATATCATTAAGAAGCTCTAACTCATGCTTTGGATTCCTAATTAAAAGAGGGAAAGAGTAGCTAATTCCTTCCAACCCTAACAAGCAATCAATCAAGCAATTTGTATCCTCAAGCTACCAATAACATCAATAGCATCAACAATCATCATTCAAGCACAATAAGAGCACAATAGCAAAAACACCAAATAGATAGATAGAAATGATCCTTACTACATAGAAATGGAAGCTTCAATCCTTGCTCCCAAGTACAAAAACTACTCTAGAACAAGAAAACACATAGAAACTAAGAAAACAAGAGAGAAAAAGCTAGGGTTTTGGCCCAAAACAGGGGCCAAAAGCTATGGAATGAAGGGGGTGAAGAGGTATTTATAGGGGGAAGAAAAAGGGAGAAAAATGCTGCTGCAGGGCTGACTGGACGCTGTCGTCGCGACTCGCGACCAACTTGGTCGCGACTCGCGACCAAATCAGTAACTCAGCCTTGCTGTTTTGTTTTGCTTCCTCCGGGTGAACCGTTGATCCGTTTCGAGAGTTCTTGTAGTCGATTTTATAGTGCTCGAGAAGAGGAATCCAATGGTGCCACTCTTGAAGGCTGATTCTTCTCGGAAAATTCTGAGAACCCCGGATCATCATTCATCCGTTGCTTTGCTCTCCTTTCTTCATCTCTTCACTTCTTCAAATCTTCACAAAGCTCAAATGTAAAGGTCTTCAAATCTTCAAATCTTCAAAGTCTTCAAATCTTCAAAGTCTTCAAACAAATCACCTTGTCACACAAAATCATCTAAAAAGTGATAAAAACGTCAAAGCCGCCTTTATCCCTCCTTAGATGATTTCAAGGCAAAATGCCACATGTAGAGCACAAAATTGCACAAAACCTAATCCTAAAAAGCCTAAAATAACCATCTAAAATGGACACATCAAACCTCCCCACACTTAAACCTTACTCGCCCTCGAGTAAGAAAAGATTCAAGCATACGGAGGAAATGGCATATCCACATCCTAAAACCCCTAAAATAACCACACAAAATGGACATATCAAACCTCCCCACACTTAAACCTTACTCGCCCTCGAGTAAGAAAAGAACCAAGCACACGGAGTAAATGATATATCCAAAACCTAAACTAATCCCCCAATCAAAGCCTCACAAAAACTCTCAATATCAAAAATCCCAAAATAAAAGCTCACATGAGAATTTTTTCACACACACATCCCCAATCCTAAATCTAACCAAACCTACCACTTATCAATTCACTACCCATAAAATATTTCAAAGCCCCGAATTGATATTCCCAAAGTCCAATGACACAAGATGAAGTTAAAACCATTTAAGAGGTTTAAGCACATACTACACCTAATGCCAATATATCAACCAAAATCCAATGACATAAAATGAAGCTAAAACCATATAAGAGTTTCAAACACATGCTTCACTAAATGCCAATATATCAACCAAAAACGAAGTAGAAAGAGATAAAGAATTTCATAACCATACTTCGTTTCCTAACCCACTAAGCTACCCAAACCCAAGAGGTCTATAGATGTTGAGCTACCCGATCCATCCGTGTGACAACCGTAACCTTATGACTCCAACGCCGGCAAATGAGTGAAATCATATCATTCTTCAATTTCTCTCAATTTCTCTCATTTTGCCTAGGAGCTCTTTCGAGTTTTCATCCTAGCCACACATCATGTTTCTTTAGCTCACATCTCACCTTTTTCCGCACATTTTAGCCTCTCATTTTTGCCTAGGCCGCCCTTTAAGGGTTTTCGACCTATCCGGGCCCCCAATGTTGTCTAAGTTGCCCTCTCGGGTTTTCAACCTAGCGGGGTTTTTTTTTTCTATTTTTTTTCTTTTTGTTTTTCTATTTTTTTTTCATCATGTTTTTCCAATGAAAAGTAGCAAAAAGCATTCCAAAACAAGCTAGCATGCATGTGAATCCTCTAACCCCTCCCCACACTTAAAACATTACATTGCCCTCAATGTAAACACGTAAGGCAAGAACAATAAAAATCAAGGTAAGGGAGTTAGAGTGACACCCATTTCTCCGCAAATTCGCCGGTGATATGGCGATATCCAAGTACTTGGATGGTCCCGAGATAGGTTTCGGAACCGGAAGGGTGAGCAAAGATGCCGTAGAAGAACTCACCCCTCGAGAAAAGCATTGTCTCCATGGCACCATTTGATCAAGACTACACCACGAAGAACACATTAAACTCACAAGTACATAAGGATATGTAATACTAGGTTTAGCATCAAGAGTTAATAACCATAGTATTTTCAAAGAACAACCAAATCACACCCAACCAACACTATAAGAATAATCATGAAAAATATCCAACATATATTGACATGTATACAAGCATCAATATAGGATATGCACTTACGATCACAATGATGTAGTCGGAATACTACAATCAACAAATGTACTATAAAGATGCAAGAATGTTCATATGCCAATATATGTAGGATGGTTGAGAATGAGTGGAGATGTGGTGGTTCTTGGGAGTGTTGGGTGGAGAAGAAGGAAGGATCATGCAATGTTTAAAATCATTTGGAAACTTGGAAGCTTGAAAATTTGAAATCCGGGCTCAAAAAATTTTCAACAGTTACTGAACACGTCGCGACTCGCGACGAGGTTCGTCGCGACTCGCGACGAGCCTCGCGAAGTCATCGCGACTCGCGGAAAGTTGAGTCCGAGAGCTCAAATTTTCTGAGCTCGTCGCGACTCGCGACGAAGTGTGTCGCGACTCACGACGAGCCTCGCGAAGTAATCGCGACTCGCGGAAAGGTGAGTCCGAGAGCTCAAAATTTTCTGAGCTCGTCGCGACTCGCGACGAAGTGTGTCGCGACTCGCGACGAGCCTCGCAAAGTCATCGCGACTCGCGGAAAGTTGGCGCTGGGAGTGAATTTTGCTCCCCTGTTCGTCGCGACTCGCGACGAAGCCCATCGCGACTCGCGACGGCAGGGTATCCCAGGCTTAAAATTTTTTCGTTTTCTTACCAACTGTCCAAGCTTTCTTCCCTCGTTGATTGATCTCGTTCCTTCATCTCCTTCATTGCAATGCACTTCACTTTGCTACAAAATCACAGAAAAACAAGCCATAAAAAGAACAAAACAAAACAACAAAAAACTAAGAAACAAAAACTAAAAGAAATGCCAAATTTATTTAACGTCGTCGGCACGATGAAGCTCCGTATGTTTAAGGTCGTCGGCACGACCCTAATGTTATCCGTATGGTGAAGGCTTGAAGCTCTTCACCATGAGCATCCAAAATAAGAGAGGTGGGGGCACAAAACTTTCAAGAGGAAAGTCTTGTGGAGGTGGAGATGGTTCAAAGGGAATTAAGTGGTTAGGGAGCTTGGGGTAATCTTTCGGCTCCTCTCTCGTTTCCCTCAAAACTTCCAAAAATGGTGGAGTTGGTTCACTAGGTGGGAGAAGGGGTGACAATGCTAATGGATGTAGCACTATCACCTCTTCCTCCATTTTTCTATCCTCTACAACCAACTCCTCATCCCTTTCAAACTCAAAATCATTTTTATTGGTGACCTCACTCACCGAATCATCGAGTTCAAGTTGGGATGGTGTGTTTTCGGAATCACGAGCTTCCATGCGGGCCAATACCTCTAATATGTTCCTCACATGCCCCTCAATGGCCTCAACACTAGAGGAGAGCTGGGTATCCGGCCCCTCACTAGTAAAGGAGTTCAAGTTTGCGATCCTATTTAAGACATCCTCACGTGTCAAACTTGAACTTCCTTGTTGGGCTTGGTTTTGGGGTATGGTATAGGGTGGTGATGGCCAACTAGGTTGCTCGTAATATTGGTTTTCCGGCTCATTCTCATACCACAAATCCGGACTACCACTCCATTCCGGATTGTAAGAGTTGTGGTATGGATAGCATTCATGAGCATCTTGCCCTTGAAAACCAATGTCTCCTACCTCTTGATAGCACTCTTCATAGTACCCATGGTTTTGGAAACCAAGGGTTCTTTCTCGGTCATCGTGCTGTTCCCACAACAAAGGGCAAGATTCGGTAGGATGGTGGGAATGACACATCCTACAAAACCTTGCTTGTTGAGCCTCTCTTCTCATCATGAGTTCCCTCAAGGTGAGACGCTCCATTAAAATTTTTTTTTTTTTTTTTTTCAAAAGTTCGGAATCATAGTGCAAGGATTCTCGATAAAATAAATTACCAAGAACTCAAGCAATACCTACTCCGAACAAAAACAACCACCAAGTAGTGGAAAATAAAAACAACTAGCTAATACACAACCAAATACACCTAAATACTTAAGAATAAACGCCTCTTCCCCGGCAACGGCGCCATTTTGACAGGCGTGCGGTCGTCGCGCCCGCCGTGCAAAAGATAATTTATAAGCCCTAAATGCTTACTTTCTACAACTAGGTAGATAGCGGCAAATCGGGGTCGTCCAATGAGAAGAGGGATCTTCCTAAGCAATCAAGTTCAAATGGTTGATACTAGGCTAGGAGTAACTATATTTACACACACTTAAAAGCAAGTAAAAGGGGGGTTTGGTTGGTTGGTTTCCTAAGTTACGAAAGTAAAAAGACAAGATAACTAGCAACGTCAAGTGACTATGCTAATCATCAAACAAAACTAAGAAAAGGGGTTTTAAACTACAAAGATAAAAAGCCTTGGGGGCAAGGGATATCCACTTCCAAATCATACGTAGGTCATTGAATCATTCACTCATTCCATCATATAGCATACATGACTCAACATTCACATACCCATCTTGCAAGGATCACAACACATACATCACAAGGAGTTCTAAGTTCATGCTCATACATCTTCATGCAAAGGAGCTACGGAATTCGTCACGTTCCTAACACCTAAACAATTCAAACATACAAGCACTCCCTATGCTCAAACAACTCATGGCACACACGAAGTGAAACACACCATCAAGAGTACATACATGCTAAATAACAAATGCTTCAAGAAAGAGTAAAAGCCATCTATTTGCTACTTCAACTACTTGTCGTGGAGACTAAACTCCTATCCTTCTTAGTTCGTAGTTTGCGAGAGTGAGTTCGACATCTCTCGTCAAACCTCACCAATGACTCCCGTTGTCGCGACCACGACTCAAGGTATCATTGGTGGCATTTAATCACGAAGAACCAACAAGCTTGGCAATGCTTATGACCACTACACCGTGACTAAGCATTAAACCAATTCATGCAATTACACGAGATTGGATGAACGTGCAACGCACATTCATCCAGGAGCATATAACTCTCTCGTTTGCTACACAGACGAACATGACGAAGAGTTCAACATCAATCACATTCGTCTAGCACATCATCAACACATCAATATCATTAAGAAGCTCTAACTCATGCTTTGGATTCCTAATTAAAAGAGGGAAAGAGTAGCTAATTCCTTCCAACCCTAACAAGCAATCAATCAAGCAATTTGTATCCTCAAGCTACCAATAACATCAATAGCATCAACAATCATCATTCAAGCACAATAAGAGCACAATAGCAAAAACACCAAATAGATAGATAGAAATGATCCTTACTACATAGAAATGGAAGCTTCAATCCTTGCTCCCAAGTACAAAAACTACTCTAGAACAAGAAAACACATAGAAACTAAGAAAACAAGAGAGAAAAAGCTAGGGTTTTGGCCCAAAACAGGGGCCAAAAGCGATGGAATGAAGGGGGTGAAGAGGTATTTATAGGGGGAAGAAAAAGGGAGAAAAATGCTGCTGCAGGGCTGACTGGACGCTGTCGTCGCGACTCGCGACCAACTTGGTCGCGACTCGCGACCAACTTGGTCGCGACTCGCGACCAAATCAGTAACTCAGCCTTGCTGTTTTGTTTTGCTTCCTCCGGGTGAACCGTTGATCCGTTTCGGGAGTTCTTGTAGTCGATTTTATAGTGCTCGAGAAGAGGAATCCAATGGTGCCACTCTTGAAGGCTGATTCTTCTTGGAAAATTCTGAGAACCCCGGATCATCATTCATCCGTTGCTTTGCTCTCCTTTCTTCATCTCTTCACTTCTTCAAATCTTCACAAAGCTCAAATGTAAAGGTCTTCAAATCTTCAAATCTTCAAAGTCTTCAAATCTTCAAAGTCTTCAAACAAATCACCTTGTCACACAAAATCATCTAAAAAGTGATAAAAACGTCAAAGCCGCCTTTATCCCTCCTTAGATGATTTCAAGGCAAAATGCCACATGTAGAGCACAAAATTGCACAAAACCTAATCCTAAAAAGCCTAAAATAACCATCTAAAATGGACACATCAAACCTCCCCACACTTAAACCTTACTCGCCCTCGAGTAAGAAAAGATTCAAGCATACGGAGGAAATGACATATCCACATCCTAAAACCCCTAAAATAACCACACAAAATGGACATATCAAACCTCCCCACACTTAAACCTTACTCGCCCTCGAGTAAGAAAAGAACCAAGCACACGGAGTAAATGATATATCCAAAACCTAAACTAATCCCCCAATCAAAGCCTCACAAAAACTCTCAATATCAAAAATCCCAAAATAAAAGCTCACATGAGAATTTTTTCACACACACATCCCCAATCCTAAATCTAACCAAACCTACCACTTATCAATTCACTACCCATAAAATATTTCAAAGCCCCGAATTGATATTCCCAAAGTCCAATGACACAAGATGAAGTTAAAACCATTTAAGAGGTTTAAGCACATACTACACCTAATGCCAATATATCAACCAAAATCCAATGACATAAAATGAAGCTAAAACCATATAAGAGTTTCAAACACATGCTTCACTAAATGCCAATATATCAACCAAAAACGAAGTAGAAAGAGATAAAGAATTTCATAACCATACTTCGTTTCCTAACCCACTAAGCTACCCAAACCCAAGAGGTCTATAGATGTTGAGCTACCCGATCCATCCGTGTGACAACCGTAACCTTATGACTCCAACGCCGGCAAATGAGTGAAATCATATCATTCTTCAATTTCTCTCAATTTCTCTCATTTTGCCTAGGAGCTCTTTCGAGTTTTCATCCTAGCCACACATCATGTTTCTTTAGCTCACATCTCACCTTTTTCCGCACATTTTAGCCTCTCATTTTTGCCTAGGCCGCCCTTTAAGGGTTTTCGACCTATCCGGGCCCCCAATGTTGTCTAAGTTGCCCTCTCGGGTTTTCAACCTAGCGGGGTTTTTTTTTTCTATTTTTTTTCTTTTTGTTTTTCTATTTTTTTTTCATCATGTTTTTCCAATGAAAAGTAGCAAAAAGCATTCCAAAACAAGCTAGCATGCATGTGAATCCTCTAACCCCTCCCCACACTTAAAACATTACATTGCCCTCAATGTAAACACGTAAGGCAAGAACAATAAAAATCAAGGTAAGGGAGTTAGAGTGACACCCATTTCTCCGCAAATTCGCCGGTGATATGGCGATATCCAAGTACTTGGATGGTCCCGAGATAGGTTTCGGAACCGGAAGGGTGAGCAAAGATGCCGTAGAAGAACTCACCCCTCGAGAAAAGCATTGTCTCCATGGCGCCATTTGATCAAGACTACACCACGAAGAACACATTAAACTCACAAGTACATAAGGATATGTAATACTAGGTTTAGCATCAAGAGTTAATAACCATAGTATTTTCAAAGAACAACCAAATCACACCCAACCAACACTATAAGAATAATCATGAAAAATATCCAACATATATTGACATGTATACAAGCATCATTATAGGATATGCACTTACGATCACAATGATGTAGTCGGCATACTACAATCAACAAATGTACTATAAAGATGCAAGAATGTTCATATGCCAATATATGTAGGATGGTTGAGAATGAGTGGAGATGTGGTGGTTCTTGGGAGTGTTGGGTGGAGAAGAAGGAAGGATCATGCAATGTTTAAAATCATTTGGAAACTTGGAAGCTTGAAAATTTGAAATCCGGGCTCAAAAAATTTTCAACAGTTACTGAACACGTCGCGACTCGCGACGAGGTTCGTCGCGACTCGCGACGAGCCTCGCGAAGTCATCGCGACTCGCGGAAAGTTGAGTCCGAGAGCTCAAAATTTTCTGAGCTCGTCGCGACTCGCGACGAAGTGTGTCGCGACTCGCGACGAGCCTCGCGAAGTAATCGCGACTCGCGGAAAGGTGAGTCCGAGAGCTCAAAATTTTCTGAGCTCGTCACGACTCGCGACGAAGTGTGTCGCGACTCGCGACGAGCCTCGTGAAGTCATCGCGACTCGTGGAAAGTTGGCGCTGGGAGTGATTTTTCTCCCCTATTCGTCGCGACTCGCGACGAAACCCATCGCGACTCGCGACGGCAGGGTATCCCAGGCTTAAAATTTTTCTTTTGCTTACCAACTGTCCAGGCTTTCTTCCCTCGTTCATTGATCTCGTTCCTTCATCTCCTTCATTGCAATCACTTCACTTTGCTACAAAATCACAGAAAAACAAGCCATAAAAAGAACAAAACAAAACAACAAAAAACTAAGAAACAAAAACTAAAAGAAATGCCGAATTTATTTAACGTCGTCGGCACGACGAAGCTCCGTATGTTTAAGGTCGTCGGCACGACCCTAATGTTATCCGTATGGTGAAGGTTTGAAGCTCTTCACCATGAGCATCCAAAATAAGAGAGGTGGGGCACAAAACTTTCAAGAGGAAAGTCTTGTGGAGGTGGAGATGGTTCAAAGGGAATTAAGTGGTTAGGGAGCTTGGGATAGTCTTTTGGCTCCTCTCTCGTTTCCCTCAAAACTTCCGAAAATATTAGAGTTGGTTCACTAGGTGGGAGAAGGGGTGACAATGCTAATGGATGTAGCACTATCACCTCTTCCTCCATTTTTCTATCCTCTACAACCAACTCCTCATCCCTTTCAAACTCAAAATCATTTTTATTGGTGACCTCACTCACCGAATCATCGAGTTCAAGTTGGGATGGTGTGTTTTCGGAATCACGAGCTTCCATGCGGGCCAATACCTCTAATATGTTCCTCACATGCCCCTCAATGGCCTCAACACTAGAGGAGAGCTGGGTATCCGGCTCCTCACTAGTAAAGGATTTCAAGTTTGCTATCCTATTTAAGACATCCTCACGTGTCAAACTTGAACTTCCTTTTTGGGCTTGGTTTTGGGGTATGGTATAGGGTGGTGATGGCCAACTAGGTTGCTCGTAATATTGGTTTTCCGGCTCATTCTCATACCACAAATCCGGACTACCACTCCATTCCGGATTGTAAGAGTTGTGGTATGGATAGCATTCATGAGCTTCTTGCCCTTGAAAACCAATATCTCCTACCTCTTGATAGCACTCTTCATAGTACCCATGGTTTTTGAAACCAAGGGTTCTTTCTCGGTCATCGTGCTGTTCCCACAACAAAGGGCAAGATTCGGTAGGATGGTCGGAATGACACATCCTACAAAACCTTGCTTGTTGAGCCTATCTTCTCATCATGAGTTCCCTCAAGGTGAGACGCTCCATTAAATTTTTTTTTTTTTCAAAAGTTCGGAATCATAGTGCAAGGATTCTCGATAAAATAAATTACCAAGAACTCAAGTAATACCTACTCCGAACAAAAACAACCACCAAGTAGTGGAAAATAAAAACAACTAGCTAATACACAACCAAATACACCTAAATACTTAAGAATAAACGCCTTTTCCCCGGCAACGGCGCCATTTTAACGGGCGGGCGGTCGTCGCGCCCGCCGTGCAAAAGATAATTTATAAGCCCTAAATGCTTACTTTCTACAACTAGGTAGATAGTGGCAAATCGGGGTCGTCCAAAGAGAAGAGGGATCTTCCTAAGCGTCTAAGCACACAATGGTTGATACTAGGCTAGGAGTAACTATATTTACACACACTTAAAAGCAAGTAAAAGGGGGGGGGAGGGGGTTGGTTGGTTGGTTGTTCCTAAGTTAACAAAGATAAAAAGACGAGATAACTAGCAAAGTCAAGTGACTATGCTAATCATCAAACGAAACTAAAGAAAAGGGGTTTTAAACTACAAAGATAAAAAGCCTTGGGGGCAACGGATATCCACTTCCACATCTAATGTAGTTCATCGAATCATTCACACATTCCATCATATAGCATTCAGGACCCAACACTCACACACCCATCTAGCAAGTACCACAACACACACATCACAAGGAGTTCTAAGTTCATGCTCATAGATCTTCATGCAAAGGCGCTACGGAATTCGTCACGTTCCTACACCTAAACAATTCAACCACACAAGCACTACCTATGCTCAAACAACTCATGGCACACATGCAGTGAAACACACCGTCAAGAGTACATAAACGCCAAATAACAAATGCTTCAAGAATGAATTTAAATCATCTATTCAATACTTCAACTACTTGTCATGGAGACTAAACTCCTATCCTTCTTAGTTCGTAGTTTGCGAGAGTGAGTTCCACATCTCTCGTCAAACCTCACCAATGACTCCCGAGTCGCAACCATGACTCAAGGTGTCATTGGTGGCATTTAGCACGAAGGACCAACAAGCTTGGCAATGCTTATGACCACTACACCGTGACTAAGCATTTAACCAATTCATGCAATTACACGAGATTAGTTAAGAGCGACCACTCATAGACCACGAGCATATAACTCTTCTCGTTTGCTACACAAACGAACATGACGAAGAGTTCAACATCAATCACATTCGTCTAGCACATTGTCAACACACTAACACAATCAAAAGCTCTAATTCACACTCATACATTCCTAACAAGAACAGGGGGGAAATTAACCCAAATCCCCCAAACCCTAGCTAGCAATTCATACAAGCATTCATATCCTCAAGCTCCCAACAACATCAATGGAATCAACAATTAACATTCAAAGCACAATAAATGCACAATAGCAAAAACACCAAATAGATAGATAGAAATGGTTCTCAATACATAGAAGTGGAAGCTTCAATCCATAGCTCCCAAGTACAAGAACTACTCTAGAACAACAAAAGACATAATTAAACTAAGAAAAAGCTAAGAAAAGAAAGAAGAGAAAAACCTAGAGTTGGAGCCCTAAAACCAGAGAGAAAAACGGGCTGGAAAAGCTTGAGAAGAGGAGGAAAGAGAGTAGTATTTATAGTGCAAAGAAGATAAAGTTGGTTTCTGGCCGCCCGTTGGTCGCGAATCGCGACGAGTTCGTCGCGACTCGCGACGGTGTAGGTCGCGACTCGCGATGGTGTCGCGACGGGGTCGCGACGGGAGCCAGAGTTTTGCATTGTTTCTTTGTCTTCTTCATAGCCATCCCTCTCAATCTTCAAGTCTTCAACGGCTCCAAAAATGGTCTTCAACGGCCTCCGGTCTTCATGTCTTCGAAGTGAGTATCCAAAAGTCTTCGAAAGTATAGTCTTCAATGTCTTCCGGTCTTCGTTGCTTCCGTGTTCTTCCCTTGTCACACAAAATCCACTTAGAAGAGGTAAAAGAGTACAAAGTTGCTTTTGCCTCTCCTAAGTGAATTTCAAGGTAAAACACAAGCTCTCGATAATAAAAGAGCACAAAAGTGATCCTAAATACTACTAAATAAAGCGTATAAAATGGACACATCAAACCTCCCCACACTTAAACCTTACTCGCCCTCGAGTAAGAAAAGATTCAAGCATACGGAGGAAATGGCATATCCACATCCTAAAACCCCTAAAATAACCACACAAAATGGACACATCAAATATCCCCACACTTAGACCTTACTCGCCCTCGAGTAAGAAAAGAACCAAGCACACGGAGTAAATGATATATCCAAAACCTAAACTAATCCCCCAATCAAAGCCTCACAAAAACTCTCAATATCAAAAATCCCAAAACAAAAGCTCACATGAGAATTTTTTCACACACACATCCCCAATCCTAAATCTAACCAAACCTACCACTTATCAATTCACTACCCATAAAATATTTCAAAGCCCCGAATTGATATTCCCAAAGTCCAATGACACAAGATGAAGTTAAAACCATTTAAGAGGTTTAAGCACATACTACACCTAATGCCAATATATCAACCAAAATCCAATGACATAAAATGAAGCTAAAACCATATAAGAGTTTCAAACACATGCTTCACTAAATGCCAATATATCAACCAAAAACGAAGTAGAAAGAGATAAGGAATTTCATAACCACACTTCGTTTCCTAACCCACTAAGCTACCCAATCCCAAGAGGTCTATAGATATTGAGCTACCCGATCCATCCATGTGACAACCGCAACCTTATGACTCCAACGCCGGCAAGTGAGTGAAATCATAGCATTTTTCAATTTCTCTCAATTTCTCTCATTTTGCCTAGGAGCTCTTTCGAGTTTTCATCCTAGCCACACATCATGTTTCTTTAGCTCACATCTCACTTTTTTCCGCACATTTTAGCCTCTCATTTTTGCCTAGGCCGCCCTTTAAGGGTTTTCGACCTATCCGGGCCCCCCATGTTGCCTAAGTTGCCCTCTCGGGTTTTCAACTTAGCGGGTTTTCTTTTTCTTTTTTTTTCTTTTTCTTTTTCTATATTTTTTTCTTTTTGTTTTTCTATATTTTTTTCTCTTTTTCTCATGTTTTTCCAATGAAAAGTAGCAAAAAGCATTCCAAAACAATCTAGCATGCATATGAGTCCTCTAACCCCTCCCCACACTTAAAACATTACATTGCCCTCAATGTAAACACGTAAGGCAAGAACAATAAAAATCAAGGTAAGGGAGTTAGAGTGACACCCATTTCTCCACAAATTCGCCGGTGATATGGCGATATCCAAGTACTTGGATGGTCCCGAGATAGGTTTCGGAATCGGAAGGGTGAGCAAAGATGCCATAGAAGAACTCACCCCTCGAGAAAAGCATTGTCTCCATGGCGCCGTTTGATCAAGACTACACCACGAAGAACACATTAAACTCACAAGTACATAAGGATATGTAATACTAGGTTTAGCATCAAGAGTTAATAACCATAGTATTTTCAAAGAACAACCAAATCACACCCAACCAACACTATAAGAACAATCATGAAAAATATCCAACATATATTGACATGTATACAAGCATCATTATAGGATATGCACTTACGATCACAATGATGTAATTGGCATACTACAATCAACAAATGTACTAAAAAGATGCAAGGATGTTCATATGTCAACATGTGTAGGATGGTGGAGGAATGAGTGGGTATGTGGTGGTTCTTGGGAGTGTTGGGTGGAGAAGAAGGTAGGATCATGCAATGTTTAAAATCATTTGGAAACTTGGAAGCTTGGAAATTTGAAATCCGGGCTCAAAAAAAAAAATTTCAACAGTTACTGAGCACGTTGCGACTCGCGACGAGGTTCGTCGCGACTCGCGACGAGGTTCGTCGCGACTCACGACGAGCCTCGCGAAGTCATCGGGACTCGCGGAAAGTTGAGTCCGAGAGCTCAAAATTTTCTGAGCTCGTCGCGACTCGCGACGAAGTGTGTCGCAACTCATGACGAGCCTCGCGAAGTCATCGCGACTCGCGGAAAGGTGAGTCCGAGAGCTCAAAATTTTCTGAGCTCGTCGCGACTCGCGACGAAGTGTGTCGCGACTCGCGACGAGCCTCGCAAAGTCATCGCGACTCGCGGAAAGTTGGCGCTGGGAGTGAATTTTGCTCCCCTGTTCGTCGCGACTCGCGACGAAGCCCATCGCGACTCGCGACGGCAGGGTATCCCAGGCTTAAAATTTTTTCGTTTTCTTACCAACTGTCCAAGCTTTCTTCCCTCGTTGATTGATCTCGTTCCTTCATCTCCTTCATTGCAATGCACTTCACTTTGCTACAAAATCACAGAAAAACAAGCCATAAAAAGAACAAAACAAAACAACAAAAAACTAAGAAACAAAAACTAAAAGAAATGCCAAATTTATTTAACGTCGTCGGCACGATGAAGCTCCGTATGTTTAAGGTCGTCGGCACGACCCTAATGTTATCCGTATGGTGAAGGCTTGAAGCTCTTCACCATGAGCATCCAAAATAAGAGAGGTGGGGGCACAAAACTTTCAAGAGGAAAGTCTTGTGGAGGTGGAGATGGTTCAAAGGGAATTAAGTGGTTAGGGAGCTTGGGGTAATCTTTCGGCTCCTCTCTCGTTTCCCTCAAAACTTCCAAAAATGGTGGAGTTGGTTCACTAGGTGGGAGAAGGGGTGACAATGCTAATGGATGTAGCACTATCACCTCTTCCTCCATTTTTCTATCCTCTACAACCAACTCCTCATCCCTTTCAAACTCAAAATCATTTTTATTGGTGACCTCACTCACCGAATCATCGAGTTCAAGTTGGGATGGTGTGTTTTCGGAATCACGAGCTTCCATGCGGGCCAATACCTCTAATATGTTCCTCACATGCCCCTCAATGGCCTCAACACTAGAGGAGAGCTGGGTATCCGGCCCCTCACTAGTAAAGGAGTTCAAGTTTGCGATCCTATTTAAGACATCCTCACGTGTCAAACTTGAACTTCCTTGTTGGGCTTGGTTTTGGGGTATGGTATAGGGTGGTGATGGCCAACTAGGTTGCTCGTAATATTGGTTTTCCGGCTCATTCTCATACCACAAATCCGGACTACCACTCCATTCCGGATTGTAAGAGTTGTGGTATGGATAGCATTCATGAGCATCTTGCCCTTGAAAACCAATGTCTCCTACCTCTTGATAGCACTCTTCATAGTACCCATGGTTTTGGAAACCAAGGGTTCTTTCTCGGTCATCGTGCTGTTCCCACAACAAAGGGCAAGATTCGGTAGGATGGTGGGAATGACACATCCTACAAAACCTTGCTTGTTGAGCCTCTCTTCTCATCATGAGTTCCCTCAAGGTGAGACGCTCCATTAAAATTTTTTTTTATTTTTTATTTTTCAAAAGTTCGGAATCATAGTGCAAGGATTCTCGATAAAATAAATTACCAAGAACTCAAGCAATACCTACTCCGAACAAAAACAACCACCAAGTAGTGGAAAATAAAAACAACTAGCTAATACACAACCAAATACACCTAAATACTTAAGAATAAACACCTCTTCCCCGGCAACGGCGCCATTTTGACGGGCGTGCGGTCATCGCGCCCGCCGTGCAAAAGATAATTTATAAGCCCTAAATGCTTACTTTCTACAACTAGGTAGATAGCGGCAAATCGGGGTCGTCCAATGAGAAGAGGGATCTTCCTAAGCAATCAAGCTCAAATGGTTGATACTAGGCTAGGAGTAACTATATTTACACACACTTAAAAGCAAGTAAAAGGGGGGTTTGGTTGGTTGGTTTCCTAAGTTACGAAAGTAAAAAGACAAGATAACTAGCAACGTCAAGTGACTATGCTAATCATCAAACAAAACTAAGAAAAGGGGTTTTAAACTACAAAGATAAAAAGCCTTGGGGGCAAGGGATATCCACTTCCAAATCATACGTAGGTCATTGAATCATTCACTCATTCCATCATATAGCATACATGACTCAACATTCACATACCCATCTTGCAAGGATCACAACACATACATCACAAGGAGTTCTAAGTTCATGCTCATACATCTTCATGCAAAGGAGCTACGGAATTCGTCACGTTCCTAACACCTAAACGATTCAAACATACAAGTACTCCCTATGCTCAAACAACTCATGGCACACACGAAGTGAAACACACCATCAAGAGTACATACATGCTAAATAACAAATGCTTCAAGAAAGAGTAAAAGCCATCTATTTGCTACTTCAACTACTTGTCGTGGAGACTAAACTCCTATCCTTCTTAGTTCGTAGTTTGCGAGAGTGAGTTCGACATCTCTCGTCAAACCTCACCAATGACTCCCGTTGTCGCGACCACGACTCAAGGTATCATTGGTGGCATTTAATCACGAAGAACCAACAAGCTTGGCAATGCTTATGACCACTACACCGTGACTAAGCATTAAACCAATTCATGCAATTACACGAGATTGGATGAACGTGCAACGCACATTCATCCAGGAGCATATAACTCTCTCGTTTGCTACACAGACGAACATGACGAAGAGTTCAACATCAATCACATTCATCTAGCACATCATCAACACATCAATATCATTAAGAAGCTCTAACTCATGCTTTGGATTCCTAATTAAAAGAGGGAAAGAGTAGCTAATTCCTTCCAACCCTAACAAGCAATCAATCAAGCAATTTGTATCCTCAAGCTACCAATAACATCAATAGCATCAACAATCATCATTCAAGCACAATAAGAGCACAATAGCAAAAACACCAAATAGATAGATAGAAATGATCCTTACTACATAGAAATGGAAGCTTCAATCCTTGCTCCCAAGTACAAAAACTACTCTAGAACAAGAAAACACATAGAAACTAAGAAAACAAGAGAGAAAAAGCTAGGGTTTTGGCCCAAAACAGGGGCCAAAAGCTATGGAATGAAGGGGGTGAAGAGGTATTTATAGGGGGAAGAAAAAGGGAGAAAAATGCTGCTGCAGGGCTGACTGGACGCTGTCGTCGCGACTCGCGACTAACTTGGTCGCGACTCGCGACCAAATCAGTAACTCAGCCTTGCTGTTTTGTTTTGCTTCCTCCGGGTGAACCGTTGATCCGTTTCGGGAGTTCTTGTAGTCGATTTTATAGTGCTCGAGAAGAGGAATCCAATGGTGCCACTCTTGAAGGCTGATTCTTCTCGGAAAATTCTGAGAACCCCGGATCATCATTCATCCGTTGCTTTGCTCTCCTTTCTTCATCTCTTCACTTCTTCAAATCTTCACAAAGCTCAAATGTAAAGGTCTTCAAATCTTCAAATCTTCAAAGATAAATCTTCAAAGTCTTCAAATCTTCAAAGTCTTCAAACAAATCACCTTGTCACACAAAATCATCTAAAAAGTGATAAAAACGTCAAAGCCGCCTTTAACCCTCCTTAGATGATTTCAAGGCAAAATGCCACATGTAGAGCACAAAATTGCACAAAACCTAATCCTAAAAGCCTAAAATAACCATCTAAAATGGACACATCACCTCTTCTCCATGTCCGAAGACAAAGCACCGGGCCCTGATAGCTTCACTGCAGCTTTTTTCAAGAGTCAATGGGAGATTGTGGGCCAGGATGTCACAGAATCGGTCTTGGAATTCTTCCGCACCGGTGAACTGCTGAAAAGGCTAAATCATACCGTTGTTGCACTTATACCCAAGAAAGAAGACAACCTAAGGGTGGCTGAGTTTAGACCCATCTCCTGCTGAAATATCATTTACAAGGTTATCTCCAAAGTCATCGCCAACAGAATCGATCCTCTCCTCCCCGGCCTCATTGACCTTTGCCAAGCAGCGTTTTTAAATGGACGGAAACTTTCTGATAATGTCATAATGCCCCAAGAGCTAGTGCAGGGCTACGGACTCTCACGATCCTCTCCCCGCTGTATGATTATGGTAGACCTTGTAAAGGCATTCGACACGGTGTCTTGGGATTTCATACAGGAGGTACTAAATGGCCTAGGCTTCCCACAAGCATGGGTTGATAGAATTATGGAATGTGTAACAACATCGACTTTCTCCATTTCGATAAATGGAAAATTATGTGACTTCTTCAAAGCCAAAAGGGGACTTCGGCAAGGTGACCCCCTATCTCCCCTACTATTTGTCATTTGTATGGAATACCTTTCAGGCTACTGAAAAACAGGGCAGAAACCACTCCGTTCTCCTATCACCTGAGATGTGAACACCTAAAAATCACCCATCTAGCTTTCGTGGATGACTTGATGCTTTTTTCGAAGGCAGACCAGAATTCTGTTCATTCCAACATGTCTGTTCTAAATGATTTCCAACAGACCTCATGCCTAGCCATCAATGCCGCAAAGTCGCAATTCTTCGGAGTGGGTATAAAGGTGAACTCAAGCTTCACAGATATCCCATGGGCTACTTTTTCGGTCAGGTACTTGGACATCCCGTTGGATTCCAGTAAACTGAAGGTCTCTCAGTTTTACACGCTTCTCGACAACGTCGACAAGGAAATCGCAAGATTCAAAGGTTATACATTATCTTATGCGGGGAAACTGGAACTCATAAAATCCGTGGTCCAAGGAATTGTTGGATTCTGGATACAACACTTCATCATCTAGGGTAATGTCATGGATTCACTAGAACAAAAATGCAAACATTTCCTGTGGGGAGACAAGAAACAGAAAAAGGTTTCCTGGAAAAGGCTTTGTACTCCGAGGAGTAATGGGGGTCTGGGAATTCGTGACTTCAAGATATGGAATATGGCCATCCTCGCACAGCAGCTATGGGATATACACTCACAAAAGGAATCACTCTGGATCAAATGGGTCCATTCACAGTTCCTGAGCACGAGCAATATATGGAGTTTACACCCAAGGGCTCCCTATGGCAGAATCTCGGAGAAGTTTTCACTATACTTCACGAATCTGTGTGAACTCCGGGACAACCTAGTAATCATGTGTGATGGCTCAAGTGAAACACTCATCGACTTGTTGGCGGTTTGGTCAGGATCTGGTAAATTCACGGCGATGACGCATGATCATTTCCACAGGTTTACTTACCCTCACTTGTATGATATACCCACCCTCCCAAGGCCAAGATTCAAATCAATTTGGTGTGGATCGATACCCCCTCGGTTCTCCTTCATTACATGGCTTGCCTCGCTTGGTCGTCTTCAAACCAAGGGCAGGTACCACAGAGGAGATGATGAACCCACAGACCACATCTACTGCCTATGTCGCTCTGATGTAGAGACACACGATCACTTGTTCTTCCAATGTGATTTTGTCAAACTGGTATGGGATAGAGTGCGAAACTAGATTGGATTGAGACGAGCCACTACTTCCATTGCAGCCTCATACAAATAGATCAGAAGACAGGTAAGAGGATCGAAATTGAAAAGAAAGATGGGTCCACTAGCGCTGACAACCACAGTGTACTACATATGGAGTGAAAGGAACAGAGTTCTCAAAAAAGAACTTCGCCCGGATTCGGCTAGGGATTTTAAGCTTATCCAAAAGGACTGCTACCTCATCCTCAACAGATTATTCCCGCACGAATTGCTGTTCTAGACAGGGATCCTTCCCTAACAGTCGGCACAACATCTACATGGAGGGCATCGGAACCACACCCGGGAGGTAAACATTTCTTTGCAGGTAAGAACAGATGCAGACACCTACATGACGGGGTCGGGGGTCATGCGTTTGGCCCCTGGACTACCCGAAAAATGTTTTTAAAGGCCACATCATCATATTAAATATGGGTGTATATATCATAGAACTGGCCTTTACAACTTCATTTGGAATGCCAGACCAGTCTAAAAATAAAGTCGCTCGGGGGTGGGTGGTTCGAGGGTTAGGATGGTTCTAGGGGTAGGATGGTTTGAGGGTTGAAGGATGCTTCGAGGGTCGAAGGATACTTCGAGGGTTTGGGGTTCGAGGATAGACGGACTGAGGTATTCGAGTGCTGAAGGCTTCCGAGTGCTGAACGCATTCATGTGCTCCACGGGGGCATTCGAGAGCTGGAAGTGTTCGAGTGCTCCAAGGGGGCATTCGAGTGTTGGAGTGTTCGTGTGCTGGGGCCATTCGAGGGGTGGTATGTTTGCCCTCGAGGGACAGTTCGAGGAATTCGCTTCATTTGTCCTCGAGTTTGTCCTTGAGCACTGAAAGGGGCATTCGAGGGAAGTGGGAGTTTGAGTGATCGAAAGGGCATTCTAGTGCTGAAGGCTGGTTCGAGGATAGATGGACAGGGGCCTTCGAGGGCTGGAAGTGTTCGAGTGCTCGAGACTCCGGTGGCTAACAGCTGGCAGTCTAGAGGGTTAAAGGGTGATTGGTGAGGGGTAAGTAGTTCGAGAGTTGAGGATTAGTTTGAGGGCTAAGGGATGGTTCGAGGGATGAAGGATGGTTCGAGAGTCAAAGGGTGGTTGGAGAGGCAGGTGGTTCGAGGGTTAACGGGTTGTTTGAGGGTTGAGGGATGGTCGATGGTTGAAGAATGGTTCGAGGGTTCAGGGATGGTTAGAGGAAAGGCCAGAATGACTCTCGAACGGTATTTTGAGGGCCTCGAGGGTAGGTGGTCAGAATGGTGGTTCGAGGGGGCATTCGAGTGTCCAAGGTATTCGAGTACTCGAGAAAGGCATTCGAGTGATGGAGGTGTTTGAGTGCTCGAGGAAGGCTTTCGAGTGCTGGAGGTGTTCGAGTGCTCCAGGGGGCATTCGAGTGCTAGAGGTATCGAAGGGGCTATACCCTTGAAGGGGCACTGCCCTTGAAGGTGTAATACCCTCTAAGGGGCTCTGCACTCGAAGGGGTCATACCCTCGAAGGGGTTCTGCCCCGGAAGGGGTCATACCCTCGAAGTGGCTCTGCCCTAGAAAGGGTCATACCCTCGAAGGGGCTCTGCCCTCGAAGGGGTCATACCCTCGAAGGGGCTCTGCCCTTGAAGGGGTCATACCCTCAAAGGGGCTCTTCCCTCGAAGGGGTATTACCCTCAAAGGGGTCATACCCTCGAAGGGGTCATACCCTCGAAGGGGTCATACCCTCGAAGGGGTCATACCCTCGAAGGGGCTCTTCCCTTGAAGGGGTATTACCCTCAAAGGGGTCATACCCTCGAAGGGGTCATACCCTCGAAGGGGTCATACCCTCGAAGGGGTCATACCCTCGAAGGGGCTCTGCCCTCGAAGGGGCTCTGCCCTCGAAGGGGCTCTGCACTCGAAGGGGTATTACCCTCGAAGGGGTCCGCAAAAAAATGCAACCGTTTTTCTCCATATGGCTGAAAGGATTTCCCATGGTAGTAGCATGGCCATGTAGGTTGGGTAGGGGGTAAATTAATTCTGCATACGCAAATTAATTAACCCCTTGCTAGGTATCACTTGGAATTAATGGTTGCGCTATTTGCCTACGCTGCACTAAAAAGTGTAAAATGGCATCAGTCTGTCCATTTTCCTAAAATGGAAAGAACGGTTACAAAACTGTTACGAGGGGCGTGCATGGTAGAAGTCATGCCCAGTCTCTTAAGCCTAGGAGGTCTATCCGCGGGGAACACTTGGGAGAAAAACGGACTACGGTCAAACTGCCCCCAACCCAAAAGGGAAAGCCTCGGCCCTCATCCAGAGACCGTCATCGAAGGCCAATAACACCTCTTTATCTTCATCTTAGAGGTGTACATGGTAGAAGCGGTGTGAAAGCCCTTTTAGGAGGACAGGTCATACTACTTCATTCATTGGAAGACCGAGACCACTCTCGGAGTTGAAGACACCTGTGGGGAGCAAACCACGTCGCAAGAGCCGGTTCACACCACCGGTAGCATGGATGTAACATGGAGCGAGGAGGCTAGTGAGTTTGTTCTCCTGCCCCTCTATTTTTCAGGGATGGCTTATACAGGCCCCGGTCATCACGACGCGACTAGCTTCTTTTGGTCACATGGTTGTAACATTTAGATCAGGGTAGTATTTTAGGTAACATGTATAAAGGGAGTGGGCTAATGTCCCCACTCCCGTACATTCCCACTGCATTTTTGGGCCACCTGATTGTACCATCTAAATCAGGGGTAGTTTAGTAGGTTTCATTGTATCACGAGAGTGGGACAATGTTCCCACTCCTGTAGACTCTCACGGTTTCTTTTTATTTACCATTACCTTCGACTAGTGACTAAACTGACTTTAACTAATCAATGGTCAAACTTTACTTTACGTTTGAAATTTAGTTTTACCACTTTTTCTAGTACTTACTAGTGTGTTCCAACATGACTAACTTAACCAAGTTCATAATAACGTAAAACGTAAAGAACACACGACTTGGTTATGCAGTTCGGTGTAATCCACCTACATCTGCGGGGCCTGGCCTAGTTCAGAATGAATTCACTAATTAGAAAGATACAGTACAGAGTACAGGTTACAAAATACTTATCTTTACTAACTATATTGTGTGAATTCTGCTAGCTCCCCTAGCTACCAATCTGCCTTGATTAGACTCCCTCTGATCTCGAACTCGGTCGACGCTGGATCTCCTCCTCCCGAGGAATTAAGGTTTCTGATTCTGAACTTTGTGCGGTAGGTCAGGTATGTTGGAACACAGTAGTATGACTCTTTGCAATTCTCGAAAGTCTCAAAAATCTGTAGGTAGATTTTTGCTCTGTTAAATCCGTGAGTATGCAGCCGTGTTTGTCCCAATTTATATCCACGAACAGATTGGAATACTCCTTGATTATCTCCACAATATTCCCATTCCAAATATGCTTCTTGAAGCATATCCAAATCACATAAATAAAGGGATTTACCTTCTATTAATCTATCCCATATATTCGAATATATCATCTCCATATAAGTAGGATTTTCCATAAATCAATTATGCTTCACACGCCTAATATACATAGCCAAATATACGAATTCCATAAGATATAACATACTCCAATATTTCGGCTTTGATTTCCATAATTCCTTGGCGTGAATTATGCTAAATACAACATGTTCCAACATGGAAAGATTTTCAGTTCAAAATAAGTTCACACAAAATTTCCAATTAAATATTCACTTGCAAATCTCTTGACTTTACAATCTCCCCCTTTGGCATTTTTGTGGACCCATAATATTTTGGACATGTAATTCTCAACGAAAAACTTCCAGCATTATTTACATAAGCTTTCAGAATAACAATCAACATAAAATCAGAATTCCCTTAAACATGAATACCGAAATCAGAAAGCCAGAAATCCCCAACCTAAATGTGATTACAGCCAAATTGAACAAACACATCCAAATTCCGAAATCAACAATTACTCCCCCCTGGGGAACACACAGAGGCCAAAGGTAATAAAATCAGCAAAACAGTTTGCTCCCCCTGTATCAAACATCAAAATCCAAAAACAAGAATAAAATTCAGGCTTCCAATCGGGCCTTCTCTTCTTCCAGACTAGTTTTCTCTGCCTCCAACGCAGCCATTTGAATGACCAAAGCACCAAGCCTAGCATTCAAAACCATTAACCTAGCCTCATTTTCTGCTGCTGCGGGTGTAGAAGTTGATCCAGCTGGTTTCCATGGGAGATCATGCACATGCCTTAGCCCGAACGTCTTCTTGTTGGGCCTAAGAAATTCTGTGTCAATAATCACATCCGAAGCTTTTCCCTTCACTTTCTCACTTTTGGCTAGTGCAGATGTCAGAGCAGGGTAAATCACTGCATCATTGACCTTAGCCTGTCTGACCAAATGTTGCTAAATGAGAAGCCCAAGGTTAACATCCTTCTTTGTTCCAACGCAGTACATCAATTTAGCCATTCCCTTGTCAAAGCTGTGGTGTTAGTAGAGGGCAACTAACAATGTACAACCACCTGATATAATCTGAAGAATCTTGAAGACAAGCAGGATGCTTGTCAATATCCAGTTGCCGGCCATTCAACCTTATACCCGCCAGAGATAACAGCCAATATTTGATTATCAGACACTCCCAAGTCTTCAGGAAAAACTCCCCCTATCTCAGGTGTCTTAATACCCAGCAGTTTGTTAATCCCGGTAGCAGAGACATCTATAATTTTCCCCTTACATATACCCTACCATACCATGGGGAACTTATCTCTAAATTACCAGTCATAAGGTTAGAATATACCTCAAGTACAACCTACCTGTTGTACTGTAGCTGGATCGTGGCTGCAGTAGTCATGCCAATTGCTTTCAGATAGTCCGAAAAACCACTCTCCTTGTAAGCTTTTAAATCCACAGGTCTTTCAGCAATGACCTTCCTTTCCGAGAAAAATTCTCCCATCTCTTCACCCTTTGAGTCAAAATATACAACAGAATAAGCCTTGCTTACAGAGGGGGGAGGTAGTACTTTCTTCTTCATGCTACCATGCCTTCTCTTGCTCCTCTTTGCCTGAGCAGAAACCTTAGCTTTAGAAGCCTTTATCTTGCCTTTAGCCATCTGATAGAATTCGTCAAGCACCTCATCACTTGAGTATGCTAGATCTGGAATTTCCCATGTTGGAACACTTCTTGAACCTTCAGCCTCATTCTTCTCCTCAGATTCTCCTTCAGGCTGAGCACCTTGATCCAAATCCTCATCAAGCTCATCATCACTTTCAGAGACATACTTCTGATTAGAAAAATATTCATCTGATGACTCAGTATTCAGATTATCCTACATCTCATCATCTGCACCTCCCAGATTAGCATCCGACCCCAGATCCATATCATCATCATATTCACCCTTCTGTGTTGGAACACTGCATCACTGTCTGACATCACAATGATGACGAGCTTTCTTAATTCTTCCATCCTTTTGGCAGAATTCGAATCATAGAATCCCACCTGCAGTTTGTCTCTGTTTCTCACAACTTCCCTTCCAGCCACTTCACTGTCATTTATTTCTCTCAAAGAAACAAAACTCGGCAATGGAATATAGCAATGCACATAGAATCTGTCTTTTTCTCTAAATTCAGCATATCTTCCCATCACAAATTTCACATTATAATTCTCAAGCCTCCTGATTCCACCTATGTTACCTATCACTAACTCCTTAACTTTACCAGTCAGATATTCTCCTGTTATACTCCTAATCTTTGTTAGATCTATGGAAACTCTGTCTGCCTCAAGCCATTTAAAGATTTCACCAATACTTTTACATTAATACCTATGAATTTTAATGTAGTAGGATTATGACCAGTTACCGTGGGTTTCTTCTTCTTGATTCCAGAGGACTTTTCTTGAGAATCAGTTTCAACTCTGGATTCCCCATTCTGTTTGCCATAGCCGGGAGCCTCTTCCTCTTCCCCTTGCTCTTCAGCTTGCTCAGAATCTACTTCAGCTGTCTCCTTGACCTCATCTTTGTCAGTGCTTCCTTCCTTCTGTTCTTGATTTTCTTCCTCATCTCTTATTTCTTGGTAGGCACAATTTCTCTTTCCATCTGACAAAACCAATTCCAAAATTGTTGAACATTGATCTTCCTCCATAATATCCAGCACCTCTGGTTCATGCGTGAGAGAGTTTGGAGTAGACATTCTTTAGCACAATGCAGCGATGGAGAAGAGTTGTGGAGTGCCAGAATTTTTTGGCAGGGATTTGGAAAGGAAAATATCGACCGAGAGTAGAAGGATACGAAAAGATTTTTGGGCAAGTTTGAATCCCACTTTAACTCTTCATCTATTGACCTCTTTTCCCGCGAAGCCTCTTTTTAGATTTCCCAAACTTGTAATGATAACACTTTCTCCTCTTGTCAAATCAAGTTGTCATTCCTCAATTAACTTCCAACACACCATACTAACCATCTCCTATTTTTGTACAACATTGCAACCTTCCAAATTTTTTGTTCTTTTAGGATTTTTTCTAAACAAAAATAACCAACAAAAATATTTACAGGAAAAATAATTATGGTAAAAATTACCTCAGATCTGACAAACACCTAAGTGTTGTCGAAGGCTCTCAAAAGCGGTGGCATCCAACGGCTTATTAAATATATCAGCAAATTGCTCGTGTGTTGGAACATAAACTACTTCCACTTTCTTTCTTTCAACCAGATCTCTAATAAAATGATGCCGTATGTCAACATGTTTGGTTCTTGAGTGCTGAACTGGATTCTTCGAAATATCAATAGCACTTGTGTTGTCACATAGAATCTTCAAGGGACCTTGATGAATTCCATAATCTTTCAACATTTGTTTCATCCATAATAATTGTGCACAACAACTCCCTGCTGCAAGATACTCCGCTTCTGCAGTAGATAGGAGATCGAGTTCTGTTTCTTTCTATACCAAGACACCAAATTTGTTCCAATAAAGAAGCATCCACCTGTGGTACTTTTTCGATCATCAGCATTAACAGCCCAATCGGAATCACTTTACCCAAACAACTCAGAATCTTGACTCTTAGAATACCAAACACCATACTTAGAAGTCCCATTTACATATCGAATAACTCTTTTAACTGCAGTGAGATGAGATTCCTTAGGATCAGCTTGAAACCTCGCACATATCCCAACACTAAAACATATATCTGGTCTGCTTGCAGTTAAATACAATAAGCTTCCAATCATGCCTCTGTATAATTTCTGATCGACCGCAACTCCTTTTTCATCCTTCACCAATTTATCAGAAACACCCATTGGAGTTCGAACTGCTCGAGCACTACTCAGACCGAACTTCTTAACTAGATTCAAGGCATACTTACTTTGATTTATGAATAAACCGTTCCTTCCTTGCTTGACTTGCAATCCCAGAAAGTAAGTGAGCTCGCCAACCATGCTCATTTTGAATTCAGCTTGCATAATGGTAACAAAATCCTGTACCGTAGATGGTGAAGTAGAACCAAATACTATATCATCCACATAAATTTGAGGAATTAAAAACATTACAGTCTTGTCAAGCATGAACAACGTACGATCTACTCCCCCTCGACGATAACCTTTCTGAAGAAGAAAGGTAGTAAGTCGTTCATACCATGCCCTGGGTGCTTGCTTTAGACCATATAAAGCCTTCTTAAGGCGATATACATGATGTGGATAATGAGGATCTTCAAATCCTTTAGGTTGTTCCACATATACTTCTTCATTCACCACTCCATTTAGAAAAGCACTCTTAACATCCATTTGATACAAAGTAAAGTTCATAGAGCAAACAATAGCTAGTAAAATCCAAATAGATTCTAACCTGGCAACATGCGCGAATGTTTCGTCCAAGTCGACACCTTTCACTTGTGTATAACCTTGAGCAACAAGTCTGGCTTTGTTTCGAGTAATTAAGCCATCCGCATCTGATTTATTCTTGAAGATCCACTTTGTACCAATGACATTAATGCCTTTACGACGAGGAGTAAGGTACCAAACATCATTCCGTGTAAAGTGACCAAGTTCATCTTACATTGCAGCAATCCAATACTCATCGAGTAAGGCTTCTTTGTAGTTCTTGGGTTCAATGAGGGAGACAAAATAGTGCAATCTAGCTTGCCTACGATAATCCACTCGAGAAACGGATTGAGTACTTCTCATGGTGGATTCCGATTGGTCCTGTGTTGGAACATGGGGGTCAGTAGCGGGAGACAGTGTTCCAAATGGTCAGCTTCGGCAGAGTTAGGATTATTTTGCTCAGTTGTTCCAGCACGTTGGTGAAGGTCAGATTCGACTGATGGATCTACCTTGTCTGAGTTGTTGCTAGGTTCTTCCTCTACACCGTCTGGTTGTTGTTTCTTCTCTGAATCATCCACAATAACATTTATGGATTCCATGAGAGTGTTGGTTCTATAATTAAAAACTCTATAGGCACGGCTGTTGATGGAATACCCGAGAAAAATTCCTGTATCACTACGATTATCAAGTTTTTCCAACTGTTCTCTATCTCTGAGAATATAACATGTGCTCCCGAAATCATCGTCTTTGTATGTGTTGATGATTTCTCCAGGTATACTTAACAAGTTTGCCTTTAGATCTTCAACAAGCAATACACTTGTGAATACTGGAAACCCTTCAATTCTCAATTCGCCATTTCCAATTACTCTGCTTTTTTTTCCATCACCAAAGGTTACATATCCGCCATCATATGGAGTAATGTTCGTGAGATATTCTGGAGTGCCAGTCATGTGTCGAGAACAGCCGCTATCGAAGTACCACGAATCTCTGGAATAGGCTATGAGAGAAGTGTGTGCAACCAGACATGAGTTAGATCGTTTAACAATCCATAATTTTCTGATCAATTTTTCTGTATGAATATTGCCTATGTTGGAACATGGCAGAGGTTGTCGTCCTGTCATTTGATCTCTGATCAGTCTTCTGCACTATTTTTCAGCATGTCCTTGATACGTACAGTATCTACAAATGAGTGGCTTTCTTTGATGAGGCATCCCATACTTCCATTTCACTTCTCGGATCTTAGCCTTGAGGGTTACTAGTTTTTCATGCGATTCAGTCTTGGTTTCTTTCCCGTATCCAATCCCGTGTTGATCACCAAACCTTCTTCCCATATCCAGAAAATCATCAAGCTTTGCCTTTCCGGAATTTAATTTAAAGATAGTTGCTTCAGATATCTCGGCCCTCTTGACTACTGCCATCAGTTTACCATTCAGTTCTTCACTACTCTTTTCAAGTTCTGCAATCCTGAATCGTAATTCTCTTTCACTTTCCATTAACTTCCTTTCTTCTTCGTTCAGCTCTTTGTTCGTGTCGGCTACTTGAACCCACATAGCATACATTTTTTCATAGGTGCTGTAGATTTCTTCATCACTTACAGAAAAATCATCATCTTCGTTGCTGTGTGCATCGTTCAGATCTATGTTGGAACATACAGCTTTACCTTTTTTCAGTGTGTTGGAACATTGATCCTTTGATGTATCATGAACCTTTGCTCCAAAAGCTACGTAGTTACTGGTAAGTTCCTCTTCGTCCTTTTCATCATCTTCATCTTCACTCCAGGAGGTGACATATGATTTTCCTTGCTTCTTGCGAGTGTTAGCATATTCGGCCTGAATATGACCATATCCTTCACATTCTCTGCATTGAATTCGTCCAGCCTGTTTTGGTTCGTTGTTCTGATTTCTCCCAAACTGCGGATTCCCTTGTTCAAATCTCATTCCACGATTATTACTCGAGTCTTGTTGTCTTTGTCAATTTCCGCCAAACCTTTCCTGAGATTTCTTGTTGACCACCTTCTTCATCAATCTCGAGAAATTCTTTGTGATAAGTGCAAGTTTTTTAATCTCATCATCGCTGTCAGACTCGTGACTGTCCTTAGCTGGAGATACTTTGAATGCCAATTCCTTAGAGACTCTTTTTGTAGCTTGCTGGAATGTCATCTCATATGTCTGTAACGAACCCATTAGTTCATCTAGGCTCATGGTGACTACGTCTCTTGCTTCCTCTATTCCTGCTACTTTCATTACAAACCTTTTGGGAAGAGATCTCAAGGTCTGTTCCACCAGCTTAGTTTCTTTGTACACCTTTCTAAGTTGATAAGCCATGTTGGAGATGTCCCTGAGTTTTCCATTGAATGTAGCAATAGTGTCATCTTTCTTCATTTTGAGTTCTTCGAACTTAGTAGCCAGCATCTGTAGTTTCGATTCACGAACTCGACTGGTTCCTTTGTGGACAGTCTGTAGAATATCCCATGCTTTCTTTGCTTGGTGACATGTAGATATAAGCTTGAACTGATTTTCATCAACTGCAGTGAAGATTGCATTAAGTGCATTCGAATTCGCCAGAGATTCTTTGAGGTCATCTGGAGTACATCTAGCTTTGTCTTTGGGCTTCTGCTTCCTTTGACTTGACTCTCCTTCTATCGCCTTAGAACTTGTATCAGCATCTTCCGTAGGATGATTCCATTCATTCTCAACATAAAACCATGCCAGTTTATCCAACGAATTAATGAGGACTCTCATGCATGCCTTCCAATAGTTGTAGTTGTTGCCTTCTAGCAGGGGTGGTCGAGAGACTGAAGCTCCTTCTCTTGTCGTCATGGTAAAACTGGATCTCACTTTCCTTGAAACAACCAAGGGAATAATAAGTGACCAAGCTCTGATACCAATTGAAATTTAGTTTTACCACTTTTCTAGTACTTACTAGTGTGTTCCAACATGACTAACTTAACCAAGTGCATAATAACGTAAAACGTAAAGAACACACGACTTGGTTACGCAGTTCGGTGTAATCCACCTACATCTGCGGGGCCTGCAGTTCAGAATGAATTCACTAATTAGAAAGATACAGTACAGATCCGCCTTGATCTGTATTGTGTGAATTCTACTAGCTCCCCTAGCTTCCGATCTGCCTTGATCAGACTCCCTCTGATCTCGAACTCAGTCGACGCTGGATCTCCTCCTCCCGAGGAATTAAGGTTTCTGATTCTGAACTTTGTGCGGCAGGTCAGTTATGTTGGAACACAGTAGTCTGACTCTTTGCAATTCTCGAAAGTCTCAAAAATCTATAGGCAGATTTTTGCTCTGTTAATCCGTGAGTATGCAGCCGTGTTTGTCCCAATTTATATCCACGAACAGATTGGAATACTCCTTGATTATCTCCACAATATTCCTATTCCAAATCCGCTTCTTGAAGCATATCAAAATCACATAAATAAAGGGATTTACCTTCTATTAATCTATCCCATATATTCGAATATATCATCTCCATATAAGTAGGGATTTTCCATAAATCAATTATGCTTCACACGCCTAATATACATAGCCAAATATACGAATTCCATAAGATATAACATACTCCAATATTTCGGCTTTGATTTCCATAATTCCTTGGCGTGAATTATGCTAAATACAGCATGTTCCAACATGGAAAGATTTTCGGTTCAAAATAAGTTCACACAAAATTGCCAATTAAATATTCACTTGCAAATCTCTTGACTTTACAACTTTCAATTTATAAACACTAATAACTAGGCCGACTTTGTCTAAACAACAGTCAAACTATACTTGACTTTCAATATATAAACACTAATAACAAAGTTGACTTTAACTAATCAACGGCCAAACTTTATTTGAATTAGTATATAATAAATACTAATAACTAGGTTGACTTTGTCTAATCAACGGTCAAACCTTACTTGACTTTCAATACATAAACACTAATAACAAAGTTGACTTTAACTAATCAACGGTCAAACTTTATTTAAATTAGTATATGATAAATACTAATAAAAAATGTTTGACTTTGTCTAATCAACAGTCAAACTTTAGTTAACTTTCTATATATAAATACTAATCAACGATAAAAATTTACTCGACTTTCCATATATAAACACTAATAACTAGGTTGACTTTGTCTAATCAACAGTCAAACCTTACTTGACTTTCAATACATAAACACTAATACCAAAGTTGACTTTAACTAATCAACGGTCAAACTTTATTTAAATTAGTATATGATAAATACTAACAAAAAATGTTTGACTTTGTCTAATCAACAGTCAAACCTTAGTTAACTTTCTATATATAAATACTAATCGACGGTCAAACTTTACTCGACTTTCTATATATAAACACTAATAACTAGGTTGACTTTGTCTAATCAACGGTCTAACTTTGCTTGACTTTCAGTATATAAACACTAATAACAAAGTTGACTTTAACTAATCAATGGTCAAACTTTATTTGAATTAGTATATAATAAATACTAATAACTAGGCCGACTTTGTCTAAACAACAGTCATACTATACTTGACTTTCAATACATAAATACTAATAACAAAGTTGACTTTAACTAATCAATGATCAAACTTTATTTAAATTAGTATATAATAAATACTAATAAAAAATGTTTGACTTTGTCTAATCAACAGTTAAACCTTAGTTAACTTTCTATATATAAATACTAATCAACGGTCAAAATTTACTCGACTTTCAATATATAAACATTAATAACTAGGTTGACTTTGTCTAATCAACGGTCAAACTTTACATGACTTTCAATATATAAACACTAATAACAAAGTTGACTTTAACTAATCAACAGCCAAATTTTATTTGAATTAGTATATAATAAATACTAATAACTAGGTTGACTTTATCTAATCAACGGTCAAACCTTACTTGACTTTCAATACATAAACACTAATAACAAAGTTGACTTTAGCTAATCAGCGGTCAAACTTTATTTGAATTAGTATATAATAAATACTAATAACTAGGTTGACTTTGTCTAATCAACGGTCAAACCTTACTTAACCTTCAATATATAAACACTAATAACAAAGATGATTTTAACTAATCAACGGTCAAACTTGACTCGACTTTCAATATATAAACACTAACAACTAGGTTGACTTTGTCTAATCAACGGTAAAACTTTACTTGACTCTCTCTCTATATGGAAATACTATGTTTTTTTTTAAGTTAAACCATCCAAGGGATGGGGGGATTTTGTATTTGGCTCCCCAGACCGTAGAAATGGCATTAGCCTGGAGGTTCATATATGTTTACAAAAGATCATCCTTATCATGTCAGAGAGCAAAAATAAGCTCAAGAAGCAAAATAACTTGCTATCAAAAAGAGTGAATCTAATCTAAGGTGAGGGTCCTTCTATAGCTAACTTCCGGGTGCATTCCATAAACAGATCGGCGAATCAAACAAGTCGAAACCCCAGTTTGTCCGTGGAAATCAACAGGAAAGAAGCTATTGAAAAAATTAGAAGCAGCCCGGAGAATATATATAGAAAACGTTGAATCGAGAGAAGACAGAAGCTTCAAAGTCCAGTGTAGTGGAAATATGTCTGAGGTAAGAGATCTTCCTCGAGTGGAGTAGTGGTAGATTCCTTGATAGTCCATCAGACAGCCTGAAACCTTAATTAATGGAAATACTATGTTGACTTTAACTAATCAATGGTCAAACCTTAATTAACTTTTGATATATAAATGCTAATAAGTAATTTAACTTTAACTAATAACTAAGTTACCTTTATAGTAATATAATAAGAGTAGGTCTCCTGACAGGTGACCTATCCATAAAATTAAGGACGGACCACTTATTTCTTACCTTATATACTGTATTTGTTAAATTACACACAAAATTTAAAATTTTTGAAAATATTTTTTAAAATCATATATTTTTATATTTTCACCTTTAAATACATTTTATTACTTGTTTTAACTTATAAAATGTAATATTTAAATTTTATAAAAAATTACAAAATTTAAGTTAAATGCCCTCGTGGACTGTCCATAAGCTTATGAAAAGGCCGCATTTCCTGAATTTTTCCCATATAATAATTATTGAAAATTCTGCAATAAAAAATGAAATTTAAATCAATTTATTTTTGATGAATCTAATCCATTAGTATGCTTAGATACATTGAATCTCAGCCTTTAAAATCACATCATATATAAGGAAAAATTGTTATCTCCTTCGCTGAAACCCTCCTCACTTCCCTTCCTCGACGGCGGAACTACACCTTCTTCGTTGATGGCTCACTCCCTCCACTCCACACCACCACGAAGCCCCCGCTGTCGAGAAGCCCCCCACTGCGAAGCCCCTCCACCACCGCAAAGCTCCCCATCCGTCGAGAAGCTCCTTGCGCCGAGAAGTTCTCCACCGCCGAGAAACCCTTCTGCACCTCTACGAATCTGTCCCGCTGAAGTTGATGCCCTCCGCCTCTACGGATATGTCCAACACTGGATCTGTTATCCTACAGCTCTACTTCCCCATCTCCAGGCCACCACACTCCTTCCATCGTTCATCGCTCCTCCACCGTTCTCCAATCATCCCTCCTCTACCGTTCACCGTGAGTCATCCCTGAAGAGGGCTTGGGATGGATTCTCAAGTGTTGGTTCTCTTGGCCTTTTGTGAATTGTGGATGCTAGTCTAAAATGGCTCCTATCTCTGGTTCTGGTATTGTTTCCTTCAGTTTTTCCGAAGCACCAGCGTGACCTTGAACTCGGTTACACCAGAATCCCAGTGTCTTTACATTCCTAAGGGCTTTTGAGTTGTATGGTAGTTTTTGAAGAGGAGTGTCTTTGGTGGTTTAAATTTCAAAAGAGAGTATTGGTTCGCCCATGGCATATCATGAATTAGGCTATTTTATTTTGTTACTATATTGGAAGTTGGACTTCTTTTTCTAGAGGACTTTGTAAGAACAAACGGCCACTAAGTGTTACTATGTTTGCAAACTCCTCAGACTCGGTTGAGTTTTGAAGGTGACTTGTCATTCTATAGATGATACATTACAATTTTGTTGCATATTAGTGGTTGCTGATACTCATCTTCCATATACTGCTTAGGTGCGTTGCTTTTGGTTCTTAATCAAGTTCTGGACATGAAGATGTTGGGCCTTCTACAGGTGATGCTTCTGCTCATACTGTTTAGTTTAAGTGTCTCAATTGGCTATGAATGTACTAATTTACTGTGGACACATTAAAATATCCCGGTTGCTAGATCTGTGACACCTACTTCTTCAAAGCATAATGTATTTCTAACTTTCCATTTGTGTACGCCCATCTTACATATTTTACATATTATGAACCTTCAAGGTTTTGAGTTTCCAAAAGCTAATAGTGACGAATTCTATAAACACACACCCAATAAAGTTGTAATCTTCATGCCAGAGGTATTTATTCATTACAACTTTGTTTTGTTTTTGGCATTTCTAGAGTTGCTGGATTACTGATGCTTCTTTGCATTTCTATAGGACTCAACAATGCATATGGGAAACACACAGAGACTTGGTAGCAAGAAAACATTGTTGCAGACTCCTAATTGTATCACTGCTAAACTGTATAAACTTTGTCGTATTATGTGAAATGCATGGTTGTTGGCCCATTTGTTATGAATGCTACAAGTTAAATGATGACTTCTGAGGGAAAAGCAAACATATTTTGAGTCCCACTCAAATGAAGTTTCTGTTGATGCTTGATGATATGTTTCACTTTGATAATTTTATGTTGTATTTTACTTTAAACTTTTTTTGCTCTGTAGCATATGATTTATGTGAGTAATATTGTTAAAGTCATTTCATTAATGTTATGAATCAGCATAGGAAGAATATGATAGATATGTGTTTATCTTGGTGGATTATTTTTATGCTTTACTTTACCGAATGTTAATGTGTGACTGAATCAAATTGAGTTATGTAGCCTCGTTTAGTACTCAAGGTTGATATACTGATATGAATGTCTTTATTCTGGTATAAGCTTCTGGTATAAGCTTATGGCATGGTTTCCAGTGATCTATTGAATAAGCTTCTGGCATGGTGAGATTGATTCCTCTCCAAGGTCTCCGACGCAATGTTTAGTCACATAGATTATTAGTTTTGTATCATAATTTTTTTCGGTTTTATTTCTATATTATCAATTTTGTGAAGTTAAATTTAATATTAAATTGATGTCCTATTAAATTGTTAGTTTCAAGTCCTTTTCTCTTCCTCTGAAAGCTGCAGCGTGCTGCCACTTCCTCTGTTTCAGGTATTCTCTTCCTTTGAAAGTTGCAGCGCGCTGCCACTGTCAGAAGAAGGGATTTTTTTTATTCGTCATAAATATTTTAGCACCGGTTAAAACCGGTGCTAGCAAAAAAAAACCGGTGCTAAAACATAAAAAAACCGGTGCTAAAGGGTCCTTCTTGTGATAGTGTTGCCTTTGTGGTGCAAAGTTGTCGGTGATTTTCTTACTTAAGTTGCAAACATGCTAGTGACCCATTTGATGTGAAGACGTAGGTGATTTGCCTACTTAACTGGCAAAGAGGAGAATTTACCCAGTTGATGCGAAGCCTTAGGTGATATATCCACTTATAACGATTTTACTGTAATTGGAAGACCTGTAGATGGTGTGTTTTCTTATGGGATGGGTGATCACTTGCAGTATGCAATACTTTGTATTACAAAGGGTTTACTAGTAATTTGTTTGTGAGAATGCACTAAAGTTGTGGTCGGTTTGTGGTAAAGAATTGTTAATCATATCAGAGATGTCTGATGGGGTGTTTGGAGTCCTATCCTTGGCTTCGGCAAGGGTTTCCTGAGGGTATTAACATAGTAGGCATATTTCCTTGGAACTGTGTATTACTTAGTTGTAATGTACTTGATGGTCTCGTAGGGTTTGAGGTCCGGGCATTGTCTCTGAAAAATAAAGGTGGAGCTTCTACGATGATATCTTGAGTTTTTTTTTCTTCGGGCCTTCGGGGCCAGTAATGGGGTTGTATATTTACTTAACAAAGAGATGTTGTCACTAGTCGTATTGGGTGTAGGCTTGTCATAGTTGCTCATTGTAATATTTTGCACCCCAAAATTTTTATTTAAATTTCATGATCATTTTATTAAATAAAGATTATACAAAGTAATCAATACATTTTAGCATAATCATTATAATTACAATAGATAACTAATTATATTAATTTACTGTACTAATTCTAGAACGTGTGTGTGGAAAATGCATGTATAATTAACAAATTCATATAGTAACGGTAATTAATTTAATTGGTACATAAAATGATGGTAAATGTAGGCAAAGTCTTGGGAAAGACGGTCTTTCCATAGGCTAATGGAAAGACGGGGTTTAATTAGAATAATAAAAGGTGAAAGGTCTTAGTTGCAATATTAAAATTTTAATATGCAACATATAGTAGTTATAAAATTTATAACCCGGTTTATGCAACCTGAAAATTTTATCTTCATTTCTTCTAATTTACACTTTAAACCTTGGTCTTTCCATAACTTATGGAAAGACCGTCTTTCAAGAGACAGGCTCGTAAATGTAAGGTAGGGTAGTTTACTAAGATATAAATTTACTTTCTTTCATTTAATATTAATGGAATTTTAGAAGAATTTAAAATATATATTAGAGTCCGTCTCTTGAAAAACGATATTTCCATAAGTTATGGAAAGACCATGGACTCAATTACAATTTTACCACAAAAAAGGAAAAATTGTTGGTTAAAGCAATCAAAATCCGGGTCAAATTCGCGTTATAAGCTATTTGGGTAAACTCACACATCTAAAACATTATATATTTGAAGTAAAACTCAAAACTCTAAAGGTTCACTTGCAGTTACTGCAGTATTTAAACTCTTAAATCTATATTATTTTAATTAAATTACGTCTTTTCATATACTTTTGAAAGGACGGTCTTTCCAAAGAGTTTGTCTATATGTTAATAATAAGAGGAATAATAAGATTAATAATTAAAATATATTAAATAAATGGATACATGAGTTTAGTCCAGTAGTAGAACCGGAACTTGGGTAGTAATATGTTACATTGGTTACAGTGTAAGAGGTTACATGAATCGACACTTAGATGCAACATTTAAATTTAGATAACCACAGAATAAATAGTTGTCGAGATCAACTCTATTAAGAGGTTGACTCCAACTAAACGCACTGATATTACGGGAGACGGTTTAATTGTTATTCTTTATTTTGTACCCTTTCAGTAAAGATAAAATCCAAGTTTCACAGACATAGCTTTTCATCAAAAAAATTCATTGTAAAAAAACATTGTCCGGTCAAAGAGAAGGCAGAACGCAAATGGATTAGGATCAAGGAGAAGGCTGTTGAAGTAGATTGGGCAAATCGTAGCCGACAACACACCGTTAGCCTATTCTGTAACCCTTCATCGTTACCAGTAATTTCTTAATGTTATTCTAATAAAACTCTCAGGCTTATGCTAATGAACTGCAACAAACTATGTTTTCTTGCTATCTAATTGTAAATAAAAATAAAAGAGTGGGTCTCCTGACAGGCGGTCTATCCATAAGCTTATGGACATGCCACTTATTTCTTACCTTATACACTGCATTTCTTAAATTACATACAAAATTTAAAATTTTTGAAAATATTTTTTTACATCATATATTTTTATATTTTCACCTTCAAATACATATTATTACTTGTTTTAACTTATAAAATGCAATATTTAAATTTTATAAAAAATTATAACATTTAAGGCAAATGCCCATGAGGACTGTGCATAAACTTATGGAAAGGCCGCCTTTCCTGAGAATTTCTCAAAATAAAATATACTCTGTTAGATGTTTTTTGACTTGTGGACTTGAGGCATTGAGCGTCTGTACTTGTGTTGCCTTCTATTGTAACTTGTAAATTGTGTGTGTTTTAGGGTCGTGCGATACATATGATTATATTGTGTGTGTTGCACTACAGGTAGCTCTATATTTTGCTGAGTATCTCTTCAAATTCCATAAAGTTAGTGAATGAGGAAGTCAAGAGTTTTGAGTTCATGTATGGGAAACTCTAGAGATGGTTCATGAATTGGGAATTCCAAAAATTAGATACATGAATTGGAAGACTTTTAAGCTGCACTTGAACTCTTATAAAGAGAGAGTGAGTTATGGAAATGAGAATTTTTTTTTATATAAATGCCTGTTCTGGCATGAGAATTCTTCACTCAGGGTTGGATGGTCCCGCGTGACGTAATTTCTGACATTTGTAATGAGTTTGAATCCTCTGGGTAACAAGATTAATTTGTTTCTGTTTGTGGAAGTAGCTAACACATTTGGTGAGCCACGTTAAATTTCGTGTTCTCTTTTTTCGCTTACTTTTTCTGTCATCTTGATTCTACGCAAGGGGATTGTCTTCCTAAAAAGTGGTATCAAGATAGGCGGTGACACAACAAGTGGTATCTGAGCTGATGTTTTTTTTAGCTTTTGTTTGAAGATGAAGAAAATGGGAAAGAAGAAAAAAAACTGAGCTTGGGTGATCCGTACCTGATCTTGGCGAGTCTAGAGATGCACTATGTTTTTGTCGCCTCTATTGGGATTCCCGAGTTGCTGTGCTTGACAAGTTCTTTCCTGGTTGAACTTTTTAAGAATCTGGTTAATAGTTATGTTATCAACATCACAAGACCTTTCTTGGTTGGACTTGGTGAAATCTTTTCCATTTGATAAATCTTACCCTGATTGGATTTATTCTGGTTGGTGGCATTTAGGTACTTCTAGTACGCTTGTCTGGCACTTCTCCTATGCATTTGTAGTTGTCCGGTACATCTGACATAACCACGGTGCATCTGGTACGTCTGGCACAATTGTTGAGCATCTAGCTTATTCGCCCGTTTACATCTGGCTCTTGTTTGGTTTTTGGGAATTTGAATCAAGAGGGTAATTGTGGGCTATCTCTTCAAGTCCTATAAAGTTAATGAGTGAGGAAGGTAAACTTAAAGGACGATTCATGAATAAGGAATTCCAAGAGTTAGATACATGAATTGTAATACTTTTGAGCTGCACTTGAACACTTCTAAAGAGATGGAGAGTTAGGGAATTGAGACAAGTTTTATTCAGATGCATGTTCTGGTATTAGAATTCTTCACTCTGGGTTGGATGGTCTTGCGTAACGTAATTTTTGACATTTTTAATCTTTCCGACCTCTTTGGGTAATAAGTAATCTGTTTCTATTCGTGGAGGTAGCCAACACATTTGGTGAGCCACGTTGAAATCCATGTTCTCTTTTTTAGCTTTCTTTTTTTGTCATCTTGATTCGGTGCAAAAGGATTGTTTTCCCAACAAGTGGTATCAAGCTAGACGGTGATAAAACAAGTGGTATCACAGCTGATTGTATTTTCGAGCTTTCATTTCAAAAAGAAGAAAGGGGGAAAGAAGAAAAAAAAACCCGAGCTTGGGTGATCCGTACCTGATCTTGGTGAGTTTTATTCAGATGTCTGTTCTAGTATGAGAATTCTTCACTCTGGGTTTGATGGTCCTTCAAGACATAAATTTTGACATTTGTAATTTATCTAACCCCTTTAGGGCCAATACTTTTGGTGAGCCAGGTTAAATTCCGTGATCTCTTTTTCCGCTTTCTTTTTCTGTTATCTCGATTATGGGCAATGGGATTATTTTCCCAACAAGTGGTATCAAGCTAGGTGGTGATACAACAAGAGGTATCAGAGCTGGTTGTTTTTTTGAGCTTCCGTGGGAAAGAAGAAAAAAAAAATCTAAGCTTGGGTGATCCGTACCCAATCTTGGCAAATCTGGAGATGAACCTTGTTTTTGTCGCCTCTACTGGGATTCCCGAGTTGTTGTGCTTGACAAGTTCTTTCTAGGTTTAACTTGTTCAGAATCAGGTTATCTATTATGTCATCTACTTCACGAGACCTTTCTTTTCCTGATTGGATATATTCTGGCTGATGGCACTTGGGTACTTTTAGTACGCTTGTCTGGAACTTCTTGTGAGGACATCATCGTGCCTCTCAAGGATAGTATTTATAGGCCCTAATTGCGGCTAACTACTAGAAAGTAGCTAGTGGCAGGTTCGTCCATGAGGAAAAGGGGGGTTTTAAAAGAATGCAAAGACATCACTCTAAGTGTGTGGTAACAACATGGGGGGGGGATGAGTTTATAAAAACACTATGAAGACTTTAAGCAACTAGATTAGCAAACGATTATAAAAAAAGTGATGTAAATACGATCACAACTAGTACAAAATATGTAATTTAGATTATAACGAGTTTCAAGCGCAATTGGTTTACATTTATATTTTTCCTTTGATCATCAACTAAATACCATGTTCTTATGCATTGAACACATACTGTGGAGAACTTGTCAACACCTTTCGAGTGAAGACATTTCTCACCCCTCCTCAGTAATAGTTAGAGTCGATCAGTGCCACACAATAACTCTTACCCTCGAGTTGCTCTAGATGATCAGAGTCATAGACTTCCCCGAGAATATAAATAAACATGGAGACTCAACACAACTAACACAATATCCTACAAGCGAGAAACATATAGATAGCACAAGTATATCTTCTAATAACGACTACGAGGATCGGCCTTCGTGCTAGACTTTATTAGTGAGCCACATTGATAATTAGGCAAACCCATTCAAATTCATCTCAAACCCAAACAATTTCATCTATCAAGAATCATAATTAGTTGTCACCCCTAATTACAACCTAACATCAGTCAACAATAATCACCTCGACAAAATGATAGTCTTCTGGGTTTGACCAAAAATCTAGCAAACAATCAATTCACAATCATTAACTAGTTGATCATCTTAGTCTAAATCATGCATTAATCATACAACAAAGCACAAAGCATACTTGAATAACAAAGAACAAAATAGGATAAATCAAATGTCACAAATTCATACTAAAAATGCTTACCAATTACTCCCGAGAGTACATTTAGACTAGATAACTAAAACCCATAACAAGGGGATGAAATCCCATAGTAGATAAGCAAGAAATGAAGAAGAGTTAATGACAACTAGAGTTTCTAAGAGTGGAAAGTCAGGTATATGAAGAGAGGACAAGATAGAATCTATTTATAGTCTAAGTGGTCAATATTTGGCCAAAAAAGTAAAAAAAGTAGCAAAACCTGTGGACTGCATGCTCGTTGACGAGCCCGGTTGGGCAGGTTTGAGCATCGCCACGCGACCACACACTCCACCGCGCAGGCCGCACAAAATCCATCTGAAGGCTGATTCACATATTTTGCCTTGGATGCACGAGTGTGCGGCTAGGTGCATGGGTGGCACGCCCAGTCAACTGCACCCAGCTGGTCTTCGCATCGGTCGGCCAATCTTCTTTTTTCCAATCTGGATATTTTCTTCTACCAAATCTTATTGGCCTTCACTTATAAACTCTTTTTTTCTCTGTGAATCTTCATTCTTGAATCTGTTATCACGAGCATGATCATGAAGGGAATTCCAAAAATACTCCTTAAACTAGATACTTAAGATTTAACTCCTAAATCATCATCCTGACCTTGTTATCAACAAAGCATCCATTATCTTTACATAAAACTCTAATCTATTACAAATGTGGGTTTCAAATATGCTAAAAAGAGATGAACACATCACTCATAAGGACACAATTCCATTAGACTCAAAATAGGTTACAAAAAGAAGGATTTAGATATGAAAATCGAAAATGATCATCTAAACCCCCTATGATGTAAACCTACCTAAATCTAGCAATCTTCCCACAAAAATATAGCAAAAGTGATGAACACATCACTTTTGAAAGCTGAAAATAGGTTAGAATCAATTCCATTAGACTCAAAATAGGTTACAAAAAGAAGGACTTAGATATGAAAACCAAAAAATGGTCATCTAAACGCTTTATGATGTAAACCTACCTAAATCTAGCAATCTTCCAACAAAAAATTAACTCCTAAAGCATCATCCTGACCTTTTTATCAACAAAGCATCCATTATCCTTACATACAACTCTAATCTATTACAAATGTGAGTTTCAAATATGCTAAAAAGGACATAATTCTATTAGACTCAAAATAGGTTACAAAAAGAAGGACTTAGATATGAAAACCAAAAATGGTCCTCTAAACCTCTTATGATGTAAACCTACCTAAATCTAGCAATCTTACAACAACAATATAACTAAAGTGGTGTTAAATGCTTTGGAAAATACAGGCATTTTACGTCTCATCAAATCCCCCACACTTAAATATTTACTCATTATTGAGTAGACAAGAACAAGCAAAGACCCAAGAGCATCCACAATGGTAGTTCCATAACCCACTTTTTTTTAATAAGGAGCACTTCTTATTTAAGGAGTACCATTGTGAAGTTTTAAGGACCACTCCTTAATAAGGAGCTAGTACCTCTTTGTTTGTGCACTTCTTAAGTGTCACATCATGAATTTTGATAAGAACTATGTAAGAATAAACTACCAACAATGATAGTTGACCTAAAGAGCACTTCTTAGGCATTTATTTTTTAATTTTAAATTATAATTAATTAAAAATATAATACAAGCCATGTTAAATGACATTCATTGATTGTTTGACATTTGCACAAAGAAAGAGGTACCAACTCCTTAACTAAGGAGCAACTCTTTATTAAGGAGTGGTCTTTAAAACCCCACAATGGTACTCCTTAAATAAAGAGTGCTCCTTATTAAGAAATATGGGTTTAAAGAGCTACCATTGTGGATGCTCCGAATGATTTACACTTTGGCATTGCATTTTTTTGTGTGTTTTTAGTTAACTATAATTTATGATGAAAAATATTCTTCTTGAAAATTTTCTAACGGTAACAAATTTTGGCTTATAAAGTCAATTATGTATGCATCTATAATATTACACAATATGATTTTTGAAGATGAGAGAGAATCAGTAACAAATTGGAATGTAGAAGATCAAAGTCCAACTATGCAAGTCACGGAAGGATCAATTCAAGAACTTCAAGTTTCAATCCATCGGAGGTTCGGGATCGGGACATTCATCATCAACTTAGAGCGGATATCTTGAATATATTTTTGAACATTTTGGAAATAATGATCAAATATAGTTTTTTAAATTTATTATGATATTGATATTATTATTGATCATTTCAAATCATTTAAATTTTTATATAAAATATTATTTTGGATCAAAGAATAAACATCTTTGCTTTATATTATATAGTTAATACAATATAAATTTTAATTTGTATGATATTGACATTTTATAAATATAAATGTAAATTCTTTTTATTAGAGATGGTGATGTGGCGCTAAAGAAGTGGTTCTTAAATACCTATACATTGTTGGTAGTTATTTCTTACTTTGTTTTTATCAAAATTGATGACGTGATACTTAAAAAGTTCTCATTAAGTCCACTACAATTGTAGATACTCTAAGCGTAACTAGCATGCAAATGTTTTCCCAAAACATTTAACATTTTATTCCTAGACTGCACTAACCACCAAGATATAAGAATCTATCACACTCTCATATCCCAAATCCTAAGGTAATCTAAACAACCAACAAACCATAAAAAGAGTTAGGTATACATATAATGTAAAACTAACTTACTCTCCAAAAAACTATCAAATAGCCAAACCAAGAGAAGCATAAAAATTTTTTCTTCAATTTCTCTCATTTTCCTAGGAGCCCTCTTAGGTTTTCATCCTAGCTTCACACATTTTTTTTCCAATGCTCACCCTTACCTTTTTCCACACCATCTGGCCTCTCATTTTTTCATAGATTTCTCTTTTGGATTTTCAACGTATCTGGCCCTCCCAATTTTGCCTAAATTGCTCTCTCGGGTTTTCAACTTAGTATTTTTTTTTGAAAGAAATTAAACCAAAAATTACAACTAAACAAATGAGCAAACATGAGCATCCAAATCCCCTCCCTCACACTTAGATTATGGAATAAATATCAAAAGAAAAAGTAGGGAAGATGAATATGAAATGCTCACAATTAGGACCTTGAAGGTCTGTGCTATTGTCTCGGTTCGCACATCTCCTTGCTCTTTCCTCTTCACGTCTCCTACGTTTCTTCACTAACTTTGGTGGTGGGGCATTGCCAAAGGACAATGAGAGCATTGCAAGGATTACATCCACGTTATCATTCATGCCCTCATAATTGTCCTCGACAAAGCACTCGAGGCTCTCCATCCGTTGGTACATGTCAACTACTCTTTGTTCCATGCTTCCAAGCCTATTGTCCATATCATAAAATGTCCCTTGCATGGTTTGGAAAGATTCATGGAGTTGAGCAAATGAGCCTGATTCTGGTGCTCGTGGTGGTGGGGCAATGCCGCCTCCTTGCATTCGAGATGTCGATAGTTCACTAAGAGTAGTGTCCAGAGGGGGCGGTAATCTAAAGACAACTCCGAGAAACCCATTAGGCAGTCCAATGGAAGCACCATGTAAGGTTCTCCTTCACGATGAAGCCAAATGAACTTTGTGGGGTCTTTCATCTTTTTGAGCATTTTTGCACATACCAAACTCTTAATAGTGTTGAAGTTGTCATCGGGATGACAACCAATTGGCACAAAGCTTGGCAGGATTTGAATATGCATATTTCGTGCCAAGATGTGATCATTCTCCCAACACAATTGCACCTAGAATCCTTATTCGATAATCATATGCATCCATCAACCCATATGTCAACCCAATCCGAAAATCCTGTTCTTGCGGTGTACAAGACCAAAGGCATTTCAAATCATATGTTGGATAATTGTTATATTCCCCTTGACATAGAAGTGCAGGAGTGAGAAAATGGTGGACATATTGGATCCCCAGATGGATAATTGAAGAAGCTTTGGATTGACGAGTTCTTCTTTCCCCTGTGAGAAGTTCTACAAATACTTGGTAAGTGTAACCCTCTCCTTTGTTGAATACCTCCTCTTCCACGGCATAGTCACACCTAAAAGCCAACATTGCATTGTAGTAATAGATCTTCATTTTTTTATCACTTAGGTGAAACACAATCCCCGAGATACCATCTTCACAAATGATCTTCTTCACCATGGAGAGGAACTCTAGTGTCCATGATCTATAAGAGGGTGCACTGGCCTTCACAAATTAGTCCAGGCCACCTCTTTCCAACAAAGCATAGGCCAAATCCAACAAACCACTTAATCAATACATCCCTATCCACAAACCAAGTGGCTACGATAGACATATTTTTGGTCAACCTGCCCAATCTTTCGGCATACAACTATAATTTTCAACCCATCATAAGGAAGGGATTGGTTGTAAACTACGGGAGGTGTTGGGTTAGAGGAACTAAGTTCTTTCACTATTCTTTTCTTAGGGGTCATAAGAAGAATCTCACCCCACAACAACAATGAAGCACAAAATCCAGCCTCAAATACTACCACCACCATAGTCCACAAAAATTGTTCCAATGCAACCACCACAAAAATCAACAAAGATGTTTCAACACTATCAACACAAGGATCAACAAAGATGGCCCAACACTATCACCACAAGAATCCATGAAAGGAACCACAAAAGTCCACAATAAGCACAAACACTACCACCACCACAATCCACAATATTACCACCACAAAAATCCACAACAAGCACAAACACTACCACCACAATAAGTATTTCCACAACTTCAATAAAGAACTTATAACCATATTCATGCACAACAATCTCAACTATACCATTAAACTCATCAAAACACACAAGAAGGAAAATTTTCAAGAATTGCCCAGTATGGTGCTTTGCCATTTCTGGGTTGAGTTGGATGCTCCGAGATGGTGTAGAAGTCTCCAATAATCCTCAATTCCAAGAAATATCAACATTTTATCACACCTCTTCCAGATTGAAGAATACCTAATTGTTGGGGTTTTGGCCTTTTGGGTGTTCTTGAAGAGAAATCTTCATTTTTCTTGGTTTGGAAGATGAATTGGTGCAAAAGACGTCACTAAAAGCATCCATAAAATTGGATGATGACGTAGAAATATTGGTAATAAGCGGGGATGTGGTAATTTTGAATAATATTACTTAACTTATATAACTTCATTCGAGCTACTAATTAATTTGCATGTAGTCATTTTGTCTCAGACTACTACGTAAACATCATCAACATTGCCATCTGGATCATGCTGCTTACGGAACCCAAGCCACCATGATTAGAAGTGGAGCTAACAAGCCTATAAAACCAAAATGTTTTACATCCAACTTACGATTAATATCATACATGAAAATTCCTAACATTCGTTATAGTATTGTCACACATATTGTCAACATGAGGAAACTGCGAGAATACCCAATGATGGAGGAGGACATCCATAATATCAATGTGATTGTGGAGAGAGGCGAAGCCACCGGTCGTACGGGCTTTGTCATTCTGTTATGAGAAACCACATTTTCCCGAAAGGACTACAAGTGTGGAATAACCTAACTGAGTCTGAGAAAAAATTGGGAAATACATAATAAATGACATGAATTCCAATGCACAAATGGATTTGTGGATGAGGTAAGACTTTCCTATTCCTTTATGCTCCAAGAGTGTACTTCTTCTAATGGTTTTAAAATGTTCATATTCTCACAGGTAATTATGGGAGGAAATGTACACAACTAACTGTGGTTGCATCCAATTTGTTTCATAAAACACGAGCAACCTAGCCAAGGAGAAGGCGTGGCTTGATAATGACACTTAGGCTGACAACATTTTCCACTCAATGCAAGGAACTGAAGCCGAGATCTATGTGGTTACCTACATCAGAAGGTAATCAACAACATCCCATCTTAGTACCTCATGTGTCCCCTTTCTTGAATTGTAACCTCTTAAATCGTTTGGTTTGAATACAATGACCATTAGTTAGTCCTCATCTGACCAAATGCAGATCATGTTTACACCATTGGCACAATGACCAAAGGAATCCAACCCAACCATCTGATCGCCAAAGTTATTTCTACAAACCACTTTCTTGAATTGTTAACATTTGAAGCATTTCATCACGTCACCTTTAAGTTTTTATTATTTTCATTTCTATATTTGTAGGCTTGCAAAACGATATCAGAAGTAAGTGAGGAATACAGAACCGCCTCCCGAGTACACCTGGAACATAACGAACATTAAAGTAAGTCATGTGTTATGTATGGTTAGTTATACATCGTATTATTACCTATGACACATGCTAACGATTCATTATTTTTTTCAGCACAAACATTAGATCAATTACTGAGAATGCTGTTACTGTGTGATGTTGTTCATTAAAGAGCTCACCCTTAACAGAAATGATACAAATATCCTAGACGTAAGATACTAACATACCAAACAAACCATTTTTTGACTATAGTATAAATTTTGCCTAGTGTCGTACGTATTACATTCACAGTGCTTTCCAGAGGCTGCCTCAACATTCCATCCTTATGAAATACAACGTATCGAGGGAAGATGGTGCAAGTCATAGGTTGAGGTTTATTCAAAACACTGCACTACTTACTTTGATATTTAGGACAAAATGGATGATATTGTTGGTTAATTTTTTATGTTTAGTTGTGAAGAAGTGTGGACAAATTACTAGAACACTACTGGTTTTGTTCATTACTTAATTATTTTCGAAATCGTTTCCTTTGTGTTTATTGAATTTGTTTCTATTCAATATTATCAATTTAATTATTTAGTTTCATACGTTCATTGACTAATACCGTAGCTGTTAAAACTTTTTAGAACCATTATTACCCCAAATACGGTCCGGAACGGGGCATGCAAATTCAAATACTGCATTTCAAATAACATATAATCCTAGTACTAGTTATAAGATTAGAAGATTGGAACCGGTGTAAAGATAATAGCACTGGTATGAAACCTTGAAGTAGTGTACAATACTAGCATTGGCTGCTGATATGACTCTAGTTATTTTATTCCATGCACTAGTGCTCTCACATACCGCTTCAGATACAAAGGTCTGGTGTAAAATGCCTGCACCGGGTACCACTGCAAGTTCGTAGAACCAGAATTATTAAATATGTTCAACCAATGTATATCTTGACACCGGTTTGCTCTCATTTGCACCGGTATTGCACCATATGCACTGATTCTCGCAACCGGTGCACACAGCTACCCTATGGCACCCCCCATATAACCATCGATTTTTAAGGGGTCAAAATAACCGGTGCCTATGGCCTTTTCAACTAGTGCCCGTGGTGGCGATTTTCGGCTGTGCATATTTCTCCTTTGTTCTTTCCAACGGGGAAACCTCTTAAGAAGGTATTTCTTCTTCCCCCCAGTTAGTTACATGTTCTCTGTAACTCGCCGACACACTAGTTGGGGAATTGATGTTTTCCCTTGATGACTGTGATAAAGACATGATCGCTATAGATAAAGAATAAAATTTGAATGAAGAAGAAAGGAAGACTAACTAATTTTTAGAGTAAGCGTTGAAGCAGAAATTGAAGATTGAAATTCCTTGGAGAAAAGTTGGAGAGCTCTTCAAATACTGGCAAAAATGAATTGAAAATGGCAAGAAGAAGGGAGTTATGTAGTAATGGAGCAGTTTGCAAAAACAGTGATGATTAAAGATCACCATGAAACTTTGGCAAGAGTGCAATCGTGGGGGGATTTTTTTCCTCTCTCCTTTGAAAAGGTCCTACACCTAACTAGCACTCGACCCAGTAACTTCCATTGATACTTGTCTAACCCGGTTCGAAGGGTTCAATGTGATCAAAAGATCGAGAAAGCCAAACGCCCTCTTTGAAACCCAGGGATCTTCGAAAAGCTCCTTTGCCTTTTTTGAGAGCTATTGATGATACCTTGGCTCAAAGCCTAGTAGATCGTTGATCACCATATTATCGATGGGTTGATAAGGCCTACGGCGTAAGTGCATTCAATGTACGTACACTTCAATATGGAACCTATAATTAGCATTCTAATCATACCGAATACTACTAGTTCCCGAGGAAAGGAAATCCTAACCCTAGACAATCACGGAAATATCACAATATCCATCCTCTATAAATATACAAGTATGTCCAAATTTTTATTTATTCACAATTAATTACATAGCTTCATGCATACTTGCTAATTTAAGTATCGTAGAATTTTCTCCTCGAGAGATACTGAGGATTTGTTCTTGTAACGTTGTACGTCGACAATGTCTGGAGAGGCATCGATCATGCACCATTTTAAAGAAAGAAAATCAACATGATTGTAAGCTGGAGGAAGTAAGTGTGAACGAGTAGTTTTAACGTTGTTGACTTGAATAGATCGTTGGTAGTCAATGTATAAGCAATAGTTTGGACATGTTTTAGATGGGCAGTATACGTCCCTGGAGGAAATTCATTGGATGGTCAACGTTGTCATAAGCTAAATGCACGTTCTAAGCTATTAATTAATACCGTAAATGGTCTAATAATCTTTGTACACTAAAGATGGAACAGCTGATTGAATAAATTGACTAACTAATTAAGATCGTCTTCTCTCTTGAATTTGAACCGGAAGGCCGCCCCTGAGGCTAGCTGTCAAGCCAGGCACGAACTTAGGCCTATGACTGATAGCCATATGATCAACTTTAACCTCAAAATGCCTGATTAAACAAAGAGCAATGCTCTTCATCTCTACTAGGGCTATGTCCTTACCCAAACAAACCCTAACTCAACCCTGGAATACTGGATACTTGAAGGGACTTTGTGGCTTAAAAATCCCATCTCGTAACCATCTTTCAGGCTTGAATTCGAGACAATCTAGGCCTCAAATGTTTGGCATCCGCCCCATTGCATAAGGATGGTACGTCACCCTTGTAGACTTGCCCACAAAGGTACCATCTGGCAGCACATCATCTTCTTCGCAAAACTTGGAATCGAACTGAACCGGGGGGTACAGTCTCATGCTCTCGTACATAACCGCTTGCAAATAATGCATCTTTTGTAGTTGCTCGTAGCTAGCGAGGTCATCGGCCGAGCAGCTCCCCATAATCCGGTCAGATTCTTGGACAACTTTTCCCCCAACCTCCGGGTGGTTGGCGAGCGACCAGAACAAGCAAGTCAAGGCCGAAGCCACCGTGTCGCGGCCTGCCAACAGAAAGCTGACCACTATGTCCCTCAAATACTTGTCATCATCAATAGTACCCATGAATCTGGAGAGCAGATCATTTTGCGACGAAAACCCGGTCTTCCTTTTGTGCTTAATGACTTGCAGTGCTAGGGAATCCACCATATTTACGGCTTGCTTGAGCTGCTTCTCGCTTCCTAGGTTGAAGAATCTCTTGAGCTTCCACACAAAGTGGGAGGGCGCCATCGCCCGTTGAGCTGATAGTTTGGACGCGAGATCGAATGCTGTTGCCAGTTCAGATACAGGGAGTGACAAATCCAGACAGGCCGGGTCTACACCAAAGGAGAACTTGCAAATTGTGTCGAACGAAAATCGTCTCAACACATCTTGCAAGTCCCAAACGTTGCCCGAGGAGAGGAGAGGAATAAGTGTTGGACATATATTGATTTTATCATGCGAAAATTAAATATCAAAATTGAACGAGCAATTAATATATGCAAAAATAATAAAATTTTATTAATTATTCAAGCATACAATCGAAAACTTAAATTACAAATAATCAAAACATAAATCATGTTTCAAGTAATCACAAAGTGATGGAGTCACGAGTAACACTCGCTGCCCTTGAAATGAATGAGTCCCGTCGTGGACATCGTTCCCTAGGATAAAACCATCGAAGGTAATTTTAACAAGTAAAAATTACCTCGGAGTCACACAAAGCCCGAAGGACTATCACCGACAAAGACATACTCAAGTTTAGAAGTAGGGAGGAACTTGAGAATGGTGCAAGGTTTCTGTCTGACATAGAGGCTCTATTTATAGATGTCTAAGAAACTCTATGGGAAGATACGTGGAAGATCTGATTCCCGTAATCAGAGAAAATATTCTCTAACCACCAAATATTTTACAAATATTTGAATAGATTCTGGAAAGATAAGAATATCATATTCCTTATCATGATTAACCGCGTATCAAATCTCAGATATTCCACACGTGATTCTTAGAATATTTGTTACGCGGTTTAGGCTTTCTGGAGACTTCCACACGATCCAAACGCATTTTAGACAGTCAAAAAATTACAGAACACTTAGTACGTGTGAATGAATTTCCGCCTAAGTTTCCATTCTCAGAGTGACTCTTTGAGCATCCATATCTCATTCACCCTTTATCCGTTTTGAGAGTTTAAATAGTCGATTTTATAGTACTCGTAGAGGAGAATCCAAAAACGATGCCCACTGACTCTAATTCAGTTCGAGCCCAACTCAAAAATGAAGCCCAAAAGTTGACAAAATTCAACTTGTTTTACAATCATTTTCTAACAATCCCCCACATGAATAGATATTGATGTGGAATCAGAACAATCACGCCAGACACGGAGTTTGACTTGGTGATAGATTTATTTCGACGGCATAGATACTGCATAGGATAAGTAGGTGTCACCCTTTGAACTTTCCCTTGAGAGAATACACTTAGCCCACTGGTTAGGAAGTAGACGCGATGTCCTTGAACTTCCCCGACCGCTTGTGTGAACGACAATGCACTTCCCACAGACATCTTTCCTAGCCTTTGTGCTTTCCTCGGTTGTGTCCATTAATCAGGCCATGATACACACCTAGTTCTGTATGGTTTCTAAAGAATCGCGTCCCAACAATTTTGTTTCGAAGCGGCCACACTTCTCGCTTACATAGGTGATTCTTGGCGTAAGAGCAGTTCCGTAAACTATTGCACTCTTTCCAGTACTACACACTCGATGCCTTGAATCATTAAAAGCAATTTAATGCTTAACCTCCATTCACATCACTGTTTCTTCATCATAGGAATTAGACAGGAGGTATGAAACCCCCACAGTGAGCGATGGGTCTTTGCAGTTTAGTTGTCCCTTTGAACCTAGATCTTGGGATCTCCAGTCACATAGGTTGGGTGTCCACGTACGTAACCCACCATTTATTGGACTTAGTCATATTCCTTTCGATGAGTTCTCAACTAACTCTCGATTCAATTTCTTCGTCAAGAAATTAATTCAATCCTTTCGTCAAAGAATCACAACTCTTATCATATTGAGCTTACGTAGTCAACATCGATAATTCTCGTAAAGAGTAGTCATCCAATGGTAAAGTGTCTCTGTCGAGACACACCATCATCGACATGGCTTTACGCTACACCAATAAGCATACAAGTGCTTTGGTCATCCTAGGGTATATCTTTCCCAATTTTTGTCCAACACAATGGACAGAGATTCCTCTATGAATCTAGCAAGAGAGAATAATTTCTCTACACAACTTAAGCCATATCCACGAGTCTCACACACAGCTTGTTGCCAGCGATCATTTTTGGATAGCTCGTGTATTATCTTAATATCCATTTTAAGAATTGCCTAATGTGCACTTTAATAAGTACAACAGACTATCAATGGCTCTTGAGTTCTCTTCTTAAGAGACACCTCACCTTTACAAAAAGGTAACTCATAATATTTAGAGTCATATCTCCAAGAGACTCAATCATCGTATCAATTTTACTATCAATGAGAAAATATCAATTCAAAGACATAAATGACATGGTCATTTTCCGTGTCTCTTAGTGTATCTGCCTTCATCAAACTCATTGATTTAATATCACTGGCTACAACAATTGGTTAGGTCTCATGGTGGATCATTTAGGAGCATTGAGCTTTTCATTTTGCTCTATTCAGATTTTAATATCTAAATCTCCAAATAACTATTTAGGTCCATTAGATGTACTTCTAGCTTTCACAAAACCTTGATAGCAAGTACCATCACCCTTGGACTCATTCTCACGTCTAGAGAACACCCATCAAGTACACAAATATACTTACTAATTGTTCAAATCTACTAGTACTCTAGTGATTTGCACTCATGGTAGATCAATCTTTCTATTGATCACCACTTTCCACAAAAATTATTTCATGGAATCTCGTTTCCTTCGTTGGTTTATCCCTGATCCTTAATGATTTCATCTATTGACTCTTAAGTCCATCAGGATCTCTTACAGAAACTTCCACAAAATACACTTTCCATCAAGATGTATTTCTAGTTTCCGCATATTATTCCTTGTGAATTCTAAGAAATTGATAGCACTTCAATATTGTGCATATCTAGTGAAGATACCGTTTAAGTATTCATTTTAGTACCTTCACAATACGCCAACCCCCACACTCGAAAGAACTTTTAGGATGACTCTATGAGGAGCTTTGTTTTCCTCCTTCTGGGGTATCTTATTTAAAATATCGCCAGCCAACTTAAAGGCTCCCCCATAACGCTTGATCATTTCTAGCAATTTCCTTCAATCACCAAATGACCTTGCAAATGTCTACATTGTGAATCACATTCCCCAAAGGATTTTATGTATTCACATCATGGTCACAGATAACCTCATATATTTTCTGTGCATCACGTAAGTGGTTTCGTTAATATACAAACCTAACTTACTAAAAGTCCGTGTGTTCAATAATGAATCAAACACTAGGTTCTTACCCATAAAATTTCTTTTTAGGGCTAGATCCTTTCAACAATCAAAACACCTTCATGTATTGACCTTTTATCTTGAAAGTCTCTCTTATTCCTTCAACTCCCTTGGGATTAGAGATAACTAAACTTCCCGATCTCAATTAATCGTTCTTCCTTGCATGACCAATACCACAACCGATGTAGTATCAATCAATCGAGGATTCGATTAACTCTCACTAGGGCGCAGTGTGAGTTTACCAACTCCACACAATTTCATGCCCATTTTAAACCCAAGTTTCAGTACAATTGTATTTTACTTTCAGACTACTCAAATTAAATTTGAATGCCTTAATGCTCGAAACACATTCAAGTCCATTGCTCGACTTGAGTTTGAGTGCATTGCTTGACTCAATTATGGATTTACCCTTTTTGGTTCGAGTTAAATTCCTCCCGACTTGAACAACTTGATTTAAGTCTCTCGTGACGACTTTTCATCTCAAGTACCTATCAAAATTCATATGGTCGTTGAATTTTTAGGTTTTTCGTCTACCCCCCACATTGGGCTGGTTTTATTAAACATCCCCACACGTGTTAAGTTTCTCAAAACCTCGTGTCTTGGGGTTCCTAGACCAAATGTCTTAGGATTCCTCATCTCAGAATTCTAAGGCTTTCCAACAAAAAACCTAGAGAATTGACCAAATGTCTTGGGATTCCATATCTCATGATTCTTAGATTTTTCAACCATAATCAAGAGATTTGACCAAAAATCTCGGGATTCCCATTCTCAGGATTCTTAGTTTTCTCAACCAAATTCTTGAGATTTTCCCTCAATTCTTTGATTACAAATAATCAAAGGTTTTTAGCATAGTCATGATAACTCATGCTTTTGGTTTATACCATGGTTCACAAGAACCAATACCCTAGACATAGTCGTAAACTAATGTCTTCACGTTCACATTTATCAGGTCATACAAAATAACTAGAATATGTCGAACTTCGAGCCCATATGCTCTATCTATGCAATCTAATAATTGTCACTCGTGAGCCATATTCTCGTAAATGATCAATCAAGATAGTCAATTATCGGGACAAGCCTTGTCAAACCTTTCATTGCATCAAAAAGGGGACTTTCCCAAACAATTAATATAATCATAGCATATAAAAGCATAACACAGTTTTAGACACATCATTGATCTAAAATTTCCATTTGTGCAGCTTAATCAAGTCCCTAAATGAACGAGAGTACATCATGGATCAAATAACCCAATGTCACATCCTTTATGCATGCACAAATATATTACACTCTTGCCGAGAGATGTCATGTTTAAGTGCAAATGAAGTTTACCAATTTTTTCCATGCGATTCTCAGACCAAGTATATAAAAGTCATGAATCACTAGTAGCACATTCTCACCCAAATATGGTTTAAAATCTTTAACCAACATGAGCAGCCCACACAGCCAAATTATTATACCATGCAATAGGTATTTCTACATTTGACCAAGTATTTAAGAAAATACTCTAACATTTCAAGGGCTAAGGAAATTAAACATGTCTCATAATTTCCAAACATTTGTACTGCTTTCATGTAATTGAATAATGTCTGATCTCATATTCTAAACTCATGACATTTTTTTTTCAAATTTAATCCAATCTTTCATGCAAAGAATCAAATATGATTTCTTACCATATCAACATTTAATCTCATAAGCATGAATATCACAGAATTAGCATATTTCCATAATTACACCATACATGCTCAACTCATTTTCCCACATAATTAAGGGATTAATATAGCAAAATCCATTTACTATCAAATTCGATAGCCTTAGTGTACTGGACATATATGTGCAAATATTATTCACATAACTCTCTTTGTAACTAAGTCATGTTCACGTCCAGATTCACGCAAATAGTTATCAAATATAATCCAAACAATATACATACATATGCCATGATTCACTTTAATTTATGTGTATACTTACCATAGTTTGCAAAACCGTGGTTACAACTCTTGACTCTTTCATGTTGTCAAGCAAATCCTATTGTATCTCCATGCCAAGTTTTTCTTCCATAAGAGATACCATCGTGTATACTCGGATTCACCAATGTGTACATACAAAAAATTATTGTTCATCATTAAATATATGTACACATCTAATATCACATATAAACATTACACATAATGTTTTCAAACCAAATATAACAAATTTGAGCAATATGGTTTTTCAACCAAAACCCAAGAAAATTTTGAAGTATATAGGAATATACATAATTCTCGTTTTGGCATTGCATATGGCATGCATCATACATCTAATGTTTAGCATTTAATATTAACCATATAGTTTCCATAATGAACAAACTAAACCAAAGCAAGCACATTTGGAATGCAACTTTTCTTTTCCATCCAATCGAATCAGGGCATGCAATATTTACTCAGTATTAAGGCATGCATATGCAGATCTCCGTCGCAACATCAAAGCTTAATTTCGCACAAATTAATTTTCACAATTTTCACAATTTTCATACAGATGTGAAGTAAACAATTTTGCAGATTCAGGCATGCACCTTTATCGTATAATCAAGCATGCACCTTTCAGATGCACATTCAAATAGCTATGCAAATTTCGGATGTAATTTTTGAACTTCGGAGGAAATCGACATGTAAATGATTTAAGGATATCCGAATCAATATAAATCCACAGATATCATTCGTTTCAAGACTGTTGGACATATATTGATTTTATCATGCAAAAATTATATGGATCTGTTCTATAGGTTGTACCTCTGTATCCTTGAGTTCTAAGGAGACAGGAATCCAAGTCTGGTGGATGAGATGTGACTGCCGTTCCAGAGCGTGATTAACAGCTCTGGTTGTCTCTTGTGGGAGGCTCCGTCGCGGTAGAGGATCGTTCTCAGCCTGCTACAGCGGTGCTGGGGTGGTTCGGTGGTGCTCTGACAGACCAAATTCTTTACAACTGTTGGACATATATTGATTTTATCATGCAAAAATTAAATATCAAAATTGAACGAGCAATTAATATATGCAAGAATATTAAACTTTTATTAATTATTCAAGCATACAATCGAAAACTTAAATTACAAATAATCAAAACATAAATCATGTTTCAAGTAATCACAAAGTGATGGAGTCACGAGTAACACTCGCTGCCCTTGAAACGAATGAGTCCCGCCGTGGACATCGTTCCCTAGGATAAAACCATCGAAGGTAATTTTAACAAGTAAAAATTACCTCGGAGTCACACAAAGCCCTAAGGACTATCACCGACAAAGACAGAGAAAGAAGATAAGACTCAAGTTTAGAAGTAGGGAGGAACTTGAGAATGGTGCAAGGTTTCTGTCTGACATAGAGGCTCTGTTTATAGATGTCTAAGAAACTCTATGGGAAGATACGTGGAAGATCTGATTCCCGTAATCAGAGAAAATATTCTCCAACTACCAAATATTTTACAAATAGTTGAATAGATTCTGGAAAGATAAGAATATCATATTCCTTATCATGATTAACCGCGTATCAAATCTCAGATATTCCACACGTGATTCTTAGAATATTTGTTACGCGGTTTGGGCTTTTTGGAGACTTCCACACGATCCAAACACATTTTAGACAGTAAAAAAATTACAGAACACTTAGTACGTGCGAATGAATTTCCGCCTAAGTTTCCATTCTCAGAGTGACTCTTTGAGCATCCATATCTCATTCACCCTTTATCCGTTTTGAGAGTTTAAATAGTCAATTTTATAGTACTCGCAGAGGAGAATCCAAAAATGATGCCCACTGACTCTAATTCAGTTCGAGCCCAACTCAAAAATGAAGCCCAAAAGTTGACAAAATTCAACTTGTTTTACAATCATTTTCCAACAATAAGTCGGGACTTGATTTCGGCAGTAACAATCAGGAAAGCGTAGGATCGTATGGAAACACTCCCCAGCTCGAGACTAGCCATTTTGCGCTGGAACTTCCAGGAATCGCCATCGACGTTAAAAATCCCGCGGCCGAGGAGATCACCCAAGATGGCCGAAAATGGCTTACCTTTAGGGAAATTCTCAAACCTCGTCTTCAGAATGTACTCAACGTTGCCTGGATTCGCAGTGATAATGTTGCCGAGAACGTGAATGTGAATGGACCCAGTTGGGGATTTTTGAAGCAGATGAGAATACCAATCGCAAAGAATGTCGAACTCGCTCCCCCAGCTCGAACTCAAGTAGCTCTTGTAGGTCTCGCAGTTGCACCATGCCTTGTATCTCAACAAGAAACCCAAGAAAGTAGAGATAACGAAACCGCAAAACCGAAGAAAAACAAGCTAAACCCAGCTTGCAAGTACTGCAGACCGCAGGGGATTAGGAAAGCCATGATCAGTATGATGGGAATGAAAATAAGCTGATTCATTGATTCATTGGTCTGCGGGAAAAAGAAAACTTATAATAAGATGGATTGAAGCGGGGATCGCCAAGTTTGAGAATTGGGGACATGATTTGCTTCATATGAAGGGACTTTTCCCAGCGATAACCTTCGCCCTCATATTCCCGATCAGCTCATAATGGAGGATGTAAATCACTGCTTCCAAGAATTTGAAGGGATTTTCCCTGTTGTTACTAGTGGTGGGGGTGACCCATCAATTAGTAATAAAGTGGAGCAACACACGAGCTGTACTCGGCCGGGTACGCATAATATGGCACGAAAAATGCGTGCGCAAATTGGCGTCCGCATTCGACTCAATTCATCACGTGCGTCCTCTTTCTTTATTCTCAAAATATAGTCTCCACAGTACCAAACAGCAAATAAATATGCGTGAATCTTTAGGTTCTATGGTACTGGTTTAGTGGTTGCATATTGCATATGCACTGGCGTAACACTTTGTCGACGAGAAATTTCTATGTTCGTGGCTACAGTAGCCACAAACAGCAAAAATATATGGAGGACGCATTACGAAAATGCGTCCTCTCCATTTTTAATTTTTTTGTTAATATCCCGGTCAAACATGTCAGGCGGTGAAGGGGGTGTTGCCACGTGGCGAGGACGCATTTTCGTAATGCGTCCTCCTTTTTTTTTCTTTTTTTAAATACCGGTCAAATATATCAGGCGGCCAAATGGAGTTATGCCACGTGGCGAGGGCCCATTTTCATAATGCGTCCTCTGTGGCTTTTAATTTTTTTAAACCGGTCAAACATGGCGGTCGAATGGAGCTGTGCCACGTGGCGAGGACTCATTTTTGTAATGCGTCCTCTGTGGAATTGTTTTTTAAAAAAAACTGGTCAAACATGGCGGTCGAATGGTGCTATGCCACGTGGTGCTATACTTCGTATGGTGCTATACTTCGTATGGTCGAATGGTGCTATACTTCATTCCTGCACCTACATTCAAGACTAGTTAAAAAATTCAAATAACATGACCCTAAATTATCGTTTGACTTTTTTTCCAAATTATCATCAAACAAACACAAGTCTGCTTATGCGCAATCTTGACCGAAAACAGGTGGATGAGAAATAGTAAGTTACACATTGCAGCAACCCACGATAATTTATTACTTAAATTCACGACTCATTTTGAAGACCACACTCTTGTTGAATTCAGGGCAGGATTTTATAATAAGCTTTCTCCCCAATAAATAAATTTCTCCAAACGCTTAATTTACCAAATTTACCAAAAAATAATAAACATTATTTCATTTACAAATTAAATTAGCACCGAGATTAATTACAAATCTCATTTCCAACATTTTCAAAAAAAATTATTAAACAATACGCATTCCAGGACTCGTTTGAGAAGTTCCCGAGAAATAAATTTATGCTAATTTCTGCTAATTTCGAACATTTTGCTAATTAATTTCCCGAGAAATAAAATTAGGCAGCTTTCCAGGACTCATTTTAAAAACGAGTCCTCTACATAATTTCCCGAAGATCTAAATAATGCCTGATTTGAGGACTCTTTTGAAAAACGAGTCCTCTAAATACTTTTAAAAATTTTTTTTGCCAGATTCGAGGACTCGTTTCCAAAACGAGTTCTCCAGATAACATTTTCGGAAAAAAAATTGCCAAATCTGAGGACTCGTTTTCAAAACGAGTCCTCTAAAAAAATTTTTCGGAAAAATAAAATTATGCCACCTTAGAGGACTCGTTTTGGAAACGAGTCCTCTAAGGTGGCATAATTTTATTTTTCCGAAAAATATTTTTCCGGGAAAAAAAAAAATTATGCCACCTCAGAGGACTCGTTTCCAAAACGAGTTCTCAAAATGATTTTCGGGAAAAAAAATTCTGAGTACTCGTTTCCAAAACGAGTCCTCTAATTGATTTTAGAAAAAAAAATTCCACCTAGAGGACGCATTACCAAAATGCGTCCTCCACCCTCAGCGTCCAGAATAAAAAAACAAGCACACCAGCGTCCATTTTTGGATTTTCTTGCACACTAAAATCAATGAACTCCGAAGATGATGGTCACTAGAGTTGTGTCAAACCTGCGAAGCATCAAGGAAGCAAACCAGTGGCAGGAAAGATCTTCGGATGAGCTGCGCCCTCACGCTCTCCTTCGGCCACCGGAGAAGTGTTGAAAAATCTTCTTAGATACTGGAACGTTGACTAAAATGAGCACGTCGGGCTTGATGCAGACGAAGACGGAGGGTTTGAGCGGGCAAAGTCATCAATGGCTTTGGGGCTGTGTGATACAGCTCATGCGGAAGCCTTAGCCTTGCCGGAAAAGGTAAAGTGGGCATCAGAAGAACACACCAGAGTATTTGGATTCTAGGTGACACAATGGCTATAATTCGGATGGTACGTGGAGAAATCGAGTCATCACTCTCGTGCGTTGATACCGTTATTCAGATACAACTCCTTGAAAAAATGGATGTGAATTTACCCCGTTGGATTCCTAGGGATAGATACATTGGCTCATACTCTAGCTAGTTTCGTGAAGTCAAGCAAGTCTCAATCTAATGGATGGGCTACGCCCTCTGAATTCCTACTCTCAAACGATACTGGATATTTCCAATAACATGAAATGAAATCTTACTTTTCAAAAAAAAAGTCTTAATGATGTACATTCAAAAATCTTTATGGAAAAAGTATTTGGTGGTGCACGTTTATTTACCACAACCACATGTGCATCCACCCCTGATCTTTACATCTTCAGAAAAGAACACTGTTAAATTCTCAGTGATTATATCTTTCCTTAAAACCACTTTCTTGTTATAGAACCCTTCGATGATCAAGACTTAAATTCATTTTCATGTTACGCTTACCTTGTTGTCATCATTAATAGCATAGTTTTAAGTACAATAGTTTTATATGTCAGTATAGACCACCAGTCCATCAATTTACAAATGGATGCTGTTTTCATATATGCACTTAGGAATAGGGAAGGTAGGAAGACTCTATGGAAAGATTTGGCTCCAATTACTAAAGGTGATACTATATTTATAGGAGATTTTAACACTATCACCTCTCTCACAGAATATAAGGGCCCTAGTTCCCCCTCCTTAGGCAGCATCACAGACTTTAATTCATGGGTAAATAGCATGGGTGTCCAGGAAATCAATACGGTGGGTAACCTTTTCACCTGGTGTAACTCCAGACTTAGAAATCCAACTTCTAAAAAGCTTGACAGAGGTTTATGTACTATTTCCTGGAACTATAAGTTTCCTTCTTCCTCTATCCAAATCTTGAATAGGCAAACCTCTGACCACTCCCCTCTCCTCCTCCAAATATCTAATTTGACCATTCTCAGCCCTAAACCATTCAGATTTCTAAATGTATGGTTTAATCGGCCGGACTTCATCACTCTAATTAAGATTAATTGGGAGAAACAAATGGCGGAAACTGGTTTACTAGGTTTCTTCCTTAAACTAATTAGACTGAAAAAAGAGATAAAATTTGGAATAGAGAATGTTTTGGGAACATAGATAATAATGTTTTAAATGCTGAGGAATCCCTTAGAATTCAAGAATCAATTTTTGATCTCAATCCTTCGGATGCTGAACTCATGAAATTAAATGAGAAAAAAGCTTTACTGTTGCGAGCACAAAAAGAAAAGGAAAAGTTTTGGAAACAGAAAGCTAAGCTAAAATGGCATAGGTTAGGTGATAACAACACTCAATTCTTTCACAAAGTGGTTCAGGAGAAAAATTGCAGACTACAAATTACAAAGATTAAAAATAAAGAAGGTCAATGGCTGAATTCTCAAGTAGATATTCAAAATGAAGCCATCTCCTACTACACTGACTTGTTAAATGAACCTAATCAAATGCCAAATGACTCATATTATTCACATTTTCTGAGCCAAATACGGAATGTCATCACTGCCAACGATAACCTTGAACTGTCTAAACCAGCATCTGAATATGAAGTAGAGGCAGTAATTAAGGGTTTAAGTAAGAACAGTAGTCCGGGACCAGACGGTTTCTCTACAAAATTTTATTCTAAATGCTGGTCCTTCATAAAAAGTGACCTTATCAAGGCAGTTAATGAGTTTATTGATGACACTGCCTTGCCCAGGGGAATATCCAGTACTTGGATTACCTTAATACCCAAAAGACCACCCCTTGCTCATTTGATGATTTTAGACCAATTAGTTTATCAAATGTTCTTAATAAGATATGCTCTAAGATTCTAATGGAAAGACTTAGACCTTATATGGATAAACTGATCTCTACTAATCAGTCGGCCTTCATGAAGAATAGGGATATCTCGGATAATATTATTTACCTACAGGAAATGATTAGATTTCTTGATAAGAAGGCTAGAATCCCTAACTGCATTCTGAAATTAGATCTACAGAAAGCATTTGATAGAGTTAACTGGCATTTCCTTAGGAATGTTATGATGAAATTTGGTTTTGATGGAAAATTTTTACATGCTGTTATGTCTAATCTCTCCCAAGCTTATTTCTCTATACTTATCAATGGCAATCCAGTGGGCTTTTTCAAGGCCACAAGAGGAATTAAGCAAGGTGATCCCCTCTCTCCCTTTCTCTTTAATATTTTTTCGGAAGCTTTCTCTAGAAGTCTATCTTTTATTTTCCATAACATTAAGCTTTCGTACTACCAACTACCTTCTCCAATCCCAGCAGCTACCCACCTGATGTATGCTGATGATACTATCATTTTTATGCAAGCTTCCAAATCCAATCTTATTAAGATTAAGGCCTTTCTAGATATCTTCGAATATACATCTGGCCAAAAATTTAATTTCCATAAATCTAATTTTTACATTAGTAAAAGGGCATAAATTACCAAATTAAATCAGACTAGGATGATTCTTAAAATGAAACAGGGCTCCTTCCCTTTCCAGTACCTTGGCTGTCCTATATTTAAAGGTAGAACATTAAATAGGTACTATCAACCTCTCATGGAAAAATTGGATAGGAAATTGCAAAATTGGAAAAACCAGTGGCTTAGCTCAGGTGGGAAACTTATCCTAATTCAGTCTTGTCTGTACTCAATGCCACAACACTTATGGTCTGTGACTAAACCACCTAAGGCTATAATCAAAACTTTTGAGAAAAGATTGGCTAGGTTCTTCTGGGGTGAGTCAGATGGGAAAAGAAATAAAGTATGGAAAAAATGGACTCAACTAGCAACTCCAATCTCACATAGTGGTTTAGGGTTTAGATCAATCCGAGCTATACTGGATATTTGTTCCCTTAAATTGTGGTGGAAAAGTCAGCTGGGTAACACATTATGGACTAAATTGTTATGGTCTCTACCTGAAACCCATAGAAAATCTATAACCTGGAAAAGAATTTGTTCAGTAAACCTTTTTGCTGAACAAAATTCCTTCATCATTCATGGTAAAGGTACCTGTAACATATGGACTGCAAATTGGTGCATCAATGGACCCCTCCTTAACTATATTCCTAATCATATATCTGCTGGATTCCAGTTCTGTACTGTAGCATAATTTATTAGAAACAAATCTGAAATTCTAGCTCTGATTTCTCCATTCCTGGAAAATGATACTCTTCTTTTCTTGCAGAATGCAGAACTAGTAGAGACAAGAGATGATAGGATTATATGGAAACCGGATTCAGCAGGCAATTTCTCCTTCAAATCAGCATATCATGCAATCACAAGCTCACCAGGTAATTTCCCGGCTTACAAATTCCTGTGGAACAGGTCACTTCAGAAAAAGATCTCTATTTTCACTTGGAAAATGCTACACTCTTTTCTTCCATTTGATGATGTGCTCATTACTTGTGGATATAGTCTTGCATCGAAATGTCCCGTTTGCTGTCATACGGATTCACTGGAACATTTTTTCATTTCCTGTCCTCTGGCTAAATCTATATGGAATAATATGGCTTCCCTAGTTCAATTCCACCTAACGGAACCACATTCCATGTCTCAGACATTCTTTATTTTTTGGAATTGTCTAGATCTTCCTAAATGCCACCAGCTCATATGCAATATACTTCCTCCTATCATATGCTGGTGCCTTTGGAAAGCCCGTAATAGATTCCTTTTTGATTAGATCCCATTTTCTACTGATTTCATTTGCAAGGAAGCACTGGAACTCATTAGGCTAGCAATGTATTCCAATCCTACACACCTGAAATTCTCTACTGCCATTCCTCATCCCATAAAGCAGCTAATCCCTCACCTTAGGCCACCACCTAAGCCGATCATACAGACTGTTTGCTGGGAAAGGCCTAAATTAAATTTCATCAAGATCAATACAGATGCTTCCTGGTTTCCCCATAAGGCTGCTGTAGGGATAGTTGCTAGGGATAGCTCTGGTACCCCCATACTGATAAATTCAGCAACCATTTCTACAGAATCTCCTCTTCTGGCTGAAATACTTGCCATCCAATTTGCTTGTCAAAATTTTCACCATTTGGATGATTTTGTTTTCATTGAATCTGATTCTTTATTAGCAGTTAACATGATAAGTGAACCATATTCTGCTCATTGGCAACTGTTTAATGCTGCCTATAAAGTTAATCAACTCCTATGTGGTGCTGCGCTTTTACATGTTCCTAGGGAAGCTAACACTGTGGCTAATGCAATTGCTAAACATCACTCCGCCCATAATCAGGCTCTGAATCTCATTAATGTTCCAGCTCATATTAAGGGTCTTATAGCATTAGATAAGGAACAAATTCCACAGATTAGAGTACAGTCTAATTGCTAGGGAAAGGATGGATACTGCTGATGGAATATTTGTTTATGCAGGTACAATTTGGACTTGGTTCACATGGCGAAATACTCATCAAAACATCACACCTGCAACCATGATGCACTATGGCATACTTTGAGACAACTGCCCAGATACCATCATCGAGAGTTCCACTACTTTTGCCGCTACAATGCTAATTGTTTGACTAACTATAAGCTAGTTGCCTGGCCAAAATACGAATTAACACGGGGTGTGGAGATTCGTTAGTTTTGGAATCGCAGCTAACTTATTTTTATTCTTCTGATCAACCTTGTATAGTTCATAACCTAGGCTGTAATTATCATTTTGCGGGCAATGCTGTTGTCTTCTGTAAAAACTAACGCTAAGCTACTATGGTCATTTTTTACTGGCTTGGGGTACCAATATATCAACCCCCACCCTTGGGTGCCTTCCCATTAAAAAAGAAGTTTTAAGTACAATATCTTTGACAAAAAAGACCTGATTAAACTTGTATCTTGTCATGTGTCCGAGGGAAAGATATATCTCATGATTGAAACCTCAGTAGATCTACTTGTATTCTGCTATCCATTTAACTAGACTACTTACAGTGTTTGATTGCATGGAATTCATCGTCTGGAAATAGAATAGTGGCCACTCATCCAGTGACCATGAATTCCATACAAAAAATTACTAAACACATGGCAAGTGAAAGTACAATAATTGTGAGCCAGTTTCAATGATTAAGTGGACGGAAACTGATATAATACATACCACTAAAAGTATTTCCTCCGATTTTCAACTCCTGAAGTTTGGTCAAGTATCCGATTGTCGTCCATGGGCGGAACTAGTGGTACGCGAGGTAGGGCTCCAGCCCTACCTGAATCGCCGGCCGTAGGTAGTAATGGTGGAAGAAGGCTGCTTCCAGCGAGATGCGCATCTTCCGGCAAGCTTCCGCGTCTTCCAACGAGATTGCTCGGAGAAGAAGGCTGCTTTGCGGCTTTTTTGTTGTTGCAAATGAACCACTAAAATGACATCGTTTTCATGTAAGTAACGACTTTGTTTCATTTGTTGTAAGGGCAAAAAAAAAATCACGCCTTTGCCTTTCTCTTTTCTCCAATCACGGGAAGAGAGGTAGCCAAATCTCAGCTCCCTCCAGGTTCAGCCACGCCGCAGCCGTCCCGCCGCAGCCGACATCGATGCCACCACCATCCAGCCCGCCATTGTTCAGCCGACATCGATGCCACCACCATCCAGCCCGCCATTGTTCAGCCTGCCCTAACAAAGTTTTCTGTTTCCGCCACTGTTGTCGTCGGAATGCTTCCGTCAAAATCATTGTAAGAGAGCGACAACCGCTCGAGTTCCGACAACTTTCCAACCCAGGAAGGGATTTGTCCTGACAAGTTGTTATGTCCAAAATCAACCCACTTCAAACTGTGCAAATTGGCCAACTCATCTGGGATTGAACCAAACAAGAAGTTATTACTGAAATCTAAAGAGATCAAGAATGTGACGTTTCCGATGTGGGAACTAATGCTTCCTCCTAGACTCATTCCAGAAAGATTTAGACCCAATACCCTCCCGTTCTGCAAATCACATGAAACGCCATTCCAGAGGTAGACAGGATTCGTGGAGGACCAATTGGCCAAACTTTTTTAAAGGGTCTGCAAAAATTTGGGCTTTGAATTCTAGAAGAGAAGATGCATCTGTGCTGAGGTTTTTAGAAGATGAAGCAGCTGAGCATGAGAATAACAAGGCAGCAAATCACAGGCAGTGTTTTTTCATTTTCAGGTTCAGTTTTTTTTTTTTTTAATTAAAACCATCAGGGATGGGGGAAATTTTATTAGGCCTTCCCAAGCCATAAAATAGACAGAAAATAGAGTACAAAGTAGGGTATCCGTAGCTAAGTCAAGATGTACAATGGAGAGCTCTAAGCTCTTTGAGGCAACTCTAGTTGCCTCCAAAAAAGTAGAAAATAAATGAGCAAATTGTTAGGGAAATTCCAAAAGCTCTTATGCTAGGATAGAGATGATCTAAACTTGTTAGTGAATCTGTTAAGAGACACAAAGCAGTCCCAATCCTCTCCACCTAGGTAAGAATCGAATCTTCTACTACCCAGGAGTACTTACAGCCATCCTAGATGGTAATTCTGTACTACAAAATGCAGCACATCCATCTGAAAACCGAGCTTCCTGATTTATACAAACAACAAATCCTATCCATTTTGTATCCGTCCACCTGCAATATGAGCTAATCAGTAGCATCCATTCTGATAGCAATCCGAATAGAAGGTGTACCCAATTGATCCAATCTAATCAAACCCTGTACAGCATTTGTTAGATTCTGAAACCGAAGGAAAGAGGAGGATGTGAGCTGACTTAAACAGTGTTTAGCTAATTTATCTGCCACCAAGTTTCCCTGTCTGTGTACATGACTGAGATGGATTCCTCCCAACAGATTATTAATTGCATCAGCCAATAGAAATAATTTCCATGGAGCATTATAGGATTCGGCCACATACCTTACAACATTCAAACAATTAGTTTCTATGCAATAAGAAGAACTAAAGTCTGAACCTGTTTGTATAGCAAACAAAATTGCATTCATTTCTGCCTCCAATGGGGAAAATGCAGGGGAGATCTTAGTATGAGCAACAATGAACCCACCCCTGCAATCTCTAACAATCAAACTGATTCCACTCATCATAGTTAGACAGCACCAAGCAGCATCAACATTGATTTTATACCCTATATCTGGTTTTGTCCAAGAAATTATTTGAATCTTTGGTTTGGGAGGTCGTTTGATCAATGGCAGAAAGGAGTGGTCAGCAATTATCTTATCAATCCTAGAGGCAACAGAGATCGGTTTTGCAGTGAACATGTAGAAGATATGTGTCCTAATTTGATGTAGTACTACACTTATCACAGGATTGTCAGAATCATACAAACACTTATTTCTAACTTTCCACAAATTCCAACATGTTATGAAAGCAGCAGAATGTATCATTACCAATTGTACCTTGCTGAATCCATTATAAGTAAGATAGAAAGATAGTCTATCCCAAATAGAAGGAAACCCTCTATCCCTAATTCCCATGAAGGAGTGAATCCGTTTCCAAACATGCACAGCAAATGTACAAGAATTGAAAAAATGATCTAGTGAATCTTCATGATTATGACACATACAGCATTTCGAAGCAAGTGAAATTCTCAAAGAATGCAGAACATTATCAAATGGAAGAAAATAATTCATCAGTTTCCACATGAAGACTGAAACCTTTTTTTTCAATTCTATGGTTCCACAAATGTTTAAAAGAAGCCACATTACCTCTTTGGTTTCTTAGCAGAAGATATGTAGCTTTAAATGAGAACTCACCATTGATACCTGGCTTCCATATTAACCTGTCCTTCCTGTGGGGAAATAGCTTAGAATCCTGTAAAAGATTTATTGCATGAGCAGGAAGAACTGAAAATATTTCAGCAATCATGACTGGTTTATTAGCAATGAAATCAGAAACACTACAGGTAGATGGAATATTAACATTCATTTGTTCACAAAGGTCCTGAAGTAGCCCTATATCTAACCAGTTCGAAGTCCAAAAATTACACTCCCCTGTTCCAATTATGACTCTAGATTGGGATTCTGCCCACACATTGATGGAACATATCCTTTTCCAATTTGGTGAAGTTCTGGAAGAAGGTGGGAGAGATGCCACAAATTGAGTCCAGGGAGCAACAGTCTTTTGATATTTCCACCAAAGCTTAACCGAGCATGTTTTAATAATGGTGGTTATTGATCTAAATCCTAGACCATTTTGTTTGGTGGGATAGCAAAGGTCATCCCACTTCCTCCATACTCTTTTAGGATTTAGATCCTCATAACCCTAAAAAAACTTGCTCAATTTCTTTTCTATAGCTGATATGACTTGCTTGCCTGGTTTAATAACTGACCATATATGATGTGGAACCGAGTATATACATGACTGAATAAGTGTAATTTTCCCCCCCCCATTGAGAGCCACATATTTTTCCAACTACCTAATCTACTCTCAATTAGTTCCATTAAAGGTTGGAAATAGATCTTCTTAGTTCTCCCAGTAAAAATAGGAACCCCTAAGTATGTGAAGGGAAACCTTCCTAATTTCATGCCTAAAGTTCTCCTTATTCTACTCACTCTATTAACAGTTGCATGCTTTCCTATATACAACTCACTCTTGTTATAATTAACCTGTTGTCCAGTAACTTCCTGAAATGTATCAAGGAAAGCCTTAAATCTGATCAGAGAGTTGTTATTAGCTTTAAGAAAGACCACAGTATCATCAGCATAAGATAGATGAGAAATTTGACTTGCATTACCTGGCACACCATAATATGACAAACTACCATTATGAAAAACAAAAGACAGGCTTCTTGTGAAAGCCTCAGAAAAAATATTGAAAAGAAATGGAGATAATGGATCTCCCTGTTTGATTCCCCTGGTAGGTTGAAAGAAACCCACTGGCTTACCATTAATGAGAATCGAAAACCAAGCCTGAGACAAGTTCTTCATAACCAGAAAAATGAATCTAGCATGGAAACCAAATTTAGCAAGCACAGAATAGAGAAAAGACCACCTAACTCTATCAAAAGCCTTCTTAAGATCCAGTTTAACAATACAATTAGGTTCTCTTTGTTTCCTATTTAAAAATCTCACCATTTCCTGAAGGTAGATAACATTATCAGCAATATCTCTACCTTTTAGGAAAGCAGTTTGGTGATCAGAAATAATTTTAGACATTAAAGGCTTTAATCTTTCCATTAGTATCTTAGAGAAGATCTTATTTATAACATTAGAAAGACTAATCGGCCTGTAATCCTCAAAGGTAGTTGGTGTACATTTTTTGGGTATAATTGTAATCCAGGTACTACCAATCCCCTTAGGAATATTGCTCACTGATAGAAAATCTTGTACAGCTGATAAAAGATCATTGCAAATTATTCCCCAAGATTTAATGTAAAACTTTGCTGTAAATCCATCAGGTCCAGGACTACTCTTTTGGTTAAGCCCTAAAACAACATTTTTAAGCTCAGAAATTGAAACAGGTTGCAGTAATCTATCATTATCTTCCTGAGTGATCAATTTGGGGATCTGACTTAGAAAGTGAGGTTTGAAAAAGTCACTTTGAGGAGGGTACTGCTCAGTTAAAAGGTCATGAAAGTAATGGATGCATTCATTCTCAATATCTTGTGCATTATCTATCCACTGTCCATTTCCACCCTTGATTTTTGTGATTTTTAACCTACACTTTCTTTCTCTAACCGTGTTATGAAAAAAACTAGTATTGTTATCCCCCTCCTTCAACCATTTTATTTTTGCTTTATGTTTCCAGAAGCTCTTCTGTTCAATCAATGCCCTAACCAATTTAGCCCTAGCCTCTTTCATTTTTACCATATTATCTATTGTAGCATTCAGGTCATACAATCCTTCTGTTTCTTTCAAAGTTAATTCAGCCTTTAGAACATTATCATTTATATTTCCAAACACTTCTTTATTCCAAATTTTCAGAGTTTTTTTCAGCCTCAGAAGTTTTATGAAGAAACCTACCATTCCTGATTGTTGGACCGGAACATCCCAACTCTGCCTAACTACCTCATTGAATCCATCCTGTTTATACCAAGTATTAAGGAATCTAAATGGCCGTGGGGAGGATGCAATATCACTACCTATGGTGAGTAGCATTGGATTGTGGTCAGAGGAGATTCTGTTCAAAATGTGCACAGAGGAGTTAGGAAAATTGGATGACCAAGAAGATGTACATAACCCCCTGTCTAACCTCTTAACCGTTGGATTTCTTAATCTGTTATTACTCCAAGTAAAAAGGTTACCTACAGTAGTTATTTCCTCCAAGGCCATATCATTTATAAAGTCTCTAAAGTCTTTCATACTACCCAGTTTTGGAGTGGAAGGTCCTCTATATTCATTTATGGATGTTATAGCATTGAAATCACCAATGAAGATAGAGTCTGACTGAGTTAAGTTCTTAAGATCTGCCCAGAGATCTTTCTTACCATTTCTAGTTCTAAGTCCATACACAAAAATAGCATCCATACATTTATTCAGAATATTGCTATTCGTTTGAACATCCAGAAATTGCAGATTGTCTGATTTACACACAATTGAAACACTATTTTTCCAGAAAAGCCAAATCTGACCATTATTAGCATGCATGCAATTATCAAAATGAAGTAACTATCTATAATGATCACATTGTGTATTATCATGCTTAGGCTCAATTAAACATATTAGCTCAAAATTGTGCCTATTTATCAGATTATGAAGCCTAATCATAGAAGTGTCCATTCCCCTAAGATTCCAAACTAGTATCTTAATCTGAACATTTGTGCTATTCATAAGGAAACATTATTAGAGCTTTTTGATCTAGTCATAATTGTATTTAACTGAGTTAAATAGTTCTTATTACTACTGTCGTGATGTCTCTCTCTTGCTTTCTCTGAAATAGATCGAGGAGGTACAGGAGTTACCTGACTTACCTCAGGAGGGTCAGTATCCTTGTCTTCCATTTGGGAAATTGTTTTTCCAGTAGAGCCAACTTGTACATCAGAAGGATCCTCATCCTCTAGTAACAGGAACCTATTCTGATTCTCTATTTGTTGGGAGAAAATAAAGCTTTTAGCAGCAAGAATAGGGTTAAAAGGTGAGAATAGCTTACTCCTTTTGCTTGGTATGTCATCTTTTGCAAAACCTGTCCTTGTTATAAGATTCGGAGGAGCAGACAAGGACTTCTTATAATGATCAGTAGAAGACTGAGGACTGACAATGAGAACCTCCTGAACTTCCCCCTGAGACTCATTTGGATTTCCATCTGTCAGGTGATCCTCAGAAGTTTGGATTGGTGATAGTGCCTGGATATCTAGGAGATTGTCATTAGTGTTAACTGTTCCAATGTTTAAACCAAAAGATTGATCATTGTGGACATGTTCTTTGCCATTCCTATCTCCCCCCTGAATTGAAGAATCAGGAACCTCCAATTGGATATCCCCAACACCAGAAACAGCCTTCTGTTTGGGAATATACTTTAGTTTCTGACCATACAAAGTCTTATTTTTTTCACTAGCAGTTATACCCGAACCACCAGCTTTATTATGATCTTCTGAGGGTAGAGGTATTCCATCATTGGTCATATTTTCTTGGCCAATCTGTTGATCACTATGGTTAATCACCTTTTTTTGTTCATTAGTTTCCTTATGTACCATTTTTGCTTTATCCATCCTATTATACTTTGGCTTCTTTAGTTCTGGATGTAGATAGATACAGAGACTGTCATCATGCCCTATAGATTTACAATGATGGCAGTAAAGAGGCAGTTCCTCAAATTCAATGGGGAGCTTTACCACATTATACTCAATTCCATCCTCTTCAATACCTACCCTAATGCAAGATGGTTGTTTCTTTTTTAGATCGATTTCAATACACATCTTAACTGCAGATGGCCTAGAAAGTGCAGCAGTTGCTGCATCCATTTTAATGTAATTGCCTATTTGATTCCCCATTGATTCTATCATGGCAATATTATAAAAGAAAACCGGAACACAAGGGATTGTGACCCAAACTGGAACAATAGAAGATTCGATTGCAGGATTGAAATCAGTGTTCCATTTAAGAACTTTCATAGGAGCTTGATTAAAGACCCACTGACCTTTAATCCATAGCCTCTGGTAGTCCTCCTTATCCTGAAATCGGATAAGAATATGCCTGAAATCTATTGAACCCAATTGAAACTTACCTTTGAATCCAACGGAATTGAAAGCCTCATTCAGAGAAGCCATTGATGGTTTCCCCTAGCAAACTTCCCAACTAGGGCATTACTATAATGTGATGCTAGCGTTTCAGCCTCTTTCCGAGTCACTAGACAGGAGATTTCTCCCTTGTACTGAGTTTTTGGTATTATTTCAGGATTTGAAGGAAGGGAAATATTGAGAGGAGATGGCCTATTGCCTAATGCTTGCAGAAAAGTTTTGGACACGGTAGCACCACCGCGACCAGACGGAGGAGCCGCCATCAGAGGCGAAGAAGAAACTATAATGGTGTTCGTTACACAGCTGAGGAAGAAGAAGAGAAGGGAGAGATTCGATTTCACCAGAAAATTCTGTTAGTGCGTGTTTCGCACCAAGATCGCACGTAGGAACAGTATTTTGACCGTTGCTGATGAAGTTCTGTACTCAAATTGACTGTTATTTTTTTTCAGGTTCAGTCGAGAACGAATTTGTGATTATATAGCGTTCACTGGTCAAATGGCCATAAATATTTCACTTTAGTCATGCAACTTGTATTTAATGCATCTTCTTCCACTATGTATATAACTTGTATTTTATAATATATTTATTCAAGGTGTGTTTGGCAGAACTTAGACTTTGTTTGGCAGAGTTATACTATATGCAGATTTACTTTATTTTCATTTTTTTAAAGGAGGGGAAATAAACTTCGCCTTTTCCCTAAAAATAACTTATGCTTATTAAATAAGCACTTTTTAAAAAGTTTACCAAACGCTAAAAAGGTATTTTGCTTATAAGTAAAACACTCATAAGGCATATCAAACACACCATAAGTGAGTTAGTAGTGAACCTCATTGATACATCTTGTATAGTGCAAACCCTCTCTTGCGCAGACCTCCCTCGCCGCACTCTTCTCCTTCAATCGTTTTCCCATCTTCCCATTTGGGGAGATGTTTTAATTCATTTTTTTGTTATTTAATAAGTGTGAGATTTATTACTACGTATTAGTTTTGTTCTTCTACCCGATCGATTAGATTGTAGTATTCATGATGATAACTCGATTTAGCTGTTCACGTGGGAGTATTGTTCTCGATCTGCCTATACAAATCTTGTGTTCACAGTTTTGTTTGTGGTTTTATTTTGGGTTTTCATGAATTTGGGTTCGTCAGATCTGTGTTTTTCAAGGTGTTCACAGTTTGGACAACATAGATCATGGTTGGATCAAATGGTGTTACAATTGTAGATGATCCCTGTTTTGCGCAATGATATTGATGCGTGATAAGCTCCTCTTTGCCAAATGGTCATGATTTTTGCCGGAAGCAAGTTAATACCCCAAGGGCGATGTTACAATTTTTTATTGGATCTCTTATCTGTAATAGTACAGACGATGAGTCTGGTTGTTATGTAATTTAGATATCCTTGCCATATGATAGTTATTGCTAGAAAGATTGATTTTTAAAAAATGGGCGCTTTCCCAGCGTCTTTGAAAGATTGATTTTTTTAAAAACACACCCTAAGTGTTTTTAATAGAGATATAAATCAATTAAAATCTGGATAACAAATGAATGCCCTTTCTGATTAGTTTTGTGTATATCATGTTCCATATTTGTTTCTACTTTGTATACCCTTTGTACTTGATGCGCCATAATTTACCGTCGTCGCTGCTCCGCTGTGGGTGATCGAAATATACAAAGACAAAGCCCCCGGAGGTTTCTGGGGAGAAGAGGCTCCGACGACCAAGTTAGCAAACTGGCTACCCAAGTGTAATTAGGAATGAATAGGTGAGTTGTGTAAAGTTACTTTGGCCTTTACATAGGTAGGCAGGTAGGGCAACTGTTTTGTTTGCTTGTAGAGCAAGTACTTTCACCTTGGGCCAACCCAAAATGCTTTACCCAAAGGGCAAAGCTATAGACTTAAAGTCAGCTGCACATGTATTTAGGCCGTACAGATTTACACATTATCAAGAAGCCCCCTGGAAAGCTTAGGGTTTGGCCTTGAATTCCTCTCGGGATCGTGGGCTCGAATCTGTGCTTAAGTCCGCGGGTTCATCACGACTCCCTCTTGACGGGGGTGTTTCGAACTGACATCCAAATGAGGGTTTTCCCTCCAAAATCCTTTAACACTTCCAGGAGTACGATGATAGTGCCCCAGACGATGCTTTTCAAGGTTCGTCCTAGGTTGAGATTTTGAACTTATCGTTCGGGCAGATCAATGTGTCAGGGGTTCGACCCTTGGCTTTCTAGTATGTGTTAGAGCCCAAGGGCCTAAATTCTTCCTCTTTTATCTCCCTAGGGGCCTTCGGGCCCCTGATAGTACTTCCCGAGGGATTCGGTCTTTGGATCTTCTAATCTGTGTTAGAGACCCACGGACCTTTGAGCCCCGAGGATGGAAACACGAAGTTCAATTTTCTGTCTTCTAATATGGGTTAGGGTACATAGAACTTTGAATTCTGTTGTATGTATGAAAAGATATAACGCCTCAAAATCGGGGGCTTCTAATCTGTGCTAGAACCCAAAATCATGCAAGTCTTATCTTTTCACCCATAGGGGGTACGACCTTCAGGTCTTTAATTTTGTGTCAGAGCCCATGGTCGCTCAAATTCCTAGAGCCCAGGATAGATTCAGACGCCGACCCTCCAATCTGTGTTAGAGGTTTGGTACGTCCAAATATGAGTTTCTAATTGTATAGGGTTCAAATTCTCACCTTGTGAACTGTGCCAAAATCAAAGGAATCCACATCCTTGGTACAGTGCATTCGTCCTTCGAGCATCTGGTCTACGCTAGAGTTCGGAGGGTGCGCATTTGTGCACTTAAGTGCAAACGACTTCGGGCTCCCGGGGCTCTAGTTTGTACTAGCATCCTCGGAGCTCAAATCCGCGTGTTTAAGCATAGAGGCTCCGGGCTTCCAGGGTTCTAATCTATGCTAGCATCCCTAGACCTCGAATCACCTTGTTTGGTCATAGAGGCTTCGGGCTTCTAGGGTTCTAATTCGTGCTAGCATCCCCGGAGCTCGAATCCAATTATAAGAAGAATGAGGGGTTTAGCCTCCGGGCTCCTAATCTCCGTCAGAACCTAAAGGGTTGGAACTCATAGCGGGAAGCGGGGAGGTCACGTGAGATTTCCTTGATTTCTGCAATTCAAATTCATGGCAGGAAGTGGAGGAGTTGCAAGCATGGAGTTAGCTCTCTATTTTTGGGGCTCGTGAAGCCCCTGTTGGATTCCACACACACAATTTTCCACATAAATGCCTTGGGTTTGGCTCCCCCATGCGACCCTTTTACCTAAAAAATTACTTTTTTATGTGGCGACCCAAGGTAATGATTACCTTTTAATGTCCTATATATATAGCAATGCTCTCCACTATTCATGCTTTACTTTTTTTCCCTAATTGTTTCCCAAGTCTCAGAAACCCTCTTTTCACTTTGCGCAATTTTCTGACAATCTTTCTCAGAAAAGTTCAGGTCTCGTTTCCCAGCCACTATACCAGTAAGATCCCTTTCCCTTAACCTCTCATTTCAATTATATAATGTTGCAAATACCGCCGTTGGGGAAGAACTCCATTCCAGCCTATTTTCCGGCCGTTTCTAAAGCCCGTGACATAGAGAGTTCTCTCCTTCAGGACTTTGGCGTTGTTCCTTCATCAGCGATTGGTTACCTTCACACAAGTTTGGAGGCTAGGGGAAATTCTACCAGTTGCTCGACACCGCCTCAGGATTATCACCAGAAGTGGGTCTCTTCAAGGTCCCGGGTTCCGAGTTGGGCCAAAGTTCAGGAGGAAAAGGATGGTCATTCCTATTTCTTCGAAAAGATTCTAACTCCCGTCCTAGAAAGCCCTCCACACCCCATGGATCCAAAATTTGCTGAACTGATGAAGATGCTATCTCTGTGGGTTCAGCTCTCGAAGGATTTATGGTTGGAGGTGCTTCAAGGAGATGAAAATCTAAGGGATACAAGGCATGGTCGGTGCGCAGTCTATGACCGTCACCTTTGGTTTGGCCTATACTTCCCTTTACCCCCATCTTCTCTCATCTTCTCGTGGAGCACCGGATAAGCCTTGCTCAAGTGCATTTGAATGTCATTCTCCTCATCATGGGCTTCTTGACTCGATTAAAAACTTAGGCATTGAACCCCGCTACCAGGTCTTTCGATCTCTATATTATCTCTCTGGGAGTAGCGTATTAGTGCATTCAGACAAGGGTCAAGCTACGAAGCTTAGAGGGATTATAACCATGTGCAATAGATTCTCAGACCATCCTATAAAACTATCTAACTGTAAAGGGTGGCATCTATCCCCGATTTACACGTTCGAGAAAGAAGCTGAGGAGTACTATGTACCTGATTGGAATTCAAAGCCCATGTTTGAGAATCCTTCTGTCTATGTTGCTCCGGAGGATGTGATAGCTGATAGAGATCGGTTGCTGAGTGACCCCCTCAATATTTCAAGGAATTTCAACTTTGACTAGTCGGAGGAGGTGTATAACTGGATTTATCGCCAAAAGCCAGTCATAATAGAACCCCTTCCTCCGGTAGAGACCATGAAGCCTCCTTCCAGCAAAGGGAAAAAGAAGAGTAGTTTGAAGGATAAGAAGGGAAAAGAATCTGGAGGCGCTCAACCCAAGAAGACAAAGGCAACGAGGAAGGCCTTTATGATTGATGGTGAAGAGGCCTCAAAAAAACTGAGAAAATAGCAAAAGAAAGCTAATAGATTGAAAACTTCCGGGCTTGCTCAAAGCCCGTGAGGGCGGAACTAGAGCCCACTAGGGTGAGAAATTTTGGTGAGTCACCCATTGGGATTTCATCCCCCCTCTTCGAAGGTGTTTGCAACACCCTTAGCTTATATTTTAGTTGCCTTTGTTTTTATCTAATCCTCTTTTGTTTTCTTTATGTTGGCTAATTCGTTCTTTTTCTCCCTTTCTTTTTGTTTAGTTGACTTTGATGCTACTCTTGGCATCGATAACGAGATGGAAGCTGAGACAGTGTTCATAGAGACCTCTCTAAAGGCCCCTCATAGCAACCCTACTTCCAGCCTCGTTCGATCAGAAGCTCAATCAGAGGTTTGGCTGGATCTCCAGGATGAAACTGGTAGGAACAACCAGGGTCATGATGGTTCCTCGATGCCTCATCCTTCCCCTCAAAGACCAAGAACTGATATGGCCCCCTCTATTCAACCACCCCGCCGAAACTAGCCATCTCCCAGGGAGGAGCAACTTGCGTCCTCCGAGTGAAGAGGGTCACTTTTTAACCCTTATCCCAGAGGTACCTTTCTCAGTTTCCTTGGACTCTGTTGTCCAGCCAAGGTTCAGGAGGCTGAGCAGGCTATTACTAAGTCTAAAGAGCTTGAAGGGGAGCTGCGCGAAGCTTCTTTCCATTACAAGAAAGATCTGGAGAATGCGGCCTCCAACAACGAGGCCTAGCATGCTATCATTACCCTTGCCCATCGGGCGAAGCTAAAGAAGCAGGCTCCTGTTCACAAAGGGGAGCTCGAGAAATAGGCCACCGAGAAAGGCAATCTTTTGAAATGGCTCAAGCGGAAACTCTCGAAGGCTAAGACTGAAATTTCCAAACTGTCTGGCCTTTGCTCTCCTGAGCAACACGCTTCTGCTTTTGAGACCTATACCAATAAGGCAGTGAAGACCTAGAGGTTCCAGGATTTTTTCTCCTCTCTCTCCAGGGTTTTGGTTTAGCTTACCTGGAACAATTTGGCTCATTCCATTTCCAAGTATCTCCCAGATGAGTATGCTACTATGCTGGATGTTTATAAGAACAATTAAGAGCCCAAACAGTTTAGTTATATCTTGTGGAAGTCTATCCAAGATGAGGGGATTAAACTCTCCTTTCTCGACCATTTGATGGCTTCCGACAAGTATTTCTCGACGGAGAAGATCCGTAACCTGGAGGTGGATGAAGACACCGAGTGGAAAGAGCCGGAACCCCTTATCACTCCAAGGTCTCAATGCATGCTTGCCCGTTTTAGTTCTTTCCAGGAGACATCTAGCATAGGAAATTTTTTTCCCTTTAGGGCTCATGATGTACTTCTTTTCCTTTCATTAATGAAGAATTTCATTTTCTCATACTTATCTGTTTCTTATTTTGTCTTTCATAGAATTTAGACTTGGTACCCTTCTCCCCCCTTCCATCTGTAAAGGGGGACTTCCTTCAATTTCTTCTTTCAAATCATAAAAGAGTGGTATCGCCGGATCGAGGAATGGCCTTGGGAGCATCGAATTGAGGCATCTTAGTTTTGGTACAAGTTTATCCATCTTAAAATGAAGCTTTGAGCTGCATACAAGGAACTGGGATAATGGCATAGTGGTCTTTATGAATGGCAGGAGGAACTCCTCGAAGCATTGAGTCATTCGAGGGAGGAAAGGGATTACTTAGTTGCTGCTAAGGATGAAATTTTGGGAGATTTTGTATCACTCAAACCGCAGCATAATGAAGTTCTCAAAGAGATAACTACCAAGGCCGAGTTTACCTCGATGTATGAATGCCTTTCGGCTGCTAAAGCCTATAAATCCACCTGGGGAGCATCAATTTCTCAACCAAACGAGTCCATCAAAAGTTACTGTCGTGTGGCTCAGGTGGCCCAAAAGAACGTAGAGGTGGCTCGAGCAGTCCTAACAACTGCTACCAAAAAACTCAAGCCGTGGAAAGAAGAAGTTCGGACATATCAGCGGGGCCTGGTTCCTACGTTGGAGCAAACCATTAAAGAACCCTCATTGCTGTCATTTGTAGGGACAAACAGAAGGTTGATAAAAATATTTCTGAACTGTATACAACATACGAGGCAATGACCAACAGCCTCCGAGCGCATAGACTTTGACTCGGGACAGTTGAAGCTCCACTGATTGAAGCATTTGAAGGTTTTCTTTGAGAAACTATCAATATCATGGATCAGAAACATATTACTCAAAATCACAACTATTTAGAAGCATATGAGTAGGCTAGGATGTGGCTAGATAGAGTGCAGAAAAGGAAAGCTGGAGCTTTAAGTTCCCGTACTGCCCTTAGGAGAAGCGTGGCTTCAGCATCTGGCGGAGCCCCTCACCGCGTGGCTTCAACTCGAGGAACTAACACGACTCGAAGCCCCTCCACAGGTGGCCAGGGAAGAGATTCTTCGTCCACTAGGGGAGGTAACATGGCTTGTCAAAGTCGACCACAGTCCCTCGACGACAAAGAAAAACCTTTAGTTAGGATACCTCAACGCTAGGTCTTAGGGTTCCTATATTTTCTGTCCGGAGGCTAGTAGCGTAGGTCCCCTGGAAGTTTTCCCACTTTTTCAAATAGTTTTTATTTATTTACATGTACTTGTAAGCCGTGCTAGCATAAAATTGTAAAATAATACTTTTTTCTCTCATTCCTTTTTCCATCAATCTTGGTCAAACTGTGCTGACCTTTTCGAGCGACTTACAAAGTCTATGCCCTTTTTAGCCCTGAAACATTTTAAAAGGTCTATGTGTGTTCGATAGGGCTTTGTTAGACCTTAAAAAAATTTACAAGGTCTGTTCCTTGGGCGCTTGCTGCGCTTATGATTGGGATATGTTAGCTTTTCAAAAATTTTACAAGGTCTCTTCCTTGGGCGCTTGTTGCGCGTTTGATAGGGCTTTGTTAGGCTTTAAATTTTTTTACAAGGTCTATTTCTTGGGCGCTTGTTGTGCGTACGATATGGCTTTGTTGGCCCTTCAGATATTTTACAAGGTCTGCGCCTTGGGTGCTTGCTCCACGGTCAACGGGGCTTTTTTATCCTTTGAAATAATTTACAAGGTTTATGCCTTGGGCACTTATTGCACGTTCGATCGGGCTTCGTTGGCCCTTCAAATATTTTACAAGGTCAGTGCCTTGGGCGCTTGTTGCGCATTTGATAGGGCTTTGTTAGCCCTTCGAATAAGAGTTACTCTGATTTAGGAGAGTGAAAACCAAGAACTTGTTTGAAAGTAACTCGTTCTGATACATAATTTCCAAAGGTAGATGAGTCCGCTCAGTTTACAATGATGTCAAAATGAGGACCTCCCCTGAGCCAAAGGTACCTCTAAGCAGGCCATTGTTTTACCTTCCCGAGCCTATTGGGATTTTGGGGAATAATACCTCCTAAGGTTGTAAACGTTCCATCTGCATGGAATCACTTCACCTTGGAGGGTTTTAAACTCATAACTGCCTCTTGCACATGTTTCAACAACTCGGTAGGGTCCTTCCCAGTTCGCTAATAGCTTTTCCTCCAGCTCTCTACGACTTTTCTCGTTCCTTCTCATTATAAGGGCTCCTTTGAAAACTAAAATTTTTGGACTCTCCGGTCATGATACGGCTTAACCCTTTCTTTGACCCTGGCTTCATGGAGGTTTGCCTTCTCTCTTTTCTCTTCGAGGAGATCAAGGTCTAAGCGGTGCTGCTTATGATTGTCTTCCTATCATCCGTTGCTTATAGAAATCCTTCAAAAGGTAGGTAGTCTTATCTCCACTGGAATGATAGCCTCGGAACCGTAAACTAGGCCATATAGGGTTTCTCCCACAGAAGAAGATTCCATTGTTAGGAACAACCAAAGTATGCTGGGTAACTCACTAATCCAGTTCCCACTTGCCCCTTCGAGCCTCAATCGAATGCCGTTGACAATGGTTCGATTAGTGACCTCTACCTGCCCATTGGCTTAGGGGTGGTAAATGCTGGTGACCCTTTGGCGAATTCTATACTCCTTGCACCAGCTTTTGAATGGGTCATTTACGAACTAAGCACCATTGTCACTTATGATCTTTTGAGGGATCCCAAATCTTCATATGATATTCTTCCACTAAAACCCAATCACCACCTTTCCCTTTATGTCGGTTAGGACTTTGACCTCAATCCTCTTCGTAAAGTAGTCTATGGCCATGATCAGGTATCGAAAGTGGCCAGGGGGCTTCCAGAAAAGGTCCCACCAAGTGAATCCCCCATTTGTCAAATGGCTAGGAGCTGTTAATATTCATCATTTCTTCCAGGTGGACGTGGGTGATTGGTGTATTCCTTTAGCATTGGTGGCAAGCCTGAATGTGCTTGTTTACCTCTTTGAATATATTTTGCCAATAATATCTAGCCAGGAGAAGTTTCTTTTCTACTGATCGAGCCCCTTGGTGGCTTCTGCAAGCCCCTTCCTAGGCTTCATGAATCAGGTAATCAGCTTCATTGGGGGGGAGGCTACACACTGGAGGAGCGGTTGGAGATGGCCTCAGCGGTACAGGACATCTTCATGAATCATGTATCTAGACGCTTTCAGCATAACCTTTCTTGCTTCGATGTGGTCCTCCGGGAGGGTCCCATCTCAAAGATAGCTCATGATAGGCTTCATCTAGGAATTTTGATCCTCGACCAGTATTACTATTGTTTCCTCCTAGAAAGTCACGCTTATTCAACGTCTCCACCATTAGATGCCATTGGGATTGCAATTCCAAATTCGATGAGGCCAATTTGCTTAGGGAATTAGCCTTTTGATTATTTTCTTGAGGGACTTGGTTGAGGGTATAATGGTGGAAGTGTTTGAGAAGGGGTTTTACCACTTCCTGGTAGCATTGCAAACCTAATATTCCCCCTTGACTTGAAGGACCACGATTTGGGAGTCACTAAAGATGTCAAGTTTTTGAACTCCCAAATATTTGGCAATTTGAAGGCTTGTGATTAGTGCTTCATATTATGCTTCATTATTTGTGGCCTTGAAGTCAAAGTGTAAGGAATAGGGGTAATCATTTTGATCGGGACTCATGAATAGAACTCCAGCCTCACTACCTCCGAAGTGAGAAAACCCATCAACGTACAACTACCATATCTCATCTGGTTCATTATCCTCTTCGATTTCTATCAGTTCAGTGGTTTCGACAATGAATTCTGCTATGCTTGGCCCTTGATAGTTGTTCTTAGGTGAAACTGGATGTTGTGTTCACCCAGTTTGATTACCCATTTCATCATTCTTCCCAAGGTCTTTAGCTTTAGAAGCACTTTCCTGATTGGATGGGTGGTAAGCAGGATTATCACGTGACTTTGAAAGTATGGTCGAAGGCATCTTGCAGTGTGGACAAGGGCCAAGATTAGTTTCTTAAGGGCAGTGTAGTGGGTCTTCGGGCCATGCAGTCCTCTGCTTACGAAGTATATTGGGAATTGATAATTTTCCTTCTCTTTTACCAGAACAAAGCTTATCGTCATGGGGGATGCAGAGATGTTTAAATATAGATCTTCCCCCTTTTTTTCATTTCATGAGGGTGGGCAAACATCGTAAGTGCTCTTTCAGCTCCTGGAAGGCTTTGTCACAGTCATTCGTCCATTCAAATTTCTTTGCTTTTTAAACAACTTCAAAGAATGGCAGGTGTTTTTCAGCCCCCTTCGAGAGGAATCGACTGAGTACCACCAACAATCCCGTGAGCCTGTGGACGCCTTTGACTATTTTAGAGGTCTTCATGTTAACCAATGCTTCAAATTTCTTGGGATTGACATTGATCCCCCTCTTTGAAACCATAAATCCTCGAAATTTACCTGCTCCGACTCTGATGACGCACTTAGCAGGATTTAGTTTCAAATTAGCTTCTCGGAGCTTTTAGAAGGTCTCTTCAAGGTATAGAAGAAATTGGTCGAAGCCCTTGATTTTAACCACCATATCATCAACATATATCTGAATGTTTTTTCCAATTTTCTTTTTGAAGTGCTTATCGACAAACCTTTGATAGGTGGCCCCTGCGTTCTTCAACCCGAATGGAATTTTCTTGTGGTAGGATGTCCCTCCATCTATTATGAAAGGAATTTTTTGCTTGCCCTCTTCTGCCACGAGTATCTGGTGATAGCCCTTATGGGTATCGAAAAAAGCCAGGACATCATATCCTGTTATGGCTTTGACTAGTACATCAATGGAAGGAAAGTGATAGCTATCCTTAGGACAACACTTGTTAAGATCCATGTAATTGATACACATCCTCCAAGTACCATCGTGCCTGGGGACCATCACAGGATTCACTATCCATTCGGGGTAGAACAACCTCTCCCTTGTCCTGCTTCACCGGTAATAAAAGTGTTACCCCATAGTTTGGGAACAAACTATGAGGTAGAACATCCTCAGGGACTTGGTTAAGGGAATAAATCTTTTGGAGGAGTCTTTCTTCCCATAGTAGTCTTTTCCGGGGGGGGGGGGGGGGTTTTGGAACATCTTTTAATGGATGAACTGTATTTCCATCAGGGACTTGGTTAAGGGAATAAATCTTTCGAAACCTTTTTTTGGGTGATCGTTCCTTTTTTACCTAAGCTCAGAATGTTTAGGTCCCTTTTTGAGCCATCTATCCCTCTCTCATTTTTTTTTCATTGCCTCTTCGATTTTCAAATACTGCCCTACAATCTTTACTAATTGCTGTAGGGTCTCTGGTCTCTTTGAGACCAATTTTTTGTACAGGTCGAGGTTTGAAATCCCATTCATATACCCAAGAATTACCCCTTCCTTGGTCCGGTTGATTACACTAAGACTCTTATCCACACATCGATGGTAGAACGCCTCTGTGGACTCGGCTGACCTCTCTATTAAGGTTTTAATGAACCTTTTCTTTTGAAAAAACTGACTCAAAAGGGCCTTTCCAAAATCTCTGTATGAGTGTAGTGTCCCTCTGCTCAGCTTGTTGAACCATTCTTGGGCTTTTCCTCGAAGGTAACTTCCAACCTACTTGCATGTTTGGTGTTCATTGAAGTTCCTTGAGTTTATTAGACTAAGGAATGTCTCTATGAACTTGCAAGGGTCAGAGTCTCCACTGTATGTAGGGAGCCCTTCGGGTGGTTTCATTTTGCTGGGCCATCGGGCGGTCACTATTGCAGAACTAGAGGTGGATGCTATAATTTGGCCTGAAGACCCGATCAGCCTATCGAGTTCCCTTCTCAAGGAGTCATTTGGTCCCCCTCTCATCCTTAAATCTTAGTATGGGCTCAGCCATACCGGGGCATCGAAGCTTGGGGGCGTAGGGAGGAATTGGTTTAAAGCTATGTATCCTAAGTGCGACCCTCTCCCTGCTGAGCCACAATATAACCTTGGCCGGTAAGTGTCGTAAAAGGGAACCTTCAGATGGAGTCCAAAGTATATTGGCTTTCGAAACAAAGGAAGACTTCCATCAGCCCTATTATCAAATGTGGAACAATCTATCTCGGTGCCGAGGGCACCGAGATAGGCATAGAATTTTGCATAGATTATGCTATCATTTTTTGGATGGGGTCGTGTAAGGGCATCAATATCGGCTTGTTGCGACTCTTCAGGGGGCTTTACGAATGGAATCTTGGCCGCAACACCATGGGCAATGAAGGTTAGGGCCCCATATGCTGCTGTATCACCATAGGGTAGAGCATAGGAGGCTCCACCTGGTAGCCAACAGATCTAAGGGCCTGAGCCCATGATGCTAGGTCTTGCTGTGATGGGGGGCCCACCTTTCTCATACCCCTTGATGCTTGAATTTTCATTCTTAAGATCTCTGTTTTTGAATCCATCGCAGCCTTCATAAATTGTGGTTTGATCGCCCTTTGTCGACGCACCTAGCTTTGCAAGGTAGGAGATTCAGCTCCACCTACCCAGGTCCATGAGGGTGTGTTAGATTCTTCACGAAGAGCTTCTATACCCTCCCTTATGGGACCTGGTCCTAGCAAATTTCTGGAGGCTCATTACCGGCGGTAGAGAGAGTGAGATCCAGGGGTATATTGGATCAACGCCCTTTCATTTTCCGGTACATGGATTGTACTTCTTTGGCGACGCCTAAAGCTTTTCCTTTTAACTGTTCACTCCTACGAAATGCGCGTGCTGTAGATGTGGACATAAACAAGTATTTGATCATAGATCTGACTAACGGTCCCACTGGGCGTGCCACTTGATGCGCCATAATTTACCTCCACCGCTAGATGATTGGAATCTACAAAGACAAGGCCCTCAGAGGTTTCTGGGGGGGGGAGAGGCTCCGATAGCAAAGTTAGCAAACTGGCTACCCAAGAGTAATTAGGAATGAATAGTTGAGTTTTGTAAAGTTACCTTTGGCCTTTATATAGGTAGGCAGGTAGGACAACTATTTTGTTTTCTTGTGGAACAAGAACTCTCACCTTGGGCCAGCCCAAAAGGCTTTACCCAAAGGGCAAAGCTATGGACTTAAAGTTGGCTGCATGGGTATTTAGGCCCATATGGATTTAAATATTATCTGTACTCACTATATATATGAATACACACATTTGTGGGTTTTACATTCTATCATGGTATCAGTCAGGTATCTCTAAAATTCTTTGGCTTTTCCCATAAATTTTCCATATTTTTCTCCCTGTGTTTTCCAATCTTAGGCTGTCACCCATCCACCTCATTTTCTGATCATTGCCTCTGCTCCCATGTAGCTGGTGATCGTCGATCAAAACACCGATGATGCCATACGTCGCAACTCCACACTCCATTGCACGCACCACTAGTCATCGATCACGTGCCACCGTCCGAAACACACGTGCCATCTGATTCATTTTCCAGTAGTGTCCTTTGTCCGCTTCGGTTTGTTGCTACTCCTTTTTCAAGTAACAAAAGCTAAATCATCCGTCCACTACCACTTACAAGCTTGCTGTGTGTTTGGTACGATTTGATTTTTCTTTCATGTTTGGATCTATTCTTGCTTCTTCTTGATGACGCCAATTATGCTTCCATCGTTGATCAGCTTCATCACCATCAAGCTTCATGGTTTCAACTACTCTCACTGGTGTACTTAAGTTACCTCTGTTTTACGTACTGTCAAAATTGATTAGTTTTGTTGATGGATATGGAAAGTTTCCCGATCCTCCAGTGAGTTTTACTCCTAAAGAATCGGATGACAAGGTTTCTGAGGATGTCGCTGCTCGTGATGCTTGGATTCAAACAAATCAACTAGTCAAAGCAGTTCTTTTCTAATCCCCGACTCCATCTGCAATGTTAGTAGTTTACGGTATTGTTACTTCTGCTCAGGTATGAGATGCTTTAGCCAATAAATATCATATTAATTCTATTGCTCGTTTCCTCTTTCTCTGTGATCATTTGTATGTCATTCTTCAAGTTGATTAGCCATTTCATGATTATTACTCTTGTTTTAAAAACATTCTTGATGAATTGCGTGTTCATGGTCATCCTCTTAATGATGAAGACATTGTTGTAGTTTTTTGTCGTGGCTTGAATGATAATCTTTCCCTGTTTTTATCTATTCAAATGGTGAAGAACCCTTTATATACTCTTGTTGTTGATGCTGAAGCTTTAGAATTTTCTCTCAAAGCTCACTCGTTTACTACTTCTGAGCTAGTTCCTTTTGTTTTTTTTGCTAGTCAACATGTGTCCAGTTAGGCAAACCGCAATAGGGGAGGCTGTGGTTATTGATGAGGGAGGGGCGGTCGAGGCTACGGTCGTGGAAGAGGCGGCGGACGGAACCTGTTACCGATCAGCGGTAGCGCCCTTGAACAAGATGGTCGCGGCAGTGGCACTTATGTTTGCCAGTGATGTCATCGCCCCGGTTATCTTGCTGAATAATGCTAAAAGCTTTCTCATGTTTCCTGCGATAATGTTCCCATTACCAAGGAGAGAGCTCAGCCGCAACACTATCAATAATATAATGCAACTCCAGATTGGTAAATGCACTTTGGTGCTACCAATCACAACTGCTTCAGCTTTCAGCCTTGATAGCATCACTCCTTATAACGGTAATCGTCGTGTTCATTTTGGAAATGGTTATTCATTGCTTATTTCCCACTCTACAAATTCCTAGATTTTTTATTCACTCACTTTATCTGATGTCTTAGTTGTTCTCCACATCACCAAGAACTTATAAACTATTTCCAAGTTAATTAGGGATCTATATGTTGTTGTTTGTTTTGATGACACTTCTTTCACCATTCTATTCAAGGTTACCAAGGATCTTGTGGGTCGAGGATACAGTGAGGGAGGTTTCTACATTTTAGATTATGTGCTTTAGTGTCTTTTGTCAATTCAAATAAAGCCAAGGCCTCATTTGAGCTATGGAATAGTCAATTAGGACATCTCTTTTTTTTTTTAATGTAATTTCATCTTTGAATAAAACTTTTTGTTTTCCAGTTACTAGCTTGCTGCCTAAGTTTCATTTGTGTTCTTCTCGTGAGATGGCTAAAGGGAAGTGTCTTTCTTTTAATGATAATTTAAAACGCGCACAACACATACTTTATTTAGTTCATTGTGACCTTTGGGGAACCTTACCTGTTGTCTCTCGCATCGGCTACCTTTATTATGTCATTTTTGTTGATGATTTCTCTCAGTTTTCTTGGTTATATCCTTTACGACGAAAGTATGATTCTGTGGAGACTTATATGAAATTTGAAGCACTTGTTGAGAACTAGTTTTCTACCAACCGAGTTTTTAAATCATCGCATGCAGACTCATTTTGCGTCAAAGGGCATTTATAATCAGTTTTCATGCCCTAACACTCCTGAGCAAAATGGTCGTGCAGAGAGGAAGCATCTTTATATTAGTGAGACAGGTCTGTCGATGCTCTTTCATTCTGGCATTCATTATTCTTTTTGGTATGATGCTTTTTCAATAGCAGTCTACATCATCAATAGACCGCCTACTCTGGTTTTATCTGGTCAATCTCTATTCTCTGTTATATTTGGTACTACACCTAACTACTCCAACTTTCATCCATTTGGTTGTCAATGTTTTTCGTATTTGAGGCCCTATAATGCGCATAAACTAGCACCTCAGATTATATCTTCTGTATTTTGGGTTATAGTTCATAGTACAAGGGTTATTGATGTTTTGATCCTCTCACAAAGGAGTAAATCACTCTCCATACTCGGTTAGATGATTTATTTTTCCCAGCTACCCGTACTAGCACTGTAATAGATTTATTATCACTGGGTGTTTATGCATTTTTGGAGCCTTCGTCAATTTCGTTGAAGGTGTTTAAGAAATTATCTATAGCCGAATCACCCATTACTTTGGAAAATTGTGATTTTGATCCTTTATTGAAAGCTCAGGGTTCTTCAGAAAATTGTTTTTTAGCCACAGGGTGACCAGTAGCCTGACCGACAGTAGCCTGTGTTGCCACAGTCACCATGCAGCTGCGGCTAATTCACATACCGTTTATCCTGGCCACATATGTGTGCCACACGCCACCGTCGCGGACTCTAGACGTCTGGGTGACTGTCCCAACGAACCCAGCTTCTTCAGTGTAGCCTTCACCGTTAACATTTTCAGCTTGGCCGCCATCCCCTGCCTTGGGTTCTGAGCTCACCTCAGATTTTGTGCTCACTTAGGAACCACACCTTCACCGGTACCAGCTCCCTCTTCTTTTCATCCATTGGCTACTCGATCACGCACTAGCTCACTCCGGTATAAGAATGTTTCTAAATAAGTTATTTCTGGTTTAATGAGTGCTTTATTTTTTGAGACCGAGCCTTGCTGTCATCACTCGACTGTTAAAGATCCTAAATGGATTGCTACCAAGGATTCAGAGATGGAGCTCTCTGCACTCAACATACGTGGGATTTGGTTCCCCATCCTTCCAATTCCTATGTTGTTGGTTCAAAATAGGTTTATATATTGAAATAAAAGATTGATAGCTCTATTGACAGACACAAAGCAAGGTTATTTACTCAGGGTTTTATACAATTACCTGGCTTTGATTATGATCATACATTTAGTCCAGTGGTAAAGGTATCTACTGTTCATACTGTTTTATCTCCTGCTGTCCATTGGAATTGGCCATTACGATAGTTTGATGTCAAGAATGCATTTTTAAATGGCATTCTTGAGTCTACGATTTAAATGGAGCAGCCTGCTAGATACAAAGATATAATGCATCCTGATTTTGTTTGTCGTCTACGCAAGGACATTTATGGTTTGAAGCAAGCTCCCCGTGCTTGGTTTTAGCGGTTCAGTTCATTTTTTATTGCCTTGGGCTTTGTATACAGTTCCTCTGATACATCTTTGCTTGTATTTTCATAGGGTGCCTCTTTGCTTTACTTACTGGTTTATGTTGATGGTATTCTTCTCACTGGGAATGATGGTCGTCTCATTCATAAGTTTAGTGATCGGGTTAATCAGGAATTCAAGATTACTGATCTTGGAACTTTGTAGTATTTTCTGGGTTTTGGAGTTTGTTCATACTTCCGACAACTAATTCCTCGGTTAGGCCAGGTATGCAAAGGATATTTTGTTGTGAGCTGGCATGCAGGACTCTATGCCAGTTTCTATACCATTTGTGGGGTTTTTTGCGGCTTTCTAGGTCTTCCGGTAAGCCTTCAGAATTCCTACACTTCATAGTTCTTTGGTTGGTGCACTTTAGTATTTGTCGATTACTCATCCCGACTTGTCCTATGTTGTGAATACGGTCAGTCAATACATGCAGGCTCCTATTGATGACTATTACCAGGTCGTTACTCAAAATTTTCACTATGTGCGTGGTACACTCCACTATGGTTTTCAATTCTGTGCAAATTCATCCGCTTTAGCAGTTTTGGGCTACTCTGATGCTGATTGGGCTCATTGAATATAGACTCGTAGGTCTACTCATGGTTATTCCATTTTCCTTGGTGGCAACCTAGTTTCAGGGAGTGCTATGAAGTAGCCTTCAGTTTCTCGTTCTAGTACAGAATCAGAGTACCGTGCTATGGTAAATACTGTTGCGGAACTTGCTTGGCTGATGTAACTTCTCTGAGATTTACCTGTATCTACTCGTGCGCCTCTTGTTTTTTTTGTGTGATAATAGTAGTGATATCTTTTTGGATCAAAATTTAGTTTCACACAAGAGAGCTAAGAACATTGATATTGACTATCATTTTGTGTGTGAGATGATGCCTTTTAACAAGCTCAAGGTTGCTCATATTTATACGCACTTGCAGCTTGCTAACATCTTTACAAATGGGTTACCTTATCCTCAGTTTGAGTTCTTATGATCCAAGCTTTGCGTTGCGACTAGCCCTACACTTCGCTTGAGGAGGGGAGGTGGGATAATAGAGATATAAATCAATTAGAATCATGATAAGAAAGGAATACCCTTTTGCATTGGTTTTGCATACATCCTGTTCCAAATTTGTTTCTACTTTGTATACCCTTTGTACTCGCTATATATATTAATACACACAGCCCAATTTTTGTGGGTATTACATTCTATCAAATTTCCTTATAATCTAAGCACATTTTTAGTGTTTGGTAAACTCCTAAAATGTGCTTATTTAAGAAGTAGAAATTTTTTTGGAGGAAAAGCAGAAACTGGTCTCCCTTGACTTTCAAAATAAGCCAAACTAATTATGTTTTCCTTATAAGCAGAGCTCTGTCAAATACACCCTTAGTATTTTATGTTAGTTCATTCTTATCCACATCATGTAGTTTTTTTAAAGAAAACAAATCATTGAAAGATGTTGTGAATAATGCCAAACAACGATTACAATAAGTGGAATTGACATTCAACCTAACTAGCCTCTAGCAATAACTAATATGTTGCAAGGATATATTTTTTTTATTTGAAACACCCTAAGGTGAGGGATATTATATAAAGGTTCCCCAAGCCTGTGTAGAAACCAATACATACAGAGATTTAGTACATGTTGGTCATTGCGGCAACATAGTTGCCGCCAAAAGAATACCTAGCAACTAGTTAGGAAAGTGTGTTCTTACGGTTCTGGTAGTTAGAAGAAGAGGTTAGAGATGGTAGTTACGATTCCAAAAGAAAGAATCTCCACCCCATGTGTTAATTCTTTCCTTTGGCCAGGCAACTCCATTCTATCAGATCAAGATTAAGAGCAAAATAGTAAGCAAAATTGCTGCAGTATTGCAAGGAGGTTGTATGGTTGATCACTTCATTCCAAGGTCGACCGCAGCTTGAGAGGTTGTGAATTGGAGCTGGTTTCCTGGTGGTGGAGAGATGAGCACCAGCCGAGGTCTTGAAAAAAGGAGTTGCATGAGTACCTGCAGTAAAACAAATAGCAAAAAATCAGCAGTATCTATCCAGCTTAAAATCATACTTATAAGTCCAGTGTGATGATTCCTCTAATATGTATCTGAATATTGTAACACTGACTACATACTTTCATGCATCAACTCTTATCCCAGGGATTCCACATCTGTCTAGATGAAGGAGTCCCTTAAGAAAGGGTGGAGCTGCCTGCAAGTCTACATCACCATGGAGGTTATTAGCTAAAGCAAATTTAGCAAGGAAATCAGCTGCATTGTTAGCCTCTCTGGGGGTGTGTTGAATTGGGTATCTATGGTGTTTTAAATTCAGAGGGTTGCAGATGGAGAATATTTTCCATGGGAAGCTATTGGGGTTTTGAATACTCTGTACTGCCATTAAACAGTCTGATTCCACCACACAAGTATTTAAAACCAACTCTGAACAAGTCTCATAGCCACATTGGATGGCTAAGATTTCTGCCTGTAAAGGGGATGGAGAATGGAAATATTTTACCCTCATTTTAACAACATTCCCATCACAGTTCCTAACTATCACAGCCAGGGAAGAAAGACCCCCTCTAGTCCATGTTGCATCTGTATTAATCTTATATCCGGAATGGGGTTTCTTCCATATCACAGCAATGAAGGTTTTTCTTTTCTTTTGTAAGATATGAGGAATAATATTAGCCTGTGTCCAGTATCTATGCTTGTCTAAATTTCCTATCAAATGTTTCACTGTGAAAATTTGATAGATCATGCCTTTTATTTCTTGAATACAAGCAGTTTGGAAGGACTCATTTTCAAACAAAATTTTATTCCTTTTAATCCAAAGAGACCAAATTGTGACAAAAAGAGCAGCAATTGTAATATTGGAATGAATTTTGGATTCTGCCTTAAAAGAGAGGTAATATTCAACTCTACTCTTCAAGTTTGCAAAAAAAATTTGTTGGAGCTTTAAAAAGTCATTGACACAGTGCCAGACAGCAATAGATGAGGGGCAAGAGTTGAAAAAGTGATCTAGTGTTTCACTGTGTTTCTGACAAAGAGGACATTTAGAGGCTAAAGAGAATCCTAACCTACATAATATATTATCAAAAGGAAGTAAGGCATTCAGAGCTCTCCACAATAGAACAAACATTTTTTTGGGAATAAAAGAGGACCAAACCTTATGGAAATGTAGGATCTTCGGCTTTTTCTGTCTGAAGATGTTGTATGCTGACTTGATGGAGAAAATTCCATTTATAGCTGGAATCCAGATGAGCCTATCCTTATGAGTGTATTCCAAATTAGCATCCTGCAATAGGGAATACAGATTGGTCGCCAAAAATGGCTCCAGTTGAGGGATAAGGGTGGCTTTGTTGTTAATAAACGACCTAAGTGAAATATCCGCAAAGGGGATATTTATTTCTTGAGGCCATTTATAAAACAAAGCTCCTTCTCCAATCTAGTTAGCGTTCCAGAAAGAGCAGTCACCTTTTCCGTATATTACTCTGGAATTGAAATTTGCTTTAGCTGTAATAGAACAGATTCTGGACCATGTATGAGAGGTTTTATAAGACTTAGGAAGTGACCATAATAGAGAAGTTCATTGAGTGGAGTTGAGTTGCAATTTCCACCACAATTTACATGAAAAAGCATCAACAATGGCCTTTAAATCCCTAAATCCTATTCCATTTTCTTCGAAAGGTACACTCATATTTTTCCAAGATCTCCATTTTTTCTTTTCAACATTTTCAGAACACCCCCAAAACAGGCCAGAGGCCATTTTCTCCATTTTTTTCAAGACTATTTTTGGGGGACTCAAAATAGCAAAAATATGAGTTGGAATTGAGAGAAAACAGTGGTTTATCAGGATAATTTTACCTGCAGTAGAGAGCCATCTGTTCTTCCAGTTATTGATTGATTTATCCATTCTTTCCAATAAAGGTTTGTAGTGTACCTGCAGATTTCTTCCAGAAAAAATAGGAACTCCTATATATTTAAATGGGAAGGATCCTTTTTCCATTCCTAGAGTCCTTTTTACAGAGTTAACTGTAGAATTAGAGGTTCTATGGGACACGAAAAAAATCAAATTTAGAGAAATTGAACTTTTGTCCTGAAGTTTGTTCATATGCAAGCAGAAACTTTTTAAACCTCTTCATGTTTCTAGGGTTAGTATTAAGGAATACTGCTGTGTTATCAGCATACATTAAATGGGAAACCGGGGCACAGGTATTAGGGAGACTAAAATTTTGAAGGTATTCTGTGGTGAAAAGTTTCTTTAGACCTCTAGAAAAAGCTTCTGAAAGCAGATTATACAGGAATGGTGAAAGAGGATCGCCTTGTTTAATGCCCCTAGAAGATGCAAAGAAACCTGAAGTTGCTCCATTAATTAAAACAGAAAAATGGGCAGCAGATATGTTATGCATAATAAGTTTGACAAATTTCCCATGAAAGCCAAAATGAAGAAGAATGGAATTCAGAAATGACCATGAGACTCTATTAAAAGCCTTTTGCATATCTAGTTTAACTATCAAATTAGGAAATTTTGATTTTCTAGACAACATCCTGGTCATCTCTTGCATTTTAAGGATATTATCAGAGATATCCCCACCTTTAATAAAAGCACTCTACTCAGGAGAGATAAGTTTGTGTATTAGTGGCTTAATCCTTTCCATAAGCATTTTTGAAAAGACTTTATTGACAAAATTGGATAAGCTAATAGGTCTGAAGTTTGAGAATGAAATTGGGATAGGTTTTTTGGGAATTAAAGTGAGCCAGGTGCTTGTGATAGCCTTTGGAATATAGCCACCACTAATGAAATCATTTGCTGCCTCCAGAAGGTCTAATTTAATGGTTTCCCAGAAGGTGGTGAAGAATTCACCGGAGAAACCATCTGATCCAGGAGCCCCAGATTTATTTAAATCAAAGACTGCAAATTCGAGTTCCTGGATATTGAAAGGTTGAAGCAGATGATGGTTTTGCTGATCTGTAATCAGATGAGGAATTTCCCCTTAGAAATTTTTCAGATAAGTTCCTATTTTTTGAGGGGCATCCTCATTTAGTAGTTCCTTAAAGAATCGGACACCTTCTTATTTAATCAGACGAGGGTCAGAAATCCGAATCCCATTTCCATCTTTGATTTTACTAATTCTAGACCTAGCTCTCCTTTCCCTAATGGTGTGGTGAAAATAGCTGGTATTTGCATCCCCCTGTTTAAGCCAGTTTAACCTTGCTTTCTGTTTTAAGAAAATGTTTTTTTCTTTCTGGGATCTAATAAGTAAAGCTTTGGACTTATTGAGTTCAGCTAAGTCAGTTTCAGCTTGGGACTGTTGAAATTTTATTTCTAGGTCACTGACTTTTGTCTCAGCTTCAAACAGGTTTTGATTGACATTTCCAAAAATGTTTTTGTTCCAATCTTTAATGTCGATCTTAAGTCTCTTAAGCTTATGCACTAACCTGTGCATCCCTCTTGAGGGGGATGGTAAATTCCAGTTTTTTTCCACCAACTTCTGGAAGTCTTTTCTGTTTGACCACATCTCTTGGTATCTAAAAGGCCTTGGTACCAATTCTTCAGAAGATTGAATAGACATTAATAATGGGGAGTGATAAGAAGTCAATCTATTTAGCACTTGAATTGAGCTGTTTGGAAAAAGTTTCAACCAGTCTAAATTGCTTATGCCCCTGTCTAATCTCTGAAGCAAAAGGTCCTTGCATTTATTCCTGAATCTATTATTACACCATGTAAAAGAGTTTCCAACCGTGGGGATTTCATGCAAGTCCAGATTATTAATGAAAGCATTAAACTCTTTCATGCTTCTTGTGGGGGGAGATTTTCTTCCTTTATACTCAGAGACTGAGACAACTGTATTAAAGTCCCCAATGTATATAGAGGGTTCTGGAGAAGGGGTTTTTAAGTCATTCCAAAGAGCTTCCCTCGATTGTCTATTGACACTAGCATAGATAAAAAAATAGTTCCAACTAACAGATGAGGAAATATCCAAAATTCTAGCCTGCAAGAATTGATCTGATTCCTTTAAACTGACCACATTAAAAGCATGGTTCCAAAAAATCCAAATTTTAGCTTTTTGAGCAGGGAGAGCATTTTTGAAGCCTAGCTCATGCATCAGAGTGTTTATTTTCTTTTTGTTATGCCAAGGCTCAATCAAAAGGAGGGGGGTTTCTTCCGTAGCCTCCGTAGCCTCTAACATTCCAGACTAACATATTTCCTATTATGTTGTATTTAATCATTTAAAACAGGAGGGGGTTTCTATCTGTGAGGATCTAAGTTTTCTTGGTTTCGTAGCGATAACATTACTATTATTAGATTGCTTATCCTGATTCTTATCAAGATTATCCAAAAATGGGGTAGGTACTGGTTTGAGTGTGCTAACCTTAGACTGTATGCTTTGATCTACCTTTGTGTTCTGATCAGTTGAGGAGTGTGCTCCCTTCATTTCCACTGCATGAACAGCATCTGGGATGACAGGTGTATTTGTTACTGAGATAATAGAGAGCTCTGTGTGTCCATTAGATAGGTTGTTTTCTTAAATGGGGTGGCTTTCTGTTGTGGCTGTAATCTTGTCATGTGTTATAGGGGGTATCACTGCTTCTTGAGATTCCAATGTTTCATGGAATATTTCTGCTGCTTCCTCCTCATCATCACCCTCATTTAAAGCTTCTAATGTCTGAAAAGAATTAGAGATCTTAACAGTGTTTTCTATTATTGTAGTTTCCTGGTTGGGTAGTAAGTCAAACTGTTGGTTCTTCTTTCTCCAGAAAGTGGCAGTGATTGGCTTTGAAATGTCATTCAGTGAATAAAAGGAACCAGTTCTTTTATTGTGACTACCAAGGAAAACATGTACAATACTTGCATTATTTTCCTGATGAAAGCCTGACTTACTATGTTGTGTTTGAAACCCAAATTCCTTCTGAGAGGCAGATAGAACTGAGGATCCCGCAACATCTAAGATCAGTGTAGGATGGGAATCTAAGGCTTGCAGGGGTTCTACATGGTCTGGGGCTTTTTTTCCTTTTTTTCATTTATTGTGGCTGTAGAAAGGTGCTTTTTCCTCAGCTCTGGGTGCAGGAAGTTGCAAGTAGCATGACTATGACCAATTATCCTACAATGAGTACAGTATGAAGGTAGTTCATCATATTCTATAGGATACTCTGCTACTTTGCTACCTATTCCAACCACTATGGTAGAGGGGAGCTGAGACAAAAGATCAACCTCTACACAAACTTTGATGGCAGATGGCCTAGTCAGAGCACTAGTTGCTGCATCCATTTTTAGATATCTACCAATCTGACTACTCATACCTATGATTGCAGAGGTATTGTAGAAATGAATAGGGAGTTTATGGATTGTTACCCAGGCTGGAACAACTGAAGATTCTGATATTGGGGAGAAATCCGGTGACCATTTTTTGACTTTCATGATTGAGCCTTGAATTATCCACTGTCCCTTCATCCAGCATCTCTAATAATCTTCGCTATCCTGAAATCTGATTAGTACATGGCAGTAATCCAGAGATCCCAATTGAAACTTTGATTTAAATCCTATTGACTTAAATGCTGTTTGAAGAGACTCCATTGATGGTTTTCCTCTGTTGAACTTCCCGACCAGAGCATTCTGGTAGTGATACGCCAGTAAATCACCTTCCTCCGATGGGATAATAAATGCATTCTTTCCCTTGTATTCTGTGATGGGGTGTAGATTAGGCGTACCGGGTAGAGAGGTGAAGAACGAAGAGGGTTTAGCATTCAGAGCTTGGAGAAAGCTTTTACTAGTAGCGGGGGGTGTTTCTTCCTTAAGATTGGGCGGTGGTAACGCCATGGACGGTGGCCAGTTCAACAGCTTGTGACCGTTATGAGACAAATAAGGGGAGAAAGATGAAGGTAAGGATGGGAGATGTGTGGTTGCAAGGATATCTAAATTACATGTCAATCAGAGATCTTCAACAACTGTATTATCACTTGATCCAACCACAATCTATGTTGTTCAAACTGTAAACACCTTGAAAAATAGACTTGACATATCCACACTAATGAAAACCTAGAGATAAAACACAAACAGAATTAGGAACACGCGATCTATACAAAACGTGTTTTATGGACATCGAATAGAATGCCTTTAATGGGTTGCGTTTGTTTTGTTATTCGGCCCATTATATAACGAAAGCTTTTATGAATTTCTCCTCTTAGTGTTTTTCTTCAAAAATGAAAAAGCCTCCTTCACCAATCAAATGCCTTTCACTTCACTGATCGAACACCTCCACCCCTCCTCAATTCACTTAGCCACTGATTGATCATCTCACTATCGTTGCCTCCCATACGGATGTCGCCTCTTTCACCTCCGCCACCTTACACCTCCACCATATCATATTTTACTATTTTGAGCACTAGTGTAGGATGCAATTACAGGTCGTATGGAATTGTGTTGCATGGGGTTTCAGTCGATATAGTATTAATTATATTAATCACCTTCTAATTTTTTTATATCAGAAATAGAAGAAATCATCGTGTGTAGAAAATACTTCTGGTACTATAAATTTGTGCTCTGATTGGGCATGCGAGCTCCTCCAGGCATATTAGTTATTAGCATAACAAATTTTCAATTTTGGATACAAAATTGGTTACCAGCATCCATTAGCTTTGGAAGATATTGCGATTTGGATCACATGTAGAACTGGGAAGGCTTACGAAATAGGAAAATTGATTTAGCATTGTGATTTTTGCATTCCTTTTCCGGTTGACGTTTCAGAATAATTGTTATTCTATATTGATTGATTAATATATTAAATTTCTAAATTGGAAAGGCAGTCGACCCTATAAATGTTGACATTGAGAGATAATATACTCCATCAGAATAGTCGTCGAAAAAATGGATAGCAGTAAAACAAATATATTATTTAATGCATGCCATGTCAAGAATGAGCAACACGGTTTTGTAATTTCTGAAACTAATACAAAATTGTAAGAAAAAACTAATTGTAATACATAAAGTTCATGAACTAATTGTAAAACTAAATATAGACATGAAGTTCGTTTGAACTTGAAAAACACACTAAACTTTAATATATTAATGTAGAAAAAGGAAATGTGACAAAACTTTAATACATAGCAAGCCATAATGTATTTAAAAAAAAGAAGTAAAGATAGCAAATGTAATTTAAATGTTAAAATAATTAGGGGATTATTATACCACTAATGTTACTTAACTTGGTTTGAGGTACCTTAACTTGAACTAGTTTTAAGGGTTCAGTGAAGTTGAAAATCATGAACCTAAACTACTAGATATTTTAGGAGGTATCACTAACTCAAGCCACATATAGTAATTGGAGGTATGTGTAACCAAAGCCATACTTGGCTGAGAAAAAATTATAACCCTTCTAGTACTCCACGCCATTGGTTTCTTAACCTTGTTCGCCCGACAATGGGTAGAAGAATGTAGACTTTCCAACAACTTCTATGCTTCAAAGTAAACCCCAAATTTATTCAAGACACTTTATTAACCCACAACATGCCTAATGATATGAATTCAAATAAATAAAGAGATAACCTATTGGAGGCAGTCTCTCAGTCATCCACTTCATGTAGTTGACTTCTTGTGGATTCCCAAAGGTCTTGTTAGAAGGCAATTCAACGTTGTGCCCAAAGGTCTTGTGGATAACTTGTCTTTGTGACTCTTCTAATTTTTTTTTAAAAAAAGTCATTTACATTACAAACTTCGTGAGTCATAACCATGAAATCTATTTTTGATTCCAAATAGATCCAAGATTTCAAAATAACCTATTAACGAACCTTGCAATTTTGAAATTGGCATCTGCTGTGCATTAGAAGAAGGTATCTATGAAGCTACCTTACGAGTCTTTCATTTGCATATACCTGAAGTCATATAACACGTTGACATTTAGGAGTCAGGTTGTGTCTCCTAAATTGTATGACTGGAAGTTATGTTAGAATAAGAACTGGAAACTCATCGAGGGGATATGGTCGCACAGGGTTCACATAATATATAACAAGAAAAGGCGCACATATGAAGGTGGTTAATTTTTCATTAAATCCATTATAGATGTTTTCAATACGTAATTATATTCTAATTTTACTCTCACAACTGTAGGTGAAGAGGACAACACCTCTTTCATGATGGACGTGCACAAGAAAATGAAAGAGAATGTAAACATGATACAACAATTGAGGAAGACGACTCATGATACCAAGAAGATGGCCAGGGCAACCAGGCGTGCGGAAATACATGGGCAAGGATCACAAGTAGAGACATCCAATTACTTATTAATTATTAATAATGTCACCTTCTACAAAATCATGTCCTATAAACAATTTTTTACTATGGGTTATATGCTCCAAACAATGTTATTTGCAGCTCTAAAAATCTTCTCTAGTACACACCTCAACTTAGGAGTCAGTTTGTATACATATGCTACATTTGGTTGACAAAAGATTCATTTACTTATTTTCCTTGCCAACTTCCAAAATCAGGAGGTTCGTGCATCCAACATCGATTGAGAGTACGTTACTTGTTCCAATATCGGAGGTTTTTTTGTTATGTTGGTGATGTAGAAGTAATTACACAATATAAACAAAATTTGTTGTAATTCCAATATCCAAACGGTTTCCCATCTATGTTAGAGAATTGAAAATATGTTGGAGTCCAGAACTTCAAAAATCGACAAGCCTTTCAGACTGGAGTTCGTTATGAATGAAATAATTTCTTTCAAAAAAATATGGAACTCGTTAGTACTTTCAAATCAGAAGATTCATCAAACATGATCACACCCGATATAATATAATACTTCCGATATCGGAACCGTCACCGGAAATATTGGACCCTGAAATATATCACCATTTTTGCATCCAAATTAGATGATGTTAACATTACATAATTAGAAATAAACTAACAATTACATAATTGCTTCAAAAATGCCTACACTATTACATCATTACAAAGAGGTTGCTATTTGCGAAGATTTAAATAATCACACAATGGATCAATTTTTATTTTGCATTGATAGGCATGCAGGACAATCAGTGTGCTCAAATACGTTATCTCAACCAATTCTTCAGATATGGTGATTTTCAGCAACGATGATGATTGCAGAGAACTTTATTCCAAGTCCAATTCCCCCTCACATTTCTAAGAAACCCCTGTTCACAATCGATGATATTCAGGGGATCGATTCCTGAATTCTTCAGTTTCATCAAACAAAACAATCCTGAACGCATTTGTTCACCTTCCCAAAATATTCTAAATACCTACAATGCGTAATGAACTCCTACATGCCTTAAACTATGAGCTTTTCCTAGCATTTGAAAACCATTGGTTGGCATTGGATCATCCTCAAGAAATTTTAATGGGAAAAAGATATAAATAGAAGAATAAGTTACCAAAAGTATTCATACACTAAAACTAACACATGCAAAATCATCACTCCATTTCTGTACATTGCTTCTAGATTTTGGACCTCAACAAATTCCTTGATTAAGTTGTAGAATCTGTTTTTTGGAAACCATGTAAAAAGGTATAACACCTTTTGACGATACTTGTTTATACATGAAAGGGTGTTTGGAAAATTGTTAAACCTATGACAACTACATTATACAAAAACAACACAAGTGACCGATAGTCGAACCTTTATGTCGCACATGACTAGAAAATAAATGTTGGGATTAACACAAATGAAAAAGAAATATACCATAGTTTTTCCTTCCAGAGTTTGACCAAAACACTAGCGGAAACTAGGCCAAGGATAGTAACAATAATTCATTTGGTAGTTTTTTTAATGGTGTCTCCATTTTTAGTTTTATCGGTGTAAATATTTGGATGAAGAGGATGGTGAAAATTCAGATGAAGAGGATGCTATAAATTCAAATGAAGATAATTGTGAAAGTGGGTTAAAAATGATGGTTGAAATATAATAATGAAGGGTAATAATTATTCAAATGGAGTTGTTACAAATTCCACCTAAGAAAATGAAACGCACCTCTTGGAACTACTTCCATGGCTGCACACAAGTGTTATGCTCGTAACCCATTTTAAAATTTTGACATAGGTTTTAGATCCACGCAATGTGTTCTACGGAAGATCCGATTTCATAATAGTTCACTAGGACGGCGGTTAAATTTAGCCCCCGCATTTCTTAAAAATAGACGTCGGTTTAATATCAAGCGTTGTTAATTGTACATGATTAGACAGCGGAGGAAAGCATTATCTTAGTGGTGTTTCATAGCAGTCAAATGATTGACCTTATTCCCGATACAATGATATGATATCTTGACATATGAAAGACGGCAGTTTCCGAGCAAGAAATTGGTAGGATTGTGCAACTGCGGCGTTCATGGTAAAAAAAGCACTAGTAAAAGTATTTTTTTTTATTAAGGTTGATGAGGTTTTTAATTTATCAAAAAACTCTTTTAATGATTTGAGGTTTTCAATTTCCACAGTATTCTCTATTGGTTTCTTAAATCGGAAAGAGTTGTTTCTGTGTTGATGATTTGAGTGTGAGCTTGTTGTATGTTTTTCTTCAATGCTGCCGGATACCTCAGTTTTTGACAATTTATTTTACACTCTCTGATATAGGTTTTGAATTTGGAATTAAATTCGGATCCTAATTTAAGGGAATTTTTCAACAATGATTAAATACGAAGCCAGAGAAGGCACATGAAATGTGGTACGGTAAAACCACCTTTAATAATACCTCTTTCCACTAGTGTAATTAATTATATTCGCAAAATTTTGTTTTAAATTGTTTAACTGTTTGGCAGGGTTATTTCATAATTAATATTACTAATGGGGTGATTTGATATTCGTTTTTTATTTATTGCAATGAGATATCCATAATTTTGGAAACCTTTTAAAAATAAATCTCAAAGTGAAAATAATTATAATCTAGTCTTAAAACCGTGAACCAGTCTAACAGGAGACATTCTCAATATTTAATAAAAAAAATTAAATCTTAAATTTTAATTTTAATAGGTTTAAAAATGTATCATGTTATTATGTATCTTACACCTTTGAGTCCGTCTCTTAAAAAATGGTCTTTCCATAAATTATGGAAAGATCAATGTTTAAAGTCCAAACTAGAAGAAATGAAATAAAATTTTTGGATTGCATGAATTGGGTTATGAACTTTATAACTACTACACGTTGCATAATAAAATTTTTAATATTGAAACTAAAAACTTTTACCTTGTAATATTTTAATTAAACCTCATCTTTCCGTATATCTATGAAAATACGGTGTTATCCAAAATTTTGCATAATTATCTCCAACTATTATTTGACTTGTTAATTCGATTATAGGTCGATTTTTCTAAGTTTTAAAACTTCATCCATGCACGTGTTTGGTTGAAAATTTGAATCTTCTTTACATGCAGGTCACCTTGTTGCCTGAGGGATGCAATTTGCCTGTATAATTAATATTTTTCTGGTATTGTCAAACCTTGACACCTTGTGCATAAAATTGAAGTGTTAAGTGTCAATATGATAAGTGTTATATTCAGTTAGTTTGATATTTCTACTCTCTGACAAAGTTAGTCTGTCTAATGTGAACCAAATAACTAGACTAATTGGACAATGGAAATCTTATTTTTATTGTAGTCGTCATCTCGACTTCCCAATCTCGTCAATTTCCCACATTACTTGTTACTCGAATTGTTTATTCCAAAATACAACAGTCACAACTACTCTAAAAAATAACCGTGCATTTACTCTGTGTAAAGTCCAGATTTGTTAATTAATAATTTGTGAAAATTATGTAAATATGTAATTAGTGTGTTGTAACATTAAAGAAAGAATTTTGGTGATATAAGGATTGGTTGAAGATAAATTTCGAGAAGTATATATGTCGTCCAGCTGATTTGATTTGATGAATATATCAATTTCTAGATTTGTTTGATTGGATTAGAATTATAGAATTGGAATTGATATGTGAGTTTTGGCTATGGTATGGATGAAGATGAGATATTCTAATTCCTATCTCCAAGTGATTAGATTTAGTAATTCTATCTCTAAGGGATTTGATTGTTATTAGAATAACTCGTGGGGATAGAATTCCAGTCGCACAAGTGACTAAAGTAGTGTGACCGAGCTATAAAGTATGGATATTCTGGCAAAACTACTTACGAATTTATTTTGAGAAAATCTGCACTCAGGTTTTCATAATACATAAGTAGTCGAGAGCATTACATTTGTGTTCCAACATGATCAAAACATTTTGATCATAAAGTTCAGAACGTATGTTTTAATTCCTCAGGAGGAGGAGATCCAGCATCGGAGAGTTTCGAGGTCAGAGGGACTCTGATTAAGGCAGATTGGCAACTCTGTGAGCTAGTTGAATTCACACATTTAGTAAGAAAAGATAAGTATTTTGTATGGTGTACTTTGTACTATCTTTCTGATTAGTGGATTCATTCTGAATTGGGCCAGACCATGTAGATGTAGGTGACATTCACTGATATGCGTAACCAAGTCGTGTGTTTTTAAGTTTTTACTTTATTACTTACTTGTTTAATTAGTCTATGTTAGAACACGGTAAACTCAATTGAATTAATTAGGTAAAACAAATTTTCAAATGGTATCAGAGCTGAGTCACTTACTTTACCTTGGTTGTGTCAACGAAAATACTGATCCGATTTTACCGTGGTAACCAAAGAAGGTACTTCGGTGTCCGGTCTCCACTGCTAGAGGGAACAAATTACAACTATTGGAAGGCACGTATGAGGGTCTTTATCAGCTCACTTGATGAACTTGCATGTCACTTCATTGAAACAGAATGGAGTCATTCTATAGAAGATGTCGAATCCAGCTCCAAGGAGAAGGAAGGGGAAACAAGTTTAAAGAAACAAAAACTTAAAGAAAAATCAAGATGGACTCTAGATGAGCTGAATGCCTCGATGGAAAACTTCAAGGCGTTAAATGCTATCTTCACAGCAGTGGATGAACATCAATTCAAACTCATATCTACTTGCCATCAAACAAAGAAAGCATGGGATATATTACAAACAATGCATAAAGGAACAAGTCGAGTACGAGAGTGATTTGCTTCATTTTACATGCATTAACCATTGCATTTGGCATACTTTTTTGCAAGTTTTATTCAGCGGATTCCTAGTATTAATTGAGTTTACATGACAAGGGGTTTAGATGGCCATGCTTAGTTTTCTTGTCTAAATCCTGTGTCTTGTAGACTTAATTGATACTAATGGACATCTTGTATCCACAGGCTCCTTTATCTTCCTTGTGATCATCTTTAGTAGGTTGGCCATGGGTACTTTTTGGTTACATTCTATGTGAAGGCCGTTCACAAGGGCAGTAGAAGATTGAAAGCCGTTCGCAAAGACGGTAGAAGAGGCGAAGGCCATTCACATTAGAATGGTAGAAGATGAAGGCCATGAACATCAATGCATGGTAGAGGGAGATTAAGCCAAAGATAGGCGGCTTCACAGTTCAAGATGGTCAAAGGAGAAAATCGTGAATCTTGGTCCGAGGAATATTTCCTTAATATGAGAATGATCTAGTAATAATTAGCCTTCAAAGTTTGTTCCATTAAATTTGTCTTCTCGAGTACTAAAAAATTGACTACTAGAACTACCAATTCGGACTAACGGTTTATCTGCAGCAGGAAAATAATGTTCAACCTACAAAGGACCAGCAGCCCGTGACAACCCGCACTACACGAAGCATCAGCAACCCGTGAAGATGCTCACAGTCCTCCCTACACGAAGAAAAACACCGGTTCATGAAAAGAAGGCCGGTCCATGAAAACTCCCGAGTGGAAACCGTAGTGCTGCTCGCAGTCCTTGAAAAGGAGGCCTGTCCGTAAAAACTTCTGAGCAAAAACCTTGGTGCTGCTCGTGGTCCATGAAAACCTTCATGGACCGTGGAACGATTCTAGGTTCACGGATCGTGGTGTGCCATAGATATGAATGTTTACAGACCGCGCCAGATCTGGCGGTCTCTACTTGAATGTTCACGGACTGTGGCATTTGTGCCCCGACCCGGGGTCGTTAATACTGTCAAAGCAAGCACAATTTAATTAACCCAGGCCGAGGCACTAGTCCTGTGGGATGGTCAAAGTTAATATTTATATTCTACACCCGTTCTTGCTGGTAATGCTACTAAAGGGTAGTAAGCGAAAAACCCTAGGTTTGTCCACAGAGATGCTAGGGTTCAAGTAATAGTAAAAACACAGCCTTGTGTGGGTCGTCAATCTGTAGGAGTGAAGGGAACAATTACTAATGTAAGTATGCTGGGGGGTAGGTATTTTCAACTAACAGCTACAAGCATGAAATAAACAAACAAGTAAACTATTTATACTAGGCACTTGGGACTAATTTTGAAACATTTTAGTTCTAATGATTCAATCCTCAATTCATTCATATATAGACAAACAAAAGACCTATCAATGTGTTCACAACATGTGGTGTGGCCGATGGCATACACTTCCTCAACCGTGTCACTGTGGGTACACTCACAACCCTCCATTAACACCATCATCGTAATTAGGGGAGCACAATAAGGTCCAACTGTTGTTGTGCTTATGTTTCTCCCCTGTGCTATTATAGCCCTGGCTTTCACCACGAATGCGCTAATCCTAGTGGTCCTCTATACGCGAGGCCTTAGGTTCATATGCACCTTATCTATGATACTGGGGTTTCAACACAAACCTAGCTTGCTACTATCAACTATCTCTGCCGGTAACCTATCGGAAAATGGTTAAGTAATCAAACATGACTAGTGCGATGGTATGCGGATTAGGGTTACCTCGAATCTTCCGTCCACACATTCACGCAGACTCGTTCCCCTCCACCCATTCAAACATCCAGGTTTCTCTTCCCAAGGGGGCATCAATAAGTGCACCATACATGAACATAGCCCAAAGTGTGTGCTCATATGTGGTGGAGTGTTCATGAATTTGTCACATTCAAGAACAATCACAATAATATCATAAACACAAAGATAAGTGGAATTTAAGGAATCTCATAAAGTATCAAAAGCTACACATGTGCTAAATATGTTCCAAGCTTAGCTAACTACTCTAAAAAGTATACATCCATGGAAAATATGGAATTAGATTCCATGAATCTAAGAAAATAAGAAGAAAAGAAAAAGATAATAGAAAGAGAAGAAGGAAGGAAAAAAAGAGCTCTCTTCTCCTTCTCTCTAAACTAGAAAGAGAAACTAATATACATTATGACTAGATCTATTCTACTTAGGGTTTAGTAGAAAAATAAGGATCCTATATATAGTAGTAGGAGATTAGGCCTAAAGATAGGCCCATAATAAGCCAAACATAGAAAAACATAGCAAAACCCTTGTCACCATTTCCCTTTAGCCATTGAAACTTTCTTGAATAAACCGCTCAAATCCGTGAACCTTCTAGAGCCATATTAAAGTGTGTTGGATAGAGCTTGAAAAGGTAAATTGTTTGATATATTTTAGAGGAAAATTGGATAACATCTGAGAAATTTATGGCCAAAATAGTCAGTAGTTGAGTTGTACAAACCGGCACAGATGCCACAGTCCGTGAACATTTGAGCATGGACTACCAGATCTGGCGTAGTCCATGAAGATTCATAGCCACAACATGCCATGGTCTGTGAAGCTGGGCTTGTGCCACAGTCCATGAAGGTTTCCATGGACTGCGAGCACCACCAAGGTTTTTGCTTAAAAGTTTTCATAGACCGGCCTCATTTTTATGGACCGGCATTGTTGCTTCGTGTAGGATGAACCGTGGGCATCTTCATAGGCCATTGATGCTTCATTTAGTGTAGGCTGTCGTAGGCCACTGGTATTTCTTTAGCTAAAATTTGTTTGCTTGCTACGGGTGAACCGTTAGTCCGAATGGGGAGTTCAATGACACCAACGGCCAGCACCAGATAACGTGGTCCGTAATGTCTTTAGCATGGACTGTGCCAAGGCCTGGTGCAGAATGCACCAAATTCAATGATCCACGCATGCAAGTTCTACGTTTCACTAAAAATGGCTAAGTATGATGTAGACCGTCTCATTTTTTTATGGCCTGCGCCATTCCAAGTGCAAATTGACAAGACTAGTCGACGGGATGTAAAGAATTAAGTGGTCTGTGCTAAATTATTGAGCAAAACAAGGTTTCTGATGATGTCCATGCCAAACGTCACATCCCGCTATTCAGAAGTGTAAAAACAAGGATGTTGTAAGCAGCCCAGCCGGACGCCACAGACAGCACCAAAAAAGATGACGCAGACTGCGCTAGATGCAACAGTCTGTGCCAAAGGAGTCGAGGTAGACCAGACCAAATCCCACAGCCTGTGCCAGCACAGATCAAATGGGTTGCGCCAGATTTTTTGCCATGTGCTAGCACGGACCTAATACATGGCTTGGACCGAGCCATCTGCGATGCTCTGCACTAGGCGGCGGCTGAACTAGGGTTTCATAGTTTTTGGCCTATTTTGGGCCTATTTTAAGGCCCAATTCCCTACTACTATATATAGAGGCTTAGTGTTCTAGGATTTAAGAATTGGAATAATTTTCATATCCTTTAGTCTTAGATTCTACTCTTGTACTTTGGAAAACATTTTAGAGAGAAACATTCTCTCTTCTTTTCCTTTTTATTTTGGTTTCATCCTATGATGTGGAATTCAAATATATATTTGAATTCTATGTCTATGGAATAGATTAGTAGCTTGGGGTTGTTTATTATTCATGCTTTGATTATGAATTTTTGAGGTTTATATTCTTCTCTCTTATTTTCTCATGAATATTTGTGCTTGAACTTATTCTTTATAAGATTTATGATTTATGATGATGCACCCATGCATGTGTGTTAGTATAAAATCATGCTCGGCTTGATTGCTATCTTGGAAAGTATTGGAATTGTTGAGTAGGTAAAGAACACTGGGGAGATGAGAACATTCATGTCCTTTGCGAGAAATTACTTATATGTGTTTTACCATGATTCTAATTGACTAGTTGTTTAAGAAATCAACATGTTTGGCAGTCGATTCGGTTAATCCCAATGGGGGAAAACCCCCTGACTAGCATGTTTGTTTTTAGTGACTAGAGTTGTGTCGAATCTAGATTCATCACAAGGTGTCTCTTCCTTTTCCTCTCTAGGCCTAGGTACTGAGATCCACAGGGGAATGTCCTGGATGTAATGAATTTCACTACATATCCAATGGTTGCAACCTACGGGGTGCATTACCTATTTAGGCAGGCTTTGTATTCCTCTAATCAGGGGCTTGTTAGCATTCGAAGTGAAGTGATGGGGAATAGTCTGCGGTGTAGATGGACTAGAGTGCATTCCCTAATTACAGAGACGGTGAGATATTGGCATTGTGGTAAGTACCACATGTAACAGATGGGAGGAAATACCTGGCTATCTCCACAGTGTGTGACATGGGAATAAGACAGGTTTATAAGTCTAGATGTGAATGAATCAAGAATAGAAGTTATTTATCAATCATATTACTTAAATACCCCCAAGTGCCTGTTTGTATAGTTTACGTTTGTTTTATTTTTCATGTTTAGTAGTTGCTAATTGAAAAACCAACCGAAACCCCCCCCCCCCCCCGTGTTTTACTATACTAGCTGTTCCTAACAAATTGTAAAGATTGTTAGCCAATACGAGGTTGTGTTTAATGGATATTTAGGCTTTAGTATCTCTGTTGACATACCCAGGGATAACCGCTAACTACACTATCGGTAGCATAGTAGTGAGTTGGATGTAGAACTATAAATTTTATCTTTGACCTCCTTTAACTAAGGGATAACCTTCGCTCGGGTTAATTAGCTACAATTAACGACCCCGAGTGGAGACGGGTAAAATTTTGGCGCCGTTTCCGGGGATGCTAATAAGTTTAATTGTTAATTAGCATAACATGTTAGTAGAGTAGTTAGTATTGCTTTTGTTTGTTTTATTTTATTGTTTCATGTGCTAAGCTTTTGTGATAGTTATCTTGTTGCCTTTTGATTTGTTTTCTAGTGTTACCTTCGGAAGGGTACTGTTAGCCCCTAGTTTTTGGTACATACTCGTACCACAAACTTAGGTGTTTTGCATTACCCGAATGATAACACATGTAGTGGAAGCAAAGGAGTCGGAGAGCTAGAGTACAAGTTCAACCTAGGCTGGTAGTGCTTGTAGAAGAACCGCAAGAGATAGTGGAGGACAACAGAACCTTGAGGGAGCTTATGGTTCATAGTCTGGAGAGTCAGCCATTGGGCATCACATTCCCCTCATTACCACTGAATGTGAGTTTGGAAGTAAAGAGCGGAATGATCCAATGTATTTCCACCTTCCACGGTGTTATGAAGTGGGGCTTATCATCTAACCTCAATGCAACCCCTTTCCCGCAGCACGGCTGTTGATCGCATGCCTGCAAACTGTTTCCCTCAACCGCACCGCACACGCCTCTTGGCCATCCAGTGCCTACCACCTAACCGTTCATGACCCATGATATCCCCCCTCTGCACCCACGAAGCGCTATGCATAATGCCCGAGCCATTCGGTTGGAGAGCCATTACTATGTCGAAGAAGAAAGATCGGTTGTAGAATATTGAGACAGCTCTCTTGGGTGAGGCACAAGGGTCTGGGAGCCTAGCTGAGAGAGTGGATCAGATAGAATCAGATGTTGCTATTATCAGTAGAGACATCAGGGTGTCTAACGCAAAGGTTGCACGTCAGGATGAGGAGATTGCGGAGCTGAGGGAAGCTTTGGCATCTCACGAGTCGGACGTTGCTAAGTTGAGAGGCATCATGGAGCTCCTTGGCGGAGATGTGCATGTACTGATGCAAGCTGTGGCTAACTTATCCTGAGGTGGTGGCGGTGGTAGTGGTGTCCATGCTGTGTACAAATGGAAAGTCCCCGAGCCTAATAAATATGTCGGGGCACATGATGCGAGAGAGATTGATAACTTCTTGCATGAGTTAGAGCAATACTTTAAGGTGACCAGGACAGATTTGGAAGCTGAGAAAGTAACGGTTGCCACGATGTACCTGGAAGGCTCTACTATGGTGCGGTGGCGATCCCAAGATGCAGAGATAAAGGCAGGACGCCTGGCTATCGACACATGGGATGAATTGAAACACAAGGTAAAGAAAAAAATTATGCCCACCAATGTGAATGAACATGCATTATTGAGACTTAGGACCCTGGCATAGACCTGCAGCATTATGGGGTGCGTGTCGGCTTTCCAAGCTTGTATCCTTGACTTGCCCTACCATTCAGAGAAGTAAAAAATCAAAGAATACAGCTAGAGATTGAATATTTAGGCTAGAATTGAGCTAAGGAGAGCTGGTTGCACTGGCTATAACTCAGCAGTGGCGTTCGTCAAAAGTCTGGATGACTATGGGGGTGAAGGATCGCAAAGGGTTGATAGGGAGGTTGACGGTTCTACTATTTCCAAGGTGGGTAATGGTGTGGGTGCAAGTTATCCTAAGGTGGGGAGTAACTTTTAACTCAGTTCGAGCGGCGGAGGTAGCTACAGGCCCAATTCAGGTGATGGAAGAAATGGGGGAAACCTAGGTGCAAGTGCGGCTAGTTCAGCCGTGTCCAAACCAAGCTGGGACGAATAGACCAGGAAAGTGTGACTTGTGTGCGAGACGTACAAAATGAATCATACCCATCAGAGCAGAGGATCACTGCTATGTTGCTTGATGACTCGAGACAAATTAGGGATGCACTAAGCAATGTAATTCAGGAGCATTCGGCTGAAGAGTCAGTGCCAAAGAGGAAGAACCCTAATCCATGGGAGCATTGAATTTTCAATGTAATTCCTTGGTGGGATCAGTAGAGCCAAGGTAGTTGAATCCATTAACAAAGCCTGAGATTGACAGGATAGTTGCTATTGTGCGAGCAAAGAGAGTTGCGATACTGTCAAGTAAAACAGAGAAGGCCGCACCTAAAATTGACAAACCTGACATTTTTTGTGTCAAAACATTGTGTCAGACCAATGGAAAATCAATGTACATGGATGTGTCCATGAATGGAAAACCCATCCTATCAATGGTCGACACTGGAGCTAGCCATTTGTATGTCTCTGTATCAGAGGCATCAAGATTGGGACTCAAGTCGGAGATAGCTGTGGGCAAGATGAAGGCCATTAACAGTGAAGCCCAACAAGTGCTGGATGTTGTGAGGCGATGCTTGGTCATGTTTGGCAAAATATAGACCACAATGGATTTCCATGTCGTTAAAATAGATAACTTTGGTTTAGTCCTTGGCATGGAATTTTAGGAGAGATGCACGGATTGTCTTATACCCATATGGAAACTTCCTTTACATCTTAGGTACCAACCCGTAGATGGTTAAAGAAACTGCGAAGAGTTTACCCGGGGGTAAAATCTTGGCTTTGCAGCTCGTCGTGTGCATAAGACAAGATGAGGACCGCGGTTCAGAGGATCCTGGTGAGGAGACAGAAATAATGGGTCAGGAAGGCCTACACTAGCAATGGGTTTTCCCAATGGATCCAAGGTGCCTGGTGAAGAAATTATGAAGAATAATCATGTTGTTGTCACTCCCCAGCTGTGAGGGATGAAGATTTGTTAATCAAGAAGGATAAGAAGCGCTCGTCGGTTGCAAAGAAGATCTGGATTCCAAAGATGTATCTGCCAGCTGGCGCGCCCCATCAAACTTCCTATTTTGAGTTTTTCAAGAAAGCTAATCCTTGTAGAGCTCGACGGGGAAAGATGAGTCATCATTTACATCAGCAGCCACTGGTTGTTCCATAAGGCAAGAATCAGAAGCATCAACTGATTATGATGCGTACCGGACAACATCCAGAGTTGGACATTCCTTTGGTCATTGATCAAGTACTGGGTGCTATAAAATTAAGCCAGCTCAAAATGGAACTGAGGAGAAGCCAAGGACAATGGCAAACCAAAGTACATCAGCACACCTAATTGAATCAATCCCTTTCTTAAGGCATAAGTGTACAAGAAAAATGTGGGTAGCGAAGCACCTTGAAGAAGTGATGGCTCTGGGGTCGTTCGTCGAATTGAGTGGGGAAGAATGTTACAGGGTAGGTCTTATCACCTAACCTTAACGCAACCCCATGCTTTCATGTAGGCCACAACCGTGCTGCGGTCACGTGCCGCTCAATGCATGCCTGCGACCGTGACACACACGCCTCTGGGCTATCCAGTGCCGATTGCCTAATCGCTCACAGCCCGTGATGTCCCCTTCTAAGCCCGCAATATGCTGTGTACAATGCCCAAGCCATTCTTGCTCAATGCCCGTGTATGCAACATTTGGTCGCCCACCACACTAGCATACTAAGTGTTGAGTCACGGCCCGAGAAGATACGTCCCAAGCTCCTTGTCCTAGAAGTATTCTCTTTTGCTTGTAATAGCTTAGCTAGTTTCCTTCTTCAAGGTCCAGGCCCGCGTGCCTTAGTTTCTTTGACCTTATTTTCTCCTTGTACCTGGTACTTGTGAGAATGTTTGTAAAGCATATATGTGGAGTACTGACTACCTACATCTGGTTACCTTTTTGTAATATATTGAAAATGAGCATTGCTCCCTTATTGTTGGCCCCTATATTTTTTACTTGTGTGTGTGAGCCATGCTTCTAATATAAACTCGTGTGTGTATATCCGTTGTATACTCAAACCACGTCCCTCTAAAGGTATGGTGTGCTGAGACCAACCTAGCTAAGTGCGATGTATGTGGGAAATTAGGTGGTATTCGTGACACTCTAGCATGGCTAGGTTGCATGGTACAAGGTCAAAGGATAAGGTCTCGGATAAACCCTTGCAATCACCTAAGTTGGTGGTGCAAGTCCAAGCCCTTGCTTCTATGATGAAGGAACTTCTACGAGGAAAAGTTCATCAAGTCAAAGTGTGCGGGTGTGAAACTTAGACCACAACACCGAGGTGTGTCCCGAAGTTGTAGAAAATTTGTAAGAGGTGACATTCATTGAGTACAACAATTAAGAGAGACCACAATTTTTTTGGGGTCAACCATAAGGGTTTCGGGGGAACCAAGGTGATGCAGGGCTAGATTCCTACGTAAAGTTGTTCAACCCAAGGTACTGAGACAATCTAAACTTTTGGTGGAGGGAATACAATCAACCTTAAGGATATTGGGGTGGACAAGCCCCACCTCAACCATACTGTAGAGGTAAATGACCTTCCAACATCCATACATCGATCTATAAATCAGTCCGAGAAGAGATCCTAGAAGGCATTGGTCAATTGGGGAAGAAACATGAAGTCTTCGCAGAGAGGAAAAGACATGAGATTGAAGACCTTGGAAATAGGGCCTTCTCAAGTATCAAGAATCTTGAAGTTTAAGTTGGGCAACTCACCACCTCGGTGAGCCAAGTTGAGGCCAAGGAGTCTGGAAAACTCCCTTCCTAACTAGAGATCAATCCAAGGAATGTCAGTGCACACAAGTTAAGAAGTAAGAAGAAAGTTCGTGAGTCCAAGAACAAGGTGATGCAAGAGGACAATAGGGTATTTGAGGCTACTGTATCATACTTTGAATAGGATGAGACTGTGGTCAAGGAAGCGCCTTCCAAGGATTTTCCACCGCCCGAGGCACAAGTGACGATCCCACCTCCATTTCCAAATTCTGTGAGAGGAATGCCAAAGGTGGTGACCAATGATGCAAGCACTCAAAGAGTCTTCGAAAAGTTCAAGGTAATCCCTATCTTGGAATTAATTGAAAATGTGCCATCATATGCTAAATTTCTTAAAGTTGCATGCACAAAAAAGAGAAGTAGGTCAACTAAGAAGGTAGGACATTTAAAAATGGGGGGATTCGCCATTTTAAACCATAAAAAATTGCATAAGAAGTGCAAAGACCCAGGAATGTTCTCTATTCCTATCTTCTTAGGTGGAAAGCTTGTTGAAAATGCCATGATAGAATTAGGCACATCAATCAATGTGATGCCATTTAGTATTTACAAATGCCTAGAAATAGGTGAGCTTAAGATAACTAGAGAGATTGTCCAACTAGACGATCAATCCCAAGCTAGCCCTCGTCGGCTGGTGAAAGATGTGATGGTGGGAGTTGGAAAGTTGGTTTTTCCAGCGGACTTTTATGTCTTAGATGTAGTGCTCAACTGAAGTGCACCCCCAATAATTTTGGGGAGACCTTTTCTTAAAATTTCTAGGACTAAAATTAATGTCCATTTGGGAACCTTAACTCTAGAAGATGATGTGGATAAAGTGGAATTTGACATCTATATGTTTAGGCATGATTCGACTAATTCTTCTTTCATGTGCAAAGGTGTGACCCTATGTGATGAGCATAATTTTCATGAATCTTCTTGTGTTACGAATAAATATGAATACTTGGATGAATTCCATATTGATGACATTGTTGATGAGACCAATGAATTGAATGATTCAAGTGATATTATATCTGTGTTAGACAGTTTTTCCATGCGAACTAACTTGCGCCAGGAGAGGAGAGTGTCAAGGGCTTAAAATCTCCTCGACCTCCTCCTAAACTCAAAATGACATTCACACACTCAACCTTAGCAAGACACGGTGGTTCATTTTCTATAGCGGACAAAGGGTTCGAAGGTAAGGGTGACAGTTGTGGAGACCCCTCCAGAACGATGTCATCGTGGGTGGAGTTACCAATAGTGGTTGGAGAGATCCACATGTAGGTGGTTCTAACTAAAAGTGCATGAAAAATAAATAGGTCGTGAGGACGACAATAAGTAAACGGTGCTTGTTTTTGCTTTGATTGTGTGAATTTTCGTAGTGATAGATTTTGCATGTTTGTGCTTTGGATTTTTGAGATGAAATTCTTGTTTGATTTGTAAATTTGAGTTTGAGTCTTGTGATTGTGTTAGGATGGAATTAGACTTGATGGGTGACTTAGTGTTTTTGAAAATGAGGGAAAAACCAAGGAAATAGGTCAAAATATATGGCAGCCCTATGCTAAGGCCTGACATGATCCGTGCCAAGTACCACGGTCTCCGTAGGGGAGCTTGGCACAAGGGGGCCTCACGCCAAATATTTGGCACGGACCATCGACGCCAAAGGGGTCCGTGCTAAGGGTCTTTGACATGAGGGGGGGGGGGGGGTTCGTACCAAGTACTTTTGACACGAAGGTATCTATTCCATTTCCCCATTTTCACTGTCAAATTGTTCCAAAAATGTAAATTCTAGAAAATTATGAATTTTAAGCATAAAAATGCATTTTTGGTTCATAAATTTTGAACGCTCCTAATTCCTTAGGATTTGTGATGCAATTAGTACTTCCAATATACCTTGTGAACTAAGTGATTTGTACTAATGTCCCCTAGTTTGCAATTCTCATAAATTCCAATCTTGTCCTATGTCGAATTTGGAATTTTGAGTTCGAGACTCGTCATTTTGTTTGGAATGAAATTACGCTTGGTTTTTTCAACACTTCCATTTGCATGGATTCATGGAAATTCCTAATTTTTTAAAAAAGAAATCAAAACATAAGGTATGAGGAGGAAGACCCTTTGTGGCTGCGAGAATGAGTGCACTTCTTCTCCTATCCTCACTTATGTTTACATGCTTTTTGTTGCACTGGGGACAATGCATAGATTAAGTGTGGGGGTGGGAGTAGTGAGCACTTAGGGAGTCTTCATTCATTGAAATCCTTGGTGCATTTTGATGTTTTTCTTGGTAGTTTTTCTTGTTTTCTTTGATGACTTTGATTTTTGATTGTTGTGGAATGCTTTTGGATGTATATTTGGTGGTTTGGAATACTAGGTAGGGTTCCTAGTTTGCATTGGGTTGGTTGTTTTAGGATATGGGTGGTCTGATTTGTGGTTTGATCTTATCTTTTGTAGTATGAATCCCACTTTGGGGGCAATATTTTGCTACACGAATAATTTTTGAAAAAAATGAAAAAAATATTTAAAAATTGGAAAATTGGATACCCGAAAGGGCAAATTAGGTAACATTGGGAAAATCCCGGATAGGTCGAAATACCTAGGTAAAAGTGAGGCTAGGCCCGACTAGGCTTACGAGCCTAGGCAAAAATGAAAGGTAATCTGGAAAAAGGTGAGAAGTGAGTGACCTTTGTGTGTTAAAGCTAGGATGAAAACCCGAAAGGGCTCATTGGAAAAATGAGAGAAATTGAGAGAAAACAAAAAACTGGGTTGATGATACATTTGCATCCTTGATTGTACCTAGGTCGAGAATCACGAGTAATCCTTATATTACAACCAAGTCAACGACTCATGGATTTCCTTGGTGGATTGTTTTGGTGGCGACTCTTTGATTACTTTTGGGGATAATTTTTGGAAAAGTAAGCTATCTTGACAGTTATCTTCTTTACTTATCTTTTTCCACAATTTACCTTGGGTGGCTAGATTTCTAAGTATTCTTCAGAGAGTGTGAGAGATGTTCGATTCTTACTCTTTTGGGGAAAACAGGGTAATCTAGGAATAAGTTGAATGCTTCAGTTAATTTATGCCTGCAAGCTAAATTTTTCTTAGTTCTTTTTCTTGTCTTCACTTACTCGAGGATGAGTAAAGGGTTAAGTGTGGGGGGTTTGACGTGTTTCATCATGCATGCATTAGCTATTGCATTTGGCGTAATAATTGGCTAGTTTTATATGTTGGATTGCTAGTATTAGTTGAGTTTACGTGACAAGGGATTAAGACGGCCATGCTTTGTTTTCTTATCTAAATTCTGTGTTTTGTAGACTTAATTAGTACTAATGGACATCTTGTATCCACGGGCACCGAAATTTTCCTTTGTGATCATTCTTAGTAGGTCGTTCGTGGGTTCTTTTGTTATATTCTATGTGAAGACCGTTCACAAGGGCGGTAGAAGATATTGAAGGTCGTTCGCTAGGAAGGTAGAAGAGAGAAAAGGCTATTCATAGTAGAATGGTAGTAGACAAAAACCAAGAACATCAAATCGTGGTAGTAGGAGGATGGAGCCAAAGATTGGCGGCATTGGAGTTCATGACGGCCAAGGAAGGAACAGAGAATTGTGGACCAATATTTGTACCAAATTCTGGGTCCCTTGGATATATCTCCTTGAAAACCATAAAATTGACTACAACAACTCTCAAAAAGGACTAACAGTTCATTCATAGCGAAGGAAAGAAGTTCAGTCGGCCAAAGTACAAATGGGTCGGTGGGGACCACTCATGGATGGCACCAACGGCCCGCACCAGATGACATGGTTCGTGCCAAATGTCTTTGGCATGGACTGTGTCAAGGCCCAACATGAACTAGGCAAAACTCGATGGGAAATGTGTGAAAGTGTCAAGTTTCACTTTAAAAGGGCTAAGTATATGCGTAGATTGTTCCTAGGCAAAATGGCAAGACCACTTGATGGGATGATAAGAGCAGCCTGTGCCAAATTGCTGAGAAAAATGAGGTTTCTGATAACGGTCCATGTCAAACGTCACATCATGTGGATAAAAAGAGAAAAAACAAGGATGCTGTTAGCAGGCCGCACCAGATGCCACAGACCGCTCCAAAGGAGATAACGTGGAACGCACCATCCGCCATGCTCCACGCCAATGGAGTCGACATGGACTGTGCTAGATCTCATGGACCATGCTAGCACGGATCAAATAGGTCGCACCAGATCTAGCACCTGGCGCTAGCACAAACCCAGTAAACGATGCTGACTGCGCCACCCGCGATGGTCCGCGCTAGGTGGCGCTCGAACTAGGATTTCACACTTTTTGGCCTATTTTGGGCCTATTTTTAGGCCTAATCCCTTACTACTATATGTATAGGCTTAGTCTTCTAGGGTTTAAGACTTGTAATACTTTTCATACCCTTTAGTCTTATGGGTTGTTTGGTATATAGTAAGATATGTGGTAATTACAAAATCCTAGGATTTTAGAATAGGTAGAGTTGTTTGGTTGACATAAAATATTGAAAACATGGAAATTTTAACTTGGAGGAAATTGAACTTCCCACATACTGTGGGAAATATCCTACCCAGGACCCCCCTAGGGTTAATATTCATGCTTTGATTTTGACTTTTTGAGGTTTATATTCTTCTATCTTATTGTCTCATGAATATTTGTGTTTGAACTTGTGCTTTGTAAGATTTATGATTTGTGCTATATTATTATGATAATGCACTCATTCATGTGTGTTAGTATAAATTGTGCTAGGCTTGATTGCTATCTTAGAAAGTGTTGGTATTGTAGAGTAGGTAATGAACACCAGGGAGATGAGAGTATTCACGTCCTTTGAGAGAAATTCCTTATATATGTTTTAACATAATTCTAATTGGCTAGTTGTGTGAGAAATCAACATGTTTGGTGGTCGATTAGGCAAATCCCAATAGGGGAAAACCCGATAGATTAGCATGTTTGTTTATAGTGACTAGAGTTGTGCCTAATCTAGAGTCATCACAAGGTGTCTTTTCCTTTGCCTTTCTAGACCAAGGGATTGAGATCCACAGTGGAGTGTCCTGGATGTAATGCATTTCACTACATATCGAACGGTTGCGACCTACACGAAGCATTAACCTTTTAGGCAGGCTTTGCATTACCTCTCAAAGTTAATACTTTTAAGCCCTAATTCTTCCTATATCCAATTAAGTAGATAGTGGCAAGTTGGGGTCGTCCACGAGAAGAGGGATCTTTTCAAGTGTTTAAATATATATAAGAGAAAACATACTAGGCATATACACATATACATACATATAAAAAAATGTAGAAAATGGGGGTTTGGTTGGTTTTTTATCCCAACGAATTGAAAGACAATATTTAGCAAAGCAAGAGAACTATACTAATCATGCAAGACAACTAAAGACAAGATTAAAACAACAATTGATGGAACCTTGGGCGGAATTGACTTCCACTTCCAAGCCTCTTACCCATCATTGAACATGCAACCTATTTACTACTTTCACTACTTGTTGTTAAGACTAAACTTCTATCCTTCTTAGATAGTAGTTTGCAAGAGTGAATTTGACATCTATTGTCAAACCTCACCAATGACTCCCATAGTCGAAACACGACTGAAAGTATCCCATTGATGGAATTTAGCACAAAGAATCAATAATCTTGGCAACATTTATAAACACTACACCGTGTCTAAGCATTTAACAAATTCATGCATTTACACAAGATTAGTCAAGAACGATCAAAATTCATAGACTTCTCTCATTTGCTACAAGCAACAAACGTGACAAAGAGTTCAAAATTATCATATTCATCTAGCAATTATCAATCCATCAGCACAATCAAAAGTTCTAAATCATACTCTTGGATTCCTATCAAGAAAAGGGAAAATAACCCCATTTCCCCAAACCCTATCAAGTATATCATACAAGTACTTCATATACTCGAGCTTTCAAGAACATTAATGACATTAATAAACACATTCAATGCTCCATAAATACATAACAGTAAGAGTATCAAATAGGCTACAAATTGTTCTTAATACATGGTCTTAGAAGCCTTAGTTAATAGCTCCCAAGAACTGAATTTAGCTACAAGAGTTCATGCTAATTAATGCTAACAAACCAAACATAATACAAGAGAATTCAAAGATGAAAAATGGTAGAAACTAGGGTTAGAAACAGCACCAAACATAGAAAAGAAGAAGATATGAATGAGAGGAAAGAGAGTGCTATTTATAGTACAAAAAAGATAAAGTTAGGTTCTGGCCACCCGTTCGTCACGACTCGCGATGGATCCCAGAACTTAACCTTGTCTTCTTTTCTTCTCCTTGTGATAAACACTCATCTTCATAATGATTCCTCTAATTTCTCAAGTCTTCAACTCTTTGAAGAATGTCTTCAAAGTCTTCAAAAAATATGGTCTTCGACGGCGTCGGTCTTCAAGTCTTCAACTCTTTGAAGTAACTATTCAAAGTCTTCGAAAAGTGATTTTTAATGGCCTCCAGTCTTCAAGTCTCCATGTTCTTCCTTTGTCACGCAAAATCCACTTAGAAGAGGTAAAAGAGCATAAAATTACTCTTACCCCTCCTAAGAGAATTTCAAGATAAAACACAAGCTCTTGATAACAAAAGTGACCTCAAAAACTACTAAATTATGCACATAAATTAGATACATCAAACCTCCTAACACGTGAACCTTACTCACCCTCGAGTAAGAAAAGATCCAAACATATGAATGAAATGACGTATCCACATCCTAACTACTATTCCCCCAAGTCAATACCTCACAAAACTCTCAATATCACACATCCCAGTGCTAAGGTCAAATGAGAAGTTTCCCACAACCCCCATTCCTAAATCTACCCAAACCATATTAACCCATCAATTCATTGCTATCTTCTAAAACATTTCCAAATCTCAAATAGACAATCCCAAATCCGATGGTACAAGGTGAAGCTAAAGAGATGTATACAGTTCAAAACACATGCTCCACTTTATACCAATATATCAACCTAAAAACGAAGTATATTAATGATCAAGAGTTTCATAACTTACTTCGTTTTCCCTCACTAAATTTCCCACTCCCAAGAGGTCCTCAAAATGTCAAGCTACCCGTTCCATCCATATGGCCACTGCAAACTTATTACTCCAACGCCGGCAAATGAGTGAACATCTAACATTTTTCAAATTTTCTCATTTTCTCTCATTTTTCCTTGGAGCCCATTCGGGTTTTCATCCTAGCCACACGTCATATTTTTTCAGCTTACATCTCACCTTTTTCCGCATATTTAGCCTCTCATTTTTGCCTAGGTCGCCCTCTTGGGTTTTCAACCTATCCAGGCCCCCAATGTTGCTTAAGATGCCCTCTCGGGTTTTCAACTTAGCAGGATTCTTTTTATTTAGAATTTTTTCATTTTCTATTTTATTTTTCAAAATTTTCAATTGTTTTCATGGTTCTCCAATCCAAAAAGTAGCAAAGTGCTTTCCAAACGTTAAGGCTAGGAAAAATATGAAAGCCAACATTATCTAAGTACATCAAAAGAAAATCATCCCAAAAAAAAAGGGAAAAATATCCAAAACAAAACAAAAGAGGTATCCAAAAGTAGCAAGTCTTCAAAGTATCTCCAACACCAACCATGCAATCAGTAGATACCCCTCCTCACACTTAGAACACTACATTGCCCTCAATGTAGACAATAGGGCTAAAGCGTACAAAGAAAAGTATGGAAAAGGTAAGGATATGATGCTTACAAATCACTGATGTGAGGAAGAAGGGTCACCGCCAAAGTAGCGCTGCTGATAACGAGCCAGCCAATATGTGCTCCTGTACTTCCTCGCTCTCCGCCTCTCTGCTCCAGGAACAGAGCCTGAGATACCGCCTTCCTAGGATTGCATCTCATGGATGTGAGTTGATAGGTGATCAATCTCCTCATCTATGTCGATCAAACTCTGGGAGATAAACACGTTGTGCTCCAGTATCATACCGTCCTAGTGGCGGAATCTATCCTGTATGGTCTACATCATCCGCTCATAGGAATCCGGTAGAGGCTGCAGGGAGTAGTGTGGTGGTACATCATCCTCCTACATCGACTTGGTCTCTAGTGGAGGTTGCGGGGACTGCTGCTGCTAACGCTCGGAGAAGGGTAGGCTACCATCATCGTGCTAGACAAGGGCTGAACCAAGGTCATTGAGCTTGCGCTAGAAGTCCTCTCTACATAAGGAGTCTGGTGAAATCTCCAAATCTGCTATAGGTGTATCAAACTCCAACTTCATGTTGCTAGGCTGAGAAAGTGCAATGAATGTGACCTTCCTGGCACCATATAACCAATGGAATACCCACGTGGCCCATATGGCGCTGAGCATCTCGAATCTGATCAACCGGTCTACAGTTATGAGGTAGGAAGTGCACCTCCCTAAGCGCAGAAAGTTAGCCAGGGGAACCAATCCTAAGTACTCAGCCAGAGGCCTATCATACCTCCAACCATAATCTTCCCCTTCGACTTCCCTGCCACCTCCACAATCCTCTTCATCTATAGCTCAACCCATAACTTATATCCATGTCCCTCACTCGTCAAGTACCATAAAAAGTGAATGTCATTGTCTGGCACATTCGTCGGCTCCGCCGAGAAGAGTATTGTGCCAGCCAACAGTCGGTGCATATAATGGAGTGCATGGTGGATGATGAAACTACTCTTATCGTGGGAGTTTTTTTGGCGTGATGTTAATGACACTCCAAAATTGCATGTCCTCCTCGATCGATCGTTCCTAGGCCTGTGGGTCCAACCTCGCCCGTATCTCCGTAGTGTCCCATCTGAAGGCTTCCTCAACCTGCGAGATGGTCATCTCCCAAGATATATAATCTAGGTGAAATGTGATGTACTTCTAGCATGGTTTTTCATTCCTCATGTTGCATACTCTTGCTCATGACCCTTCATCCCTCCTTTGGCGAGGAGGCATCGGACTTGCTGGGTGAGCCCTAGAGTGTCCAATGTGGGCAGGTCCACAAAACTCATCTTCTTGAGCTGACGGTTGGCTAGGGCATCCCATCTCTCCGCGTAGAACTCGTTGATCCGCGTCTAACCCATGTACCTATCCGGAGGAGGAGGTACAGGGCTTGACTCTGGAGCCAGTGGTGGAGGCAGGGGTGGAGCGGCGGTGCTCCTACCTCGTAGAGGAGCTCTCGGTCTCTTGGTAGGGATCATATCTAACAACCACAACAAACAAGTCAAATGCACAGGAATATGTATATAAGCAATATTGAAAATTCATACTCAACCTTAAACTACCTTTTGTCAATCATCACAAGCAAAATCAAGTCCAAGCCAACTAGTTCAAGTCCTAATCACAATCGTACATGCAATCCATATTATGTCCAACATGCCCACATTCTCAAGTCCATGAAGTTCTCACATAGTTGAAATTTAATATGCTATATCTCAAAATCATAGTTATGCCTAACTAGTTTAGCCACCATTAGTACTTTCAAAATGTCAACATTCAAGTCCCATGGCTAAACTACCCTAAGCAAAATAACATTTTATCCAAGTAACAACTATGTTTAATCAAGGGCTAACATGCCTCATATATAGTATAAGTCACACTCCATTCTCAACAAAAGCAACACTAACAGCGCAATGCAAGCACAAGACCAATACGAGCAACTCAACACACTCAAAGTGATTATGATGTTATCCTACATCCAACCAAGCCGTAAACACAATATATTCACATAATCCCCATCAAATCAAATTTCAAACACAATATATCTAATGGAATCTACAATGTTCCAATCAATTAAAATTCTTAAGGCATCACACAAAATTCACACAATATCCCACAAAATAATTGATTCAATTATAATCACATGTGAAGATTAAGAGAGTAAATAATTGTACCACTTAGATGTCTAGGATGAAAAAGAAACTAAGCCCACAAGAAATTTGAAGTTGAATTTCCAAAAATCACAGAACCCCCAAATTTTAGGGTTTTGTGTTCTTCATCAAATTGGGTTTATTTGTGGATAGATCTTGGGAAGATGGAATGGGGGTATTGAGTGGTGGTGGTGAGCGGCGGTGAGGTTAAGCGGCGGTGAGGTGGTGGCCAGAGAAGGTGAAGGGAATGGAGGAGAATAAGAAGGGAAAATAGTGGAGAAGGTTAGATGGAATGGGGGAGATTCTGGTTTTGCCCATTTTTTAAAATAGGCTTGCACGTCTGTTGCGGCTCGTGACGTGTTCGTCACGACTCGCAATGGGTAGGTCAACAGGCCCCTCAGGTCAATGTTTACATTGTGACTTGCGACCACTTCTTTGTGACTCGCAATGTTCCATCGCAACTCACAGTGAGGCAATCACAACTCGCGAAAAGTGGAGGTCGGGAGTTATTTTTTTCACCCAAAATTCCTATTCTAGTTGTGACTTGAGACCACTTCTTCGCAACTCGCGATGGTCCATCGCGACTCGCGACGAGGCCATAGTGACTCGTAAAACATGGAGGCTGAAACCTAAAATGAGCACAATATTTCAGAGCCTATCGCGACTTGCGACGAGGTGGTCGTGACTCACAATGGGCTACCCACCTGGTACTTAGATTTTTTTTTTCTGATTTCACCTCTTGTCTAAGTCTTTCCTTCATGACTCCAAGCATTTCTCCCTTCAAAAGTCCAATGCCTTGGTTTCAATTGCTTCAAAATCGTGGAAAAACAACTCGTGAAAAATACAAAGCAAAAACAATGAAACTAATGACAAAATCCAAAACCAAGCAACATCAATGAAAAGTCACGAATGACGATCTGAATGATGAAAACCATGTTTATTTAACGTCGTTGGCATGACTCGCTCCTTTTTTTTGGAGTTTACTCACAAATCGGATTGAAGAGATCAACATCCTCTCTCTTTTTCAGTACAAAATTCTCATGGTAAGGTTTCAAACGTTATCCATTAACCTTGAATGTATTGGGCTTAGCTCGATCTAGAATCTCCACCGAGCTATACTGGAATACCTTCACCACCTCAAAAGGACCGATCCATCGGGACCTAAACTTACTTGTGAATAGGCGAAGGTGGGATTAGAATATGAGGACATTTTTTACAAACGTTAAATTCCTTCCTAATGATCATTCTGTCATGCCACACATTTATCTTCTCCTTATAGATTTTGGTGTTCTCATAGGACTCCCTCTGGATCTCATCTAGTTCATCCAATTGTAACTTCCTGTGCAAGCCAGCCTCATATATATTGAGATTGAATTCTTTCACTTCCCAGTAAGCCTTATGTTGAATTTTCACCGGTAGGTGACAGGGCTTACCAAACACTAACTGGTATGGTGACATACCGATTGGTGTCTTGTAAAATGTCCTATACGTCCACAAGGAATCATTCAACCGAGAATTTCAATCATTCCAGTTAGGGTTAACCATTTTTTGAAGGATGAACTTGATTTCCTGATGGAAACTTCAGCTTGCCCATTGGTTTGTAGGTGATAGGCCGTGGATGTTTTGTGAGTGACGCCATACTTCTTCAAGAGAGCCTCTATGGTCCAATTGTAAAAATGGGTTCCACGGTCACTAATCATGGCTCGGGGTACTTCAAAACTAGAGAACATGTTATCTTTGAGGAATTCTGCAACAACTTTAGAATCGTAAGTCCTAGTGGGTTTTGCTTCAACCCACTTTGACATATAATCAATGGAAAGAAGAATATATGTAAAGCCATAAGAACTTGGGAAAGGTCCTATAAAGTCAATAACCCAAACATCAAAGATTTCACAATACAAAATAGGCCTTTAGGGCATCTCATTCATAGAGGAGATGTTTCCTATTCTCTGGCATTCATCACAAGATTTTCAAAAGGTGTATGCATGCTTATTAAATGTAGGCCAATAAAACCCACTTTCTAAAACTTTCCTAGTGGTCCTCTTTGCTCTAAAATGACCGCCACATGCATGAGAGTGACAAAATTCAAGAATTGATTGTACTTCATTATCGGGGATACATCTCTTAACAACTTGATCTGCACAATGTCTCCACAAAAAGGGATCATCCCACACATAATACTTATCATCACTCTTCAATTTATCCTTTTGGGCCTTAGAAAAATGAGGAGGGAATTTACCAGCGACAAGGAAATTTACAATGTTGGCATACCATGGTTGGAGATCCCTAATGGTGAAAAATTGTTCATCAGGGAATTCCTCCCGTAGTTGCTCCTTCACTGTGGGATTTACCTCAATGTCTTGGCATGGAGTCAACTGGCTCAAATGATCGACCACACGGTTTTCAGCGCCCTTCTTGTCTTGCACCTCCAACTCAAATTCGCTCAAAAGCATGATCCACCTAATCAATCTTGGCTTGGCCTATTTCTTTGTCATCAAGTGACGAAGCGTTGCACGGTCAGTGTACACAATAACTTTTGTGCCAAGAAAGTAAGATCAAAATTTTTCCAAAGAAAATGCCACTGCTAGCAACTCTTTTTCTGTGGTGTAGTAGTTTCTTTGGGCCTCGTTAAGAGACATGGATGCATAGTAGATGGGGTGAGGCACTCTCCCAACCCTTTGACCAAGTACCGCTCCAACGGTGTAATCACTAGCATCGCACATGATCTAAAAAGAAACGACCAATCCGGGGGTTGTATAATAGGGGCTGAGACTAAACATCCTTTCAATGTATCGAAGGCCCCTTTAAACCCTTATCCATAAAAAATTCCACCTCTTTTGGAAACAACATGCATAGAGGAGATGCTATCTTCGAGAAGTCCTTGATGAACTGGTGATAGAATCATGCATGGCCAAGAAAAGAATGCACTTCGTACACATTACTAGGATAAAGCAAAGTTTGAATTGTCTTTATCTTTTCCTTATTAACCTCAATACCCTTAGAGGAGACAACATAGCCTAAAAAAATGCCTTTCTCTACCATAAAATGACACTTCTCAAAATTTAACACAAGATTAGTATCAATGCAACATTTAAGAACTTGTGCCAAATTTGCCAACGAGTTGTCAAAAGAATTACCATGAATGGTGAAATCATCCATGAATAACTCGAAAATTTTTTCAAAAAATTATGAGAATATGCTTACCATACACCTTTGGAAAGTTGCGGGGGCGTTACATAACCCGAAGGCATACGCCACTAGGCAAACGTACTAAAGGGGCACATGAAAGTGGTCTTTTCTTAGTCTTCCGGGGCGATAGCTACTTGAAAGTACCCCGAGTACCCATCCAAAAATCAATAAAAGGGTTTTCTTGCTAACCTCTCTAGTAATTGATCAATGAATGGCAATGGGAAGTGATCCTTGTGAGTTTTCGCATTTAGCCTCCGGTAGTCAATGCAAATGCGCTACCCATTTTGAACTCGGGTGGGCACCATTTCACCCTTCTCATTTTCGACCACCGTCACCCCACTCTTCTTAGGTACTACTTGAGTTGGACTCACCCACTTTTTATCTGATATTGGATAGATCATTCCTGCTTGGAGTAACTTGAGGATTTCCTCCTTTACCACCTCCCTCATTGATGGGTTTAAACGGCGTTGGGGTTGTCACACGGGTCTTGTATCTTCTTCTAACAGGATTTTATACATGCAAGTGGATGGAATTATGCCTTTGATGTTGGCAATAGTCCATCCATTTTCTTCCTTGTTCTCCTGTAACACCACTATCAACTTTTCTTCTTGCTCTTTGGTGAGCTTGCTTGAAATGATAACCGGGAGTGTCTCCTTTCCCCCAAGAAATGCTTACTTGAGGTCACTTGGAAAAGGTTTAATTTTAATTACCTACGCTTTCACGAGTGATGGGAGGAATTCCGGTTCCTCGGGTTCCTCTAAGAGTAGAGGATGAGGCTTTAAGAGGCTCGATTTTATCTCTTCAAGCAGGTTCAAGTCCTCAAAGCTTTCCTTCAAGTTAGTGCTCATAAATTATACATTGTGGGTATTATCACTATCACATTGCATAGTAACTAACAAGAAATCATCACCACTTAGCCCAAAAACATCTTGCACAACTTCTTCAACAACATCTAGAGCATGGTAGAGCATGTTCTTCACTAGGATACTTCATAGAGTCATAATTTATGTTAAAATATACTTTTATTCCATCAAATTCCATGGTGAGGGTACCCTTATGCACATCAATCACTGTCCTAGAGATTTTCAAAAATGGCCTCCCCAACAAAATCGGGGCAGCATATTTATCATGCTTCATGTCAAGGACATAAAAATCCAAGGGGAAAACTAAGGAATCTACCTTAACTAGCACGTCCTTGACCAATTGGATTAACACCACTATCTAGTACATACCTTTAGGGTATGCACTAGAACGATTGGCCAATTGGATTACCATCCCGGTTTTGTGCAATATACCCAAGTTGAGGTTTTCATACAAAGAGTATGGAATTACATTTATCGATGCACCTAGATCAAGCATAGCCTTTTCAAAATGTGTATTTCCTATTATGCAAGGGATTGTGAACATACCGAGATTGCTATACTATGGGGGTAGCTCTTTTTGACACAGGGTGGAAACATGCTCCCTTTTTCCAATTTTCAACTTATTTTTGGCCCTTTATTTTCTATTCACAACACATAATTCCTTGAGAAATTTAGCATATATAGTAATTTTTTCAATGGCATTCAAGAGTGGGATATTTATCTCACATCTACGAAAGACTTCGTAGATGTCTTTGTTGTCCTCTTTCCTCCTTTTGTCTTTCAAGGCTTCCAGAAATAGAGGTTATGGTACATATGGAGAGATCTCCACCCTATTTTATTTTTTGTGAGGGGGAGATGATGGTTCCAGGATGGAGGTTGACTTCAGTCTTGGTGCATATGTCTCCACCTCGATTTCTTCTTTCTTGCTCCTTTTGGCCAACTCCTCGGCCTTCTTCTCATGGGCTTCTTCTTTCTCAACCCATTTTTGAAACACCTCAATCCTCACAGGCTCCTCTTCAACAATTTCATTACCCGGGGAAGTGCCAACCTCTCTACCACTTCACAAAGCGATAACACAAGCATTTTGTCGAGGGTTGATCTCCGGTTGGGAGGGTAGTTTACCTTTTTCCTAGGCCTCCATCCAATTCACCACTTGAGCTATTTAGCTTAATTGAGTTTCCAAGTTCTTGATGCTCGCCTTGGCTTCATCTTGGAAATTTTCACTTTTCTCCGTACACATGCCTAACTAGTGAATGGCTTGCATCACCTCATCCTTTGTTAGCCCCGAGCTCTCCCTTTGGTCTCAGGGTTTGTCTTGGAGCCTTTGACATTGCTGTTGAGATAACCTATATTGTTGTTAAGATGGCCTATATTTTTGTTGAAGAGGCCGATACCGTTGAGGGTTTTGGCTTCCTTGAGGGTTTCCATACCAGAGGTTCGAGTTATCTCGATTTCCCAAATTGTACGGCCGATTTTGGTACCCTTGATAACCTTGGTAGTCTTGGTGACCTTGGTATCCTTACCCACCTTAATATCCTTGGTTTCCTTGGTAGCCTTGATTTCCTTGATAGCCCATGGCACTCACCTCCCTGACATAGTCCTCTTGCAAAGTAATGCAAGTGTCCGTAGGATGCGCCAAGTTACAAATTTCACATAATTTAACATGTGGTGCATTTCTGGGCTTTGTCATCAATGATTTCACCATAGATGCAAGGGCTGAGACTTGGTCCTCGAGCTTCCCACTATTGGAAGATTCACTTGCGGGCATTGGATTTCTCCTTCTCAAATCGGCCCTCGAGCTAATGTTTCTTGACTCTTCCGCTAGCTCCTCATACAATTGCATTTCCTCGGATGAAGTCTTGTTCCCAAGGGTGCCACCACAAGAACTCCTCACCAACCTTTGATCCTCATCAAGAAGACCATTGTAGAAGTAATAGACCGAATCCCCCTCCGAATAACCATGGTAAGGACAACTTGCGAGAAGCTTCTTGAACCTCTCCCAATAGTCGAAGAGAGATTCTTCATGTCATTAGAGGATGTTGCTTATGTCCTTCTTCAAGGCAGCTGATTTGAGGCTAGGAAGTATTTGGATAGAAACTTCATTTTCATGTCAAGCCAACTCTTGATGCTCTTGGGTGGTAGGTAGTGGAGCCAATCCCTTCACCATCCCTTAGGGTAAATGGGAATGCCTTCAACTTATAGAAACCCTCATCTATTCCATGAGGAACCGTACTACCACATAAAAAGTGAAATTCAGTGAGGTGCTTGTTGGCATTCTCCCCTTACCTACCAAGGAAGATGGGTAGCATGTTGATGAACATGGTCTTTAGCTCAAAGTGCCCATTTGGTCCAACTAAGAATACTCAATGCACATCGGTTATTGATCGAGGTTGGGGGCCATGATGTCTCTTAACAATGCTTGCCCTAAAGGAATCTCCCATACATGGAGTGGAGGAGCTCGCCCTTGGAGAGGAGGGTGTTGAGGTCCTCCTCCTGGATGCTCATCTTTATGCTCTTGATGATACTCCATAGAGGAAGAGGTATCCACAAAATGGTCACTAGGAGGGATGTTATTCACACTTTCCAAAGAAAGCCTCCTAGCCCATCTCAAATTCAACTCTAACTCAGGGTCATAGTGTAGGGGTTCTTGTGAAGAGGATCGCGTACGAACCATACACCAAGAACTCAAACAATACATCTCCAAGCCAAGTGAAAATGGAAAATCAACTAAGAAATCAAAATAAAACCAAACTAACAAATATTTACAATTAGCATATAATCACACATAATATGCCCAAACACTTAAAAATAAACACCTCATCTCCGGCAGCGGCACAAAAATTTGGGAGGTGTCGCCATACCTCTCAAAGTTAATACTTTTAAACCTTAATTCTACATATCTACAATTAAGTAGATAGTGTCAAGTCGGGTTCGTCCACGAGAAGAGGGATCTTTTCAGGTGTTTAAACATATATAGGAGAAAACATACTAGGCATATACACATATAGATACATATAAAACATGTAGAAAAATGGGGGTTTGGTTGGTTTTTTATCATAAGTGATCAAATTGAAAGACAACAATTAGCAAAGCAAGAGAACTATGCTACACATGCAAGACAACTTAAGATAAGATTAAAACAACAATTGACGGAACCTTGGGTGCTTCCAAGCCTTTTATCCATCATTGAACATGCAACATATTTACTAATTTCGTTACTTGTTTTGAAGACTAAACTTCTATCCTTCTTAGATAGTAGTTTGTAAGAGTGAATTCGACATCTCTTGGAAAACCTCACCAATGACTCCCATAGTCGAAACACGACTAAAAGTGTCCCATTGATGGCATTTAGCACGAAGAATCAATAAGCTTGGAAACACTTATAAACACTACACCGTGTCTAAGCATTTAACCAATTCATGCATTTACACAAGATTAGTCAAGAACGATCAAAATTCATAGACTTCTCTCATTTGCTACAAGCAACAAACATGACAAAGAGTTCAACATTATCATATTCATCTAGAAATTATCAATCCATCAACACAATCAAAAGTTCTAAATCATACTCTTGGATTCCTATCAAGAAAAGGGAAAATAACCCCATTTCCCCAAACCCTATCAAGTATATCATACAAGTACTTCATATACTCAAGCTTTCAAGAACATTAATGACATTAACAAACACATTCAATGCTCCATAAATGCAAAATAGTAAGAGTATCAAATAGTCTACAAATTGTTCTTAAGACATGGGCTTAGAAACCTTAGTTAATAGCTCCCAAAAACTAGATTTAGCTACAAGAGTTCATGCTAATTAATGCTAACAAACCAAACATAATACAAGAGAATTCAAAGATGAAAAATGGTAGAAACTAGGGTTAGAAATAGTACCAAATCCAGAAAAGAAGATGATATGAATGGGAGGAAAGAGAGTGATATTTATAGTACAAAAAGGATAAGGTTAGGTTCTGGCCACCCGTTTGTCGTGACTCGCGACGGGTGCCAAAATTTAACCTTGTCTTCTTTTCTTCTCCATGTGGTAAACACTCATCTTCACAATGATTCCTCTCATTTTTCAAGTCTTCAACTCTTTGAAGAAAATCTTCAATAAATATGGTCTTCGACGGCGTCTGGTCTTCAAGTCTTCAACTCTTTGAAGCAAGTCTTCAAAGTCTTCGAAAAGTGATTTTCAATAGACTCCGGTCTTCAAGTCTCCATGTTCATCCTTCGTCACGTAAAATCCACTTGGAAGAGGCAAAAGAGCGTAAAGTTGCTCTTACCACTCCTAAGAGAAGTTCAAGGTAAAACACAAGCTATTCATAATAAAAGAGCACAAAAGTGACCCCAAAAAGTACTAAATTATGCACATAAAATGGACACATCAGGCACGTTAGCATTGGGAGTGAAGTGACGGGGAATGGTCTGCAGCGTCGGTGGACTAGATTGCATTCCCTAATTACGGAAATGGTGAGATGTAGGCATTGTGGTAAGTACCATGTGTGATAGACGGGGGAAATACTTGACTATCTCAACACTGCGTGACATAAGCATAAGATAGGTTTATAAGTCTATATATGAATGAATAGAGGATAGAAGTAATTTATCAAGCATGTTACACAAATACCCCCAAGTGCTTGTTTGTATAGTTTACGTTCATTTCATCTTTCATGTTTAGTATTTGCTTATTGAAAAACCAAACCCCCCATTTTTTTACTATACTAGCTATTCCTAGAAACTCGTACGGATTGACAACCCAGACAAGGTTGTGTTTAATTGATTGATAGGCCCTATAATTTCTATGGACATACCTAGGGCTAACCGCTAATTACCATATCGGTAGCATAGTAGTGAGTTGGGTGCAAAACTATAAATTTTATCTTTGGCCACCTTTGACCAAGGGACAGCCTTCGCTCGAGGTAATTAGCTAAATCTAATGACCCCTAGTGGAAGTGGATCAAGAGGCGACACCGCTCATCTATCGGCTTCTCCATCAATTTTATTTCTAGATTAATGCGATGTTTGTCATAGTGTAATACATCAGTTGCAACGTCGCATAATCGTCGATTACTACACTTACTTTTTCATTTTTTTACCTTGTTAAAAAAATAACCGAGGTAAATAATATACATTTTACCCTGATTATTTTCAACCGAAGTAAAAAAAACCTTTTTCCTCATTTAAAATTTTTTTACCTCGGTTATTTTTCTAAAATCAATAACCGATTAGAAATTCATTTTTCTTGTAGTGTTACGAGAAACTAAATCTTTTACATGGGTTATTGACTATGAAATAATAAAGGTAAAAGATACCCTTTACCTCAAATTTTTTCGAAGAAAAACTGGGTGAAAAGATTTATTGAAATCGAGTCTGAAAAGTCTCCAGTGTCGGATGTTCAGCATAACGAAACATCGACTGTAAGGTGATCGTGGGTGCTAGCAACATTATAAACAATATTGGACCAAAATCTATTCAAATGTATCTGATGTTAGACACATGATGTTGGATCCGATATTGGATCTGATACATTGCTGATGCCAGATCCTTGAACCATTCGAATAAAAAAATGAATGCACAACCGATATTGGCTCTACTTTTGGTTGTTCATGTAAACCAAGAACCGCAAATTAGTCTCGTACATAAAGCTACAAACAAAAAATATTTAGATGATAAACATATTACGTCACTTAAATTTGATAAGAAATGATAAAATATCTGAAAACAAGATCCAAAATACCAACAGCAATACATTCAATTGTATCCAACACAATACTAATTCAAGGCAACAAAGTAGCTAGGAATCCCAAACACATAGCCCAAAAAATTGAAGTTGAGAATTACCCTTCGAACTCAAACTGATGTCGGTGCAATGACTGTAGAGCCATCGACATTGTGGTATCGTGAGCAAGCCGACGTCGGTTGTGTACTATGTTGCCAGATTTAGGCATCATTTGATGTTTCCTCGCATTAGAGGTGGCGACGATGTCGATGGAGATTCCGGTGGAGGGAGAGTATGATGTGCCATGTTTTTACTTCGATTTTAGAAAATTTGGAATTCAGATTGTAATATAATATAAGTTAAGTGTAGGTGAATTTAACATTTGTTCCACTTAGAGAGGTTAAGATCATATTGCATGAGTTTTTATCCTAACTACTTGATTTTTGAAGTATTTAATGTTTATTTGGAGCTTTCTATGATTGGGTCTAGGACGTTTCCCATAGTGACAGTGGTTTGTGATTTTAAGGAGATATACGTGTTTACTGGATATGGTAATTGGGATGTTGAAACTACACTGGATTTGGAATGAGAGTCTAACTGATTGTGTGATAAACTGTCATGTGTGGGTAAGTTGGAGACATCAAATCAGTAGATAATGGTCCAAGTTTGGATTATATGCTTTATAGGATGTCCTTTGAATTTTCGTGCTAAAAGTAAGTATTTTAGCGTTTGTCTCCAAAATTGATGTTATCTAATGCCACTATTATTATTTGATTATTTACAGTGTCTTCGGATGATATTTCCAAATCGGGGATCAAGATTAAGGACGATACAAATCCTTTAAATAGGTGGACTAGGTTTTTGGAGACTGAAGGAACCCAATGTGAGGGAGAAATCTAGAATCGTGGAAGTTACGAAAGAAGAAGAAGGTGGGCTACTTGGTTGACATACTTTGTGAAAGAGGGGTTACTTCATGGTATTTTTTGACTATGTTGTGGGTGGAGTAGATGTACTGGCGGAGCAACCACTACTGGCTAGTAGGCCTACTCTACTAGATGAGTAGGATGGCGCCCCTTATGCTGGGCTCTTGGAAAATGGAGGTGTTGTAGTGGGAGAATTGGTAACAATTCTTGTCTTAGCTCCCACATCTCTCAATAAACATAGTGGTCTCCGAGGGATTTATTCGTCCTTTTAGAATTTGCGATCATTGCCAAGAAATATCGATAGATGAACTTCTCCTCGAGAAACATCATATATGTTTAATAGGTTCACAAATAGTCATTTGTAATTCTTCCTATGGGAAGCTTTTTACTTAAGCAAGGAATTTTATTTTAATATTTATTTTTTGTATGAATCTAATATTTGATTTAATAAATTGTTTATTTAATAATATATTATGGGTTCTCTTATTTTCTTATGGGCCTTATATTTAGACGACATTACTGTGCTTCGCTTTTATTAAATTTTCTAGGACTATCTTTCTTAGGGGGAAGCCGGTAATATGTTTATTGTAGTTATGGTGTTTCTTTGTTATCAAAACCTCTGAATGTTGTGGCGTGGACTATGTTCTCTAATTAATCAATGTCAGTTGGGGTTTGCAATGGATCATGTGAACCACGGCCTTCCAAATAATAACACGTCGTTGCGATACTCCTATAGGCATTGCGATACTCCAATAGGCATTGCGATACTCCTATAGGCATACTCTATTGTTTGTACAAGTATCCTGCAAACCAAACATCTTTAATACTTTAGTGATTCATATATCATTAACCTCTGCATGCATTTCTTTATCTAGTATCATGTGTCCACTTTTCCTTAGAGACAAGTTGAACATAGGAACGTGCCTTCACTATGGCATGTGCCTAGCTAACTTTTTCTTTCTTTTTTTTTTTAAATGAGAACACCCAAGGGTGGGGGAAGGTATATTAGAGGTTCCCCAAGCCTCCATCAAAATGAAGTACCATTTACAGACAGGACACATTAGCCTTAGTTCGTGGTTAGGCAACAAGGTTGCCCCCAAAAGTCCTATCAAATCTAAACAAAGCACTTGTGTAGCAACTATCCTAGCCAAAAAGAGGATAGATGAAGAAATTGCGATCCAGAAGAGAGAACCTCCACCCCTTGTGTTAATTCTCTCCTCCGGCCAGGCAACTTCAATTACAAGAGGTGATAGTCTGAACATAAAATTCTGAAACTGAAATCCCCAAAGAACAGTTTCATAATCATAGGAAATATGTACAATGACTTGATTTGTGAGAGTCCAGAAGAGAGTAACTGAAAGGATTGAAGTCACAACCCTTCTCCAAACCGTTGGATCAGAAGCGTACCAACATGACTAGCAGCAATAGTTTCCCATGGGTATGGGATGAACATGGTCAGTAGAGGAAAGGAATCCCCAATCTACGGAGAGCTCACAGAGAATGATGAGTAAGAAGAATAAGATCAGATCCTGAACCTGCATGAGAAAATTCTAGTTTAGCAGTATCAATCCTTAGGTAAAGCATGTTAGGACACTCTCAGTTGAGGAATATGTGCCCTATCTAATGCAATCAGACCCAAGATATGTTGGGGAATGTTATTAAGATTAAGACACTGAAGATGACATGTGTGATGCTTTGCAATTGCATGTGCAACAGAATTACCCTCTCTGAAAACATGACTAAGATGAGCACTACCTAGTAGAGCTTTAACTTTATAAACCAAATGAAACAGCTTCCAGTTTGCACAGTAAGGGCCGTTTATCATTTTAATAGCCAGCTTACAGTCAGTTTCAAAAATACAGTGTTGCCCTACATGCAACAAATTTTCACATGCAAATAGCAATGCCTTAATCTCAGCTTCCAGAGGTGTGGCAGCAGAGATAGGGGCAGAAGCTATATTAATCAGGGCACCCGATTTATCTCTAACGATCATACCAGCAGCTGCCTTGTTAGGAAACCAAGAGGCATCTATGTTAATTTTTATTGACCCCGATGGAGGACTCTCCCAAAAAACAGTAACTATGTTAGGCTTAGGGGGAGGTCTAACAAAGGGAATCCAATGACTGAAATGTGATGCAATACTGGAATGTAGGAAATAAGTCCTTGGAGAAGTTATGAAGGCTAGCTTAACTAGGTCAAGTATTTCCTTGGAAATTTGCTCCAAAGAGAAAGGCTTATTGTCAAAGATGAACCTATTCCTAGCTTTCCAAAGCTCCCAGCAAGTAAGAGAAGGGATAATTTTGCAGAGAAAGTGCTTCCAGCTGTCTAAGTCATGTGTATTCCAAAAGATGAAAAATCTTTCAGACAGGGAATGATTAGGATCTAAGTGAAAGGTAACTATAGATGTTATGTTACTCCAGACAGTCTGCGCAATAGGACACGAAATAAAGAAGTGCTGAATTGAGTCTGAACTAGAGCAAGCCGGACATTTAGAAGCTAGACTAAAACCACAGGTAACAAGCACTTCATCAAAGGGAAGAAAGGATTGCAGCATTTTCCAGGTGAAAATTGAAATCTTCTTTTGCAAAGCATTATTCCAAATGAATTTGCAAGCAGGAAAGTTACCTGTTCCATGAGTAAGAGGCCTATAAGTTGACTTAGATGTGAAGCTACCAGAGGCATCAGCCTTCCAAATCAGTCTGTCTTCCCTCTCAATAGTCAGTTCCGAATCCTGAAGGAAAGACAAAGTATCATGTTCCAGAAAAGAATCAATCTGAGTTAATATAGTAGCCCTGTTATTAATGAAATCTGCCACTGATAAATATGGCATTTCAGCTACTATATGCTCAGGAATGAAATTACACAAAGGACCCCTTGGACACCAAGTAGCAGACCAGAAACTGCAGGTTCCTTTGCCATGAATAATTACTGAGTTATGTTCTGCAAAAGAATTAATAGAAAGAATTCTTTTCCAAGTAACTGATTTCCTATGAGACAATAGAAGAGCCCAGATCAACTTGGACCAAAGAGTGATCCCTAATTGGCTCTTCCACCAAAGTTTAGCTGAACAGGTATCAATTATGGCCTTAATAGATCTAAAACCAAGTCCATTTAAATCAGTAGAAACTGAAATGGCAGACCATCTTTTCCAGATTTTATTATTTTTACCATGTGATTCCCCCCAAAAAAAGCTTGCTAATCTTTTCTCAAATGTACGAATTATAATCTTAGGGGGATTAGTAACTGCCCATAAATGCTGTGGCAATGAAAATAGACAATGTTTAATTAAAACCAGTTTACCCCCAGCACTTAGCCACCTATTTTTCCAACTTTGAAGTTTAGAATCCAGATTAGCCATTAATGGTTGGAAATATCTTTTAAGAGTTCTACCTTTAAAAATTGGACTTAAATGGGAATGAGCCTTTTTTCATTTTTAGAGTGGACTTAACCTGAGAATTCTTTAAAATCGAGGCTCTTTTACTAAGATAAAATTCAGATTTCCCAAAATTAAACTTCTGTCCCGAAGTAACCTCAAAGACATCTAAAAAATCTTTTATTCTTATGAGATTAGGTTTAGATGCTTGCAGGAAGATAATGGTGTCATCTGCGTACATTAGGTGGGAAATAGCAGGGATTGAGGCAAGTATTTGGAAACGAGTAAGACTATTATTAGAGAAAATAAATGATAGACTTCTCGAAAAAGCTTCAGTAAAAATATTAAAGAGAAAAGGAGAGAGTGGATCACCTTGTTTAATCCCTCTAGTAGCTTTGAAAAATCCAACTGGATTCCCATTAACAAGAACAGAAAAATGTGCCTGAGATAAATTACTCATAACCGCAGTTAAAAAGTTCCCATTAAAACCGAATTTAGTTAGAATCTTCCTAAGAAACTGCCAGTTGACTCTATCAAAAGCTTTCATTAAATACAATTTCAGAATACAGTTAGGGGATCTGTTCTTTTTATCTAGAAATCTGACCATTTCCTGTAAATACAGAATGTTATCTGAAATATCTCTCTTCTTCATGAATGAAGATTGGTTAGGAGAGATCAGGGAGTCCATATAAGGCCTTAGCCTTTCCATTAGAACTTTAGAACAGATTTTATTGAGGACATTAGATAAACTGATAGGTCTAAAGTCCCCAAAAGAGCAAGGTGTTGCTTTCTTGGGAATTAGTGTAATCCATGTACTAGAAATTCCTTTCGGTATGTTAGAGCCTAAGATAAAATCATTCACAGCCTCCATTAGATCTTGTTTTATAAAAAACCAGCATTTGCAATAGAATTTTGGTGTGAAACCGTCTGGCCCTGGACTGCTATTACTATTCAAACTTTTAATAACTGCTTCTAACTCAGATTCTATCACAGGAGCAGCTAAAATTTGGTTATCAGTGTCGTTAATTATTTTGGGGATTTGGCTAAGAAAGTGAGAGCAGTATGTATCCGCAGTATTTTGATTAGGCTCTGATAAAAGATCAGAGAAAAAAGAAACTGCCTCATTCTGGATATCAGTTTGTGTGTTTATCCATTGACCCGCTTGATTTTTAATTTTGTTAATCTGCATCTTAAAATTCTTTTCCTTCACAACTTTATGAAAGAATTGAGTGTTATTGTCTCCCAATTTATGCCACTTAAGTCTCGCTTTCTGTTTCCAATACTTTTCTTTCTCCTTAAGAGCCCTAAGCAATAATGCTTTTTTCTGGTTTAGCTTAACAAGTTCAGGCAATGTAGGGCATAAATCAAAAGCAAGTTCCTGAGTTCTTAAGGCATCCTCAGCTAATGTAACATTAGAATCAATATTGCCAAAAGACTCTCTGTTCCATATTTTGATAACTTTTTTAAGCCTAATCAATTTCAAATACAATTTGATCATGCCTTTGTCTTGAATTGGCTTTTCCCAATTTTCCTGAATTAAACCAAGAAACTCTGACCTTTGGAACCAGGCATTAATAAATCTAAAAGGCTTTGGATATGAGGGTACTAAGTTGGATAATTGGAGGAGGAGAGGCGAGTGGTCCGATGTATGCCTATTAAGAATCTGAATTGAGGAGGAAGGAAATTTAGAGCTCCATGCTAGGGTACAAAGGCCTCTATCCAATCTTTTAGAGGTAGGGTTTCTAAGCCTAGAGTTGCACCAAGTAAAAAGATTGCCAACAGTATTAATCTCCTGAATACCATTGGAATTGATCCAGGTATTAAAATCTCTAATACTTCCTAGAGCCGGATTAGAAGGACCTCTATATTCAGACACATTTGTAATTGTATTAAAATCACCTATAAAAATAGTGTCTCCCTGAGAAATCAGTTGTAAATCTTTCCATAGTAACTTTCTACCATCTCTGTTCCTTGAGGCATAAATGAAAACAGCTTGCATGCAAAGATTTAAAGATTGATGAGTTATGTCTACATGCATAAATTGGTCATGAGAGGTCAGTAGTGAGACAGATAGGATATTAGACCACATAAGCCAAATTTTCCCATTAGGAAGGAACAGGGAATTGGAAAAATTTAGAGTATTCATATAGGAGTGAATTTTTGAATTGTCATGCATAGGCTCTATTATACATAACAACTGGATTTTATTAATTCTAAGTAGATTGGACAGTCTAAGCATTGATGTTTCCATACCACGAAGATTCCAAGCCAGAAAATTAATGTTTACAGTAGATGTCATATTTCACTTGCTTTAGTACCTTTTGTAGCCGATCTTAAAAGCATCTTATTCAGTTAGCTAAGATAGGTGTTCTTTTTGTTTTTAGCCTTACCTTGGTGATCAGACTTACCCAGGGGCTCTGAAACAGGAGAGGCATTCAGAATTTGATGATCAGAGTTGGCAAGCTCCGGGGTACTATCCAAGTCCTCGTATACAGTTTCACTGATACCATCCTGATCCTGTATGAAAGGGCCTTCTTCCTGCAAAACCGAGAATCTTCTTGACATCTTTCCATCTAGGGAAAGTGTAGGGTTAGAAGTGGAATCTTTCATAGAAAATCGAAGTAAACCAATTTGCAGATCATCTTTAGCATAAGATATCAGTGCTGGTTTTGAGCTTTCAATTGCCTTTAATAACCTAGTAATAGAGTTTTCTGGGCTCTCTATGGGGTGATTTTCAGATTCCAGAAATCCACCACTAGCAGGAGCTCTAGGAGCCTCAATTGGAGTATTAGCTTTAGAATGAAAGTCAGGGCTCCTACCAGCCTTATCAGTGCCAGAAGTAGAAGGATCATTTAGAGAATCAATGATTAGAGGTGGTTGGTCAAATTTATTCCATGTTGCCTGCCACTGAGGGTTAGATTGAATCTGAAATGTGCTGGTTTCATCAGCTCTATCATTAGTGTTTTGTGAAATAGATCTACATTGGGCTAAAGAATGATCTAATTTAGAACAGTGCCCACAATAAAGAGGAATATCTTCAAACTCAATTCGATACTTCCTATTATTCGAAATTGAACCAAGCCTAATATAATGACACAGAGGTTTTAGCAAGTCAATTTCAACACAGAATTTGATGGCAGAAGGCCTAGTAAGCATCTCAGTAGCAAAATCATTTTTTATAAAGTTGCCTATACTATTGCCAATTGCCTCAATAGAAGCAGAATTATAGTAATACAAACGCACTTCCCTGATAGTACACCAAATGGGAACGATAGGAGATTCTTTTTGTGTGGAGAACTCAGGTGTCCACTTGAGCATCTTAAGTAGAATGCCATTGAAGTTCCATATGCCTTTCATCCAACAACGCTGATAATCATTAACCTGCTCAAACCTAATTAGTACGTGTTTGTAATCCAAAGATCGTAACTGATACTTACCTTCGAACCCAATTGTTCTTAGGGCTACCTCCATCTGTTCCATAAACAACCTGCCCTTTGTAAACTTACCGACCAAAGCATTTGAATAGTGAGCCGACAGAGTTGCAATTTGCTCATCCGAGTATAAGCAAGCAAGATCCCCAAGATGAGAAGACTTTGGAACTATCTCAGGATTATTAGGCAGCTGTGTTGATAGAGGAGGGGATTTAGCTTGGAGAGCTGCAGCAAAGGTTTTTGGAGGGGGAGGGGGAGGGGGGTAATTGACAGTAGAAGCCGCCATATCGGCCGGCGAGATTGAGCTCCGCCAAGAGGCGAAGCGACCAGAATCAGCCGGTTCGAAGACCGTTGCTGGCAAATAACGGATAGAAAAGAGAGGTTAAGGAAGAAAAAATGAGAATCGCACCAGTAATCGCACATAGTGAACAGTTGCAATACAGCGAGCTAGAGTGATCTTGGGTCTTGTGATTGCGTGAACTAACCATTCAGAGTTTTTTGGGCATGGTTGTGTTAGTTCTACACTCACTGGCTTCCTTGGGAGCTGAAATCGTGTATTTTTCTTTATGTGTCTACTGTGCATGTACATCTCCGACATAGGCACCGTCCTTTCTCAGGAACTATTAAAGCTCAGAAACAAAAAAATGAGTCCCCATAGATGGTGTCACTGATGTGGGAAATTCCTCCATAATAATTATAGAGCCCTGAATAAGCTCACGACAAATCATAGCCTCCTTGAGTACTGTAAATGTTTGATGGATGATCCCGGGGAAGAAACTCTGACACTTACGTCAGTATGGTCTCACTACCTATGCATTTTGGGATTAAAAAGTCACTTACCATTTCTGGTGTTTTCTATTTATATATATATATATATACATTTATTTATAGGGTTTCAAACATGTTTTCAGGGTTCGACTACTATCATCCCCTCCCTTGGATCATATTCAAATAAAGGGTTTCGTGGCTAGTGATGCATACTGATATTTTTGGGGTTGTTCAGTTTGTGACATTGATCTGTTCTTCGTCTTGGTGGATTCAGCAAACTGCCCTGATTTAGTGAAGCCATCGCTTCGCGTGCTCAACTTTAATTAACTAGGACTGGGTAGGTTGTATATATACCCATGAACAAATTAAAATTGTCAAAAACTGGCTAAATTTGTGCAAAGCAATAGTATTTTAACCAAATCTAGTAACTTTTCAACCTACATTAGAAACCTTTTGTCTATTCATCGTTTCCCCCAAAGTCAAGTCAACATGTCGTAGACATCGGCTATTTAATAAATTATCTATATGAGGGTTTTAGTCTAATAGGTTTTGGTAAAGGTGAAATGATGGAGATGCAAAAGACTGAGTCGGCTCCTAACTAATTTTACATAGAACTAATTAACGTCTACAACATGCCGATTCTGGTGTCGACAATGTCAGACATTTTTTTCAACGTCAAAGACAAGTGATGAGCTTCATTTTTCATATGTTAACCGTTGCATTCGGTATAGTTTTTAGATTGTTTTTTTAGCGGATTTCTAGTATTAGTTGAGTTTATGTGACAAGGGGTTTAGACGGCCATGTTTGATTTTCTTGTCTAAATCCCACGCTTTGTAGACTTAATTAGTACTAATGGACATCTTGTATCTATAGGCTCCTAGATATTCCTTGTGATCATCTTTAGTAGGTCGCTCGTGGGTACTTTTTGGTTACATTCTATGTGAAGGCCGTTCGTAAGGGTGGTAGAAGATATTGAAGACCGTTCGCAAGAACAGTAGAAAAGATGGAAGAAAATTCACCTCTAGAATGGTAGTAGATGAAGGTCATGAGCATCATTGCATGGTAGAAGGAGATTGGAGCGAAAGATAGGCAGACATGGAGTTCATAGCGGTCAACGAAGAAACGGTGTATCATGGTCTGATGAGTTGCGCCAAAGTCTGAGAACGATTTAAGAATTCATTAGATTCATCTTCTCGAGCATTGTAAAATTGACTACTAAAACTCTCAGATTGGACTAACGGTTCACCCGTGGCAAAGAAAAGAAGTTCAACAGGCCAAGGTACCATGGGTTAGTGCAGGCCGCTCATGGATGGCACCAACGGCCCGCGCCAGATGCCATGGCCCTCGCTAAGTGACTCGGCATGAAGCAAAGGTTTGTGCCAAACTATTCAGCACGAGGCTATGGCGTGGACAACGCCAAATGCCACAAGAAGTGCACACATGTTTCAATCTCCACTCAAAATTGGCTAAGTATGTGCACAGACCGTCCCATTTACGACGGCCTACGCCATTTCAAGTGGAAAATGTTGAGACCAGCCGGTGGGGTGTGGAGAATCAGACGGCCCGTGCTGAGTTACTGAGCAAAGAAAGGATTCCAGACGATGGCCCGCGCCAAATCCCGTAACTCCCTCCAAAGGAATAGATGCAGATCGCGCCAGATCTGGCATCCCACACCAGCAGCATCTAGCCCCTGAGGACACGACGTTGCCCGCGCAAGCACAGACAAGTACACTGTATGTACCGCACCATCCGCGACGGTCTGCGCCAGGCGTTGTTATGTTTCTCGTGTTGGAATTGGTACTGTTTTGATGCAAGAGAATCGACCTATAGCTTATTTCAGTGAGAATTTAAAGGGAGGTGCTCCATACAATCTTTTCTATGATAAAGAATTTCATGAAATAGTGTGTGCATTAGAAACATGGAAACATTATTTATTGCATAAAGAATTTGTCATTCATAGTGATCATAAGTAGTTGCAATATTTGAAGAATCAGATGGAGTTGAATAAGCGTCATGCTAAATGGTCTAGTTTTATTGAGCCTTTTTCTTATGTTCTGCATTACAAGAAGGGAAAAGAGAATGCTTTGACTCGTAGACATGTTTTACTTACACGATTGGAGTGCATTAAATTAAGGTTTTCATTCGTGCCTGATTTATATGCAACTAATTATGATTTTTCATCTTTTAATGTTGCATGCAAAAATGATGCTTATGAGAAGTTTTTCCGGTATGATGGTTTCTTGTTTATGAGTAATAGGTCATGTGTTCCTCAGTGTTCCTTGCGTGAATTACTTGTTAGAGAAGCTCATTCAAGTTTTTTAATAGGTAATTTTAGTGCATTTAAAACTTATAATTTGTTGCTAGAACACTTCTATTGGCTGAAAATGGCACTTGCTATTGCCAGGGTCTGTAGGAATTGTCTTGAATGTTTGAAGGCTAAGTAAAAGACTAAGACTCGTGGTCTTTATACTCTATTACATATTCCTCCGGTGCACAGGAGAAAAGATGTGATTCATTTGGAAATTACAATTACATCACTATGATGAATGTGAGACTTTGTGTTAGGAAATTATTGCAAAAGGTGAGGCTGTGTGTTTTTCTGCTAGCCCAGAAAAACACTTTTAATTTAGTTAATAAGAACTGGAAATGTTGCTGTGTGTTAGGCAATTTATCACTATGATGAAGATGATAAATTAACTATGTGTTGGGCAATGTTGCTTCTTTCTTGCTAACATCTGTACCATTATTGCTACTTATGTACCTTGTAATATTGCTTCTCATGCAGGAAAATTCGTGTTCCACTGCCAGCACCACTTGGTCTTCTTTGCCTTGGATACTGTTATCCGATTTTGACCATGTTTTGGTTTGTTACATTGACTAATGGAGTCAACTTGACGGATGGACATGATGGATTGGCAGGAGGAATTGCTTGGATGTCGATAGCCGTTCTTCCAATTTGTTCAGGCTTGTCGATTCACTCTGTTTTTAGTAAGTATTTAATTGTTGAAGATGGCTACAATGAAATAGGTTATGTACTTGTACTGTGAGAAGCATTTGTGTGTGTTGATTGTTGATAGAATTTTTTCTTCAAATCTTGCAGTATTTGGTGCATTAATGGCTGGAGGGGTTTTCTTTTCTACAACATGTACAAATCATCTATATTCATGGTTGGCATAGGAGCATTGGCCACAAGGAAGGGGGCCTTGCTTCCATGATTGATCTAAATTCAGCATGTTGGGAGTTGATCATTATTTACTTCCATACTATAATGTTACACTATTACGTTGTGATGATTCAAATTTTTTATTTGATGTTTTACAAAAGTACCGATAGGAATGCTAAATTAAATAGGATATTCATACGTTCCACTGTACTTATACATTCCACGGTTGTTGCATTGAATTAACTTGTTAAACACCATTCATTACAAAAAAAAGAGGTTCAAATGCCCTAAAAATTCGCTAACATAAAAACTGGAAAAATTCAAATCAAGCCGAAACATCTATAACTATCAAACGCCACAAAACTAACAATCAACCATCATAACTGAAAAATAAATGCCAAAAAATACATCTCAAGAGAATCAAATTCTATTCCCCCCCCCCCAACTTATTTACCTTCATTGCTCGCTTGTTCACGAACTTGCCTCCTCTCTGCTAGTTTTGAAAGGATGGCTCTTCTACTCCAACACCAAGATCAATGGTCGGATCCAGACCTCTGTTCCAGGGAACATCTCCAGGAGTGTGATTCCTTATAGCATGTTTTTATTATCTCATCAATGGCATCATAAAGCTCTACCTTGGAAATTGTTCATGTGAAAAAAACATAAAACATCACATACAGTAATAAAAACCTCAATATCTAATATTAAAACATCACAATAGCACACATACATTACTGACAACTTCATTGGGAAACATCAAATATAGTATTTAAAAATCAATATCAAAATTTTAAAACATCAATCAGCACACACTAAAATATCAAAAGAACGAAGTTGAACATCAGTTGCATACATAAATATGAAAACACCATAAGCATCAAACACTGAAATTATAAAATTATACCAACACACATTACAATACTTAGAGCTTAAATAAAAATTTGCACAAATTGTAACAAAACCCTAAGATATCACACACAACCAAAACTGAACATCAATTGCATATTTAAGCATGAAAACACCATAAGCATCAAGCACTAAAGTTAAAACACCACACCAACACTGATAATAGTACATAAAGACTAAAACATGAAACATCGCATTGAAAATGAGAAACATCATTAACTGTACCTGAAGCATCACAGCTAAAAAAAAGAAAACTTACAACTCCTACTTCATTATCGAATGCAGCAACAATGGGCAAGTGCTCTTAGACATCTAAGAAACAGTGAAAATAACATTAAAATTGGCACAAATAGTAGCAAAACCCTAAAATATCACACACAATTAAAATAACAAAACTGAACATCAATTGCACACTTAAAACACTACAAGCATCAAATACTGAAATTAAATCATCACACCAACACATATAATAGTACTTAAAATATGAACATGAAAGGTCAAACATAAAATCTGAATGATTAACAACAATATTTAAAATATCACATATGCAAAATAACAAAATTTACAGATCCTTTTTCCTTCTCAATTGCAGCAACAGAGGGCATGCATTCTTACACATCTAAGAAACAATAAAAACACAAAAATTAGCACAGATCGTAACAAAATCCTAAGATATCACACACACAATCAAAACAAAAAAAACTGAACATAGATTGCACACTTAAAACACTACAAGCATCAAATGCTGAAATTAAATCCTCACACCCATACAGATAACAATAATTAAAACCTAAACATTAAAGGTCAAACATAAAACAAGAAAGATCAACAACAATATTTAAAACACCACACCTGCAAAATAACAAAATTTACAGATCTTTTTCCTTCTCGATTGCAGCAATAGTGGGGAAGGATTCTTAGACATCTCAGAAATAGCAACAACACCACAAATATTAGCACAAATCGTAACAAAACCCTAAGATATCACATACACAATCAAAACAACAAAACTGAACATCAATGGCACACTTAAAACACTAAAGGCATCGAATACTAAAATTAAATCATCACACTAACACAGATAAACAATACTTAAAACCTACACATGAAATATCTAACATAAAACCTGAAACATCAACAACAGTATTTAAAAAGTCACATCTGCAAAATAACAAAATTTACAGATCCTCTTTCCTTCTCAATTGCAGCAACAGAGGGCATGCATTCTCACAAATCTAAGAAACAACAACAACAACAACACAAAAATTATCACAAATCGTAACAAAACCTAAAATATCACACTCACAATCAAAACAAAAAAACTGAACATTGATTGCACACTTAAAACACTACAAGCATCAAATGTTGAAATCAAATCCTCACGCCAACACAGATGACAATGCTTAAAACCAAAACATGAAGAGTCAAACATAAAACCAGAAAGGTCAACAACAATATTTAAACCATCACACCTGCAAAATAACAAAAATTTAAAGATCCCTTTCCTTCTCGATTGCAGTAACAATGGGGAAGCATTCTTAGACATCTAAGAAACAGTGACAACAACATAAAATTAGCACAAATCGTAACAAAACCACCCTAAGATATCACATACACAATCAAAACAATAAAACTGAACATCAATTGCACACTTAAAATACTACAAGCATCGAATACTGAAATTAAATCATCACACTAACACAGATAAACAGTACTTAAAATCTAAACATGAAAGATCAAACATAAAACCTGAAACATCAACAATAGTATTTAAAAAATCACATCTGCAAAATAACAAAATTTACAGATCATCTTTCCTTCTCAATTGCAGTAACAGTGGCAAAATCATTCTTAGACATCTAAGGAGCATCAACAACAACAACTATCTCAAATCGTAACAAAACCCTATGATATCACACACACAATCAAAACTGAATATCAATTGCACACTTAAGCATGAAAACACCACAAGTATCAAGCGTTGAAATTAAAACATCACAATAACAATGATAACAGTATGTAAAGCCTAAAACCTAAAACATCACACTAAAAACGAGAAAGATCAATACTTGCAGCTAAAACATCACGACCAAAAATTTAGAAAACTTACAAACGATTATTCCTTCTTGATTGCAACAATGGTGATGCAAATATCCTTAGACATCTAACAAACAACATCATCAACACAAATATTAGCACAAATCCGTAACAACAACTCACACAACACAAAAAATAGAGAAATCCCCAAATATTAACACACTGAACAACATAAACCCTAGAAATCACATGAACCAAAAAAGCAAACAAAATTGAAAAAAAAATAAAAAAATATATGCATAAAAACTTTGAGCAAAAACATTACCTTCGAAGATTAACACAAAATAAAGCTTGTATAGTGTTCGGCAGCTGAAAATTCACTGAAAAATTCACAAGAATACTCCAAAAATTGCGATGAATCTTTGTGCGCAAGAAAGAGGAAGAAAATGAAGATAATGAGTGGTTAAATTGAAGAAATTGAGCTAGAATTGAAGAAGATGGAAGAGAAATGGAGAAGAGAGAGAAGAAGGAAATTTGAGTTGAAGAGAAGAGAGAATATGAATGTTTTTTTGCATGAGGGAGGAAAAGAGAAGAGACAAAAAGTTTTAGAAAAATATAAGGGAATAATGAGGGAATGTTGACATTTATACCTGGACTTAAATGTAAAATAGTGAAATTTCAGCCCCTAGACTTTTAAAAACATTAGTTAGAAACCCCATGCTAGATTCTTAACAATTTCATCCCTGGTCTCGCTGCGAGACCGTCTCGCACAAGACGTTGTCTAAGTGCAAATATAACTCTAAAATCATTATTCCGACATTGACTGCCAATTTTTTACCATTAACCGACCGAAAATAACCAAAATGCCCTTCTAACCTAATACCGAATTTTAAAAGACAAAAATGCCCCCACTACCGATCCACCCCCCGCCATCCCACCACCAATCTAGCCGAACTGAGCAAGAACCATTCTAGAATATCACAGATTCACAGAAAGAAGACTACTATTCCTAGAATCCCCCATGTATTATTCTCTTCGTGATTTTCTCTATTTTAACTTTAGGCTTTAGACACCAAAAAAACAAGAGAAAAGGCTTAGAAGATTAAAGGGATTTCAGGCAAAAGGGTCGGATCTCGTTGTCCGAATCGGGAAGCCGGAGGTGGTCCTCTTGGAGCTCACTCAGGCAGTTGGAACGGAGGCGGAAGCGAAGCGGTGAGTGGCGGGGATGATGGGTGGCTAGATGGGCGGATTGGTGGGGCTCTCATCGGTGGGTTTTGGTGGTGGATTGGTGGTCAAATACCGAAGGCCAGCACCACCCGCCGAACGTCGGCTCTTCACTGCTGCCTCTTCACCGGAGTCACCGAGTGACTATTGAGCGCCTTCTCACCGTCGACCATTGAGCGCCTCTTAACCTGAGCCACCGAGCGACCACGGAGCACCTCTTCAACCGCGATCACTGAGCCACCTCTTCACCGAAGACCGGATCCACCGAGCTCCTCTTCGCCGGCGACCACTGAGCGCCTCACGAGCTCATATCTACTCTTCAATGAACCGCGTCGCCACTTGTGATTGTTTTGAGAAGAAACTTTGATTTGAGAAAATCTTCTATTTGATATTGAGACCTTGGAACTTCAAGTTTCTTTTCATGTATCACTAAAATTGAGACCTTGAGACCTTGGAACTCAAGTTTCTTTTCATGTATCACTAAAATTGAGACCTTGGAACTTCAGCAATATAGAGAACAATCACAAACTTCGAGTTTTTTTTCATAGAAGTCAAAGATGGTTTAGAGAAGAAAAGCAAATAGTTTAGAGTTTATTTGTTAATTTGTTTTTTCAGAGGGGTAAAATTGACTTTTCACCCAATTCTGATCAGAATCCATCAGAAAAATTTATATTTGCACGTAACCTAAATATCTAGGATTATATTTGCACTTTCAATTATCGCAGGATTATATCTGTACTTTCGTAAATTATGTAGGATCATATATGCACTTTGCTCTTGAATTAAATTGAATTGAACCAATTTAAAATAAAATAAAGTTTATTATAAAAATGATAACGATATAACTAAATTAAGTTATATTCATAAAATTAATTTTTTTATTGGATTGAACTGAATTGAAAATAAAAAAAAAATTGGAATGCAAGATTTTAATCCAATACAACAAAATACGGTACCAGCTATTAGAAAGGGCATATTAAAAATTACATCACAATATTAAATAAATAAAAAATTATCAATCCAAATCAATCGATAATGATAACATTCACATTCCAAAATATAGTGTAATTTAAAAGAATTTTCATCGATCTAAATCAATTGTCAATGATAACATACACATTCAAAAAGACAGATGATTATTAGAAATATTTCATGTTTGACTTATTAGAACCCACGTTACTTGGTTTCTTGAATTTCTTTCCCTATCTCTATTGTTATTTCAATCTAACTAAAACAAGGAATTTCACTGCGTAATACCACTCAACTAGAGTGATTGTGATTTTTAACATGTCTCCAGTAAAAAAAATTAAATAAAATTCAACCAATCTATATCTGCCCACTCACTTTCCATCATCTTCACACACCGAAAAACATCGCTTTGACAAAAACAAGCTTTGACTTTGTTGGGAGAGGGAAATTGAGAAAACAAAATTTGGATTGAGAGAGAAAAATAGAGAGAAAATCGATCTAAATTCTTAGCAAATCAAAGTGGCCTAGAACTTTGGGATTTGATAAAGAAGAGATAAGTTTGAAGGATGGGGGATGGGGGATGGTGGATATATCAGTGGTGGATAGAATTTGACTGGAAAAATATTAAGGCGAGGGGGATTTAAAGAATTTATGGGGAAGGGATTGGAAGAACTGGTTCGGGAAAGGAATGACCATATTAATGGGGAGATAATTGAGGAAGAGATTTGGTTCCAAAAGAGAGAAGGGTCAAGTGTAAGAAAGGTGAACCTTGGGAAGGACGTCGGTTGAACTACCGTTAATGATATAATTTAACTGCTCGTAACATTTAATACATTTCAAAAATGGAGGTTCTAACTTCGAAAACTCAATAGACGACGGTTTCAAAATTAATAAACAACAATGTAACAACACCATTAATGAAGAATTCTGCACTAGTGAAATGATTTCGTTTAACGATTAGTCGATGTAAAACAGGAATTTGTGAAATGTAATTAATGAAGGTTTCTGCACTCATGAAATTATTTTGTTTAACAGTTGGTCAATATAAAAAAAAAATTATGAAACCTAAACCTTAGATAATATTAATTTAACTTCTCTATATCTTAAAAGCGGCAATCCCTTGATGAACAGTAAAGTTTTGTCGTCATTTCCAGATTTTGGTTTTTTATTCCTCCTCCTCCTATGCATTATTGTCTATGTTTATCCATTCACTTCTTTGTCGTAATCTGATCTCAAATGCCAATGCGAGCATTCTACTTTTATACGTTCCCATATCTGAAACTCTTTCCAATTACACGTATCTTCTCTTTTTTTGGCTTCCTGTATATGTTTATCTATTCTCCATCATTCTCTTTCCCATAAGATTTTGCTCTCAGATGTAGGGTTCCTATCCTCGCACAATTCCACAAGGTAATTTCATACTTTTCTTAACCAAAATTGCCCGTCTTTTCCATCATCGTTGCTCCGATTTGTGTAATATTTCTGGTATGCTTTCAATTTCTTAGTCAAAATAGAGTTCGACAGAATGTGATTTTGGCCTTTTCTCTAGGTTCCTAATGTTCATGTGTTCTTCTCCTTCAACCTACCGAAGTTTGATTTGTGAACGCAAGGTGTTCGTTGAATTGCATAACTTGTTTTGCTAATTGTTTTCTCCTTGTTTTCCCATTCTTATTCGCAGAGGTCGTGCCACCGCGATTCAGGACAGCTACGTAAATTGGGGGATTATTTCTAACTGTGTTTGGTATGAAGAAGCCAATGGTTGCAATGGATTTTTCCAGGGGTTAGGAATTAACTGTTCAAGGTCAGAGTGGTGGATGGTTAGAGTGGTGGCGCGGTGGGTGGTTCGAGGGATGATATTTTGAGGGGTGATGGTCCTAAGAGTGGATGGTTGATGGTTCAAGTGGCGGTGAGGTGGATGATTGGTGGTTCCAGGGGTTCCAGGGGTGATGATCCAAGGATGATGGTCCCAGGATGCGGATGGTTGATGTTCGAGGGGTGGATGGTTCGAGTGGTGGCAAGGCGGATGGTTGATGGGTCGAGGGGTAATGCCTCGAGGGGGATAGTTGATGTTTCCAGGGCCTCCAGGGTTGATGAATCGAGGGATGATGCCTTGAATGAACACCCCTTGAGGTGGATGGTTGATGTTCGAGGGGTGGATGATTCGACTGGTGGCGAGGCGGTTGATTGATAGGTCGGGGATGATGCCTCGAGGGCTATGATTCGATGGAGAATGCCTTGAATCAACACCCCTCGCGACAGATGGTTGATGGAAAGGGCTCGAGTACTCCTGATTTGAGTGGTGAGAATTCGAGTATGGCTCCCTCTCTACATACACCACCTCCCACCACCGCCGGTCTCCTCTCAACCAGCCACCCTGTGGCAAGCCGTTGCTCTCCAAACCTCAATGGCGGTACCACCGGAGACCACCAGCTCAATTCCCACTCTTCTACTCATCCCCGCCTACCACCACCATCTCCCAACCTTCCTGCCACCTCTACAGCCTAAGCTGACCACCTCCTCTACCCCACTTTCACCGGAGACGACCAAGGCCCAGCATGATTGACCTACTTGAGAGGTGGTGCCACTAAGAAAACTATTTATCCCCTTCTGCCACCGCTAAGAATGATAAAATCCCAACGAACTCTGCTCCAACCCCGCCACAGAACCCTGTTCGCAAAGACCGCTGCTACAAAGCTGATAGAGATGGCTAGATCAACTCGCTGGTGGTTCCAAGCTCATCCTGATTCAGTGGAGGCATTCCCTCAAGCAGAGACTTTTCCGAAACAGATCACACATCCCCACGCGATCACCAGCATCACCAGTAACAGCACCTTGTATTCACTGGATCTTTCTTCTCCATTCCCCTAATCTTGTGACCTTCTTGTTCAACAATCAATGCAATATAACATGGAAATTAAACAGATGTTAAATGGTAGTATATATATTGTTTAGGATTATGATATCAACGGTTTCATATGCGAAAACTCTTCTGATCAACGGGAATAGAGACCAGAAATAGAGACTATCTACCCTATCCAAATTCATCCATCCATCCACCGATCCCTGGATAAACAGTAACTAATATCATAATTTTGTTTTTCCCCTCCCCCTCTTACATTATTGTCTATGATTATCCGTTCTCCATCATTCAATACGTGTACTCTACTTTTATACGTGGCCATATCCGAAGCTCTTTCCAATTACATGTATAGTACTTGTTCGAGTGATACTGGGATCGAGTAGTACTGGTTCGTCTGGAGAATGTTTGAGTGGAGAGAAATTCAAATGGAGAGGTTTGAGTGGTACTGGTTCTAGTGGTGAGGATCTGAATGGAGAGGAGTGAATTGGAGAGGTTTTGAGTGGTACTGGCTCGAATGGTACTGGTTCTAATGGTGAGGTTCGAGTGATAAGGAATCGAAATGAGACGGTTTGAGTAAAGAAGTTTCAAGTGGAGAGGTTTGAGTAGAGAGTGTTCGAGTGATACTATGCTTGAGTGGTACTGGGTTCGTGTAGTAAGGGTTCGACTGGTGAAGGGTCGAATGGTGAGAGTTTGAGTGGTGATGCTCGAGTGGAGAAAGTTCGGATAGAGGATTTGAGTGGTATTGGTTTGAGTCGTGATGGTTTGAGTAGAGGTTAGAGTGGAGAGGTCTGAATCGAGGCGGATGGTTGACGCTTGAGGGGTATCAAATCGGATAGTTGATGGATCGATGGGTGATGCCTTGAGGAGGATGACTGATGGTTCCAGGAACTCGAGGGTTGATGATTCGAAAGAGGATGCCTTAAATCAACACCCCTCGAGGTGGATGGTTGATATTCAAGGGGTGGATGGTTCGAGTGGTGGCGTAGTGGATGTTCGAGAACTGATGGTTCGAGGGGTGATGGTTCTAGGAGTGGATATAAGATGGTCCGACAAATGAATGGTTAATGTTCCAGGGATAGATGGTTCGAGTATGGTGGTTGGTGGATGTTTGAGGACTGATGGTTTTAGGGTTGATGGTTCCAGGAGTAGATGTAAGATGGTCCGACATATGGATGGTTGATGTTCCAGGGGTGGATGGTTTGAGTGGTAGGGAGGCCTCGAATCAAATGGTTGATGTTTGAGAGGTAAATGGTTCGAGTGCTGGTGTGGTGGATGTTCGACGTAAATAGGTAAATAGTATAGACGGTGGAACCTGCAGCAGGGCCCAAAAATGACCCTACCAAATACAAAAGAGTCCAACCTTAGGTAACCTAAGGAGTAAATCTGCAAAGAAGTAGGAGGGGGGAATGAGAGAGTGTAAATCCAAAAGATAAACACTCCCCCCCCCCCTTTTAACTATGTAAAATAACTACCCACCCTAAGCAAGATAAACGAGCAAAGGGAGAACAAAGCAACCTGGAAAAACACAGGCTATAGAACAACCAAGAGAATGGGGTGAGAACAAACTCACTACCCATCAACAAAAATCCGCTTCTACCCCTAACAAATGGGGCCATCTTCATGTTGGTTCCAAAATGCAGCTGAGAGTTATGTGTCTCGGATCTTGAAAGAATGCAGTTGCTGGAACAATGATGAAGTAACAAAAATCCAATGTCGAATGATTTGGAATCCTAGTGCAGCCGAGAGTCTATCTCGGGTCTTGGATGTCTCATAAAAGATTTGAAGCCGATGATCCAAATTGCACCGTACCGACACAGATGAGTATCAGCTTCTACCATATACATCCCTAAGATGAAGAAAGAGGGATGTTATTGGCCTTCTAGCATTCTCTTTTGGCACCAAAGTTGATCTTATGGGCAAAGGTTAATGAGGCCGTGCCTCCAACCTTTGTAGCTCCCAATCAAATCAACCTCCTGAGGATGTGAGAATGGATGCACTTATACCGCGTGCACCAAGCGTGGCAAGTATGTACTCGCCCACTCCATTTTGAGCAAATGGACAGCTATATGCTAATTTAACACAGAGTGTAGCGCGAACATAAAGCGCATAAATAACCTTTTTAAATTATTAGTAAAAACTAGGCTTAGGAGAAAGAGCATCGGAATGTAAATCCTTACTCTAAAACCTATTGCCTCCTCCAGAAAACCGAACTGCTATCGCTAGAAGAAAACCGAGAAAAACCGTAGCTAATTCTTGATCCCAACGGGCTTAAAGTAGTCCCCTCCTGGCGTGGAAAATCGCATCCATCGGCCTACAAGAAACCCCAATTCCCGCACCAAGAGCACCCAAACCGTGATGCACATGTCCAGCATCCAGTCGCCACAAACCGTCTCCATGCATGACGCCTTGCTGCTACAAACCATCCCAGTATGTGACAAGATCTAGCGCAATGCCTGACGCCCAGCACAGCGCCAGGAATGTAGCACAAAGACCCGCAACGTGAAGCACCTAGTGCGAAGCAGCCAGCACCAATCAACCTTCATACAGCCACTCCATCTAAAACAAGTGCTCATCCGGAAATAGCTTATTCATCACCATGTAACAATCCTTCATGATGATTTTTACCACTCTGTTAGCACTTGGCTGAGCTCCATCCATAACCACATTGTTCCTTTCCCTCCAAAGGCGATAGACCATGGTGATTAAGGCTAAAATACCAAACTTCTTTCGCATTTTAGAGCCTTTAATTTGCCTCTTGACCCAAGTCATGGAACTTGGAATTGAATTTGTTCTTCTCCTTAATCCAATCCAAGTCCGGATACGCCATCACACAACCTCAGAAAACTCACACTTGAAGAATAAGTGTTCATTTGTCTCCTCTTCCAGATGGCATAAAGAACATACCTTCTCCATGCTATCCCCTTCCTCCAATCGGTGCTTATCCTTGGTATGTAATCTATGAATAGCCGCCAACCATGCGATAAATGAGAATTTTGGTGGAACAAAACCACGCCAAATGCTATTGAAGACCCTTTCACTTGATCGGCCAACATCATAAACACCCGGATATTTATGGCGATGTATATAGAGATAAGCCGCACTAGTAAATTTCCCCGAACTAGACCATACGCCAAGATGGGCGATTACCTCTTGCAAATCACCATGAAATATTGAACGCAATTCATCCCTGAGCTTACAAAGATCACCAAAGTAGCTCGAATATCTCTCTCCCAATCTACCGTTTGCAATCCTCGGATTTAATCCCCAGAAGTCCTCTCCCTGAAGATAAAACGAGTGAATCCATTTAACCCATAGACTATCCTTCTTCAAATGAATATCCCATAGCCTTTTAGCCATTGAAGCACGGTTCCACGTGATGAAGTCTCTCAAACCGAGGCCGCCAAAAGATTTGGGTGCGCAAAGTTTCTTCCACGCCACCTTTGCTTTATGCTTACCTCCCCATAGGAAGCGTTTACACTTCTGTTCGAGAGCATCCATGACTGTAGATTGTATTACAAAATTCTGAATCCAGAATCCCGCAATACCTCCCACAATTGATCTCACAAGTTCCAATTTTCCTGCATATGAAAGAGTATGGCCCTTCCATTTTGCTATCTCCGAATCAACTTTCCCTAGCAGAGTACCAAATTGTGTCACCTTCAACTTGCTGGAATCAAGTGGCACGCCTAGATACCGAACCGGGAATGTCGCCCAAGGAATACCCGTGAAACTCAAATCCTCCTTTATACCAACTCCAAAGAATTTTGACTTTGCAGCATTGATTCCTAAACCCGAAGTGCGCTCAAACTCGTTCAAGGCATCCATGAGTATATGTACTGAACTCGTGTTAACCTTAGAGAAGAGCATGAGGTCATCTGCAAAAGCCAAATGCGTGATCCGAAGTGTCTCACATCTCGGATGAAAAGTGAAGTGTCTAGAGGCCGTTCTCCTTTTCAGCAATCTCGAGAAATATTCCATGCAAATCACAAACAGATGAGGCGACAATGGATCTCCCTGACGAATACCCCTTTGTCCCTGAAAGTGATCACACAATTTACCATTTACTGCTATCGAGAATGTAGAAGTGCGCACACACTTCATGATTCTATTAGTTAGTCTTTCAGGAAATCCCAGTCCCAGCAAAACTTCTTCCAGGAAATCCCAAGAGACTGTATCAAAAGCTTTCTGTAAATCCACCATAATTATGCATCTAGGAGAATTACGAATGCACCCTGACAAGGGTCAATGATCCCTGGTAAAATACCCTCAAGCCTGTTTGCTATAACTTTTGTGATGACTTTGTAGACCACATTGCAGCACGCTATTGGTCTAAAATCACTGACTTTCAGATTATCAGGCTTCTTCGGTATCAATGCCACCGAAGTGTGATTAAGCTACGCTAAAATATCACCTGTCTGAAAGAATTCCAGTACCGCAACCGTCACTTCCTCACCCACGATGTTCTACTATTTCTTGAAGAATCCGTCCGTATAACCATCGGGTCCCGGAGACTTATCATCCGTCATTGGAAACAGCGCCTTCTTAACTTCAATACCCTCCACTTCCTGATTTAGATAGGCCCTATCCATGTCCGAGAGCTTGTTACCCGCACCAAAGACATTTGGGTCAGTGGTTAATCTATCTCTTCTTGTGCCAAATAATCCCTTGTAAAAATACGCAAATAGCTCACCCTTGCGACTATTAGAAGTTACAATCCGATTTTCACTATCAGTAATCGCTGGGATACCCCCTCCTTTTCTTTCAGAGACCATAGTGTGAAAGTACTTTGATCCCTTATCCGCCTGAGTAATACGATTTATCCTTCCCTTTTGAGCAAGAAAAGAAGACTCCGCCAGATAATACAACATAGCTTGCTTCTTTAAGTTTCGCAATGCCGCAACCTCATGATCTGAACCATCCCTAGCGTCAAATTCATCAAATGCCTTGTTATACTCCGCATCCGCACGCTTAGCCTTTTCAGAAATGTGGTCAAAATCAAGCTTACCCAACTCCCTGAATGGGTTTTTCATCCGAAATAATTTCCTGGTCACCGAAAATTGTTTAGTCCCCTTAACCGACGGACTCCAATAATCCTCTACTATTTGCCCACAATTCGGGTGACCTAACCACATATTCTGAAAATGAAAAGGCCTACCCTTTCCAACAATTTCTTGCGACATATCCACCACCATGGGAGGGTGGTCTGATTGAGCCAAAATTGGTAGAAAGGTTGTACGACAAGCAGCATCATCCCATCCGTGGTTCAAAAGCACCCTATCCAGCTTCCTCCAAATCTTCCAATCCGCACTATGCCAGGTTAAGTGCTCACCCAAAGCAGGCGCATCTCTTAGTCCACACTTTACACAAACATCCCGAAACTCCTTCATTAGATACAAGCTAGGAACATTAGCTCCATAATGATCATCAACACTAAGAATAGCATTAAAGTCACCAAGAACCATCCAAGGAGAATTTAGGTTAGCACCAAATGACTTCAATTCCTCTCATAGTGGTAAACGCGCCAGACGTCCCTCACTATGCCCATACACAAATGTACAGAAAAACTCAATACCAGAAGCAAGATTACGAACTTTCAGATGAATACATTGCAGAGATTTCCCAAGGACATCGACCAAGAAGCCTTTCGGATCCCAGATAATGAGTATCCTCGAGTTCTGCCACAGTTCAAAATTGTGCGTAAACTTCCATCCCTTAAAACCCTTTAAAAAAAATTCGCAACACCTTATCCTCCACTTTCGTTTCCAATAACCCACACAGTCCAACCCTATTTGTGGAGATGATATTTTTCACCCACCTCCTCCTTACAGGGGCCGATAGACCCCTGACATTCATTGCTGATGTATTCATTGGGAAACAGAGGTCCCTTTTGGCTTCGGACCGCCGCCTTCCAGTGATTTACTTCCAGAACTATCTGAATGACTCCTCGTAGCTGATAACATGCGCTGAAAAGGTTTCTGAACACCCTGCTCATTAATTCGAGTCCTGCTCTTACTTCTAGACCTAGTCAAAGCCCCTGGAGTGGGGGGAGGCCTACTCTTACTCTTGCTCCTATGCAGCCTTGGAATTTTTGAGCCTCGAGCATCTGGATGAATCATTTGCTTAGGCAGTTTTCTAGCACCTTCAATCAGATTATCATCATCTCCAAAAGCTTGTTGCTGTATATCGAGTGTTAAATTGGCAGCACGGGTGCTGGATTTTAAGCGCTCAGTGCTCCTGCCGCGCGCATCTTTGGCTTGATTTACAGCGCCAAAACCTCCAGGCGCTGCTTGGGCAGATTTAGCGCCAACTCCACGGTTTCCAGCGCAAACATCACCAGGCGCTGCTTGGGCAGACTTAGCGCCAACGCCACGGTTTCTAGCGCCAGCTCCAAGCGTTGGCGATGCGGACAGGTTTGCTGGCAGCGCAACAATTGCCTGGTTAACCTCATCCTGCATTCCACCAATGGTTATACCAGGCCCTTTTTTAGCAATTCCAGCTTTCTCGATATTGTTGACTATGCCTTCAACCAACTTTCCCTTCCCTTTCCTTCGCCTCTCAACCTCCTCATTGTCCGAAGAGGCATCCTCAATGATCACATTCTCCTCTCCTCCAACCGAGTTTGAGCCTAGAGTATCTCCAATGGCTTCAGCTTGTATCTTCCGAACCCAGACTTGGTCATTATATCGAGATCTCCAGTGTTTCTTTCCCTTCGCCTTCATATCCTTGTTATCTTCCGTAGGCCTCTTTTGCTCCATCTCCTTGGCTTTCCAATAATCATCGCACACTTCCATGAGATAATTGTTTTCCCCACAATTCGTACACCAAGGTTTGCAATAATCATAGATGATTTTTTGCACAAACACCTCACCAGTTGGAACACGAAAGCTCACCTCCTCCTTGAGCTTTTTGGATGTGTCAATCCATACCAAGAGACGTGTATAGTAGCCCCTCAACTCGAGAGTACCATTATCCATAAGAATTGGATCTCCCAGTGAAGTAGCAATTTTCTCTAATGCCTTCTTGTGCCAATACGTCCTTGGCAAGTGTTCCATCCTTAACCAAACTGGTTTAGTAGCCTGGATGGTCGCATCGTATTACCGAGATTCGTCAATTAACATCATGAACAACTTCTTTCCATGGAGATAATGATCAGGACCATTCATCACCATATCTCTATCTTCAGCACTGTTAAACCTGAACATGACATAACCATTCTGCTTGCTCTGAACACTACACTGCACCTTCCACTGGGCCACCAACAGAGTTTGAATTGCATACATTCCTAGAAAGAAGCCCGGAAACACACCCAAGAATCCAAAAAAAGGTTTTATGGAGATCCTTATGTATCTCTTCATCCGTGAGCACAAAATCGACACTATCTCCATTGTTTGCAACAACTTCAATAGTCAATTTATTCATGAGAATATCAGGATCATCCCATCTCCTTCTTCTTTCAAGTTTCGGATCATTCCAATCTCTTGGATGCACTTGATGATTCTGCCTCTTATTGCCATCACCCTCAGCCATGTCTTGCTTCCAAGGATTGTTATTATTCTTAGCACCCGTAGAGGCCATGGATGAAATTCGATAGACAGATCGGATTCACCAAACAACCAAGAGCACGCCAAGCAAATATACACTAATCCGATCAGAATTAGCCCAAACCGATCGGAAACACACCAACAATACACAAAATCCGATCGGAATTAACCCAAACCGATCGGACTATACAATAAACACAAAATCACCAAAACCAAATTCAACAAATAAGCAAGAACAAATCGCAAATCTTGTAATCAAAACTGAACTAACCCTATGATCAATCGGAATTAACAACAAATTTGAACTCAAAACCGTAGTCCTCCAAACACCAAATCGGATTCAAAAACACATAACATCATGCTCCAAATCGAAAAACAAGCAAACCGCAAGTAGTTGAATCAAAAAAACCTGGAAACCGTGGAAACCGTGATCACCAAGCAATCCGATCAAAAACTTTGTGTCCGAATTGTGATCCGATCAAAATCTCCAAAACCTTGTGCTAAATCCAATGAAGATGGTAGGAATTTGATTAAAAAGTGTGCTGAAAATTTTAATCAAACCCTTTATACACCTTTGCGCAACCAAGTCCAAACCAAAACCCAAAAAGATTGGATTTTTCAACCAAATCTCCAACTCGGACAAGGACTCCAAGCATGAAACCGATCCGATCTCCTACCCAACTCCCGATCTGAATCCGTATCCAAGATTAACACCAAAATCACGAACAAGATCCACCAAGAACTCTCCTTTGCCGTATTCAAACCCTACTCCGAGGCCGATTAAGATCAAAAACTCGCCACAAATTGCATATGATTTTGTGCGGAATCAAGAGTAGAATCCGTTAAACCATAATTCATCGGTGGAAAGTTAAAGAAATTTGAAGAAATCGGCCTCCAAAGGATGGAAGAAAGGCTGCACCTTTTTTCTTCTTTTTTCGTCCCAGAGCTAGAGAGAGAAAATTATTATTTGCATGGTGGATGTTCGAGAATTGATGGATTGAGGGGTGATGGTTCCAGGAGTGGATATAAGATGGTCCGACAAAATGATGGTTGTTCGAGAAAAATAGAATCCTGGGTTGCGAACAGTGATTCGATTGGTGATGAAGAAAGAGAATTCTTGGTTCAGTTCTCCACCTTAACGACAGAAAAGGGGATTGATCCAATTCTATTGAGTTTGACTCATAGTGATTATTTATCAAAGAATGGCTCTGGTTATCAAATGATTGAACAACCAGGAGCAATTTACTTACGACACTTGGTTGACATTCATAATAAGTATCTAATGAATTATGAGTTCAATACATCCTGTTTAGCAGAAAGACGGATCTTCCTTGCTCATTATCAGACAATCACTTATTCACAAACTTCGTGTGGGGCAAATATTTTTAATTTCCCATCTCATGGAAAACCCTTTTCGCTCCGCTTAGCCTTATCCCCCTCTAGGGGTATTTTAGTGATCGGTTCTATAGGAAGTGGACGATCCTATTTAGTTAAATACCTAGTGACAAACTCCTATGTTACTTTAATTACGGTATTTCTGAACAAGTTCCTGGATAAGAAGCCTAAGGGTTTTCTTATTGATGATAGTGAAGATATTGATCGTGACCTTGATACGGAGCTGGAGTTGCTAACTCTGATGAATGCACTAACTATGGATATGATGCCGGAAATATACCAATTTTTTATCACGCTTCAATTCAAATTAGCAAAAGAAATGTCTCCTTGCATACTATGGATTCCAAACATTCATGATCTGGATGTGAATGAGTCGAATTACTTATCCTTCGATCTATTAGTGAACCATCTCTCCAGGGATTGTGAAAGATTTTCCACTAGAAATATTCTTGTTATTGCTTCGACTCACATTCCCCAAAAAGTGGATCCCGCTCTTTATAGACAAACTTGGGAATTGCGATCCCAGGTAAGATCAGTTCAGGATCATGGGATCCTTTTATATCAAATAGGAAGGGCTGTAGCACAAAATGTACTTTATAGCAATTGCCCCATAGATCCATTATCTATCTATATGAAGAAGAAATCATGTAACGAGAGGGATTCTTATTTGTACAAATGGTACTTAGAACTTGGAATGAGCATGAAGAAATTAATGATCCTTCTTTATCTTTTGAATTGTTCTGCCGGATCAGTCGCTCAAGATCTTTGGTCTCTACCCGGACCCGATGAAAAAAATGGGATCACTTCTTATGGACTAGTTGAGAATGATTCGGATCTAGTTCATGGCCTATTAGAAGTAGAAGGCGCTCTGGTGGGATCTTCACGGAGAGAAAAAAATTGCAGTCAGTTTGATAATGATCGAGTGACATTGCTCCTTCGGCCCGAACTGAGGAATCCCTAAGATATGATGCAGAGTGGATCTTGTTCTATCCTTGATTAGAGATTTCTCTATGAAAAATACGAATTGGATTTTGAAGAGGGGGAGGAAGAAGGAGCCCTTGACCCGCAACAGATAGAGTAGGATTTATTCAATCACATAGTTTTGGCTCCTAGAATATGGCGCCCTTTGGCCTTGGCCTTTCGATGCAATCAAATAGAAA